>OZ018336.1:65964967-67212467 GCA_963969495.1 Ceratothoa steindachneri
GTACCCCTAGGGACTAGCAATCGAGCGGGCACATGGCTGCTCAATTGTTTTGCGTCCCTAAACGGCCACTTTTCAAGACTTTGTCTAGTCTTGACTTGAACTGGTCAACAGATTCACTGTTGACAACTTCCACTGGAAGTGCGTTCCACTTACCGCAGATACTGTAGGTGAAAAAGTTTCCACACAGATTGCGGTTGTAACGCTTCAGTTCAAGTTTGAAGCCGTGATTGCGCGTTCTGTTCTCACTCAGTGTGAAAATATCCCGGTAGTCAACATTGTCGAACCCTCGAAGTATTTTGAAAACTTCGATGAGCTGACCACGCAGTCTACGGGTTCCAACGAGAACAGATCTAATTCCCTTAGTCTATCCTCATAACTTTTATGTCGGATAGAGGGAATCAGTTTGGTTGCCCTGGCTTGTACGCGTTCCAACCTTGCGATGTCCTTTCGAAACGAAGGACTCCAAAATTGTACGGCATACTCCAGGTGCGGCCGAACTAGGGAGTTGTACAGACAAAGTACTATCTCCTGTTACGGTATCCAAACTGGCGCTTTATGTAGCCTAACATCCTTTGGGCTTTCTTCTCTGCCTCGATGCACTGTTTCGAGAACTTGAGGTCGCTAGTGACAGAACACCCAAGTCCTTCTCAGTGTCACTCGATTCGAGAGCAGTGCCCTTAAGGATATAATGAGATTGGGGATTTCTGTGGCCGATATGCATTACTTTGCACTTGTTCACGTTGAACGGCATTTGCCACGTGTCCGACCACTCCCCAATCTTCCCAAGGTCTTCCTGCAGGCGGGCAGTATTTCCATCCTTTGCAACGTTCATACCAACCTTGGTATCGTCGGCAAATTTTGAAATCTTGGCAACCATGTCACCGTCCATGTCGTTGACGTAGATGATGAATAGTAGTGGTCCCAGGACAGAACCTTGAGGCACTCCGCTAGTAACGGGCACCCACTCAGAAGCCTGTCCATTCACCACCACCCGTTGCCGTCTGCCACTTAGCCAGTTCTCGATCCAGCCGGCTACTTTTCCGTCTATGCCCAGCGCTCGCACTTTCCGGAGAAGGCGGCGGTGTGGTACCTTATCAAAGGCTTTCTGAAAGTCTAAGTAAACCACATCCACCGCCTTGTCCCGATCGTGCTCACTGAACACGAAGTGGAAGAATTCCACAAGGTTCGTCAGGCATGACCGTTGCCTTCGGAAGCCGTGCTGGGAACTCCTCAGTAGCAGGTTTGACTCTAAATACGACGTTATTTTCTCCACCATCATGCTTTCCATGAGTTTACCGACTATCGAAGTCAGACTGATAGGTCGGTAGTTTGACGGATGGCTGGAGGATCCTTTCTTGAAGATCGGAGTCACCTCCGCCTCACGCCAGTCTCTAGGAACGCATCCGGTCCGGATTGACATGTTAAAGATAGCGCACAGATGTCGTGATACTTCATCGCACACTTCCTTCAACACCTTGGGTAGAAACCCGTCCGGTCCAGGGGACTTATTCGTCTTTAGGTCAGCGATCTTTTTCTTTATTTCTCCTTCGGTGAAGTCCATTGCCTCCAGCTTTTCCCCCGAGTAGGAATCCGTGGGCTGGGGGATGGGACCACACTCTTTAGTAAACACTGAGGAGAAGTAGTCATTGAGAAGGTTAGCATTTTCTGCATCTGACTGAATTAATGCACCCTCCTCGTCCACTAAGGGCCCAATCCTACGATGGATTGGTTTACGGCTATTTACATAGCCGAAGAACTCCTTGGGATTCTCCTTGCAGAGTCTCGCCACTCGGAGTTCCTCAGTACGCTTAGCCGCCCTTATGATGGACTTCACTCTCCTGGCTAGCCTCCGGTACTCGTCAAAGGCACCCGAGATCTTCGATCGCCGGTACGCATTTCTCTTCTCCCTAAGCAGTTGGCCGATTTCTCGATTAAACCACTTTGGTTGAACAGAAGACCGACGGAGGCATTTCAGAGGGATGCAACTTGATTGAAGACTCATGAATTTATTTTTGAAATTGTTCCACGAATCCTCAACCTCTTCGCATACCGCTAGCCTTACATCAGTCAGCCCAGCACGAAGGCGTGCAAAGTCTGCTCTTCTCAAGTCAAGTTTCTTTAATTGACTGGCAACAGACCTTACCTTCGGGATCTTGACGGTAAATCTAACTAGCTGGTGATCACTGCCACCGAGCTCTTCGCCTACAGAGACATCCTCAACGATATCATCCTCAGAGGTGAAGACCAAGTCGAGGATATTGTCTCCTCTCGTCGGTTCTCTGACCCATTGAGTGAGGAACTAGTTGTTGGCGAACTCCAGGAGTAGCGCGCTATCGCCACAGGCTGCTCTGGTTTCCCAGTCAACTTGTCTGTTGAAGTCGCCCATAACGATGCACACTCTGCCTTGAACAAGCTCACCCAGCAGCTGGTACAGTTCCCTGTCCTTCTCAACGGGTTGGGAAGGGGGTCTGTAAAGCACCAGGGTCCTGTATCTGACAGGACCTATCTCTAGGTCAACGCCTAGGAGCTCGTGATCGGATATAATGTTGGAGTTCGTAGATTTGATTGTATCCTTGACATACAACATTACACCGCCACCCTCTCTGTCTGGCCTATCTTTGTGGAAGAGTTGGTAGCCAGGAACCGTGAATTCGCCTTCAAAGTCTCGGTTTGACGTTTTTATCCACGATTCTGTTATGGCTACCATTTCGGGTTCTTCCGTCGCTACGAGGCCACGGAGCTCAGGAAACTTGTTCCTGATTGACGTCGCATTGAACAGAAGAACTTTCAGGGAATCCCCGACTGTAGGACTCCCTATGCTCTTCCGTTTCCCGGCTTCTTTGTTGGCGAGGCACCCCTTTTTGCGACCTCTGAGAAGGTCGTTCCTGGAGTGACACGGGCGTACTGGCGTACGTCCGCCCTCACTCTGGGCCGGATACTCCTTTCGGTCCTCTCTACGACATTCTGGATCATGTTCGACAGAAAGGCCTTTCCTTTAAAGGAAAGATGTACCCCATCCCTTTGGTAGAGATCATTTCTACCATAAAAGGTGCGGTACGGGTCCATAAAGAAGACCCCCTCTGCCGTACACAAATCTGCCAGGCGCCGGTTTAGAGACACATTCATCGAGTGAGCGGTCCGTGTTGGACCTCTCCTCGGGAGCATCCCGACTACCACACGCTTGCGGGTTTTCAGCCCACAGTCGTCCACGGCACCCATGACCGTGTGGAGGATTTTATCTGTAGGGCCTACCCTACCTCCTCTCAGGTACAGGTCGTTTCCACTGACCATCAGAGCAACGACTGAGCTCTCAGAAATCTGTGATTTCTCAGCCTCTACTCTGATGTGGTGGTTACCACATCCTGGCAGGCAGCTTACCTTCACACTAGTGCGAAGGCGGGCCGCTAGCAGGGACTGCATGCCCCGTGCTTGAGAATCACCAATAAGGGTGACTCTTGCACATTTGTCAGCAGGCGACTTATTCTTTCCTCTCGGAAGCGACTTGCCGCTTTCCTCTTGTATCTCTGCATTTTTCTTTTTTTTCTTCACTAACTTCTCGGAGGGCTCTAGGAAGAAAGCCATCCGGACCTGGAGACTTATACGGGTTAAGGTTTCCTATTCTGGTTAATACTTCGTTTTTATCTAAGACTATTTCGCATAGGTTTTAGCCCTATTCGAGCTGAACTCCCAGCCTCGGAGCTGGACCGTCAACTTCCCTCGTAAATATGGAGGCGAATTAACCGTTCAACACATTGGCGATGTCTGGTTCTGACTTCCATAGCATGCCATTGTCATCTCTCAGCGGTCCTATGCTATGGCGAATCGGCTCGCCGCTATTGACATGCAGGAAGAATTCTTTCGGGGTCTCCTTAAAAAGGGAGGCAACTCAAACTTCTTTGCTGGCAGATGCTTTGCTACCTACACTTTTTTTCTGTATTGAAGAAGCTTTTCTTCATTACGGTTGGCTTTCCAGTTATTGTAGGCAGTTTTCCTGTTCCTTATCACTGCGGCGATGCCTCGATTGAACCATCTCGGTTGGAGAAGCTTGCCGCTCCTCCTTTTGCTGGGGACAAACGCAGACTGTTGTATCATAGCCATAAAATTTTCTTTAAACGCCAAGCATTTGTCTGAGGCTCCTTCTCCTGTTGCAGGCCCTAGCTGAGCTATCGCATCCCGAAAACCCACAAAGATCGTGCGTCGGAAGTCGGGTTTAAAGATAACGATGTGAGAGTGTGTCTCACATGGAATGTGGACGGAAAACGTGACTGTGCGGCGATCGCTCCCGTCTAGACACTCTCCTACGTTGAGTCCGGATACCATGTTGTCCTCGGTGGTAAACACCAAATCTAACATTTTCTCACCCCTCGTTAACTCCTCTACCCAGCGAGAGAGAGAGAGAGAGAGAGAGAGAGAGAGAGAGAGAGAGAGAGAGAGAGAGAGAGAGAAAAAAAAAAAAAAATTCCTTCCAACGCGAGAATATAAATAGCCCATTAAATTATCAAGTCAAGACGGACTACGCATTGGCGTATTGGTAGAGTACTTGCCTCGGGATGCAAAAGACCCACGATCGAACGCCAAAAAGTCCACAATTTTTACAAAGAAAATTCTCGAAGAAAAACGGAGAATCCTTCAAGGACTAACTAATCCAGAATATCGCACTCAAAGAAAACGGAACTCAAGTAAATCAACTTTCAAGGGCTAACTCGTTTCAACTCATCAAGTATCCAAGAAATCATCAACGTCTCAAGAACGATCCCATCAAAATCGCCAAGAAGTATCAAGAAATCATCACGTCATCAGAATCATCACAACGTCAAGTTAATATGAAGAAGATCAACTTAAAAAAAGAAGAAGAAAGAGCCACAGCCAAAAAGAATATGGAGTCAGATAAATAAATGAATTCAAGACAATATTTCTAGGGGCATCTTCAGTCAAGAAAGAAATAAAAATATAAGAAGAGGCCCCCGTCCCCCCATAACTGGTGACCCTCAAAAGGCCGAACAATCTTCTGATCTTCGTTACAACTGCACCTCGTCTCCTACTAGAGTTTAAGAAGTAAAAGTGCTGCTGGGAACCGGAGCCCCGGGAAAGGATATTACTGATTAGCGTCGAAAACTTAGTTCGCTCTCCTCAATCCCACTTAATTAGCTCCACTCATCCCGCAGACTCGGAGGCCGGGGAGGGAGAGCTACTAGTAATCCTCGATTAAGAAATCCAATATTAGTCTGTCCCCAATCCTCAAATTCGCTCCGCGTTCTAGAAAGGGACCTGTGTAGGGGTGCGAAGATGTATCAGAGAGAGAGAGAGAGAGAGAAAAATTCCTTCCAACGCGAGAATATAAATAGCCCATTAAATTATCAAGTCAAGACGTACTACGCAGTGGCGTATTGGTAGAGTACTTGCCTCGGGATGCAAAAGACCCACGATCGAACCCCCAAAATTTCTCAATTTTTACAAAGAAAATTCTCGAAGAAAAACGGAGAATCCTTCAAGGACTAACTAATCCAGAATACCGCGCTCATGGTGATAAGGGCTAACTCATCTCATCCCATCTAACTCGTCTCAACTCATCAAGAAATCATCACATTAAGATGATACGTCGTCGTTAAAATGGAAGATTCATCAAAGAAGAAAGAATATGGAGTCAGATAAATAAAAAATGAATTCAAGACAATGTTTCGAGGGGCATCTTCAGTAAAGAAATAAAGATATAAGAAGAGCCCCCTTCCCTTCCATATCGCTACCGGGTAAAGGAGGTAACTATAGAACCCCACGAGACTTCAAAATGCTCTTTTTTGAGGAGGGGGTTTAGATTCAGATGCGAATCCATAATGTGGTTCCAGCGCCACAGATATTTAAGGGATGCAAATGAAATTGAATGCTATACAGAGAATATTGAATAATACATAGATGGTTTAAGTTGAAATGGAATACAAGTTATGCATTTGTGAAGTTAATATTTGAAAGCACGTGACAAGAATGGTGTGTTCACATGTGTATATAAATATGTAATTGTAATTATGTAAGTACACGACTAATGATGGAATGTGAATTGGGCTCTGTAAATGAGACAAGGAACAGGAATTAGGACTTACTCTCCTGTGGGGATTGTTTGCAGAGAATAAGTGGAAGAGGAATTTTGACTGACCTTTCTTTGAAGCGACGCTGTGCACGAATGGACCTTGAAGAGTGATTAAAGGCAGATGACGAAAGGCGTGTGTAAGGAAAAATTTTGTATATACGATATTTTGTTGTATTGGTGGTAATGTTACTAAGAAGATTACCCACCCTCCCTTGTATAATCGAGTACTACTGGTCCTTTTAACGCCGGGGTTTCCTAAAGACAGGACCGGAGCGTGTAACAGTGCCATTGGTTTGACTGCCGGTACAGGGACACAGATTCGCTGTTGCAGTGCCAGTAGCCTTAAACTAGACCCTGACACGTGTGAAGGTTGATGGAACGAAGGTGATACGCTTGCTGGTTCCTTCCGAGATGGCGTCGAACGGGACGTGGGAGTCTTGAGGCATGTTCTTCGTTGACGGAGTGACCAGTGTTGGAGAGGTTTGTTCTTGACTGACCACCTCTGCCGACGAGGGCTCCTGCAACACAAAAGGAGGAGGCAACGAAAAGGAAGGTGGAGTTTGAGTAGTAGGGGTGGTTGAGAGGGTGGGTTGGAAATTGTTTGGGGGCTTACTGGAGCATAAAGGGTTATAGTGGGAGATAAAGGAGGTAAAGGGCGTTCTAGATGAACGTTTTCTATATAGGGGAGTTTCAAGCGATCTATGTAGACAGTATACTTCCTGGCGCCAAGCTGAAGTACGAAGAACTTCGGCTTCCTGGAGATGACAAGAAATGATCCGTCATAGACTGGTCGCAAGGAAGTGCGAGTTGAATCGCGAAGGACGAAAACATGTGAGCATGTTGTCACTTCTTTTTAGCACGCAGGTTTTATAATTGGCAGCACTCTGGGGGCGGTTAGTTTAACTTCAGCCATCACTCGTACAAAATTATGTACATATGAAGCAGGATCGAGGTGAAATGGTAGAGGTTAGTCAGAAGAAGAGGAGAATTGATCAGGAAGGCGGATTTGAGTACCGTAAACAAGTTCCGCCGCTGAGCAGGCCAAGTCCTTTTTAAAGGATGAGCGAATACCCAGGAGAATCAAAGGTAGATTGTCCATCCAAGTGATGTTGGGATCTGTGGAGCGTAAGCTTGCTTTGAGGGTCCTGTACAACCGTTCCACTTTGACGTTGCTTTAGGGGTGGTAGCTAGTGGCACGTAGACGAAAGGAGCCAAGCACTGACATGAGTGCATCCCATTGATGGAGTTCATATTGGCTGCTACGATCAGTCATGACCCTTGAAGAAACACTAAAGCGAGCAACCCATGATGAGACGAAGTTTAGAGTGACAGTGGTAGCTCTGATTTCCGAGATAGGAACTGCCTCTGGCCATCGAGTAAAATGATCGATCATGGTGATAAGATAATTGCAAACACGAAAATATTGAAGAGGATCTATTAGATCGACGTGAAAGGCGTCAAAGCCTGACAAAGGAAGAGGAAAAGGGACCAGAGGAGCTTTTGTGTGACGATTGACTTTGGCGCGCTGGCATGGCAAGCATGAGCGAGTCCATTTGGCCATATCGGCATTCATACCTGGCCATACGAAGCGTTGTCCAACGAGCTTGCATGTGGCATTGAGGCAAGGATGAGAGAGCCCGTAAATTTGCTCAAAAATGTGCCGACGGTAAGCAAAAGGAATGAGAGGGCGAGGACAGTCGGGTAATGAATAGTCGATCAGGATGCGCCTGGAAGGACTGTCCTGTAATTCGATCTCGCGAACGACGAGTTGAGAAGAGTGACGCAGTGTTTGCGTGTCTTCATCTTGTTCCTGGGCTAGAGCTATCGTTGCATAATCGATGGGCGCAGTGTGAGATAGCTGCGTGCCCGAAATCGCGGCAATGCGGGAAAGCGCGTCCGGTACGATGTTTGAAGAACCAGGAACATAGCGAATATCATTCATCATCTGCAGGATGAAGTCAAGATGACGAGCGTCAACTGCAATGTGTACTGATGAAGTACTACGAGACGAACAAGCACCAACCAATGGCTTATGGTTCGTAAAAATAATGAAGTCACGTCCTTCCAAGTGATGGCAAAAATTGGGGATTGCGAGGTATATTCAGAGGAGCTCGCGAGAGAACGTACTATACCTCTTTTGGGAGTCAGAAAGAGATCGAGAAAAGAAAGCAAGAGGTTGCCATTGGTCACCAATCTTTTGTTGCAAGGATGTACTTACATGAGTCGATGATGCGTCTGAGGATACGCTGATGGGCGCTTCTGGAGAAGGATGAGCCAATTTTACAGCGCGGGCAATAGCCTCTTTGGTACCAGAGAATGCATCGCACACCTTAGTAGACCATTCAAGAGGAGAGTTCTTTTTGGTCATGGTGAGAATAGAATTAATAGGTTGCATAACCTGGGCCCACCTTGGAATGAATCTGTGTAGAAGTTGATAATACCATAGAAACGTCTGAGCTTTTTGCGTGATGTGGGTCGAGGAAAGTTGCGTATCACGGTAACTTTATCTTCGAGTGGGCTAATCCCGGCCTCTGAGACATGGTGCCCCAAGAAGGAGAGTTGCGAGGCACCAAAGAGACACTTGGAGGTGTTGAGTACGATACCCTACTCTTGACGACGAGAAAAAACCTGACGAAAGTGGGAAAGGTGTTCCTCCAGCGAGGAGGATGCTATTAGAAGGCCATTGATGTAGCAAAATACAAAAGGAAGACCCAGAAGCACTTGGTCCATAAAGCACTGGAAAGTTTGACTAGAGTTGCGCAATTCATATGGCATTTTGTCCATTTCAAAACATCCAAACGGACTGGTGATGTTAGTCTTTGGAACATCGTCTGGGTGAATAGAGATCTGGTTGAAAGCACGTATCAGATCCAGGCGAGAAAAGTGAGTATAGCCAGAGAAAGATGAGGTGAAATCTGCTATGAAAGGCAATTGATATCGATCAGAGATAGCAATAGCGTTTAGAGCCCTCTAGTCCCCAACTGCTCTGAATTCCCACGGCGTGGATTTGGGCACAATGTGGAGTGGGGAGGCCCACGGAGAAGCAGAAGGCCTACAAATCCATGACTCCATCATGAATTGAAATTCATCATGCATAGCAGACAGTTTATTTGCAGGTAGGCGGCGAGGACGGGAAAATACAGGACCTCTTGTTGTCTCTATTAGATGCACCACCCTATGTTTTATGCTCCTATGCTTCTAAGTCGGAAGAGTGAGTTCAGGAAATTACTGAAGAAAGCGCTGAAATGGTGGCTCAGTGGGTGTGAGACGCATAGAGGAGTGTACTCTGAGAAGGTGAATACGAATCTAAAACTGTGAGTAGTGTTTTGCAGTCGACAAGCTTTCTGGGTCGAGAATCGACCAAAAGCTCGTGAGCCGAACGAAAATCGAGGTCCAATATTGAACAATCTACCTCGGCCTTGACGAACGTCCATCGAAAAACTCGACGGAGACCGAGTGAGACTTGAAGGTTTCACCTTCCATAGGTCCTAATATTGACCGAATTGGCCGCCTTCAGAACTACATCAGAGCGAGCAGAAGCTTTGTCAGCCTTATAAATTAGTATGACACTGCATTCAGCACCAGTCTCTACCAGGAATGAGAAACCAGAAAGTGGGTCAAAAATGCGAAAAGTAGGACCTACCTGAGGAATTGAGGTTGTGATAGGGAATGTTCAGCAGTTTACCCCTTGTCTTTTTAGTTTAAAGGATGCGATTGAAGAGTTGAGGTTGAATTTAAAGGATTGTGAGACTTTGGAGAAGGTGGTTGAGTTGGTTTATGTGAGAAAACTAGATGGTTGAGGTTAGAAGGAGGTACTGGTTCCAAATATGTGCACGGTTGCAACAGTTTGTACACCATATTTGTTATGGTACCAGCACCATTGAGTAGATTGAGAGGAATGGAAAACATTATGCTTTGGGAGACTACTTGGCGCGGTATGTGAAGAAGCATAACGGGGCTACACGGCTTTGTACAGTGTACAGCGTTGTGACCGTACCTTTGATGGTACCAACATAAACTATGATGGTGTGGAAGGTTATGAGAATAGGCGGAAGAATGAAGTTGAAAATTTTGCTGCTTCCCACCTTTTGCTTTGGGATGCACTCGTTGGTTTCTCCCTTGGGGACCAGAGAGAGACTTGCGCCTCCGATAGCCCAATACGTGAAGTGTTTGTACTCGCTCTGTGATCCCTGTCGCAGCTTTAACCGCTGGATGTCGGATTACATCCTTCCTATTGAAGCTTCATTTTCAATGATCTCCTGGATTTCAGCAAAGATTTCTGTCATATTGTCGACCATGGATTTTCTTCTCTGTTGTTGCCTTGTAGTCTAATCTAGCTCATTTATGACCTTTTTCACCATTCTTCTGCTGACTTTGAGGAAGTCTGATATCTCCTTGTTTGTTCTTCCGGCGCGTATTACATGCCTATTCCACGAATTGGGGGAGGAGGGTCAAAAACCTCTATAGTTAATTATTCTGCAAAAAATGTTGCTATTAAAGAATAAACCAAATTTTTTATTGCTTTAAGAAGAAGAAGACCGACAACGAAGGTAAAAGAAATATGCGGAAAATTAGTAGTTGAAAATTGCGAACGAATAGCGTCCAAACCCTAAATCTTCAACACATTTTCAATTTCTCTATTTATGCCACTTTCTTTATAGATCTCTCATTACAACGAGAGACCCAGAATCCTACCACCATCTAACTTCTCTGGCAGTTTCGTTCCCAATCTACATTTCCGTAAATGGGACACGACTTCTTTTGCTGGCACTATATTTCCATTAACCAAGATATCGTTAATGAAATTATCTGTGCCTAATCGCTCACGATCATCTTGGAAAAGTATCTCCTTCAGTATCCGATCTTTGGCGCAGAATTTTAATCGAACTCAAGTTTCGTCAAATAGTACAGCTTGACCCCAAAAGCTCATCCATTGAAGAGGCCATAGCTTCTTATCAACATGGATTTGAAGGGAAGCAGACTTCAAATCGACAGACTCTATAGACTCAGGTTTACATCCCCATTCCTCTATAGCTTCATCAGAAACGGCCACAATCAGCTACATGGTGACCTTTAATAAACTGATTCAACTCTCCAAAATTCATTACAGGTCTAACTTTGTCTTAATTTTCTTGTATGATTGCCATCAGTGAGATAATCCTCTTACCATCCCAGCTGTCATCGTTAGACTGCATTAACTAAGACTTCCTTATCCAACTTTGGACTTTTTTATCGAAACGCTTCCTATTTAATTTCAACTTTACATTTTCATAACAATGTATACCTAGGGTGCCGGATTAAGACCCTGCTGGCCCGATAGCACACTTTTAAAAGTGGCCTTAAAAATGCACATACAAGATATTCATTCACAACTTCTACTAGCACCACTTGCCTTCGCATTTTAACGTTTATTGTATTATTTAAAAACAAACAAATATTATATTTAATGAAAAAATACCATATTACAATTCTATTAATATAAAGGAGTATGCATCTTGTATCGTAGGCCGGATGGCATATGATATGATACTTAGAAATATATACTCATACATATAAAAGAAAGATGGACATCAATAAAATATCAGAACATGATTACTCATTGAACATAGTTCCTTTACAAAAAGAAAATAAGTATAACTCTCGTAAAATTATCACTCAAATTTAAAAATACTCTTACTACTGTTAATAAATATTTTGAACATTAATAGGTTACATTTTATTAGCAAATACCTTTTACACAAATTACATCACAACTTTGCGTACTTTTGCAACTGAAATTCACCAATTAGTTTTTTGGTGTTAATTTAACGCAGTAAATCATTTTCACTGGACAGAAGTCTTTGCCGGTCCATCGTTGATCGTTTCAAGTTTTTAATTCTTTTAAGATGAGAAAAGGAAAGTTCCCCTGAGCAATTTGTAGTCATTAATAATAAATAAATTCGCAGTGCTAGTTCCGTGTTTGGAAAAGCAGAAGAGACACCAGTAGTGTGGAACATTGTAAATATTTTTGTGCACTTCCAGTTGATGCTATTTTATTATTCATACCAGCATAAAAAAATGATGAAACTAAGCAAGGAAATCGGAACAAAGGGCATTCGAATAAACAACGACAAGTCTTGTAATATAAGCATCGATATCTTCATCAGACATAGTCATACTGTCTCAAAACGCTCACCTCTGTAACACTGTAGAATATTCCTCAATAGTTTCTGTAGTGCACTCTTGAGTTGATCGATGAGGACATAAAAGGTGTTAACTTTAAACTTTTCCTGACCAGACACCCCTTCCAGCACACCTGTAGCATTCCCATCATTAACATTCTTCTTACGTTTAGCCACCGCCGACGTTCAGGTTTCTATGTGCTACTTACCCTTTGCTCATAATAGTCACACTTCTCTCGGAATCCATCTAAGAATTTATCCAAGCAATTCAGCAAATCAATAGCAGGTCTTAATTCGATGGATGAGCCTTGCAGCAATTTACTACAGCAGTTGAAACGCTGTAAAATGCCATTCCATATTTCACATATTCAGGAAAATTCAATGGTGTCCATGTAGTTGGTTAGAGAACCTGCTTCATTTATTGTGTTGCATCAACGATGTGTTGATGCAACAAAGAATGAATAAAAGCTCCCAAGGAATTGAAAAACAAACAAACCCTGCTTCAACGCAACAATCCATAGCTGAATGTACAATTAAATTTAGGCAGTGGCCCGTGCAAGGAATATAATCCACTAGACTGTTATTTTTTTTTTCAAGATTTACTGCATGTCAATATATTTACCAGACATATTACTGGCATCATCGTAAGTCTGACTACGGAAATTTTCAAAGTTGATTGCCTAATCTCGTAAGTATTGAAGCAGAGTGTCAACTAAATTTTGTCCTATGTGACTGGAGATTGTTATGATAGTTAGAAAACGCTCCACTGGCTGGTGATCCGTCATATTTACGTAGCGCAGAGGAAGAGTGAACTGGTCAGAATGCGTTGGCCTGCTCTGCAGCGGAATAGCTTACAAGACTCAACTTCGTCTGCCTGGTCAATTCTTTTCTTCTTCTGACCGACCTCTACATCCTCATCTCAATCCTGCTTCTAATATACACGATTTTGTACGGGTAATGGCTGAGGTTAAGCCTACCGCCCCTAGAGTGCCTGCTAATCAGAGACTTTTCGTGCTGAGAGAGATGTCAACTTGTTCCCATGTCTTTGTATGTCGCGATTCTACTCATTCCTCATTGCAACCCGTTTACGACGGACCATTTCTCGTCATCTCCAGGAAGGCGAAATTCTATGTACTGCAGTTTGGCGCCAAGCAGGATACTGTTTCTCTGGATTGCTTGAAATCTGCCTTTATTGATGCTCTTCATTTTGAGTAGTCCTCATTTTCCTCTTCTACTATCTCTAATAATGGTCCAGTGATTCCCCTACCTCATCATCATCTAACCTCAAACCCAAACTCCTCTACCTGGCCCATATCTCCATCTCATTCCCGAAGGGTGCCGCCTCCTTTTTTGTTGCAGGAAACCTCGTCGTCAGAGCTGTGGCATCAGGAGACCATCCCTCCACCTCTGGTCACCCCGCAACCAGCAATCCAGGCCCAGAGCGTCATGCTAACGCCAGACACCAGCTCGGAGAGGTCACCCAAATGGATCACCATCAATCCGTCGACTCTTGCTAGTCACAGTACTTCACCCGCATTTTGTGCCATTCCCAGCAATCGTAGACAGCTCACCGGCGTCACCACACGGTCTGGTCGCATTGTCAGAAGGCCTCTGAGATATCTGAATTAGCGTAATATTTTTTGTAACTGGTTTGGTAACTCTCTTGGGAGGGAGTATTGTAGCAGCTGACATGTTTGCAAGCTCTTAAAAAGTTCGTAAAGAGGCAGTTGGCAATTTGCTGCCTGAGAAAATTATGCATCTCGCCCCCAAATCCATTTTTGTACGACCTTTGATACCAATACGGTTACTTCAAAATCAAAGTACGACTCCTCCCAATCACCAACCAATCAAAACCTTTGTACAAACCAATTCGAGATTAAAAAATCAGAATAGACATTCCCATTTCCCCCGAGTCCGGAGCGCATTTTAACGAAGACTTTTATTGAATCAGCGCTCCAGACAAGTTTCCCTGATTTATAACTTCAAAAACGTCGTGGCAGTACTATACTATATTTTATATAATTCCTCCATATTTTATATCTTATTTACTATAATATCCACCTTATATAGCTTGTTCCTCTTAACATTTTAATCATCGGCCATTTCTCTATATTCAATATATATATATATATATATATATATATATATATATATATATATATACTTATATTCATTAACCGTATTATCAAATTTAAATTAGTCATATTCCCTTATTTGTTGTTTAATAAATCTTGTTAAATTTATGCGTCAGTGATTTTGAAACCTTCCGGGTTGAAATAGTTATCCTTCATCACAGCGTGACAGAATGGTTTTCCAGTAGTTGTTCTGCTCCACATGTTTTGATGGAACTGCTTATCAACTCGCCCAACATCAACATTATGCTGACATAATGTCATAACTGACTTGACGAGCTTTGGACTGGTTTCATGCGCTTCTAAGAACTGAGCAATATTCTATCAATCTGTAAATCCTTGCCTAGAAAGCTGTACACGGTCAGTCGAAAACAGAATTCAGTGAAAGCAGAAAACCCAGGCTTCGGCTGGAGATTATACAAGCCAGTCACGACCAATCTTTCGCTATTTCGGAAAATTAAAAAAAATGATTCACAGCAGAGAATTCCCTCTTTGTTTCCGTATTGCTGTCTGCCATGTTTCGAAAAAGGTTTGATTTCAGTCTGATGGAAATTTCACGTACGTGTAAATGGTCTGTGTAAAGGGTAGGCCCTCGGATTCCCATGCTTTCCCTTTCTCATCATAGCTGATGGTGTTTATCGCAGGTCAACCCACTTCGAGGCTACCATTATTGGCCTAAACTTCTGTAACTTACCAGTCTAATTTGCGTAGGGGAAGCGAATTACTCCCCCCCCTTTCCTTGTGCCCCACTTCCCTTTTCCACCTTCGGAGTGAAGTATATAAATGGGGCCATGAGGTGTTTTAATGCGTTCTGTTGTGAGGATTCTTTCTGATTGCTCCGCTGAATCGTTGTCCGTCACTTACCTTGACGTTATCAATTATTTGGAAACCCGTACTGGATTCCTTCGTGCAGCGAGGATTTTCTGCCATTGAGCCCTGCTAGCGTTGTCGCTGCCCCTCTGTCGACTGCATCGATTTGTGCTCTTCCATTTACGTTTGCAAGTGTTCTTTTTTGGGAAGACGTTCACACTGGGCACGTGAAAGTTCTCCCCTAGTCACCTCGCCATCTCCTCTTTGGGAAATTCTGTCATCTCGAATTCCTTCACTGGGATCGTTGGGCCTTCGAATCATCGTTTTCCGAGGTCTCAACACCTTTTGCCCGATATCGCCGTCTGTGGGTTTCTCCTCGCCGAAGACCGTCATTGCATTTACCCCTGTCGACTTGGGTCGAATTCCCTCATCGTCACCGAGCCTCTTTCGCCTGGGTTCCCGACGTGGGTTATTGCTTCACTGCTCTGGTATCGGGTATTTTGGAGTATCTCTTTCTTCTTACTTCCCCTTTAAATTTATTAACGGTTTTAAGTGTTATTCATGTAACTTTGGGCCTTCGGGTAAGGGACGTAAGACAGGGAGGTTATTCCGGGAACACCTGTCACTGGAGTAGCGAAGCCTATTTTCATCTTCAACGGCGCGTGTCGTTTCGGCTTTAAACAATTTATCCATAGAACCCATTTTTGTATGTGCAAATATCTTTTTGGTTAAAACGACTTGTGGTCGTTCGATGGTGTCAAACTTTTGTGACTTTTCTTATTGTTTGATGACCCCCGTATAATTTGTTAATAGTTAATTTATTTTATTTTAATTTTGTTGTAAATAATACTGTAAATAATTGTTGTGTGTGTACCTATTTAACCCCTTGCGGATACCTCGTAATTTAGCACCGTCTTGATAAATTCTGGTGTATTTCTGGTAGGCCTTTAGATCCCTGGTCTTCTAGGAATTTTATGTGTGTATTTTATTAGGGGGGGGGGGGCGTGTGAACCGGGTGCCGCGATAACCCTTACAGTCTGTTATGTCAACAAAAAACCCAACTTAAGTTGGAATTGTTACTGAAGCGGTGTTAGCGAAAACAGAATTCAATCAAAGCAGAAAACACAGGCCATGTTTCGAAAAAGGTTTGATTCCAGCCTGATGAAAATTTCACGTAAATGGTCTGTTATGTCAACAAAAAACCCAACTTAAGTTGGAATAGATACTGAAGCGGTGTTAGCCCTGCATTCGACAGCATCAGATGGTCCGGCTTCAACAGTAGGCTCCTCTTGGTTTCTGTCCACTTGTGAGGAAGGCGAAACACTAATATCATTATAAAGCATTTGGTCGACCACTATCATGATCAACCTTCTTGAATGTTGACGCAACAGCTGCAATAGGTTTTTAGATTAATTCAGCCATTAATGATCTAGCACAGCTGACTATCTCATCCAACGGTAAACTTTCAATTCGTGACATCGCTGGAAGCTCTCGAGATACTTCTGATGGTAATTCGATAATAAATCACCGATACAGCAATATCTCAGAAGCAATGTACGCCAACATTTATAATCTGCGCAAATCCGTCCTCAACACATTTGCGGGTTCATCGTGCCACACCTGTCTGATGAACAGCTCATACGCTTGGAACGGATTTAACGAAAAAGCTTCGATTAATGTTGACTTGATTGGATAAAGATTTTTTTTTTCGAGTGTCTTAATTCGTTGTAAATAGCAGAAACACTCCCCTTTAAAAACAACGGGGCAACACACGCCAAATGTTTTACATCTCTAAGTTTAGCAACCAGCTCTAATTTGTTGAAGTAATCTATTTCTTCGCCACTGCCGTAAAATAACCGCAACAGATCACTGATCATCAAATACTCGGCCGCAATCACAAAAGGCCTAGATAGCTTGTTCTTAACTTAGGTTATTGGAGTGCTGTAAACTTATATCGCAGATTATAATCAAAAACACAACGATAACCTCCGAAAGCGCTATGAAAACGTGCACGTTTTCACCAGAACACAAACGAACGGCTTCAACTCGAGAATAATTTAATAACACCTCACTCACGACACTGACTCCTTTTCGACTGACCAAATGTCGCAACTCAGCATCGCCTCATTGGTTACGATAGGGCCACTACACAAGCGTGAGGTAACACAGTGTTGCCAACCAATCGATAATCCCCAATTACACACACATATATATATATATATATATATATATATATATATATATATATATATATATATGAATTCATTAAACCACATTGAAAGAGAAAACGGAATAATTTTTTCTTGCAGTAATATTTTTATTACCTTGTTTCGAAAAAATCCGTGCTGGGAAGCGATTCGAACCAGGCGCACTGAGGCAGTGAGCACCGCTTTGATCACAGTTAAAAGTATGCCGTTAGTACACTACGCTACGCAGAGAACCAAAAAATTCTTTGAATAGAATAGCTTTTAAGGAACACTTTCGTAAGCTCGAACGGATACTATGAAAGAAAGAGAAAATTAATTGGGAATTCAAAGAATAAATGAGGAATAGTTAAACGCGTGGCAGATGTAGGTTTAGGTTTCGCCTAGCCAAGTACTCTCCTGGACCCCAAACTCGTTGATCGTTTCGGTCTTCCTTAAGACCTTTCATCTCTATCAATGCCTCTCCCAGAGTGATACCATTCTTTATATAGGAAGGTGGTGCAAAGTTGAGGGACCCTTCCTACGTTTCCGTGATTTGGGGGAAAAGCAAAGAGAGGAAAAGTGGTGAAGCTCAAATATACGGGTATTTGGAAAGTTTGCCCGGGGATCGGGCCATCTCAGTTTTCAGTTTTTACATTAACAATTTACATTGTTTTATATATAAACATTTTGGAATTAAAAAGGAAAAATAATAATGATATTCACATACAAGCAATACAAAAACATTGTGGAAACAAAAGTAAAATAGTAATGATAACTATATAAAAACAAAGCAAATACACCCAGAGGAGTCAATATAACAAATGTACAGAATAATGATAAAGGAATGCAGTAAAGCAAGTATTGTCACTAGATTAAAAAAGTAATAATTATAGTGTCCAGAGTACTAAAAAATTTTAAATACGGTAAAATTGGTACATTCTATAAATTTGGTTAGATTCTGTTTCATTATTATGATGTTACACTGCGATATATAAAAATAATGATTCCGGGTGCGAGTTGGAGACATGGCCACCTGTAGATAGCCGGTGTGGCCATCGTCTTTACCGGAAGGATGTATGATTTGTATCTCTCCCGGTCCTGTTGCCTGAACAAGTCGTCTACACTACCTGTTAGGAGAATAGCTTCCAGGCTGTCTCATATGGCGGTGCTACGTGAATACAGGAAATGATTCCCCGCCCCTAACTCAGTTCTACGAAGTAGCTCCCTCGACGTGACGAAATCGTCTCATTTTGCGTTTACTATGAAGCGTAGAGCCCGGTTTTGTACACTCTGCATTTGAACCATCCTCGTCCTTGGAGCTGCGTTAATCGGAAACGCTGGGTACAGCAACCGCGTCATCAGGGCTGTATATAATTTCTTTTAGTTTTGTATGATAAGGTTGCGAAATCACTGGAGTTTGTGGAGTTTAAGTTTCATAACTTGAATCTTCAAGTCGATCTGGCTTTCTATGCCGTGCTTGGAGATCCTGAAGTCTAGGATACTCGCGCTTGGGGAGTAGTCTACCAATTAGTTCTCCAGTTGTATGGGATCAGTCTTCCACCTGGAAATCGCGATTGCAGTGGATTTGGTCTGGTTCGATGGATCTTCCGCTACTCTTTGTTTCTGGAGATTTTCTGGGCCTCGGCTACAGTCGCCCTCGGCATTACTCTTCCATATCTGGATGTCGTCCGGATACTCTACGTTGAGGGTCCGGGTGATCAGCGGTTCCGGCATGTCTCTGGTGTAAATCGTAAAGAGGGTGGGACTCATATACCGTCCTTGGGGGACTCAGGATAGGAGGTCAAATGGGGCTCCATTGTGGCCCCCGAATGCTATCACCGGGAAATGGCCTAGTTCGGCGCAGACCCATTTCAGCGTAAGACCCGTTTCGGCGCAGCTGCTGTTCGGCGCAGACACTATTCGTCGCAAACCATGTTCGGCGCAGACCTTGTTAAAATATTTAAAGTCAACCAGATCTACTTAAAAAAAAGAAAAAAAGAAAGGTTATTGTTCTAAATCTTTGACAAGGAAGTTGGAAATTATGTGATGGGCGGCATTCGATCTTTCGTCCGTTCGTGCTCAAACATACTCTAAAATTAATGGACCGATTTCTACCAAATTTGGTGGATCACTAGAACCTTGGCCTAGAAGGAAACTATCAGGTTTTTTTTCTTTGCCAAGGTAATTTGGTGGAGATTATGTAATCGCTAACGTGTTTTAATTTGTTTGTTTACCACATTACACGAAAACTAATTACCTGATATATAAATGAAGCATATTAAACGCCAATTAGTATATTAATATTGGTAGACATATATGGCACTAATTAAATGCATACTTTAATAATAAGTATAATAATAATAAAATATAAATATTTAAAGTTAAAATTACATTTAATAACTCTACACATAATTAATATTGACATACATATATGACGCTAATTGAATGCATACATTACCACTACTACTACTACTACTACTACTACTACTACTACTACTACTACTACTACTACTCTACTACTACTACTACTACTATATTATTAATAATAATCTCAGAGAAACTAGTAGCCTTACCTGATATTACGTCCCATTATAGAAAAACCCCCCAAAACAGAACACTAAACGTTTTGTTTCGTTTTAATCTTGACTTTAAACATGCATACTATTCATAATTGTGAGAAATTCCTTTTAAATATCACTAGTAAACGACCAAAATGCTTTAGAAACCAGAGTAGCAATTTCAAACTAATATTAGGTCGCTGACAATGAATATTATGGTTGAAATTCTTTGTTAGCTTTACTTTTAAAAATACACATACGCGTCACAACAGGTTTCAACAGGATTGTGGCAGTGTGTTTCATACCACACTCAAACCTCTGCACGGAAATGTCCGAGGGTTACCCTTGTGGGTGATTCCCAAACACGAGGTTTGCAGCCCCTGCATGCGGCCCGCCTTCGTACTAGTGTGAAGGTATGCTGCAAGCCAGGAAGGAAAAACCACCACATCAGGGTAGAGGTTGAGAATTCTCAGATCTCTGAGAATTCAGTCGTTGCCCTGATGGTGAGGTGCAATGACCTCTACCTCCGAGGAGGCAAAGAAGGCCCCAGTGAGAAAATTTGCAGCAGGGCCATGGGAGCCGTGGACGACTGCGGATTGAAAACTCGCAGACGGGTCGTTGTAGGGATGCTCTCAAGAAAAGGTCCTAGCCGGACAGCTCACTCAAGGAACGTGACCTTGAACTAGCGCCTGGCCGACTTTTGACGGTCGAAACGACCTCTACTAAAGGGATGGAGTGAAACTTTCATTCAAGGGAAAGGCTGTACTCTGTAACTTAATCCAGGATGTCGTGGAGCGGACGCAGACGAGCGTCGGACCCAGAGTGAAGGCAGACGTAAGAGAGTACGCCCGTGCCACTCCTGGAACAACCTTCTCAGAGGTCGCAAAGAGTGGTGCCTCCTCGCCAAGAAATAAGCTGGAAAACGAAAGAGCGTAGGGAGTCCTACATTCGAGGACTCCCTGAAAGTTCTTTTGTTTAATGCGAGGTTGATCAGGAACAAGTTTCTTGAGCTCCGTGGCCTCGTAGCAACAGAGGAACCTGAAATGGTAACCATAACGGAGTCGTGGATAAAAACCTCAAGCCGAGATTTTCAAGGTGAATTCACGATTCCCGGTTACCAGCTTTTCCTGAAAGATAGGCCAGACAGAGAGGGTGGCGGTGTAATGTTGTATGTCAAGGATATTCTCAACTAGACGGATTTCAACCTCGTATCCGACCATAAACTACTAGGTGTTGACCTAGAGATAGGTCCTGCCAAATCCCGAACCCTAGTGCTTTATAGACCTCCTGCCCAACTTGATGAAAAGGACAGAGATCTGTATCAGCTACTAGGAGAACTTGTCGAAGACAGAGTGTGTATCATCATGGGTGATTTCAACACACAAGTTGACTGGGAAACCAGAGAACCCTGTGGCGAGAACACACTACTCCTTGAGTTCACGAACAACGAGGTCCTGACTCAATGGGTGAGAGAGCCAACGAGAGGAGACAATATCTTCGACTTGGTTTTCACCTCTGAGGATGACATCGTTGAGGGCCTCTCTGTTGGCGAAGAGCTCGGTGGCAGTGACCACCGACTAATTAGAATTGTAGTCAAAGTCCCCAAGGCAGAGCCTGCAACTAGTAAATCAAGGAAACTTGATTTGAGAAGAGCAGACTTTGCAGGTCTACGTGCTGGATTGACTGGTGCGAGGCTGTTGAAGACTCGTGGAACAGTTTCAAAACCACAATCATAAGTCTTTAATCGCGTTTTATCCCTTTGAAATGGCCCGGTCGGTCTTTTGTTCAACCAAAGTGGTTTAATCGAGAAATCGGCCAACTGCTTAGGGAGAAGAGAAATAAGTACCGGCAATTGAAGATCTCGGGTGACTTTGACGAATACCGGAGGCTAGCAAGGAGAGTGAAGTCCAGCATGAGGGCGGTTAAGCGGTCTAAGGAACACTGAGTGGCGAGACTCTGTAAAGAAAATCCCAAGGAGTTCTTTGGAAATATAAACAGCCGTAAACCAATCCGTCGAACGACTGGCCCTTTGAGGAATGAGGAGGGGACATTAAAGGACTCAGGTGCAGAAGATACCAACCTCCTCAACGACTACTTCTTTTCATTGTTTACTGAAAAGTGTGGTTCTATCCATCAGCCGAAGGATTTTAACTCGGGGAAAAAGCTGGAGGATTTGAACTTCACCGAAGGAGAAATGAAAAATATGATCAGTGACCTAATGACGAATAAGTCACCTGGCCCGGATGGGTTTTTACCTAAAGTATTAAAAGAAGTGCGCGATCAAGTGTCACGACACCTGAGCACAACCTTCAACATGTAAATCCGGACCGAATGCGTTCCTAGAAACTGGCGTGAAGCGGAGGTGACTCCTATCTTCAAGAAAGGAGACCGTAGCCAACCGTCAAACTACCGACCTATCAGTCTGACTTCGATAGTCGGTAAACTCATGGAAAGCATGATGGTGGAAAAAATGACGTCGCATTTAGAGTCAAAGCTGCTACTGAGGAGTTCCCAGCACGGATTCCGAAGGCAACGGTCATGCCTGACGAACTTGTGGAATTCTTCCACTTCGTCTTCAGTGAGCACGATCAGGACAAGGCGGTGGATGTGGTGTACTTAGACCTCCAAGAAGCCTCTGATAAGGTACCACACCGCCGCCTTCTCCGGAAAATGCGAGCGCTGGGCATAGCCGGAAAAGTAGCCGGCTGGATAGAGAACTGGCTAAGTGGCAGACGGCAGCGGGTGGTGGGGAATGGACAGGCTACTGAGTGGGTGCCAGTTACTAGCGGAGTGCCTCAAGGTTCTGTCCTAGGACCACTACTATTCATCATCTACGTCAACGACATAGACGGTGACATGATGGCCAAGATTTCTAAATTTTCCGACGATACCAAGCTTGGTATGAACGTTGCAAAGGATGGAAATAATGCCTGCCTGCAAGGTGATCTTCGAAAGATTGGGGAGTGGTCTGATACGTGGCAAATGCCTTTCAACGTAAACAAATGCAAACTGATGCATATCGGCCACCGAAATCATCAATCACCATATATCCTTAATGGCATTGCTCTGGAATCCACCGACACTAAGAAGGACTTGGGTGTAACTATCACGAGTGACCTCAAGTTCTCGAAACAGTGTATTGAGGTGGAGAAGAAAGCCCAAAGGATGTTAGAGTATATAAAGCGCCAGTTTGGATATCAGACCAAGAAGATAGTACTGTGTCTGTACAACTTCCTCGTCCGACCGCACCTGGAGTATGCCGTACAATTTTGGAGTCCTTTATTTCGAAAAGACATTGCGAGATTGGAACGCATGCAAGCCA
The DNA here is from genome assembly GCA_963969495.1 of Ceratothoa steindachneri. Taxonomy (NCBI): domain Eukaryota; kingdom Metazoa; phylum Arthropoda; class Malacostraca; order Isopoda; family Cymothoidae; genus Ceratothoa; species Ceratothoa steindachneri. The sequence goes on from OZ018336.1 coordinate 65,988,219, forward strand.
GATCACACAAACTGATTCCCTCTGTCAGACATAAAAGTTATGAAGATAGATTAAGGAAATTAGATATGTTTTTGCTGGAGACCCGGAGACTACGTGGTCACCTTATCGAAGTGTTTAAAATACTCCGAGGCTTCGACAGACTGGACTACGGGGATATTTTCCAGCTCAGCGAGGGAAGAACAAGAAATCACGGCTTTAAACTTGAACTGAAGCGATACCACCGTGATCTGTGTGGGAAATTCTTCACTTACAGTATTTGCGGTAGTTGGAATGCACTTCCGACAGAAGTTGTCAACAATGAATCTGTTGACCAGTTCAAGTCAAGACTAGATAAAGTCTTGCGAAATCGCCGTTAAGAACCTCGCGAGTGATCTTCGAGGTTGCCAACGGCCCTCTCCGAAGATTGCGCCAAAAGTACCCTTCTTGTATGGATCGTAAGGTCTTCTAGGGTACTTATTTTCCTTGTAGCTCCTTGTAGCTATTGTTCCAGCAGTCATAGAAGTTGGTTGTGCTGTGCAAATTTACATTTTGAGTTAATTTTCCTAGTCAAACACTTTTTAAACTTATAATAAATATTCATTGAGCAAGATGTTGATATGCATTAATTTTATTTCCCTACTGAATGATATAAATACTTCTGCTAAGCTGTCATACACTGTATTATAATGCTAAATTTATGAATAGATTTTCTGTTTATCTTCTAATGGTTTGTTGGCTTTTTCTTTCAGAGTGTGTTTCTTACCACATTTACAGTCTCACTGCCCTTCAGTATTGTTCCAGCAGTCATAGAAGGTAGTTGTGGGTGCAAGTTTACATTTTTAGGTTAAAAGTAGGTGATTTTCCTAGTCAAAGACTTTTAAAATTATAATAAATATTCATTGAGCAAGCTATTGATATGCATGTGAGGCATTTTATATTAATTTTATTTTCCTACTAAATGATATGAATACTTCTGCTAAGCTGTTATACTCTGTATTATAATATAAATTTTTGAATACCTTCTCTGTTTATCTTCTAATTGTTTGTTGTTTTCTTCTTTCAGATATCTCGTACTTGTGTGAATAAGGTAGACAACTTCGCTACATTTGTGTGTGTAGGGGGGGGGGGGGGGAATTTGCATCATAAAAGCGCCGTATAACTGCTATGGTTAGAAAGGCATATCACCTATATTTTGGATGCAAGATTGGTGACCAGAATAAGTACTGGGCTCTTTACATATGATGCAACACTTGTGCTACCAACCTTCGCCAATGGTTGAACAGGAAGAGGAAAAGAATGCCTTTTTTGTGTAAATAACGTGGCAGGAGCCAACATTCCATACCAACAATTGTTATATATGCATGGTACCTCCGATACAAAAGGCTTTTTCAAAGAAGAAAAAAGGGTCCATTGAATATCTAAACATTCCATCAGCTATTCGCCCAGTTCTCCATGGAGAAGGTCTACCTGCTCTTGATGCACCAACTTCGGTATCCTTCGAGTCATATGAGGAAAGTGGTGAGGAGGAAGGAAAGAAGGATGACAGTGCTGGATTACAGAGTAACCCGAACTTTGATTAAGCACACTCCTCTAGGTCACGTCTTATAACACAAGAGGAACTCCATGACCTTTTCAGGGATAGGCAGCTACCCCAGAATAAAGCAGAGCTGCTAGGCTCTCGTCTTCAACAGTGGGATCTCATAGCAGCTGATGTGAAAATTTCAAAATTTCGTGATAGTCAGCAGCAGTTCAACAATTTTTTCGTAATGGAAGGTGATTTCGTGGCCTGCAACAATATTAATGGTCTGATGGAAGCAATTGGCATCGAATACGAACCCAGACACTGGAAGCTGTTTATAGATTTATCAAAAACGAGTCTGAAAGGTGTCTTGCTGCACAACGGCAATAGTGAACTATCGGTTTCTGTGGGCTATGCACCACGTATGGAAAAGGACTTAGGAGAATATAAAGCATATGTTGAAATGCATAAAATATGATGAACATCAATGGCAGCTCTGTGGTGACTTAAAGGTTTTCGCTCTTGTGATGGGCTTGCAGGGCGGATACACCAAGTACTGCTGCTTTCCTAGTAAATGGGACAGCCATGCAAGAGGCTCCCACTATATCAGGAGAGACTGGCCACCTCGTTAATCATTGGAGCCTGAAATGAATAATGTTTAACATCTACCTCTCACTGAACCAAACAAAATTTTGTTACATGGGATGTAACTTTGTAAAAACTACAGACAAATCTGGTCAGGGATTCAACTATTTAACATCAAAATTCACCTCCTTGAGCGACGCTAAGATAAAAGAAGGAGTCTTCATTGGTCATCAGATTCGATAGCTTCTTAAAGATGGTAACTTTGAATCAGCCCTTAATGAGGAGGGGAAAGCTGCTTGGGAAGCATTCGAGTAAGTGGCGAAGAGATTTCTCGGAAATTTCTGTGGAAAACCTCATTAAGGCTTACAAGAACATGTGCTGTTATATGTCACTTAAAATCCACTTTTTTGAATTACATTTATGCTTTATTTCCAGCAAACTGTGGGGCAATTAGTGATGAACATGGTGAAAGGTTTCACCAAGATATTTCAACCATGGAAAGTCGGTATCAGAGAAAATGGAGCACAAAAATGCTTGCAGACTATTGGTTTACGTTATAATAAAATTATCAAATATTACATGCCCCGTATATTTAAACCTATAGCCAATAAGCAATTTTAAAGGTGATATTTGGATTAATTGCATTAAATACATAAGAATTACCTTCACAGGGCGGAAAAGTAAACAAAAGTGGTCAATTTCGGGAAACAATGCCCATGTATATTAAGCACCGTATGAAAGGAGGGGAGGGGGGGAATAACTTTCTTTGGTGGGGAGTATTTGTAGCACTACCAGATCCTTATAATCTGCAGTACTCCAAAAGTATTAAAATAAATTGTTATCATGTAAATCTGCAATACTCCAAAAGTAATTTAAATAATTTATGTTATCATGTGATTCCACTACTCCAATGCAACTGGTATCTGTATCTGTAAATCATATATATATATATATATATATACATATTAGGGTGGCCCTTATTTTTTAAAGTTTGAAATGTTTTGCTCTCAGCATCCAGGGTGGATCCACTTATGGAAAAAAACTTCCACGTAAAATTTCAGACCATTTTGATAATGTTTAGAGGTAGTCCAGCCATCCACAAGATGTGCATCCCAAATGCAAGATGGTTGTTGCAGTGTTGATGTTACATTCTTTTACCCTGATACGTTGAATATTATCTTGTGTAGCGGTATGATGCAGTGTAGCAACCCTGCTCCCACTGCATAGCTTGTGTGCACTGCTCAGTGCCAGTCGATGAATGGACTCTGTTGGGTGAGGTTGCGGTCAGTTGTTGCTCCCGATCTCTGTTTAAATGTTTTGTTCGGAATAAACGGATAAGTTTGATTCAAGTTGGGTGTTCCCCTGCCGATCGATACACTTGCTAAATATCACCAGCATTAAATTTGATTTATTTAGTGAGTGTGTTTCAATACTAAATCAATCTTTTTCTCTTTACAGGTATATTATACAATTGTATTTTCATTTTATAGCTAGTATCAATATAGTTATTACTAGTGACCAATGGCTGCAGGCGATAGTGTTACTCGTAGTAAAGATAGATACTTTCTCTTAGATTTCATTGTGTATGAATTCTATGTTAGTAAGATACCATCCAATCGTGAGGCTTTGGATGTGTTTCTTAGGCGTCATGTTGAAGAAAAAGAGACAATACGCGAATCTGCAACAAAAACTATCAGAGATCTTATTCCTTTTTGGGTAGGAAAGACACAAATTCTAGTACGGCCTGAACATCATGCTATATAGCAACTTGAGAACCTTTTTCAAACTTGGAAAGATCTGAAACGCCTTAGAAATCGACGAACTCCAGCACAGATAAAAAAGAAGAAACATTTGTGGATAATTTGGATGAACTCTTTGACATATCTCATGCTAACGAGCTAGATATGATAGTTCTTAAAGAAGACAAACAATTTCTCATTTCCCAACTAGAAAAAGGACGGCGTGGAACTATGGGACCTGTGTATAAGACCCTGTCGGCAAAGGAAGAGCGAACTATGCAGAAAAGGAAAGCTGAAAACATGCGTAAGAAAAGGAGTAGAGAGGAATGCAAAGCATCAAATTCTAAAGGAATTATTATTGAATTTTCTAGCAGCAGTAAACAGGGAAACAGTAGTGAAGGCAACATATTTGAATTATCTGATGAAGGGGAAGAACCTCACCCAAAGCGTTCTAGAGCTAAACAGAACATAGTTACACCTTTTCTTGCAGCTGCACTTGATTGTACTGGCGCATCAGATAGAAAAGCCACAATTGTTCTGAATGAAACTGCTATTAGCCTTGGCCATGATCCACATAGTCTATTGATCAACAGAACAACTATATCTCCTTCAAGACAGAAGGCAAGAGCTGAATTTGTTCGACACATTCAAAATGAGTTTCATGCAAATGAACCACTCACAGTTCACCTGGATGGAAAGCTTTTGCAAGTTCTGACATCGAAAGAACATATGGATCGCCTTCCCATTCTCTTATCTGGCCAGAGTATTAATAAATTTCCTGGTGTTCCCAAGCTAACTTCTGAAACTGGTGAATCACAAGCCCATGCTATAGTTGATGCCCTACAAGAATGGGGAGTATATGAAACAGTGGCAGCAATGTGCTTTGACATAACTGCTGCAAACACAGGACGTCGAAGTGGTGCATGTGTTTTATTCGAACAGATACTTGGCAAGGATTTACTGTATCTTTCTTGTCGTCATCATATCATGGAACTTGTTTTAGCAGCAGCTTTAGAATCCACCATGGGAGGAGGCTCTGGTCCTGAAGTTTTGCTTTTCAAGCGATTTCAAGCCCAATGGGAATCTTTTGATTCTACATCTTTTGAGCCAGGAGTTGCAGAAGTTAGTGTCAGTGCAGTGATTCCAGATGATGTTCGACAACAAACACTGAAGTTCGAAACTGAACAATTGCAGAAGATACAACCTCGTGATGATTACCTTGAGGTTCTGGAGCTTTCAATTTTGTTTCTTGGAGATGTTCCACCCCATGGTGTAAAATTCAGGGCCCCAGGACCGGTGCATCATGCACGTTGGATGAGTAAACTCCTGTATGCTTTCAAAATTTATATGTTTCGGAAACAGTTCAAACTCACAGCTAAGGAGGAGAGGGGTCTCAAAGAGCTTTGCATTTTTGGAATACTAGTATATATTGAGGCATGGTTTACTGCCTCAGTTGCACAAGAAGCTCCTCGACGTGATTTGCATTTAACAAAGTCCCTGCTTTAACTACCCAATTCAACCGTCTCCAAAGCTACATCAAACAAACTGTCAAAGCATTTCTGGTATTTCTTCTAGGACCTAGTGGCCCTCAGTTTCCTTGATAATGCTGTTCATCCTGAAGTAAAGCAGCGCATGGTTGGCAAGCTTAAAGATGAAGATGATGAGGAGGAAGCTCTGAAAAGACCTCAGTAGCAGGCTTCTTTCCTAAAAGATAAACACCTAAAAGATTCATAGTTACTCCGAAGAGAATAAAATTCTTCAATAAGCTTTGACTGGACACCAGCTTTCTAAATGGAGATCCACATGTTTGGTATAGAATAGAGGGTTTCCAATCCGCTTCAAGCAATCGTAAAGAGCTTGAAAGTTATAAATGATAATGCAGAATGTGGAGTTGCATTTATTCAGTCGTTTAACCGACTCTTGACGAAAGATGAAGAACAAATGCAATTCCTATTGCAAGTAGTCTCTGAGCATCGACGCGTCTACCCAAATATTTGTGAAGGAACCCTCAATCAACCCAGGCAACATTGAGCAGAGTAGCATCTGTGACACCCCTGCCTTGAGCCGCTAATACCTGTTTGGGGGGGACCTGGAGCTGAGTGACAAAAATCACTTTTTTAAATACCAATATAAAAATGTGATATAGAGATGAGAACTTGCACCCCTCTGGACCCCCCCTTAAATATTAATCAAAATGCAACAAAATTATACAGCAGTGTTTCTGAGACAAGTGGATCCAATTTGTGGGGTGAGAGCTACACTCACGTGATACTTTGTGAGTTTTTCATTTCAGTTATATATATATATATATATATATATATATATATATATATATATATATATATATATATATATATATATATATATATATACACACATGCAGAGGTGGGCGGTCCAATTAGGAAGTCCGATTATCCGATTGATCGGACTCGCATTTTCGAATCGAGTAATCTAATCGGGCTAATCCCCGCCAAACGAATCGGATAATCGGAATCGGACTGCCGAAAATTTAAAGCGATTTGCGATTAATCCAGGTCGACGTCGTCTTTGTTTTTTTTCGCAATAGTAGTTTATTAATATATTTTTCTATATTTTTCTCAAGTAAAGATTTTTCGTTTTATTCTATTCTATTCACACTTTCGTATTTTCTCTATAATATAATGCGTAAAATATCATGATTAATTATTAAATCATATATAATAAAAAGGTTATATTTTACAAGTATAAAGTAGGAATAATACGTGTTTAGATTTGTTTTTTCGTACGCGTCTCATATCGGTTCAGTGCACACCAGCACCATCCTAGTGGCAGATGCCCTGGAGGAGGTGAACCAGGAGAGAGAGGTGGTGAAGCTCTCCAAAGATCGCCGCTGTGCGGCACACACAGTGAACCTGCATTCTTCCAGGGATGTGGAGAACGTGCCTGGCTGGACCACCCAGCCCAGGCCGGACGCCAAAGCCCAGAGCGTGTGGAACGCCTAGAACAGAAAGACAGTGACCGCCAATGACATTAAATCCGCTCTGGACAAAAAGCTTGTTACCCCTGGCTTCACCAAGTGGAATTCTAGCCACGATGCCTAAAAGTGCCTGCTGACCGAGGTGCTTGAGTTGGACAAGAGGAACAAGCTGAACCAGATCTGTCATCGGCAGCACCCCCACCCCTTGCCGCACATCACACAGGACGATGTACAGATCTAGTCGGAGTACGTCAAGGTAACCGCTCCCCTCGCCGCCTGCCTAGACGTAATCCAAGGCAAGGAAAAGGCATACATGGGTAAATACACACGTTGACCAAAAGGAATTATATCACAACGCTGCGACAATTGTATCCTGTTATATTGATAAAACTTGGAATATGCAAGTAATTCGACTTGCACAGCTTTTGGTAACTTCGCCTTTGGGGTGGAGGAGATTCTAGGCCGAACTCTCTAGAAAATGAGCATATATATATGTATATATATATATATATATATATATATATATATATATATATATATATATATATATATATATATATATATATATATATATATATATATATATATATATATATATATATATATATATATATATATATATATATATATATATATATATATATATATATATATATATATATATATATATATATATATATATATATATATATATATATATATATATATATATATATATAGGATGTTCCAATAACTTGGACCAAATTTAAATGTGAGTTAAGTTTAAGCGTCTAATGATTTTTTCTTTTTCTTTCAGATTTAACAACATCAGTCTTTGGCAATTTCAACCATGGAAAGATTAACAATCGAACAACGTGTTAAAGTTATCGAAGCCTATTACGAAAATGGATGTTCAAACAGAAACGCATTTCGGGCACTTCCCGAAATGCGTTTCTGTTTAAACATCCATTTTTGTCAACATAATCGACGAAGCGAGAGTGCAATTGGGAAAATTGTTCGTAAATTCAAACAAACGGGGTCGAAGACAGATATAAAAACGCCATTGAGTGCTCGTTTACGCCGTTCAGCTAAAAACATTGCTGCAGTGCGTGAGAATGCGGTCGAAGATCCAGACACCTCTATTCGTCATCGCGCGCAGGAGTTGAACCTCTCTACAACAACGTTACATCAAATTTTGACAAAAGATTTGTCTCTACACGCTTACAAAATTCAATTGACACAAGAACTGAAGACTGCTGACCATTTGAAGCGGCGTACATTCGTCAATTGGGTGCACGAGCAAAAACAAGCCGATGATGATTTTTCGCAAAAATTCCTCCTTAGTGACGAAGCCCATTTTCATCTTGATGGATTCGTTAATAAGCAGAATTGTCGCATTTGGGCTGATGAAAATCCCAGGAAGATTGTTGAAAAAACACTGCATCCACAAAAGGTCACTATTTGGTGTGTATTTTTTGCTAGCGGAATCATTGGGCCGTATTTCTTCGAAAATGATGCCGGAAATTCTGTTACGGTGACAAGAGAGCGATACCATTTCATGATAACCAACTTTTTATGGCCTGAATTAAATTCTATGGATGTCCAAGATTTGTGGTTTCAACAGGACGGTGCCACATGCCACACATCCAATGCAACAATGGCTTTATTGAATGAGAAGTTCCCAGGGCGCATTATCTCTCGAAACAGCGAGGTTAATTGGCCACCACGATCGTGTGACTTGACGCCTTTAGATTTCTTCCTTTGGGGTCATCTCAAAAGTAAGGTCTATGCCAACGAGCCAACAACAATTCAACAGCTAAAGGATGAGATAATAAAGCATAACGGTGAGATCAAAGAGCAACTATGCAGAGACGTCCTCAAAAATTATTGACCATCGAGTGGAGGTGTGCCGCCGAAGCCTTAGGCGGACACTTAGGCGATATTATTTTCCACACATAATTGCCATGACTCAAATAACATGATCCAATAGTGAAATCAAGAAATTTTCACCAATAACATTGTTTTATTTACTGCTAACTTCGATCTGTCTTAATGAACACCCATTATATATATATATATATATATATATATATATATATATATATATATATATATATATATATATATATATATATATATATATATATATATATATATATATATAGTCGGAACAGCTCAGTTAGGATAATTATTGTATTATTAAGATTATTAGATTACTGTCGTTAAGAAGATTCTCTCGTTCACATTCCTCCTTTAAAATTCACCAAGTCTTGTCGATCAGAATTTAATATTTCGAGTTGAGTATATATATAGACTGCTAGTCGCCCACAAAGTAACTTCGTGACGTGCCGCTTGCCCTGTTAATAGGCCAATATTAGAATAAAGTATATTTTTGCAACGTCCTACTTTACCTCGATTTACCTTGAAACCTTCGCTAAGCCAAGCCAAAATAAGCACACAGTGAAGAAATCATCTTTGGAGTCAGATACTTAATTCACCATATAGTGGTTACCATTCTAAAAACCAGTAATAAGGCATCCCGCTATAAATTGGTAATTCTCTCTACAAACGCCCTATATATCCATTTTATTTATCATCCTATTTAACATTCGCTAAAATCCTATTTAATATCATATTGTGATCCACTATTATTTAACTTATTATATTAACACTATTATTTTACATACAATTTAATATCATATTGTGATCCTATTTTATTTAACATCATATTTAAAATCCTATTCAACCTCCTATTAATATCCATTAAACCATAAAGAATAACTTTACAGGATGGTATATATAGGGAAAAACTAAGCGACTCTTCACCCACCTACAGCGAAATGACACAAAAAAGAGTAGGCGTGAAAAAATTATAAGTAAAGTGGGATTAAATATAGGAGCCGAAGGGTAAAGTAAATGTAAAAATATAATTCACATAACTATGAATACATACGTATGAAATTATAAATACATTGTCAATAGACAAAAGAAATATAACCCATTTAATAAATCAAAGGGCTAATATTTAAAATGGACCATTTCGTTTAAAATAAGCTTATTAATGACAGGGCCCAGTTCAAAGAGACCGGGCGATATATTGAAATCAGGCGAGGAATTAATGAACAAGCATTCAATAATATTTCTTTTAACATAGTTATCTGATTTGTAAATAAATTTAGCCGAATTCCAATTAATAGGATGACTATTTTCAAATAAAATATTATAAGAAGTGAAAGCAATAGTGCTTTCTTTGTTCAATTATTTAAAAATTGTCACTCACCCCCACCCCGAATGATAAAAATGTTAGAGGGAATTAATTCTCTAAAAGAACAAGTTTGGGGAAGATATTTTCACAACTTCATGACAGAAACAACGGGCAACCCAGTGCTTACCAGTATACCTGGCTTTACTTGTGATCAGGTTACAGATTGTAGCCTGGTTACAAGAGAAGTCAAGTATACTTACTGATAAGGCTTTGTTCGCCTGATTCTCACTGATTCAGTCCTTTCGATCGACCTAGCGAAACATGCCTTAAAAAACTTGTCTATTTAAGAGAATTTTGTTCTACGTAGCTGAGTGGACTATGGGGTTGTTTGAATTGGAATGAAATCGGTTGCTCACTGTCTCAGTGGGTGGATTTTTTTGGCAATTAGGAAATTACCCCACCCCCCTAAAAAAATCCACTTGTCTTCTCTTTCTTTTAGTATGATTGAATTATACATATAGCTTTGGCCAAAATTATGGGGAAAGTATCAAAAAGTTAAGAATATGATTGAAACTCATTTATTTCATACTTGAAATAATACTAATAAACATTTTTGCGTAGATTCTAACAATAACTAATATTTTATGAGTCCGCTTTTTGATTTTATAACCGCTTTAGTGCGTTTTTGCAAATTGTGCATAAGTGTCGGGGCAAACTTCTGCCATTCAATGTGTAATAGTAACGTGTATTCATATTTTCTTTAGTGATGATCTTATTGTTAACTTACAGGTGGTATTTTTTTGTTAAAAATGTTTTCGAAGAGACAGATTCCTGAAGCTCAAAGAACTCAAATCATTGCAATGTTCAAGTCAAAATTGCAAGAAAATTGAAATTCACTATAAACGGTATCCAAACAACCATTAAAAGGTACAATGAGACCAATTCTTTCAAAAACATGGTGGTCAAGGTCGCAAAGGGTGTACAACTCCGAGGGAAGAGAGGTTGCTAAAAAGGAAATATCTCACAAATAGGAAAAGAAACCTCTTCTGATGTAGATGCTGAGTTTCGGGCAGCAACAAACAAAGATATATCAAGACGCACAGTGAAAAGAAGGTTATTAGAAGCTAAACTCACAGGATCTTAGGCTAGAAAGAAACCATGACTGTCTCAGGTGAACAAGAACAAGCACTTGTCTTGGGCAAAAGAGCATGAAGATTGGACTGATGATGATTGGGTTAAAGTTGTTTAGTCTGATAGAAGCAACTTTGAGGTAGGTTCTCCATATTTGTTTCCACCCATTTATTACGCTTGTACACATTTTTATGGGATATCAAAATTTTTATTTGCTACCGAAAATGTTCAGTAAAATTATTATTTCTCCTCAGATCTTTGGAACCCCTGGAGCTGTTTATGTTCGTCGAAGAGTCGAGTTGTCCCAACAGTCAAAGTTAAGGTGGCATTCTAATGGTTTGGAGCTTCATCTCGTCTTCAGGTCCAGAATTGTTGGTGTCGTAAAATGGACTCTCGACGATATACCATATATAACTATTCGTTGAGGGAACTTCTTTAATTATCTTAAGAGTGCGTTAATGTCTGGCGGGCCGATATTATGTATCTTCGATATGCTTAAGAAGTGGAACTGAGCTCAAGGATAATAATATTGCTATCATTAATAAAAAAGAGTTTTATTAATAATAACTATCAACAAACACAAAACGGAAAATATTGACATAAACAGAGAATGAAAAGGGTCGTGGGGGCTTGGGCTAATCCGAGGATTAAAGGATTTAAAAAGGTAAAAAAAATATAGAGTTAAAGGGATGGGATAGTTCGCTAACCCATTTAAAGCACAGGATGGAATTGACAAAAGGGTTAGGTACTCAAAGGTGACGTTTGGCTTAGGTAACTTTATACTAGTGGTGCAGTGGAAGGCGACGTGAAGGAATTTTCGGTCCGCTAGCGAGTTCCAGCCGAAGGGGGGGGGGGAAATAAAAGGATCCTGACGTGGCGTCTTGAGAATGAGAACCGTTTCTCGACGAACGGCTTGAAGAACAATGGCTGTTCTACGTTGTTCTCTTCCGAACAACAGGGGTGGGTGGGGTGGGGGTGAGAACCGTCTCTTGTCTACGGGCTCAAGAACAATAGCTGTTCTAATGTTGTTCTCTTCTTGAACAACAAGGGGGAAGGGTGAGAACCGTTTCTTGGCGAACGGATTCAAAAGAACAATGGCTGTTCTACGTTGTTATCCTCTGAACAACAGGGAAGGGGGGTGAGAACCGTCTCTTGTCTACGGGCTCAAGAACAATGGCTGTTCTAATGTTGTTCTCCTCTGAACAACAAGGGGGAAGGGTGAGAACCGTTTCTTGGCGAAGGGCTCAAAAGAACAATGGCTGTTCTAACGTTGTTCTCTATCTGAACAACGAGGGAGAAGCCTTGAGGACTTGGCGTCACGAAAGGCTCGAACCTTTGGCACTCAAGGGATATTGTCCTCCTTCTGGACATGTGATGGTGAATCTCGAGGTCGAGGTCCCTTGGCGCACAAAGTGAGAGAGGTTCGTGGTGATGTTTCGCGACGAAAATCTGGATCTCCAATCTGATCTTAGTGGTAAAGTTTCCATCTAAATAGTCGAGACACTCCCTTGGCGTGGGGGACAATGGAGTGGTAGCTTCGAGGGAATGCACAGCCGAGGCTGGAAACAATGGCCTTATCTGCCCATAAGCCTAACTCAATCTGGCGAGGTCGGCGTATGGGGGCGAACGGGGGGGACGATAACCTTCTTGTTTAAACATTGACATCCGGTGGCTGCGATAATGCGCCAAGCTTCGAAGTGAAGATGCACGTGGGAGCATCGTGGTTTTAAATAATATGTGATAGGAGTTGAAACTAACGCTGCCTCAACCCGTTCTATCACACCCCTCCATTCCGGGGGGTGGTTGTCACTTCGGAAAAAAAGAGAGAAGGGACAACGATGGAGCTCCGTTGTGGGGAACTCGTTTTTTTGTACCAACCGTACCTTCCTGCACCTAACTCGTATTACCTCAATACATATGATCATTTTGATCTTTTGATTATAAGGGAAAATAACCTTTAATACAAACTTAATAAACAAAAAAGGCATGGAACAATGAAATGATATAAAATTAGTACATATAGACAAAAATAATTTATACGTAGTTAATGGGTACAAATATATATACATACAAAAAAAAATAGACATTAAGCGTTACAAAATTCAGACCTATACATTAACTAATTATATCACAAGAGAATCTTAATTTAAGTCGTACAAGACGGTATATACCTACATGGAGATACTAATTCTATGAATACAATTACTCTACGCTATTCGGTAACGCATTCCTACTGAGTGCGTCAGCGACCTGGTTATCGGAACCTTTTATATAATTTATTTTAAATTGATACTCTTGCAAGAGTAAACTCCAGCGCATGATTCGGCCGTTGGAGTGTCGCACATTCTTAATATAGGCTAACGGAAGGTGGTCGGTTCCTATCTGAAATTCTTTACCTTTCAAGTACATCTTGAATTTGTCTATGACCCAGATAATTGATAGAGCTTCCTTTTCTATAGTGGCATATCTCTTTTCGCGTGGTAATAATTGACGACTAGCATATGCAACAGGATGACTCGTTCCGTCATCTTCGTATTGAAAGAGTACACCTCCAATGCCCTCGTTGGACGCGTCGGTCTTAATCCCAAAGGATTTTTCCGGGTTGGGCAACTTTAAAATGGGGGCAGAAATGAGCTTACTGTTGAGCTGATAAAAATAGGAAATAGCGACATCGTTCCAACCTAGACGATCGGGTGAATTCTTTTTTAAAAGGGAGCTGAGGGGCGCCGAAATTGCAGCGAAATTCGGAACGAATCGCCGATAGTACGAAGCTGATCCTAGGAACGATCTTAATTGCTTCTTTGTAATCGGGAGGGGCAGGTCGGCGATTGCCTTAATCTTATCCTCTTGGGGACCCAACTTGCTTTGTCCTCTTTTGAAACCCAAATATTTTATGGGTTCGTGGGCAAAATGGCATTTGCGGGGGCCAATGGTGAGGCCATTTTCGCGCAGTCGCTCGAAAAGAGCTAATAGGGTGGGTAAATGGTGAATACATTCAAATAGTTCTTGTAGCTGACTCTTTTGATGTGGTGTCAGCTGCGCGTCAATATCCAGGTCAGAGGGTTCCAAAGACTGGCCTGGTAGGGAAGGAGGAGGGTAATCGGCATCAGGTTGGATACACACTGTCTGGATTACATCAAGGGACTCCGCGGGATAATCTTCTTCAAGCGCCGATGTTTCGTCCAGTTCTACGAAGGTATCTCCATGGGCACGTTGGGGGTTCTTTTTTTCTTGGGGTCCACGGACAGCCTCCGTGTCTTTGTCTTGGGCCTTATCACCTAAGGGTGTTAGTGATTCACACTTCTTTTGTGCCGTCCTAAAGTCCTGGTCAAGGGTTTCCGAGCAATCGGACGGTATCGGGGTTCTGATGGGGAGGGGCTCCTGGGCTTCTTTCTTATCTCGGACTCGAGGAAGGGCGGCCTGAGACACAGGGTCGAAACTTACTTGGGGGCTCTGTCCTATAAGCACGGAACAGAATTGTATGGGTGCTGAAATGACTTCAGCCCAGCCATCATAATATTGACACTGTAGGTAACATCTAACGACGGGGAATTGGTTCGCCCGCCCAAGGTAGTCATGTACCACCGCAAATTTTTCGTGGTTAGGGTCCACTGGGGGAAGGAGTTCGTCGGACACGATGAAACACGTACATCCTGTGTCCCTGACGAGAGTCGATACTCGGCAGCCGTTGGCGCTGCCCTCCTCAAATTTCAAAGCTCCCCATGAACTTTTAATAAAAATAAAATTTACCTGGTGGCCTGACGGAGGGGGAGAAGTTTCTGCTTGGGTCTGCACCACCGGGGGAGCCGGGGTGACATTAATCTGGTGAACTTGGTGGGCTGGTCCGCTTTTAAGCCTAGAATTTTGGGGGAAATTCCAGCTCATGTGGTTTTCTACACCACAGGAGAAACATATAATTGGTCGCTTCGGGAAGAGAAATGGAGGAGAAATCTTAACGGGAGGTTTGGAGTCCCGTTGTTGGTTTTGGGGAAAGAAGTTTTGGGGTTTTATGGGGCTCGGAAACTTGGTCGATTTTCCTGTGAAGGGGCGCGAATCCTTCCTTCTTTCCTTGTAGGGGGATTGGTGAGAAGTTCGATTCTCCTTTGGGTATAAATTATGGCTGGCGGCATAGACATCCGCTTCTTCGGTACATTATTTAAAGGTCTGGCACCGATGATCTTTGACGAACGCGCGGATTTCCCTTGGGAGAGACGCAAAAATTGATCTCTCAACACGAAGTCTGTTAAGGATTCGTAGTTCGGATCAACCTTTGAGGATTCTAACCAAAATTTAAAATTCCTCTGAAGAATGTATCCGAATTGACGGAACGTTTGTCCGGGTTTAATACGACCTCCTCGAAATTCTTGGCGGTAGAAATCGGGAGTCATATTATGAGCGGCCAATAACTCAGCTTTTAAGGTGCTGTAGTTAATTGTACACTCAGATGGTAAAGATATAAAAATTTCGCGCAATTTGCAATTTAACAGGGGAAGTAATCTGGCTACACCTTCAGCCTCCAGATCCATGTTATTGATTTCGAGGCTCCTTTCGAAGTGGGCTAAAAATGCTCCGAAATCCTCTCCATCCTTGAAATTGGGGAGCTTTAGTGAGAGATTGGGGGGCGGGCTTCGGAACGGGAACTGGCGGACTGTATCTCTGCTTCAACACGAGCTAATTCAATCTGATGGTGAAGCTCAGCTTGTCTTATCCGTTCCTCTCTTTCTCTTTCTTCTCGTTGGATTTCTCGTTCTTCTCGTTGGATTTCTCTTTCTTCTCGTTGGATTTCTCTTTCTCGTTCTTTTTCTTTTTCTTTTTTTCACGCTTTTTTTCTTTGCTCCTCTTAAACGTACTCAATTAGTTCTTTTCCGGAGAGTCCCAAGGATTCTCCTTGCGCTTTAAAGATTTCGAGCTGAGTCATCTTTGCACTTGGGGGCGCGCTAGTCAGCCAACTAAAATTCCTTGCAACAAGAATTATGCCTCTAGAGAAATTAGCCTACCTAAATATAAGCACTGACCTATTCGTATTTGGTTTCTCGATCTAAATAACCACTGACTAAAATCACAAAAAAAACACACACAAATTATTATAACCGTTCCTTGAGCTACTCCAGCTTCTTAAGTTTCAAAAAAGGGGATAGCAATCGTTAAAACAAAAGGGAACTACTATACTATATTATTATAACGAATAACACTATGCTTTACTCGACTGAGAACAGTGTTTGCAAAGATATAGCGTTAAACCTTACACACCTGATACCAAATTTAAATAGTATATATATATATATATATATATATATATATATATATATATATATAGAATGGACTCTCGACGATATACCATATATAACTATTCGTTGAGGGAACTTCTTTAATTATCTTAAGAGTGCATTAATGTCTGGCGGGCCGATATTATGTATCTTCGATATGTTTAAGAAGTGGAACTGAGCTCAAGGATAATAATATTGCTATCATTAATAAAATAGAGTTTTATTAATAATAACTATCAACAAACACAAAACGGAAAATATTGACATAAACAGAGAATGAAAAGGGTCGTGGGGGCTCGGGCTAATCCGAGGATTAAAGGATTTAAAAAGGTCAAAAAAATATAGAGTAAAGGGATGGGATAGTTCGCTAACCCATTTAAAGCACAGGATGGAATTGACAAAAGGGGGTAAGTACTCAAAGGTGACGTTTGGCTTACGTAACTTTATACTAGTGGTGCAGTGGAAGGCGACGTGAAGGAATTTTCGGTCCGCTGGCGAGTTCCAGCCGAAAGGGGGGGGGGAATAAAAGGATCCTGACGTGGCGTCTTGAGAATGAGAACCGTTTCTCGACGAACGGCTTGAAGAACAATGGCTGTTCTACGTTGTTCTCTTCCGAACAACAGGGGTGGGTGGGGTGGGGGTGAGAACCGTCTCTTGTCTACGGGCTCAAGAACAATGGCTGTTCTAATGTTGTTCTCTTCTTGAACAACAAGGGGGAAGGGTGAGAACCGTTTCTTGGCGAACGGATTCAAAAGAACAATGGCTGTTCTACGTTGTTCTCCTCTGAACAACAGGGAAGGGGGGTGAGAACCGTCTCTTGTCTACGGGCTCAAGAACAATGGCTGTTCTAATGTTGTTCTCCTCTGAACAACAAGGGGGAAGGGTGAGAACCGTTTCTTGGTAAAGGGCTCAAAAGAACAATGGCTGTTCTAACGTTGTTCTCTATCTGAACAACGAGGGGGAGAAGCCTTGAGGACTTGGCGTCACGAAAGGCTTGAACCTTTGGCACTCAAGGGATATTGTCCTCCTTCTGGACAAGTGATGGTGAATCTCGAGGTCGAGGTCCCTTGGCGCACAAAGTTAGAGAGGGTCGTGGTGATGTTTCGCGACGAAAATCTGGATCTCCAATCTGATCTTAGTGGTAAAGTTTTCATCTAAATAGTCGAGACACTCCCTTGGCGGGGGGGACAATGGAGTGGTAGCTTCGAGGGAATGCACAACCGAGGCTGGGAACAATGGCCTTATCTGCCCATAAGCCTAACTCAATCTGGCGAGGTCGGCGTATGGGGGCGAACGGGGGGGACGATAACCTCCTTGTTTAAACATTGACATCCTGTGGCTGCGATAAAGCACCAAGCTTCGAAGCGAATATGCACGTGGGAGCATCGTGGTTTTAAATAATATGTGATAGGAGTTGAAACTAACGCTGCCTCAACCCGTTCTATCACAGTTGGTCACTTGTGAGGGCAGAATGAATTCCAACACTTGTACCAGCATGTTAGACCAGGTTTATCAACCTTCCGTCTGTAAAATTTTCAAGATGACATACCAGATGGTGTAATCTTCCAACAAGACAATGCTACATGCCACACATCTAAAGTCTCAAAGTGTTGGTTGGAAAATTAACGGGTGAGGTTAATGAAATGGCCACTCAATCTACAGACCTCAACCTCATTGAACATTTGCGGTCACATTTGGTCACAAGAGTGCGGGTGCACAAATGTTACTCAAAAAGTGAATTAACGGCCAAAAAACATGAAGAGTGGTGTAGCAGAATGAGGTCAAATGGCGACCGAGTGTGAAAGCATGGCTGAACCTGGGCAATGAGGCGGCCGACGCCGTTATCACACGCCCTAGCTGTATTTGCCTACGGACCGATGTCATCGTCTCCCACGGCTCGCTCGAAGATTGAAATCCGTTGGACATTCCAACCAACGTTATCACGATTCCCCCTTCCCCGAAGGAGTCGCCGACTTTTCCACAAATTCGCGCGCGCGCCTGGAGCCACCTCACCAGGCGCCTATATAACGCTTCGACTGAGTTTAGAGAACAGCACTGTTAGACTCCAACCTACTCCGGCGAACGAGCTAAAGGACACCCCCCCCCCACCCCCAGCGGCGACTTCGATTCGATTTGAAGGCTAAGTCGATCCGTGAACTCTGCCCTAATCAATTGGCAAGTATCCCCATCCGTGAACTCTGCCCTAGTCAATCGGCAAGTATCCACATCCGTGAACTCTGCCATAGTCAATCGGCAAGCTTCGACATCAGTAAATTCTGCCATAGTTAAGCGGCAAGGACTTGACAAGGGTCTCGACTCTGAAGGCTCGACAAGTAATCCCTCGTCTGAAGCAAGAGGTAACTTCATTTCTTCCGTCGCATTCATCGTACCACAACTGGCTCCTTTTCGGCAACGAGCACGTAAGGTAATCGTAACCGTTGCCGCCTGCAGATTGATCTTGAATCTGGCTTACCCCATTGCACAATAATTTGTGTGAACGCCCCATTTTAAAATCCCCCTTTAAATCACCAAACTGAATCTGACCTCTTTAATCCCTTAATTAACCTATCTGTATCTCGTGTAGACCTTTAACCCCGTCTGGGCGACCATTCCCTTTAAACCCAATATTTGTGTAAATATAAATATCATTTTTGTTGTTAGTAAAGATATATTTTCGTCATTGTCTTTCTTTTGCAATCCCAGCGCGTACCAGCTACCTATTAATCTTTGGCCAACTTGCACTCTGAAATATTTGTTTAAAAGGACCCCACAGAGTTAATAATAAACAACCCCCACTGGACTCATAAAAATTTCCCCTTTCACTAACGCTCCTTAACCAACTTCGGTCCCAAGCCCCAAAGTACCTACGTATATATATATATATATATATATATATATATATATATATATATATATATATATATATATATTTTATAGTCTAGCCATTCCACGACAAGTGGCATAAAATTGAGCCAGCCACCTGTGCCTACTTAGTCTCAAGTATGCAAAGCAAAAGGAGTACACATTAAATATTAATTATTGATAGAATATAGGCAAAAATGTTTATTTGTATTATGTCAATTATCAATTAAATGAGTTCCAAGTATATTCTGTCCCTTTTCATACATGCCCCATAATTTTGGCCAAGGCTGTATGTACGGAGGTTAAGCTACATCGGGTGATAGGATGTAATAATTGCTGGTTTGGAAACATGATTCATTTCCCTTATGGCGCCTTCTATACCCTGTATACGCCATAGTTTCGAATATAGAGCGGTGGTAAAATCCAGACCTAATTATGTTATTATATCTTTGTCGCAATATTCCTTTGTTTCCTTGGAGAAAAGAGGAATATGATCCCCAGATTAATTTAATCTGCCTTCTGTCTTGAAAAAGCTACTCACTTTACTGCTCTCCCACACTTATCATCAAAAATGCTCTGGAGTTAGGCCTCAGCATTGGGGAATGATTCGCTTATAAACTGTCAAGCCTCTAAAAGGCGCTTTCCTTAATCCACGCGGCGCCCGCAATCCATTAAACCAATTTGGTCCTATTTATACTATGTTCCACTGGACTAAGAAACCATTAAGCATTATTCATTATCATCATTAGAAGAGTTACGGAACCAGTTACTAAAGTAGGAGACTGGTGTTACACTCCTCATTCTGTGTCCATCTTATTCACCGGGAACAGGCTGCGATCCCCTGCAGCCCTCTCATCATTTCACCAATTCATCGTTCCAGACAGGAACGATGGGAATTAAATTAGAAATAAATTCGAAGCTGACTGTATAAGAATGATTAGGGACAAGAAAAACGACGGAAATCTGTGGTTTGTCCTGTGTAACTTGAATCTAGAGTAATCTTAGACGCCTGCAACATAAAGGAGGAATCTTCAAATAGTTCGTAAAATTGCGAATAAAATTAAAACAAAAAGAAGAATAACTTTTATTTTTCCACAAAAGCTTCATTGAGGTCAAAGCCCTTTAAGAAGCCATGATATCATCCATTTAAATCATTTCTATAAACTGAGAATCAGACGAAATTAAAACAGCTCTTTGAAAATCATCAACAGAAGTGAAACGAGGGTCTTCATGCCTATTTTAAGGTTTGTAAAACAAATTCTTCTGTGTCGTTATTCCGGTCGACGATATGTATGTTTGAAAGAGCGATAAATGTGCTAAATTAATATACTACTTTGATCACTACTAATTTTGCATTGAGGTCTCTTCTATATATGTGTTGGAAAGTTTTGGTAGATCATAATTGTAAATAGACATAAATATACGTGTTCTAAGTATCGGCTTTTGTGATTCGCGTATTTTATATCTTATTTTATTCAAATGTCTGATTTTATACATATTGATTTGGGCGTAAAAATTAAAGTTATTCTTCAAAGAGAAATCCGTCTATTTTTCCTTCGGACAAACTTAATTGGCTTACTATCCAGTCGCGCCTTCTATATATTATTAGTGAGATAAATATACAATCCCTAATAGATGAATCGCCAAGAACCCAGTGAGGTGAAATAGAAACTTTTTATCATTTACTTTTTTTTTAATTATGGTTATCCCTAGGAAAGGCGCAATCATCTTTGCTCTGCTCCGTCCCAAGAAAAGAAATTGTTGCTGCTAGAAATATGCCTGTAAGAAACGTCAACCGGGTCCCAAAGAAGTCCAAAGAGACAAGAGCAAAGAAGTCTTCAAGAAGTCCTCTTTCTTTTACCTGTGCTTCACCTCTGAATTCCATTCTTTCTTGAACTTGCTTTGAGTGGATTTTAGGGTCTTTGCTCTTTCACAATTCCTTAAATTCTGTAATATTGGTCTGCTTTTCATTGTAGGCAATCCAACCTCTGATATTTCTTCCTTAAATCCACCAATAAACAAAAGATGGTTTGGGAATATCCTTCGAGTTCAACTCCTACTAATGATAAAATAACAGTTTGGTGATGATACTGTTCATTTGCAATGTGATGAAGCACGTCCTATATGGTTAAAGTAGTGCCAAAATTGATCGAACAACAGAGTGTTGAAATAATAGGTCCATGGTCTAGAAACTCCTCTGACAACAATTCGATTAGGAGTCTGTAGTAGTTGCCCCCAAAGCATTTAGCGACACAGAAGCAGAAAACAAAATGACCTCCGACCAATTTAAGGCGAAAATGGAAAGCAGTCACTCTGATGTCGCCCTCCAATTTGCTATCCAGCATCCCATAGCGAATTACAGAAGTGATAAAGATAAAGGCTAAGCGCACTAAATAATAAAATTCCTTTTTTAGCTTATCAAATTAGAGTATCCAATATTGCACTATAAAATCATATCCAAGTCGAGTATATAATATTGATTATATCACTGGTCAATAAATTTTAAAATTTTTTCTGCTGACTTAAGTTTGAGACCTGTTCATGGGAAATTCGGGGTTAGTGAGTTTAAAAATGGCAATAGTTTCTTCTATCACGTCAAGTTTTTTTATTTATAGACTGATCCATATTGGTACCACTCGTAGTAACAGGTTATCTTACGACCAAGTGAACGGAAGTGGAGGCGTTGGGTATTCTTCTTATTTTATTTTATCTATGTACAAGGGGCGGTCAATAAGTTTTGCAATTCGGATATAAGGAAAGTTGCGCCACTTGTCCCTGAGGCTTCGAATTACCGACAACCAGAAATCTCCCGACTGCTGTTCAATCCACTCCTGGACGGCGAGCTGGACATC
Organism: Ceratothoa steindachneri; assembly: GCA_963969495.1. Taxonomy (NCBI): domain Eukaryota; kingdom Metazoa; phylum Arthropoda; class Malacostraca; order Isopoda; family Cymothoidae; genus Ceratothoa; species Ceratothoa steindachneri. Next base: position 66,010,293 of record OZ018336.1, read on the forward strand.
TTCATCGTCCCCAAACCGGCGTCCACGCAGTGCAGCCTTGAGCTGTCGGAATAAAAAGTAGTCGTTAGGGGCCAGATCTGGACTGTAGGGGTGATGGTTGAGCTCCTCGAATCCGCACTCGCGCAGGGCAGCTTGTGCGACTCTGGCCTTGTGGACTTTGACGACGTTGAAGTAGATCATGGGGCGTGAGTTTTCTAAGAACCCAACGGGCAGAGACCTTGGTCATGGCCAAATTGTCGTGGATGATGTTGATAACACTTCCATGTGATATTGCAAGTTCTCGCTCGATTTCTTCGTCCTTCACCCGTCAATTTTCGAGGATCATCCTCTCCACACGGTCCACATTGTCCTCGTTGTTCACGTCTGATGGGCGTCCAGGACCGGGGTCATCTTCAAGGGACTCACAACCAAGGCGGAACTCCCTATTCCAGCGAGCAATGGTTGCATAGGAAGGGGGGTGTGGGTGTACACTGCAACTATGCGTTCATGGATCTCTTTTGCATTCTTGCCTTCCTTGGTCAAATATTTGATCACTGCACTGTACTCAATCTTCTCCATTGTTGAAAGATTTGTGACTAACAATCTGCCATCAGCTACTGCTTCTTAAATAGACGATGCAGGAGCTTGTGGCTGTAGGTTCCTACTTTTCATAACCTGTCCTAACATCCCCACAAACAGCTATCCCCCTTCCTCTGTTTTGCCCTACCGATTGGCCAAACATATTGACCGCCCTTCGTATTTAGACTTCTCTCTATGTACATTGTGAGGGAATCCCACGTGGACTCTCTTGAGCAGAACGGAACTTCTATGCACTGCCGTAAGCCTGGTTAGGCTTAAATTGGTAAGCCTAGCCCCCCTTCCCCACTTCCACAATCCGTAGCCTCGAACCGTGTCCACAATAATTCACTTTTACACGAGCAGAATAGCTCTGCAAGAAGATTCGATGCCATTTGAGAGTAGAGCTGTTTCCCGCTGACCCCCAACTCCGAAGAGAGCCTCGGACATAAATAACGCTCGACTCCTCTGAAGAGACACAGAATTGAGAAGTCTCGCCCAGACCCCAGAAGATTCCCCATAGTTCCAAGTCAAGTGCTAGCAACAAAGCAAAGTGACAGCTGGACTATTTTGTGTATTTGGAATTAGCCCCAGCCAGGAGGTAATTCCACTAAACGATCGCTCCCGAGTGATTTTATTGACTTTTCTTATCAGCTCCTGTCGAAGCCCTCTTCATTTCTGGTAGCCGAAATACTCTCCCCTGGACCGGAAGTTACCCCCCCCTCTTAATTTTGGAAAACCGTCATCACTCCAACCTCCCACTCAAAAGTTCCGAACGGCCTCACCTCACGTGCAGAAATCAGCCATAAGCCAACCCCTATTTCCCCTTCAGTAACCCAATTGAGTTAATTTCCCCCATTTGAATAGTCTCCTCCTAGAATACCTTAAGTTCTAACTTCATAGACTGATTTATAACCACAATTCCCCCTTTCATTTACTGATGTGATTTTTCCCGTTAATTCTCTGAGTTAATTCTACCCATCAATTCTCTCATTATTTTTGTGTAAATAAAATTATATTTTTGAACATGCCTCTTTAAATAACCTTGAGCTTTGCCAGTGCCAATAATTTACCTGACCTCGTTGCACTCTCTCGCTACTCAGCCCGTCTAAACTCGTGGTTTCCCGTCTCTTTTGTCAGTTTGCTTTCAAGTTATTGGTCCCTCCCTCATAGATATAATATGGTATTGATATAATGTAATGTCATACCACGACATATATATGTATCAATATACATATTATATAAATCTGGTGTCAAGTGTGCTGGAGTTTTTACGAACCCGTGTCATTTTAATTTCGACATTAGAAGTTCACTTGTTATTCACGTACATCCTTTTTATTTTAATTTTTGTATTGTACTGGCAGAAGGCAAGTTCAAGTTATTTGAAGAGCAGTAGAATGTAATCTATTTAGATTTGGTGTTGGAGCCCAGGTAATTAATTTTTTTTATGGTCCTCGAATTTTGGAGACTCTTTTGGTTATTAATCCAAAAGATTCAAGGTCTTTGGTGTCCTAATTCCGGTAGGACCATTTTAATTTTATTTTCCGCTTAGAAACAGCAGAGGTAGGTAGCTGTATCAATTTCTTTTTGTGATCAAGGCCTTCACGAATATTCAAGTATTCGTTTCGCGAGGGTAGTGTCCTAGCTCGTTCGCGTATCAGTGTTCCCTCAGTTAACTGCGTAAAAATGTCATCCTTCGAAAAATTCAAGAGTCAGGGTGAAATGTTAGGTCTTTCGGGCAAAGACCTGCTAAATTATGTACAGCAAGAAGAGAGGAACGTTCGGGCAGAGCGATGGGAAGAGGAACTAAGAAAAATGGAGATGGAGAAGAACAAAATGGAGATGGAAGAACGTGAACAAATTAGGCAGCATGAGCTGGAAATGAGCCGAAATCAAATGAATTCTCAGTCCATCGATTCCCGGGCTGAAATTCCCCAAACTCCTTCAGTCCTCCTTCCCGCTTTTAATGATGGAAAGGACTTTGGGTCATTTTTGACCCATTTTGAGAAAATCTTTCAGATCAATAGATGGGATCTCGAAAATGATGGCGTCGCTAGCTTACTTCCCCTCCTAAATGCCAAGTTAAGGGATATCTTCATATCTCTTCCCCTGGAAGCAACTTTGGACTATTTCACGTTAAAGTCCGAATTGATAGCCGCTGTTCATATGAATAGCGAATTTTACCGCTCCCGATTCCACCAGGAAAGGGTCTGCCCTGGCCAAACATTTTGACAACACGGGTACATCCTCCAAAGACACCTTCAGTGTTGGCTGGATGCGTGCAAGATTCCCCAGGTCTACGAGTCCCTTCTGGACTTCTTCCTTAGGGATCAGCTTTTAGCTGCCGTGGATCCCGAAATTCACGCCTTCATTAAAGATAAACGTTGCGCCACTTTCAAGGAGGGCTTGGAAGAGGCCGACATTTACGCAGGTAGTCACGATTTATACCCTAAGGATATTAAAAAGACTCCCCAATCGCCCCCCAAAACTAAATTTTATGGCTCTAAGACCCCTCTTATATTGGTTCCAAGATTTACCAAAGCTCCGAGTCCCTTGAAGCCAAGAAACTTCCATTAATCGGAACACCGAGACGTTAAGCCCCTAGTTTCTTCTCCCCCGGTTGTGCCGTACCAAAAGAATTCGAAGGGAAGCGTTGTGGAAGAACAAAATCCTCTTGCGAAATAGAGCTAAAGAGGACGGAGAGAAGACACTCCCTGGAACAAATAGAATATCACGAAACAATGGAAATCAAACGAAAACTAAAAATAATATGTCATAACGTGGCGGGATGGGATGCAAAAATACATTCACTTTGTAATTCTTATCTAAAGATAGAACCAGACATTATCAACTAAACGAAATAAATATCAATCACGAAACCAGCCCTATCAAAATATATAAATATACAATAATATATAAAACCACCATAGATATAAACCATGACGGGATAGCTATGGCCGTACAGAAGGGATTATAATTTACTAGGTTAAAATAACTCGATGAAGCATACCTAGCTATTAAGAGCTAAACAGAAACAGGCAACATACACATAATGACGGGATACCAACCCCTTAACAAGAGGATATGTACCCATGCACAACCTTATAGAAATATTTGGGCAAAATGACCAAGTCCTCTTAATGGAAGATTACGAATGCACGCACGCGAACCTTAGGGTACACCGGAAACTTCAATAATGCAGGCAAAAATTTGGATTTAATAATGGAAAGAGGAATAATAGAAAGAATAGGTCCAGACTTTCCGACATATATTGGAAGAACAAGACCAACAAAACCAGACATTGTACTCGCATCCCCTAAGTTCCGCTATAACTATCTAACAGAAAGAGGCCCACCATCTACGAGCGATCATAAAATAGTGGTTGTAAAAATTTCAACTGATCGAAGATCTAGCAAAATTTCAACAACCAGATCTAAGCGAAGCTACTCTCGATGAAATAGATCAAGATATCCATAAATTAATGAAGGCACTAATCGAAGCAGATGCATTACATATCCCGAAAACAACATTTAGAACCTTACCACACTATGCCCGCACTCCATTAATTACAGAAAAAGAAAACAACTATCAAAAATTAAGAGGTAGAATAGAACCAATTGGTCCACTTAGAGGTGATAGGGAACGTTAGAAATGAGGAAACTGCGGCAATTTTGGCAGAGAGGGGTGTCAGTTGCGACCAGTTAGTAGAAGCGATAGACGAGGAGTAAAGTTCAATAAAGTTTTGGCAAAAGATCAACATGATAAGAGGAAATAAAAAACAAAGATATCCATTAATTACAATGGAGAGACAAACAAGAACCGCAACAAATAGAGATGGCCTTCAGAGAACATTGGAATGAAATTTTTAACATATCCCCTTAAGGGATTTGCCAAAGCCTATCTTTGAAAGTATTATATACATACAATTCGCGGATGATATCTCGATAATCACCAATAGTCCTTATAGGCATCCACCCACGATGGCTAGAATAACTGCAGCAGAAATCGCAAATATCAATAACTATGAAAAGAAATGGAAAATCAGAACTAATCCAGACGCAAAACATCGCGAGTATTATCTAAGAATATATATATATATATATATATATATATATATATATATATATATATATATATATATATATATATATATATATATATATATATATATATATATATATATATATATATATATATATATATATATATATATATATATATATATATATATATATATATATATATATATATATATATATATATATATATATATATATATATACAAGCAAGAGGAAAAGGTTCTTGTTCTAAAAATAACTTATAACGGATATAAAAAACACATCACTGAAAGAATAAACCAAGCAAAAACCAATCTCAAAACAATGTTCCAACTCAGAAGTTTGAACACAAAAAAACAAAATTAAAATTAATAATGCATTATGCAGATCGGTATTATTGTATCCAGCAATACTCCTCAATCAACTACATAAGACCAACACCGTCAAGCTTCAAAGGGTACAACACAGCGGAGTATTATTAATTACAAATACAAGACGAAGAGAACAACGTAGACAGCAAGATTTACACTACGAAATTATCTTAGAACCGATAAACAAAACTATTTACAAAAAGTCTACGAAAATATGGGAAAAATTAGGACTTCTAAACGAAGAAGAAAAATGGATGTTGGAGATCCTCATAAATTTTCGGATGAACAATAGGGGAAATTTTAAGAGTGGGAAACCGATAGTCGGAGTCAATCCTGCACCAATGTTTACTCAGTAGAAGGATCACTACCCCCCTTCCAACAAAAATAGCAAAAAAACCAACAACAACTGCATACTAAACTCGAATAAAGAAAAACAAGATAAAACAACAAAGAACAATAGAGGCGTGAGAGCCTTGGCACAAAAAAAACAAATAAAAAGGAAATTTAACGATAATAAAAAAGGAACAAGAGATGGCTGGTCTTCCAGCAAACAGCATTATCTCATACTCATTTCCCTTCACCACTTTAGCTTAGCAACTACTATCCACTCTACTCTAACTATATACTTTCAACTTCTAAATTTTTAAAGACGTAAGACGTAAGGTGATCAGGATAAACCGTGGGTACCGCACAATGTTTCTAAACCATGTGTTGAAAATATATTTCAATGGACAAAGGGCACAAAGAAACAACTAGGATTTGGCATTCCTATGGTGCGACGGAGACAAAAACCATGTAAACGATTGCTACTTTTGTCTTACAAAGACTTCTGGTTATAACAAGAAAACGCGATATAAAATGAATTACCAAATTCTTGATTCAGTAATGCGTCTAGTGCTTCATTCAGATGAAATTCCGGTACCTGTATTCAAGGAACTTCCTTCACTGGACGATGTAAGTGATATACGCGAATCTGATGTAAGCAATAAACATGAAGGTGATCCAGACTTTGTACATACATCGATCCATGAAAGTGGAAATTTCAGCCAATTAGAACTGAATAATGTAGTTATAGGTCTAGGCCTGTCAAAAGAGGTAGCAGAAGTGTTAGCTTCTATACTTCATGAGAAGAATTTGTTGCAGGAAAACACAAATGTAACTTTTTATTGGAACAGGGAGAGAAATCTCTTGGCATTCTTTAAAACTGAAGAGGATTTTGTTTACTGTTGTGATGTGGCAGGACTGTTAAACGCGATTGGTGTTTCAGAGTATGATCCAACAAGGAGGCTACACAAAATATCCGTGTTTCCCGTGTTTATGGGACAGCCGAGCCAAGGACAAACATTGGGAACAGAAACTCTGCTCAGTTAGAAAAAGTTTGACTGTTGGGGAGAAGAATATTATACACTAACCACTTTTTGAGCAAGAGAAAATCATCTTCCCACACCTTCATATTAAGCTAGGGCTGATGAAACAATTTATGAAAGCTCTTAATGGGGAAGGTGACTGTTTCAAATTCATATATACAATATTTCCTGGCTTAAGTTATGGTAAAATAAAGGCTGAATTTTTGATGGACCACAAATCAGAAACTCAAACTTCTCAAATTCGATGACTGACATAAAAAAAAGACCATGTGGATTCATTTGTGGCTGTTGTGAAAGGATTTCTTGTGAACAAAAAGGCTGCTAACTATTGAGTTGAGGAATAAGTTCTTGCGGTTTTATCAAATTTATTCATTACCATTAAAAATTGTAGAAAAACTTTATTTTTAATTGATAACTATATGCGATTTAATCAATAATGTATTCTCCGTTGTTATTTACGACTTCTTCCCAACGTTCAACTAGTTTTTCGATGCCTCTGCAATAAAATTCTCTGGATTTTGATTCGAAGAATTCGTCTAATCAGGTTCTTAATTCCACATCAGTATTGGACGAAACGCCGCGCAAATTTTTCGAGAGCGGCCGGAACCGATGGAAATCCGATGGAGCCAAGTCTGTGGAATATGGAGTATGCGGCAGGATTTCCCAATTAAGCGTTTGGGTGGCGTCTTTTGTCATATTGGCAATGTGAGAACGAGCATTGTCAGGTTGAAGAAGGACTCCATAACGTCGATGAGGTCGCTTTTCACGAATAGCTTCGGCGAGTCGCTACATTTGTTGAACGTAGAGTTTTGCATTGACAATCTCGTTGTTCGCAAGGAGCTCATAAAGAATGATGCCTTCACAATCCTACCACACACACAGCATTGTCTTTCGTGGATGAAGTCCTTGCTTTAATCGCGGAAGTGTTTTTTTATTGGGGCTAAGCCATTGTTTTCGATGGTTCATGTTGACATAAACAAACCACTTTTCGTCGCCAGTGATGATGCAGCGAAGAAATCTGCCCTTATATCCACGAGTAGCCTTGTGACGAGCAAGCAAATCTGCGGCAATCGTGGAGCGTTGAAGTTTGTTGCTTTCGCTTGAAGCGTCCGGAACCCATGCACCGAGTTTTTGAAATTTCCCCATTGAATGAAGGTGATTCACTATAGTTTTCTGATCACATGTCAATTGTACAGCCAATTATCTATTCGATTGACGAGGATTTTCATAAGGAAGGTAGTTCAATCGATCTTCATCCAACTTAATGGGGTGACCAGAACGTTCTTCGTCATTAAGATTGAAATGACCGTTTTTAAAACGTAAAAACCACCATTGAGCTATCCTTTCTGATAAAGCATTTTCTCCGTACACAACACAATGATTGCCTCTTCATTTTCGTCTATTTATCTTGAGTTGATGATTTTTTGGTCCTTCTAGTTGAGTTAGTTCTTCAAGCCGTTTTCTTCCGTTTTCTTTCTTGACAGATCTTCATAAAAGTTTTTGGACTCTGGAGTTTTGAACGCGGTACCGTTGGATTTAAATGACAACACTCTAGCCTCAAGACCGGCTTAAGTCCGTCCCGAATTGTTAAATTTATCAGCTATTTATATTATCTAGTTGGAAGGAATTTTTTCTCTGATACATTTTTCGCACCCCTACAGCATAAAGGTTCATTTCCTCAAGAGCCATCTTGAAGAATTTCCTGCTAATCTTGGCAACGTAAGTGATGGACACGGAGAGTGTTTTCATCAAGATATCGAGATTATGAAGTAGAGATATCAAGGCCGATGAAAGACAAACATGATGGCAGACTACTGTTAGAGTATTCAGCGAGATTGTGTAGACATCAAACACTCCAGACACTCGCAAGCGAAAACTTCTTCCATGAATGTATAGGTATGTGTACGATTGCTTGTATTTTCTCCATTATATTAGAAAAATAACCTGTATGTATTTAGTAATAGGTGATGTTATCTTACTATGCATTTATTCTTTTCAAATTCTGTTGACATTTTGAGTTATGGTTCGAAGCTATAACACTTAGGAAACTATCCTTACCGAGTAAATACATGCAGTACGTCGAAAAATAGTAATATGATGTAGAATGAAAAACAGATGTGTTACAAAAATAAGGATGCTATTTTTGAAATCAGCACGTCAAAATTAGTTAAAAACAACCACAAAACATAAGTCAGCAAAATGTGTGTTGACCAGTGAGCAATCTGAGGCAGAGGCGCTTAGGAACCAGCTAATTTCTCTCTGCCGCAAAAGGCGACTAAGCCTGGATAGGGTCCGCTGTGTGTGAAAACGGTTAATATTGAACATCATTACTATTATTATTAAAGACTAATAATATCAACAACAGGGACTAATCCTATTTTGTAGGAGAACAAGAATAATCTAATCCGGCGACGCTCTCGATGCTCGTAATGATTTACGGTATTTGAAAGACAGAAATCAAAAGAAAGTTGAATACGTGGCAAAGGGTGAAGATGTTCTTTGTCAGAATGGACCACTGGAGACTAGAGATAAGGGGTCTAAAGATTAGGAGTCTAGAGATTAGGGATCTAAAGATGAAGAGGCTAGAGATCAAGGGTCTAGAGAGTAGGCATCTAGAGATGAGGGGTCTAGAATGATGGTAACTCACGGATGATAGTGTGCGAAGGTTATACTTTAAGGATTCCTGGGAAGGATATTTATAGTTTCAATACTAACAGAATTTCTTGACCAGATGTCCTTTGTCGGGCGGTACCTTAATGCAATATCTTGAACCAAGTCTGTCAGTTAGTGTCTGTTACTTCTATAGTTTGTTCAGTTGTATTCCGAGTATTACAAATTGTTTTGACAGTTCTTGACCAAATTTCGTAGAAGTCATTCTGACCAGGGCGAGTTTGATATAACTTTAATATCTTCTGAAGCCTAAGAACAGAAGTTGCCTGCGTGCATAATTCTGTTTTTCTGAATGTCACAACAATACTTTAGGGAATTCAAATGAAAATATTTGATAAATGAAGATGATCCGATGACCTTTCTGTTTGGTTATTTGCATCGATCTTAAGGTTAACTAAGGAAAGTGTAGACGGATACTTATAATGTATCTTGGGTCAAGAGCCCATGTAAAAGACCTAGTGGGCAATTTTTCAGAGTATCACTAGTGTCTCCACTAGATTTTAAAGTGTTCGTTTCTTTCTTTTTTCCTTATTATTACGCTTAATCATATTGATGAATTTGTGTGTTATTTGTGATGAATCTAAAATAAATCGATAATAGTCGATTCTCTCCTCAACAGGAAAAAGTTAATAACTGATCTTTATTATGTGAATGAATGAATTGTGAATGAATTAGGTACAGGAAGGTCATTTGTACCTAGATTACTAAAATATTTATAAAAATTCGTAAATCTTAGAAACAAGGACTACTTGTTTTCTTCGTTATAAGATTGTACTCGTTTTCCCAGCTGCTACAACCAATATGGACGGTGTCCATTGATGACGATCTATTTCTCTTCTTATAAAGTAAACTGCAATGGACGCACGCAGTGATAGTATGCGGTTAGTAAAGCAATAGTTTGCATTGTTATACTCAGCGCATACTATCACTGGACACATTGCAGTTTACTATTTTAAGACCTATCGAGCCCCCACGGGTGGGTAAATACGACCTCATGTAATACGAAGGGGGGGTCAATTGGATACAGTGCCCTGGTCGGATGAGGAGGGTCCCCCAGTCGTGCTTGATGTAGGTGAGGCTGAATATTAATTGTCATATTAATCACATTCCTTTCGTATCTCTCAAACCTTTTTTTCAATTTTTACTATTTTTATCGTCTTATTTTTCATGTCATTCGCTAAGGGTTGACGTCTGGTGGGGAGAGGAAACCTTGCAGCAGCTGACACTCGGAGAATTGCGTACCCTCTTATATTATGGTTTACACATTTTCACTTTATTACAGAATTCTCCCTCCAAACATTCTGGCAGAGATGCCCCCGTTGGTTTTCGCTTTAAATTGCGGACGCTTGAGTGGATTTCAAGAGGAAAATAGAATGACCAAACAACAGATCTTATTTTTCGATTTAAGGGGGAGCTGGTGAAATAGGGGCTGTGGGAGGAGGGGTTGGGGGTTGGGGATGGCAGGGAGAGCTGTCTCACGATGGCTCAGTTTCAAGCAGCCGTTTTGGAAATTGGGAATTACAAATGAGTAACACTGAATTTGCTTTCCACATAGAGTATACGTATGTACGGCGGGGGAAAATGTACCCACATAAATACACACACAGGCAGGTTTCCCTAAATACCAAGATACCTATATTCCCATAGAGACCTAAGGATTATGTACCCGAACGGGTTCTTTTAAATAAGTGCCAAGGAATTGGAATGGGAATGGGAATATTGATTCTTGGGAATTTCCGGCGTTTAACGGCGTAGAAAAATGAGACAAAACCTAAGGTTCTGCATTGACCTCAATGACGAAATTCAGCGCAATTTATCTCTTGAATAGAGAAATTAATGGTGACCAAAGATGGCATGGAATAAGAGAAAGGAGATGAAATATAGAATGACAAGGATGACCCCAAACGTGAGTAAACCCTTGCCCACCAAAATAGTCTGGAACCGAGAAAACTGAAACCATCATCCTTGGTTTTTGTTCTATTCTGCTCAAGTTAAACAACATCTGGTGATTACTATTCTCGAGGCCTCCAAGTCCCCAAGTAAGGTCCCACAGGCGAGTTATCCACGGGCAGCGCAATTTCCTTGTTTAGAAACTGAACTTTTCTTTAATGTAACCTAACAATCGTTAGGCCCTTTACTTTGCCTCAATGAAAGGGGTGAACTTCCTCCCTGACCTTGTAAAGACACTTACAACCGGTATTTACGATGCCCAATAGGAATACTTTACACTTTTCAAAGTTGAAAGGCATCGTGACCTTTGTCCAGTCTTGACTTGAACTGATCAACAGAATTACTGTTTACAACTTACACTAGAAGTGCGTTCCAGCTACCACATATGCTGTATGTGAAAAATCTCCCACACAGATCGCGAAGGTAACGCTTCAGTTCAAGTTTGTAGCCATGATTTCTAGTTCTGCCCTCACTAAGTTGGAAACATCAGTGTAGTCTACATTGTCGAAGCATCGAAGTATTTTTAACAATTCGATAAGCTGACCACGCAGTCTCCGGGTCTCCAAAGAGAACAGATCTATTTCCTTTACTCTTTCGTCGTAACTTTTGTGTCTGATAGAGTGAATCAGTTTGGTTGCTCTAGCTTGCACACGTTCCAATCTCGTGATATCCTTTCGAAACGAAGGACTCCAAAATTGTAGGGAATACTCCAGGTGCGGTCGGACAAGGAAATAGTACAAACACAGTACTATCTCCTTGTTTTGATATTCAAACTGGTGCTTTATATAGCCTAGCATCCTTTGGGCCTTTTTCTCTGCATCTATGCATTGTTTCAAGAACTTGAGGTCACTAGTGATTGTTATACCCAAGTCCTTCTCCTGTATCGGTGCGTTCGACAGTAGTGTCCTTAAGAATATACCGTGATTAGGGGTTTCGTTGGCCGATATGCATTACCCTACATTTGTTCACGTTTAAAGGCATTTGCCACGTGTCCGACCACTCCCCACTCTTCCGGAGATCTTCTTGTAGGAGGGCAGTGTTTCCTTTATTTGCAACGTTCATACTAAGCTTGGTATCGTCAGCAAATTTAGAAATCTTCGTAACCATGTCACCATCTATGTCGTTAACATAGATGATTAAAAGTAGTGGTCCCAGGAAAGAAGCTTGAGGAACACCGCTGGTAACGGGCACTCACTTAGAAGCCTGTCCATTCAGCACCACCCGTTGCCGTCTGCCGCTTAGCCAGTTCTCTATCCAACCTGCTACCTTTCCATCTATACCTAATGCACGCACTTTGTGGAGAAGGCGGCAATGTGATACCTTATTAAAGGCTTTTTGTAAGTCAAGATGACAACATCTACCGCTTTATCGCGACAATGCTCAGTGAAAACAAAGTGAAAGAATTCCACAAGGTTCTTTAGGGATGACCGGCGCCTTCAGAAACCGTGCTGGGAAACTTTTCAGTAGCAGGTTCGACTCTAAATATGACGTTATTTTGTCCATCATCATGCTTTCCATGAGTTTACCAACTATCTAAGTTAAACTGATAGGTCGTTAGTTAGACGGTTGGCTAGAGTCTCGTTTCTTGAAGATGTGAGTCACCTCCGCTTCACGCCAGTCTATAGGAACGCATCCGGTCCGAATTGACATGTTAATGATTGCGCTCAGATATTGCGACACTTGATCTCGCACTTGTTTCAACACTTTGGGTAGAAACATGTCCGGTCCAGGGGACTTATTCGTCTTTAGGTCGTTGATTTTCTTCTCTACTTCGAATTGGGTGAAATCCATTTCCTCCAGTTTCTTAACCAAGTAACATTCCGTGGTCTGGCGCATGAGACCATACTCTTCAGTGAACACAGAAGAGAAGTAGTCGTTTAGGAGGTTAGCATTTTCTGCATATGAGTGCTTCAATGCTTCCTCCTCATTCACTACATGGCTAATCGTTCGACGGATTGGTTTACGGCTGATTATATATCCAAAGAACTCCTTGGGATTCTCTTTGCAAATTCTCGCCCCCTGGAGCTCCTTGCCACGTTTTGCAGCCCTTATGCTGGACTTCACTCTCCTAGCTAGCCTCCGGTACTCCTCAAAGTCTCCTAAAGTCTTTGATTGCCGGTACACAGATAGTTTCTCCCTCAGGAGTTGACCAATTTCTCTATTAATCTACCTTGGTTGAACGGAAGACCGACGAAGGCTTTTCACAAGGATAAATTGTGATTTAAGACTCGTAAGCGTAGATTTAAAACTATTCCACAGGCCATCAACATGATTATAGCCTCCCAGCATCACATCAGCCAATCTTGCATGGAGACCTGCGAAGTCTGCTCCTCTTAAGTCAAGTTTCTTTGATTCATGACTCGCAGACTCTACCTTGGGGACTTTGACAATAAATCTAACTAGCCGGTGGTCACTGCCACCGAGCTCCTCGCCTACATAAAGATCCTCAACGATGTCATCCTCAGAGGTAAAAACCAAGTCAAGGGTATTATTGCCTTTTGTCGGCAATCTCACCCATTGAGTTAGGAACTCGTTGTTCGCGAACTCCAGGAACAGTGCGTTCTCGCCACAGGGTTCTCTGGTTTCCCAGTCAACTTGGGCCTTGAAGTCTCCCATGAAGATACACACTCTGTCTTCAACAAGTTCACCCAGCACCCGGTACAGCTCCCTGTCCTTTTCAACGAGTTGGGCAGAGGTTCTCTTAACCAGCAGGGTCCTGTATCTGGCAGGACCTATCTCTAGGTATACACCTAGGAGTTCGTGGTTGGATGTAATGTTGCAGTGCGTCGTTTTGAATGCATCTCTAACATATAACATTAAACCGCCACCCTCTCTGTCTAGCCTATCTTTTAGAGAAAGGTTGTAGCCAGGAATCATGAATTCTCCATCAAAATCTCGGTTCGAGGTTTTTACCCATGACTCCGTTATGGCCACTATCTCGGGTTCTTCCGTCGCTACAAGGCTACGAAGTTCAAAAAACTTGTTCCTGATTGACCTCGCATTGAACAGAAGAACTTTCAGGGATTCCCAGAATGTAGGACTCCCTACGCTATTCCGTTTCCCGGCTTGCTTGTTGGCGCGCTGGCACTCCTCTTCTCTTAGCGACCTCTGAAAAGGTTGTACCGGGAGTGACGCGGGCGTAGTGCCGCACGTCCGTATTCACTCTGGGCCGGATACTCCTTTGGGTCCTCTCTACGACATCCTGGATCATGTTCGACAGAAAGAACTTTCCTTTAAATGAAAGATGTTCCCCATCCCTTTGGTAGAGATCATTCCTACCATAAAATGTGTGGTACAGGTCAACAATTAAGCTCCCCTCTGCCGTACACAAATCTGCTAGGCGCCGGTTCAAAGAGACGTTCATCGAGTGAGCGGTCTGTGTTGGACCTTTCCTCATGAGCATCCCGAACACAACACGCATGCGGTTTTTCACCCCACAGTCTTCCACAGCGCTCATGACTGTGTGGAGGATTTTATCCCTAGGGCCTACCCTACCTCCTCTCTGGTAGAGGTTGTTGCCACTTGCAATCAGAGCAATGACTAAGCTCTCAGAAATCTGAGATTTCACCACCTCTATTCTAATTTGGTGGTTACCCCGTCCTGGCAGGCAGCTTATTTTCACACTAGGGCGAAGGCGGGCCGCTAGCAGGGGCTCCAGACCCCAGGCTTGAGAATCACCAATAAGGGTGACCCTTGTACATTCGTCTGCAGACGACTGAGTCTTCCCTTTCGGAAGCGACTAGCCGCTTTCCTCTTTTTTCTCTACATTTTTCTTTTTAAAGCAAATAGTGAAACTAAGTGCCCACGATTTCATCCGGGATCTTTAGCTGATCTCGCAACCAGCAAGGCACAAAAGCTCTCACACCAAAGAGCAGTTGAGCATTTGTTCACCAAGTAGCGGTCACAGTGGGCTGGTCAGGCCATTAAACGTTAGGAGAAAGCTTCCAAGGGGTACTTAGCATTTCTCCATTAATCGTATCCCAAACGCCTGAGATCCCATCAATCTCAGTCTCTTGCAACCTATGAGTACTCCAAGGCGTTATTTAAAGATGTTCCAAAGCTGGTGAGGCCCTTATGACTAAACAACTTATGTGTAATAGAGATGAATGTTTGTTTTTGTTGTTGGGGTTATTTTTTGACAGTTGAAGAGAAACTTAGTACTAACCAAATCGAAGAGGTTAATAGGGGGCTGCCAGGAGAAGCATCAAAGAAGTGGTAGAGAGGTTTGACAGTCCTTAGTGTGGACCCTACTAAAGCTACCTTACTGGTATGGGTGACCCTTCTGGACTAAAAGTCCCCCAGCTTAGCTAGCTTAACTCAAGAAGATCGCGCAATCTCTCTCACCGATGACAAGGTGGTTGTTCGCAGAGAGAGGGGAAAAAGAAAGAAAGAGAGAGAGAGAGCTACAAGGAGCTACAAAGAAAATAAGTACCCTAAAAGACCTTACGGTCCATACAAGGAGGCTACTTTTGGCGCAATCTTCGAAGATCACTCGCGAGGATCTTAACGGCGATTTCGCAAGACTTTATCTAGTCTTAACTTGAACTGGTCAACAGATTCATTGTTGGCAACTTCCGTCGGAAGTGCGTCCAAACTACCACAGATACTATAAGTGAAGAATTTCCCACACAGATCACGGTGGTATCGCTTCAGTTCAAGTTCAAAGCCGTGATTTCTTGTTCTCTCCTCGCTGAGCTGAAAAATATCCCCGTACTCCAGTCTGTCGAAGCCTCGAAGTATTTTAAATACTTTAATAAGCTCACCACGTAGTCTCCGGGTCTCCAGCGAGAACATATCTAATTCCCTTAATCTATCTTCATAACTTTTATGTCTGATAGAGGAAATCAGTTTGGTTGCCCTGGCTTGCACGCGTTCCAATGCGGCCTAACGAGGGAGTTGTACAGACGAAGTACTATCTCCTTGTTACGGTATCCAAACTGGCGCTTTATGTAGCCTAACATCCTTTGGGCTTTTTTCTCCACCTCAATACACTGTTTCAAGAACTTAAGGTCACTCGTGATAGTTACACCCAAGTCCTTCTCAGTGTTGGTGGATTCAAGAGCAGTGCCCTTAAGGATATATTGAGATTGGGGGTTTCTGTGGCCGATATGCATCACTTTGCATTTTTTTACGTTGAAAGGCATTTGCCTCGTATCAGACCACTCCCCACTGTTCCCAAGATCTTCCTGCAGGCGGGCAGTATTTCCATCCTTTGCAACGTTCATACCAAGCTTGGTATCGTCGGCAAATTTGGAAATCTTGGCAACCATGTCACCGTCCATTTCGTTGGCGTAGATGATGAATAGTAGTGGTCCCAGGACAGAACCTTGAGGCACCCCGCTAGTAACAGGCACCGACTCCGAAGCCTGTCCATTCGCCACCACCCGTTGCCGTCTGCAACTTAACCAGTTCTTGATCCAGCCATTTACCTTTCCGTCTATGCCCAGCGCTCGCACTTTCCAGAGAAGGTGCCGGTGTGGTAACTTATCAAAGGCTTTCTGAAAGTCTAAGTAGACCACATCCACTGCCTTGTCCCGATCGTGCTCACTGAGGACAAAGTGGAATAATTCCACAAGGTTCGTCAGGCATGACCCTTGCCTTCGGAGGCCGTGCTGGGAACTCCTCAGTAGCAGGTTTGACTCTTAATGCGAAGTCATTTTGTCCACCATCATGCTTTCCATGAGTTTACCAACTATCGACGTCAGACTGATAGTTCGGTAGTTTGACGGTTGGCTACGGTCTCCTTTCTTGAAGATAGGAGTCACCTCCGCCTCACGCCAGTCTCTAGGAACGCATTCGGTCCGGATTTACATGTTAAAGATTGCGTTCAGGTGTCGTGACACTTGATCGCGCACTTCTTTCAACACTTTAGGTAGAAAGCCACCCGGGCCAGGTGACTTATTCGTCATTAGGTCGCTGATCTTCTTTTTGATTTCTCCTTCAGTGAAGTCCATATCCTCCAGACTTTCCCCCGGGTGGGAATCCGTCGGCTTAAGGATAGGACCACACTCTTCAGTAAACACTGAAGAGAAGTAGTCTTTGAGGAGGTTAGCCTTTTCTGCATCTGAATGCTTTAATGTCCCCTCCTCATTCCTCAAAGGGCCAATCGTTCGACGGATTTGTTTACGGCTGTTCACATATCCAAAGAACTCCTTGGGATTCTCTTTACAGAGTCTCGCCACTCGGAGTTCCTCAGACCGCTTAGCCACCCTTATGCTGGACTTCACTCTCCTGGCTAGCCTCCAGGATTCGTCGAGGGTCACCCGAGATCTTCGATTGCCGGTACACAGTTCTCTTCTCCCTAAGCAGTTGGTCGATTTCTCGATTAAACCACTTTGGTTGAGAGAGAGGGAGAGAATCACAAGGAATAAAAGGAAATTGCTAACCGCTGAGATACTATTTTGGGGAAAGCTCTAACCTATAGCATAAGAGACAGTATAGCATAGATGAAAGCTCTCCAGACCCACCTGAATGTGCTGAAAAAAAAGAACACAAACAGGAAATTTTTATTGAAAAATTTGAAACCTATCTACTTTACTCAGATCTATAATCTATACTAAGGTGATAGCATCTAGGTCAGGGTGTAGATTATCTTGTCAAGTCAAGATTTGAACTGTTCGACTACTTCTAGCGGTAGAAAGTTCCACGTTCCGCAGATTTTTTATGAGAAGAAGTTTCCGCAAATGCTAGTATAAAATTGCGGTAATTCCACTTTGTAACCGTGGTTACGTGTAGCATTTGCATTCAACGTGAACAACATCCTGTGATCTACGTTTTTAACTCTTCGCATTATCTTAAAAGTTTCAATCAGCTGGCCTTTTAACCGGCGCGTCTCTCAGGAGAACATCCCCAGTTATCGTAGTCTATGCTGATAACTTTTATGTCTAAGGGAGGGAATCAATTTTGTGGCTCTGGCCTGTACCTTTTCCAGCCGTTCAATATACTTTCTCAGGGATAAGGACCAGAATTGTACGGCGTATTCGAGGTGTGACCGGACTAGAGAGTTGTACAAGGTGAGAACAATCTGCTTATTTCGGAAGCAAAAATGCCTCTTTATGTACCCTAGCATTCGCTGGGCCCTCTTTTTCACCTGGAAACACTGCTTAGAGAACTTTAGATCACTGCTGATTAGCACGCCTAAATTTTTCTCAAGGTCAGTGGTATCTTAGTTGTTTGCCTAGCAAGGAGTAGTTTTCTTGAGAGTTAGCATGGCCGATGGGCATTACTTTGCACTTGTCAAGGTTAAATGGCATCTGCTACCTTTCTGACCACTCGCCTATCTTGAGAAAGCTATTTTGCAGGCGTTCCACTCTTTCTCGCGAGCTTACACTACCTTTTAGCTCGCTATCGTTGGCGAACTTGGCTATCGAGCATATTACTCCTTCGTCTATATCATTGATGTAGACGATGAACAATAGAGGCTCAATCACTGAGCCCTGGGGTACACCGCTACTAACTGGCGTCCATTGCGGGACTATCCCTTTGATCTTTACTCGTTGCCTCCGTCCCGAGAGCTAGTTTTCTATCCATTCGGCTACCTTGCCGCTAATGCCAAGGGAACCGACTTTATTTATCAACCTGCGGTGTGGTACCTTATCCAAGGCTTTTTGAAAGTCCAGATATGAGATATCCACAGCTCGACTACAGTCATACTCACTCTAAATACCGTTGAAAAATTCTAGTAGATTAGTGAAACATGTACATTCTTGAGAAATCCGTGCTGGGAATCCAAGGTCAGGTTGTGCGACTATAAGTGCTGCAATATACGGTTTGCGATTATTCCCTCGAGTATTTTGCCTATGATGGATGTCAGACTAATAGGCTGGTAATTACCCGGACATACGCGGTCCCCCTTCTTATAGATGGGAGTTACGTCTGCTATCCCCCTGTCTTATGGCACTTCTCCAGTTTCCAAAGATTTGTTGAAAATGGTGGTGAGGTGTAGAGCGACCTCTTCACTAACTTCTCGGAGGGCTCTAGGAAGAAAGCCATCCGGACCTGGAGACTTATACGGGTTAAGGTTTCCTATTCTGGTTAATACTTCGTTTTTATCTAAGACTATTTCGCATAGGTTTTAGCCCTATTCGAGCTGAACTCCCAGCCTCGGAGCTGGACCGTCAACTTCCCTCGTAAATATGGAGGCGAATTAACCGTTCAACACATTGGCGATGTCTGGTTCTGACTTCCATAGCATGCCATTGTCATCTCTCAGCGGTCCTATGCTATGGCGAATCGGCTCGCCGCTATTGACATGCAGGAAGAATTCTTTCGGGGTCTCCTTAAAAAGGGAGGCAACTCAAACTTCTTTGCTGGCAGATGCTTTGCTACCTACACTTTTTTTCTGTATTGAAGAAGCTTTTCTTCATTACGGTTGGCTTTCCAGTTATTGTAGGCAGTTTTCCTGTTCCTTATCACTGCGGCGATGCCTCGATTGAACCATCTCGGTTGGAGAAGCTTGCCGCTCCTCCTTTTGCTGGGGACAAACGCAGACTGTTGTATCATAGCCATAAAATTTTCTTTAAACGCCAAGCATTTGTCTGAGGCTCCTTCTCCTGTTGCAGGCCCTAGCTGAGCTATCGCATCCCGAAAACCCACAAAGATCGTGCGTCGGAAGTCGGGTTTAAAGATAACGATGTGAGAGTGTGTCTCACATGGAATGTGGACGGAAAACGTGACTGTGCGGCGATCGCTCCCGTCTAGACACTCTCCTACGTTGAGTCCGGATACCATGTTGTCCTCGGTGGTAAACACCAAATCTAACATTTTCTCACCCCTCGTTAACTCCTCTACCCAGCGAGAGAGAGAGAGAGAGAGAGAGAGAGAGAGAGAGAAAGAGAAGAGAGAGAGAGAGAGAGAGAGAGAGAGAGAGAGAGAGAGAGAGAGAGAGAGAGAGAGAGAGAGGGGGAGAGAGAGAGATTGTATTACAAGGAAAGTAAGTACTTTAAGAGACCATTCGGTCCATTTCAATGGAAGTACCTATAATTTTATCCTTAATTCTATCTATATACAATACTACAGATAAGGAATAGGATAGTAAAGATGGGTCTCTCCCCACCCACCTCTCCCACCCGTTTTGGGGCTTGGAAAAGTAAAAATATATACTTAGTAGTGTTAAAAATAGACACATCCAGGAAATTCTAAAAGAAAAGCTGGAAATACTAATATATACAAAAACAAAATCTGACATCATAATTATCTTATTTTAGAACATGCTCTTTTGTTTCTTTTTCTTTGTTAACATGCAATTCTTTGCTGCTTATTATCTATTAAATTTATCGACTTGTTCCATTTTTATTTAAAAAAAACACTTTATACTGTGTTATTAGACACTGATAGTACTGCTTGTAAATGCAAAGCTTTTTATCAGATATTTTGAAAAATACATTTTAATATACATATCCAAGATTATTTGTATTAGTAAAACATGACAGAAACGTATTTACATTTTATATAGATGCAGAATCAAATTAAAAACCGTAATAGTTATTATGTCTTACTCATCGAAACTTAAAACATGCATTTTCTTCGTTTTTATCAACATACAATGTCTTGCCACCTTTTATTTAAAGTTTACCATTATTTTGTCCAGTCTAGTTTAAACGTGTTAACTGAACTACCGGACATCACTTCTTCACGTAACTGGTTCCAGAATTTTACAATTTTATAGGAACAAAGTTCCCACATAAATTTGTTCTAAAATGTTTCACAATTATTTTCATGATATTATTTCTCGTATAATTTGTGTTCATTTCGAACTAAGTAGAATAGTCTACATTATTCATGATTTTGAATACTTCTATTAATTGACCTCTCAATTAGAGAGAGAGAGAGAGAGAGAGAGAGAGAGAGAGAGAGAGAGAGAGAGAGAGAGAGAGAGAGAGAGAGAGAGAGGATGGAGGGTGATAGAGAGGGAGGAGGGAGGGTGAGAGAGGGGGAGGGGGAGAGGAAGAGGGAGGGAGAGGGAGGGAGAGGTAGAGGGAGAGGGAGAGAGGGAGGGAGGGAGGGAGAGGGACAAATACAGATAAAATCATTTTTGAGTAGTTTGCATACATTATTGTCATTATTGTTAGTTTTAAATATTATGAGCAATCCCTCTTAAACCCTAGTTGTTTCGAATCGTTAGTAATAACTTGAAGTAGTTAAAACAAATCCAAGTCCAATCAAGGTAGTTAAAAGGAAGAAATAAAAACGTCTTTCCTTTGAAAAACGCGCGAGAGACAGAAAAGGATTCTGGGTACAAATACCTCTGCATGTCGTTGTAAGGAAAGGACTCGGTTCCCTTTGAGGACGAAGGAAGCCGCCTACACAAACCTCCCCTTCTTGAAAATTGTTACCTCCCCAACGTCTGCACCCATCTATCGCTATATATATATATACCTCCCCCCCCCCCCCGCCCCCTCGGCATTTCGAAAATGCGTCCTTTGGGTGAGGTTGGTTACTGACACGAAGGCGTTAGAGAGAAATTCGATGGCTTCATGAGGGTGAGGCTGGCACTATAAATAGAGGGCCAGGAGGCCACACTGGATTCAGTGGTCCGTCGTCGGCCTTTGAGATAGCACCCGGATCTCGATTCATGCTGGTAGCCATGCGGGGTTTTACCACGATGGTAAGTGATGGTTACTACTACCAAACTGCATAATAATAATAATGTAAAAGGTCTGTAAGGTAAAAAGACCAAGTAGCTTAAAGAGGAGACTACTTGGGACTCTCCCTAGTCAATTAAAAAAGAAAGCGTTATAATTAAAACGAAGAGGGAATTAATTAACGATTGTAAATCATTGATTTTAAAGAAAATCTCCAAGAGGTTCCAATATTCTATTTCTGACTTCCTGAAAATGAAAGTTTGTTCTTCTGTCTGTCGTTTCCATTTTCTCAAGCTGGAATGTGCCGGACTAAGAGGAAAAGATTGTATTAAGCTTCTAATATGCAAAGATGGTCATTAATAATTATTTTCTGCCTCTTTTCCATCCTTTTCTCCTCCGCTATAATTATTCGTTTCTTTTTCTCCCTGCAACTGAAACTACTCCATTGTATTACACGAATCTCAGTCCACTTCTAAGTAATTTAAATTAAGTAGATAGAAAGAATTTGACTTGCAACTATGATTAGCAACATTTTGAGTTTAGTACATTTTAGCGATTTTCGGGAATTTTCGGTAAATTTAGTGAATTAAAACGATTTTTATTGAATTTTGGTGAATTTAGTGATTTTTAGCGATTTTAGTGAATTTAGGGATTTAAGTAATGAATTTTAATTTTATTGTTCTTTAGTCCTTTGAGTCTAAGGAATCATTCCGTAAGTGACCCATAAACTAGCATAATTGGGGTGAGACCATTATCAATAATAAATCAAGGGCAAATTATATCAATTCATTTTCTGAGAGTGCGAAAGGATAAGCTGTGAGCATAAAGTGGTGGAGTGACATTTTTTCCCTTTTATTTCCCGCCTTTTTTATATATTTAATTTTTTTATATATTTTTGCCACCTTAAACCTTTTACATGTTCAATATAATTATACTTTTTATAATGTGTCCTTTATTACGTATATCATTTGAGTATATTTATTTTCTTTCTTACATTTCTTTGTGCAGTCGCGTCTGCTGTTGGTTCTGGTAGGAATCTTAGCCTTTTCGGAGTTGTCCTGCGCCCGAAGGACCGAGGAGGGCCAGGGTGTCGGGGAGCTCTCCGCTGACAGAGGTCTGAGGTCTGCAGAGAGCCAACAAGTGGCGGCAGTGGTCACTCACGATTTAACCCCCTCGGCAGGTAAGGAACCAAACGCAATCCCCAACCATCCACACACACGAAACTAAACATAATATCTGAACGACCGAACAACAGAAGCTTTCGCCAGTCTGGTGAGCGCCAGCGTTGGATTTCTGACGTCAAGGCGGGGAATATTCAATTTCAGCAAGCGCCGAAAGAAACCAGTTTTCATCCCATTGGCGGATACGCTGATACTCACCTGTATCTCAAAACGACTCAATACGCCCATACCCACAGCACAACATACCAACATGCCCACTCTCTCCTCTGTTATGTAACACTGCTGATGGAATTTTGTTTGTTAAAATATTAACACCTTCTTTTCCCCTGTGTTGGAGCTAAGCAGGCTCGGAAATAATAGAGGGAGATATAAAAGACGACCCGAGAGAAAAGGCATTATGGTTCTGAGGCCCCACAGTCCTTCAGATGTCAGCTGCAGGATAGTTGTCCATGATGCAGCGCCGAGGGAGTTACCACTAGTCTTCATCCCCTCGAGAGAATCCCAATGTTACCACTCTTTTCAGGTCACCATCACCATGGACACTACGGACATCATAAAGGACACCACGGAGGTCACCATCACAAGCACGGTCATAAAGGACACAAAGGCTTCTTCGATAAACACGGACACAAACACCACAATCACGGCCACTTTGGAAAACACTTCAACAAGGTAAGCACACGAGTGGTAATTACTAGCTAAAAGTGTCAACGGACGTAACATCCAGATGCGATCTAGTAGTAATCAAATGGTATTAAGGTAGGCAGGTAATTAGTATAAATATTTAATTAAGTGATAGCAAAACAGCAATGCTATGGTAATCAAGTGCTAATCGAGTGGTACCTGAATGGTAACAACCCATAATCAACAATTAGTTAGTAATTAAATATTTAGACTCTTAAATATCACACGGATTTAAATACAACTGAAGCAATAGTGGTAATCATGCATAATGTGTTTTTTAGATTACTTTTGCCACTTCAATTCTGAATTTTTGGTAAATTTGTTTAATGGCAAATAATCAATCGATCAAGCGAATAATACTTTTTAGGGGTTCCATGACCATGGCGGAAAACACTATAAGGGCCACCATCATCACGATAAACACTATGGCAAACACCATAAAGGATACCATGGACACAAGGGCCATAAGCATGGATCAAAGGGTCACCATAAGAAGGGACATCATCTCAAGGTATGGTGACACTATAGGTCTAATTGTACTCGTTGGTAATGTGAATTGGGGAACGTGTGTAAGATTTGGGGACAGGGTGATATTGCTGAGTTCGAGATACTAACTACTTTGTTCTGTCCAACAGGGGTTCAAGAACTTGTACCACAAGGTGGAACACGGTCACCACAAGAAGTACTACGACGATGACCACCATAAGAAATACCACCATGACCATGACCACTTCCACAAGCACTTCAAGGGACACAAGGGAGGGGACCATCATGGAAAACACTACCACGTAAGTACATGACTTTGGTAGAGGGCGTTAGACAAACCCTTTCTTCAGAAATTGTGGAAAACAACCACAACTGAAGAGTTGTAGCTCGGCCCTCTGGTTATGTACTGGTTCCTAAAGTACGGTCTTTATTTTTTATTTAGTATAACCGGTATTCATCTTTATATAAGACCATTATTGCTCCTAAGGTAGGCCCATGCTACCTACTCATCCTTAGTCAGTTAGGTAATTTATTCTTAATTAAGTAGACCCTTTATTCGTCCTTAAATAACGCATTTATTCCACCCAAGTAGGCTTATGATCCTCCCTAAGCAGGTTCTAAATTTCTCCTTAAGTAGGCTCTTTATTCGTCGTGGTTACAGGGCGGAAAACACCATAAGCACCACGGACACCACGGCTTCTTCAAGAAAGGGGATCACCACGATTTCCATAAAGGTCATAAGGCTCACCACGGTCACCATAAGCATTATGGAAAGCACGGTCACCACCACAAAGGGTTCGGTCACAAGCACCATCACGGTCATCATCATCACTGAAGCGAACTACAAAGATCCGTCTGAGGATGTCCCATATTTTCCTTGTTTGAACGTGTCTCTCCTTTATTATTGATCATTTTTCTACTCTGACATTTCTTTGTAAATAAGAAAAGTTGTTTCTGCAGTTGTGACCTCCTTCTGAAATCTGTGAGGCCTTCAATTAATTACAAGGAAGTAAAACTTTCAAATAAAAAATAACTTTGTTTCCTTTATTCACTAGGTTTCTGTTGAAATAAAACTAACCATTAGTACATAAGGTCTAATAAAGTGTAAATAAGTCATTATTAATATATATTAGTATTTAAAAGAACAAGGTCTGCTGACCGAAAGTCGCGTGCTCTCACTTATTCTGATTTATGACCTAACAACCTTCATACCTTTAAATAATTCCAGGAATAACTTTTGGAGGACCTTTGTAAATATTTCATTTCAAAAGAGAATCTAAAACAACATAAGGGTATCAAACTCTGTTAGAATCGACCAAAGAGTTATGATGTTATTGCCAAAACAATATAATTCTTGGGCTAAACTTGGGACGACCTTGGCAATTTTATCACTCGCCAGAAAGATGAAACAGCATAAGTGTTTCCAATTTCGTTAGAATCGGCTGAATCGTTACAATGCTATTATAAAAAACTGCAAAACGGGGACCGACCGACATAATGAGAAGTAGAGTCACCCTCGAGAAGAAGCAACCACAATAAAGATACACATATTAGTCACCGTCAGTTTAAAGGTTAATTTAAAATCCAATCAACCTCGCAAGAGCTAAAATTTATAGTTATCGATTTTAAAAGTTCTTACTCTATGAGTCTATAGGATAGATGAACTGTGTCTCGAAATATATGAATATGCGACAAATAACTTTCTTCGTAAGCAGTAAATACTTCAATGGTTTCAAGAAAAGTTGAAAATCTTGTCACTTTTCATAGCGTTTCAAATGAGATCTCCCGAAATTCTACAATTCATTTCAAATTCGCTTCCAAATGTTAGTCTCCAAAATCTTATATCTGAAAAATCTAGTTTGCTCTCCCTTCATTTATGCTTTCAAGAGTGCTGAACTCAAGTATTCTATCTTTTGTTAAGAATTTTCCACTATTTCCCTAGGCTTCAAACATTTCGAACATACTGTATGCTTAAGGGTAACGAATTTGATACAATCACGTTCTTCGGCGATATCTTTTGTCCATTCCAGTCACAAACGACAAAACGTTCACCAAGGAAAGCTCGCTCCCCTTAATTCCTGAGCCAATTTACTAAGGACATTCGGAATATTTTGGACACCAAGAACCAGAGAGATACCCTCACAGGATAACCAATCGACACAAATGACACATTAGTCCCCCACCAACTACACTCGTATTACACTGCGCAGGATTACACTACCACACCAATTGTTAGCCCAATTTCTCTTGGTATAACATCTTTCACGACTCGAACCTACGTAGCTCTTACTAGTCCCCAATGTTCAGACGAAAATTCCAATCGTCTCCTAGCAAACACTTCGACTTCCCTCACATGACAAGAAATTAACGGGCCTCACACTCACAACCCCATCATCTGGAATATTTCACAAGCCTACGATTACCCTACATCACTCTTCACTTAAGAAACTGGTTTTCTACCAATTATTCTACCTTGGTATTTTATAACCCGGTTTCCTATTAAATAAATATCTGACTCCTTTGTATTGAAATGGATTTATGTGTCAGGAAGTTTGAGATTGGCTCAGGAAATGTTCAGCCTGCAGAAAACGAAGGGATAGTATAGCGAGACACAAAGCCCACAATCTCTAGTTACCAATGATAGCTTGTGTTATGTATATGTAGACATGATTGACTCCTTTCTTACAACCAACTAAGGAATTTACTAACTCTTTACAATCATCTGACAAAACAAAAAATGAATATAATCCTTTACACTTAAAGGCATGGCTTCAGTCTGTCAAAATAGTATACGAATACTCTTTGAGGATTCGTGGGATTCATTTTCTACCAGGATTACTGATTGTCGTGGTGTGACATTATGTTATATCAATACCATATTATATCTATGGGAAAAGGGACTAATAACTTAAAGGCGAAGCGACAAAGGGGCAGAACGTCACGAGTTTCGACGAGGTCAGGTAAAATTTGGGCGATGGCATAGCTCAAAGTTATTTAAAGAGACGTACAAAAATATAATTTTATTTACATAAAATAAGAGAATCAATGGGCAAAATTACATTGGTAAATGAGGAGGGGGGGGGGGGGAATTGCAGACTTAGGCATCAGACTTTGATGTTAGAAATTAATGCGTTACAAAAGGAGACTATTCCAATTTGGAGAATTAACTCAAATGGGTTGTTGAAGGGGGAGAGGGGTTGGCTTACGCAGGATTCTGGGCAAGACGTCAAGGTAAGGTTTCACGGATGCCTTCTGCAGGCAATAAACGTGAGGGTGAGGGCACTCGGAGCTTCTCAGCGGGAAGTTGACATAATGACGGTTCTCCAAAGGGAGAGGGGACGGTAACGTCCGGTCCAGGGGAGAGTATTTCGGCCACCTCAAGACGAGGAGGGAACGAGGAGGGCTTCTACACGAGTTGATGAGTGGAGTTGAAAAATCGATCGGTGGCGATCGTCAAAGGGAATTACCTCACTGGCTGGGCTAATTCCAACACACGAAAAGTTCAACCGTCACTTTGCTTCGTTGTTAAGCACCTGACCTGGAACTAGGGGATTGCTGCTTGGATCCTGGTGGGACTCCTCAACTCTGTAACTCCCACATGGAAGTCAAGCCCTATATATCCGAGGCTCCTCCCGCAGGGGTGGGGGAAACATGGGGTGTTTGGCCAACGCTACTCTCGAATGGCCTCGAACCTTCCCGCCCAGGAGATTACAACCCGTGAAAAGGTGGTCCGAGGTAGACGCAGTTCGAAGCTACCGCTTGTGGTTTGGAGGGAGGGGGGGTGCTTACCAATTTAAACCTAACCAAATTCTAGAATTTTCTTTAGCGCATGGACGTCAATTCCGTGCTGGAAAAGAAATTCCACGTAGAATTACCCCACACATCTCCCATCCGAAAGATGATGTTTTACAGAGCAGTTGCGTAGGAAAGGATCATCCCACTCGTCGAACTAGAATTATCAAGGGTCTAGAGAAATTCTGACCTGCTACGACAGGTGTACACACAAAAATACGTGAATCTGAGCTCAGCGGGGAATTTACGAACATAAGCCTTAAACGGGTCAATTCCAGAGACAATTTAACTAGCACAATTTTAAACTCAAAAATCACAGGAGAACATTGGCGACATTTCAGTGGAACTAGAAAAAAGGATGCAATTAAATGGAGGCATGAATATGGGACTAATGACTAAACAACTTAGTGGACCAAGAAAAATCATAATTAAGAACATTAATGAGATAATATATACAATTCACGTGGAAAACCTTCGCTTCCGCCGGAGTACGGATGAGGTACTCCACGGGTCCTTTAGCCTCGAGGACGGGGTAGTGTCCCTTCCACTGGCTAAGGAGTTTGTTTCTTTCCGTGGGAAGTTTACCAGCACCTCCGCGCCAGGCTTGAATTTTCGTTTTTGTGACTTAAGGTCGAAATAGGTCTTATACCTCTCAATAAGTCCTTCTTCACGAGATACGACACTCGTTTTTTATATCAGGTGGACTTACGCTTGAGGGTTTTAGTTTGCTCCCAAAGGGTGAGGAGAGTTGTGCACTCCTTTTGGGCGCCGGCAAACTTGTCGCTCCGGAAAGCTTTGAACTCCGGGTTGATAGAGGTTTCTAGGGGAACGGGTGCATGGGATTCCAGGATTGCTTGTGTACGGGTAATCACGGGCCGGGCCACGGGATGGTCGTAGATTACGGGGCTCTGACCGATCAAAACGGAGCAGAACTGGAGTAGGGCCGCTACCACTTCGGCTCAACCGGACATATAGTCATACTCGATGTGACAACGAGTTACTGGGAAACGACTGGCCCGGCCAAGGTAGTCGTGGATCACTGCAAAAACTCTTGTGGTCAGGGGCAACAGGGGGGAGTAGGTCTTCAGACACTACGATGCAGGTCCACCCGGTGTCACGGACAATGGGGAGGATTAAATCAAATGGGTTGTTGAAGGGGGAGAGGGGTTGGCTTACGGATGATTCCAGGCGAGACGTCAGGGTAAGGTTTCACGGATATCTTCTGCAGGCAATAAATGTGAGGGCGAGGGCACTTGGAGCTTCTGAGCCAGAGGTTGACATCATCTCGGTCCTCCAAAGGGAGGGGGGGCGGTAACGTGTGGTCCATGGGAGAGTATTTCGGCCACCCGAAGACGAGGAGGGAACGAGGATGGCTTCTACCCGAGTTGATGAGTGGAGTTGAAAAATCGATCGGTGGCGATCGTCAAATGGAATTACCTCACTGGCTGGGCTTATTCCAACACATCAAAAGTTCAGCCGTCACTTTGCTTCGTTGTTAAGCACCTGACTCGAAACTAGGGGAATGCTTCTTGGATCCTGGCGGGACTCCTCAACTTTGTATCTCCCACATGGAAGTCGAGCCCTATATATTCCGAGGCTCCTACGGCAGGGGTGGGGAAAACATAGGGTGTTTGGCCAGGGCTACTCTCGAAAGGCCTTGAACCTTCGCCCCCAGGAGATTTCAACCCGCGGAAAGATGGTCCAAGGTGGACGTGGTTTGAGGCTACCGCTTGGGGATTGGGAGGGGGGGTGGGAGGCTTACCAATTTAAGCCTAACCAAATTATAGAATTTTCTTTAGCGCATGGACTGACTTCCATGCTGAAAATGAAATTCCACGTGCAATTCCCCCACACTGATACATTAAAAATTCATTCATTATTGATCTTCAATATAGGATGAATACAGTGCAATGAATAATTTCAATGGATCTCTTACGACAAAGTGCTTACATCTGTAAACTGTTACATAGAAGAGTGTACTCATGTCTTCTCAGGAGTGATTGAAATACGCAACAGTTTTCCACCCTCTTACATATGACCAAACATTATAACTCAAAGCAATCGATACCACAATGTACTTCAAACAAACAAAAGACATTTTAAAATAGATTTTCTAAATCTTAAACCTATTTTCATCCTTTCCTCAACGCCTGAAATAAAGACGGGCGCGCTACTTCCCACGACACGATTAAAAAGGCCGCGGAATGGAATTCGCCTTCTAACCATATAAATTTTATTTCCTGAGACACCGGGACTAAGACTTTAATCGTTGCCTAATTATTCCCTTTTTCCTGTTAGTCTGTTTTTTCCTCACTGGGCAATCATTTTATGAAAAAATAAATATCACTCCCATTTATGTCACGTACATAAAATTGCTTTTTTACAGACATTTTATTCTTGATAAAGATAAATTGTCAGCTAATATTATTGCAGTGTAAACGTCTTCGTGATATTAGCAAAGATTTATCTTCTCTGTTTTTGTTATCAAAATCTGACCTTATTCTATAGGTGCAGTGTTTGTGGCAATTTGCCTTATCGAAGGATTGAATTGCATATGGCCTAGAAGACCAATCTTGCCTTAGAAACAAAGGAGTCAATGTTATCAGATAAACCGGCAACGCTACATTCATTTTTCAATCCTAAATTGTGTGTTTCAAATAGTAAATATTAACATGATAGATAAAATCAATGCATTAAAACTACCTGGTACATTTACTCTAAAATGTAGGTTTCTATTTTTATTCAATTTGCATATAAAAAAACATGATCAGATGGAAAAGGATTACTATTAGATTATTATATTACTAGATTATTAAAAGATTATTATTGTTATACACAGATTATTAAGCCCTCAGTTATAATTCTTCCGTTAAATTATTCAGCGGATTTAATTTGGAAAAATAAAATGTTAAAAAAGTCCCTTTCACATCGTTTGTCACGAGAGAAGAAATCTGCAAGAATTTCGATTTCAGCGGAAGTCATGAAAGCCTGAAGCATTATTCCTCAAGAGTCACTGCTAATAAATAAATAAATTAATATATATATATATATATATATATATATATATATATATATATATATATATATATATAATATATATATGCAACAAAGCCCCCAGGGAAAATTCCAAGTATTTTCTAACTTTATTTCGAGTTCTTTATAAAGAACTAGAAATAAAGTTCGAAAAGTACTTGGAATCCTCGTATTAATTTTCCTTGTGGGCTTTGTTGCATTTATTGCTTACTCACGCGCTACTTTGTGAGTTTAACACACACACACACATATATATATATATATATATATATATATATATATATATATATATATATATATATATATATATATAGAGAGAGAGAGAGAGAGAGAGAGAGAGATATTCTCTCCTTTTGTGGTTTCCAGTGTTCCAACTTCATCTTCATCCGTCTGGTTCTGTCCCGATTCCTAAAGTGTGTAAAAATATCCTTGATAGTAGTACCAGGATCATCCTATCCAGAGACTAGTTTCAGTTTCCAATGTGGTAGGGAGAGAAGGGTGCAAAGAAAATTATGAACAGATGAACTACAAAACAACAATAACAACAATCGTGTACAACGAAATAGTGACAAGAAAGTAAATCTGATTGTGTACGTGTGTACTTGCTTGTCCGTCCGCGTATCAGCGTGTGCAAGTGTTCTGAAGACGTGAATATATTTTTTGTAAGCTTTGTTGCATTATTGCTATGTGGTCTCTGTCTCGAGTTTGTAAATAAGTTTCCTAAAATAAAGAAATTTTCTCTTATTTTTTCAATGAAATTCTTTAGCAAAATTCTCTCGTGACGAAAATTGATATTCTACGTGACACACTGTAGTCTACAGACCCAAATCATAATCACTTTATAATAAATATAAGATGTCTAAAATTTTGGAAACATTTAGCCTACAGCCATATTTATTTATTTATCTTTTATAGACACCGATGACTCTACAAGTTATAGAACTTCAAGTTTTCGTTATACTTTCATTTGCTTCTCTTAATCAAAGCACAATCAAAATTAAAGAGATAAATAGAAAGTAATTCACAAATTTGCCAAATATATATTACGTGTAATAAACAACTGCTTCAAAGTTCCACTTTATCTTTTATATAGGAAATGATGTCAATTATAGATAAATATTCGAAAATAAGACATGAAAGATCAATTTTGAAAAAATTTGAGCTGAATGGGAAAGTGGAACGTAACGTCACAGGAAACTAAAAAAAAGAGAGAGAGAATATAGTGTACGTCCATTGTACAGCGAATTTTCCACTAGAATGATTCTTCATGTCCATTCGTCCATTTTTGTTCCTGTCAATCGTAATATGGGGTAAATATTAATTGTATCTGCTGTAGATCGGAGGTTCACTCAAAACATATCCACTACTGCTGCTGTTTGGCCTCCATTTGCCATGGGTCAAATGGTTCCTAGATAGTCCACCTCTGTGTCGGTATAACTACCAGTCATCTTCAGAATCACGGTATCCACCTGTTCGGCGTTGAACCTAAGGTCAAATTCACCCAGACTGTGTCTGGGTGAGTAGTGTCAATATTTTTCCCAACCACGAATATTTCTATATCTACCATTCCGGGACCATGACCTCTCCTGTTCCATAGTTCGTATCCATGGACACGGACGTGTTCTTAACCTGGATCGTCTATGGTATTGTAATGCGAGTGATGATTATAATAGTTCCACTGGCCATAGGCTTCGTTACTTCCTCCGTCTGTCGTAGTGGTGGCCATTGTCATGGTAACCCCTCTTGGCATAGATGTCGTGGTGTCCTTTGCCCTGGAATTTAGACGGGAATTAAGTGAGCTTGTGACCTCGAAAGGAGTCGTGCCAAATAATTTAGCACCATGTTGTTGCACGCCTTGATTAACATCTAGAAATAAGGAACATTTGAGGGCATATAGAAAAGGATAGTTAATGGTAGACGAAATGCTTGTGGTTGCTCACTAGGTTGCCCTTGGAGGAGGTTGTGCGTTCGCACTTATGAGACTTTGTACGAACTCATTCCTTCTGTCTATTTGCCCTCGCTTTCCAAGTCATTTCCTCACCCGCTCCCTCTTGAGAGAACTTTCCCCCTTTCGAAAACATCATTTATTTGGTCTTTTTTTTCTCTCATATCCGCTCAAGTTGGCTCAGAGTGTTGCACGGGAACCAGGATTACGTACCCTTTGGCCCCATCGCTCTCAAAGAATTTTTCTGAATTGTAGAGGCTAGGTAGGATCTGAGGTGTCTCCTAAAGGTGAAGGATTTATGGAAGATGAACTACCACATATCCTGGATTAAGTTGGGGTAATTTAGGTTCCATCCTTCCTCGTGTGTCTCTTTAGTCAGCCTAGGTTTGGCCAAGTTTGGTTTAATTTGGTTAGGTTAGGTTAATATTCTCAAATATTTGGTTACTTTGGGGCCTAACCATTAGGTAGTCTCTCATCTTGGCTTGGTTAAGTTAGATTGCGCCAGGGACTGACTTAACCTATCTTTAACTCGATTTTCCCTGAATTGATATGTTTAATCTGCCAATTTTTGAAGCTACCCTTGATCTTGGTATAAACCAATGATCCGTAGAATATTTTGTATAAAAATACAAATACAATATATTTTATAAATAAATTTGATAGATTTAATGAAAAAATTGAATTAATTAATTTGATAAATTTAATAAATAAAAACCCAAGATTCGAAGAATAATTTAATTTAAATTCACTAAAAACCAACCAAGCAACAATTAAGCGGAATCCTTATGGGTATCTCGGAGAAGCTTGCTCCCCAGTCACTCTCAAAATCTGATAGAGCAAACGTCTAAAATTACCCCATTGAGTAAAAGTAATATTAATATTCGGTGATTTTACTTTCGGTACCAACGAAGCTATCTTTAATCAAGCCTTCAGCTTGCAAGAAAAGTGGCGAGGCAAGAAACTATACACAGCAGACTAACTCTGGACGGAGGGAAGAATCGACTCTGGCTGGAAACTCAGAGAAGACATCGTACGGAGGACCATAAGGTAGGAGCCCCAATTGTTGGTTTCTTTATCTTCTCCCATTTTAACTTTGCTTTAGTTTAGCATCGTTAAAGTCTTAATCGGATAGGACCCTTTAAAATAAATATTGCTTCTAATCTTGGGTTTTCTTTCTCTTTTTAGGAGGTATGAACGTGAGAAAAAAATGGCTGATTACCTTTGAATAACCTCATACGCAAATTCAATTAATTTTTACTAAAAATTTAATTTTTCTATTTGGCTTTATTTGCCCCACCCCCCTTCTTTTTGTGTTTGACCCAAAGGTCATATAATGGAGGATGTTGAAGATAACCGTACTTTTTCAGAAGCCTTAGCCCTCCAAAGAGTCTCTCCTGCTATCTAATCTGGCTACATCAGATGAGACCAAGGGTATGACTCCTTCGAGTAGAGTGGCATGCCCTGATCCAGGGTAGCAGCAGGAATTGGCAGATTAAGTAAGCGACGGCTAATTTCGCATTTGTCATTTTATTTTCACATCTTTCAATAGGTCGTATATTTGCCTCTATGTGTGGGTTGAGGCCGTGGATAAGTTCTCCGAAATTCATGAAAACTCGGAATATAAAGTTATAGCAGGAGATAGGAGAAGATTTCTTTAGCAAAACAGTTTATCTATCTGACACGATTCGACGATACTTCGTATCATGTCCAGAGTTAAAATAAGAATACAAATAAAAGGAGTAGAACTTTGGTTTATGTATCCATGAATGAACACACTTATATACAAACAAACAGAGATCAGCAGGTGCGAACGAACTTAAAAATTTGTGAGCAAGCATGTTAGGACAAGGTCGAAAGGGGTAGGTTGAGTTAGGAACGAAGGTCAAATTCGCGGTCACGTCCAAAGAGATGATCGACCTTCATAGGGAGATACTTAATCTCCTAACTTTACCAATATATATATAATGTATAAATTTTTCATGAACGCGAAAGAATGATTAGATGAATCCACCAAAACGCAAGAAACAGAAAAACAGGATAATTTTTCTTCGAAAATATTATTCCCTAATTCGCAAAAATTCCGTACACGGAAGGGGAGGGGGGGATTCGGACCGTGCACAATGAGGCAGCGAACAACCGCTTTTATCTCAATTTAACCGTCCCTTGTCCACTCGGCTACGCTGAAGACAAAAATCCTTCCGAATAAACAAGCTTTTAAGGTACGCTTCGCAAGGTCAATCGGGACTATGAAAGAGAGAGAAATTAATAGAGAATTCAAAGGACAAAGGGAACTTGAGGTAAACACGCGGTGAATTTACAATGCATAAATCTTTCATAAACGAGAAAGAATGACGAAATGAATCCAGCAAACCGCTAAAAACAGAATAACTAGATAAATTTCCTTTGGAAATGTTATTTTCTAATTCGCAAAAATTCGGTACAGGAGTGGGATTCGAACCGTGCACACCGAGGCAGCAAGCAACCGCTTTGATCTCAATTAAACCGTTCCTTAGACCACTCACTCTGCTACGCGGAAGACAAAACTCCTTCGAAATAAAGAAGCTTCAAAGGTACGCTTCGCAAGGAGAATCGGGACTATGAAAGGTGAGGCTAAATATTAATTGTCATATTAATCACACTCCTTTCGTATCTCTCAAACCTTTTTTTCAATTTTTACTATTTTTATCGTCTTATTTTTCATGTCATTCGCTAAGGGTTGACGTCTGGTGGGGAGAGGAAACCTTGCAGCAGCTGACACTCGGAGAATTGCGTACCCTCTTATATTATCTTCTACACATTTTTACTTTATTACAGAATTCTCCTTCCGAACATTCTGGTGGAGATGCCTTCGTTGGTTTTCGCTTTAAATTGCGGACGCTTGAGTGGATTTCAAGAGGAAAAGAGAATGAACAAACAACAGACCTCATTTTCGATTTAAGGGAGAGCTGGTGAAATAGGGGCTGTGGGAGGAGGGGTTGGGGGTTAGGGAGGGCAGGGGGAGCTGTCTCACGATGGCTCAGTTTCAAGCAGCCGTTTTGGAAATTGGGAATCACAAATGAGTAACACTGAATTTGCTTTCCACATAGAGTATACGTGTGTACGGCGAGGGAAAATATACACACATAAATACACACACAGGCAGGTTTGACCAAATAGCGAGACACCTATATTCCCATAGAGACATAAGGATTATTTACCCGAACGGGTTATTTTAAATAAGTGCCAAGGAATTCGAATGGGAATGGGAATATTAATTCTTGGGAATTTCCGGCATTTAACGGCGTAGAAAAGTGAGACAAAACCTAAGGCTCTGCATTGACCTCAATGACGAAATTCAGCGCAATTTATTTCTTGAATAGAGAAATTAATGGTGACCAAAGAGGGCATGGAATAAGAGAAAGGAGAGGAAATATGGAAGGACAAGGATGACCCCAAACGTGAGTAAACCCTTGCCCACCAAAATAGTCTGGAACCAAGAAAACTCAAACCATCATCCTTGGTTTTTGTTCTATTCTCCTCAAGTTAAACAACATCTGGTGATTAATATTCTGGAGGCCTCCAAGTCCCCAAGTAAAGTCCCACAGGTGAGTTATCGACGGGGCAGCGCAATTTCCTTGTTTAGAAACTGAACTTCCCTTTAATGTAACCTAACAATCGTTAGGCCCTTTACTTTGCCTCAATAAAAGGGGTGAACTTCCTCCATGCACTTGTAAAAACACTTACAACCGGTGTTTACTATGCCCGATATGAATACTTTACGCTTTTCAAAGTTGAAAGGCCTCGTGACCTTTCTATTTCCCTATCCGGCGCAGGTAAACCTTCCCTCAACCTCTCGATGATTTACGATGACCTTACTCGCCTCCCCCCCCCCAATTTTATGTCGTCTTCAAACTTGTTTATTAAGGCAAAATTGTCCATCGTTTATATTTTTGATAAAAAAACGATGGATAAAACAATGGGGCTAACACGGAACAGTGAGGTAGTCCGCAAGTCACCGACTATCAGCGAAAGAGGTCTGGCCGTGTATCACAACTCTCTGCCGATACCGGCCCCCAGATAATCAATTCTCCTCTTCACTAAGACCTATCTCTCTCGCTTTAGACAATTGAGTGACGTCAGGTACTTTATCGAATGCCTTTTAGAAGTCCAGTTAAAGTACGTTCGACAAAAAATCGTGTCGTGGAAAATCTCCAGAAAATTAGTTAGCCATGATCGTTTCCTACAGAACCAGAGCTTGGTAGCCATGATTAAATTAGGCAAATAAAATTGTATCGTGATCCTCTTTCCAATTATGTAGTCAGGCTTATCGGCCTATAGTGTCTCGCACTGTTAAGCACCATTTTCTTATACCTCAGAGTGACATCACACATCCGGGAGTCCATCTGGAATTCGGCACTGTGCAGGGAGGTATTAAAGATGCCAGAGAGGTGAGATGACAAGCCTTTCTTGATCTTTCCCAGGATGCAATGAATAAACCTTTATGATCAAGCCATTTGTATGCATTTAACTGTCTTAACCGTGCTTTTACTTCACCATCATTCAGAGGAATATCATTAAGTTTCCTTGACTCATCCGTGAGTCTCATTCATTCTATCCATCTCACCCATACCTTCTCTCGTAAAAACTTTGGAAATGTAATTGAGAAGAAATCGCAATTTCAAGGTTCGAAACCGGTACCACATCACTATCCTCTTTTAATAATATATACGCTGACAAAAAGTGTTACCTTTTCCCATGTTTTGCACCCCTCTACCGCCATACATAACCACCCACCCATCCCCTCGGTATTTCAAAAATACGAGCTTTGTGCGAGGTTGGTTACTTATACGAAGTCGTTAGAAAGAAATTCGATGGCTTCATGAGAGGAAGGTTGGCACTATAAATAGAGTGCCAGGAGGCGACAGTGGCATTCAGTGGTCCGTCGCCGGCCCTTGAGATAGCACCCGGATCTCGATTCATGCTGGTAGCCATGCGAGGGTTTACCACAATGGTAAGCAATGGTTACTCATACCAAAATGCATAATAATAATAAGGGAAAAGGTGTGGAAGGTACAAAGACCGAGTAGCTGAAAGAGGAGACTACTTGGGATTCATGAGCACGGATGGGTGCGCAATTCTACCTAGTCAATTAAAAATGAGAACATTATAATTAAAACAACGAGGGAATTAATTAAAGATTGCAAATCATTGATCTAAAAAAAAATCCCCAAGAGGTTCCAATATCCTACTCCTGAGTTCTTGAAATTGAAAGTTTGTCCATCTGTCTGTCGTTTCCATTTCTTTCTCAAACTCGGATGGGCCCGACTAAAAGGGAAATATGGTATTAAGCTTCTAATATGCACATATGGGCATTTTCAACAATTTTCTTCCTTTTTATCCTTTTTTTCTCCTCCGCTATATTTGTTAGTTTCTTTTTCTCTCTCCAACTGAATGCACTTCATTGCATTACACAAATGTCGGTCCACAGCTACACAATTTAAATAGTGTAAATGAAGATAATTTGACTTGCAACAATGATTGGCAACATTTTGATATGAGTGAATTTGGGGGAATGGGGGGAATTCTGGTAATTTAGCGAATTAAAACGATTTTAGTGAATTTTGCTGAATTTAGTGATTTTAGCGATTTTAGTGAATTTAGGGATTTAAGTAATGAATTTTAATTTTATTGTTATTTAGTCCTTTAAGGCTAAAGAATCAATCCGTAAGTGAACATAAACTAGCATAATTGGGGTGAGACCATTATCAATAATAAATCAAGGGCAAATTATATCAATTCATTTTCTGAGAGTGCGAGAGGATAAACTGTGAGCATAAAGTGCTGGATTGACGGTTTTTCCCTTTTATTTCCCGCCTTTTTTATATATTTAATTTTTTTTATATATTTGTGCCACCTTAAACCTTTTACATGTTCAATATAATTATACTTTTTATAATGTGCCCTTTATTACGTATATCATTTGAGTATATTTATTTTCTTTCTTACATTTCTTGGTGCAGTCGCGTCTGCTGTTGGTTCTGGTAGGAATCTTAGCCTTTTCAGAGTTGTCCTGCGCCCGGAGGACCAAGGAGGGCCAGGGTGTCAGGGAGTTCTCCGCCGACGGAGGTCTGAGGTCTGCAGAGAGCCAACAAGTGGCGGCAGTGGTCACTCACGATTTAACCCCCTCGGCAGGTAAGGAACCAAACGCAATCCCCAACCATCCACACACACGAAACTAAACACAATATCTGAACGACCGAGAAACAAGAGCTTTCGCTAGTCTGGTAAGCGCCGTCGTTAAATTTCTGACATCAAGGCGGGGATTATTCAATTTCAGCAAGCGCGGGCAGAAACCAGTTTTCATCCCATTGGCGAATACGCGGATACTCACCTGTATCTCAACACGACTCAATACGCCCATACCCACAGCACAACATACCAACATGCCCACTCTCTCCTCTGTTATGTAACACTGCTGATAAAATTTTGTTTGTTAAAATATTATCACCTTCTTTTCCCCTGTGTTGGAGCTAAGCAGGCTCGGAAATAATAGAGGGAGATATAAAAGACGACCCGAGAGAAAAGGCATTATGGTTCTGAGGCCCCACAGTCCTTCAGATGTCAGCTGCAGGATAGTTGTCCATGATGCAGCGCCGAGGGAGTTACCACTAGTCTTCATCCCCTCGAGAGAATCCCAATGTTACCACTTTTTTCAGGTCACCATCACCATGGACACTACGGACATCATAAAGGACACCACGGAGGTCACCATCACAAGCACGGTCATAAAGGACACAAAGGCTTCTTCGATAAACACGGACACAAACACCACAATCACGGCCACTTTGGAAAACACTTCAACAAGGTAAGCCCACGAGTGGTAATTACTAGCTAAAAGTGTCAACGGACGTAATATCCAGGTGCGATATAGTGGTAATCAAATGGTATTCAGGTAGGAAAGTAATGAGTAAAAATATTAAATTAAGCGAGAGTGAAACAGCGATGTTATAGTAATCAATTGCTAATCGAGTGGGAATTGAATGGTAACTAACCCATAATGAACAATTAGTTAGTAATTAAATCTTTAGATAAATATCACACGGATTTGAATACAACTGAAGCAATAGTGGTAATCTTGCATAAATTGAATCTTTAGATTACTTTTGCCACTTCAATTCTGAATTTGTGGTAACTTTCTTCAATAGCAAATAATAAATCGATCAAATGAATAATACATTTTAGGGGTTCCATGACCATGGCGGAAAACACTATAAGGGCCACCATCATCACGATAAACACTATGGCAAACACCATAAAGGATACCATGGACACAAGGGTCATAAGCATGGATTAAAGGGTCACCATAAGAAGGGACATCATCTCAAGGTATGGTGACAGTATAGTTCTAATTGTACTCGTTGGTAATGTGAATTGGGGACCGAGTGTAAGATTTTGAGACAGGGTGATATTGCTGAGTTCGAGATACTACTTTGTTCTGTCCAACAGGGGTTCAAGAACTTGTACCACAAGGTGGAACACGGTCACCACAAGAAGTACTACGACGATGACCACCATAAGAAATACCACCATGACCATGACCACTTCCACAAGCACTTCAAGGGACACAAGGGAGGGGACCATCATGGAAAACACTACCACGTAAGTACATGACTTTGGTAGAGGGCGTTAGACAAACCCTTTCTTCAGAAATTGTGAAAAACAACCATAACTGAAGAGTTTTAGCTCAGCCCACAGGTTATGTGCTGGTTCCTGAAGTACGGTCTTTATTTTTTATTAGGTATAACCGGTATTCTTTTGTATATAAGACCATTATTGCTACTTAGGTAGGCCCATGCTACCTACTCATTTTTAAGTAGGCCCCATATTCCTCCTTAGTCAGTTAGGTGATTTAATCCTAATTAAGTAGACCCTTTATTTCTCCCTAAAAACACATTTCTTCCTCCTAAGTAGGCTTATGATCCTCCCTAAGCAGGTTCTAAATTTCTCCTTAAGTAGGCTCTTTATTCGTGGTTACAGGGCGGCAAACACCATAAGCACCACGGACACCACGGCTCCTTCAAGAAAGGGGGTCACCACGATTTCCATAAAGGTCATAAGGCTCACCACGGTCACCACGGTCACCATGGTCACCATAAGCATTATGGAAAGCACGGTCACCACCACAAAGGGTTCGGTCACAAGCACCATCACGGTCATCACCATCACTGAAACGAACTACAAAGTTCCGTCTGAGGATGTCCCATATTTTCCTTGTTTGAACGAGTCTCTTCTTTATTTGTGATCATTTTGCTACTCTGACATTTCTTTATAAATAAGAAAAGTTGTTTCTGCAGTTGTGACCTCCTTCTGAAATCTGTGAGGCCTTCAATTAATCACAAGGAAATAAAAC
The DNA here is from genome assembly GCA_963969495.1 of Ceratothoa steindachneri. Classification (NCBI taxonomy): domain Eukaryota; kingdom Metazoa; phylum Arthropoda; class Malacostraca; order Isopoda; family Cymothoidae; genus Ceratothoa; species Ceratothoa steindachneri. The sequence continues at coordinate 66,051,357 of OZ018336.1, forward strand.
TTTTGAATAAAAATTAACTTTGTTTCCTTTATTCACTACGTTTCCATGGAAATAAAACTAACCATTACTACATAAGTTCTAATAAATAGTAAATGAGTCATTAATAATATATAGTAGTAGTATATAAAGGAAAAATAACCAGAATCAAGATACTCATATCAGTCACCGCATCAAACAATGCCAGGTTAAAGGTTAGTTTAAATCCAACCAACCTAGCCGGACCTAACTTGGCAGTTATCGACTATAAAACTTCAAACTCTATAGGATAGAGTAACAGTGGATCTCAAAATACAGGATTATGTAGGCAGGAAATACTTCAATGGTTTAAAAACAAATTGCTCCCAAGTGTTATTCTGCATAATATTATTTTCGCATTGAAAAAATAGAGTTCATAGAGTCTACGGTAGGACCGAAATGACTGGTATACAGTATTTGCAAGTAGAACTAAATCTCAAATCTCTGTGGCTTAATTTAGATGAAATGCAAAGAGATGTTTTCACTCAGATATGCCATCGATGCAAATTTCATATGAAACAGGGTTGCATAGAGAATCCCACAATGTCAACCCCAATAGTTGCTTAGGAGTGAGCCTACCTGACCAAAGGAATCTGCAAGGACGCTTAGTCCATCCAAAGATTAATCAACCATATTTTTGCGAAAATATTATTTTCCATTTTCATATGTAGACAATCTATTGGTGCCCCGTAGGTATGCGGAGGAACATCAGTACCATTTAGAGCAACAAATAGAAGGATTGAGGCGGCACAAGTTGTAAATCAATTCGGCGAATAGGTTTTAAAATCAATTAAATAGGTACATTCCCTGACAAAAGTAAAATCACAGCGAGTAGATAGTTTCCACGCCTCCAAACCATAAAATAATTGCTGCAATATTTACAGATGCTTTGTACAAACGATGAAACTACCATTCTTCCCCTCTCTAAATAAATAACGACCTCAGTCCTCCTAAATGGCCACAACACGGCGGAAGACGCCTTCCGACAAATTACAAATTATTGGAAACTTGGCAGAGGCTGCTCTCCAAGCCCACCCCAGGACCTTCTCCTTCGAATTATATCTGAAAAATCTGGGTTTGCTCTAACTTCATCTATGCTTTCAAGAGTGCTGAACTCAAGTATTCTACTCATACCTTATGTTAAGAAATTTCACCATTTCCCTAGGCTTCAAATATTTCGAACATACTGTATGCGTAAGGTTAACAAATTTGATACAATTATGTTCTTCGGCGACATCTTTTGTCCATTCGATTCACAAATGACAAAACGTTCACCAAGGAAAGCTCGCTTCCTTTAATTCATAAGCCAATTTACTAAGGACATTCGGCATATCTTGAACCCCAAGAACTCGAGAGATACCCACACAGGATAACCAATAGGCACAAATGACACATTAGTCCCCCACCAACTACACTCATATTACACTGCGCAGGATTACACTACCACACCAATTGTTAGCCCAATTTCTCTTAGTATAACATCTTTCACGACTCGAGCCTACGTAGCTCTTACTAGTTCCCAATCGTCTCCTAGCAAACACTTTGACTTCCCTCAAATGACAAGAAATTAACGTGCCTCACACTCACAACCTCATTATCTGTAATATTTCACAAGCCTACGATGGCACTACATCACTCTTCACTTTCGAAACTGGTATTCCACCAATTGCACTACTTTGTTGTTTTATAACCTGGTCTGCTATTAAATAAATCTCGGACTCCTTTTTTTGAATAGGATGCATGTGTAAGGAAGTCTAGAATTGGCTCAGGATTTGCTCTGCCTGCAGAACACGAAGCGAAAGTAAAGAGACACACAGAACCGTCTTCCCCACAATCTCTTGTTATTAATGGTAGCTTGTGTTAAGTATCTGTGGACATGATTAATCCCTTTCCTACCCCCAACGCGGGAATTTAATACTTTTTCACAATCATCTGCCAAAAAAGAAAATGTCTAGAAGCCTTTACACTCAAAAGCATGGCTTCAGAGTCTGTCAAAATAGAATAAAAATACTCCTTGAGGATTCTTGAGATTCATTTTCTACCCGGAGTATTGAAACATTAAACATTAATTCATTATTGATCTTTAATATAGGATGAAAACAGTGAAATCCATAATTCTAATGGGTCTTCTATGACAAACTGCTTACATCCCTAAACAATTACATAGAAGAGTGTACTCATGTCTTCTCAGGAGTGATTGAAATACGCAACAGTTTTCCACCCTCTTACATATGACCAAACATTATAAGTCAAAGCAATCGATACTCCAATGTACTTCAAGCGAACAAAAGACATTTTAAAATAGATTTTCTAAATCTTAAACTCATTTTGACACTTTCATCAACGGCTGAAATAAAGACGGACGCGCCACTTTCCACACTGCGATTAAAAAGGCCGCGGAATGGAATTCGCCTTCTAACCATATTAATTTTATTTCCCGAGACACCGAGACTAAAACTAAAAATGGAAATACTTTAATCGTTGCCTAATTTTTACCCTTTTTTCTTTAGTCTGTTCTTTCCTAGCTGGGTAATCATTTTATGAAAAAATACATATCACTCGCATTTATGCCATGTACATAAAATTGCTTATGTACAGACACAGACATTGTATTCTTTGTAAAGATAAATAAGCAACTAATATTTTTGCAGTGTAAATGTCTTCGTTATATTAGATATTGATTATCTTCTCTGTTTTTGTTATCAAAATCTGACCTTATTCTATAGGTGCAGTGTTTGTGGCAATGCGATTTATCAAAGTCTTGTTAGAGAGAGAGAGTAAAACACTCTCGAGGAACAAGAACCACACGAGGTCGAAGAACGGCGAGTCAGACTGTGAGAGATTTGAGCTACTTCGGGTGATAAAACAGAAACATGGAGCATCGAGAACGCAGAGAAGACGCCGCCCGCCTCACCGCGCGATATCGAAAATCTCGTGAGGATTCATCCTACCCAGGCTTTGTGGCTGATTACGAAGAAGCTCTTCCGGGGCCTGAGACAAACCACTTCCGGTCGAGACATATTCAACCTCAGTCATAGGCTGTGCAAATTCAGTATAGGCTTGCCTTTTAGAACGAGACACGACTATTTCTTGATTCGGCTCCGTCACCCTCCTCTCTCGAGTGTGAAAGCAAGAATTCACTCCGAAGGAAGACAGCCCCAGTCAATTAGCTATTGCTGGAATCGGCTCAGTTCTCGTTTGGCGCCAATGCCCCCTCGAATCTTAATTCTAGAGGTTAAAAGCATCGATTGCGACCGAGCCGTGCCCCCCCCCCCATCCCTCCCACACACCCGTCGTATTCCAAAAGCCTCAAGCCCAAAGCTACGATCTGTATCCAGTCATCTCGTGAAAAGTTTGTTTTTACATTAGCTCATAAGCATCCGCTTTCTGACTGCCAACTGAGTCTATTCACTCCCCCAAAACTACTTAGTCTGAGAACTGTAAATAATGAGTATCCATTTCCATTGCGTATCCAATCTCATTTTATTTGTATATTGTGTTTTTGTGATGAGTAAAGTTTATTTTTGGTCTGCAACTTTCTATATCCAGAACCGCTAAGCATTCATCATTATCCCAACGACCAACTGCACTCGCTCCTGTAGTTGTTTAATTCCACGCACCAGTCTGGGATCTCCATTCCCGCACTACTTAGTTTTCCCCTTGCCTGGCTCCACCTGAGACAAGCGACGGTCACGCCTCTGACCTTGACCTTCCACCCCGGGATAGATATAGTATACATATATAATGAAAAATCTCACAAAGTGGCACGTGAGGAAAGCAATAATATAAAAATTAACCAACAGGAAAATGAAAAGATGAATCCAAGCACTTTCGAACTATATTTGCACATTCATTTTCAAGGAATATCATGAAAATGGAGAAGACAACCTGATATAGGGTACAAATATACAAAGGGAACACCTATCACATAGTACAAACCAATGGAATAGACACAAAAAAAGACAGAAAAATACCAAGAAAAAGAACAATAGGCGACTATTAACAGACATATGCATCCCTAAAACGATATACACACAACAACGCCATGTATATGAATGAAATATGGTGGGTTACCCCCCCCCCCCTAACATTTTAAAGGATTATCATTAGAGCGAAAACATTTAGGGCTAAGAGTTAATCCACAGACACAACAAAGACACGTGGTGGGGGAGGCAATGCGAATGATATTACACTAATAAAGAAGGACAACAGGCTGCATTATGAAGTTATTTAATTTAGTACAATTTTTTTCACAGGGTCGAGTTTAAATAGGCCAGGGTAAATATTTATATTGGGTAAGATACCAATTAAGGAACACTCGACAATATTGTGACTTGTAGCGTTTCTTCTGGATTCGTGCATTTTGTATTTTGGTATATAATATTCTTGATTGTTCTTTCGTCGATTTTATACGATTCACTCATTTGGTTCATATAGAAGATTAAAAAAAGTAATCACCTCATTATCAACTAGCAAACACTTCGACTTCCCTCAAATGACAAGAAATTAACGTGCCTCACACTCACAACCCCATCATCTGTAATATTTCACAAGCCTACGATTACCCTGCATCACTCTTTACTTTCGAAACTGGTTTTCTACCAATTATACTACCTTGGTATTTTATAACCCGGTTTCCTATTAAATAAATATTTGACTCCTTGGTATTGAAATGGATTTATGTGTCAAGAAGTTTGAGATTGGCTCAGGAAATGTTCAGCCTGCAGAAAACGAAGCGAAAGTATAGCGAGACACAAAGCCCACAATCTCTAGTTACCAATGATAGCTTGTGTTATGTATATGTAGACATGATTGACTCCTTTCTTACAACCAACTAAGGAATTTACTAACTCTTCACAATCTTCTGACAAAACAAAAAATGAATAGAATCCTTTACACTTAAAGGCATGGCTTCAGTCTGTCAAAATAGTATATGAATACTCCTTGACGATTCGTGGGATTCATTTTCTACCAGGATTACTGATTGTCGTGGTGTGACATTATGTAATATCAATACCATATTATATCTATGGGGAAAGGGACTAATAACTTAAAGGCGAAGCGACAAAGGGGCAGAACGTCACGAGTTTCGACGAGGTCAGGTAAAATTTGGGCGATGGCACAGCTCAAGGTTATTTAAAGAGGCAAAAACAAAAATATAATTTTATTTACATAAATTAAGAGAATCAATGGGCAAAATTATATTGGTAAATGAGGAGGGGGGGGGGAATTGCAAACTTATGCATCAGACTCTGATGTTAGAAATTTTTGCGTTACAGAAGGAGACTATTCCAATGGGGAGGATTAACTCAAATGGGTTGCTGAAGGGGGAGAGGGGTTGGCTTACGAAGGATTCCGGGCGAGAAGTCAGGGTAAGGTTTCACGGATGTCTTCTGCAGGCAATAGACGTGAGGGTGAGAGCACTCGGAGCTTCTGAGCGGGAAATTGACGTGATAACAGTTCTCCAAAGGGAGGGGAGGGCGGTAACGTCCGGTCCAGGGCAGAGTATTTCGGCCACCCAAAGACAAGGAGGGAACGAGGAAGGCTTCTACACGAGTTGATGAGTAGAGTCGGAAAAATGGATCGGTGGCGATCGTCAAATGGAATTACCTCACTGGCTGGGCTAATTCCAACACACGAAAAGTTCAGCCGTCACTATGCATCGTTGTTAAGCACCTGACCTGGAACTAGGGAAATGCTTCTTGGATCCTGGTGGAACTCTTCAACTTTGTAACTCCCACATGGAAGTCAAGCCCTATATATCCGAGGCTCCTCCCGCAGGGGTGGGGGAAACATGGGGTGTTTGGCCAACGCTACTCTGGAATGGCCTCGAACCTTCACGCCCAGGAGATTCCCACCATCGAAAAGGTGGTCCGAGGTGGACGCGGTTGGAAGCTACCGCTTGTGGATATGGGGGGGGGGAGGCTTACCAATTTAAGCCTAACCAAATTCTAGAATTTTCTTTAGCGCATGGACGTCACTTCCGTGCTGGAAAAGAAATTCCACGTGGAATTCCCCCACACATCTCCCATCCGAAAGATAATATTTTACAGAGCAGTTGCGTAGGAAAGGATCATCCCACCCGTCAAACTAGAATTATCAAGGGTCTAGAGAAATTCTGACCTGCTACGACAGGTGTACACACAAAAAATACGTGAATCTGAGCTCAGCGAGGAATTTACGAACATAAGCTTTAAACAGGTCAATTCTAGAGACAATTTAACTAGCACAATTTTAAACTAAAAAATGATAGGAGAACATTGGCGACATTTCAGTGGAACTAAAAAAAAGGATGCAATTAAATGGAGGCATGAATATGGGACTAATGACTAAACAACTTAGTGGACCAAAAAAAATCATAATTAAGAACATTAATGAGATAATATATAAAATTTACGTGGAAAACCTTCGCTTCCGCCGGAGTACGGATGAGTTGCTCCACGGGTCCTCTAGCCTCGAGGACGGGGTAGGGTCCCTTCCACTAGCTAAGAAGTTTGTTCCTTTCCGTGGGAAGTTTTCCAACACCTCCGCGCCAGGCTTGAATTTTCACTCTCGTGACTTAGGTCAAAATAGGTCTTATACCTCCCAATAAGTCCTTCTTAACGAGATACGACACTCGTTTCTTATATCAGGTGGACTAACGCTCGAGGGTTTTAGTTTGCTTCCAAAGGGTGAGGAGAGTTGTGCACTCCTTTTGGGCGCAGGCAAACTTGTCGCTCCGGAGGGCTTACAATTCCGGGTCGATAGGGGTTTCCAGGGGAACGGGTGCATAGGATTCCAGGATTGATTGTGTACGGGTAATCACGGGCTGGGCCACGGGATGGTCCTAGTTAGGGGGCTCTGACCGATCAAAACGGAGCAGAACTGGATTAGGGCCGCTATCACTTCGGCCCAACCGGACATAAAGTCATACTCGATGTGACAACGAGTTACTGGAAAACGACTGTCCCGGCCAAGGTAGTCGTGGATCAATGCAACTTCTTGTGGTCGAGGGCAACAGAGGGGAGTAGGTCCTCAGACACTACGATGCAGGTCCACCCGGTGTCACGGACAAGGGTGGATAATTGGCAACCGTTCACAGTTCCGTTCTCGAATTTCAATCCAACAAGGTTGTTCTCATTAAAGAGAAAGTTTACCTGATGGTCCGGAACTATGACGGGCGAGTGAGGATAGGGGGTCTCCTGAGGCGACGGAGGAGGAGCAGGGGCAGCCCAGATTTGGTGCACTTAGTGGGACTGAGAGTTTGCGAATCGGGAGTTTTGAGGACAATTCGTGCGATAATGGCCTGGAACTCCGCATGTGTAGCAGATAATCAGATTCTTTTGATACGGCACAACCGGGGGAAAAGAAGCGAGGGGCATAACGTTTGGTGGATGTTTCCTTAGCTTTGAGGGACTAGGAACTTTGGTAATATATCTTGAAACCAATTTAGGAGGGGTCTTAGGACCATAAAATTTAGTCTTGGGGGCGATTGGAGAGCCTTTTTAACATCCTTAGGGTATAAATTATGACGACACGCGTAGACATCGGCCTCTTCCAAAAAATATAATTTTATTTACATAAAATAAGAGAATCAATGAGCAAAATTACATTGGTAAATGAGGAAAGGGGGAATTGCAGAGTTATGCATCAGACTCTGAAGTTTGAAATTAATGCTTTACAGAAGGAGACCATTCCAATGGGGAGGATTAACTCAAATGGGTTGTTGAAGTGGGAGAGGGGTTGGCTTACGGATGATTCCCTGCGAGACGTCAGGGTAATGTTTAAAGGATGTCTTTTGCAGGCAATAAACTGAGGGCGAGGGCACTCGGAGCTTCTGAGCGAGAAGTTGACATCATCACGGTTCTCCAAAGGGAGGAGAGGGCGGTAACGTCCGGTCCAGGGCAGAGTATTTCGGCTACCCGGAGACGAGGAGGGAACAAGGAGGGCTTCTACACGAGTTGATGAGTGGAGTTGAAAAATCGATCGGTGGTGATCGTTAAATGGAATTACTTTACTGGCTGGGCTTATTCCAACACATGAAAAGTTCAGCCGTCACTTTGCTTCGTTGTTAAGCACCTGACTTGGAACAAGGGGAATGCTTCTTGGATCCTGGCGGGACTCCTCAACTTTGTATCTCCCACATGGAAGTCAAGCCCTATATATTCCGAGGCTCCTCCCGCAGGGGTGGGGAAAATATAGGGTGTTTGGCCAGGGCTACTCTCGAATGGCCTCGAACCTTCACCCCCAGGAGATTCCAACCCGCGAAAAGGTGGTCCGAGGTGGACGCGGTTCGAGGCTACCGCTTGGGAATTGGGAAGGGGAGGCTTACCAATTTAAGCCTAACCAAATTCTAGAATTTTCTTTAGCGCATGGACGTCACTTCCGTGCTGGAAAAGAAATTCCACGTGGAATTCCCCCTGACTGATACATTAAAAATTCATTCATTATTGATCTTCAATATAGGATGAATACAGTGCAATGCATAATTTCAATGGGTCTCTTACGACAAAGTGCTTACATCCGTAAACTGTTACATAGAAGAGTGTACTCATGTCTTCTCAGGAGTGATTGAAATACGCAACAGTTTTCCACCCTCTTACATAGGCTCAAACATTATAAGTCAAAGCAATCGATACCCCAATGTACTTTAAGCGAACAAAAAACATTTTAAAATAGATTTTCTAAATCTTAAACCTATTTTCATCCTTTCCTCAACGCCTGAAATAAAGACGGGCGCGCTACTTCCCACGACACGATTAAAAAGGCCGTGGAATGGAATTTGCCTTCTAACCATATAAATTTTATTTCCCGAGACAGCGGGACTGAGAATACAAATGGAAATACTTTAATCGTTGCCTAATTATTCCCTTTTTGCTCGTTAGTCTGTTTTTTCCTCGTTGGGTAATCATTTTATAAAAAAATAAATATCCCTCCCATTTATGTCACGCACATAAAATTGCTTATTTACAGACATTTTATTCTTGGTAAAGATAAATTGTCAGCTAATATTTTGGCAGTGTAAATGTCTTCGTGATATTAGCAAAGATTTATCTTCTCTGTTTATGGTATCAAAATCTGACCTTATTCTATAGGTGCAGTGTTTGTGGCAATTTGCCTTATCGAAGGATTGAATTGCATATGGCCTAGAAGACCAATCTTGCCTTAGAAACAAAGGAGTCAATGTTATCAGATAAACCTGCAACGCTACATTCATATTTCAATCCTAAATTGTGTGTTTCAAATAGTAAATATTAACATGATAGATAAAATCAATGCATTAAAACTACCTGGTACATCTACTCTAAAATGTAGGTTTCTATTTTTATTCAATTTGCATATAAAAAAAAACATGATCAGATGGAAAAGGATTACTATTAGATTATTATATTACTAGATTATTAAAAGATTATTATTGTTATCTGCAGATTGTTAAGCCTTCAGTTATAATTCTTCCGTTAAATTATTCAGCGGATTTAATTTGGAAAGATAAATTGCAACAAAGCCCATAGGGAAAATTCCAAGTATTTTCTAACTTTATTTCGAGTTCTTTATAAAGAACTCGAAATAAAGTTCGAAAGTACTTGGAATCCTCGTATTAATTTTCCCTGTGGGCTTTGTTGCATTTATTGCTTACTCACGCGCTACTTTGTGAGTTTAACACGTATATATATATATATATATATATATATATATATATATATATATATATATATATATATATATATAGAGAGAGAGAGAGAGAGATATTCTCTCCTTTTGTGGTTTCCAGTGTTCCAACTTCATCTTCATCCGTCTGGTTCTGTCCCGATTCCTCGAGTGTGTAAAAATATCCTTGATATTAGTACCAGGTTCATCCTATCCAGGGACTAGTTTCAGTTTACAATGTGGTAGGGAGAGAAGGGTGCAAAGAAAATTATGAACAGATGAACTACAAAACAACAAAATTGTGACAAGAAAGTAAATCTGGTTGTGTACTTGCTTGTCCGTCCGTGTATCAGTGTGTGTAAGTGTTCTCCAGACGTGAATATATTTTTTGTAAGCTTTGTTGCATTATTGCTATGTGGTCTCTGTCTCGAGTTTGTAAATAAGTTTCCTAAAATGAAGAAATTTTCTCTTATTTTTTCAATGAAATTCTTTAGCAAAATTCTCTCGTGACGAAAATTGATATTCTACGTGACACACTGTAGTCTACAGACCCAAATCATAATACCTTTATAATAAATATAATATGTCTACAATTTTGGAAACATTTAGCCTACAGCCATATTTATTTATTTATCTTTTATAGACACCGATGACTCTACAAGTTATAGAACTTCAAGTTTTCGTTATACTTTCATTTGCTTCTCTTAATCAAAGCACAATCAAAATTAAAGAGATAAATAGAAAGTAATTCACAAATTTGCTAAATATATATTACGTGTAATAAACAACTGCTTCAGAGTTCCACTTTATCTTTTATATAGGAAATGATGTCAATTATAGATAAATATTCGAATATAAGACATGAAAGATCAATTTAAAAAAAAATTTAAGCTGAATGGGAAAGTGGAACGTAACGTCACAGGAAACTAAAGAGAGAGAGAGAGAGAGAGAGAGAGAGAGAGAGAGAGAGAGAGAGAGAGAGAGAGAGAGAGAGAGAGAGAGAGAGAGAGAGAGAGAATAAAGTGTACGTCCATTGTACAGCGAATTTTCCACTAGATGATTCTTCATGTCCATTCGTCCATTTTTGTTCCTGTCAATCGTAATATGGGGTTAATATTAATTGTATCTGCTGTAGATCGGAGGTTCACTCAAAACATATCCACTACTGCTGCTGTTTGGCCTCCATATGCCATGGGTCAAATGGTTCCTAGATAGTCCACCTCTGTGTCGGTATAACTACCAGTCATCTTCAGAATCACGGTATCCACCTGTTCGGCGTTGAACCTAAGGTCAAATTCACCCAGACTGTGTCTGGGTGAGGAGTGTCAATATCTTTCCCAACCACGAATATTTCTATATCTACCATTCCGGGACCATGACCTCTCCTGTTCCCCAGTTCGTATCCATGGACACGGACGTGTTCTTAACCTGGATCGTCTATGGTATTGTAATGCGAGTGATGATTATAATAGTTCCACTGGGCATAGGCTTCGTTACTTCCTCCGTCTGTCGTAGTGGTGACCATTGTCATGGTAACCCCTCTTGACATAGATGTCGTGGTGTCCTTTACCCTGGAATTTAGACGGGAATTAAGTGAGCTTGTGACCTCGAAAGGAGTCGTGCTAAATAATTTAGCACCATGTTGTTGCACGCCTTGATTAACATCTAGAAATAAGGAACATCTGAGGGCATATAGAAAAGGATAGTTAATGGTAGACGAAATGCTTGTGGTTGCTCACTAGGTTGCCCTTGGAGTAGGTTGAGCGTTCGCACTTATGAGACTTTGTACGAACTCATTCCTTCTGTCTATTTGCCCTTGCTTTCCAAGTCATTTCCTCACCCGCTCCCTCTTGAGAGAACTTTCCCCCTTTCGAAAACATCATTTATTTGGTCTTCTTTCTCTCTCATATCCGCTAAAGTTGGCTCAGAGTGTTGCACGGGAACCAGGATTACGTGCCCTTCGGCCCCATCGCTCACAGGGAATTTGTCTGAATTGTAGAGGCTAGGTAGAATCTGAGGTGTCTCCTAAAGGTAAAGGATTTATGGAAGATAAGCTGCCCCATATCCTGGATTAGGTTGGGGTAATTTAGGTTCCATCCATTCTCGTGTGTCTCTTTAGTCAGCCTAGGTTTGGCCAAGTTTGGTTCAATTTGGTTAGGTTAGGTTAATATTCTCAAAATTTTGGTTACTTTGGAGCCTAACCATTAGGTCGTCTCTTATCTTGGCTTGGTTAAGTTAGATTGCGCCAGGGACTGACTTAACCTATCTTTAACTCGATTTTCACTGAATTGATATGTTTAATCTGCCAATTCTTGAGGCTACCCTTGATCTTTGTATAAACCAATGATCCATAGAATATTTTGTATAAAAATACAAATATATTTAAAATTTATTTTATAAATAAATTTGATAGATTTAATGAAAAAATTGAATTAATTAATTTGATAAATTTAATAAATAAAAGTCCAAGATTCGGAGAATAATTTAATTTAAATTCACTAAAAACCAACCAAGCAACAATTAAGCGGAATCCTTATAGGTATCTCGGAGAAGCTTGCTCCCCAGTCGCTCTCAAAATCTGATAGAGCAAATGTCGCTCACGATTTTCATTCGAGCAAGGAGTGCTAACATAACATAACATAATTTCACGGATGACAAAAGCCACAAGAGCATATCAAACGTCATCCGCATCCGTCAAAACCCACCCACAAAAAGCACCATCACCAGGGGAAGACAAAATCAAAGTGCCCCACAATATAATATAACAGATGACAAAAGCTACAAGGCCTCATCATAGGTCATCCGAGGCAAACGGCCTCTTTTTTAAGGCACCCAAACTCCCAGGAAAACTACATCCAGAGGATGCTAAGATGAGCCGTCCGTAATTATTTACCTACGTCTAAAATTACCCCATTGAGTAAAAGTAATATTAATATTCGGTGATTTTACTTTCGGTACCAACGAAGCTATCTTTAATCAAGCCTTCAGCTTGCAAGAAAAGTGGCGAAGCAAAAAACTATACACAGCATACTAACTCGGGACGGAGGGAAGAATCGACTCTGGCTGGAAACTCAGAGAAGACGTCGAACGGAGGACCATAAGGTAGGAGCCCCAATTGTTGGTCTCTTTATCTTCTCCCATTTTAACTTGCTCTAGCTTAGCATCGTTAAAGTCTTAATCGGATAGGACCCTTTAAAATAAATATTGCTCCTAATCTTGGGTTTTATTTCTCTTTTTAGGAGGTATGAACGTGAGAAAAAATGGCTGATTACCTTTGAATAACCTCATACGCAAATTCAATTAATTTTTAGTAAAATTTAATTTTTCTATTTGGCTTTATTTGCCCCCCCCCTTCTTTTTGTGTTTGACCCAAAGGTCATATAATGGAGGATGTTGAAGATAACCGTACTTTTTCAGAAGCCTTAGCCCTCCAAAGAGTCTCTCCTGCTATCTAATCTGGCTACATCAGATGAGACCAAGGGTATGACTCCTTCGAGTAGAGTGGCATACCCTGATCCAGGGTAGCAGCAGGAATAGGCAGATTAAGTAAGCGACGGCTAATTTCGCATTTGTCATTTTATTTTTACATCTTTCAATAGGTCGTATATTTGCCTTTATGTGTGGGTTGAGGCCTTCGATAAGTTCTCCGAAATTCATGAAAACTCGGAATATAAAGTTATAGCAGGAGATAGGAGAAGATTTCTTTAGCAAAACAGTTTATCTATCTGACACGATTCGACGATACTTCGTGTCATGTCCAGAGTTAAAATAAAAATACATATAAAAGGAGTAGAACTTTGGTTTATGTATCCATGAATGAACACACTTATATACAAACAAACAGAGATCAGCAGGTGCGAACGTACTTTAAAAATTGTGAGCAAGCATGTTAGGACAAGGTCGAAAGGGGTAGGTTGAGTTAGGAACGAAGGTCAAATTCGCGGTCACGTCCAAAGAGATGAGGGACCTTCATAGGGGGATACTTAATCTCCTAAATTTACCAATATATATATATATATATATATATATATATATATATATATATATATATATATATATATATATATATATATATATATATATATATATAATGTATAAATTTTTCATGAACGCGAAAGAATGATTAGATGAATCCACCAAAACGCAAGAAACAGAAAAACAGGATAATTTTTCTTCGAAAATATTATTCCCTAATTCGCAAAAATTCCGTACACGGAAGGGGAGGGGGGGATTCGGACCGTGCACAATGAGGCAGCGAACAACCGCTTTTATCTCAATTTAACCGTCCCTTGTCCACTCGGCTACGCGGAAGACAAAAATCCTTCCGAATAAACAAGCTTTTAAGGTACGCTTCGCAAGGTCGATCGGGACTATGAAAGAGAGAGAAATTAATAGAGAATTCAAAGGACAAAGGGAACTTGAGGTAAACACGCGGTGAATTTACAATGCATAAATCTTTCATAAACGAGAAAGAATGACGAAATGAATCCAGCAAACCGCTAAAAACAGAATAACTAGATAAATTTCCTTTGGAAATGTTATTTTCTAATTCGCAAAAATTCGGTACAGGAGTGGGATTCGAACCGTGCACACCGAGGCAGCAAGCAACCGCTTTGATCTCAATTAAACCGTTCCTTAGACCACTCACTCTGCTACGTGGAAGACAAAACTCCTTCGAAATAAAGAAGCTTCAAAGGTACGCTTCGCAAGGAGAATCGGGACTATGAAAGGTGAGGCTGAATATTAATTGTCATATTAATCACACTCCTTTCGTATCTCTCAAACCTTTTTGTCAATTTTTACTATTTTTATCGTCTTATTTTTCATGTCATTCGCTAAGGGTTGACGTCTGGTGGGGAGAGGAAACCTTGCAGCAGCTGACACTCGGAGAATTGTGTACCCTCTTATATTATCTTCTACACATTTTTACTTTATTACAGAATTCTCCTTCCGAACATTCTGGCGGAGATGCCCTCGTTGGTTTTCGCTTTAAATTGCGGACGCTTGAGGTGATTTCAAGAGGAAAATAGAATGACCAAACAACAGACCTTATTTTCGATTTAAGGCAGAGCTGGTGAAATAGGGGCTGTGGGAGGAGGGGTTGGGGGTTTGGGAGGGCAGGGGGAGCTGTCTCACGATGGCTCAGTTTCAAGCAGCCGTTTTGGAAATTGGGAATCACAAATGAGTAACACTGAATTTGCTTTCCACATAGAGTATACGTGTGTGCGGCGAGAGAAAATATACACACATAAATACACACACAGGCAGGTTTGACCAAATAGCGAGACACCTATATTCCAAAAGAGACATAAGGATTATTTACCCGAACGGGTTCTTTTAAATAAGTGCCAAGGAATTGGAATGGGAATGGGAATATTAATTCTTAGGAATTTCCGGCATTTAACGGCATAGAAAAGTGAGACAAAACCTAAGGTTCTGCATTTACCTCAATGACGAAATTCCGAGCAATTTATTTCTTGATTAATATTCTCGAGGCCTCCAAGTCCCCAAGTAAGGTCCCACAGGCGAGTTATCCACGGGCAGCACAATTTCCTTGTTTAGAAACTGAACTTCCTTTTAATGTAACCTAACAATCGTTAGGCCCTTTTCTTTGCCTTAATGAAAGGGGTAAACTTCCTCCCTGACCTTGTAAAGACACTTACAACCGGTGTTTACGATGCCCGATGGGAATACTTTACGCTTTTCAAAGTTGAAAGGCATCGTGACCTTTCTCCTTCCTTATCTGGCGCAGGTAAACCTTCACTCAACCTCTCGATGATTTACGATGACCTTACTCACCCCCCCTCACCCAATTTTATGTCGTCTTCAAACTTGTTTATTAAGTCAAAATTGTCCATCGTTTATATTTTTGATAAAAAACGATGGATAAAACAATGGGGCTAACACGGAGCAGTGAGGTAGTCCGCAAGTCACCGACTATCAGCGAAAGAGGTCTGGCCGTGTATCGCAACTCTCTGCCGATACCAGCCCCATCTTTCTCACTTTAGACAATTGAGTGACGTCAGGTACTTTATCGAATGCCTTTTAGAAGTCCAGTTAAAGTACGTTCGACAAAAAATCGTGTCGTGGAAAATCTCCAGAAAATTAGTTAGCCATGATCGTTTCCTACAGAACCAGAGCTTGGTAGCCATGATTAAATTAAGCAAATAAAATTGTATCGTGATCCTCTTTCCAATTATGTAGTCAGGCTTATCGGCTTGTAGTGTCTCGCACTGTTAAGCACCATTTTCTTATACCTCAGAGTGACATCACACATCTGGGAGTCTATCTGGACTTCGTCACTGTGCAGGGAAGTATTAAAGATGCCAGAGAGGTGAGATTACAAGCCTTTCTTGACCTTCCCTAGGAGGCAGTGAATAAACTTTTATGATCAAGCCATTTGTATGCATTTAACTTTCTTAACCGTGCTATTCCCATACCAATATTCAGAGGAATATCATTAAGTTTCCTTGACTCATCCGTGAGTCTCACTCATTCTATCCATCTAACCCATACCTTCTCTCATACAAACTTTGGAAATTTAATTGAGAAGAAATCGCAATGTCAAGGTTCGAAACCGGTACCACATCAATACCGTCTTTTAATAATATATACGCTGACGAAAAATGTTACCTTTTCCCATGTTTTGCACCCCTCTACCGCCATACATACCCACCCCCACCCCCTCGGTATAGAAAATGCGAGCTTTGTGCGAGGTTTGTTACTGACACGGAGTCGTTAGAAAGAAATTCGATGGCTTCATGAGAGGGGGGTTGGCACTATAAATAGAGTGCCAGGAGGCGACAGTGGCATTCAGTGGTCCGTCGCCGGCCCTTGAGATAGCACCTGGATCTCAATTCATGCTGGTAGCCATGCGAGGGTTTACCACAATGGTAAGTAATGGTTACTCATACCAAAATGCATAATAATAATAATAATAATAAGGGAAAAGGTGTGGAAGGTACAAAGACCGAGTAGCTTAAAGAGGAGACTACTTGGGATTCATGAGCACGGATGGGCGCGCAACTCTACCTAGTCGTTTTAAAATGAGAACATTACAATTAAAACAACGAGGGAATTAATTAAAGATTGTAAATCATTGATTTTAAAAAAAAATCCCCAGGAGGTTCCAATATCCTACTCCTGAGTTCTTGAAATTGAAAGTTTGTCCATCTGTCTGTCGTTTCCATTTCTTTCTCAAACTTGGATGGGCCCGACTAAGAGGGAAAGATGGTATTAAGCTTCTAATACGCACAACAATTTTCTTCCTTTTTCCCCCTTTTTTCTCCTCCACTATATTTGTTAGTTTCTTTTTCTCTCTCCAACTGAATGCACTTCATTGCATTACACAAATGTCGGTCCACAGCTACACAATTTAAATAGTGAAAATAAAGATAATTTGACTTGCAACAATGATTGGCGACATTTCGATATGAGTAAATTTAGGGGATTGAGGGAAATTCTGGTAATTTAGCGAATTAAAACGATTTTATTGAATTTTCCTGAATTTAGTGATTTTAGCGATTTTAGTGAATTTAGGGATTTAAGTAATGAATTTTAATTTTATTGTTATTTAGTCCTTCAAGTCTAAAGAATCACTACGTAAGTGACCCACCTTAAACCTTTTACATGTTCAATATAATTATACTTTTTATAATGTGTCCTTTATTACGTATATCATTTGAGTATATTTATTTTCTTTCTTACATTTCTTGGTGCAGTCGCGTCTGCTGTTGGTTCTGGTAGGAATCTTAGCCTTTTCGGAGTTGTCCTGCGCCCGGAGGACCGAGGAGGGCCAGGGTGTCGAGGAGCTCTCCGCCGACGGAGGTCTGAGGTCTGCAGAGAGCCAACAAGTGGCGGCAGTGGTCACTCACGATTTAACCCCCTCGGCAGGTAAGGAACCAAACGCACTCCCCAACCATCCACACACACGAAACCAAACACAATATCTGAACGACCGAGAAACAAGAGCTTTTGCCAGTCTGGTGAGCGCCGGCGTTGGATTTCTTACATCAAGGCGGGGATTATTCAATTTCAGCAAGCGCGGACAGAAACCAGTTTTCATCCCATTGGCGAATACGCGGATACTCACCTGTATCTCAACACGACTCAATACGCCCATAACTACAGCACAACATACCTACATAACAACATGCCCACTCTCTCCTCTGTTCTTTAACACTGCTGATGGAACTTTGTTTGCTAAAAATATTAACACCTTCTTTCCCCCTGTGTTGGAGCTAAGCAGGCTCGGAAATAATAGAGGGAGATATAAAAGACGACCCGAGAGAAAAGGAATTATGGTTCTGAGGCCCCACAGTCCTTCAGATGTCAGCTGCAGGATAGTTGTCCATGATGCAGCGCCGAGAGAGTTACCACTAGTCTTCATCCCCTCGAGAGAATCCCAATGTTACCACTCTTTTCAGGTCACCATCACCATGGACACTACGGACATCATAAAGGACACCACGGAGGTCACCATCACAAGCACGGTCATAAAGGACACAAAGGCTTCTTCGATAAACACGGACACAAACACCACAATCACGGCCACTTTGGAAAACACTTCAACAAGGTAAGCCCACGATTGGAAATTACTAGCTAAAAGTGTCAACGGACGTAACATCCAGGTGCGATATAGTGGTAATCAAATGGTATTCAGGTTTGGAAAGTAATGAGTATAAATATTAAATTAAGCGAGAGTAAAACAGCGATGTTATAGTAATCAATTGCTAATCGAGTGGTAATTGAATGGTAACTAACCCATACTGAACAATTAGTTAGTAATTAAATCTTTAGATAAATATCACACGGATTTGAATACAACTGAAGCAATAGTGGTAATCTTGCATAAATTATTTTTTAGATTACTTTTGCCACTTCAATTTTGAATTTGTGGTAACTTTCTTCAAAAGCAAATAATCAATCAATCAAATGAATAATACATTTTAGGGGTTCCATGACCATGGCGGAAAACACTATAAGGGCCACCATCATCATGATAAACACTATGGCAAACACCATAAAGGATACCATGGACACAAGGGCCATAAGCATGGATCAAAGGGTCACCATAAGAAGGGACATCATCTCAAGGTATGGTGACACTATAGTTCAAATTGTACTTGTTGGTAATGTGAATTGGGGACCGTGTGTAAGATTTTGAGACAGGGTGATATTGCTGAGTTCGAGATACTACTTTGTTCTGTCCAACAGGGGTTCAAGAACTTGTACCACAAGGTGGAACACGGTCACCACAAGAAGTACTACGACGATGACCACCATAAGAAATACCACCATGACCATGGCCACTTCGACAAGTACTTCAAGGGACACAAGGGAGGGGACCATCATGGAAAACACTACCACGTAAGTACATGACTTTGGTAGAGGGCGTTAGACAAACCCTTTCTTCAGAAATTGTGAAAAACGACCACAACTGAAGAGTTGTAGCTCGGCTCTCCGTTAATGTGCAGGTTCCTGAAGTACGGTCTTTATTTTTTATTAAGTATAACTGGTATTCTTTTGTATATAAGACCATTATTGCTACTTAGGTAAGCCCATGCTACCTACTCATCTTTAAGTAGGCCCCATATTCCTCCTTAGTCAGTTAGGTGATTTAATCCTAATTAAGTAGACCCTTTATTTCTCCTTAAATAACACATTTCTTCCTCCCAAGTAGGCTTATGCTCCTCCCGAAGCAGGTTCTAAATTTCTCCTTAAGTAGGCTCTTTATTCGTGGTTACAGGGCGGCAAACACCATAAGCACCACGGACACCACGGCTCCTTCAAGAAAGGGGGTCACCACGATTTCCATAAAGGTCATAAGGCTCACCACGGTCACCACGGTCACCATGGTCACCATAAGCATTATGGAAAGCACGGTCACCACCACAAAGGGTTCGGTCACAAGCACCATCACGGTCATCACCATCACTGAAACGAACTACAAAGTTCCGTCTGAGGATGTCCCATATTTTCCTTGTTTGAACGAGTCTCTTCTTTATTTGTGATCATTTTGCTACTCTGACATTTCTTTGTAAATAAGAAAAGTTGTTTCTGCAGTTGTGACCTCCTTCTGAAATCTGTGAGGCCTTCAATTAATTACAAGGAAGTAAAACTTTAGAATAAAAAATAACTTTGTTTCCTTTATTCACTACGTTTCCATGTAAATAAAACTAACCATTACTACATAAGTTTTAATAAATAGTAAATGAGTCATTAATAATATATAGTATTAGTATATAAAAAAAAAACCAGAATCAAGATACTCATATCAGTCACCGCATCAAACAATGCCAGGTTAAAGGTTAGTTTAAATCCAACCAACCTAGCCGGACCTAACTTGGCAGTTATCGACTATAAAACTTCAAACTCTATAGGATAGAGTAACAGTGGATCTCAAAATACAGGATTATGTAGGCAGGAAATACTTCAATGGTTTAAAAACAAATTGCTCCCAAGTGTTATTCTGCATAATATTATTTTCGCATTAAAAAAATAGAGTTCATAGAGTCTACGGTAGGACCGAAATGACTGGTATACAGTATTTGCAAGTAGAACTAAATCTCAAATCTCTGTGGCTTAATTTAGATGAAATGCAAAGAGATGTTTTCACTCAGATATGCCATCGATGCAAATTTCATATGAAACAGGGTTGCATAGAGAATCCCACAATGTCAACCCCAATAGTTGCTTAGGAGTGAGCCTAAAAACATAAACATAACATAACATAATTACACGGATGACAAAAGCCACAAGGGCCTATCAAAGGTCATCCGCCTCCGTCAAAACCCACCCACAAAAAGCACCATCACCAGGGGAAGACAAAATCAAAGTCCCCACAATATAATATAACGGATGACAAAAGCCACAAGGGCTCATCATAGGTCATCCGAGTCAAGCGGCCTCTTTTTCAAGGCACCCAAACTCCCAGGAAAACTACATCCAGAGGATTGCATCTAGAAACAAGGGTATCACCAATCAAGGCTTGTCAAGAACTAAATCATGCAGCTATAGATATATACAAACAATATTAATATATACAAAACTTAGGAACCATCACAACCTTCCCTTCCCATAAACTCATCCAACCTACTCTTAAATACATTTAGATTTGGACTACCTACTACCCTCTGCGGCAATTTGTTCCAGAAGTCTACCACTCTATTGGTGAAAAAATATTTTCTTAAATCCAACCTACACCCTTGCTTTTTAATTTTCAAGTGGTAACCTCTAGTCCGATTTCCATCATCTAACTCAAAAAACTTGCTAACATCCAATTTATCTATCCCGGAAAAAATTTTAAAGAGCTCAATCATATCCCCTCTCACACACCTCCTTTCGAACGAGAACATATTTAATACCCTCAGTCTATCTTCATATTCAAGGTGCCTCAGGGAAGGAATAATCTTTGTTGCCCTCCGTTGCACTGACTCAAGAAGGTTAATATCGTGTCTAAAATGTGGGGACCATGCCTGTATACAGTACTCTAGATGTGGCCTAACATAAGAGTTATAGAGTTTAAGAATAACCTCCTTACTTTTGTAACTGACATTTCTCTTAATAAAACCCAGCACTCTATTTGCCCTATTTCTTGCTTCAATACACTGCTTAGAAAACCTTAATGACTTATCTATTACTACTCCTAGATCTTTCTCATCCTCTACTGAGCTCAGCCAATGCCCATCCATTTCATAGTTAAATTCTCTATTATCTTTTCCCATGTTAATAACTTTGCACTTATCAAGGTTGAAAGTCATTTGCCACTTATGTGCCCAGGATAACAATTTATTTAAGTCCCCCTGCACTTTAAAATTATCATCAATATCTTTAACTACAGCTGCTAATTTGGTATCATCCGCAAAAATTGACACTTTATTATTAACTGCCTCCCCAAGATCGTTTATATAGATGACAAATAATAATGGACCGAGAACTGATCCCTGAGGAACCCCACTGATAACATCCCTCCACTCTGACTTTACACCATTTAGCACTACCCTTTGCTTCCTGTCTTTCAGCCACTCAGCTATCCAATTTGAAACACCCCCACATATCCCAATCATTTTTAATTTATGAACTAGTCTCCTGTGTGGTACCTTATCAAATGCTTTACTAAAATCTAAGTAAATTATATCTACATTCTCTCCCTTATCTACTTGATCTGTTACAAACTCCAGAAAGTCTAGTAAGTTAGTCAAACATGATCTACCTGATCTAAACCCATGCTGAGCATCGCTGATTAACCCCTCCCTCTCTAGATGTTGGCAAATCCCTTTTTTAACTATTTTCTCAAGAATTTTACAGACTACAGGAGTTAGGCTAACCGGTCTAAAGTTATTTGGATCCTCTTTACTACCCTTCTTGAAAATGGGGACTACATTCGCTCTCTTCCAATCATCGGGTATTTCTCCATATTCCAATGACCTAGTATATAACTTGTCCAGAGCTATTGAGATACTTTCTACCCCTTCTTTAAGTATCCTAGAATGAATATTATCAGGGCCGGAGGCCTTGGTAGTATCTAAATCACCTATTAGTCCTTTTATCATCCTCCGATCCACACAAATGTTAGTAAACACCTCTTTTCCTGACCTATGAGTACTATACATAGGACTATTTAGTTTCTCTTTTGTAAATACTGATGCAAAATGACCATTTAGTACCTCAACTATTTCCTCATCAGTTTCTCTCACAAACCCTTCATATTTGATAGGTCCTATTTTAACTCTGCCACACTTGTTATTAATTTTATAGTAACTAAAGAACTTTCTAGGATCTTTGTTGCTATCCTGAGCTAATTTAATTTCTGACACCCTTTTGTTCTTCTTTATAATCTTATTTAACTCATTCCTAGCCATTCTATAATCACTTAAATTTTGAATATTATTTTCTACCTGTAATTTTTTATATGCCCTTTTCTTCTCTGAAATTTTTCTAGCTATCTCCTGATTCCACCATAATGGTTTCCTACTTTTGTTCCTAATGGCCTTCATTGGGATACATTGTTCTTGGACTACATTTATTATATGCTTGAAAGTATCCCACATCCCATAAGCATTTTTACCTCTGAATTCTATATCCCAGTCTACCAAATTTAGCAAGCTTCGAAGTTTTACATAATCTCCCTTATGAAAATTTGGAACTTTTTCAGCATTCTCAGTTATTTTACCCTTCTCAATTCCCAAGTTAAAACGAACTATCTGATGGTCACTATTTCCCAATGCTTCCCCAACAGTCAATTCTTGAACTAAATGATCACTGTTAGAAAGTACTAAATCTAATATATTGTCCCCCCTCGTTGGCTCATTAACAAATTGATTCAAAAAATTATCCTCAAAGCATTCTATGAACCTGCCACTTGTTCTATCCCTACCTATCATATTTTCCCAGTCCACAGAGTTTAAGTTGAAGTCCCCAATAATAACTGCATCTGTTTCACATCCCTTACTTATTTCCTTTATCATTAGTTCATCTATATCATCAGTCTGCCCAGGTGGCCTGTAAAAAGCTCCCAAATGCACCATTCTATTTTTACTGAACCTAATATCTATCCAAAGTGACTCAACTCCATCCTGCTTTATTGAAGTATTTAAACTTGAAACAATGTTGTTTTTTATATAGATAATTATTCCTCCACCAATCCTACCTGTCCTTTGACTAATGTACATATTATAGCCCTGAAAATCAAATTCACTTATAGTGTCACTAAATTCTATTTCATTAACCCATGATTCAGTAACGCATAATATATCTATATCCTCATTGCTAATATAACTAAATAGCTCATCCTTCTTGTTTCTAAGACTACGAGCATTTGTATAGAAACAATTTAACCCCCCTATCCCTGAAGCACCTCTTGAAACTTGAATGACCTCACCTCTATCGCCTTGGAACCTATTTCTGTTATCTGCCAAGTCCATTCTACTTTCAGTACTATAATGTCCTCTCATAATTCCCTGACCACTATTAGTATCTAGTTTCCCGCCCGCAAAGACCTAATAACACGATCATACTCCTCCCACAACACATCTACCCCCCTCCTACTCAAATGCAGTCCATCCATCGCATACATTTCTTTCATTCCAACAAACCTATCCCACACATCCACAAACATGACACCTTCCATCTCACACATCCTCCTCACATAATCATTCAGCCCAATTGCACGAGACATCCATTCTACCCCAACATCCATTCTTGGAAGCACACCTGTCACAACACCTTTCATTCTACTTTCTTTCACCTTTTCAATCAACCTCTTGTACCTCTCACGTAACTCACATGCACCCACTTTCTTCACATCATTCACTCCTACATGTGTAATCACAACCGCATCCCTTGCACAGCCAGACACCAGTTCCTCATACCTATCAGACAGATCTCTCACTCCAGCACCCGGCAAACACACCCTCAAACCATTCAATCTACTTGCATTCAACTTCCTATCTAAATATCTAACTCGCGAATCACCCATCACAAGCACTTCAGTCAGACTCCTATTCCTAACCCCCACAGACCTAACTCCATCCCCACTCCTATTCTCATTCAAACTACCAGTCACTCGAACTCCACCCCCACCCCCATCAGTCATATCACTTCCAGTTACTTCCTCTCTTAGGGCACTGAATCTATTAGTCAAGCTAATAGGATCTGTGTCCCTCTGACTCACACACCTATTCTCCCCCTGGCTAACCACCTCAAAAGAGGCAACCCTATTCTCACAAAGAACAGGAGAAGCCTCCCTAGCTTCATGTTTTCTAACCACTCTCCACTGTCCCCCATCCTCACTAGGCCTATTTCTAACTAATCTAAGGGGGCTAACTTCACTATCACTAGAACTATCACATCCTACCTCCTCCACTGGCCCTCTACCTTCACCTGAAACATCTAACTGGCCTACCTCACCACCTAACCTATTCCCAGCTCTAGGCCTAACACTAAGTTCCCTCCTGAGCTCAGCAACTAACCCCTCCAGCCTACATATCCTGTCTAAATCCTGCCTTCTCATCCCCTCTAAATCTACAATGCATTCACGCAGCCCACATACAACACATGTATACCCCTCACCTAATACACCACAACCAATGCATACATTCCGACACTCATGCTCACTTTCATCCCCAAACTCCATCACTTATTCAAACAAAGAAAGAATTTAAGTAGCAATAAGAAATAAAAAAAGAAGAGCAACTTAGCTTTCGCTGATTGTGGTGAGAAAAAAAACAAAAAAAACAAACAAACTATAGAAAAATCTGAAAAAAATAGATCAACAGACTGAGAGCTCTATAAAACACGTGCTACCTGTTCGAAGGTCAGTCGAAGACTGACTGACCAAAGGAATCTGCAAGGACGCTTAGTCCATCCAAAGATTAATCAACCATATTTTTGCGAAAATATTATTTTCCATTTTCATTTGTAGACAATCTATTGGTGCCCCGTAGGTATGCGGAGGAACATCAGTACCATTTAGAGCAACAAATGGAAGGATTGAGGCGGCACAAGTTGTAAATCAATTCGGCGAATAGGTTTTAAAATCAATTAAATAGGTACATCCCCTGACAAAAGTAAAATCACAGCGAGTAGATAGTTTCCACGCCTCCAAACCATAAAATAATTGCTGCAATATTTACAGATGCTTTGTACAAACGATGAGACTACTATTCTTCCCCTCTCTAAATAAATAACGACCTCAGTCCTCCTAAATGGCCACAACACGGCGGAAGACGCCTTCCGACAAATTACAAATTATTGGAAACTTGGCAGACGCTGCTCTCCAAGCCCCCCAGGACCTTCTTCTTCGAATTATATCTGAAAAATCTGGGTTTGCTCTAACTTCATCTATGCTTTCAAGAGGGCTGAACTCAAGTATTCTACTCATACCTTATGTTAAGAAATTTCACCATTTCCCTAGGCTTCAAATATTTCGAACATACTGTATGCGTAAGGTTAACAAATTTGATACAATTATGTTCTTCGGCGACATCTTTTGTCCATTCGATTCACAAATGACAAAACGTTCACCAAGGAAAGCTCGCTTCCTTTAATTCATAAGCCAATTTACTAAGGACATTCGGCATATCTTGAACCCCAAGAACTCGAGAGATACCCACACAGGATAACCAATAGGCACAAATGACACATTAGTCCCCCACCAACTACACTCATATTACACTGCGCAGGATTACACTACCACACCAATTGTTAGCCCAATTTCTCTTAGTATAACATCTTTCACGACTCGAGCCTACGTAGCTCTTACTAGTTCCCAATGTTCAGACGAATAATCCAATCGTCTCCTAGTAAACACTGCGACTTCCCTCAAATGTCAAGAAATTAACGTGCCTCACACTCACAACCTCATTATCTGCAATATTTCACAAGCCTACGATGGCCCTACATCACTCTTCACTTTCGAAACTGGTATTCCACCAATTGCACTACTTTGTTGTTTTATAACCCGGTCTCCTATCAAATAAATCTCGAAATCCTTCGTATTGAAGAGGATGCATGTGTAAGTAAGTCTAGAATTGGCTCAGGATTTGCTCTGCCTGCAGAACACGAAGCGAAAGGAAAGAAACACACAGAACCGTCTTCCCCACAATCTCTAGTTATCAATGGTAGCTTGTGTTAAGTATCTGTAGACATGATTGATCCCTTTCCTACCCCCAACGTAGGAATTTAATACCTCTTCACAATCACCTGCCAAAAGAGAAAATGTATAGAATCCTTTACACTTAAAGGCATGGCTTCAGAGTCTGTCAAAATAGTATAAAATACTCCTTGAGGATTCTTGAGATTCATTTTCTACCCGGAGTATTGAAACATTAAACATTAATTCATTATTGATCTTTAATATAGGATGAAAACAGTAAAATCCATAATTCTAATGGGTCTTCTATGACAAACTGCTTACATCCCTAAACAATTACATAGAAGAGTGTACTCATGTCTTCTCAGGAGTGATTGAAATACGCAACAGTTTTCCACCCTCTTACATAGGCTCAAACATTATAAGTCAAAGCAATCGATACTCCAATGTACTTCAAGCGAACAAAAGACATTTGAAAATAGATTTTCTAAATCTTAAACTCATTTTGACACTTTCATCAACGGCTGAAATAAAGACGGACGCGCCACTTTCCACACTGCGATTAAAAAGGCCGCGGAATGGAATTCGCCTTCTAACCATATTAATTTTATTTCCCGAGACACCGAGACTAAAACTAAAAATGGAAATACTTTAATCGTTGCCTAATTTTTCCCCTTTTTCCTTTAGTCTGTTCTTTCCTAGCTGGGTAATCATTTTATGAAAAAATACATATCACTCGCATTTATGTCATGTACATAAAATTGCTTATGTACAGACACAGACATTGTATTCTTTGTAAAGATAAATGGGCAACTAATATTTTTGCAGTGTAAATGTCTTCGTTATATTAGATATTGATTATCTTCTCTGTTTTTGTTATCAAAATCTGACCTTATTCTATAGGTGCAGTGTTTGTGGCAATGCGATTTATCAAAGTCTTGTTAGAGAGAGAGAGTAAAACACTCTCGAGGAACAAGAACCACACGAGGTCGAAGAACGGCGAGTCAGACTGTGAGAGATTTGAGCTACTTCGGGTGATAAAACAGAAACATGGAGCATCGAGAGCGCAGAGAAGACGCCGCCCGCCTCACCGCGCGATATCGAAAATCTCGCGAGGATTCATCCTTCCCAGGCTTTGTGGCTGATTACGAAGAAGCTCTTCCGGGGCCTGAGACAAACCACTTCCGGTCGAGCCATATTCAACCTCAGTCATAGGCTGTGCAAATTCAGTATAGGCTTGCCTTTTAGAACGAGACACGACTATTTCTTGATTCGGCTCCGTCACCCTCCTCTCTCGAGTGTGAAAGCAAGAATTCACTCCGAAGGAAGACAGCCCCAGTCAATTGGCTATTGCTGGAATCGGCTCAGTTCTCGTTTGGCGCCAATGCCCCCTCGAATCTTAATTCTAGAGGTTAAAAGCATCGATTTCGACTGAGCCGTGCCCCTCCATCCCCATCCCTCCCACACACCCGTCGTATTCCAAAAGCCTCAAACCCAAAGCTACGATCTGTATCCAGTCATCTCGTGAATTGTTTGTTTTTATATTAGCTCATAAGCATCCGCTTTCTGACTGCCAACTGAGTCTATTCACTCCCCCAAAACTACTTAGTCTGAGAACTGTAAATAATGAGTATCCATTTCCATTGCGTATCCAATCTCATTTTATTTGTATATTGTGTTTTTGTGATGAGTAAAGTTTATTTTTGGTCTGCAACTTTCTATATCCAGAACCGCTAAGCATTCATCATTATCCTAACGACCAACTGCACTCGCTCCTGTAGTTGTTTAATTCCACGCACCAGTCTGGGATCTCCATTCCCGCACTACTTAGTTTCCCCCTCGCCTGGCTCCACCTGAGACAAGCGAAGGTCACGCCTCTGACCTTGACCTTCCACCCCGGGATAGATATAGTATACATATATAATGAAAAATCTCACAAAGTGGCACGTGAGGAAAGCAATAATATAAAAATTAACCAACAGGAAAATGAAAAGATGAATCCAAGCACTTTCGAAATATATTTGCACGTTCATTTTCAAGGAATATCATGAAAATGGAGAAGACAACCTGATATAGGGTACAAATATACAAAGGGAACACCTATCACATAGTACAAACCAATGGAATACCAAGAAAAAGAACAATAGGCGACTATTAACAGACATATGCATCCCTAAAACGATATACACACAACAACGCCATGTATATGAATGAAATATGGTGGGTTACCCCCCCCCCCCCGCCTAACATTTTAAAGGATTATCATTAGAGCGAAAACATTTAGGGCTAAGAGTTAATCCACAGACACAACAAAGACACGTGGTGGGGGAGGCAATGCGAATGATATTACACTAATAAAGAAGGACAACAGGCTGCATTATGAAGTTATTTCATTTAGTACAATTTTTTTCACAGGGTCGAGTTTGAATAGGCCAGGGTAAATATTTATATTGGGTAAGATACCAATTAAGGAACACTCGACAATATTGTGACTTGTAGCGTTTCTTCTGGATTCGTGCATTTTGTATTTTGGTATATAATATTCTTGATTGTTCTTTCGTCGATTTTATACGATTCACTCATTTGGTTCATATAGAAGATTAAAAAAAGTAATCACCTCATTATCAACGACACAAGTACGAAAAAAGAATTAAAAACTTCCAATGTAATTTATGAATTCACCTTTGCGCATGAAGATTGCAAGCTTCATAATTCAAATAAATACATTGGAATGACAACCACATCCCTATCTCGTAGACTCACTATGCATCTGCAAAACGGCGCCATGGAATTCAACTAACACGAGAAATTTTAGTACAAAACACCATTATCGAAAGGAGAAGTGACCGCACACGCCTTCATATCCTGGAAGCGATCCTAATTCAAGAAGAAAAACCGAAGATTAATGCCCAATTGACCACCACCCAGTGAACCTTAAAACTCTTTACGGATTAACGGTCAATAATGACCGAAATCCCATTCCCAAATGTACCTTTTCTAACTACTTCCTCTCAATCACATTCCCCTTTATTTTCATTATCTAAATTATCTTTAGTATTTAAATGTAATCAATTTAAATGTTTAGCCAGTGTAAAATTAATTCGTTGCAAAGATGGCCAAACGTGACCGAAAGCTCAGCTAGCTAAAATAAACCATGAATATCGGAACACTTATCTATTACCTTTCGCAAGACGAAAAAAGAATAATAAGGAAATTAGAAAAGCAAAGAAAGAAGCTAATCAAGGTTCAACTTGACCTGGTCTTTAATAAAACATGCATAAAAGAAAAACTCCTACCTAAATATAAAAATATATATCTATATATATATATATATATATATATATATATATATATATATATATATATATATATATATATATATATATATATATATATATATATATACTAATCAATCTACGACAAGCATGCATAAATAACTTGTATTCTATTTCAACTTAAATCATTTACATATGTATCTTTCATTATCCTATGTGTAGCATTCAAATTGTATCCCTTAAATATCATATGCGTTACTCAATTCAATTTCTGTATAAAAATTATTTCAATCTAATTCATTCTAGTAAAATTTAATATATTCTATTTTTGCTCCTCTGTCTGTTCATTACATTCCCTTTAGCTTGAGAGTTCCACTCTGCGTTAGGCTTGACGAGTACCATCAGTCCACATTGCTTCAGTCCAAGTCAAAAACAAATTCATGCACGGCTGACTCTTGCGTGGCTATCGAAGGCAAAAGCATTCCTGTTATAGTTAGCCGCGCTGCATAGTAGTAATCGCTGGTTTGGAAACATGATTCATTCTCCTTATCGGCGCCTTCTATACCCTGTATGTAGATATCCAAGGTTAGGCCCTCACCTAATACGCCATAGTTTCGAATGTAGATCGGTGGTAAAATCCAGACCTAATTATTTTATAATATCTTTGTCGCAATATTCTTTTGTTTCCTTGGAGAAAAGAGGAATATGATCCCCAGATTAATTTAGTCTGCCTTCTGTCTTGAAAAAGCTACTCACTTCACTGCTCTCCCACACTTATCATCAAAAATACGCTGGACTTAGGACTCAGCATTGGGGGATGATTCGCTTATGAAACTGTCAAGCCTCTAAAAGGCGCTTTCCTTAATCCACGCGGCGCCCGCAATCCATTAAACCAATTTGGTCCTATTTATACTATGTTCCACTGGACTAAGAAACCATTAAGCATTATTCATTATTATCATTAGAATAGTTACGGGACCAGTTACTAAAGTAGGAGACTGGTGTTGCACTTCTCATTCTTTGTCCATCTTATTTGCCGGGAATAGGCTGCAATCCACTGCAGCCCTCTCATCATTCCACCAATTCATCGTTCCAGACAGGAACGATGAGAATTAAATTAGAAATAAGTTCGAGGCTGACTGTATCAGAATGATTAGGGACAAGAAAAACGACGAAAATCTGTGGTTTGTCCTTTGTAACTTGAATCTCGAGTAATTTTAGACGCCTGCAACATAAAGGAGGAATCTTCAAATAGTTCTTAAAAAGCCGAATAAAATTAAAAAAAAAAGAAGAATAACTTTTATTTTTCCACAAAAGCTTCATTGAGGTCAAAGCACTTTAAGAAGCCATGATATCATCCATTTAAACGATTTCTATAAACTGAGAATCATCAACAGAAGAGAAACGAGGGCCTTCATGCCTCTTTTTAGGGTTTGTGAAAAAAGTCTTATGTGGCGTTCTTCCTGGTCGACAATATGTATGTTTGAAAGAGCGATAAATGAACTAAATTAATATACTACTTTGATCATTATTAATTTTGCAATGGAAGTCTCTTCTACATATGTCTTGGAAATTTTTAGCACATCATAATTGTAAATAGACATAAATATACGTGTCCTAAGTATCTGCCTTTGTGATTCGCGTAGTTTCTATCATATTTCAATATCTCATTTTATACATATTGATTTGGGCGTAAAAATTAAAGTTATTCTTCAAAGAGAAATCCGTCTATTTTACCATCGGGCAAACTTAACTGGCTTACTAACCACTCGCGCCTTCTATTTTTTATTAGCGAGATAAATATACAATTCTCGATAGATAAATCGCCAGGGAACCCAGTGTAAGTGAAATGAAAGATTCATTTATCGTTTAATTTTTTTTAATCATGGATATTCACAGGAAAGGCGCAATCATCATTACTTTGCTCCGTCTCATGAAAATAAATTGTTGCTCGTAGAAATACGCCTGTAAGATACGTAAACCGGGTCCCGAAGAAGTCCAAAGAGACAAGAGCAAAAAGGCTTCAAGAAGTTCAAAGGTCTCCAATAACCATCATGACCTTCTTCTTGTGAGAAGTCATCCTACGAATGGTCCGCCTCCGAATGTTAAACTTGTTCAAGAGATGGAGAAGGTAGATGTTCTTCATATATGATCAAAGTGATACGCATACATACTTTATGAATACGGCCGTTGTGACTAGGCGAGAAACAAAGAAGCTACTACTTATCAATAAGAAAAACATACAGGCTGATGTACTGAAAAAAAACTACAAAAATTGGGCGGTAGGAGACTGGAATAAAGTATTTAGGGACGGGTGCTGGGGTGGGCGGTGATTTGTGATTGACTAACTACCTGGAGGAGAGAAAGGTATGTCGTTGTAAGCACTAGAATACACATTTCTAAGTATAAATTGGATAAATGTTACTTAAAGATTCAACTTTAAAGAAATTAAAGTTGTGAAATTGCTTATTTATTCATACCTTCTCTTCCTTTTACTTCTGAATTCCACCCTTTCCATTCTTTCTTGAATTTGCTTCGAGTTAACTTTGGGGTCTTTACTGGTTCACAATTCTTTAAATTCTCTAATATTTGGCTGCTTCTCATTGTATGCAATCCGACCTCTGATATTTCTTCCTTAAATCCATGTATAAACTAACAATGGTTTTAGAATATCCTCCTAGTACAATTCCTAGCAATGATAAAAGAACAGTTTGGTGGTGATCCTTAACGTTTTTCACTGTGGTGAAGTACCGTGTTTTATGGGTAAAATAGTGCCAAAGTTGTTCGAACAACAAAGCCTTAAATTTTGGGGTTCATGCTTTTGAAACCCCTATGACCACAATTTGATCAGGAACCTGTGGTCGTGGCCCCCAAAGTAGTTAGAGACACAGAAAACAGATAAACGAAAATAACCTCCGAGCAATTTTAAGGCAAAAATGGAACGCCTTCGCTCAGATGTCGCCCTCCAATTACAGAAGTGATAAAGATGAAGGCTAAGCGCACTAAATTCTAAAACCTCTGAATAAACTTCTTCTTTTAGATTATTAAACTTTCTAATATTTATACATCATATTGAGTCTCCAATATTACACTATAAAATCATATGCAAGTCGAGTATATAATATGGGTTAGTAATCTGAACAAAGTCGCTTATGAACCAGCAAATTTCTCTCTGACGCAAAAAAGCGAGTAAACCTGGATAGCGTTCGCTTTGTGTGAACATGGTTAATATTTAACACTATTACTATTATTATTAAAGACATATAATATTTAAAACATGGATTAATCTTATTTTGTAGAAAAACAAAAATGATCTTATCTGGCGACGCTCAATGTTCGTAATGATTTACGGTATTTGAAAGAGAGAAATCAAAGAAAGTTGAATGCGCCGCAAAGTGTGAGGATGTTCTTTGTCAGAGTATACCACTAGGGACTAGAGATGAATGGTTTAGAGATGAGGGGTCTAGAGATGAAGGATCTAGAGATGAGGGGTATAGAGATCAGACCCTTAGAGACGAGAGGGTCTAGAAATGAGGATTCTAGAGATAAGGGCTCTAGAGATGATGGTTCTAGAGATCAGGGGTCTAGATTAGAGATCTAGGGATGAGGGGTTTAGAGATGAGGGTAACTCACGGATGATAGTTTACGAAGATTGAAGAGAGGTTTCAACATTTGCAAAATTATACCTAAATAAGTCGTAGGAAGGATATTTACGGGTTCAATATTGACAGAATTTCTTGAATAGATCCGTTACAAGTCTGTCAGTTAATGTCTGTTGGTTCTATAGTTTGTTGGGCTGTAGGCTGAGTAGCTCATGTTGTTATGGGGGTTATTGATTAAATTATGTAGAAGTCACCCTAACTAGGGAGAGTCTGATATAGAGAATTAGAATGAAAATATTTGATAAATTATGAAGATCCGATGACGTTTCTGTTTGGTTATTTCCATAGAATTTAAGGTTAACTAAGGAAAGTGTAAAAGGATACTTATAATGTCTCTTGGGTCAAGAGTCCATATAAAAGACCTACCTAATGGCCAGATTTTCAGAGTATCATAGCTCTCCACTATATTTTAATATGTTCGTTTCTTCATTTTTTCTCTATTATTACGTATTAACATATTGATAAATTTCTGGTTAGTTTGTGATTGATCTAAAATATATCGATAAGCGTCGATTCTCTCCTCACTTGTTTATCGACTGGACAAAGGTAATAACTTATCTTTATTGTGAATGATTTGGGCGCAGGGAGGGCATTTTAAACTTGGATTACTGAAATATTTCAAAAGAAAAGACGCTCATGACTTTTTGCGGTTTGGGAGATAATATTAAGCAGAGATTTAAGGATGATGATTGCCTTCATTCTTCAGCTGATATTTTAGGTCAAAGGGACTTCCTTGCCGTCTTAAGCACAAGTACTACTTGTTTTATTCGTTATAGCTCGTGAACATCACTAGCTTGGCGAGGATGAAGAGCGTCCCTCAGTCGTGCCTGATGTAGGTGAGGGTGGACATTCATTGCCATATTAGTCTAATTCCTTTCTTATCTCTAAAACTTTTCGCTGTCTTGATTTTTTATTTATACTCTTTTTATGTCATATTTTTCATTTCATTCTTTCAGGATTGAAAGAAAATGCCATCGTTAATCAACTATTTTATATCATTTCTTAATCAAATATTGTTGGAAACAAACTGATCTTATTTTCACTAATTCTTATTTTTCCTTGGCGTCCAGTGGGGAGAGGAAACCTTGCAGCAGCTCACAACCGGAAAATTGCGTGCGCTCTTACCCGCTTATATTATCTACACATTTTCACTTTATTAACAGAATTCTACCTCCGAACATTCTGGCGGAGATGCTCCAGTTGGCCCCGTAAGGGGCGCAGCGATTTGCATTCATGGACGCTGTGCTGACGGCACTCAGCTTAGCCTCTTCTCCTTCTTTCAGAAAGCCTGTGTATGTCCCCTACTTCTTGACTTTCCCTACAACTTCTCCCACAACTTTCTCTGGTCGGCCTCTATTTTCACAGGGTAGATGCTGACCTTCTTTTTAGCCAACTATCCCGGATCGGGGCTGAGAGGAAAGGGGACAATGTTCCCTAACCCCTAGCTCCAGTTTGGGATGGTTGGTTTTGGACAACTTGCTTCATACCTTCTTCACATCCCCTTTCCTTCTCACTTCACGCTCTATCCTATTTACGCCGTGCCCAAGTGGAGCCGCTATGCCGAAGGGCTGCCTGGTCACCAGGTAGGAGGGGTATCCTAAAATGGCAGCACCTAAATCTGCCAGCACCGTACGCACACTTTTCAGAAAGGCTACTGCGAGGGGGGATTATTGTCTGAATCCCGTGTAAAGAATAGCGTCCTCATGCCAGATTATAAAAAAACCTCTTTCCCTTTTCCTGAAGGCGGAGCCGCTTTTGGGCACCTCCACTAAAAATATTGAGGTCCCTCCGCTTGTGCTTTCACAAGAAAACCTACAAATTCTTTTACCGTAGAGAAGGCTTAATCCCCTCCTTTGCCTACGGGATAGGGGATTCCCCCTCACCCCCTTGTCTGGAGGTGCCCTCGGGTGCCTTTCTCTTTCCAGCGCCAGTCCCACCTTGACTTTCCTAGGGGACTGCAAAGAAAGCCAGCAAGCAGTCATAACCGACCGCTCTCCATTGAAATTGCTCGGTAGGGCAGACCCCCTTAGGGGGAGAGGGAAGACAGGGCCCATCGTTCGCTTCCCTCAAAAGACTTGCTGGCTCGAATATTAAACCTAACGGGGGTCAAGGCACGTGTATCCCCCCTAACCCGACTAGAGAGACCGCTCTCAATGGGACCTGTGATGTTCTGGGGAGATGGCCTCATAGAGGTCCCCCCTTGAGGTAGACATGGTCCTTGAGGCAACCCAACTCCAGACGGTAAGACCTTACATGGGGGCTAATCCGGGCTCGGCGCCAAGCATCGAACCCGAGTGTGCTCCTCTGAAGGGTCCTCCTAAAACTGCTCGGGTCTCCAAGGCAGTACAAGGAAGGGAGAGATCTTCTCCTCCGGCCGGTGCCCCTGCGGCCGCCAGGACCTTCTCCATCTTGGAGAAGGACCTTGCTGAGGACGCTCCATCTGACCTGGGAGCTCCTGCCGGTGGAGGGGAGAAGCGGGTAGATCTTCGAAAAGAGGGCCCAATGCCTCCGAAGCCACCCACCCGCCTAAGGTTTCAAGGCAGAGGGAGAAAAAGACTTGCATAGCGAGCTCAATCTCCCCAAATTAGCCCTTGAAGGTGACAGCGCCATCAGCACATTGTCCTCCCAACAGCGCCCGGAGTTTTGTCTCCAGAAATCTTACGGCCATTTCCGTGAGGGTCTTCTCTTCGAAGAGGGCCCCCGCGTCTCCTCCGAGCTAGGCCTGGAGGGCATATTCCTTCAATGAAATTGCCGCGGACTCCGAGCCAACTGGGAGGAGCTGCTGAGGCTCGTCTTCTCCCGTTACCCGTTAGCTATCTTTTTGCAGGAAACCATGCGGGGCGCATGCCTCCTGCCCACCGTCCCGTGGTATAAGGGTTTTGCGACGCCACCACCACGGGATGGGAGCCGGGTGGGAGGATGTGTGATTTTCACCCGGCATAATGTCTCCTTTCTTATCTTCGCATTCGATACTTTCTTTCAGGTAGTTTCTGTGCAGCTACACCTTGATAGTAGGTATACTGTTATTTCCGCATCAATTCCACCGTCAGCGGACTTCGACGCTGGGGACTTCCACGGCGTCGTGGCACGGTTGCCGAGGCCCTTTCTCTTGCTCAAAGATCTAAACGGTAGACGACCACTCTGATGAGACTACTCTATTAATCCCCTGGGTCAAGTCATTGCCAACCTGATCGTCAAGCATGAGATGGGTGTCCTAAATGTGGATGAGTTTACGCATCACTGCCGTAGAGCCGCTTTATTTTCCTGCCTCGATCTATTTTTGTGCTTTCCAGATGCACAGCCTGATTTTGATTGGGGGGTGGTCGATGACCTGCATGGTATTAATCACTTCATCATTCAAATATCATTTTCTGGGCCTTTGCCGCCAGAGAGCCCGTCCTTGTGGTGCTTGACGCGGGCACGGTGGCCTGCCTTTCATAAAATGCCTAAATTCTCTATCTCAGTCAAGGAGTTTAGGTGGGTAGATGAAGCCGTTGAGTTTTTCTCCGGCAACCTCATCGCCGCAGGCCTAATTACTAATATTAGAAGGTCTGGCCGTTTTGCACGCCAACCCCTCCCATGGTAGTCAGCCGAGTGTGTGACGGCCCTCAAGCAGAAGCGCTATGCCTACATGAGCTATAAGCGCCGCCCGAACGATTTCACTGTCGCTGAATTTCGTCGGGCTAGGTTTCGGTATATTTCGAAGCACGCCCGCCGCTCTTCTTGGAGGGAATACATGTCTTCACATAACGGGAAGACCCCTCTAGGTGTGAAAGCAGGTCAAAAGGATTCGGGGCAAATTCTCGCAGGACCCCCCTCCCGTTATCCGGGAGAATGGTACCGCAAACTCGGACCCCGCGTTCGTGGCAGAATCCTTCGCGACCACTTTCCCCGCATTCTCTAGCCGGGATGCTGCTCTGCTAGCATTCAATGCACGTCGTGATGTCGCGGAAGGCCGCCTGCTGGAGTTTACCTACAAAAGCGGAGAACCCTTCAACGACATGTTCATTCTGAATGAGTTGCGTTCCGCACTTGCTTCGTGCGCGGACACCGCCCATGGACCGGACGATGTCCCGTACGCCATGCTTCGACACTTGGGTAAGCGAGGCATGGCCTGTATGATAGATTTGTTAAACAGGATCTGTGTGGATTGACTCCTCCCGGATTCCTGGCGAATCGCTACTGTGCTCATCTTTCGCTAGCCGGGAACAGATCACTCTACTCCGGCCGGTTTCCCCCCCAATCTCTCTAAACTCTTGCGTGTGCAAGTTAATGGAGAATTTGGTAAATATTAGATTTGCCTTTTTTTCTGGACAGCGGTCGCCATTTGTCTTCTACACAGTGCGGCTTCCGCAAGATCTACTTAACGTCGGATGCTCTGCTCCGACCGGAAAATGCAGTCTGCGAGTCCTTCCTTCGTAGACAGCACTAAGCCATGGTGTTTTTTGATCTAAAGAAGAGCTATAATACGGCATGGCGATACGGTATCATGGAGACTCTCTACACGATGGGGGCGAGGGAACACCTCCCAGTCTTTATATCTGAATTTTTGCGAGATCGTCCATTCCGCGTACGGGTAGGAGGAGCCCCATCCGGCCCAATAGAGCAGGAAGAGGATACCCACAGGGAAGTATCCTCAGTGTTACACTCTTGGCCCTGAGCATCAACGGAATCACCTCGGTGCTGCGGAAAGATGTTCTCGCTGCGCTCTACGTGGACTACCTTTCGATCTCTTTTGGCACGGCCCAGATGCCATCTCTTCAGCGTCAACTCGAACTGGCAATGAACCGCGTTTCTTGCTCTGCTGAAGCGCACAGGTTTCAGTTTTTTTTTGGCCAAGACTAAGGTGGTGCACTTCTGCCGCCTTCCACGGCTCCACCCGGAAAATGCAGTCTGTGAGTCCTTTCTTCGTAGACAGCACTAGGCTATGGTGTTTTTCGATATGAAGAAGAGCTATGATACGGCATGGCGATACGGTATCATGGAGACTCTCCAAACGATGGGGGCGAGGGAACACCTCCCAGTCTTTATATCTGAATTTTTGCGAGATCGTCCATTCCGCGTACAGGTAGGAGGAGCCCCATCCAGCCCAATAGAGCAGGAAGAGGATACCCACAGGGAAGTATCCTCAGTGTTACACTCTTTGCCCTGAGCATCAACGGAATCACCTCGGTGCTGCGGAAAGATGTTCTCGCTGCGCTCTACGTGGACGAACTTTCGATCTATTTTGGCACTGCCCAGATGCCATCCCTTCAGAGTCAACTCGAACTGGCAATGAACCGCGTTTCTTGCTCTGCTGAAGCGCACAGGTTTCAGTTTTTTTTTGGCCAAGACTAAGGTGGTGCACTTCTGCCGCCATCCACGGCTCCACCCGGAAAATGCAGTCTGTGAGTCCTTTCTTCGTAGACAGCACTAGGCTATGGTGTTTTTCGATATGAAGAAGAGCTATGATACGGCATGGCGATACGGTATCATGGAGACTCTCCAAACGATGGGGGCGAGGGAACACCTCCCAGTCTTTATATCTGAATTTTTGCGAGATCGTCCATTCCGCGTACGGGTAGGGGGAGCCCTATCCGGCCCAATGGAGCAGGAAGACGATACCCACAGGAAAGTGTCCTCAGTGTTACACTCTTTGCCCTGAGCATCAACGGAATCACCTCGGTGCTGCG
This sequence comes from Ceratothoa steindachneri, assembly GCA_963969495.1. Classification (NCBI taxonomy): domain Eukaryota; kingdom Metazoa; phylum Arthropoda; class Malacostraca; order Isopoda; family Cymothoidae; genus Ceratothoa; species Ceratothoa steindachneri. Next base: position 66,090,202 of record OZ018336.1, read on the forward strand.
GAAAGATGTTTTTGCTACGCTCTACGTGGACTACCTTTTGATCTATTTTGGCACGGCGTCAACTCGAACTGGCAATGAACCGCGTTTCTTGCTCTGCTGAAGCGCACAGGTTTCAGTTTTTTTTGGCCAAGACTAAGGTGGTGCACTTCTGCCACCATCCACGGCTCCACCCTGATCCATACTTGTTTCTTAATGGGGTACGCCTGAAAGTGGTTGAATCGCACCGTTTACTTGGTCTTGTATTTGACCAACGCCTCACCTTGGAGGATCATATTCGCAGCCTTAGGGTATCTTGTACTCGCACCATGGATATTCTCCGTTCCGTAACTTTCAGCGCTTGGAGCTACAGCCTTACATTTATATTGATCCTTTGTCCGTTCGAACCTCGAATAGAGATACGAGTTTTATGCATCCGCGGCTGAGCGTTTATTGCGGAAAGTAGAATCGATCTACCACACTGACCTTCGCCTGGCAACCGGTGCTTTTCGCACTTTCCCTATTTAGAGCCTACTTGTCGATGCTGGAGAGAGACCACTCATTTTACGCCGTTCACAGCGTATTATTCACCTGTACACGCGATCACGGCGCCTCCCTTATTCGCCAACAGCTCCTTTCTCTGCATCCGCAGCTTATTTCGACGGTCCCTATGCCGCCGAGAGACGCCAGTCATACCCTAAGCCCTTTGGGTTAAGGGCTAGAAAACTCCTTCAAGAGATAGGTATAGCTCTCGGGCCGGAAGCGACCGTGGTTCTGCCCAGGACGACACCCTAGAGGGTACCACCTTGGGCTATTGGTCACCACGTCTTTGCTTCCAAAGCTTGGGCCCTTTACTTTGCCTCAAAGAAAGGGGTGAACTTCCTCCATGCCCTTGTGAAGACTCTTACAACCGGTGTTTACGATGCCCCGATGTGCATTACTTTACACTTTTTAAGGTTGAAAGGCATCGTGACCTTTATCTTTCCCTATCCGGCGCAGGTATACATTCACTTAACCTCTCGATGATTTACGATGACCTTACTCGCCTCCCCTCACCCAATTTTATGTCGTCTGCGAACTTGTTTATTAAGTCAAAATTGTCCATCTTCTATATTTTTGATATAAACGATGGATAAAACAATGGTGCTAAAATGGATCAGTGAAGGAGTCCGCATGTGACCGACTCTCAGCGAAAGAGGTCTGGCCGTGCATCACAAATATCTGCCGATGACGGCACCCGGATAATCAATTCTCACCATCTTTCTACTAAGACCCATCTCTCGCACTTTAGACAATTGAGTGACGTCAGATACTTTATCGAATGCCTTTTATAAGTCCAGTTAAAGTCCGTTCGTTGCTCGACAAGGCTAGTATCTCTCATCGTGTCGTGGAACATCTCCAGAAAACTAGTTTGCCATGATCGTTTCCTACAGAACCAGAGCTTGGTAGCCATGATTAAATTAAGCAAATAAAAGTGTATCGTGATCCTCTCTCCAATTATGTAGTTCCTCTACCACCTTTATCACTACTGAAGTCAGCCATATCGGCTTGTAGTGTTCCGCACTGTTAAGCACCATTTTCTTATACCTCAGAGTGACATCACACATCTGGGAGTCTATCTGGACTTCGGCACTGTGCAGGGAAGTATTAAAGATGCCAGAGAGGTGAGATTACAAGCCTTTCTTGACCTTCCCTAGGAGGCAGTGAATAAACTTTTATGATCAAGCCATTTGTATGCATTTAACTTTCTTAACCGTGCTATTCCCTTACCATTATTCAGAGGAATATCATTAAGTTTCTTTGACTCATCCGTAAGTCTCCCACTCATTATTTCCATCTCACCCTTACCTTCTCTCTTAAAAACTTTGGAAATTTAATTGAGAAGAAATCGCAATGTCAAGGTTCGAAACCGGTACCACATCAATACCGTCTTTTAATAGCATATACGCTGACGAAGTGGATATCAGCTGTTTACGTGAGAAATACCTGTTTGGGGTTCCTTTGGTGAGGTACACCACGCAAATCTCTCTGTCCCTCTTGTCCTTCTTAACCACTCCTCTTTACTTGCGTCTTTCCTTACCATCTCAGCCCACTCTCTATAAGCTTTATTTCTTTACCTGATGGTGGTAGCAATCTATAGACTACAACGAACTGCATTTTGAGTTTTAGCGGACAAGTACTCAGTTTTTGTTCCTTGAACTGTGCTCTGGACAGGAGTCAACTGGCAGCAGTACGTCAACACTGAATGATAACTTTCTGCGTTCTGTTTCAAACCCAGTAAAGTCTGCTCGCCTAAAGTATAGCTTTCCGCCGCCCACTCAAAAACCTCTCCCCCCTACACTTGAAAATTGCTAACTTTTCCCATGTCTGCCCCCCTCTACCGCCATACATACCCCCCCCCCCCGCATCCCTTCGTATTTCGAAAATGTGAGCTTTGTGCGAGGTTGGTTACTGACACGGAGTCGTTAGAGAGAAATTCGATGGCTTTATGAGAGGGAGGTTGGCACTATAAATAGAGTGCCAGGAGGTGACAGTGGCATTCAGTGGTCCGTCGCCGGCCCTTGAGATAGCACCCGGGTCTCGATTCATGCTGGTAGCCATGCGAGGGTTTACCACAATGGTAAGTAATGGTTACTCATACCAAAATGCATAATGATAATAATAATAATAAGGGAAAAGGTGTGGAAGGTACAAAGACCGAAGAGCTTAAAGAGGAGACTACTTGGGATTCACGAGCACGGATGGGCACGCAACTCTACCTAGTCGTTTTAAAATGAGAACATTACAATTAAAACGATAAGGGAATTAATTAAAGATTGTAAATAATTGATTTTAAAAAAATCCCCAAGAGGTTCCAATGTCCTACTCCTGAGTTCTTGAAATTGAAAGGTTGTCCATATATCTGTCATTTCCTTCTCTTTCTGAAGCTTGAATGGGCCTGACTAAGAGGGAAAGATGGTATTAAGCTTCCAATACTCACGTATGGACATTTTCAACAATTTTCTTCCTTTTTTTCCTTTTTTTCTCCTCCGCTATATTTGTTAGTTTCTTTTTCTCTCTCCAACTGAATGCACTTCATTGCATTACACAAATGTCGGTCCACAGCTACACAATTTAAATAGTGAAAATAAAGATAATTTGACTTGCAACAATGATTGGCAACATTTTGATATGAGTGAATTTAGGGGATTGAGGGGAATTCTGGTAATTTAGCGAATTAAAACGATTTTATGTGAATTTTGCTGAATTTAGTGATTTTAGCGATTTTAGTGAATTTAGGGATTTAAGTAATGAATTTTAATTTTATTGTTATTTAGTCCTTTAAGTCTAAAGAATCACTACGTAAGTGACCCATAAACTAGCATAATTGGGGTGAGACCATCATCAATAATAAATCAAGAGCAAATTATATGAATTCATTTTCTGAGAGAGCGAGAGGATAAGCTGTGAGCATAAAGTGCTAGAGTGACGGTTTTGCCCTTTTATTTCCCGCCTTTTTTATATATTTATTTTTTTTTATATATTTGTGCCACCTTAAACCTTTTACATGTTCAATATAATTATACTTTTTATAATGTGTCCTTTATTACGTATATCATTTGAGTATATTTATTTTCTTTCTTACATTTCTTGGTGCAGTCGCGTCTGCTGTTGGTTCTGGTAGGAATCTTAGCCTTTTCGGAGTTGTCCTGCGCCCGAAGGACCGAGGAGGGCCAGGGTGTCGGGGAGCTCTCCGCCGACGGAGGTCTGAGGTCTGCAGAGAGCCAACAAGTGGCGGCAGTGGTCACTCACGATTTAACCCCCTCGGCAGGTAAGGAACCAAACGCACTCCCCAACCATCCACACACACGAAACCAAACACAATATCTGAACGACCGAGAAACAAGAGCTTTCGCCAGTCTGGTGAGCGCCGGCGTTGGATTTCTGACATCAAGGCGGGGATTATTCAATTTCAGCAAGCGCGGGCAGAAACCAGTTTTCATCCCATTGGCGAATACGCTGATACTCACCTGTATCTCAACACGACTCAATACGCCCATACCCACAGCACAACCTACCTACATAACAACATGCCCACTCTCTCCTCTGTTCTGTAACACTGCTGATGGAACTTTGTTTGTTAAAAATATTAACACCTTCTTTCCCCCTGTGTTGGAGCTAAGCAGGCTCGGAAATAATAGAGGGAGATATAAAAGACGACCCGAGAGAAAAGGAATTATAATTCTGAGGCCCCACAGTCCTTCAGATGTCAGCTGCAGGATAGTTGTCCATGATGCAGATCCGAGAGAGTTACCACTAGTCTTCATCCCCTCGAGAGAATCCCAATGTTACCACTCTTTTCAGGTCACCATCACCATGGACACTACGGACATCATAAAGGACACCACGGAGGTCACCATCACAAGCACGGTCATAAAGGACACAAAGGCTTCTTCGATAAACACGGACACAAACACCACAATCACGGCCACTTCGGAAAACACTTCAACAAGGTAAGCCCACGAGTGGTTATTACTAGCTAAAAGTGTCAACGGACGTAACATCCAGATGCGATATAGGGGTAATCAAATGGTTTTTAGGTTTGGAAAGTAATGAGTATAATATTAAATTAAGCGAGAGTGAAACAGCGATGTTATGGTAATCAATTGCTAATCGAGTGGTAATTGAATGGTAACAACCCATAATGAAAAATTAGTTAGTAATTAAATATTTAGACTCTTAAATATCACACGGATTTGAATACAACTGAATCAATAGTGGTAATCTTGCATACAGTGTTTTTTAGATTACTTTGGCCACTTCAATTCAAAATTTACGGTAAATTTATTTAATGGCAAATAATCAATCGATCAAATAAATAATACATTTTAGGGGTTCCATGACCATGGCGGAAAACACTATAAGGGCCACCATCATCACGATAAACACTATGGCAAACACCATAAAGGATACCATGGACACAAGGGTCATAAGCATGGATCAAAGGGTCACCATAAAAAGGGACATCATCTCAAGGTATGGTGACAGTATAGTTCTAATTGTACTCGTTGGTAATGTGAATTGGGGAAGGTGTGTAAGATTTTGAGACAGGGTGATATTGCTGAGTTCGAGATACTAACTACTTTGTTCTGTCCAACAGGGGTTCAAGAACTTGTACCACAAGGTGGAACACGGTCACCACAAGAAGTACTACGACGATGACCACCATAAGAAATACCACCATGACCATGACCACTTCCACAAGCACTTCAAGGGACACAAGGGAGGGGACCATCATGGAAAACACTACCACGTAAGTACATGACTTTGGTAGAGGGCGTTAGACAAACCCTTTCTTCAGAAATTGTGAAAAACAACCACAACTGAAGAGTTGTGGCTCGCCCCTCTGGTTATGTGCTGGTTCCTGAAGTACAGTCTTTATTTTTTTTTAGTATGACCGGTATTCTTTTGTGTATAAGAGCATTATTGCTCCATAGGTAGGCCCATGCTACCTAATCATCTTTAAGTAGGCCCCATATTCCTCCTTAGTCAGTTAGGTGATTTAATCTTAATTAAGTAGCCCCTTTATTCGTCCTTAAATAATCATTTATTCCACCCAAGTATGCTTTTGATCCTCCCTAAGCAGGTTCTAAATTTCTCCTTAAGTAGGCTCTTTATTCGTCGTGGTTACAGGGCGGAAAACACCATAAGCACCACGGACACCACGGCTTCTTCAAGAAAGGGGGTCACCACGATTTCCATAAAGGTCATAAGGCTGACCACGGTCACCACGGTCACCACGGTCACCATAAGCATTATGGAAAGCACGGTCACCACCACAAAGGGTTCGGTCACAAGCACCATCACGGTCACCACCATCATTGAAACGAACTACAAAGATCCGTCTGAGGATGTCCCATATTTTCCTTGTTTGAACGTGTCTCTTCTTTATTATTGATCATTTTTCTACTCTGACATTTCTTTGTAAATAAGAAAAGTTGTTTCTGCAGTTGTGACCTCCTTCTGAAATCTGTGAGGCCTTCAATTAATTACAAGGAAGTAAAACTTTCGAATAAAAAATAACTTTGTTTCCTTTATTCACTAGGTTTCTGTTGAAATAAAACTAACAATTAGTACATAAGGTCTAATAAAGTGTAAATAAGTCATTATTAATATATATTAGTATTTAAAAGAACAAGGTCTGCTGACCGAAAGTCGCGTGCTCTCACTTATTCTGATTTATGACCTAACAACCTTCATACCTTTAAATAATTCCAGGAATAACTTTTGGAGGACCTTTGTAAATATTTCATTTCAAAAGAGAATCTAAAACAACATAAGGGTATCAAACTCTGTTAGAATCGACCAAAGAGTTATGATGTTATTGCCAAAACAATATAATTCTTGGGCTAAACTTGGGACGACCATGGCAATTTTATCACTCGCCAGAAAGATGAAACAACATAAGTGTTTCCAATTTCGTTAGAATCGGCTAAATAGTTACAATATTATTATAAAAAACTTCAAAACGGGGACCGACCGACATAATGAGAAGTAGAGTCACCCTCGAGAAGAAGCAACCACAATAAAGATACATATATTAGTCACCGTCAGTTTAAAGGTTAATTTAAAATCCAATCAACCTCGCAAGAGCTAAAATTTATAGTTATCGATTTTAAAAGTTCTTACTCTATGAGTCTATAGGATAGATGAACTGTGTCTCGAAATATATGAATATGCGACAAATAACTTTCTTCGTAAGCAGTAAATACTTCAATGGTTTCAAGAAAAGTTGAAAATCTTGTCACTTTTTATAGCGTTTCAAATGAGATCTCCCGAAATTCTACAATTCATTTCAAATTCGCTTCCAAATGTTAGTCTCCAAAATCTTATATCTGAAAAATCTAGTTTGCTCTCCCTTCATTTATGCTTTCAAGAGTGCTGAACTCAAGTATTCTATCTTTTGTTAAGAATTTTCCACTATTTCCCTAGGCTTCAAACATTTCGAACATACTGTATGCGTACGGGTAACGAATTTGATACAATCATGTTCTTCGGCGATATCTTTTGTCCATTCCAGTCACAAACGACAAAACGTTCACCAAGGAAAGCTCGCTCCCCTTAATTCCTGAGCCAATTTACTAAGGACATTTGACATATCTTGGACACCAAGAACCAGAAAGATAGCTTCACATGATAACCAATCGACACAAATGACTCACATCACTCCCACACCAACTACAATCATATTAAACTGCGCAGGATGACACTACCAGACCAATTGTTAGCCCAATTTCTCTTGGTATAACATCTTTCACGACTCAAACCTACGTAGCTCTTACTAGTCCCCAATGTTTAGACGAATAATCCAATCGTCTCCTAGCAAACACTTCGACTTCCCTCAAATGACAAGAAATTAACGTGCCTCACACTCACAACCCCATCATCTGTAATATTTCACAAGCCTACGATTACCCTGCATCACTCTTTACTTTCGAAACTGGTTTTCTACCAATTATACTACCTTGGTATTTTATAACCCGGTTTCCTATTAAATAAATATTTGACTCCTTGGTATTGAAATGGATTTATGTGTCAAGAAGTTTGAGATTGGCTCAGGAAATGTTCAGCCTGCAGAAAACGAAGCGAAAGTATAGCGAGACACAAAGCCCACAATCTCTAGTTACCAATGATAGCTTGTGTTATGTATATGTAGACATGATTGACTCCTTTCTTACAACCAACTAAGGAATTTACTAACTCTTCACAATCTTCTGACAAAACAAAAAATGAATATAATCCTTTACACTTAAAGGCATGGCTTCAGTCTGTCAAAATAGTATATGAATACTCCTTGAGGATTCGTGGGATTCATTTTCTACCAGGATTACTAATTGTCGTGGTGTGACATTATGTAATATCAATACCATATTATATATATGGGGAAAGGGAATAATAACTTAAAGGCGAAGCGACAAAGGGGCAGAACGTCACGAGTTTCGACGAGGTCAGGTAAAATTTGGGCGATGGCACAGCTCAAGGTTATTTAAAGAGGCAAAAACAAAAATATAATTTTATTTACATAAATTAAGAGAATCAATGGGCAAAATTATATTGGTAAATGAGGAGGGGGGGGGGAATTGCAAACTTATGCATCAGACTCTGATGTTAGAAATTTTTGCGTTACAGAAGGAGACTATTCCAATGGGGAGGATTAACTCAAATGGGTTGCTGAAGGGGGAGAGGGGTTGGCTTACGAAGGATTCCGGGCGAGAAGTCAGGGTAAGGTTTCACGGATGTCTTCTGCAGGCAATAAACGTGAGGGTGAGAGCACTCGAAGCTTCTGAGCGGGAAATTGACGTGATAACAGTTCTCCAAAGGAAGGGGAGGGCGGTAACGTCCGGTCCAGGGCAGAGTATTTCGGCCACCCAAAGACAAGGAGGGAACGAGGAAGGCTTCTACACGAGTTGATGGGTAGAGTCGAAAAAATGGATCGGTGGCGATCGTCAAATGGAATTACCTCACTGGCTGGGCTAATTCCAACACACGAAAAGTTCAGCCGTCACTATGCATCGTTGGTTAGTACCTGACCTGGAACTAGGGAAATGCTTCTTGGATCCTGGTGGAACTCTTCAACTTTGTAACTCCCACATGGAAGTCAAGCCCTATATATCCGAGGCTCCTCCCGCAGGGGTGGGGGAAACATGGGGTGTTTGGCCAACGCTACTCTGGAATGGCCTCGAACCTTCACGCCCAGGAGATTCCCACCATCGAAAAGGTGGTCCGAGGTGGACGCAGTTCGAAGCTACCGCTTGTGGATATGAGGGGGGGAGGCTTACCAATTTAAGCCTAACCAAATTCTAGAATTTTCTTTAGCGCATGGACGTCACTTCCGTGCTGGAAAAGAAATTCCACGTGGAATTCCCCCACACATCTCCCATCCGAAAGATAATATTTTACAGAGCAGTTGCGTAGGAAAGGATCATCCCACCCGTCAAACTAGAATTATCAAGGGTCTAGAGAAATTCTGACCTGCTACGACAGGTGTACACACAAAAATACGTGAATCTGAGCTCAGCGGGGAATTTACGAACATAAGCCTTAAACAGGTCAATTCTAGAGACAATTTAACTAGCACAATTTTAAACTAAAAAATGATAGGAGAACATTGGCGACATTTCAGTGGAACTAAAAAAAAGGATGCAATTAAATGGAGGCATGAATATGGGACTAATGACTAAACAACTTAGTGGACCAAAAAAAATCATAATTAAGAACATTAATGAGATAATATATAAAATTTACGTGGAAAACCTTCGCTTCCGCCGGAGTACGGATGAGTTACTCCACGGGTCCTCTAGCCTCGAGGACGGGGTAGGGTCCCTTCCACTAGCTAAGAAGTTTGTTCCTTTCCGTGGGAAGTTTTCCAACACCTCCGCGCCAGGCTTGAATTTTCACTCTCGTGACTTAAGGTCAAAATAGGTCTTATACCTCCCAATAAGTCCTTCTTAACGAGATACGACACTCGTTTCTTATATCAGGTGGACTCACGCTCGAGGGTTTTAGTTTGCTCCCAAAGGGTGAGGAGAGTTGTGCACTCCTTTTGGGCGCAGGCAAACTTGTCGCTCCGGAGGGCTTACAATTCCGGGTCGATAGGGGTTTCCAGGGGAACGGGTGCATAGGATTCCAGGATTGATTGTGTACGGGTAATCACGGGCTGGGCCACGGGATGGTCCTAGTTAGGGGGCTCTGACCGATCAAAACGGAGCAGAACTGGATTAGGGCCGCTATCACTTCGGCCCAACCGGACATAAAGTCATACTCGATGTGACAACGAGTTACTGGAAAACGACTGTCCCGGCCAAGGTAGTCGTGGATCAATGCAACTTCTTGTGGTCGAGGGCAACAGAGGGGAGTAGGTCCTCAGACACTACGATGCAGGTCCACCCGGTGTCACGGACAAGGGTGGATAATTGGCAACCGTTCACAGTTCCGTTCTCGAATTTCAATCCACCAAGGTTGTTCTCATTAAAGAGAAAGTTTACCTGATGGTCCGGAACTATGACGGGCGAGTGAGGAGGGGGGGTCTCCTGAGGCGACGGAGGAGGAGCAGGGGCAGCCCAGATTTGGTGCACTTAGTGGGACTGAGGGTTTGCGAATCGGGAGTTTTGAGGACAATTCGTGCGATAATGGCCTGGAACTCCGCATGTGTAGCAGATAATCAGATTCTTTTGATACGGCACAACCGGGGGAAAAGAAGCGAGGGGCTTAACGTTTGGTGGAAGTTTCCTTAGCTTTGAGGGACTAGGAACTTTGGTAAATCTTGAAACCAATTTAGGAGGGGTCTTAGGACCATAAAATTTAGTCTTGGGGGCGATTGGAGAGCCTTTTTAACATCCTTAGGGTATAAATTATGACGATACGCGTAGACATCGGCCTCTTCCAAAAAATATAATTTTATTTACATAAAATAAGAGAATCAATGAGCAAAATTACATTGGTAAATGAGGAAAGGGGGAATTGCAGAGTTATGCATCAGACTCTGAAGTTTGAAATTAATGCTTTACAGAAGGAGACCTCCAATGGGGAGGATTAACTCAAATGGGTTGTTGAAGGGGGAGAGGGGTTGGCTTACGGATGATTCCCTGCGAGACGTCAGGGTAATGTTTCCCGGATGTCTTTTGCAGGCAATAAACTGAGGGCGAGGGCACTCGGAGCTTCTGAGCGAGAAGTTGACATCATCACGGTTCTCCAAAGGGAGGAGAGGGCGGTAACGTCCGGTCCAGGGCAGAGTATTTCGGCTACCCGGAGACGAGGAGGGAACAAGAAGGGCTTCTACACGAGTTGATGAGTGGAGTTGAAAAATCGATCGGTGGTGATCGTTAAATGGAATTACTTCACTGGCTGGGCTTATTCCAACACATGAAAAGTTCAGCCGTCACTTTGCTTCGTTGTTAAGCACCTGACTTGGAACAAGGGGAATGCTTCTTGGATCCTGGCGGGACTCCTCAACTTTGTATCTCCCACATGGAAGTCAAGCCCTATATATTCCAAGGCTCCTCCCGCAGGGGTGGGGAAAATATAGGGTGTTTGGCCAGGGCTACTCTCGAATGGCCTCGAACCTTCACCCCCAGGAGATTCCAACCCGCGAAAAGGTGGTCCGAGGTGGACGCGGTTCGAGGCTACCGCTTGGGAATTGGGAAGGGGAGGCTTACCAATTTAAGCCTAACCAAATTCTAGAATTTTCTTTAGCGCATGGACGTCACTTCCGTGCTGGAAAAGAAATTCCACGTGGAATTTCCCCTGACTGATACATTAAAAATTCATTCATTATTGATCTTCAATATAGGATGAATACAGTGCAATGCATAATTTCAATGGGTCTCTTACGACAAAGTGCTTACATCCGTAAACTGTTTCATAGAAGAGTGTACTCATGTCTTCTCAGGAGTGATTGAAATACGCAACAGTTTTCCACCCTCTTACATAGGCTCAAACATTATAAGTCAAAGCAATCGATACCCCAATGTACTTCAAGCGAACAAAAAACATTTTAAAATAGATTTTCTAAATCTTAAACCTATTTTCATCCTTTCCTCAACGCCTGAAATAAAGACGGGCGCGCTACTTCCCACGACACGATTAAAAAGGCCGTGGAATGGAATTTGCCTTCTAACCATATAAATTTTATTTCCCGAGACAGCGGGACTGAAAATACAAATGGAAATACTTTAATCGTTGCCTAATTATTCCCTTTTTGCTCGTTAGTCTGTTTTTTCGTTGGGTAATCATTTTATAAAAAAATAAATATCCCTCCCATTTACGTCACGCACATAAAATTGCTTATTTACAGACATTTTATTCTTGGTAAAGATAAATTGTCAGCTAATATTTTTGCAGTGTAAATGTCTTCGTGATATTAGCAAAGATTTATCTTCTCTGTTTATGGTATCAAAATCTGACCTTATTCTATAGGTGCAGTGTTTGTGGCAATTTGCCTTATCGAAGGATTGAATTGCATATGGCCTAGAAGACCAATCTTGCCTTAGAAACAAAGGAGTCAATGTTATCAGATAAACCTGCAACGCTACATTCATATTTCAATCCTAAATTGTGTGTTTCAAATAGTAAATCTTAACATGATAGATAAAATCAATGCATTAAAACTACCTGGTACATCTACTCTAAAATGTAGGTTTCTATTTTTATTCAATTTGCATATAAAAAAAAACATGATCAGATGGAAAAGGATTACTATTAGATTATTATATGACTAGATTATTAAAAGATTATTATTGTTATACACAGATTATTAAGCCCTCAGTTATAATTCTTCAGTTAAATTATTCAGCGGATTTAATTTGGAAAGATAAAATGTTAAAAAGTCGCTTTCACATCGTTTGTCACGAGAGAAGAAATCTGCAAGAATTTCGATTTCAGCGGAAGTCACGAAAAGCCTGAAGCATTATTCCTTAAGAGTCACTGCTAATAAATAAATTAATATATATATATATATATATATATATATATATATATATATATATATATATATATATATATATATATATATATATATATATATATATATATATATATATATATGCAACAAAGCCCATAGGGAAAATTCCAAGTATTTTCTAACTTTATTTCGAGTTCTTAATAAAGAACTCGAAATAAAGTTCGAAAGTACTTGGAATCCTCGTATTAATTTTCCCTGTGGGCTTTGTTGCATTTATTGCTTACTCACGCGCTACTTTGTGAGTTTAACACGTACATATATATATATATATATATATATATATATATATATATATATATATATATATATATATATATATATATATATATATATATATATATAAAGAGAGAGAGAGAGAGAGAGAGAGAGAGAGAGAGAGAGAGAGAGAGAGAGAGAGAGGGAGAGAGAGAGAGATATATTCTCTCCTTTTGTGGTTTCCAGTGTTCCAACTTCATCTTCATCCGTCTGGTTCTGTCCCGATTCCTCGAGTGTGTAAAAATATCCTTGATATTAGTACAGGTTCATCCTATCCAGGGACTAGTTTCAGTTTACAATGTGGTAGGGAGAGAAGGGTGCAAAGAAAATTATGAACAGATGAACTACAAAACAACAATGACAACAATCGTGTACAACGAAATAGTGACAAGAAAGTAAATCTGGTTGTGTACGTGTGTACTTGCTTGTTCGTCCGTGTATCAGCGTGTGTAAGTGTTCTCCAGACGTGAATATATTTTTTGTAAGCTTTGTTGCATTATTGCTATGTAGTCTCTGTCTCGAGTTTGTAAATAAGTTTCCTAAAATAAAGAAATTTTCTCTTATTTTTTCAATGAAATTCTTTAGCCAAATTCTCTCGTGACGAAAATTGATATTCTACGTGACACACTGTAGTCTACAGACCCAAATCATAATACCTTTATAATAAATATAATATGTCTACAATTTTGGAAATATTTAGCCTACAGCCATATTTATTTATTTATATTTTATAGACACCGATGACTGTACAAGAAAAAGAACTTCAAGTTTTCGTTATACTTTCATTTGCTTCTCTTAATCAAAGCACAATCAAAATTAAAGAGATAAATAGAAAGTAATTCACAAATTTGCCAAATATATATTACGTGTAATAAACAACTGCTTCAAAGTTCCACTTTATCTTTTATATAGGAAATGATGTCAATTATAGATAAATATTCGAATATAAGACATGAAAGATCAATTTAAAAAAAAATTTAAGCTGAATGGGAAAGTGGAACGTAACGTCACAGGAAACTAAAGAGAGAGAGAGAGAGAGAGAGAGAGAATAAAGTGTACGTCCATTTTACAGCGAATTTTCCACTAGATGATTCTTCATGTCCATTCGTCCATTTTTGTTCCTGTCAATCGTAATATGGGGTTAATATTAATTGTATCTGCTGTAGATCGGAGGTTCACTCAAAACATATCCACTACTGCTGCTGTTTGGCCTCCATTTGCCATGGGTCAAATGGTTCCTAGATAGTCCACCTCTGTGTCGGTATAACTACCAGTCATCTTCAGAATCACGGTATCCACCTGTTCGGCGTTGAACCTAAGGTCAAATTCACCCAGACTGTGTCTGGGTGAGGAGTGTCAATATCTTTCCCAACCACGAATATTTCTATATCTACCATTCCGGGACCATGACCTCTCCTGTTCCCCAGTTCGTATCCATGGACACGGACGTGTTCTTAACCTGGATCGTCTATGGTATTGTAATGCGAGTGATGATTATAATAGTTCCACTGGCCATAGGCTTCGTTACTTCCTCCGTCTGTCGTAGTGGTGGCCATTGTCATGGTAACCCCTCTTGGCATAGATGTCGTGGTGTCCTTTGCCCTGGAATTTAGACGAGAATTAAGTGAGCTTGTGACCTCGAAACGAGTCGTGCCAAATAATTTAGCACCATGTTGTTGCACGCCTTGATTAACATCTAGAAATAAGGAACATTTGAGGGCATATAGAAAAGGATAGTTAATGGTAGACGAAATGCTTGTGGTTGCTCACTAGGTTGCCCTTGGAGTAGGTTGAGCGTTCGCACTTATGAGACTTTGTACGAACTCATTCCTTCTGTCTATTTGCCCTTGCTTTCCAAGTCATTTCCTCACCCGCTCCCTTTTGAGAGAACTTTCCCCCTTTCGAAAACATCATTTATTTGGTCTTCTTTCTCTCTCATATCCGCTAAAGTTGGCTCAGAGTGTTGCACGGGAACCAGGATTACGTGCCCTTCGGCCCCATCGCTCACAGAGAATTTGTCTGAATTGTAGAGGCCTAGTAGAATCTGAGGTGTCTCCTAAAGGTAAAGGATTTATGGAAGATAAGCTGCCCCATATCCTGGATTAGGTTGGGGTAATTTAGGTTCCATCCATCCTCGTGTGTCTCTTTAGTCAGCCTAGGTTTGGCCAAGTTTGGTTCAATTTGGTTAGGTTAGGTTAGGTTAATATTCTCAAAATTTTGGTTACTTTGGAGCCTAACCATTAGGTCGTCTCTTATCTTGGCTTGGTTAAGTTAGATTGCGCCAGGGACTGACTTAACCTATCTTTAACTCGATTTTCACTGAATTGATATGTTTAATCTGCCAATTCTTGAGGCTACCCTTGATCTTTGTATAAACCAATGATCCATAGAATATTTTGTATAAAAATACAAATATATTTAAAATTTATTTTATAAATAAATTTGATAGATTTAATGAAAAAATTGAATTAATTAATTTGATAAATTTAATAAATAAAAGTCCAAGATTCGGAGAATAATTTAATTTAAATTCACTAAAAACCAACCAAGCAACAATTAAGCGGAATCCTTATAGGTATCTCGGAGAAGCTTGCTCCCCAATCGCTCTCAAAATCTGATAGAGCAAATGTCGCTCACGATTTTCATTCGAGCAAGGAGTGCTAACATAACATAACATAATTTCACGGATGACAAAAGCCACAAGAGCCTATCAAACGTCATCCGCATCCGTCAAAACCCACCCACAAAAAGCACCATCACCAGGGAAAGACAAAATCAAAGTGCCCCACAATATAATATAACAGATGACAAAAGCTACAAGGCCTCATCATAGGTCATCCGAGGCAAACGGCCTCTTTTTTAAGGCACCCAAACTCCCAGGAAAACTACATCCAGAGGATGCTAAGATGAGCCGTCCGTAATTATTTAACTACGTCTAAAATTACCCCATTGAGTAAAAGTAATATTAATATTCGATGATTTTACTTTCGGTACCAACGAAGCTATCTTTAATCAAGCCTTCAGCTTGCAAGAAAAGTGGCGAAGCAAAAAACTATACACAGCATACTAACTCTGGACGGAGGGAAGAATCGACTCTGGCTGGAAACTCAGAGAAGACGTCGAACGGAGGACCATAAGGTAGGAGCCCCAATTGTTGGTCTCTTTATCTTCTCCCATTTTAACTTGCTCTAGCTTAGCATCGTTAAAGTCTTAATCGGATAGGACCCTTTAAAATAAATATTGCTCCTAATCTTGGGTTTTATTTCTCTTTTTAGGAGGTATGAACGTGAGAAAAAATGGCTGATTACCTTTGAATAACCTCATACGCCAATTCCATTAATTTTTAGTAAAATTTAATTTTTCTATTTGGCTTTATTTGCCCCCCCCCCCTTCTTTTTGTGTTTGACCCAAAGGTCATATAATGGAGGATGTTGAAGATAACCGTACTTTTTCAGAAGCCTTAGCCCTCCAAAGAGTCTCTCCTGCTATCTAATCTGGCTACATCAGATGAGACCAAGGGTATGACTCCTTCGAGTAGAGTGGCATACCCTGATCCATGGTAGCATCAGGAATAGGCAGATTAAGTAAGTGACGGCTAATTTCGCATTTGTCATTTTATTTTCACATCTTTCAATAGGTCGTATATTTGCCTTTATGTGTGGGTTGAGGCCTTCGATAAGTTCTCCGAAATTCATGAAAACTCGGAATATAAAGTTATAGCAGGAGATAGGAGAAGTTTTCTTTAGCAAAACAGTTTATCTAACTGACACGATTCGACGATACTTCGTGTCATGTCCAGAGTTAAAATAAAAATACATATAAAAGGAGTAGAACTTTGGTTTATGTATCCATGAATGAACACACTTATATACAAACAAACAGAGATCAGCAGGTGCGAACGTACTTTAAAAATTGTGAGCAAGCATGTTAGGACAAGGTCGAAAGGGGTAGGTTGAGTTAGGAACGAAGGTCAAATTCGCGGTCACGTCCAAAGAGATGAGGGACCTTCATAGGGGGATACTTAATCTCCTAACTTTACCAATATATATATATATATATATATATATATATATATATATATATATATATATATATATATAATGTATAAATTTTTCATGAACGCGAAAGAATAATTAGATGAATCCACCAAAACGCAAGAAACAGAAAAACAGGATAATTTTTCTTCGAAAATATTATTCCGTAATTCGCAAAAATTCCGTACAGGG
Source organism: Ceratothoa steindachneri (assembly GCA_963969495.1). Taxonomy (NCBI): domain Eukaryota; kingdom Metazoa; phylum Arthropoda; class Malacostraca; order Isopoda; family Cymothoidae; genus Ceratothoa; species Ceratothoa steindachneri. The sequence goes on from OZ018336.1 coordinate 66,107,158, forward strand.
GGGCGGGGATTCGGACCGTGCACACTGAGGCAGCGAATAACCGCTTTTATCTCAATTTAACCGTCCCTTGTCCACTCGGCTACGCGGAAGACAAACATCCTTCCGAATAAACAAGCTTTTAAGGTACGCTTCGCAAGGTCGATCGGGACTATGAAAGAGAGAGAAATTAATAGAGAATTCAAAGTACAAAGGGGAGTTAAGGTAAACACGCGGTGAATTTACAATGCATAAATCTTTCATAAACGAGAAAGAATGATGAAATGAATCCAGCAAACCGCTAGAAACAGAAAAACTAGATAAATTTCCTTTGGAAATGTTATTTTCTAATTCGCAAAAATCCGGTACAGGAGTGGGATTCGAACCGTGCACACTGAGGCAGCAAGCAACCGCTTTGATATCAATTAAACCGTTCCTTAGACCACTCACTCTGCTACGCGGAAGACAAAACTCCTTCGAAATAAAGAAGCTTTTAAGGTACGCTTCGCAAGGTCGATCGGGACTATGAAAGATGAGGCTGAATATTAATTGTTATATTAATCACATTCCTTTCGTATCTCTCAAATCTTTTTTTCAATTTTTACTATTTTTATCGTCTTATTTTTCATGTCATTCGCTAAGGGTTGACGTCTGGTGGGGAGAGGAAACCTTGCAGCAGCTGACACTCGGAGAATTGTGTACCCTCTTATATTATCTTCTACACATTTTTACTTTATTACAGAATTCTCCTTCCGAACATTCTGGCGGAGATGCCCTCGTTGGTTTTCGCTTTAAATTGCGGACGCTTGAGGTGATTTCAAGAGGAAAATAGAATGACCAAACAACAGACCTCATTTTCGATTTAAGGGAGAGCTGGTGAAATAGGGGCTGTGGAAGGAGGGGTTGGGGGTTTGGGAGGGCAGGGGGAGCTGTCTCACGATGGCTCAGTTTCAAGCAGCCGTTTTGGAAAATGGAAATTACAAATGAGTAACACTGAATTTGCTTTCCACATAGAGTATACGTGTGTGCGGCGAGAGAAAATATACACACATAAATACACACACAGGCAGGTTTGACCAAATAGCGAGACACCTATATTCCCATAGAGATAAGGATTATTTACCCGAACGGGTTCTTTTAAATAAGTGCCAAGGAATTGGAATGGGAATGGGAATATTAATTCTTAGGAATTTCCGGCATTTAACGGCATAGAAAAGTGAGACAAAACCTAAGGTTTTGCATTTACCTCAATGACGAAATTCCGAGCAATTTATTTCTTGATTAATATTCTCGAGGCCTCCAAGTCCCCAAGTAAGGTCCCACAGGCGAGTTATCCACGGGCAGCACAATTTCCTTGTTTAGAAACTGAACTTTCTTTTAATTTAACGTAACAATCGTTAGGCCCTTTTCTTTGCCTCAATGAAAGGGGTGAACTTCCTTCCTGACCTTGTAAAGACACTTACAACCGGTGTTTACGATGCCCGATGGGAATACTTTACGCTTTTCAAAGTTGAAAGGCATCGTGACCTTTCTCCTTCCCTATCTGGCGCAGGTAAACCTTCACTCAACCTCTCGATGATTTACGATGACCTTACTCACCCCCCCTTACCCAATTTTATGTCGTCTTCAAACTTGTTTATTAAGTCAAAATTGTCCATCGTTTATATTTTTGATAAAAAACGATGGATAAAACAATGGGGCTAACACGGAGCAGTGAGGTAGTCCGCAAGTCACCGACTATCAGCGAAAGAGGTCTGGCCGTGTATCGCAACTCTCTGCCGATACCAGCCCCCAGATAATCAATTCTCCTCTTCACTAAGACCTATCTCTCTCACTTTAGACAATTGAGCGACGTCAGGTACTTTATCGAATGCCTTTTAGAAGTCCAGTTAAAGTACGTTCGACAAAAAATCGTGTCGTGGAAAATCTCCAGAAAATTAGTTAGCCATGATCGTTTCCTACAGAACCAGAGCTTGGTAGCCATAATTAAATTTGGCAAATAAAATTGTATCGTGATCCTCTCTCCAATTATGTAGTCAGGCTTATCGGCCTATAGTGTCTCGCACTGTTAAGCACCATTTTCTTATACCTCAGAGTGACATCACACATCCGGGAGTCCATCTGGACCTCGGCACTGTGCAGGGAGGTATTAAAGATGCCAGAGAGGTGAGATGACAAGCCTTTCTTGATCTTTCCCAGGATGCAATGAATAAACCTTTATGATCAAGCCATTTGTATGCATTTAACTGTCTTAACCGTGCTATTACTTCACCATCATTCAGAGGAATATCATTAAGTTTCCTTGACTCATCCGTGAGTCTCATTCATTCAATCCATCTCACCCATACCTTCTCTCATACAAACTTTGGAAATGTAATTGAGAAGAAATCGCAATGTCAAGGTTCGAAACCGGTACCACATCACTACCGTCTTTTAATAATATATACGCTGACGAAAAATGTTACCTTTTCCCATGTTTTGCACCCCTCTACCGCCATACATGCCCACCCCCCACCCCCTCGGTATTTAAAAAATGCGAGCTTTGTGCGAGGTTTGTTACTGACACGGAGTCGTTAGAAAGAAATTCGATGGCTTCATGATAGGGAGGTTGGCACTATAAATAGAGTGCCAGGAGGCGACAGTGGCATTCAGTGGTCCGTCGCCGGCCCTTGAGATAGCACCTGGATCTCAATTCATGCTGGTAGCCATGCGAGGGTTTACCACAATGGTGAGTAATGGTTACTCATACCAAAATGCATAATAATAATAATAAGGGAAAAGGTGTGGAAGGTACAAAGACCGAGTAGCTTAAAGAGGAGACTACTTGGGATTCATGAGCACGGATGGGCGCGCAACTCTACCTAGTCGTTTTAAAATGAGAACATTACAATTAAAACAACGAGGGAATTAATTAAAGATTGTAAATCATTGATTTTAAAAAAAAATCCCCAGGAGGTTCCAATATCCTACTCCTGAGTTCTTGAAATTGAAAGTTTGTCCATCTGTCTTTCGTTTCCATTTCTTTCTCAAACTTGGATGGGCCCGACTAAGAGGGAAAGATGGTATTAAGCTTCTAATACGCACATATGGACATTTTCAAAAATTTTCTTCCTTTTTTCCCCTTTTTTCTCCTCCGCTATATTTGTTAGTTTCTTTTTCTCTCTCCAACTGAATGCACTTCATTGAATTACACAAATGTCGGTCCACAGCTACACAATTTAAATAGTGTAAATGAAGATACTTTGACTTGCAACAATGATTGGCGACATTTCGATATGAGTGAATTTAGGGGATTGAGGGGAATTTTGGTAATTTCGCGAATTAAAACGATTTTAGTGAATTTTCCTGAATTTAGTGATTTTAGCGATTTTAGTGAATTTAGGGATTTAAGTAATGAATTTTAATTTTATTGTTATTTAGTCCTTTAAGTCTAAGGAATCACTACGTAAGTGCCCGATAAACTAGCATAATTGGGGTGAGACCATCATCAATAATAAATCAAGAGCAAATTATATGAATTCATTTTCTGAGAGAGCGAGAGGATAAGCTGTGAGCATAAAGTGCGGGAGTGACAGTTTTCCCCTTTTATTTCCCGCCTTTTTTATATATTTAATTTTTTTATATATTTTTGCCACCTTAAACCTTTTACATGTTCAATATAATTATACTTTTTATAATGTGTTCTTTATTACGTATATCATTTGAGTATATTTATTTTCTTTCTTACATTTCTTGGTGCAGTCGCGTCTGCTGTTGGTTCTGGTAGGAATCTTAGCCTTTTCGGAGTTGTCCTGCGCCCGAAGGACCGAGGAGGGCCAGGGTGTCGGGGAGCTCTCCGCTGACGGAGGTCTGAGGTCTGCAGAGAGCCAACAAGTGGCGGCAGTGGTCGCTCACGATTTAACCCCCTCGGCAGGTAAGGAACCAAACGCACTCCCCAACCATCTACACACACGAAACCAAACACAATATCTGAACGACCGAACAACAGGAGCTTTCGCCAGTTTGGTGAGCACCGTCATTGGATTTCTGACGTCAAGGCGGGGATTATACAATTTCAGCAAGCGCGGGCAGAAACCAGTTTGCATCCCATTGGCGAATACGCTGATAATCACCTGTATCTCAACACGACTCAATACACCCATACCCACAACACAACATACCCACACAACAACATGACCACTCTCTCCTCTGTTCTGTAACACTGCTGATGGAGTTTTGTTTGTTAAAAATATTAACGCCTTCTTTCCCCCTGTGTTGGTTCTAAGCAGGCTCGGAAAAGATCGAGGGAGATTTAAAAGTCGACCCGAGAGAAAGGGCATTATGGTTCTAAGGCCCCACAGTCCTTCAGATGTCAGCTGCAGGATAGTTGTCCATGATGCAGCGCCGAGAGAGTTACCACTAGTCTTTATCCCCTCGAGAGAATCCCAATGTTACCACTTTTTTCAGGTCACCATCACCATGTACACTACGGACATCAAAAAGGACACCACGGAGGTCACCATCACAAGCACGGTCATAAAGGACACAAAGGCTTCTTCGATAAACACGGACACAAACACCACAATCACGGCCACTTTGGAAAACACTTCAACAAGGTAAGCCCGCGAGTGGTAATTACTAGCTAAAAGTGTCAACGGACGTAACATCCAGGTGCGTTATAGTGGTAATCAAATGGTATTCAGGTAGGAAAGTAATGAGTATAAATATTAAATTAAGCGAGAGTGAAACAGCGATGTTATGGTAATCAATTGCTAATCGAGTGGTAATTGAATGGTAACAACCCATAATGAACAATTAGTTAGTAATTAAATATTTAGACTCTTAAATATCACACGGATTTGAATACAACTGAATCAATAGTGGTAATCTTGCATACAGTGTTTTTTAGATTACTTTTGCCACTTCAATTCTAAATTTGTGGTAACTTTCTTCAATAGCAAATAATCAATCGATCAAATGAATAATACATTTTAGGGGTTCCATGACCATGGCGGAAAACACTATAAAGGCCACCATCATCACGATAAACACTATGGCAAACACCATAAAGGATACTATGGACACAAGGGCCATAAGCATGGATCAAAGGGTCACCATAAGAAGGGACATCATCTCAAGGTATGGTGAGACTATAGTTCTAATTGTACTCGTTGGTAATGTGAATTGGGAAAGGTGTGTAAGATTTGGGCACAGGGTTATATTGCTGAGTTCGAGATACTAACTACTTTGTTCTGTCCAACAGGGGTTCAAGAACTTGTACCACAAGGTGGAACACGGTCACCACAAGAAGTACTACGACGATGACCACCATAAGAAATACCACCATGACCATGACCACTTCCACAAACACTTCAAGGGACACAAGGGAGGGGACCATCATGGAAAACACTACCACGTAAGTACATGATTTTGGTAGAGGGCGTTAGACAAACCCTTTCTTCAGAAATTGTGAAAAACAACCACAACTGAAGAGTTGTAGCTCGGCCCTCCGGTTATGTGCTGGTTACTGAAGTACGGTCTTTATTTTTTATTAAGTATAACTGGTATTCTTTTGCATATAAGACCATTATTGCTCCTTAGGTAGGCCCATGCTACCTACTCATCTTTAAGTAGGCCCCATATTCCTCCTTAGTCAGTTAGGTGATTTAATCCTAATTAAGTAGACCCTTTATTTCTCCCTAAATAACACATTTCTTCCTCCCAAGTAGGCTCATGCTCCTCCCTAAGCAGGTCCTAAATTTCTCCTTAAGTAGGCTCTTCATTCGTGGTTACAGGGCGGCAAACACCATAAGCACCACGGACACCACGGCTCCTTCAAGAAAGGGGGTCACCACGATTTCCATAAAGGTCATAAGGCTCACCACGGTCACCACGGTCACCATGGTCACCATAAGCATTATGGAAAGCACGGTCACCACCACAAAGGGTCCGGTCACAAGCACCATCATGGTCATCACCATCACTGAAACGAACTACAAAGATCCGTCTGAGGATGTCGCATTTTTTCCTTGTTTGAACGAGTCTCTTCTTTATTATTGATCATTTTTCTACTCTGACATTTCTTTGTAAATAAGAAAAGTTGTTTCTGCAGTTGTGACCTCCTTCTGAAATCTGTGAGGCCTTCAATTAATCACAAGGAAATAAAACTTTTGAATAAAAAATAACTTTGTTTCCTTTATTCACTACGTTTCCATGTAAATAAAACTAACCATTACCACATAAGTTCTAATCAATAGTAAATGAGTCATTAATAATATATAATAGTAGTATATAAAGGAAAAATAACCAGAATCAAGATACTCATATCAGTCACCGCATCAGCAATGCCAAGGTTGAAGGTTAGTTTAAATCCAACCAACCTAGCCGGACCTAACTTGGCAGTTATCGACTATAAAACTTCAAACTCTATAGGATAGAGTAACAGTGGAATTAAAAATACAGGATTATGTGGGCAGGAAATACTTCAATGGTTTAAAACAAATTGAAAATCTTGCCAACTTTCATTGCGCTTTAACCGAGTTCCCCCAAAGTTCTATAATTCAAATTGAAATTGCTCCCAACTTTAGTCTCCATAATATTATTTTCGCATTGAAAAAATAGAGTTCATAGAGTCTACGGTAGGACCAAAACGACTGGCGATACAGTCATTGTAAGTAGAACTAAATCTCAAATCTCTGTGGCCTAATTTAGATGAAATGCAAAAGGATGTCTTCACTCAGATATACCATTGATGCAAATTTCATATGAAACAGGGTTGCATAAAGAATCCCACAATGTCAACCCCAATAGTTGCTTAGGAGTGAGCCTACCACACCAAAGGAATCTGCAAGGACGCTTAGTCCATCCAAAGATTAATCAACCATATTTTTGCGAAAATATTATTTTCCATTTTCATATGTAGACAATCTATTGGTGCCCCGTAGGTATGCGGAGGAACATCAGTACCATTTAGAGCAACAAATAGAAGGATTGAGGCGGCACAAGTTGTAAATCAATTCGGCGAATAGGTTTTAAAATCAATTAAATAGGTACATTCCCTGACAAAAGTAAAATCACAGCGAGTAGATAGTTTCCACGCCTCCAAACCATAAAATAATTGCTGCAATATTTACAGATGCTTTGTACAAACGATGAAACTACCATTCTTCCCCTCTCTAAATAAATAACGACCTCAGTCCTCCTAAATGGCCACAACACGGCGGAAGACGCCTTCCGACAAATTACAAATTATTGGAAACTTGGCAGAGGCTGCTCTCCAAGCCCACCCCAGGACCTTCTCCTTCGAATTATATCTGAAAAATCTAGTTTTCTCTAACTTCATCTATACTTTCAAGAGTGCTGAACTCATGTATTCTACTCGTACCTTATGTTAAGAATTTTTCACCATTTCCCTAGGCTTCAAATATTTCGAACATACTGTATGCGTAAGTGGAAACAAATTTGATACAATCATGTTCTTCGGCGACATTTTTTGTCCATTCGATTCACAAATGACAAAACGTTCACCAAGGAAAGCTCGCTACCTTCAATTCCTGAACCAATTTACTAAGGACATTTGGCATATCTTAAACACCAAGAACTCGAGAGATACCCACACAGTATAACCAATAGGCACAAATGACACATTAGTCCCCGACCAACTATACTCATATTACACTGCGCAGGATTACACTACCACACCAATTGTTAGCCCAATTTCTCTTGGTATAACATCTTTTACGACTCGAACCTACGTAGCTCTTACTAGTCCCAATGTTCAGACGAATAATCCAATCGTCTCCTAGCAAACACTTCAACTTCTCTCAAATTACAAGAAATTAACGTGCCTTACACTCACAACCTCATTATCTGTAATATTTCACATGCCTACGATGACCCTACATCACTCTTCACTTTCGAAACTGTTATTCCACCAATTGCACTACTTTGTTGTTTTATAACCCGGTCTCCTATCAAATAAATCTCGGAATCCTTCGTATTGAAGAGGATGCATGTGTAAGTAAGTCTAGAATTGGCTCAGGATTTGCTCTGCCTGCAGAACACGAAGCGAAAGTATAGCGAGACACACAGAACCGTCTTCCCCACAATCTCTAGTTATCAATGGTAGCTTGTGTTAAGTATCTGTAGACATGATTGATCCCTTTCCTACCCCCAACGTAGGAATTTAATACCTCTTCACAATCACCTGCCAAAACAGAAAATGTATAGAATCCTTTACACTTAAAGGCATGGCTTCAGAGTCTGTCAAAATAGTATAAAATACTCCTTGAGGATTCTTGAGATTCATTTTCTACCCGGAGTATTGAAACATTAAACATTAATTCATTATTGATCTTTAATATAGGATGAAAACAGTAAAATCCATAATTCTAATGGGTCTTCTATGACAAACTGCTTACATCCCTAAACAATTACATAGAAGAGTGTACTCATGTCTTCTCAGGAGTGATTGAAATACGCAACAGTTTTCCACCCCCTTACATAGGCCAAACATTATAAGTCAAAGTAATCGATATCCCGATGTACTCTAAGCAAAGAAAAGACATTCTAAAATAAATTTTCTAAATCTTAAACTCATTTTGACACTTTTATCAACGGCTGAAATAAAGACGGACGTGCCAACTTTCCACACTGCGATTAAAAAGGCCGCCGAATGGAATTTGCCTTCTAACTATATAAATTTTATTTCTCGAGACTCCGGGACTAAGACTAAAAATGGAAATACTATAATCGTTGCCTAATTATTCCCTTTTCCGCCTTAGTCTGTTCTTTCCTAGATGGGTAATCATTTTATGAAAAAATACATATCACTCGCATTTATGTCATGTACATAAAATTGCTTATGTACAGATACAGACATTGTATTATTTGTAAAGATAAATGGGCAACTAATATTTTTGCAGTGTAAATGTCTTCGTTATATTAGAAATTGATTATCTTCTCTATTTTTGTTATCTAAATCTGACCTCTTGAATTGCATATGTCCTAGCAGAGAGGATTAGTTCGAGCCATATTAATATAAACAATTATACACCTGTGAACACATCATTCTCGTTACGTGATTTCAAAAAAATTAACCGTCTTGAGGAACAAGAAGCCACACGAGGTCGAAGAACAGCGAGTCAGACTGTGAGAGAATTGAGCTACTTCGGGTGATAAAACAGAAACATGGAGCATCGAGAGCGCATAGAAGACGCCGCCCGCCTCACCGCGCGATATCGAAAACCTCGCGAGGATTCATCCTTCCCAGGCTTTGTGGCTGATTAAGAAGAAGCTCTTCCGGGGTCTGAGACAAACCACTTCCGGTCGAGCCATATTTAACCTCAGTCATAGGCCGTGCAAATTCAGTATAGGCTTGCCTTTTAGAACGAGACACGACTATTTCTTGATTCGGCTCCGTCACCCTCCTCTCTCGAGTGTGAAAGCAAGAATTCACTCCGAAGGAAGACAGCCCCAGTCAATTGGCTATTGCTGGAATCGGCTCAGTTCTCGTTTGGCGCCAATGCCCCCTCGAATCTTAATTCTAGAGGTTAAAAGCATCGATTGCGACTGAGCCGTGCCCCCCCATCCCCATCCCTCCCACACACCCGTCGTATTCCAAAAGCCTCAAACCCAAAGCTACGATCTGTATCCAGTCATCTCGTGAATTGTTTGTTTTTACATTAGCTCATAAGCATCCGCTTTCTGACTGCCAACTGAGTCTATTCACTCCCCCAAAACTACTTAGTGTGAGAACTGTAAATAATGAGTATCCATTTCCATTGCGTATTCAATCTCATTTTATTTGTATATTGTGTTTTTGTGATGAGTAAAGTTTATTTTTGTACTGCAGCTTTCTATATCCAGAACCGCTAAGCATTCATCATTATCCTAACGACCAACAGCACTCGCTCCTCTAGTTGTTTAATTCCACGCACCAGTCTGGGATCTCCATTCCCGCACTACTTAGTTTCCCCCTCGCCTAGCTCCACCTGAGACGAGCGAAGGTCACGCCTCTGACCTTGACCTTCCACCCCGGGATAAATATAGTATACATATATAATGAAAATCTCACAAAGTGGCACGCGAGGAAAGCAATAATATAAAAATTAACCAACAGGAAAATGAAAAGATGAATCCAAGCACTTTCGAACTATATGTGCACGTTTATTTTCAAGGAATATCATGAAAATGGAGAAGACAACCTGATATAGGGTACAAATATACAAAGGGAACACCTATCACATAGTACAAACCAATGGAATAGACACAAAAAAAGACAGAAAAATACCAAGAAAAAGAACAATAGGCGACTATTAACAGACATATGCATCCCTAAAACGATATACACACAACAACGCCCTGCATATGAATGGAATATGGTGGGTGACCCCCCTGCCCTCTTCCCAAATTTTAAAGGATTATCATTAGAGCAAAAACATTTAGGGCTAAGAGTTAATCCACAGTTACAACAGAGACACGTGAAGGGGGGGGGGGCAATGCGAATGATATTACACTAATAAAGAGTGACAACAGGCTGCATTATGAAGTTATTTCATTTAATACAATTTTTTTAAAACAGGGTTGAGTTTAAATAAGCCAGGGTAAATATTTATATTGGGTAAGATAACAATTAAGGAACACTCGACAATATTGTGACTTGTATGGTTTCTTCTGGATTCGTGCATTTTGTATTTTGGTGTATAATATTCTTGATTGTTTTTTAATCGATTTTATACGATTCACTCATTTGGTTCATATAGAAGATACAAAAAAGTAATCACCTCATTATCAACGACACAAGTACGAAAAAAGAATTGAAAACTTCCAATGTAATTTATGAATTCACCTGTCAGCATGAAGATTGCAATCTTCCTTATTCAAATAAATACATTGGAATGACAACCACATCCCTATCTCGTAGACTAACTATGCATCTGCAAAACGGCGCCATCAAGAACCATTACAGGCAACATGGAATTCAACTAACACGAGAAATTTTAGTACAAAACACCATTATCAAAAGGAGAAGTGACCGCACACGCCTTCATATCCTAGAAGCGATCCTAATTCAAGAAGAAAAACCGAAGATTAATGCCCAATTGACCGCCACCCAGCGAACCTTAAAACTCTTTACGGATTAACGGTCAATAATGACTGAAATCCCATTCTAAATGTACCTTTTCTAACTACTCCCTGTCAACCACATTGTCCCTTCTTTTCATTATCTAAATTATCTTTAGTATATAAATGTAATGCCTTTAAATGTTTAGCCAGTGTAAAATTAATTCGCTTCGAAGATGGTCAAACGTGACCGAAAGCTCAGCTCGCTAAAATAAACCATGAATATCGAAACACTTATCTATTACTTTCGCAAGACGAAAAAAAGAATAATAGGGAAATTAGAAAAGCAAAGGAAGAAGCTAATCAATGTTCAACTTGACCTGGTCTTTAATAAAACATGCATAAAAGAAAAACTCCTACCTAAATATATATATATATATATATATATATATATATATATATATATATATATATATATATATATATATATATATATATATATATATATATATATATATATATATATATATATATATATATATATATATATATATATATATATATATATAAATATATATATATATATATATATATATATATATATATATATATATATATATATATATATATATATATATATATATATATATCACTAATCAATCTACGACAAGCATGCATGAATAACTTGTATTCTATTTTACCTTAAATCATTTACCTATGTATCTTTCATTATCCTATGTATAGCATTCAAATTGTATGTCTTAAAATATCATATGCGTTACTCAATTCAATTTCTGTATAAAAATAATTTCAATCTAATTCATTCTAGTAAAATTTAATATATTCTATTTTTGCTCCTCTGTCTGTTCATTACATTCCCTTTAGCTTGAGAGTTCCACTCTGCGTTAGGCTTGACGAGTACCATCAGTCCACATTGCTTCAGTCCAAGTCAAAAACAAATTTATGCACGGCTGACTCTTGCGTGGCTATCGAAGGCAAAAGCCTTCGTGTTATAGTTGGCCGCGCTGCATAGTAGTAATCGCTGGTTTGGAAACATGATTCAGTTCCCCTTATCGGTGCCTTCTATACCCTGTATGTAGATATCCAAGGTTAGGCCCTCACCTTATACACCATCATTTCGACTCTAGATCGGTGGTAAAATCCAGACCTAATTATGTTATTATATCTTTGTCGCAATATTCCTTTGTTTCCTTGGAGAAAAGAAGAATATGATCCCCAGATTAATTTAGTCTGCCTTCTGTCTTGGAAAAGCTACTCACTTCACTGCTCTCCCACACTTATCATCAAAAATTCGCTGGACTTAGGACTCAGCATTGGGGGATGATTAGCTTATGAAACTGTCAAGACTCTAAAAGGCGCTTTCCTTAATCCACGCGGCGCCCGCAATCCATTAAACCAATTTGGTCCTATTTATACTCTGTTCCACTGGACTAAGAAACCATTAAGCATTATTCATTATTATCATTAGAATAGTTACTGGACCAGTTACTAAAGTAGGAGACTGGTGTTACACTCCTCATTCTGTGTCCATCTTATTTGCCGGGAATAGGCTGCAATCCACTGCAGCCCTCTCATCATTCCACCAATTCATCGTTCCAGACAGGAACGATGAGAATTAAATTAGAAATAAGTTCGAGGCTGACTGTATCAGAATGATTAGGGACAAGAAAAACGACGAAAATCTGTGGTTTGTCCTTTGTAACTTGAATCTCGAGTAATTTTAGACGCCTGCAACATAAAGGAGGAATCTTCAAATAGTTCTTAAAAAGCCGAATAAAATTAAAAAAAAAAGAAGAATAACTTTTATTTTTCCACAAAAGCTTCATTGAGGTCAAAGCACTTTAAGAAGCCATGATATCATCCATTTAAACGATTTCTATAAACTGAGAATCATCAACAGAAGAGAAACGAGGGCCTTCATGCCTCTTTTTAGGGTTTGTGAAAAAAGTCTTATGTGGCGTTCTTCCGGGTCGACAATATGTATGTTTGAAAGAGCGATAAATGAACTAAATTAATATACTACTTTGATCATTATTAATTTTGCAATGGAAGTCTCTTCTACATATGTCTTGGAAATTTTTGGCACATCATAATTGTAAATAGACATAAATATACGTGTCCTAAGTATCTGCCTTTGTGATTCGCGTAGTTTCTATCATATTTCAATATCTCATTTTATACATATTGATTTGGGCGTAAAAATTAAAGTTATTCTTCAAAGAGAAATCCGTCTATTTTACCATCGGGCAAACTTAATTGGCTTACTAACCACTCGCGCCTTCTATTTTTTATTAGCGAGATAAATATACAATTCTCGATAGATAAATCGCCAGGGAACCCAGTGTAAGTGAAATGAAAGATTCATTTATCGTTTAATTTTTTTTAATCATGGATATTCACAGGAAAGGCGCAATCATCATTACTTTGCTCCGTCTCATGAAAATAAATTGTTGCTCGTAGAAATACGCCTGTAAGATACGTAAACCGGGTCCCGAAGAAGTCCAAAGAGACAAGAGCAAAAAGGCTTCAAGAAGTTCAAAGGTCTCCAATAACCATCATGACCTTCTTCTTGTGAGAAGTCATCCTACGAATGGTCCGCCTCCGAATGTTAAACTTGTTCAAGAGATGGAGAAGGTAGATGTTCTTCATATATGATCAAAGTGATACGCATACATACTTTATGAATACGGCCGTTGTGACTAGGCGAGAAACAAAGAAGCTACTACTTATCAATAAGAAAAACATACAGGCTGATGTACTGAAAAAAAACTACAAAAATTGGGCGGTAGGAGACTGGAATAAAGTATTTAGGGACGGGTGCTGGGGTGGGCGGTGATTTGTGATTTACTAACTACCTGGAGGAGAGAAAAGTATGTCGTTTTAAGCACTAGAATACACATTTCTAAGTATAAATTGGATAAATGTTACTTAAAGATTTGACTTAAAGAGATAAAAGTTGTGAAATGGCGTATTTATTCATACCTTCTCTTCATTTTACTTCTGAATTCCACCCTTTCCATTCTTTCTTGAATTTGCTTCGAGTTAACTTTGGGGTCTTTACTGGTTCACAATTCTTTAAATTCTCTAATATTTGGCTGCTTCTCATTGTATGCAATCCGACCTCTGATATTTCTTCCTTAAATCCATGTATAAACTAACAATGGTTTTAGAATATCCTCCTAGTACAATTCCTAGCAATGATAAAAGAACAGTTTGGTGGTGATCCTTAACGTTTTTCACTGTGGTGAAGTACCGTGTTTTATGGGTAAAATAGTGCCAAAGTTGTTCGAACAACAAAGCCTTAAATTTTGGGGTTCATGCTTTTGAAACCCCTATGACCACAATTTGATCAGGAACCTGTGGTCGTGGCCCCCAAAGTAGTTAGAGACACAGAAAACAGATAAACGAAAATAACCTCCGAGCAATTTTAAGGCAAAAATGGAACGCCTTCGCTCAGATGTCACCCTCCAATTAGCTATCTAGCATCCCGTCGCGAATTACAGAAGTGATAAAGATGAAGGCTAAGCGCACTAAATTCTAAAACCTCTGAATAAACTTCTTCTTTTAGATTATTAAACTTTCTAATATTTATACATCATATTGAGTCTCCAATATTACACTATAAAATCATATGCAAGTCGAGTATATAATATGGGTTAGTAATCTGAACAAAGTCGCTTATGAACCAGCAAATTTCTCTCTGCCGCAAAAAAGCGAGTAAACCTGGATAGCGTTCGCTTTGTGTGAACATGGTTAATATTTAACACTATTACTATTATTATTAAAGACATATAATATTTAAAACATGGATTAATCTTATTTTGTAGAAAAACAAAAATGATCTTATCTGGCGACGCTCAATGCTCGTAATGATTTACGGTATTTGAAAGAGAGAAATCAAAGAAAGTTGAATGCGCCGCAAAGTGTGAGGATGTTCTTTGTCAGAGTATACCACTAGGGACTAGAGATGAATGGTTTAGAGATGAGGGGTCTAGAGATAAAGGATCTAGAGATGAGGGGTATAGAGATCAGACCCTTAGAGACGAGAGGGTCTAGAAATGAGGATTCTAGAGATAAGAGCTCTAGAGATGATGGTTCTAGAGATCAGGGGTCTAGATTAGAGATCTAGGGATGAGGGGTTTAGAGATGAGGGTAACTCACGGATGATAGTTTACGAAGATTGAAGAGAGGTTTCAACATTTGCAAAATTATACCTAAATGAGTCGTAGGAAGGATATTTACGGGTTCAATATTGACAGAATTTCTTGAATAGATCCGTTACAAGTCTGTCAGTTAATGTCTGTTGGTTCTATAGTTTGTTGGGCTGTAGGCTGAGTAGCTCATGTTGTTATGGGGGTTATTGATTAAATTATGTAGAAGTCACCCTAACTAGGGAGAGTCTGATATAGTGAATTAGAATGAAAATATTTGATGAATTAAGAAGATCCGATGACGTTTCTGTTTGGTTATTTCCATAGAATTTAAGGTTAACTAAGGAAAGTGTAAAAGGATACTTATAATGTCTCTTGGGTCAAGAGTCCATATAAAAGACCTACCTAATGGCCAGATTTTCAGAGTATCATAGCTCTCCACTATATTTTAATATGTTCGTTTCTTCATTTTTTCTCTATTATTACGTATTAACATATTGATAAATTTCTGGTTAGTTTGTGATTGATCTAAAATATATCGATAAGCGTCGATTCTCTCCTCACTTGTTTATCGACTGGACAAAGGTAATAACTTATCTTTATTGTGAATGATTTGGGCGCAGGGAGGGCATTTTCAACTTGGATTACTGAAATATTTCAAAAGAAAAGACGCTCATGACTTTTTGCGGTTTGGGAGATAATATTTAGCAGAGATTTAAGGATGATGATTGCCTTCATTCTTCAGCTGATATTTTAGGTCAAAGGGACTTCCTTGCCGTCTTAAGCACAAGTACTACTTGTTTTATTCGTTATAGCTCGTGAACATCACTAGCTTGGCGAGGATGAAGAGCGTCCCTCAGTCGTGCCTGATGTAGGTGAGGGTGGACATTCATTGCCATATTAGTCTAATTCCTTTCTTATCTCTAAAACTTTTCGCTGTCTTGATTTTTTATTTATACTCTTTTTATGTCATATTTTTCATTTCATTCTTTCAGGATTGAAAGAAAATGCCATCGTTAATCAACTATTTTATATCATTTCTTAATCAAATATTGTTGGAAACAAACTGATCTTATTTTCACTAATTCTTATTTTTCCTTGGCGTCCAGTGGGGAGAGGAAACCTTGCAGCAGCTCACAACCGGAAAATTGCGTGCGCTCTTACCCGCTTATATTATCTACACATTTTCACTTTATTAACAGAATTCTACCTCCGAACATTCTGGCGGAGATGCTCCAGTTGGCCCCGTAAGGGGCGCAGCGATTTGCATTCATGGACGCTGTGCTGACGGCACTCAGCTTAGCCTCTTCTCCTTCTTTCAGAAAGCCTGTGTATGTCCCCTACTTCTTGACTTTCCCTACAACTTCTCCCACAACTTTCTCTGGTCGGCCTCTATTTTCACAGGGTAGATGCTGACCTTCTTTTTAGCCAACTATCCCGGATCGGGGCTGAGAGGAAAGGGGACAATGTTCCCTAACCCCTAGCTCCAGTTTGGGATGGTTGGTTTTGGACAACTTGCTTCATACCTTCTTCACATCCCCTTTCCTTCTCACTTCACGCTCTATCCTATTTACGCCGTGCCCAAGTGGAGCCGCTATGCCGAAGGGCTGCCTGGTCACCAGGTAGGAGGGGTATCCTAAAATGGCAGCACCTAAATCTGCCAGCACCGTACGCACACTTTTCAGAAAGGCTACTGCGAGGGGGGATTATTGTCTGAATCCCGTGTAAAGAATAGCGTCCTCATGCCAGATTATAAAAAAACCTCTTTCCCTTTTCCTGAAGGCGGAGCCGCTTTTGGGCACCTCCACTAAAAAAATGGAGGTCCCTCCGCTTGTGCTTTTACAGGGAAACCTACAAATTCTTTTACCGGACAGGAGGCTTAATCCCCTCCTTTGCCTACGGGTTAGGGGATTTCCCCTCACCCCCTTGTCTGGAGGTGCCCTCAGGTGCCTTCCTCTTCCCAGCGCCAGTCGCACCTTTACTTTCTTAGGGGACTGCCAAGAAAGCCAGCAAGCAGTCATAACCGACCGCTCCCCATTGAAATGGCTCGGTAGGGCAGACCCGTTTAGGGGGAGAGGGAAGACAGGGCCCATCGTTCGCTTCCCTCAAAAGACTTGCTGGCTCGAATATTAAACCTAACGGGGGTCAAGGCCCGTATATCCCCCCTAACCCGACTAGAGAGACCGCTCTCAATGGGACCTGTGATGTCCTGGGAAGATGGCCTCATAGAGGCCCCCCTTGAGGTAGACATGGTCCTTGAGGCAACCCAACTCCAGACGGTAAGACCTTACATGGGGGCTAATCCGGGCTCGGCGCCAAGCATCGAACCCGAGTCTGCTCCTCTGAAGGGTCCTCCTCAAACTGCTGTTCTCCAAGGCAGTACAAGAAAGAGAGGGATCTTCTCCTCCGGCGGGTGCCCCTGCGGCCGCCAGGACCTTCTCCATCTCGGAGAAGAACCTTGCTGAGGACGCTCCATCTGACCTGGGAGCTCCTGCCGGTGGAGGGGAGAAGCGGGTAGATCTTCGAAAAGAGGGCCCAATGCCTCCGAAGCCACCCACCCGCCTAAGGCTTCAAGGCAGAGGGAAAAAAGACTTGCATAGCGAGCCAGATCTCCCCAAATTAGCCCTTGAAGGCGACAGCGCCATCAGCACATTGTCCTTCCAACAGCGCCCGGAGTTTTGTCTCCAGAAATCTTACGGCCATTTCCGTGAGGGTCTTTAATTCGAGGAGGGCCCCCGCGTCTCCTCCGAGCTAGGCCTGGAGGGCATATTCCTTCAATGAAATTGCCGCGGACTCCGAGCCAACTGGGAGGAGCTGCTGAGGCTCGTCTCCTCCCGTTACCCGTTAGCTGTCTTTTTGCAGGAAACCATGCGGGGCGCATGCCTCCTGCCCACCGTCCCGGGGTATAAGGGTTTGGCGACGCCACCACCACGGGATGGGCGGCGGGTGGGAGGATGTGTGATTTACACCCGGCATAATGTCTCCTTTCTTATCTTCGCATTAGATACTTTCTTTCAGGCAGTTTCTGTGCAGCTACACCTTGATAGTAGGTATACTGTTATTTCCGCATCAATTCCACCGTCAGCGGACTTCGACGCTGGGGACTTCCACGGAGTAGTGGCACGGTTGCCGAGGCCCTTTCTCTTGCTCAAAGATCTAAACGGTAGACGACCACTCTGATGAGACTACTCTATTAATCCCCTGGGTCAAGTCATTGCCAACCTGATCGTCAAGCATGAGATGGGTGTCCTAAATGTGGATGAGTTTACGCATCACTGGGGTAGAGCCGCTTCATTTTCCTGCCTCGATCTATTTTTGTGCTCTCCAGATGCACAGCCTGATTTTGATTAGGGGGTGGTCGATGACCTGCATGGTATTAATCACTTCATCATTCAAATATAATTTTCTGGGCCTTTGCCGCCAGAGAGCCCGTCCCTGTGGTGCTTGACGCGGGCACGGTGGTCTGCCTTTCATGAAATGCCTAAATTCTCTATCTCAGTCAAGGAGTTTAGGTGGGTAGATGAAGCCGTTGAGTTCTTCTCCGGCAACCTCATCGCCGCAGGCCTAATTACTAATATGAGAAGGTCTGGCCGTTTTGCACGCCGACCACTCCCATGGTAGTCAGCCGAGTGTGTGATGGCCCTCAAGCAGAAACGCTATGCCTACATGAGATATAAGCGCCGCCCGAACGATTTCACTGTTGCTGAATTTCGTCGGGCTAGGTTTCGGTATATTTCGAAGCACGCCCGCCGCTCTTCTTGGAGGGAATACATGTCTTCACATAACGGGAAGACCCCTCTAGGAGTGGAAGCAAGTCAAAAGGATTCGGGGCAAATTCTCGCAGGACCCCCCTCCCGTTCTCCGGGAGAATGGTACCGCAAACTCGGACCCCGCGTTCGTGGCAGAATCCTTCGCAACCGCTTTCCCCGCATTCTCTAGCCGGGATGCTGCTCTGCTAGCATTCAATGCAATTCGTGATGTCGCGGAAGGCCGCCTGCTGGAGTTTACCTACAAAAGCGGAGAACCCTTTAACGACATGTTTATTCTGAATGAGTTGCGTTCCGCACTTGCTTCGTGCGCGGACACCGCCCATGGACCGGACGATGTCCCGTACGCCATGCTTCGACACTTGGGTAAGCGAGGCATGGCCTTTCTGATAGATTTGTTAAACAGGATCTGTGTGGATTGACTCCTCCTGGATTCCTGGCGAATCGCTACTGTGCTCATCTTTCGCTAGCCGGGAACAGATCACTCTACTCCGGCCGGTTTCCCTCCCCAATCTCTCTAAACTCTTGCGTGTGCAAGTTAATGGAGAAATTGGTAAATATTAGATTTGCCTTTTTTCTGGACAGCGGTCGCCATTTGTCTTCTACACAGTGCGGCTTCCGCAAGTTCTACTTAACGTCGGATGCTCTGCTCCGACCGGAAAATGCAGTCTGCGAGTCCTTCCTTCGTTGACAGCACTAAGCCATGGTGTTGTTTGATCTAAAGAAGAGCTATAATACGGCATGGCGATACGGTATCATGGAGACTCTCTACACGAAGGGGGTGAGGGAACACCTCCTAGTCTTTATATCTGAATTTTTGCGAGATCGTCCATTCCGCGTATGGGTAGGAGGAGCCCCATCCGGCCCAATAGAGCAGGAAGAGGATACCCACAGGGAAGTATCCTCAGTGTTACACTCTTGGCCCTGAACATCAACGGAATCACCTCGGTGCTGCGGAAAGATGTTCTCGCTGCGCTCTACGTGGACGAACTTTCGATCTCTTTTGGCACGGCCCAGATGCCATCTATTCAGCGTCAACTCGAACTGGCAATGAACCGCGTTTCTTGCTCTGCTGAAGCGCACAGGTTTCAGTTTTCTTTCGCCAAGACTAAGGTGGTGCACTTTTGCCGCCATCCACGGCTCCACCCGGAAAATGCAGTCTGCGAGTCCTTTCTTCGTAGACAGCACTAGGCTATGGTGTTTTTCGATCTGAAGAAGAGCTATGATACGGCATGGCGATAAGGTATCATGGAGACTCTCCACACGATGGGGGCGAGGGAACACCTCCCAGTCTTTATATCTGAATTTTTGCGAGATCGTCCATTCCGCGTACGGGTAGGAGGAGCCCCATCCGGCCCAATAGAGCAGGAAGAGGATACCCACAGGGAAGTATCCTCAGTGTTACACTCTTGGCCCTGAGCATCAACGGAATCACCTCGGTGCTGCGGAAAGATGTTCTCGCTGCGCTCTACGTGGACGAACATTCGATCTCTTTTGGCACGGCCCAGATGCCATCTCTTCAGCGTCAACTCGAACTGGCAATGAACCGCGTTTCTTGCTCTGCTGAAGCGCACATGTTTCAGTTTTCTTTCGCCAAGACTAAGGTGGTGCACTTCTGCCGCCATCCACGGCTCCACCCAGACCCAGACTTGTTTCTTAATGGGGTACGCCTGAAAGTGGTTAAATCGCACCGTTTACTTGGTCTTGTATTTGACCAACACCTCCCCTAGGAGGATCATATTCGCAGCCTTAGGGTCTCTTGTACTCACGCCATGGATATTCTCCGTTCCGTAACTTTCAGCGCTTGGAACTACAGCCTTACATTTATATTGATCTTTGTCCGTTCGAACCTCTAGTAGAGATACGAGTTTTATGCATCCGTGGCTGAGCGTTTATTGCGGAAAGTAGACTTGATCTACCACACTGACCTTCGCCTGGCGACCGGTGCTTTCCGCACTTTCCCTATTTAGAGCCTACTTGTCGATGCTGGAGAGAGACCACTCATTTTACGCCGTTCACAGCGTATTATTCACCTGTACACGCGATCACGGCGCCTCCCTTATTCGCCAACAGCTCCTTTCTCTGCATCCGCAGCTTATTTCGACGGTCCCTATGCCGCCGAGAGACGCCAGCTATACCCTAAGCCCTTTGGGTTTAGGGCTCGAAAACTCCTTTAAGAGATAGGTATAGCTCTCGGGCCGGAAGCAACCCTGGTTCTGCCCAGGACGCCCCTCTAGAGGGTACGACCTTTGGCTATTGGTCGCCACGCCTTTGCTTCCAAAGCTTGGGCCCTTTACTTTGCCACAAAAAAAGGGGTGAACTTCCTCCATGCCCTTGTGAAGACTCTTACAACCGGTGTTTACGATGCCCGATGTGCATTACTTTACACTTTTCAAAGTTGAAAGGCATCGTGACCTTTATCTTTACCTATCCGGCGCAGGTATATATTCACTCAACCTCTCGAGGATTTACGATGACCTTACTCGCCTGCCCTCACCCAATTTTATGTCGTCTGCGAACTTGTTTATTAAGTCAAAATTGTCCATCTTTTATATTTTTGATATAAACGATGGATAAAACAATGGTGCTAAAATGGATCAGTGAAGGAGTCTGCATGTGACCGACTCTCAGCGAAAGAGGTCTGGCCGTGCATCACAAATCTCTGCCGATGCCGGCACCCAGATAATCAATTCTCACCATCTTTCTACTAAGACCCATCTCTCGCACTTTAGACAATTGAGTGACGTCAGATACTTGATCGAATGCCTTTTATAAGTCCAGTTAAAGTCCGTTCGTTGCTCGACAAGGCTAGTATCTCTCATCGTGTCGTGGAACATCTCCAGAAAACTAGTTATCCATGATCGTTTCCTACAGATCCAGAGCTTGGTAGCCATGATTAAATTAAGCAAATAAAAGTGTATCGTGATCCTCTCTCCAATTATGTAGTTCCTCTACCACCTTTATCACTACTGAAGTCAGCCATATCAGCTTGTAGTGTTCCGCACTGTTAAGCACCATTTTCTTATACCTCAGAGTGGCATCACACATTTGGGAGTCCATCTGGACTTCGGCACTGTGCAGGGAAGTATTAAAGATGCCAGAGAGGTGAGATTAAAAGCCTTTCTTGACCTTCATTAGGAGACAGTGAATAAACTTTTATGATCAAGCCATTTGTATGCATTTAACTTTCTTAACCGTGCTATTACCTCACCATCATTCAGAGGAATATCATTAAGTTTCTTTGACTCATCCGTGAGTCTCCCACTCATTATATCCATCTCACCCTTACCTCCTCTCTTAAAAACTTTGGAAATTTAATTGAGAAGAAATCGCAATGTCAAGGTTCGAAACCGGTACCACATCAATACCGTCTTTTAATAGCATATACGCTGACGAAGTGGATATAAGCTGTTTACGTGAAAAAATACCTGTTCGGGGTTCCTTTGGTGAGGTACACCACGCAAATCTCTCTGTCCCTCTTGTCCTTCTTAACCACTCCTCTTTACTTGCGTCTTTCCTTACCATCTCAGCCCACTCTCTATAAGCTTTATTTCTTTACCTGATGGTGGTAGCAATCTATAAACTATAACGAACTGCATTTTGAGTTTTAGCGGACAAGTACTCAGTTTTTGTTCCTTGAACTGTGCTCTGGAGAGGAGTCAACTGGCAGCAGTACGTCAACACTGAATGATAACTTTCTGCGTTCTGTTTCAAACCCAGTAAAGTCTGCTCGCCTAAAGTATAGCTTTCCGCCGCCCACTCAAAAACCTCTCCCCCCTACACTTGAAAATTGCTAACTTTTCCCATGTCTGCACCCCTCTACAGCCATACATATCCCCCCCACCGCATCCCTTCGTATTTCGAAAATGTGAGCTTTGTGCGAGGTTGGTTACTGACACGGAGTCGTTAGAGAGAAATTCGATGGCTTTATGAGAGGGAGGTTGGCACTATAAATAGAGTGCCAGGAGGCGAAAGTGGCATTCAGTGGTCCGTCGCCGGCCCTTGAGATAGTACCCGGATCTCGATTCATGCTGGTAGCCATGCGAGGGTTTACCACAATGGTAAGTAATGGTTACTCATACCAAAATGCATAATGATAATAATAATAAGGGAAAAGATGTGGCAGGTACAAAGACCGAGGAGCTTAAAGAGGAGACTACTTGGGATTCACGAGCACGGATGGGCGCGCAACTCTACCTAGTCGTTTTAAATTGAGAACATTACAATTAAAACGACGAGGGAATTAATTAAAGATTGTAAATCATTGATTTTAATTAAATCCCCAGGAGGTTCCAATATCCTACTCCTGAGTTCTTGAAATTGAAAGGTTGTCCATATGTCTGTCATTTCCTTCTCTTTCTCAAGCTTGAATAGGCCTGACTAAGAGGGAAAGATGGTATTAAGCTTCCAATACTCACGTATGGACATTTTCAACAATTTTCTTCCTTTTTTTCCTTTTTTTTTCCTCCGCTTTTTTGTTAGTTTCTTTTTCTCCCTCCAACTGAATGCACTTCATTGCATTACACAAATGTCGGTCCACAGCTACACAATAAAAATAGTGAAAATGAAGATACTTTGACTTGCAACAATGATTGGCAACATTTTGATATGAGTGAATTTAGGGGATTGAGGGGAATTCTGGTAATTTAGCGAATTAAAACGATTTTATGTGAATTTTGCTGAATTTAGTGATTTTAGCGATTTTAGTAAATTTAGGGATTTAAGTAATGAATTTTAATTTTATTGTTCTTTAGTCCTTTAAGTCTAAAGAATCAATCCGAAAGTGATCCATAAGCTCGCATAATTGGGGTGAGACTATGATCAATAATAAATCAACGGCAAATTATATCGATTCATTTTCTGAGAGTGCGAGATGATAAGCTGTGAGCATAAAGTGCTGGAGTGACAGTTTTCCCCTTTTATTTCCCGCCTTTTTTATATATTTAATTTTTTTATATATTTTTGCCACCTTAAACCTTTTACATGTTCAATATAATTATACTTTTTATAATGTGTCCTTTATTACGTATATCATTTGAGTATATTTATTTTCTTTCTTACATTTCTTGGTGCAGTCGCATCTGCTGTTGGTTCTGGTAGGAATCTTAGCCTTTTCGGAGTTGTCCTGCGCCCGAAGGACCGAGGAGGGCCAGGGTGTCGGGGAGCTCTCCGCCGACAGAGGTCTGAGGTCTGCAGAGAGCCAACAAGTGGCGGCAGTGGTCGCTCACGATTTAACCCCCTCGGCAGGTAAGGAACCAAACGCACTCCCCAACCATCTACACACACGAAACCAAACACAATATCTGAACGACCGAACAACAGGAGCTTTCGCCAGTCTGGTGAGCACCGTCGTTGGATTTCTGAAGTCAAGGCGGGGATTATTCAATTTCAGCAAGCACGGGCAGAAACCAGTTTGCATCCCATTGGCGAATACGCTGATACTCACCTGTATCTCAACACGACTCAATACGCCCATACCCACAGCACAACATACCCACACAACAACATGCCCACTCTCTCCTCTGTTCTGTTACACTGCTGATGGAGTTCTGTTTGTTAAAAATATTAACACCTTCTTTCCCCCTGTGTGGCTCTAAGCAGGCTCGGAAAAGATCGAGGGAGATTTAAAAGACGACCCGAGAGAAAAGGCATTATGGTTCTGAGGCCGCACAGTCCTTCAGATGTCAGCTGCAGGATAGTTGTCCATGATGCAGCGCCGAGGGAGTTACCACTAATCTTCATCCCCTCGAGAGAATGCCAATGTTACCACTCTTTTCAGGTCACCATCACCATGGACACTACGGACATCATAAAGGACACCACGGAGGTCACCATCACAAGCACGGTCATAAAGGACACAAAGGCTTCTTCGATAAACACGGACACAAACACCACAATCACGGCCACTTTGGAAAACACTTCAACAAGGTAAGCACACGAGTGGTAATTACTAGTTAAAAGTGTCAACGGACGTAACATCCAGATGCGATCTAGTAGTAATCAAATGGTATTAAGGTAGGCAGGTAATTAGTATAAATATTTAATTAAGTGATAGCAAAACAGCAATGCTATGGTAATCAAGTGCTAATCGAGTGGTACCTGAATGGTAACAACCCATAATCAACAATTAGTTAGTAATTAAATATTTAGACTCTTAAATATCACACGGATTTGAATACAACTGAATCAATAGTGGTAATCTTGCATACAGTGTTTTTTAGATTACTTTTGCCACTTCAATTCAAAATTTACGGTAAATTTATTTAATGGCAAATAATCAATCACTCAAATAAATAATACATTTTAGGGGTTCCATGACCATGGCGGAAAACACTATAAGGGCCAACATCATCACGATAAACACTATGGCAAACACCATAAAGGATACCATGGACACAAGGGTCATAAGCATGGATCAAAGGGTCACCATAAGAAGGGACATCATCTCAAGGTATGGTGACAGTATAGTTCTAATTGTACTCGTTGGTAATGTTAATTGGGGAAGGTGTGTAAGATTTTGAGACAGGGTGAGATTGCTGAGTTCGAGATACTAACTACTTTGTTCTGTCCAACAGGTGTTCAAGAACTTGTACCACAAGGTGGAACACGGTCACCACAAGAAGTACTACGACGATGACCACCATAAGAAATACCACCATGACCATGACCACTTCCACAAGCACTTCAAGGGACACAAGGGAGGGGACCATCATGGAAAACACTACCACGTAAGTACATGACTTTGGTAGAGGGCGTTAGACAAACCCTTTCTTCAGAAATTGTGAAAAACAACCACAACTGAAGAGTTGTGGCTCGCCCCTCCGGTTATGTGCTGGTTCCTGAAGTACGGTCTTTATTTTTTTTAGTATGACCGGTATTCTTTTGTATATAAGACCATTATTGCTCCATAGATAGGCCCATGCTACCTACTCGTCTTTAAGTAGGCCCCATATTCCTCCTTAGTCAGTTAGGTGATTTAATCTTAATTAAGTAGACCCTTTATTCGTCCATAAAATAACGCATTTATTCCACCCAAGTATGCTTATGATCCTCCCTAAGCAGGTTCTAAATTTCTCCTTAAGTAGGCTCTTTATTCGTCGTGGTTACAGGGCGGAAAACACCATAAGCACCACGGACACCACGGCTTCTTCAAAAAAGGGGGTCACCACGATTTCCATAAAGGTCATAAGGCTCACCACGGTCACCATGGTCACCACGGTCACCATAAGCATTATGGAAAGCACGGTCACCACCACAAAGGGTTCGGTCACAACCACCATCACGGTCACCACCATCACTGAAACGAACTACAAAGATCCGTCTGAGGATGTCCCATATTTTCCTTGTTTGAACGTGTCTCTCCTTTATTATTGATCATTCTTCTACTCTGACATTTCTTTGTAAATAAGAAAAGTTGTTTCTGCAGTTGTGACCTCCTTCTGAAATCTGTGAGGCCTTCAATTAATTACAAGGAAGTAAAACTTTCGAATAAAAAATAACTTTGTTTCCTTTATTCACTAGGTTTCTGTTGAAATAAAACTAACCATTAGTACATAAGGTCTAATAAAGTGTAAATAAGTCATTATTAATATATATTAGTATTTAAAAGAACAAGGTCTGCTGACCAAAAGTCGCGTGCTCTCACTTATTCTGATTTATGACCTAACAACCTTCATACCTTTTCAATAATTCCAGGAATAACTTTTGGAGGACCTTTGTAATTATTTCATTCCAAAAGAGAATCTAAAACAACATAAGGGTATCAAACTCTGTTAGAATCGACCAAAGAGTTATGATGTTATTGCCAAAACAATATAATTCTTGGGCTAAACTTGGGACGACCATGGCAATTTTATCACTCGCCAGAAAGATGAAACAACATAAGTGTTTCCAATTTCGTTAGAATCGGCTAAATAGTTACAATATTATTATAAAAAACTTCAAAACGGGGACCGACCGACATAATGAGATGTACAGTCGCCCTCGAGAAGAAGCAACCTCAATCAAGATACACATATCAGTCACCGTCAGTTTAGAGGTTAATTTAAAATCCAATCAATCTAGCCAGAGCTAAAATTTACACTTATCGATTTTAAAAGTTCTTACTCCATCAGTCTTTAGGATAGATGAACTGTGTCTCAAAATATATGAATATGCGACAAATAACTTTCTTCGTAAGCAGTAAATACTTCAATGGTTTCAAGAAAAGTTGAAAATCTTGTCACTTTTCATAGCGTTTCAAATGAGATCTCCCGAAATTCTACAATTCATTTCAAATTCGCTTCCAAATGTTAGTCTCCAAAATCTTATTCTCTCATTGATAAAATAGAGTTCATAGAGTCTACTTTAGGATCGGAATGACTGGCGATACAACCATTGCAAGTCAACCCGAATCACAAACCGCTGTTGCTTAACTTCGGTGAAATGCGAAGAGATGTTTTCACACAGCTATGCCATCGATGCAAATTTCATATGAAACAATGTTGCATCGATAATCCCACAATGTCAACGCTGATAATCGCTTAGGAGTGAGACTACATGACCAAAGCAATCTGTAAGGATGCTGAGTCAATCGAAAGATTAATCAACCATGTTTTGCGATAATTTGATTTTCCATTTTCATATGTAGACAATCTATTGGTGTCCAGTAGGGATGCGGAGGAACATCAGAACAATTTAGAGCACTAATTCGAATGATTGATGCGGCACAAGTTATAAATCAAATCGGGCAATTGTGTATTCGAAATTGCTTTTGTAGACGTTCTTGGTTTTAAAATCAATTAAATAGGTATATCCCCTGACAAAAGTAGAGTAGAGAGTTTCCACGCCTTCAAACCATAAAATAATTGCTGCAATTTTCACAGATGCTTTTACAAACGATGAAACTACCATTCTTTCCCTCTCTAAATAAATAACGACCTCAGTCCTCCTAAATGGCCACAACACGGCGGAAGACGCCTTCCGACAAATTACAAATCATTGGAAACTTGGCAGACGCTGCTCTCCAAGCCCACCCCAGGACCTTCTCCTTCGAATTATGGCTGAAAATTCTAGTTTGCTCTCCCTTCATTTATGCTTTCAAGAGTGCTGAACTCAAGTATTCTATCTTTTGTTAAGAAATTTCACCATTTCCCTAGGCTTCAAATATTTAGAACATACTGTATGCTTAAGGGTAACGAATTTGATACAATTATGTTCTTCGGCATCATCTTTTGTCCATTCCAGTCACAAAAGACAAAACGTTCACCAAGGAAAGCTCGCTCCCTTTAATTCCTGAGCCAAGTTACTAAGGACATTCGGAATATTTTGGACACCAAGAACCAGAGAGATACCCTCACAGGATAACCAATCGACCTAAATGACTCACATCACTCTCCCACCAACTACACTCATATTACACTGCGCAGGATTACACTACCACACCAATTGTTAGCCCAATTTCTCTTGGTATAGCATCTTTCACGACTCGAGCCTACGTAGCTCTTACTATTCCCAAATCTTCAGACGAATAATCCAATCGTCTCCTAGCAAACACGTCAACTTCCCTCAAATGACAAGAAATTAACGTGCCTCACACTCACAACCCTATCATCTGTAATATTTCACAAGCCTAAGATGGACCTACATCACTCTTCACTTTCGAAACTGGCATTCAACCAATTATACTACCTTGGCCTTTTATAACATAGTCTCCTATTTAATTAATCCAGATTCCTTCGTATTGAAAAGTATGTAGGTATAAGGAAGTCTGAGATTAGCTCAGGATTTTCTTCTTCTGGTAGAAAATGAAACGAAAGTAGAGCGACACTAGAAACCTTCTTTCCCACAATTTGTAGTCACCAATGATAGCTTGTGTCATGTATCTTTCGACATGAATGATCCCTTTCCTACAAAAAACTCAGGATGTTAATAGTTTACAGCCATCTGCCAAAACAGAGAATAACTAAAACCTTCACACTTCAGAGTCTGCCACTGAAGCCTTCTTCAACGGCTTCATTAAAATTCGCGCACCAACGAAAATCGCGTCTATTCAGTCGGCTATTGCAAAGTTACGCATCCTCGTTGAACGCGCCAATAGCACGTTGAAAACATTGTTCCTAGCGAAAGGCGGACCTAACAAATGGTTAGGGAATGATCCACATTCCAAGATGGTCATAGCTGACTTTAATACCAAAATTATGTAAATCTCCATTTATATAGAGCAATTTAACGATCGTAATGAATGTGAAAACAGTTAAGTCAAATTTATAGTAGCAATCAGTTATATCAAGCGTAACTCCCCCAAGGCGAATAATCCGTATTTCATTTCAGAATAGTATAGGGATCATTCTTGAGTGTTTTTAGGATTTATTTTCTACCCGGAGTAATGATACATTAAAAAAATCATTTCATTAAAAATCCTCAATAATTAGTATATCACGAATAATTACTTACATATGTAAACAGTTAGAAGAGTTTTCTACCCAATACAATATATAATTCAACACAATCGATACTCCTATGTACTAAAAGGAAACAAAATTCGTATAAAAATAAATATTCGAAATCTTAAACACGTTTTCACTCCTTCAACAACGCCTGACATAAAAACAGAAAAGCTACATTCCACGACGCAATAAAAAATAGCGCGAAATGGAATTTGCGATTTAACCTATAAATCTTATCCCCCGAGACGCCAAGAATAAGACTAATAATGAAAATACTTTAATCATTGCCGAACTTTTCATTTCTCCCCTCAGTCTGGTATTCCCGTGCTGAGTAACTATTTAATGAAAAAACAATTATCACTCACATTTATGTCATGTACAGGGTGGCCCATAAGTACCAGGACACTCCACATATTTAATAACATACTTATACAAAAGTTGTACGTGGAGTGTTCTGGAACTTATGGACCATCCTGTAGATAAAATTGCTAATGTACATTGTATTCTTAGCAAAAATAAATGGTCAACTAATATTTTGGAAGTGCACATGTCTCCGTGACATTAGTAATTGATTTATCATCTCTGTTTTTGTTATCTAAATCTGACCTCATTCTATAGGTGCAGTAGGTGCGGTAATATGCTTATCGGAGTCTTGAATTGCTTATAGCCTAGAGGCATTTTTCAGTCTTGGAACTAAGTTTCCTTGGCTTGAGCCAATTCTCTGTTAGAAAAAAAAGTAACGTTTATCAGATTGTCCTGCCTTCATTTGTAAATCCTAAGTCGTTGGTTTCAGATATACAAATATCAACATGATTAATCAAACTTAATGCATTAAGATTAGTTGGTATAGTTACTCTTATATGTAGGTTTCTATATTTATTTTATTCGTATATAAAAATTCTGATGGGTTAGAGGGAAAGGAAGACTTTTAGAGGCCGAACTCGATGCGATTTTCTTGGAAACTTGTCGTACATGCCAAGTGTATCCTAAATTTTTGTACTTTAAACTATACTATAAATCCCTTTATAACTCTCAGTTTTCCCAGGACTCCCTCGACTACTTAATCAATTATGAAATTAACTCTAAAACAACGAAGGTTGATGAGCTTTCTCCCAAAGTTCAAGCCTATTTCTGCTCACTGATGAATAACCTGTCATTTTTGGATGGCCTACTTGTTAAAACTATTACTGGGCGAAGCCAAACGATATTTAAAAATAACATCATTCAAACACATGATCGTAAGTTAAAAGCTCTCGGTATAAGTTCTCCCAAATTTCTGGACCCTAATACGGTAGTTACAAATCTTACAGATTATCATCTCTCAGACCGAGAAAAATATTTGCTATCACTTGAGTTGGAATTTAAACTTCCCAACCTTTCTTTTTCCAAGCCTACTTTGATGGTTTACTTTGAAAAGTTGGCCAGGGACTTAAAAGCTGTCCTTTTCTATGGCTCTTTCAATAGATTTCTGACGGAACTTTCAAATATTTCTCACGACATATCAGAAGTTCAGGTTACATAAGTCCACTTCAATTATTTTTAGGAAATCTGACGTAAGAATTCTGCGTAACTTGGGGAGAAATAAAAAACTTATAATTACAAAACCAGACAAAGGAAACGGAGTAGTAATATTAAATCGTCAAGACTACATAGAAAAAAGACAAATTCTTTTGGCAGATTCCTCTAAATTCAAAAAAATGCAAAAACCCGAAGAGCAAATTGTAACTCAATTGAAGGACAAAGTAAATTGATTTCTTAACAACTGTAAATCTGTCTCAACTCTCAGTTATGAACTTTACTCTAAATTACATGCCACAGGTTCTGGCTTAGCCAAACTGTATTGTTTACCCAAAATACATAAACCTGGAATCCCATTACGCCCCATTTTGGCCTCGTATAGCTTACCTGCCTACAAACTGGCAAAATACGTTGTGGAATTACTATCCACATTATCAAGGAATGAATACACAATTACCAACTCGTATAGTTTCCAAGCAGAATTGATTGCATATAAAGCAAATTTTAGTAGTTTTTTAGTGAGTTACGATATTCAGTCACTGTTTATAAACATACCAGTTAATGAAACAAAGACTATTATTTTAGACATAATTTTTAAGGATTCACCAACCTTCCATGGTTTCAGTAAATCAGAATTCAAGTCTTTGTTGGACCTTGTTTTTGGTGGGTCAGTTTTTACCTTTGATGGCCAGATTTACCAACAAATCGATGGAGTTGGTATGGGGTCCCCAATCGGCCCTTTAGCAGCCGAATTTTTCATGACTCATTTGGAGGAGAGGGTTTTTCTGAAGTTCCTGATTCATGTAGACCAACTTTCTATAGACGTTTTGTAGATGACTCCATAGCTATATTTAAACAACGAGATCAAGCTTTAAAATTTCTTAATTTTTTAAACACCATTCATCCCGGTATTAAATATACAATGCAAACTGAGAGTGATAACACCCTCCCCTTTTTAGATCTTTTAATAAGAAAAAATCAAAATAATCTAGAAACATCAGTATATAGGAAACCGACTAATACGAGGTTAGGATTAAACTTTTTTAGTTGCTTAGATTTGAAATACAGAATCTCATTCATTAAGACCCTTCTTCACCGCGCATACAATCTCTGTTCATCCTACAATTTTATAGACAAAGAATTTCAGTACCTTAAATCTTTCTTTATGCACAATGGTTTTCCTTCCTTTATTGTAGAAGAGTCAATCCGCACTTCCTTAAGTGGATTGTATCAACCAAGCCACCCTGAGATAACGGTGGCAAAAGACAAACATTATTTAATAATGCCAGAGCTGGGTATTCACAATAAAGTCCTTAGCCGAAAATTACACATATTGCTAAGGAAATACTTCTGTCAAATAAAATTTCAAATTGCCTTTGTCAACAAAATCAATATAAAATCTTTCTTTACAATAAAGGATCCGGTTCCAAAGAGTCTTCGGAGTTCGATTATATATTTATTTTAATGTCCTGGGAGTTCCCAAGGCAAATATATCGGAAGCTCCGTGAGAACTCTGAAGGCAAGATTCTCTTCCCATATGGGTATAAGTAATAGAACCGGTAAGATCCTTGAAACCAAAGAAAATTCAGCGATAAGAGATCACGTAATAAAGTGTAAAAGTGATATCTCCTTAGAAAACTTTGAAATTCTAAATTCGCACAAATGTCCTATTACCCTTCGAATCTTAGAAACACTGAAAAAAACCCAGCTCTCCCCGAATTTAAATAATAATCTCTCGTCGGTTCCCCTCCTTGTTACTTGAATTCGTTTAGATGTGGGTTGCGGGGCGCAGTTTTGGTACTTTTGGGTCGGCCGGAGCACGTAACACGCTCGTTGGCAAGGTTTGTGATTTTGTATATTAGGTTTCGCCAATTTTTCCTTCAATTCTTCGTTTAAAATTCATTTTAAAACAGTTTTATATAATCATTAGATTCATAAATGAAATTTGCCCTACCTTAATAGATTTTAGCAATTTACACTCGCTAACTAATTTAAATATTTAAAATCCGTCCCTAGTCTCTATTGTAAATTTGAGCCCCATTTTGAAATATTCTCTTTAACTCTAAATTTGCAAATCAAAACTAATACTAGCTAGTAAACTTCTAGATGTACATTTAGCAGTGTGCTCTGATAACAGTGCAAAATATTTTGTTTCGTTTTTTTGTATTTTAGGCCTAAGAAGATGACCGTATTGTGGTCGAAACGTCGCCGGTTAATAAAAAGGATGATACCAACTATTTTCCTCGCCTTGGGATTTCTGTTAAACATTATATATATATATATATATATATATATATATATATATATATATATATATATATATATATATATATATATATATATATATATATATATATATATATATATATATATATATATATATATATATATATATATATATATATATATATATATATATATATATATATATATATATATGAATGCAATGTCCCGCAGGAAAAAATGAAAGGTGTTACCAAGTATGTACTTTCGAACTTTATTAAGTTCCTTATCAAGGCTAAATACAAGAAATAATATTATATTAGAGGTATATATATGTTGAAAAGTATGAAAGACCGTCTCAAAAACAAGAAATCACCAATGAGGAAGACAGAAGGGGGAAGGCAAAGAGAAACACATTAAGAATTAAAAGACGCAGCTAGTAAGGTCAAACTAAGCCGACGGAAAGGGTAACAGATTCAAAGAAATGGAGATAGCCTAACGAGGGTGATTATAAGACACGATGAGCAAAAGGGGGGAAAATACAATGTACAAAACAGAGCAGTGACAATTAAAAAATAAAAAATAATAATAAAAATAAAAATAAAATAGGGGCTACATAACTAAAGAATGTATATAAAAAACTAAGAACGAAAGGCAGAACTAATTTCTTTAAGTATTAATCTTTTAATTATAGCATTTATTCTATATAAGCCAGGGGAAAGGTTAAAATTATCACATTGGCTTATAAAAGCTTATACTAGCTGCGTCTTTTAATTCTTAATGTGTTTCTCTTTGCCTTCCCCCTTCTGTCTTCCTCATTGGTGATTTCTTGTTTTTGAGGCGGTCTTTCATACTTTTCTTCCATATATATACCTCTAATATAATATTATTTCTTGTAGTTAGCCTTGATAAGGAACTTAATAAAGTTCGAAAGTACTTGGTAACACCTTTTCATTTTTTCCAGCGGGACATTGCATTCATATATATATATATATATATATCATAACCCTCCTGTAGTTCAAATTCACTCACATTGTCAGTATATTTATTTTCATTACAAATACTATATCTATATCTTAATCAATAATATAACTAAATTACTCATCCTTTTTATTTCTAAGGCTATGAGCATTTGTATAAAGACAACTCAGCCCTCCTATCTTTGAAGCATCTCTTTTATCTTGTACACCTCTACTCTATCTCCTCTGCATCTTTTTCCTTTCCTTGCCTTACCCTGTACTGTTGTATCTCCATGACCACTATAAGTAGCTAGTTTGCCGCCTAATAAAAACCTAATAACACTATCTAACTCCTGCTACCATATCTTAACCCCAGCCCGGCTTAGATGGAGTCCATCCATTGCACACAAGGCCTTATTCCCCCAAACCCATTCCAATCATCTACAAACTACAATCCCAACTCCTCATACAGGCCTTTCACATATTCATTCAGTTCAATTGCACGAAACAACCATTTCATGCCCCCACCTAATCTCGGAAGCACACCTGAAACAACGCCTTTCCTCCACTTTCACTCATCCTTTCAACCAACCATTTGTATCTCTATCGTAACTCACATGAACCCAACCTCTTCACATCATTTATTCCCACATGCGTAATCACAACAATATCCCTCTCACACCCATATATCAGACTATCATACCTCTTAGAAACCTCTAAATATATAATCTGAGAATCACCCATCACAATCACCTCAGTCATTCTACTAGTTCCCGTAGGCCTAGCTTTACTCTCTCTCTCTCTTCTATTCTCATTCCAAATACCATTTATTCTACTTTCTGCCACAACTACATCAGACTAATCCCTTTCAACCTCTTCCTCTCTTAGAGCATCAAAGCTGTTGGTCAACCTAACAAGTTCCATGTCCATCTTAGTAACATACCTAAGCTAGCTATTCTATTCGTATTCACCCACCATTCATCTTCACTTACATCAGTCACTTCTTTATCTCCAGTCCCTAGTATAGGCCTATCTTCATTGCTCCTTCTCCTAGTCACACTCCTCTTACGTACACTAGCATCCTTTCTTACTTGATGCACCAAGTGACTTAACCTCTTACATTCATCACGCAACCGACGCATCTCCTCTTGCGAAGCCACATTTGCACTACTGACATAACACAAAGGGCATTCAGATACATTAGATCTTTTTTCAACACCACAAGAATCACAAACTACTCGTAGATACATGCAGCAAAGAAAAGACTTCATCCAAGCAAACAGCCATTTCACTCAAATAAAGATGTCGTTCGAGTGACCACGTAAAATGTAAACAACCTTTGATCAACTTAGTCCGACGCTGTCGAGTGGAATTCACGCTTTCAAAAAGTAATACTATTGATTACAATTACTATTAACCCTTTATTATATGCTCTTGTTAATTTACGATTATAAAAAAACGTAATTCAGAACTTTTATTCAACTTAAATACTTCATTAAACGTCTAAAACAGGGAACTGGGTAAAATAAGTTTGTCACAAACAAAAATATGCATTCATTAGCAGAGACAAATGAAAGTATAGTGAATATGAATTTAGAATATGAATTTTCGTCACGACAGAATTTTCCTAAAGAATTTCATTGATAAAATAAGAGAAAATTTCTTTATTTTACGTAACTTATTTACAAACTCGAGACACCCTTAACAATAATGCACCAAAGCTTGCAAAAAATATACAGTACTGGCGGAATTATTATTAATTTTTCTAAAAGTGAAAATCTTCTACAAAAATGCTAAAACGAATTTTATTAATTGCAAATAAATTTATTTTAACACATTGGTACAATGTTAAGTCTTCTGCATTCATTAGTAAGCAGGAAATGTTTTGCACATTTCCTGGATTCGCTTAGATCTGAACCAAACTTCAATGAGACGGCATCTGAGTTGTTGTTTGATCGTAATGGGCTATGGGTATATTTCATATTTCAACACATACCATAATGTCTCAATTGGATTCATGTCCTGGTAACTTCAGAGCAATGAAAGCAGCTGAACTCCATTTTGTGCACACCATGGCTTCAATGATTTTTCTGTATGACCTGGGTACGAGTCTGGTTAGAATATTCAAAGTCTGTCGCCATACCATTCCTCTTATTTGTGACTGTAAACGACCTTTAAGAACTTCTACATACTTTTCTTGGTTCATAGTTTTCTCAACAATGTACAAACGACTTGCTAGATGCATCAAAGTGGCTCACCACACCATGATTTTGGTTGGAGATTTTACTGTTTTCCTCAGACATTTAGCCTTAAATTCTTCTCTAGGTCACCTTCTTACACTCTGCACCCTATCATCTAACACTACAATAGTTGATTCGTCAGAGAAAACTACCTGCAAAAGTAGAAAATACAACGTAATTAGTTGAACGGCCATAGAAATATTGGAAAAGCAATTGAAGTAATGAATTACCAAATAAAATTTATGGTTTGAAAAGATTGGTGCCATTACAAAAGTGCGCTACTGTTAAAGTTATTAAGTGTAGAGGGATCCACTAAAATAGTAGTATTTCCCCACCTCCTAAGATATTACTTCGGGAGAGAAAGCAAGCCATTAATCCCCTTCCCCTCCGACTTCACCCTTTTTGGACTTGCCACCAGATCACTGAGAAATTCACACCGAGGCATGACGCTGAAATTCAAGGCTACCTCACCACCGTCTTAATCTTCCCTCCCCCCGGGTCGGGAGATTACTCATCCATTTTGTTGGTTTGCTTCCAACAACTTTTATGGCTGCAGCCGCTGGTCGTTCCATCAGACCCGCTGATCACAACCTCTTACACTTTCCCGTAAGGACACGCTCAGTTGTTCCGGCCGATAATGAAGGTTCGAGAAGGTCCCTCTCTCTTTCTCCCTATTTTGGAGGAATCCAGGTATATATGCACCCTCCCAAAGATTACCCACAGATTCGATTAGACGACGATTCCCCGAACGGAGTTCGATTCAACGACGTTCTCTCCCGAGAAGTGTTTAATGACGGTCGCAAGCCGCGGAAGAGCTGGACATCACACTCGTATCTTGGGGTCAGGGAGAAGAGTCTCTTGAGGCAACGTCAGGATTGGAGAAACCGCCCTCCGAAGTTCTTCTGGTGACCTCTTGAGGACAAGAGGCCCAATAGCACGTCAATCCGAGTTTGGAGAACTCATCTTCACCCCGCCTTCGAAGTTCGACCGTTGAACTCTTGAGGACAATAGGCCCGATAGCTCGCTCGAACCGAGTTTGGAGAATTCACCTCACCCCTTCGAAGTTCGCCCGGTGACCTCTTGAGGACAAGAGGCCCGCATCTTACTAAATCAGAGTTTGGAGAAAGTAGCATCACCCTCTTTGGGTTCTCGGCTACACCCGTGAGTAATCAAGGTCACCAAGACCTTTCCCCAAGTTCACCCCGCTTTACTCTCGAGGTTCAAAGGAACCAAATCGTACACCACCCTAAATCTCCCATTATAACCATTTAATAACCCTGGTTATCCAATTAGTATTCGGAACCCAATTCTGTCTTATTCATGTAGATACATATCCATATTTATTGTCTACCTTTTATCTAGTGTATATTAAAAATCTATTTTTGTCATCTTGTTTGGAATATTCCTTGATCACGCAGCTGCAGCTATCTATTCAAATCGCACTGTTGGTACAATAACATTTGTTGCCTTGCTTAGCCTACCTTAGAGCCCGTGTGCGTATATTCCCGTACACTGGGCCATACTTCGACATTCAAGTTTTAATGATTTTTATAAATTACAGGTAACTGGTTAGCTATATATGTCATTCTTACCTCCCTCATTGTTTTGAATCCTTGAGCGATATGATTTCAACTAGTTTAAATCTTGACAATTATCCTTTTTTTTCATACTAACACTGACAGCTTGAGTTGAAACACCTAGTTTTTGCTATTTCTTTCTCTTTTAATTTAGTTTCTTTCAGTAAAACGTTTATTTGTCCAATTTTTGAGGACTCAAATCACTCTGTCTACCCATTTTCGTTTATTTCATTTATAGCTAAATAAAACTACTTGAAACACACAAAATCAAATTATTAAAATAACTAATAAACTATGTTAAACACACAAAAGCACTATAAATAACAGAAAAAGTCTTATTTGCACTCTAAAGCCAACTGACTCGCCCAACTGGCTGTGACTTTATTGAAATGGTTCAAGGCAGTGTTGTTCCTTCAGTGTTACTAACTATACTTACCAAGTAATCTAAGGTTCTTGAAAATAAAAGTTAAATAGTTGCTCGGTGTTGGCTTTTCTTAATAATTCCGCCAGTACTGTATACTCACGTCTGCAGAACACTTGCAAACGCTGATACACGGAAGAACAAACACGTGCACAGATACACAACTAGATAAACTTTTTAGTCACTATTTCGTTGTACACGATTGTTGTTGTTTTGTCTTTTAGCCCTGCCGCTGATAATTTATGCCCTCCCCCCACCGCCCTTTCTCCCTACCACACTGGAAACTGAAATTACTCTCTGGCAAGAAAAGATCCTAGTGCTACTATCAAGGATATTTTTACACAATCGAAGAACGGGGATTTTTTTTCAGCATCATTCTGGCGACTGCCTACTGAGGCAACAGTTGAGGAATGGGGAGAGAACCAGACGGATGAAAAGGAAGTTGGAATAATGGAAACCACAAAAGGAGAATATATATATATATATATATATATATATATATATATATATATATATATATATATATATATATATATATATATATATATGTATCATGTAAGAGGACATGTTGGATACATGCACTGTTAAAGTCTACAGCAATGGCAGCGTTAGTCACTCTGACTTGTACTCTCTTTATTCTTCTTACAAATTATTTTACTGGGTCTGTGAGGCGATAAAATACACTTGTAAAAGACATAATTTATCCTGCGACGTCTTTCGACCGTGGTAGATCATCTTCAGGGAATGAGCAATAACTTTGAGTTCTGATGTACTCAATAGTGGAAGGTAATATAAGTAGTAGTAGGAGATAGGTTATGAAATTGGTAGGAAGGGTTTGCCCTAGTTTAAGGGGCATCGCAGGCATGTGTTTACTTTTAATTTCTGGTTTTTCCTTTTTGTTTGTTTTATTCTATGCTATGGTTGACTTGTTTTGTGTGTGTGTTCTTCTTTGTATTCTTCTTTACATTTGTCTCCTTTGTTTTGTTTATTTAGTCTTCGTGTATGCTCGAGCTTTTGAGCCTTTATTAGTGTTCTGATTTAGTGTTTAACCTCGTGTTTTGTCCTGTTTATTTGTGTTTTTTCGTTAGTTGTGATTAGAAATGGTGTCTCACATTTATTGTGTCGTTACTCTATCGTGTTTATCTGTATAGTAGTGTAGTGTTCTCCTCGGTGCAGAGTTTAGTTCTTGGGAAAAGTCGATTTCGGGCGACTTTCTCTCGCAATCTGGCAGGGATATTTAAATTGCCACCTGTTCTTCCTAGTTCTGGGATGATATCATTGGCCAATGTTGACCAGACATTTTTGTCCAATTTCTGCGTTGCATCATTAATGGGCTCCAAACGTTGTCTGCGGTGTAGGTCTCTTTGCCGAAGATACTCTCTACGTCTGCTTTTGTTGATGAATAGGGATACAGAAATTTGTACTCGCTGGAGCCTCCTCATAGAGGTCTTGCTGGCCGCTTGAGCCACTACTACAGGGTAGATGAGCTTAGCCCGGAAGAACATCAGGTATATTTTCCTGATATTTGCTGAGCTAAGGTTTCTAAACCTATATTGGTTAGAGATTTCTCTATTCGCCATATTCTGTCTCTCCTTGTAGTGTCTCGAATATCCGTGGTCGGGGATTTTTAGGCCTAGGACGGTGCCTTCTGTGGAGTATCCGTATCTTCCTCCCATCTATTACGATGGCCCACGTCTACTTACGGCTCAGTGGTAGGAACTTAAACTTGTCCCTGTTATTCCGAATTTTCCATCTTCTCTCATATTGGTTAATGTTAGAGATTTCTCCTATAGTGCTAATCGTCTGCACCCTTGCTTTTCTCAACCTACTGGAGACGATCTGCGTGACGTCATCTGCGAACTGCATATATATCGTGTCCTTGTAGAGCGGAGTAGGGAGGTTAAGTTCGAACTCTGGTCCTTTGTGTTCTTCGATCATGATACGCGCCCTTCTGTCCATGACGAAGTCACAAAGGATTACTTCCAAGACCGCGTCTAGCTGGAGGCCTAGGATCTTGTATTGGAGTCCTTCCAGCCAAACCTTGTCGAAGGCTATCTGTATGCCCCTCAGCACGATGTCTACATAGTGACCCTTCGCTCGGCAATATGCGATATTTTCTGTTAGGAGCGCCAGGGCCGTTTCTGTGTCCCTTTCTGGACGGAACCCATGTTGTTGCGGGTTATGCACTCCTAGCTCGTCGAATTGAGTTTGTAGCCTGACGGCTATAATCTTCTCAAAGATCTTGCCGGGTATTTTGAGGAGAGAGATTGGGCGATAGTTAGCCACTTGATCTGGGGGCTTGTTCCTTTTCGGGATGAAGATGATTTTAGCAATCATATACACGTCTGGGAAGTAAAATGTATTCAGGGATGCGTTCATGGTGTCCACCATAAACCCAGACCAGCCGCGCGCTCTTTGTTTAAAGGACCGTATGGTGCTCATGGTCTCTTCAATGGTGATAGGGCGCCCATGGTTGGCCATCTCTCCTTTTCTAGATACTTGCGGGTGTGGGTGAATCATATGTATCATCGTTCCGAAGTCTCAGAGCAGCTGGTCTTCGAAGTCCTGGTAGAACTCTTCTTTCTCCTCAGGTGATATTGCAAAGATCTCTTTCCAATGTCTTCTAAATCTTCTTTCGATAGATTCCTGGGCCTGGGAAGCAATCCCCTAAGTTTTTTTTATGTTATTCCAAAGATTTACAGGATTTCTTTCCTTGTTTAGTCTGCCTATGTTATCGTCTCAGATTTTTCTTTGCTTTTCAAGGATAATGTTTTTTAGCTCTTCACTTAGCTACCTCAATCTGGCTGCCCTTTCCCGGTTTGGGCCGTCCTGCCTACTTCTAAGTAGATTTCCCTATTTTTCCTTGCGATATCCTTTATTTCGTCCGTCCACCTAGGTTATCGAAGAATTTTGTACGAGATTCTGGGGACGCATCTTTCGTCTGCTTGAGTGAGGAGATTAGTGATCTTATCTATATCCTCATCAATTTCTTCAAGATTTGCGTCATCCAGGTCAGCTGGCTGATAGTTACTGAGCATTTCTCTGTACTGTCCCAGTTAGCTTTTGCGTAGCTTTTTCTAAGTGTGACGCCTTGAGCATTGGCCCAGGTGATATGGTGGTGATGATGGGGATGTGATCGCTAGGGACCACTGGTCCTAGTTCGTTAATGATGTTAAAGGGAAATTCTGGACTTTCCAATACAATGTCCGTTTTGTCGCCAAACAGTGTGTTAGGTAGGTTGGGAAATCTGGCCCGACCCTCTAGACCCTATTTATTTTGAATTGTAGTTCCAGATTCCTTCCCTTTTGGTCGACGCGCCTGAAGCCAGATGCACGGCATCTGGCGTTTACGTTGATTTCTAGCAACGATAGCCTTTGTGCCCGAAGGGGATTAAGAAGTTGCTAATCGGTAGGTCTTGGCGTCTGGGCGGCTGGTAGGCTGCCGCCACAGTTAGGCCTCCAAAAAGATCGGGAATTCGACAGCCACAAATGATTCGTCTAAATCACAATAATTTAGGTATAGGATACTCCACTATATACATATATGCATAAAATAAAACATAGAGGCTGCAAATATTAAACATAAACGATGCAAAAATTTTGAGCGTGAGCGCTATAAATTTTTTAACATAAGCGCTGGAAAATTTGGAAACATAAACATAGGCACTGCAAATTTTCAAACATTAGCGTTGCGAAAATTTTAACATAGGCGAAATATAATGGACCAATCACATTCAAGGAAAATATTAGTCGGTATTAGGGACGGTCACAACGAAGACAACGGGCCTTCGGAAGGATGGTCTCTGGCTGTAGCTGCACGTTACTTGTTGGTTTATTCACTTGGGTGAATATGGCTTCGTCCATTTGCAGTCTCCATCGGTTTTTGAGTCGCAGGATGATGGAGGTGTTTCTGTTAAGGTTTTCACGGGATAGAGTGATGTCATGAGAGTTGGTGTGTTTCTTAATTGCTCAGTCTTGTAGGTGAGCAGTCAGTCGCCTCGAAAGGGTTATGGAGGTCACGCTAATGCAATTAGAATTGCAGTGTTCTCAGTCACTAATCTTGCACGAATATTCGTACACGTCATCAGTGTCCTGAAATTCGCTCGTCGGAGGGAGACAGCTGTTCTTCATAATACAACTACTCGTTCTCTTGGTTTTCTTTTTCTTTTATATAATACTCCTATATATTAATAATGACTCATTTACACTTTATTAGACCTTATGTACTAATGGTTAGTTTTATTTCCACGGAAACTTAGTAAATAAAGGAAACAAAGTTATTTTTTATTCGAAAGTTTTACTTTTTGTGATTAATTGAAGTTCTCATAGATTTCAAAAGGTCACAACTGCAGAAACAACTTTTCTTATTTACAAAGAAATGTCAGAGTAGAAAAATGATCACAAATAAAGGAGAGACTCGTTCAAACAAAGAAAATATGGGACATCCTCAGACGGATCTTTGTAGTTCGCTTCAGTGATGGTGATAACCATGATGATGCTTGTGACCGAACCCTTTGTGGTGGTGACCATGCTTTCCATAATGCTTATGGTGACCGTGGTGACCGTGGTGACCGTGGTGAGCCTTATGACCTTTATGGAAATCGTGGTGACCCCCTTTCTTGAAGGAGCCGTGGTGTCCGTGGTGCTTATGGTGTTTGCCGCCCTGTAACCACGAATAGAGAGCCTACTTAAGAGAAATTTTGAACCTCCTTAGGGAGGAAGATAAGCCTACTTGGGAGAAATAAATGTGTTATTTGAGGAGAAATAAAGGGTCTACTTAATTTAGATTAAATCACCTAGCTGACTGAGGAGACATATGGGATCTACTTACAGATGAGTAGGTAGCATGGGTCTACCTAAGGAGCAATAATAGTCTTATATATAGATGAATACCGGTTATAATTAATAGAAAATAAAGAACCTACTTCAGGAACCAGCACATTACCGGAGGGCCGAGCTACAACTATTCATTTGTGGTTGTTTTTCACAATTTCTGAAGAAAGGGTTTGTCTAACGCCCTCTACCAAAGTCATATACTTACGTGGTAGTGTTTTCCATGATGGTCCCCTCCCTTGTGTCCCTTGAAGTGCTTGTGGAAGTGGTCATGGTCATGGTGGTATTTCTTATGGTGGTCATCGTCGTAATACTTCTTGTGGTTACCGTGTTCCACCTTGTGGTACAAGTTCTTGAACCCCTGTTGGA
The DNA here is from genome assembly GCA_963969495.1 of Ceratothoa steindachneri. NCBI lineage: Eukaryota > Metazoa > Arthropoda > Malacostraca > Isopoda > Cymothoidae > Ceratothoa > Ceratothoa steindachneri. The sequence goes on from OZ018336.1 coordinate 66,150,682, forward strand.
CAGAACAAAGTAGTTAGTATCTCGAACTCAGCAATATCACCCTGTCCCCAAATCTTACACACGTTCCCCAATTCACATTACCAACGAGTACAATTAGAACTATAGTGTCACCATACCTTGAGATGATGTCCCTTCTTATGGTGACCCTTTGATCCATGCTTATGGCCTTTGTGTCCATGGTATCCTTTATGGTGTTTGCCATAGTGTTTATCGTGATGATGGTGGCCCTTATAGTGTTTTCCGCCATGGTCATGGAACCCCTAAAATGTATTATTCATTTGATCGATTGATTATTTGCTATTGAAGAAAGTTACCACAAATTCAGAATTGAAGTGGCAAAAGTAATCTTAAAAAAATAATGCAAGATTACCACTATTGCTTCAGTTGTATTCAAATCAGTGTGGTATTTATCTAACGATTTAATTACTAACCGAATTGTTCATTTTGGGTTAGTTACCATTCAATTACCACTCGATTAGAAATTGATTACCATAAATCGCTGTTTCACTCTCGCTTAATTTAATATTTATACTCATTACTTTCCTACCTGAATACCATTTGATTACCACTATATGGCACCTGGATGTTACGTCCGTTGACACTTTTAGCTAGTAATTACCACTCGCGGGCTTACCTTGTTGAAGTGTTTTCCAAAGTGGCCGTGATTGTTGTGTTTGTGTCCGTGCTTATCGAAGAAGCCTTTGTGTCCTTTATGACCGTGCTTGTGATGGTGACCTCCGTGATGTCCTTTATGATGTCCGTAGTGTCCATGGTGATGGTGACCTGAAAATGTGGTAACGTTGGGATTCTCTCGAGGGGATGAAGACTAGTGGTAACTCTCTCGGTGCTGCATCATGGACAACTATCCTGCAGCTGACATCTGAAGGACTTTGGGGCCTAAGAACTATTATTCCCTTTCTCTCGGGTCGTCTTTTAAATCTCACTCTATCTTTACCGAGTCTGCTTAGACCCAACAAAGGGGAAAAGAAGGCGTTAATATTTTTAACAAACAAAACTCCATCAGCAGTGTTATATAACAGAGGAGAGAGTGGGCATGTTGTTGTGTGGGTATGTTGTGCTGTGGGTATGGACGTATTGAGCCATGTTGAGATACAGGTGAGTATCCGCGTATCCGCCAATGGGATGAAAACTTGTTTCTGCCCGCGCTTGCTGAAATTGAATAATCCCCGCCTTGATGTCAGAAATCCAACGCCGGTGCTCACCAGACTGGCGAAAGCTCCTGTTGTTCGGTCGTTCAGATATTGTGTTTGGTTTCGTGTGTGTGGATGGTTGGGGAGTGCGTTTGGTTCCTTACCTGCCGAGGGGGTTAAATCGTGAGCGACCACTGCCGCCACTTGTTGGCTCTCTGCAGACCTCAGACCTCCGTCGGCGGAGAGCTCCCCGACACCCTGGCCTTCCTCGGTCCTCCGGGCGCAGGACAACTCCGAAAAGGCTAAGATTCCTACCAGAACCAACAGCAAACGCGACTGCACCAAGAAATGTAAGAAAGAAAATAAATATACTCAAATGATATACGTAATAAAGAACACATTATATAAAGTATAATTATATTGAACATGTAAAAGGTTTAAGGTGGCACAAATATATAAAAACATTAAATATATAAAAATGGCGGGAAGTAAGCGCGTAAAACCGTCACTCCAGCAGTTTATGCTCACAGCTTATCCTCTCGCACTCTCAGAAAATGAATTGATATAATTTGCCCTTAATTTATTATTGATGATGGTCTCACCCCAATTATGCAAGTTTATAGATCACTTACAGAGTGTTTCTTCAGACTCAAAGGACTAAAGAACAATAAAATTAAAATTCATTACCTAAATCCCTAAATTCACTAAAATCGCTAAAAATCTCTAAAATTGCTTAAAATCACTAAACTCGCAAAATTTCTCTAAAATAACTAAAATTCTCTCAAATCATTAAATTATTTGCACTAATATTATTAAATGCGTAGAAGTGGACCTACATTCGTGTAATCCAATGGAGTACACACTGTTGGAGGGAGAAAAAGAAACGAATAATTTAGCGTAGGAGAAAAATATGGCAAATATCATTGCATATGCCATCTTTACATCTTAGTTGGACCCATCCAATTCCAAGGGTGAGAAAGGAAAACAAACAACAGACAGAAGAATAAACTTTCAATGTCAGGAACTCAGGAGTAGGATATTGGAACCTCTTAGGGATTTTCTTAAAAAAACAATGATTTACAATCATTAATTAATTCCATCGTCCTTGTAATTATAATGCTTTCTTTTTTTAATTGACTAGGGAGAATTGCGTGCTCATCCGTGTTCAAGAGTCCCAAGTAGTCTTCTCTTTCACAACTTTTCCCTTATTATTATTATGCATTTTGGTAGGAGTAACGATTACTTACCATTGTGGTAAACCCTCGCATGGCTACCAACATGAATCGAGATCCAGGTGCTATCTCAAGGGCCGGCGACGGACGACTGAATGCCCCTGTCGCTTTCTGGCCCTCTATTTATAGTGCCAGCCTCACCCTCATGAAGCCATCGAATTTCTCTCTAACGACTCCGTGTCAGTAACCAACCTTGCACAAAGCTCTCATTTTCAAAATACGAAGGGGAGGGGTATGTATGACGGTAGAGGGGTGAAGACGGGGAAAGGTAACAATTTTCAAGTGAGGGGGGGGGGGATGTTTTGTGTAGGTGGCTTCCTTCGTCCTCAAAGGGAACCGAGTCCTTTCCTTACAACGACATGCAAAGGTATTTGTACTCAGAATCCTTTTCTGTCTCTCGCGCGTTTTTCAAGGGAAAGACGTTTTTATTTCTTCCTTTTAACTACCTTGATTGGCCTTGGATTTGTTTTAACTACTTCAAGTTATTACTAAAGATTCGAAATAACTAGAGTTTTAGATGGATTGCTCATAATATTTAAAACTAACAATAATGACAATAATGTATGCAAACTACTCAAAAATGATTTTATCTGTATTCGTCCCTCTCTCTCTCTCTCTCTGTCTGTCTGTCTCTCCATGAAAGGGTGGCCTTGAGGAAGGAGAAGCTACTGTTACGGGCAATGGTCTGCTCCAGAACCGCAACGAATATTTTAAGCTGTGCGCGCTGGGGGTCACATGCGAGATCATGGAGGCGCAATGACAATCATCATCATGGGTCTGGCTAGAGCCGTGTTTGCAATGTAGTAACCAAAATAGAGTCAGGTTTGGCGTAATGGATCCATCTTTGGATGAGCAAAATAGAGGTGGCCGAAAAATATACTTTAGGTGAGCGGACTTTACCTGACTGGAAACCACGCAGAGAGTTGACTCTTCAGAATTTTGACGGTACTGTTGCCAGTTGACTCATATTCAAGGCATAGTTCAAGATAAAATGCTGAGTACTTGTTTGGTAAAACTTAGAAAACAGCTCAATGAAGTCGATAGATTGTTATCGCCATCAGGAATAGGAGGAAGGCATATAGATACTGAGCAGAGATGCTAAGAAAAGACACAAGATGAAAAGCATTGTTGAAGAAGAACGAGAGTGACAAAATGGTTTGCGTGGTGAGGCCCTGCAAAAAAAAACACATAGAGATATTTGTGCACGCTAACAGCTGATATCCACATCGTCAGCGTATATGCTATTAAAAGACGATAGTAACGTGGAACGGAATTCACACCGAGACATTGCGTTTTCGATAGAGTGAGTGTGAGAGTCACGGATGAGGCAAAGAAACTAAATGATATTCTCCTGGATGATGGTTAGGTAATAGCACGGATAAACCCATGCAAATCGCCAGTTCATAAAGGTTTCTTCACTGCGTCCTAGGGAGGGTCAAGAAAGAGTTGTCACCTCACCTCTTTAGCATCTTTAATTCCTCTCTGCACAGTGACGAGGTTCATATGCAACACCGGATGGGTAGTGCAACTCTGAGCTGTTGGAAAGTGGTGCTTAAAAGTGCGGGACACTACAGGCTGGTAAGCCTGACCTTAGCGGTTATAAAGGTGGTAAAGAAATTACATAATCAGGCAGAGGATCACGATACACTTTTACTTGCTCAATTTAATCATGGCCGCCAAGCTCTCTCTGGTTCTGTAGGAAACGATCATGGATAACTAATTTTCTGGAGATTTTACACGACACGATGAGAGATACTAGCCTTGTCGAGCAACGAACGTACTTTAACTGGACTTCTAAAAGGCATTAGATAAAGTTGCTGAGGCACTCAATTGTCTAAAGTGCGAGAGATGGGTCTAAGAGAAGAGGGGGAGAATTGATTATCTGGGGGCTGGTATCGGCAGAGAGTTGTGATACACGGCCAGACCTCTTTCGCTGATAGTCGGTGACTTGCGGACTACCTCACTGCTCCGTGTTAACCCCATTGTTTTATCCATCGTTTATATCAAAAATATAAAAGATGGACAATTTTGACTTAATAAACAAGTTTGCAGACGACATAAAATTGGGTGAGGGGAGGCGAGTAAGGTCATCGCAAATCATCGAGAGGTTGAGTGAAGGTTTACCTGCGTCGGATAGGGAAATAGAAAGGTCACGATGCCTTTCAACTTTGAAAAGCGTAAAGTATTCCCATCGGGCATCGTAAACACCGGTTGTAAGTGTTTTTACAAGGTCAGGGAGGAAGTTCACCCCTTTCATCGAGGCAAAGTAAAGGGCCTAACGAGTGTTAGGTTACATTAAAGGGAAGTTCAGTTTCTAAACAAGGAAATTGCGCTGCCCGTGGATAACTCGCCTGTGGGACCTTACTTGGGGACTTGGAGGCCTCGAGAATAGTAATCACCAGATGTTGTTTAACTTGAGCAGAATAGAACAAAAACCAGGGATGATGGTTTCAGTTTTCTTGGTTTCAGACTATTTTGGTGGGCAAGGGTTCACTCACGATTTGGGTCATCCTTGTCCTTCCATATTTCCTCTCCTTTCTCTTATTCCATGCCATCTTTGGTCACCATTAATTTCTCTATTCAAGAAATAAATTGCGCTGAATTTCGTCATTGAGTTCAATGCAGAACCTTAGATTTTGTCTCATTTTTCTACGCCGTTAAACGCCGGAAATTCCCAAGAATCAATATTCCCATTCCTATTCCAATTCCCTGTCACTTATTTAAAAGAACCCGTTCGGGTACATAATCCTTAGGTCTTTAGGGGAATATAGGTGTCTCGCTATTTGGTCAAACCTGCCTGTGTGTGTATTTATTTGTGTACATTTTCCCCCGCCGTACACACGTATACTCTATGTGGAAAGCAAATTCAGTGTTACTCATTTGTGATTCCCAATTTCCAAAACGGCTGCTTGAAACTGAGCCATCGTGAGACATCTCCCCCTGCCCTCCCCAACCCCCAACCCCTCCTCCCACAGCCCCTATTTCACCAGCTCCCCCTTGAATCGAAAATGAGGTCTGTTGTTTGGTCATTCTATTTTCCTCTTCAAATCCACTCAAGCGTCCGCAATTTAAAGCGAAAACCAACGAGGGCATCTCCGCCAGAATGTTCGGAAGGAGAATTCTGTAATAAAGTAAAAATGTGTAAAACATAATATTATAGGGTACGCAGTTCTCCGAATGTCAGCTGCTCCAAGGTTTCCTCTCCCCACCAGACGTCAACCCTTAGCGAATGACATGAAAAATAAGACGATAAAAATAGTAAAAATTGGAAAAAAAGGTTTGAGAGATACGAAAGGAATGTGATTAATAGGGCAATGAATATTCAGCCTCACCTACATCAAGCACGACTGGGGGACCCTCCTCATCCGACCAAGTCACTGTATCCAATTGCCCCCCCCCCCCTTCGCATTACATGAGGTGGTATTTACCCACCCGTGGGGGCTCTATATATCTTAAAATAGTAAACTGCAATGTGCCCAGTGATAGTATGCGCTGAGTATAACAATGCAAACTATTGCTATACTAACCGCATACTATCACTGCGTGCGTCCATTGCAGTTTACTTTATAAGAAGAGAAATAGATCGTCATCAATGGACACCGTCCATATTGGTTGTAGCAGCTGGGAAGACGAGTACAATCTTATAACGAAGAAAACAAGTAGTCCTTGTGCCTGAGATTTACGACTTTTTATAGATATTTTAGTAATCTAGGTACAAATGACCTCCCTGTACCTAATTCATTCACAATTCATTCATTCACATAATAAAGATCAGTTATTAACTTTTTCCTGTTGAGGAGAGAATCGACTATTATCGATTTATTTTAGATTCATCACAAATAACACACAAATTCACCAATATGATTATGCGTAATAATAAGGAAAAAAGATAGAAGCGAACACTTTAAAATCTAGTGGAGATACTAGTGATACTCTGAAAAATTGCCCACTAGGTCTTTTACATGGGCTCTTGACCCAAGATACATTATAAGTATCCGTCTACACTTTCCTTAGTTAACCTTAAGATCTATGGAAATATCCAAACAGAAACGTCATCGGATCATCTTCATTTATCAAATATTTTCATTTGAATTCCCTAAAGTATTGTTGTGACATTCAGAAAAACAGAATTATGCACGCAGGCAACTTCTGTTCTTAGGCTTCAGAAGATATTAAAGTTATATCAAACTCGCCCTGGTCAGAATGACTTCTACGAAATTTGGTCAAGAACTGTCAAAACAATTTGTAATACTCGGAATACAACTGAACAAACTATAGAAGTAACAGACATTAACTGACAGACTTGGTTCAAGATATTGCATTAAGGTACCGCCCGACAAAGTACATCTGGTCAAGAAATTCTATTACTATTGAACCTATAAATATCCTTCACAAGACTCCTTAAAGTATAACCTTGCACATTTTGAAACTTCTCTCCAAGTCTTCGCCAAATATCATCCGTGTGTTAGCCTCATCTCTCAGAACCCCTCATCTATATATCTCTCATTTGTATACTTTTCACTCTAGACCCCTCATCTCTAAACATATAATCTCTAGACTACTCATATCTAGACTCCTAAACTCTAGTCTCCTAAAGTCTAGACTCCTCATCTTTACCCCTACACCGCTGATCTCTAGACTCCTCATTTTTCTATCCCTTGTCTCTAGACCCCTGATATCTACACTCCTCATCTCTAGACCATAATCTATAGACTAATTATCCCTAGATTCCTCATCTCTAGGCCCTCATTTCTAGATCCCTCATTTCTAGACTATTCATCTTTAGGCCCCAGTAGTTTGTGAAAGGATGCCCTCGAAGCACTGGGTGAGAGGAAGTCCCCTTCGGAATACCCCTTTCAACCCCTTCGCTCTAAACCACGTGCTACTTGGCGTGGAAAGTTTAGAATCTTTGAGAAGGAAGGAATCCCGCGCTGAGTCACCCGACCCAGCCGTACTAACCCTACCCCTATAGCATGAGGCAAATTTCGCTGTGCGATTCGACTCGTTATCTTGAAGTAAGTTTACATAGACTGTCGTCGAGAATCCTCTAGGAACGGCCATGCCCTGGGGCTATTTATCGGACCAGCCACCTGGCTATTTAACCCTGAGTCTGCCATTCCTTAAGGAGATTAAGAGTCTGCCAGTCCCTCCGTTTAGACCATTTTGTCTGTTCCCCCGCGAAGTCCCGCAGCCCCTGTTCGAGTCGTACCTCTCGTTAATATCTCACCACCACATCTAGATTCGTGAAGCTTTGGCCCCAGTTCAGAAGAAAGCTATCGAGCGACCTTCTTTTCGAAGAACTATATGGCCCCCCTTCGTCTTGGGTCCCCCTTCAAGACTCACGTTCCTTCGTGTCTGAGACTCACTTCCAAGACGCAGAACCGTCTCGTGTTTGAGATTCCATCTCTCTGGGGCAGACAAAATCTCGTTCTTCAACAAAAAGTACTCAAAACCCCGTCTACGATTCCTCATCGTTAGGACTCCCCAAAGTATCTTCCCGAAGACCTGTGCCATTGGTCTCCTCCCCTCCCTCCTCAGACCACCACCACGCTTCAAGGTAAAGCTATCTTGTGTTGTAATCCCCTGATTACAGGCCCTTCAATCGTCACCCGCATCCACTTTTTAATTGACTTGCCCCTCAATCATAATAAATATCTCTTGTTCGAGTTCACATTAATTTTGGTCCTCCCGCTTAACTCTGTAATATTATAAATTGTCCCAATCCAATTAACTATCTTTATTGAGTAATTTCTTCCCCTTTTGTATATATATATATATATATATATATATATATATATATATATATATATTGCCACTTTATTATATTAGTTTGAGGAATAAGTTCTTGCGTTTTTTTTAATGTTGTCTTGATTTAAGTTTTGTTGACGTGATTTGTGCACATATTAAGAAACAATAATAAATAATGAGAACAAAATTTGCAAAGGTTAGGCTACGTCTTTTAACAGCGTAGACTATTAGGCTTTTGCTTAGGCTACGTCTTGAAGTTGAGTAATAAGTCTTTGCGCTTTATTTAAAAGTTGAGTTAATTCAATTTTTGTTCTGTACCCTCAAAATGGAATGCCAAGTTAAAAGAAAAGCGCATTTCCGACACTTGTTGTTATTCATTTTTAATCGAGACGTAAACAATGCAAACGCAGCCAAAGCTCGTCGCGAAAATTGTGCTGTTTAAGGAGAAAATGCTTTATTAGAAAGGACAGCTCACGTTTAAAAAACGGACATTTCAATCTTAATGACGAAGAACGTTCTGGTCGCCTCATTAAGTTGGAGTTACGATCGATTGAACGAAATTCTTCATGAAAATCCTTGCCAATCGACTTGAGAATTGGCTGCACAATTGGCGTTTGATCAGAAAACTGTACTGAATCACCTTCATTCGATGGGGAAAGTTCAAAACCTCAGGGCATGGGTTCCGCACGCTTTGAGCGAAAGCAACAAACTTCAACGCACCAGGATTGCCGCAAGTTTGCTCGCTCGTCACAAGGCTAGTTGTGGATATAAGGACAGATTTCTTCACCGCATCATCACTGGCGACGAAAAGTAGTGTGTTTATGTCAACATGAACCATCGAAAACAATGGCTTAGCCCCAATAAAAAAAAAAAACACTTCCACGATTAAAGCAAGGACTTCATCCACGAAAGACAATGCTGTGTGTGTGGTAGGATTGTGAAGGCATCATTCTTTATGAGCTCCTTGCGAACAACGAGATTGTCAATGCAAAAATCTACGTTCAACAAATGTATTGACTCGCCGAAGCTATTCGTAAAAAGCGACCTCATCGACGTTATGGAGTCCTTCTGCAACACAACAATGCTCGTCCTCACATTGCTAATATGACAAAAGACGCCATCCAAACGCTTAATTGGAAAATCCTGCCGGATCCTACATATTCGCCAGACATGGATCCATCGGATTTCGATCTGTTCTGATCGCTTTCCAACAATTTGCGCGGCGTTTCGTTCAATACTGATGTGGAATTAAGAACCGTGTTAGACGAAATCTTTGAGTCAAAATCCAGAGAATTTTATTGCAGAGGCATCGAAAAGTTAGTTGAACGTTGGGAAGAAGTCGTAAATAACAAGGGAAAATACATTATTGATTAAATTGTATATTTGTCTCAATTAAAAATGAAGTTTTTCTAAAATTGCTAATGGTAATGAATATATTTGATAAAACCGCAAGAACTTATTCCTCAACCCAATATGAATTAAAATTATATTTTGGGGTCTTGTTCTTTATATATCCTTTGAACTGCAACTTGGCAAGCCATTAGATAAATCTCGGTCAATCGTCAATCGCACTCTGTATAAAAATCAAAGAGGCAGTCCCCCCTCTCCTTTAATTGACCCAAAGCATATCGCAGGCCGCCTCGGATCGGCTCTCTGCCGGTTCTTGTGTATACGCCCTTGCACCGAGCAAGTCATCACAGGCATAGCTCGATATATATATATATATATATATATATATATATATATATATATATATATATATATATATATATATATATATATATATATATATATATATATATATATATATATATATATATATGCAACAAAACTCACAAGGAAAATTAATACGTGGATTCCAAGTACTTTCGAACTTTATTTCGAGTTCTTTATCAAGGAATAACAAAAGTTTCGAAAATTGAAATATTTATAAGGATGATAGAGAAGTGAGGGAACACCTGCAAAAAAGCAAAAAAAAACAATCAACAAAATGAATCAATATGAAATGGATACCTTAGGAGGAGCGGTGATAAATACAAACTAAGATCATTAAATCAGGTAAATTCAAAAGATCAAAGGTTGACAAGAGGATTAAAATACCACCTAAGCAATTAGGGAGGGAGAAAATCTGAGCAAGAGATTATCCTCAGTTGTAAGGATTGAAAAATCAAGGTAGAATAAGTAAAGTATGTTCTAATAACTTGGAACGATTTTAAATGTGAGTTAAGTTTAAGCCTCTAATGATCTTTTTCTTTTTCTTTCAGATTTAACAACTTCAGTTTTTGACAATTTCAACCATGGAAAGATTAATTATCGAACAACGTGTTAAAGTTATCGAAGCCTATTACGAATATGGACGTTCAAACAAAAACGCATTTCGGGCACTTCGCGATTCTTTTGGTCAACATAATCGACCAAGCGAGAGTGCAATTGGGAAAATTGTTCGTAAATTCAAACAAACGGGGTCAGTTACAGATATGAAAACGACATTGCGTGCTCGTTAATACCGTTCAGCTGAAAAAATTGCTGCAGTGCGCGAGAATGTGGCCGAAGATCTAGACACTTCTATTCGTCATCGCACGCAGGAATTGAACCTCTCCACAACAACGTTACATCGAATTTTGACAAAAGATTTGTCTCTACACGCTTACAAAGTTCAATTGACACAAGAACTGAAGACTGCTGACCACTTGAAGCTCCGTACATTCGTCAATTGGGTGTACGAGCAAAGACAAGCCAATGATGATTTTTCGCAAAAAATCATCTTTAGTGATGAAGCCCATTTTCATCTTGGTGGATTCGTTAATAAGCATAATTATCGCATTTCGGCTGATGAAAATCCCAGGAAGATTGTTGAAAAGCCACTGCATCCAAAAAAGGTCACTGTTTGGTGTGCATTTTTTGCTAGCGGAATCATTGGGCCGTATTTCTTCGAAAATGATGCTGGGAATTCTGTAACAGTGAGAGGCGAGCGATACCGTCCCATGATAACCAACTTTTTATGACCTGAATTGAATTCTATCGATGTCGATGATTTGTGGTTTCAACAGGACGGCGCCACATACGAAAATGGCTTTATTGAATGAGAAGTTCCCAGGTCGCATCATCTCTCGAAACAGCGAGGTAAATTGGCCACCACAATTGTGTGACATGACTCCTTTAGATTTCTTCCCTTGCGGTCATCTTAAAAGTAAAGTTTATGCCAACAAGCCAACAACGATTCAACAGCTAAAAGATGAGATAATAAGGCATATTGGTGAGATCGAGGAGCAACTATGCAGAGACGTCATCAAAAATTTTGACCATCGAGTGGAGGTGTGCCGCCGAAGCCTTGGCGGATATTTAGCCGATATTATTTTTCCCACATAATTGCGATGACTCAAATAACATGATCCATTAGTGAAATCAATACATTTTCACCAATAACACTGTTTTATTTACTGCTAACTTTGATCCGTCTTAATGAAACACCCTTTACAAATGTTCTAAAGACTTTACTCAAATGAAAATAAATACACAGACATAAACATAAGGCTAAATAAATGCACATAAAATAAAAGTAAATAGTTTATTAAGATTAATATAAATATTTAGTCTCAATTTAAAAGTTTCGACAGTGTATTGTGAATATAATTTAAAGAATAACCATCGAGTTTATATAAGACAGGATTTAACTTAAAATTTGAGAATTTACTAATGAAGGTCGATTCAATATTATTTCGTGAAATTTCACGAATCATCATTGAAATTTTCAAAGTGAACCACTGGGACATTGTAGCCGATGGAGTCGCTCGATTACTTCCCCTCCTCAATACCCACCTGCGTGAAATTTTTATTTCGCTTCCTGCCCCAGTCATCTTCGATTACTCCCCTTTCAAGTCGGAATTATTATCGGCCGTTAATATGAATCCTGATTTCTATAGGGCAAAGTTCCGCCAGGCCAGGATTCTTCCTGGCCAGATTTACCGCTAATTTGGATTCACCCTCCAAAGGCCTTTTTAATTCTGATTAGACTCAGCGCAGGTCAACCACGAATACGAGTCCCTATTTTATTTCGTCTCACTGGATCAGTTGATGGTTGCACTTCCCTCCGAAATCCGCGCATTCATGAAAGATAGACGCGTGTCTTCTTCCTTCAAGGAATGTATAGAAGAAGCCAATGGGCACGCGTCAAGCTACCACCTATACCCCAAAGAGTAAAGGTAACATCTCCAAGTTCCCCCCGAAGAACTCGCCCAATTTTGTGAAGGTAGCTGGTCCCTCTAAACCCAAATAATATCCCTCGCCGGAATTGAGAGATATTAAGCTCCTCGTAAATAATCCTCCAGCGTCGGATTACCACCGAAAGCCCTCAATGTGATTTTCCTGCGGTGTTCCCGGTTATGTGAGGACCAACTGTTCCCAAAACTCACAATTATGTTTTGCTCCTAATCAGGAAATCCACCAAATATGTGCTTCTCTCTCTCATCCGCCTGCTTGCCCTGAAACCACAGCACTTCCCCAACAAGTAGTCCTCCGGGACAGCAAATCAATTTCTTGTTCAACAAAAGCTCCCCCGGTGGGCTTGAGTTCGAAAAAGAAACTATTAATGGTTGCAGATTATGAATCCTTGTAAGAGTCACCGGCTGAACTTGCTTCGTCGTCTCAGAAAAGTTGCTCCCTCCAGTGGGTCCTGACCACGATAAATTGTACGTCCCATGACTACATAGGACGTACAAATCGGTTCCCCGTGGTCTGCTGCTATCTCGAATGTAAATACTTTACTGGTTGGGCCAAAGTAATAGCAGCCTCCATTAAGTTCTGCGCCGTGTTGGTCGGCCAAAGCCCGCAGCTCTCTCCTAACTCCGTCGCACAGCTCATCATCACGATGGCCCAGGCGATTAAGGACACTGCTCCCCCCCCCGTGCAATTAGAACCCCCTTATGCCTTAGAATTTGCAGCCCTTCAAAATTAAACCTTTTCAAGCGCTCAGAAGGAATTCCCCACCCTCCAGTCCTTGTGGGAAAAAGCGAGAATTGACTAACAAGGATCTGCCCGTAGTCAAAGGAAAGTCGCCTATCTATTAAATGACGGACTCCTTTTTCGTTCCAGTTTGGCTGAGGATAAAACCCCAACTCCCTCGATATGTAATCCCCGTTCACATCTTCCCCAAGTCCTCCAACTCGCCCACCATGGATTACTGGCTTGTCATTTTAGTCATAATAAAACAGCCCAGAAAATCTTCCATTATTTATTTTGGCCTGGTACTGCCAAAGAAATTGCCGAGTTTCGCAGGTCGTGTGACATTTTTCAAAATACTACAGGAAAAGGACGAATTCCACCTACTCCCAAACAGAAGACCCCAATTGTCTCGGAGCCTTTCTTTAGAATAGCCATAGATTTGATTGGCATAATTCACCCCCCGGGGGGTCTAGCGAAGGACACTAGTACGTTCTCACTCTTGTTGATTTTGCAACGAGATTCCCCGAGGCAGTCCACCTTAAAATCTTCCGTTATTTATTATGGCCTGGTACTGCCAAAGAAATTGCCGAGTTTTGCAGGTCGTGTGACATTTTTCAAAATACTACAGGAACAGGACAAATTCCACCTACTCCCAAACAGAAGACCCCAATTGTCTCGGAGCCTTTCTTTAGAATGGCCATAGATTTGATTGGCATAATTCACCCCCCGTCTAGCGAAGGACACTAGTACTTTCTCACTCTTGTTGATTTTGCAACGAGATTCCCCTAGGCAGTCCACCTTAAAAAGATAGATAGCTTGACCTCTGCGGAGGCCCTGATTTCTATCTTTTTCCGCGTCGACATCCCGAAGGAAATCTTGTCCGACAGAGGTAGACAGTTTACTTTTAACCTAATGGAATACCTCGGCAAGCTCCTTAAGATCACGCCCCCATTCACCTTCCCTTTTCACCCCGCCGCTAACGGTGTCTGTGAAAAGATAAATGGTACTCTGAATACCATTTAAAAAAAGTTATGCCAAGCTTATCCCCGAGAATGGCATCGATACCTGCCGGTTTCGCTGTTTGTCTACAGAGAAATACCCCCACAGAAATTTAGGATTTGCCCCCTTCGAGCTTTTGTATGGCCGAAACGTCCGAGTCCCGATGGGCATATTTAATGAACTTTTTTCCAATACTCGCTTGGATAAGGAGATTAAATCCTCTTATTTTTACGTGTTAGACCTTAAGAACCGCTTGGAAGAATGTGCCGATATAGCTTACAAAAGTACGGACATAAACTTGGAAAAGTATAGGATTTATTTTGACCTTAGGTCAAAAGAAAGGCGATTCTCCTACCCGCAGAGACAAATAAGCTCTTGTCCCAATGAAAAGGCCCCTTCCCAATCCATGAAGCACGCGGCCCCGTAGATTACGTAATACAGACCCCCTCAGGAAACAAATTGTTTTATCTAAATATGCTTAAGCGCTAACACCGCCGCGCCTGCATTAATAATATAATTGCTCTTGACAGAGAGGCAGTAATTGAAATCTCTTATCCCTCTGAGCCTCTTAATTTAATTAAAACCGTATGTGTCGAGTCTGATAACAACTACCCTCTCCCTTCGCTCGCCGGTTTCCGTGAAATATTTGCCCTGGAAATAGATTTAAATCCCCAGCTGGAACCTCCTCAGAAGAAGCAATTGGCTCTTTTGTTGACTGAATTCCCCGATATAATTTCCGAGAAGCCTAGTTGCTCTTTATATTTTAAGCATAATGTAGCCCTAACGACCCAGGAGCCTATTTGCTCTAAACTATATCCCTTTCACGTTCACTTGCGTCCTACTTTTAACGCCAAACTAGAAAACTTGCTAAAATTAGGGATCATAGAACCTTCAACGTCGGATTATTGCTCCCTCATTGTTATGGTCAGAAAGACAGATCAATCTTTTCGCATGAGCGTAGACTTGATAAAACTGAACGCCTTAACAGTTTTCAACGCTGATCCTATCCCTTTGATAGACCAGAGCCTACATCTATCTGAAGAGGCTAAGTTTATTTCAGAGATAGACTTGTGTAAGTCCTACTATCAAAATACCCTTAAGACTAGTGCCCATAAATACACCGCATTTCCCACAGAAAAAGGCCTTATGCAGTTTAGGCGTCTTTCTTTTGGTTTAGTTACTGACTGCAGTAACTATAATCGTATGATGCGCCAGATACTGGATGACTGAATAACATTTCCTTTTACTTTGATAACGTTTACGTGGCCATTCACACATAGGATCAACACCTAATATCCCTACGCTCCCTTCTCAATAGGTTCGTGAAAACGGCCTCACTATAGGCTCCAGCAAGTGCCATTTTGCCTACGGTAACATTAAATACCTTGGTTTCCACATTGGTGAAAATCAAATGGCACCCCAGCAAGAAAAGGTGAAGGTCATCGATGACATGGCCCTTCCGCGTAGAAAAAAAGAATTACGCTTTGTTGGATCGACATCCTTTAACAGACTCTTTGTCCTGAATTTTGATGCTTTAGCGTCCTCCATTAGCTTGCTGCTAAAGAAACGTTCCCCGGACCATATCGTATGGAACTCCAAGGCGACCGCCGACTTCCATCAACTGAAGAAAAAACTAACGTTAGCTCACATACTGCGACTCCCGAACACGAGCAAACCGTTTAAAATACGAACGGATGCTTGAGTGAAGGCATCCCTTGCGTTTTGCTCCAGTATGAAGAAGATGGCAATAGTTATCCTATTGATTACGCCAGCCGGAAGCTCTCGTTCGTCACGCGAAAGGAGCTACGTGATAATAGAACTTAAGGCTCTAGCGATCGTGTGGAGCGTGCAAAAATTCAAAACATATTTGTTAGGTAAAGAGTACGTGATCGAAACCAATCATAGCCTATTGGCTTATTTAAGAAATTATAAAAACCAGAACGGAAATCTTATGGGTTGGAGTTTATTTCTAATGGGATACCAGTTCCAAATAGTGTATATAAAAAGGACAGAAAACTGTGTTGCAGACTGTCTAAGTAGGAATCCGGTCGAGGATCCTCCCCCTGCAAAGTATATTGTGTTAAGCCTTGAACTCCTGTGTATATAATCGAGTCTGTGTACTCGCCCCTTTTTATTAATCCTAGAACTCCGTCTTAACTGTGTACATTTATGCTCCTTGTTTTCCATGTAAAAATTTGTTGGGTTTTTTTTTACAAATATGTCATTTGTATATTTTTTTATTCGCCTTGTATTTTTCTTTCTTTGTGTATTGGATATGGTTCCACTACCCTTGTTATGAATGAATATTCATTTAAATTAAATTTTATTGTGACTCGCATTTAACTATTTCCTGTATTTTTTTTCGATGGTTAACGACGATACCTTTTAAAATATACCCTGCATTAGGAATTAAACGAAAGTCATTTTTCATTTGGTTATCGCTGTGTCTACTCAAATTTAAATACCCGCCCTTATTGTACACCTGTAGACCTAGGTCACATATTTTTCCATACACGACTCCTCCCATGTTTGGGATGCCCTTCTCCCTCCTTAAAGTATCAGGAAAATGTCATTTACGGAAAGGGAGGCGTGTGAGGGGATGCCCTCGAAAGACCAGCGTGAGAGGAAGCCCCCCCTCGGAATATCCCTTTCAGCTCCTTCGCTCTAAACCACGTGCTACTTGGCGTGTGAAGGTTAGAATTTTCGAGAAGAAAGCAGTCCCGCGCTGAGCCATCCGACAGAGCAGTATTTGCTTTAGGACGCTCCTCGCTACACCCTTCCCCGCGATAACGCTGAACTCTGCCCCCATGCTTCCCAGGCATGTCTATTCCCCCGCGAGCGCAGCCATACTAACCCTACCCCCATATCACGAGGCAAATTTCGCTGTCCGATCCAACTCGTTATCTCAAATTAAGTTTGTATAGACTGACATCGAAAATCCTCTGGAGACGGCCATGCCCTGGGGCTATCTATGTAACGGACCGGCTACCTGGCTAGTTAACCCTGAGTCCGCCATTCCTCGAGGAGATTGAGAGTCTGCCAGTCCCTCCGTTCAGCCTGTTTTGTCTGTTCCTCCGCGAAGTCCCGCAACCCCTGTTCGAGTCGTACCTTGTCGTTAAGATCTCACCAGCAGATCTCCCTTCGTGAAGCTTAGGCCTCATTCAGAGGAAAGCTATCGAGCGACTTTCTTCCCGGAGAACTGTGCGACCCCCCTCATCTCGGACCCCCTTTAAGACTTACGTTCCTTCGTGTCTGAGACTCACTTCTGAGTCGAAGAACCGTCTCGTGGTTGAGATTCCGTCTACGAGTCCTCATCGTTAGGACTCCCGTAAGGATCTTCCCGAAGACCTGTGCCGTTGGTCTCGGTAGATTTAAGAAAGAAATATTAGAGGGCTGATTTCGTACAATGAAAAGCAGGTTAATATTAGAGAATTTAAAGAATTATGAACCAGCAAAGACCCTAAAGTCCAATCAAGGCAAATTCAAGAATGAATGGAAAGGGTGAAATTCAGAGGTGAATCAGAAGTAAAAGGAAGAAGATGCATGAATAAATAAACAATTTCACAACTTTTATTTCTTTAAATTTAAATCTTAAAGTAATATTTTTCAAATATATAATTTAAAATATGTACTGAAGTGTTTTTAACCACATACCTTTTTCTACTCCAGATAGTTAGTCAATCCCAACTCCGCCACTCCATTTAACCTCAAATACTTTGTTCCAGTCTTCTACCGCCCAATATTTGTAGCCTTTTCAGTGCGTCAGCCAACCTCTTTGTTTTCTTGGTTAGTAGCGGCTTCTTTGTTTCCCGCTTCGTCACAACGGTCGTCGTCCAAAAGTATGTATGTGTATCATTTGGATCAAATATGAACCACATCTACCTACTATCACTCTTGAACAAGTTCAACACTAGTAGGAGGACGATTCGTACGATTACCCCTTTACAAGAAGACGGTTATTACAGGTATTTAACATGCTTGGACTTCTTGAGGCCTTCATTGCTCTTGGGAGTTCTTACGGACTCGGTTGACGTTTCCTACAGTCGTATTTGTCCCAGCAACAATTTCTATTCATGAGACCGAGCAAAGCAATAATTATTGCGCCTTTCCTGGACATACCAATTGTTAACAAAGAATTTAATCATTAAAATGTCTCCATTTAACTTCCAATTTGTTCCTGGCTATTTATCTAGCGAGAATAGTATTTTTATTTCGCTAATAATATAGAGAAGGTGCGAGCGTGAATGGTTGGCAGGATAATTAACTTTGGCCAGAATAAAATATGTGGAATTCTGTTCGAAAAATAACTTTAATTTTAACGCCCAAATCAATGTATGTAACATTGGACCTATTGGGGTGCAATAAAAGAGAAACCACGTAATCGTAAAGGCAGATAATTAGAACACCTTTATTTATGTCTATTTACAATTATGATCTACCAAAACTTTTCAACACATATGTAGAAGAGACTTCAATGCAAAATTAGTAGTGATCAAAGTAGTATATTAATTTGGCAGATTTATCGCTCTTTCAAAAATACCCATTGTCGAACCGGAAGAAGGACTCAGAAAGCAAACTATAAATAGTGGAGGCACGATGCCTATACCCCCCCCCCTCCAGCTTTACATACCTTTCAGGTTTAAGGCAGTCGTCAGATGAGCTCTTAAAAAAAAAAAAATCCAGGTTCAATTACATGGACAGAAGAACCACGATACCATGTGCAGGTATATCTCGGAAAATATAGTAGAGTTGAGATACCCTGAAACAACTGGTTACTAGGTCTTTAATATTCTCCTTAGTTCAACTAAAATAGATGGAAATAACCAAAGAGAAAATTTTTCAGCTTGTAGATTTGTTTTCTTGATAAGTAGTGGTTTCATTTTTTACTTTATCGCTTTTTCAAAATATACCTATTGTCAACACATAAGAAGGACACAGAAAGTAAAATATAAGAGTGGTGGTGGACGACGTCCATACCCTAGCTTTTTCTACCCTCTAAGTTCATTTATGAAGAGAGATTCTAGAATTCTGAGCTGGGTGATGTTAGGATTAGAGCCCAGAATCTCAAAATTATTGATGTTTGCATCAACCTTACACTTTATAATGGGATCTCTGATTGGCGAGACTTCCTTACTAGCGAGAAACTTTCCTGTTCGGTAACTAATACCGAGGGTTTGCGCACACCTCGGCACTAGTTTCGGATTGGGGAATCCGAAACGTTGCTTGGAATAAATAAGAATGTCACGGATGGTCGGATCCTTCATACTGCAATTATATATATATATATATATATATATATATATATATATATATATATATATATATATATATATATATATATATATATATATATATATATATCAACTTTAATCGATTTCTTTCAAAACCAACGACAATTTGGACGCCTCTTTAACAATAGAGATGAAATGTAAATCAGAGGTTTGTTAAGGATGGACGCAGCCCACTTTACATGCTCGTATTAGCGCATACCTTGAGATAATCCATAGAACTTTAGACCCCATGACCAGAGTCTATCACATTACATTACCCAACCCAAAACCATAACCATACACCTCTCTTTGATTTATATTTAATTAAAGACACAGAAAGTCAATTAAAACAATGTAATAAATCAATAGGTATAAGGCAACATTGCACACTTATGTGACGCTCAGCAAACAGGAATGGCCTTAGACTTATTTTCCCCTTTTTAGTGTAATTTATGGTTTATTATTTTCATTCCCTCTCCGTCTTTTTATTGCATACAAAGTATGCTGCAATGTTAATTATCAATAACCAATTTTAACTGATCTATTGCATGCAATCATGAAAGTGCGTGCAACCCAGCTGAAAACAATCAATACGTGTATGAGAATTTTTTATCTCGATGTACAGGTAATTTTGAAATTTCGGTGAGATATTTCGAAGAGTGTGACTAAATACTTACCTAATACCTTTTCCCCATTTTAAAGGCTTTGTTATTTACTCGATGGATGATTAGAAAATTTAAAAACAAAGAAATGTGGCAAAGATTGCCTCAACTGGTAAGTAGGTCATAAATCATTATGTCACTCCAGATATGTATATTTCAGATGGTAAATATAGTCATATGCATAAATACATAGAAATCACTATGGCTGGAAGATATAATGAAATAAATAAAACTTTTCTCTTCATGTATTTTTTTTTACCTGAATCGTTTGCGGCGCCAATGCAAGAAAATACTTTTTTTTCTAACCCAATTTTGGTCACGTTAAGTTGTATGATTTGAGAAGGAATTGTAATTTGAGGTAATCAGTTTGATAAAAAACTTTTCATTCCATTTTTTTCAAAAGTACATTGTTGAATGACGTGTAATTATGCGTGTAATTTCTCTAAACCTGATCCCAAGAGGGTTTTATGTTCATAAAAGACTTACTGAAAGAATTCTTTGATCTCTAGAGTCCAATCATAGCTAATTTGCCTCCATACGTTCATGCACGTACAAGGAACAGTGTACTTCTTTCGCCATAATATTAAAATGGATGTGGAAACAGTATGTCAATATTGTGGTTTTAAACTTACAAATTAGAAATCGTAATTAAACATTTGTACATATAATTACTTATTTCACTTTTACTTCCTTATGTCACATAATAAGAATTTTAGTGGGGTCTAGTGAGCAAGCAAGTCTTATTTACTAGGGATTAGGCCATTTTTTTACTAATTATTTTTTAAAAAATTATTATGCCCATAACAGATATTGAGAATGGAATCGTTCACCCTCAATGCATTGTCGAGTCGGGAACAACTCTCGATCACGGCATCCAGTCAGGTACTGTCTAGAGTACCTAAAACACTCTGTCATAGATATATGTCTGACCTTGAGCTAGGGCGCTCGAAAGTCAATACCAAATTAAATTGGAAATAACAATGGCGTTTAAATAAGTCTAGGGCTATAGCTTAGCCGAATAGAAACACAGTCTCAAATTTTAGGGATTAAGCCAAATCGGATGGAATTAGTCCCCTGATGAAGTTTCAATTTGGATCGACTTAACGGCAGCTACCATACATATCCTGGTTTGGCTCCCACATTTATCAGTAGGTCCTCACTTCAAAATGAATGCTTATCGGTAGCAAATACCACTAATAAATTTTTAACTATAGTGGTCGAGTTTCGTTTTGTCTAGTTTCATAATGCCTGCCCGGAAGGATACCATGGCCGCTGCAAACTCCATTTGTGCAAGGCCCCTTCCCTTAAGCTTAGGGCAAGGTGAAAAAAGTGTAAAAAAAGGTTACATAAGAAAACTTTTATGGGATATGATTCATGGAAAAATCTTTTGCTTCAAAATCCTCTACTAGTAAATAAAAAAAACATTGAGAAAGGCAAAGTATAGATACGCACTACCACAGTCTGTGTTACTTTCCCTAATATTGTTCCGGGAGCTTCCTGCTGACACTGCATTTAGGGGACATAGATCTCAATTGCTCTGGTTGTTCAAGGGCAACCCTATAACTTCGCCCATGCAAGTCCAATAAGGTCGCTGAGATGTCACAGACAAAAATTATCCTTTACGTTCATCTAAAATCTGATAAGTTTAGTACGAGATTCTATACGAATTCAATACACTAATTAATTTCATCTACTATAATACATTTAATTCGAAATATAAATAAGAAGATAATACAATTTTTTAATCAAATAGCGAACAAAGCGCATCGAACTCTTACAAATATTTTTTTTTAATCCTTCTTTAGAAAGGTGTTCATCGCCTGTAACAATACCATAAACACTTAATAAAACTAGGAGCTGTGAGTTCAAGTGGATATTAACCACATGTAATTATCCCTCCCTGGATCTAGTTGGCTGGAAGCTGCATTATGCTATACTTACTCTTCCTAGAATTGCATAGAATCGTTAATTTTCTTCAAGATGATTAAATCCTTTTAAGTCAGCATAAAAATAACTTTCCAGATTTACTAATATAGATGCTAGGGATATACAAAAATCACACTCATTGTAGAACCTTCGAAAAGATGAAATCAGTGACTTGCAAAATGGCAAACGCTTCAAAATCCTACAAATATCAACAGTGATCCATGTAAAATTTTAGTTTCTTTAGACGAGAGGCAGAAAAATAATGATCTTTCATATAATTCTAATGCATGTAAACGTAGTTCTTCAGAGCCATGAGCTCTCGCAGAAGCCCCGTATAGCAGTATAACAATGAGGAAAATATGATAGGAGAGATGAGTCTTTAGAACAGGGAAGTGTAATTCTCACGAAAAAGAACCTTTTAACTTAAACACGATAAATTAAACTACTTACAATAGACAGAGATGAGCTTATTTTCCATGTAAACTAGCAACTCTTTGCAAATCTCTTCCTTCATTCAAATTTCAGCAGCTATTGATATTAACTATCACATTCAGACATGGGACTTACCACAGACCTAAGGGACAGCAGTCATGAAAATAGCAAGTATCTAGGCTAGATACACGCTACATATCGTGGTTTGGATTCCACATTAAGCTATAGCTTACATAACTAAGTCCACTTTGTTGTCTCCCACTATACTTTTGACTCTCTTATCCTGAAACTTTCTTATTCCCTTTCCTCTACTCTCACCCCCACCTTCCGTATCCACAATGCCTGGAGCCTAGTTAGGCTATGCAGAGTGTGACTGCAGAGGACTACAAAGGTGTACGGGGCCTCGCCCCCCCTTTCTTTCCTTGGCCACTCTTACGAGGGCAAAGTGGAGGAAGGGTCAGACGATCTGTTCTTTGCTCTGACTTTCCTTTTCATTTCATTTTATAGATAAAAAAGAGGAGCGAACCAAGGACCGAGCCTTGTACAACACCAAAGCGAAGAGGATTCAGTCCTAATATTGACAGATCGTGACCGTAATGACAGGGCCCAGTAAAGTGCAGTTCCAGAGGAATCGAAAAATTCATAAATATGAAGAAGAAGGACAATATAATCAACATTATCGAATGCTGCGACGAGAGAGGTCAAGTAGGACTAGCCTGGAAGACTGGTCAGTGTCAGCACACTCTGCATTTGTAGAGCGATCTATTTCTATGTTAAAAACTTCTTTCAAAAGAAAATAAATTTGTGCCCATAAATTGTTAACAAATACATGATTAATATAACAATTGTAAGAGCCGGACAAAAGAGCGTTAATTTCAAATGTAGAAAACTAAATAACTTCAACCTCATGAAAATAATAAATCGGCAAAGCAATGAAGCATAAGTAAAGTCTCTGAAAACTAACTTGCCTACTTAATCTATCCAAAAATCATAAAATATTCTTATACTTAAAATGTTTCTGACTCCATTTATTCAGATTTTAACATCTGTTTTCATATCTGAAACGTATCAGTCTTACTCATTCCGATAAGTATACATTCGCTTTTCAGCGTCCACCAATTTCTTGTGTCTTAAATAATTCTCTAAACTCGAATCCTTCAATGATTTGGACAAAATACGCGACGACCACTTTCCATACATCCAAAATGTGCCTCAGAGGCAGCTCAATTTCGTGGATGAAGACCAAAGGAGATTATTAACAATATTTTCAGTCACTCAAGCGCGACTCTATAAGGTACTATGTCGCCCGGTCGGATGGCAACTATTTTACTTTTCAATGAGTTTTTTTGCAATGACATCGTAACTATTCGGCTAATTCTAACCAAATTTGAAGGCCTTTGGTTGTTTTACATTCATTTTCGAATGATATAAATGCCAAGGTTCTACCGAGGTTAGTCCGAGAATTGTTGATAGTTTTTAAGGTTGTAAGGTCATAAGTGAGAATAATTCAGAGCACGCGACTTAGGTTTGTTGACCTTGTTATAATCTGAAAAAGAAAAGTATGAATTGTTACATTCTTAAGCGATAACAAGAGGCGCTACTTTAATCAATACTATCTAAAACTTTATTCGAGAAAATCAGACATTACTTTCGTTCCAACCTGAGCTATTCTCTTCATGGCCGTTTAAATCTCTTATGGGTGAATGGATGAGAGACTTAAAAATGTAAACGAAGGAAACGGGTGTGAAATTTATGAGGAATGATGAGAGAAGGATTCTATCTATGTTTGTATATGCTGAAGGATATAGTGTAGGTGACTGAAAGTGAGAGGGATTTGAAAATGTTAATAAAATGTTAATAACTTTGTACAATTGGCCTCGCAAAAGTGCTACATGACCATGGGGAAACCGGATCCAATTTATGGAAAACATTCTGCAAGGGTGCTCCCTCGGGCCGAGTGGCTCCGACCAAGACCTATTGAAAGCAAACCCCTTAGCCTTTCGCTGGATCCAATGGAGCTAGAAAAGATATGATGGTATAGCATGTGTGAGGAGATGACTAAAGTCAAATAGGGATGAAATTATGGTAACGATATTCGAGAGCGAGGATGTTGTGGCGTAGGATATTAGAGTCCATGGTGTTAAGTTTGAAGAATTACACAGTTTTAAGTATCTCTGGGCACCGTTAATGATGGTGATTGGTGAATGATGTTTGAGCGTGGAATATACCGGCAAGATGTCTGAGAGTATTCCTGGTGTATGGGAGTGACACTATGGTATTGAAGGATAAGTTAAGATATTAAGTGGGCACTATGCAAATGGTGTAAATGTAAAGAAAAGTGTAAAATTATAAATAGGGAATATACGAGTATGAGTTTGAGTCTACGCGAAGGGTTAGAATATCTGGTAAAGGGTAAGTTTATTATTATACGTTGAAGGGATAAAAAGCTGACTGAAGAGGGAATGGATGACAGTGTGCATGATGAATGTGCATAGAAGAGGTTAGCTTTGGGGCCTTCTGCTCATAAATATTGACTGGACGAGGCGCTACCAAGGAGGAGTCGACATCGAAAAAAATAATGACGAATGCTTCTGTACTTGATAAGGGTGGGAGAGAGCCGGTAGTTTAGGAATGTTAAAGTGCACCGAACTGTGCGAAAGATGTTTTAGCTGAACACTGAAGACAAAAATAGCCTAAGATAAACAAATTATCAATATACTACAATGCAATACAACGCAACGCAATAAAATACGATACAACATAATACAATACGAGGCAAACGCAACACGATACATTACAATACAAGCTCAATTATTGCCACAATTGAGCTATTTGCTGTGTTAGGGAGGTTAATTAGGGAGGTCAATGAGGCTTTCCAGGTTAAGCTAAAGTTAGGCTATGGCGTACGAGGCTCGTAGTGTGAATGCAACCTGTAAGTTAGGTTAGGTTAGATTAGGTTTTGGAGAAATGAACTAGCGCAAACCCCTTGCAGAAAGTTTTCCAATCAGTTATGGCTGTCTTCATATTTTTATCCCTATAATATACAAACAAAATAAACGAGTTGTCATCCCTATACACCATACGTGAATAAAATAAACGATTGTCTCAAATGATAATTTTGGTTTTTCTAACCAAGTGTATTTTCCTAATCAACACTAAAATTACATTCACGCTTATTGCAGCGCCAACGGCAACGCAAAATTGCTAATAAAAGTTTCATAATATGTCAATTTTTTGCAAAGACGCTTTTCTAACCTAACTTGTTTTTTTCTCTCTCTCTCTTTTAGTGCCTAGGCTGATTCGGCGTTTGAAGAACTATGGTACGCTTTCATGCTTCTCTACCCCTGGTTTGTTTCCAAAGCGTGTTCGTGGCGATCTCAAAATTGTCTAGAAAGGTATTTGATTGACGTCCTCTAGCCCGCTTCCCAGGGATTTTCCCAATGAGGCAAAGGTCTTCGAGTGCCCTCTTTCAGAATTAGTGTCCAAAGAAATGTTTTTGACGGTGCATGGTAAGGTACAGAAGTTCCCTATCCACACCGAGCGAGATAAAACCTCTTTGTTCCTGACTCTTTCTGCATATGAGATCCGCAGCATCCTTCAGTAAAACCAAAACTCTTCTGCCTTAATGTTACTTCGGGCCTTGGCCATGAGAGTCAATGGCTCGCAGCCATAGAGGAAAGTTGACCAGACATAGGCTTTTAAAACCTTGACTCTGATTGATAGCTTTATATATACAAAAATTGTTCTTAGACGTGCAAATGCATCTTTGGCGAGTTAGATTCTTCTTCTAATTTCTTTCTTTCCTGATCGAGCGTCAGATGTTACCAGGGCTACGAGTTAATTAAAGGAGTTGATCTGTTTGATTGGTGTGTTTCCATTCCGCATTCGACAAGCTGAAGGGACCTTTGACTTTGAAATGATCCTCAATTTCGTCTTATTGCTATTAAGTTTGAGACCGAGGCATTTCTGGAGACCACAGCAGCATCGAAAAGCTCATGGAGTTTCTCACTCGATGCAGCATGGATAACAGTGTCGTCGGCATATCGTAAGTTGTTAATCTTAACATCATTGGTAACGATTCCTTCTGATCGATCTTCTAGTTCTTTCATGATGATCTCAGAGTAAGAGTTAGAGAGGTCGGGCAACATGACACATCCTTGGCCTACTCCCCGTTTGATGCGGAACCAGTTGGTTGTTCCAATTGGTAAACGGACAGCGGCAAGTTGGTCATAATAAACGGATCTTATAATTTGCATGTCCTTGTCATCAAGTTGGATGTTGGCCAGCATCTTGAAAGGTTCCGAATGTCGGACTTGATTAAAAGCCTTTTGATAGTCGATAAAGTCGAGATAAAGATCGTTTTAGTGTTCAATGGCTCTCTCACCAAGCATCCTCAAGGCAAAAATAGCGTTCCGAGTTCCTGTCTTTCACAAATCCGAACTGGTTTTGTGGAATTTCAGGCAGAAGTTGGCGCCCTATTGAAAATTGCAGGACGATTTTCAAGAGAATTCTAATAATGAGACCTAAGACTAATTGTTCTGTGATTCGAGCATTCTAGTGTTCCAGGAGTCTTGAGAAGTGCCACAAAGATGGACTTTAACATGTCTCTGGGTAATTGTTCTGTTTTCATAGATGTCCTTCCTCTTCTAGACCTCAAATCATCCCAATATACACTTCATACGGGCCAGCTGCTTTTACGGCTTTCATCGTGCGTAAGGCCCAGCTGACCTCGGACTTCAATATTGGTGGGCCTGTTTCGACTGCGCCTGGGGTGATCACCTTCTCTTCAATTTGGATATATTCTTCCCAGAGAGCCGAGACATCTTGTAGATCTCGCAAGACAGGGCCATCTGCAACCTTAATACGTTGAGATGGAGAAGATGAATGGCTGCCAGCAATCTCGTTGATCTTTTGATACATGGTCTTAGGGTCGAAGGTAAAATTCTCTACTTCCTGGTATTTCACTTCCAGCCACTTCTCCTTGGCTTTCTTTCACTTCTTTCTATACTCCTGATTAATTAATCTGTATCGAACAGAATGTGTTTTTTGACATTCTTCGTGTCTTCAACAAATCGTCGAGATCTGGGTTGAACCAGTGTGATGATGGTTTCCGTTCCTCTACTGTGGGAATGGTTTTGTTAGCAGTTTCTCGGAAGGTTTGTGTGATGACTTGGTACCACTTCTCAATCTCAGCAGGTGGATTATCTGGAAAACTGGGGAGAACCTCTGACTAAAAATTCATTCATATCTTAGTATCATTTTTCATCAAAGCTGAGAAATCAAACTTTGGTTTATGTTAGGGGATGCCCCTCGAAGGACCAGCGTGAGAGGAAGCCCCTAGAATACCCCTTTCAGCCCCTTCGCTCCAAACCACGTGCTCATTGGCGTGGAAATTTTAGAATCATCGAGAAGGACGCAGTTCCACACTGAGTCACTCGATCCAGCTTTATTTACTTATTCTGGACGCACCTCGCTCTCCCTCTCCCCCCGCGATAACGCCGAATTCTCGCCCCCATACCTCACTGGCATGTCTTTACCCCGCAAGCGCGGCTGTAAAAACCCCAACCCCATATCCCTAAGCAAACTTAGCTGTCCGATCCAACTCGTTATTTCGAAGTAAGTTGTATAGACTGATGTCGAGAATCCTCTGGGGACGCCCATGCCCTGGGGCTATATCTAAGAGACTAGCCACGTGGCTATTTAACGCTGAGTCTGCCATTCATCGAGGGGATTGAGAGTCTGCCCGTCCCTTCGTTCAGACCGTTTTGTCTGTTTTCCCGCGAAGTCTCGCAACCCCTGTTCGAGCCGTATCTCGTCGTAAAGATTTCGTCAGCATATCGCCCTTCGTGAAGCTTTGGTTCCTGTTCAGAGAAAAGCTTATCGAGCCACCTTCTTACTGGATAACTGTGCGGCTTCCCTCATATCGCACCCACCTTCAAGACTCCCGTTCCCCGTGTTTGAGACTTCCTGTCGATAAACAGAACCGTCTCGTGTTTGAGATTCCATCTCTCTGGGGCAGATACAATCTAGTTCATCAACAAGAAGTACTCAAAACCCATCTATGAGTCCTCCTGGTCAGAACTCGCAGAAGCAACCCCTCGAAGTCCTGTGCCGTTGGTCTACCCCCTCCAAACACCACTTAGCTTCAAGGTAAAGCGATTTTGCCTTGTAATCTCCTGATTACAACCCCTCTGTCAATCGTCACCTGCATCCCCTTTTGTATTGACTTCTCGCTCAAACTTAAATATTATCAATTAGTCGAGTTAACGATAATTTTCATATTGTAAACTGTCACGATCCAATTAACTATCCTTATTGAGCAATTTGTTCCCCTTTTTGAATATATATTGCAACGCTTATTATATTTATTAAAATTATATTTTGGGGTCTTGTTCTTTATATATCATTTGAACTGCAACTTGGCAAGCCATTAGATTAATCCCGGTCAATCGTAGACGCAATCTGAAAATCAAGGAGGCGGCCTTCCACTCCATTAATTGCTCCAAAGCATATCTCAGGTGGCCTCGGGTTGGCTATCTGTCCGTGCCTGTGTATGCACCCTTGCTCTGGGCGGGTTTTCACACGCATACCTCGACAGTTTATGTTTTGGCTTTTCAAGACTTTTCAATGATAATTGAAATTTTGCAATGACTGGGTTGTGGTCCCAGTCAATATCTACACCTGGGTAGGCCTGGGAACTTTTGATTGCATTTCTATATCTTACATTTATGGCAATGAAGTAAATTTGATGACAGGTTCTGTCCCCTGGGCTGGTCCATGTGTACCCCTTTCTCGGATGCACGTTGAACCAAGTGTCGGTGATGACAAAGCTGTTATCTTTACACCAATCTACACATTTGTCTCCTCTTTAACTTCTTTTCCCTAGTCAGTAGGGGCCAACTGTCTTTCCGTCTTTACCTTGGCTAATCTTAGCTTTAAAACCATACATGAAGATTGTGATCTCGTCTGACTTGCCTGACACATACAACAAATCTAGGGAATTATAGAATGCATCTAACTCGTGATCTTCGCTTTCAGAAGTTAGTGCATATACGACAATAATGCATATGCTGAAAGGACTAGAGTTAAGTTTGACTAGGATCATTCGCTTATTCTTGGGCCATAATGACAAAATTGATCTTGGAAATTTATTGGTTAAGATTAGTACAACGCCATGCTGATGTTTATCGGCTCCAGAGAAAAATACCCGTTTCTGATTGTTCATGAAGTCCCGTGCATTTGTCCATCGGACTTCACACAGTCCCAAACATCGTAAATTCATTCTGTCCATTTTAAAATCAAGAAATTGTCAAGTTTCCCGATTTGAAAAAGTGTCCGAATATTTCACGAACTAATCTTGGATACTTGTGATCTAGCACATTTTGCTGATATTGGTAACTTAACTTAACCATACATTGGTAACCTTAATCACGCAATAGACTCGAACGCCTAATTCAATGCTGGGCCTGCTTGGAAAAATAACCATTTGTTTGCTTTATTTTTATATAATGATTATAATTTGCCGGCATTTTCTTAATTATGTACGAATAAAATTTATTTAATAATCTTGAACTGAATCTGTTTGTTGGTTGCGACGCAATCTTTAAATGCCACGAAAAGGCCAAAGCTACGCTCGCTCGTTTGAAGCGGGCGAACAAATGGAGCTTGTTTTTAAGGTTAATATTAATTATTTTTTATGTGATTATCCTTAAACTTGTTTAGCATACTAGCATGAGATCAAAACGCCATTCGGAAGAAAAGAGGGTTTATTTCTTTATTTTGTGGTAGAAAAACTCTTGCGCTCATTTTACTAATAATTGCCAAATTGGCTTCCTACCAAAGTAAAAGAAATCTTATAAATTAGTATTTTGCTAGGCCAAATCGGTGGTACAACTATCAGTGGCGGATACACAGAGGGTGAGGCAAGGGGCCCACTGGAAATGTGGAGAAGCATTTCCACGGCGTGCTCATAGATGCAAAAGAGCTTTTGGTCGGGCTGGGCTCATCACATGATACCATCCCTGTGCCACGACTCTGTAGACGACAGACCCAGCGATTAATTATTCCATGAGATAATGCTGAGGAGTATTATCGCCGCCGACCACTGTACATTCCATTTGTCTACCACGTCTTGGCCTTGTCTGTTTGGTGAGGACACAGTGCCTATTGCACTTCAGCTCAAATCAACTCCTCCGATGCCGCGAAACGGATGTTGCGGCTGAGCTCAATCGGGGAAACTCTATGAGTTCTCATCGAGTCGCTGACACTCGTAAAGGCGGGGGCAGGTTGTTTGAATGGATCAAAGACGCTCACATATACACGGCAGCAACAGCATGTGTCTTAATATCATCATTCTCTGGAAGAACCTGTTGACTCTTCCAGTCTCTAATGCCGAAGCCGAGAGGTATTTCTCAGAATTGAAAACATTGAAAACGTATCTGCGGAGTACTATTTGCAAAGAACGCCTGAACGGAATTGGAATCCTCTATGTCCTCAATGATATTCCCATCTCAGTCGAGAAAATGATAGGTAAATTTGGTGAGAAAACCACCCGATTACACTTTGCTTAGTGTCTAATTCTGCATATCTATTTTTTTTTTTGTAAAGGGTTTTCAATTATGTATGGCCTGTATCATGATTTTATATTTCTGTACTATTGTAGCTGTTGTTTATCTGTTGAGGTAAACGTTTCTTTTTCGAATGTATGGTATGGTGATGACTTCCTATTCAGATCTGCCTATTCACTTGTCAGATTTTCAGTTTGAATCGTTTCTTGTCTGTTTAAATAATACCTGATTTCAATCATACGAGTGCATAGAAGCAAAAAACAATTCATTTGTCACATGGTTGGAGGAGTCTTTTCAAATTGAGGGGGGGGGGGGGGTCATCGCGCCCCGTTATAACTGAGCATGTTTGAATAACACAGCTACACGGGACATTGATGTAACAATAATAGTCAAATTTTAACAGTTTAGTCCACCATAGATTCACAGTGCAAAAGAAACACAAACATGAAATTGTATTGAGAGTCAAAAATTATATTTCAAAGACACAAACTCACTTAATTATAAATAGAATAGATAGACACAATACATTTTGTTTTTAATATGATACCCATGTTGAATGCAAGTATTTACAAATTTCTTCCCCGAAGATTTAATCTTACGAATTCTTTTATTATGAATTCTTGATACACTGAGGCAAGATCAACCTGATCAATCAAGTCTTTGTGGGTATGCAAGAACCTCCTGTGATTCAAGTGCTCTTGTGTCAGTCTGTTTCTTAAGTAGTTCTTTATCCGTCTAGGGCACGAAAAAGATATTTCTGCTGTAGCATTAGACATTGGGATTATTATATATAACTATATATGTTTAGATACATTTTGTATATCCCTCTCATAAGGGGGGTCAGGACTTTGCTTAGTTCGAGCTCATTTTCAAGTGCCATGATATCAATATCCCCATCTAGTTTGATCTTAGAGTCATCTTTTAGAAAGATACTGCAAAGTTTCTTGGTCAAATCTTTGATCCAGGTTGTTGGTTATTAAGTAAATAACCTCCACAATACTGCATTGTGAGGAAAAATATCCTGTTTAAATTACAAACAGGCCTGGACTAATCAGGAAAAAACAGCTGTGATATGCATGTTAGGCCTAGTGGAACTATATTTTTGTAGAATAGGCATATATTTTTAAATTTCTGGATTTCAAAAATGGATGGGCCAGGCTCCTCCAGTCAAAAAGGGAGATGGCCAGGCGCCCCAGGCTCTTCCTTATTTCTTTATCTAAGATTTGTCACATATCCGTTGGTTGCACGAGAACGGTTCATTTTAAGAGAAGGACCCCCATCACTATCCATTGGTTTTCACTGTTTAGAGGCTCCCTTCAACTTATGAAAGTGTAACATCAGGCCCCCCAAATCAGAGTTGCCACAAGCAAATTTTAAAAAGAACCAAACTTTGGAGTTCAAAAGTACCAGAAAGAACCAAATGTAAATTTTACGAGGGATAATACAATAATTCTCAAGAATTTGTATTAAATTAGTGCAATAAAACCATTTATGTTTTAAATAACGAGACCCTCATCCTACTTAACAATAATTTAATTAAATTAATACATGATAAAATTGGCTTGATTTGGTTCTTTTTATTGTAATTTGGTACTTTTACTGTTTTAGATAGCCGTAAAAGAAACAAACCTGGTACTTTAGTACCAGTTATGACAACCCTGCCCCAAATATATTTTCTAGATCCGGGCCTGACAATAATTACACATAAGCATCTGACCTGTCCCATTTACTTAACAAAATACAAACCCAAACTCAAACTGTTTAAAGAAAAAAGTTATACATAAAGTTTTAAAAAATAATACAAAGAAAATAATTTTTAATGGGTAACAAATATGAAATTACAGATGTAATATAAAAAGAATATGAAATTATTAAAGCTATTAAAATGCATTATGAAAAATACATAAATATAATGATGCGTGTAATAAAATAAACAAGAATAAGAAAGTCTAATTCTCATATCTTTAAAACCAACCTTGTAAAGCGTTTAAAAATAAAAAAAAGGAAGAAAAAGTAATATTGTCACATTGAAATATTAAAGCGATGTTTAAAATAAAATAATAATATTTTGTATTTTTACTTCCTTCCCTTATCTAAGTTTCTTTTGTTTTATTTTCTCTCTCACTCTCTCTCTCGATGCCATCTTGTTATGAGGAGAGAGCTTGCGTGTACCATAGATTTTTCGAGTTATGCCGTCGGGGGTTACCTTTATGGTACCCCTGGCAGGGTTACCCTTGTCGAATTGGTCGGGAATGAGGTTCCAGACAAAGTGCGTTCGTCTTCTCATTAAAAAAAACAAACCCTACTACTATCCTTTCAGCTTTATCCTTCATCCAGCTAAATTACGGACCTGACTGCTACCTCATGCGTCAGAAGACAGGTCTTGGAACTTCTAAAAATATCGCCAATCGGTGCTCACTGGTTGTGAGAGACTAGGACTAGAAGGGTTCTAGGCGCTGGGGCGCGATGAATGGAATGAGGGGAAGTGCCCCGTTAACTCCTTCCCTAGCGCGTAATTACTAACCATTCCCAGTGACCGTTGAAGAGTGCCTCTTATAGAAACTGTCCGAGGTCACGGGTCTTGTTTGCAAGTTGGTTGCCAGGCCAACACAAAGCCTTGGATCGAATCTCTTAGTGTGGCGGGATATTCATTGAATGCTACATCAAGTTTCTGGCCGCTCTCAAGGAAACTAGTAGGAGTTTAGTACGGGGCATGTTCCGCTGTTCACCTGGTGCGAAATCGATAACCCCCTTCGGAGGCTGTCAGTGCTGCTTGGTTGGGAGCCACGGCACGCCGGGCTTGAGCGACTCAATCGGATGAACATCAGTAAAAGGAAGGAGCCTTCTGAAAGATCCGAAACGTCTCCGATGGATAGGCGGGAGCGACTCACGCAGGACGCACTCACGACACTCCTTCTTTTTTATTGAGTAGTCGCAAAGTATTCATAGATATAAAGTGTTCAGCATGACTGGAAAGAAAGGACCGGCTGCTCTTAAATACACATGATCGGTTTGCAAAAAGGACAAGTGGTGCGTTGACTTCCAGGATAGTTGTTACTCCAAAGGACGCACGGCAAGTACCTGCACTGACTGTGTGCTTAGAGGAGAAGTGCAACAACTCAAGGAGCTATATATAATATCTGAAGAAAAATCTAAAGAACTGGAGAGAAAGCTGCAGAACCTTGAGTCTTAAAACGCGCGTCAGCTTAACCGTATCTCTCGAGGACAGGATTGTGGAGTTGTCCTCGAGACTAGTGGTCCAGTCGGCACACGATGTATCTCCCACCAACGTGGGTGGATCTGCCGACGAGACCCTAGCTCAAAAAGCGAGCACTGCATCGATAGTGCCACGCCAGACTTCCAACGTCTCAGAGCTGGAGTCAGCTGCTGCAGGACTGGCTCAACGGGCCAAAAAGAAGAAAAGAAAGGGGAAGAAAAGAAATAAAAAAGAGAAAGTAGCAACAGAAAAAGAGAAAGCAGAAACAGAAGTGAAACAAGAGGAAGATAGGAAAAAAGAAAGAAGAAACAGTTCCCAAAGGGAAAACTCTTTCCTCTGCAGCCGAATGTGCAAGAGGCAACCTTATTGGCGACTTTCAAGCACGTAGTCTGCAACCACTGTTAGCGGCCCGCCTTCGTACCAGTGTAAAGGTAAGCTGCTTGCCAGGATGGGAAAACCACCGAATTAGGGCAAAGGTGGAGAAATCTCAGATTTCTGAGAACTCAGTCGTTGCCCTGATGGTAAGTGGCAACGACTTCTACCTCAAAGAAAGTAAGGTAGGTCCCAAAAGAAAGATTATACAGACTGCAATGAGAGCCGTGAACGACTGTGGGTTAAAAACCCAGGGATGTGTTGTGGTCGAAATGCTCCCAAGAAGAGGTCCGACCCGGATAGCTTACTTGAGGAACATCTTCTTGAACCGACGCCAGGTAGATTTGTGTAAGAGGGAAAGTTTTTTTTTGTGGACTCTTACCGCACCTTTTATGGTAGAAACGATCTCTACCAAAGGAAACATGATATAGGATGTCATGGAGCAGACTCAAAGGATTGTCGGCCCACAGTGAAGGCGGACGTAGGCCAGTACGCCCATGTCACTCCTGGAGCAACCTTCTCAGAGGTCGCAAAGAGAGATGCGCCCTCACCAACAAATAAGCCGGGAAAAGGAAGAGCTTAGGGAGTCCTACATTCGGGGACTCCCTGAAAGTTCTTCTGAATAATGCGAGGTTGATCAGAAACAAGTTTCTTGAACTTCTTGCTCTCGTAGCGACAGAAGAACCTGAAATGGTAGCCATAACAAGGTCGTGGATAAAAACCTCAAACCAAGATTTTTAAGGTAAATTCACGATTCACGTTTACCAAAAAGATAGGCCAGACAGAAAGATGGCGGTGTGGTGTCGTATGTCAAGGATACACTCAAATCGACGAACTGAAACATTGTATCCGACCACGAGCTACTAGGAGTTGACTTATATATAGATCCGGCCAGATACAGAACCCAGGTGCTTTACAGACCCCAGGCCAAACTCGTTGAAAAGGACAGGGATCTGTACCGGCTACTGGGTGAACTTGTTGAAGACAGTGTGTGTATCGCCATGGGTGATTTCAATACCCAAGTTAAGTGGAAAACCAGAGAACCCTGTGGCAAGAACGCATTATTCCTGGAGTTCGCGAACAACGAGTTCCTGACTTAATGGGTGAGAGAGCCGACGAGAGGCAATAATACCCTCGACTTGTTTTCACATCTGAGGATGACATCGGTGAGGATCTCTCTGTAGGCGAAGAGCTCGGTGGTAGTGATCACCGACTAGTCAAAATTATAGTCAAGGTCCCCAAGGTAGAGTCTGCGACTGGTAAATCGAAAAATTGGTTAACTGTTGAGGAAGGAAAGAACGGTGTAAAGGCACTCAAAGATTTCTGGTGACTTTGACAAGTACCGTAGTCTAGTTAGGAGAGTGAAGTCCAGTATAAGGGCGGCAAAGCGTGCCGAGGAAGTCCGAGTGGCGAGACTTTGCAAGAAGAATCCCAAGGAGTTCTTTGGTTATGTAAACAGCCGTAAATCAATCAATCGCACAATTAGCCATGAAATGAATAAGGGTGTGTGTGTAGGATGGATGGTGCATTAAAGCACTCAGATGCAGAAAATGCTAACCACTTCAACGACTAATTCTCTTCAATGTTTACTGAAGAGTGTAGTTCTATCCCCCAGCCCACGGATACTTACTTGGATGAAAAGCTGGAGGAAATGGACTTGTCCCAAGGAGAAATAGAAAAATAGATCACTGATTTAAAGACGAATAAGTCCCCTTGGAAGGGATTATACCTAAAGTGTTGAAAGGAGTACGGGATGAACTGTCACGACATCAGAGCACAATCTTCAACATATCAATCCAGACTGGATGTGTTCCTGGAGACTGGTGTGAGGTGGAGTTGATTCCCATCTTCAAGAAAGGAGACTCTAGCCAACCGTCGAATTACCAACCTATTAGTTCAACTTCGATAGCTGGTCAACTCATGGATAGCATGATGGGGAAAAAATAACGTCATATTTAGAGTGTAACCTGCTACTGAAGAGTTCCCAGCACGCTTTCAGAAGACACTAGTCATGCCTAACGAACCTTGTGGAATTCTTTCATTTTATTTTCACTGATCATGATCATGATAAATTGGTGGATGTTGTGTACCTTAACTTTCAAAAGACCTTTGATAAGGAACCACATCACCACCTTCTCCGCAAAGTGCGTGCACTGGGTATATACGGAAAGATAGCAGGTTGGATAGAGAACTGGCTAACGGCAGATGGCAACGGCTGGTACTGAATGGACAGGCTTCTAAGTGGGTGCACGTTACCAGCGGGATACCTCAAGGTACTCTTCTAGGACCACTACCTTTCATCATATATGATAACGACATGGATGGTAACATGGTTACCAAGATTTCTAAATTTGCCAACGATACCAAGCTTGGTATGAACACTGCAAATGAAGGAAACACTGCCCGCCTAGAAGAAGATCTTTGGAAGATTAGGGAGGGTTCGGAGAAGTGGCAACTGCCTTTTAACGTGAACAAATTCAAAGTAATGCATATCGGTCACCGAAAACCCCAATCACGGTATACCCTTAAGGGCACTGCTCTCGAACGCACTGATACCGAGAAGGACTTGGGTGTAACAATCACTAGTGACCTCAAGTTCTCAAAACACTGTATAGAGGCGGAGAAAAAGGCCTAAAGGATGTTATGCTATATAAAGTGACAGTCTGGATATCGAAACAAGGAAATAGTACACTGTTTGTACAATTCACTTGTCCAATCGCACCTGGAGTATGCCGTACAATTTTGGAGTCCTACGTTTCGAAAGGATATCGCAAGATTGGAACGTGTGCAAGCCAGGGTAACCAAACTGATTCCCTCTATCAGACACAAAAGTTACGACGATAGATTAAGAGAATTAGATCTGTTATCGTTTGAGACCCGAAGACTGCGTGGTCAGCTTATCGAAGTGTTTAAAATACTTCGAGGCTTTGACAATGTAGCCTACACAGATGTTTTCCAACTTTGTCAGAGCAGAACTAGAAATCACGGCTACAAACTTGAACTGAAGCGTTATCACCGAAATCTGTGTGGAAGATTGTTCACATACAGCATCTGTAGTAGTTGGAACGCACTTCCAGTGGAAGTTTTCAACTGCAATTCTGTTGATCAGTTCAATTTAAGACTGGACAATGTCTTGAAAAGGGGCCGTTTGGGCACGTAAGACGTTGAGCAGAACTGTGCCTGCTCGACTACTAGTCCAAAGGTACCCTCTCTGAATGGACCATAAGGTCTTCTAGGGTGCTTCTTATCCATGTAGCTCCTTCTAGCTCTCTCTCTCAGTGGTCTTTCAGCCTTTGTCCCAGTCAGATGCGCGACAGTGCCGCTCCCTCTATTTGATTTTTTAAGTGCTTGCTATTTATCGATATTCATATTGAAAAGTGTTTTTTTTCTAATGGTTGTTCTTGGGATTTATCTTCGATCAGATCATAATTCTTGAAATGTGTTTGCATCGTAGTGAATTTTTAGATAAATTGTGATTAATCGTGAGTCCGGTTCTCTGAATTCGAAGAGGTACTTTTATTTACATCGTCAGCCATCTTTATTATGGGTTTTGAACTTGCCTGCCCCAATTAGTTTAAATAATTACTATATTAGTTACTATATTAATAAATAAAAGTTCAAGATTATTAAGCTAGACTTATGAGTTAGAATTTTCATTGAATAGCCTTGTTTCACATCAGGTATTCGCAGTGACTTCAACCAATCAGCGAAGAGAATAAAAGGTCCAATCAGAGTCCTCCTCAAAAAGTGACGTTTGAAGTTTTTAGCCAATCAGTGAATAGCTTATTTTCTCCTTCGGTTAATTCAGCCAATCAGCGAATTGGTTGGTTCGATTTAAATTATCAACCCGGCGTCATTTTTGTATAACTCGGAAAACCGTTAATAACTGTTTTACAATCATCTTCTAAAATATTCACATAAATAAGTATTTTTGCAAATATTTTACTTATATAGGTATTGCATTCTTCGTAATAGTTGCAAATTATTTATCCGTGATTGAAAATTAAGTTAATTATACGCTGTATACGCTAATTCGATCCACCCATATTGTTTGAAACCAACAGATCTCGGTAAGTGAATTTACGTTATATTAATTTGAATTTACAATAGATCTATCAAGACGAAAAAAATATGCCTGGAACCTCCAAATTAAAAGCGTTTTGCTTTAAATCCAAGACAATAAAGTGGATCATAGATTTCCCCGAGCAATGCTTTGAACTAATTACAGACCAAAGTATGTCTTTTTTGTAAAATGGCTGAAACACACGAGAACGAAAAGAACGATTTAAGGAAAATTATTCATGATTTAGCCAACAGAATAACTGCATTAGAAACCAAAAGATGTGTCTGTGCTATCAATGAAAATCAAGTAAAACGCGTTGATCAAAAAGTAATGAAATTAGAACAATCTCTACTGCTTTTAGAAAACAAAATTGAACAAAATAACGTTAGAGAAGAGGACTTCATCGCAGTTACTAACAAACCAAAATTTAGACCCAACCCAAACACGAATACACCCATTGAACTGCAAAATAGGTATTCAGAATTAAAAGAAGAAGATACTTATTTATTTGGAGACTCCTTAATCAGAAATCAGATTGACTACTTCGGTGCGAAAAATTCTAGAAAACGTAAATTTAGGTGTTATCCTAGAGCTAAACATCAAGAAGATAACCCAAGAGATAGACAACCTAACTTTAAAAACTCAAAAGTGTTCAGTAATAGCCAATGTTGGAAGTAATGATGTATTTTGTAAAAATAATTATGCCGGAACTAAAGAGATAGTTGAGGACTATACTACGCTCGTCAAAAAACTCAAATCTAAGACTAAAAGAGGCATGTTAATCGGTTTACTACTGAGATTAAATTCAAATAGAGAAGCTTTAAGTAGAGCAATTGGCATTAACGATCGCATAAAGAAGATATGTGAAAAAGAAAATGTTAAATTCTTTGACTTTTGGTAGAAATTTATCCCAAAAGAGGCATACTTCCACCATGGTGGAACGCATTTTGGCTTAAAAGGAAAAAAAAATACGGAGAATTGCTCCATATAAATTTAAGAGAACTTCTAGAACAACTTAGTATCTCCTCAGAACCCCCAAGAAAATTCGGGAAACGACTTAGGTGCAGCATTAGAAGTAAACGGATAACTTCACTCAAAGCCATCTTATTTAATGCCAGATCAATCAGGAACAAATTATAAGAATTCAAAGCGTTAGTAGAATTAAAAAAATATGATATAATAGGCATCACCGAGGCGTGGATCCACAGTCATTCGAGGGAATATATCATTGAATTTCATTTGCAAGGCTACAGATTATTTCACAAAGCTAGAATTTATAAGGAAGGAGGACCTTCAACCTATTAATTGCACTATATTTACAGAATTTGAACTAATAGGAATAAAACTAAATATAAACAAATGTTTACATATATATTTGGCCTATAGAAAACCGCACCAATCAAATGAAAAAGCCAATCGATTTCGTGAATTTTTGACGGCGTTAGTAGGGACAAATTCTCTCATTATTGGCGATTTTAACTTCCCCCAAATTAATTGGCGGACAAAGAATTCAGATTCTGAAGAAGAAAGATTACTAAATTTCATAGATGAAAATCTGCTAACTCAATGGGTCACTGAACCAACGAGAGGAGAGAATATATTGGACTTAATCTTAACTTCAGATGATGAACTTATTTCAAACGTGAGCGTAGGCGACCAACTTTGCAGCAGCGATCATAACCTAATAGAATTTGAATTAAATTTCCCCTACAAAAGAATTGTAAGAAGTTTTACAAAATTAGACTTCCGAAAGGCTAATTTCATAGGTTTAAAAGAAAAGTCTAAAAAATTATAAAATAACTGGTAGACATAAATGAAGCATGGAAAGAATTTAAAAACAATCTTTTAATGAAACAATCCCAATTCATTCCTCTAGCTGTCAGAACAAGTGGAAAAAATCAAAATCCTAAATGGTTGACAAATGAAATCAAAAGAGACATAAATAAAAGAAACGAGGCTTATAAGATGATCAAATTAAACAGCTCAGAAGCGAATAAGAAGAAATATATTGATCTCAGAAGAAAGGCACAAGCTGGAATTAAAAGATCAAAGCGTAACGAGAAAATGAGAGTAGCTTTAAACTGTAAAGAAAATCCCAAAGAATTCTTTGCCTTAGTTAATAGTAGAAAACCAATAAAAAACAGAATTGGCCCAATCAATGATCGTCACAATAATTTACAAGTTAGAGATAAAGATATAGCCACTGCACTAAACGAGTATTTCGCATCAGTATTCAACAACGAGACCTCAAATCAAAATATCATACCATAAAATGCGTACTTAGGCAATGGCCCACTAAAAATGTTGAAATGCACAAGCAACGATGTAC
Organism: Ceratothoa steindachneri; assembly: GCA_963969495.1. Taxonomy (NCBI): domain Eukaryota; kingdom Metazoa; phylum Arthropoda; class Malacostraca; order Isopoda; family Cymothoidae; genus Ceratothoa; species Ceratothoa steindachneri. The sequence goes on from OZ018336.1 coordinate 66,191,591, forward strand.
GAATACGAATAGATAAAATGAATAAATTAAAATCCCCAGGACCCGATAAGATAGTGCCAAAAGTAATAAAAAAACTAAAAGATGCAGTAGTGGACCAAATAACATACATTTTTAACATGTCACTTGAAACTAGTACTGTCCCTCAAGATTGGAAATTAGCCAATATAACGCCAATATTTAAAAAGGACGTAAAGATCTGGCATGCAATTATCGATCTATAAGTCTAACATCCATAATTGGCAAAATGCTCGAGAGTATTATTGCAGAAAAAATAGTAAGCCATTTAGAAACCAACGAATTGCTAAGAGACACGCAACACAGATTTAGAAAACACATCTTGCCCTACAAATTTATTAGAGTTCTTCCATTATATTAACACAATTCATGATAATGAAAGATCTATCGACATTCTGTATCTGGACTTTCAAAAGGCCTTCGACAAGGTGCCACACAGGAGATTAATGTCTAACGTTAGAGCTCTAGGAATAGAAGGTAAAATAGCAAATTGGATTAAAGACTGGCTAAGTAATCGTAAACAGAGGGTCGTGATAAATGGAGAAGAGTTTGAATGGATTTCTGTGAGTAGTGGCGTTCCTCAGGGTTCGGTCCTGGGACCCTTGCTCTCTATTATTTATGCAATTGACATAGACGTGAAATTAATCTCTAAAATCTCCAAATTCGCTGAAGATTGTAAAGTGGGTAAAAGTATAATTACCGAGCAAGATATAATAGATTTTGAAAAGGACATTGACCACATAGCGGAATGGTCTGAAAAATGAAAACTTCCACTGAACCTTGAAAAATACAAACTGATGCATGTTGGCCTACAAAAATCCGAAGGCAGAATACAAACTCCTCGATAAAAGAATAGCAGAAACAAAAAAACGAAAAGGATCTCGGTATTTGTATGTCAAATAACCTCAAGTTCACACAACACTGTGTCGACGTAGAAAAAAAGCACGAGAGATACTTGGTTACATTAAAATACAGATCAGCTATAAAAGCAAGAACGTATTAATTAACTTGTACAATGTTTTAGTAAGACCACACCTAGAATATTGTCCCTAGGAGGTGTGGTCGCCGTACCTCAGAAAAGATATAGAAAGATGAGACAGAGTGCAAGCTACGGCTACGAAAATGATACCATCATTAAGAAAATACAGTTATGATACACGTCTGGAAAAGTTAAACCTTTATAAATTAGAAACAAGACGTATACGAGGTCAACTAATTGAAGTATATAAAATCATTAATGAAATCGAAAATGTAGACTACTCCATCTGGTTTGAATTCAATAGAAATATTACACGTAATAACAGCATGAAGCTCTTTCCGAAAAAGTACAGACTCAATGTATGTGGGATTTCTTTTTCGTATAAAATTGTAAATGTATGGAATTAGTTGTCGGAAGAGGTTGTCTCGAGTCCTACCGTTAACGCATTTAAAAAAAAGGTTAGATAAAGTTATAAGGACTATTAACTAATAAATAGTACTTGTTGATAAATATTTCGAAATCTTTACTATCAAAATTCCTGGTTGAGCTCTATATTTAAACTGAACCAGGTATCTTTTCTGTTTTCCGTACCCGCGTGGTGGTTGGGATAGGAGGGTGGGGGAGAAACTTCAATTTTACTGTCCTTTTGTCTCCAACTCTTATATTTTTTTATATATAATAGAATCGGGAAACAAGCATCTTATCGGCATGGATTGAAATGTCTTTTAAGGTGCTTACTTTCATTGTAACTCATTGTACCTCTCTCTCTCTCTCTCTCTCTCTCTCTCTCTCTCTCTCTCTCTCTCTCTCTCTCTAGAAAGTAGAGGGAGAGGTGACGCCCCTTTGTCGCGGTAAGAGAGCTTGTGTGTACCTTTGACTTTTCGAGCTATGTCGGCGGGGGTACCTCTTCAGGGTACCCCTGTTAGGGTTTCCCTTGTCGATTTGGTCGGAAACGAGGTTCGAGACTAAGTGCGTCCCACCTTGTTTTTTTCTATTCTATCCTCCTTTTTCACTTTATCTTATCTCTTCGATTTATTATACATAAAGAAAAAAAACTGCTTAAGAACAAAACAAAACCCTACTACTATCATGTCACTCTTACCCTTTTTTCCATCTTTCTACTTATAAGGACCTGGCAGCTACCTCATGCGTCAGAAGAGAGGCTTTGGAACCTCTATAAACAACGCCAATCGACGTTCTCTGGTTGCGAGAGACTATGACTAGAGTTGTCCTAGGCGTTGGGGCGCGATGAATGGGGTGAGGGTAGTGCCCCGTTAACCTCTTCCCTGGCGCGTAATTATTGACAATTCCCAGAGACCGTTGACAGGTGCCTCTGGTAGCATCGGTCCGAGGTGACGGCCCTTTGTTCCCAGGTTGGGTACCAGGCCAATAAAAAGCTTTGGTTTGAGTCTCTTGGTGTGGCGGGATATGCATTGAACGCTGCTCCAAGATCTTGGCCGTTGTGAAGGGAACTAGTAGGAGTTTAGTACGGGGCGTGCTCCGTTATTCACCTGGTGAGAAATCGTTGGCCACTTTGGGAACCGTCAGTGCTGCTTGGTTGGGAGCCACGGCACGCCGAGGTTTGACGAATCGGTCGGACAAACAGCAGCACATGGAGCGTGCCTTCTGAAAGATCCGAAACGTCTCCGATAGATAGGCGGGAGCAACTCACGCGGAGAGAACTCACCAACCCCGCTTTTTTATCATTGATTGGTCACGAGTTTTCAGAGAGAGAGAGGGAGAGAAAGAGAGAAAGCGCTCAAAATGACAAGCAAAAAAGGACCCGTTCGTCTAAAACATAACTGTGCAACATGCCAGTTAAAAATGTGGTGCGTTGACTTTCCAGAGGGCTGCTACTCAAAATGCAGTCCTGAAAGTATCTGCACTACTTGCATATTGACGCGAGAGGTGGAGAAACTAAAAGACCTCTATAGAGCCTCAGAGGAGAGAGCTCAAATTCTTGAGAGAAAGGTGGAGAAATTCGAAGCCTTTCACGCAGCTCATATTCGATGTCTAGAAGAGGCATTGCCCACTGACATGTCGGAATCTTCTGGTGCCGTAGTTCTTACCCAAGCGGAGATTCCGGCATCATCCGAGGTTAAGCCAGCTGAGGCAAGAGAAAAAGACAAAAATAGGAAAGGAAAAAGAAGAAAAATAAGAAAAAGAATAAAGTTGAAAAACAAGAAGAAGAACAAAAACAAAAAATAGAATAAAAACGCATAAACAAGAAGAAAAAGGGGAATAAGAAAAATAAGGAGAAGAATGGGGAGAGTAAAGAGGAAACGAAGAGGCCTCTTCCACAAGGGAAGACCCCGTCTTCAGAGACCAAGTTTCCGAAGGTCACTCTTATTGGTGACTCGCAAACACGGGATCTTCAGCCGCTGCTAGCGGCCTGCCTTCGCACTAGCGTGAAGGTAAGCTACCTGCCAGGACGGGGTAACCACAACATCACAGTAGATGCAGAGAAAGCTCAGATTTCTAAGAATTCAGCTGTCGCTCTAATGGTGAGTGGCAACGATCTCTACCTCAGAGGGGGTAAGGTTGGCCTCAATGGCAAGACCATCCAAACGGTGATGGGAGCCGTAGATAACATTGGGCTTAAAACCCGAAAACATATCGTGGTTGGGATACTTCCGAGAAGAGGTCCATCCCGAACCGCTCACGAGAGAAACATCAAAGTAAACAGACGGTTGGCGGATCTCTGCACGGCAGAAGGAGTCTTCTTTGTAGACCCCTACCGCACCTTTTACGGGAAAAACGACCTGTATAAAAGGGACGGAGTGCATCTTTCATTTAAAGGAAAGCTGTACTCGCCTACATGATCCAGGATGTTGTGGAGTGGACCCAAAAAAGTGTCAGGCTTCGAGTAAAGGAGAAAGTACGCCAGTACACCCATGTTACTCCAGGAACGACCTTTTCTGACGTCACAAAGAGGAGAGTGACCCCGACACAGAGAAAGAAAGCGGGAAACGGAAGAGCGTAGGGAGTCTTACAGTCGGGGAATCCCTCAAGATTCCTGTTTTTAATGCAAGATCTATCAGAAAAAAGTTTCTTGAACTTCGTGGCCTCGTAGCAACAGAAAAACCTGAGATGGTGGCCATAAAGGAGTCGTCGATAAAAACCTCAAGCCAAGATTTTGGAGGTGAACTCACGATTTCCGGTTACCAGCTCTTCCTGAAAGATAGGCCAGACAGAGAGGGTGGCAGTATGATGTTGTATGTCAAGAATACTCTCAACTCGACGGATTGCAACATCGTATACGGCCATGAAATACTAGGTGTTGACCTAGAGATAGGTCCTGCCAGATACAGGACACTGGTGTTATACAGACCCCCTGCCCAACTTTTAGAACAGAACAGGAATCTGTACCAGCTGTTAGGTGAATTTGTAAAAGACAGAGTGTGTATCGTCATGGGTGATTTCAACACAAGGGTTGACTGGGAAACCAGAAAACCCTGTGGCGAGAACGCACTACTCCTGGATTTCACGAACAACGAGTTCCTGACTCAATGGGTGGGAGAGCCAACGAGAGGACACAATATCCTCGACTTGATTTTCACCTCTAAGGATGAGATCGTTGAGGATCTTTCTGTTGGCAAAGAGCTTGGTGGCAGTGACCACCGACTAATTAGATTTTTAGTCAAAGTCCCGAAGGCAGAGCCTGCAACTTGTAAATGGAGGAAAGTTGATTTGATAAGAGCAGACTTAGCAAGTCTTCGTGCTGGACTGACTAACGCGAGGCTAGAAGTGTGCGAGGCTGTTGAAGACTCGTGGAACAGTTTCAAAACCATATTCATAAGTCTTCAATCGCATTTCATCCATCTGAAATGCCCACGTCGGTCTTTTGTTCAACTAAGGTGTTTTAATCGAGAAATCGGCCAACTGCTTAGGGAGGAGAGAACTGTGTACCGGCAATCGGAGATCTCGGGTGACTTTGACGAATACCGGTGTGTAGCCAGGAGAGTGAAGTCCAGCATAAAGGCGGCTAAGCGGTCTGAGGAACTCCGAGTGGCGAGACTCTGTAAAGAGAATCCCAAGGAGTTCTTTGGATGTGAGGAGGAGACATTAAAGCACTCAGCTGCATAAAATGCTAACCTCCTCACGACTACTTCTCTTCAGTGTTTACTGAAGAGTGTGGTCCCATCACCCAGCCAAGGAATTCCTACTCGGGGGAAAAGCTGGAGGATATGGACTTCACCGAAGGGGAAATAGAAAAGAAGATCAGTGACCTAATGACGAATAAGTCACCTGGCCCGGATGGGTTTCTACCTAAGGTGTTGAAAGAAGTGCGCCATCAAGTGTCACGACACCTGAGTGCCATCTTTAACATGTCAATCTGGACTGAATACGTTCCTAGAGACTGGCGTGAAGCGGAGGTGACTTGTATCTTCAAGAAAGGAGACCGTAGTCTGACTTTGATAGTCAGTAAATTCATGGAAGCACCAAGGTGGACAAAATATGGTCGCATTTAGAGTCAAACCTGCTACTGAGGAGTTCCCAGGACGGCTGCCGAAGGCAACGGTCATGCCTGACAAACCTTGTGGAATTCTTCCACTTCGTCTTCAGTGAGCACGATCGGGATAAGGCGGTGGATGTGGTATACTTAGACTTTCATAAGGTACCACACCGCCACCTTCTCAGAAAAGTCCGAGCACTGGGCATAGACGGAAAAGTATCTGGCTGCATAGAGAACTAGCTAAGTGGCAGACGGCAACGGGGGGTGGTGAATGGACATGCTTCTGAGTGGGTGCCCCTTACTAGCGGAGTGCCTAAAGGTTCTGTCCTGGGACCACTCCTTTGATCATCTACGTCAACGACATGCACGGTGACATGGTTGCCAAGATTTCCAAATTTGCCGACGATACCAAGCTTGGTGTGATCGTTGCAAAGCATAGAAATACTGCCCTCCTGCAGGAAGATCTTGGGATTATTGGGGAGTGGTCGGACACGTGGCAAATGCCTTTTAACTTGAACAAATGCAAAGTGATGCATATCGGCCACCGAAACCCCCAATCTCAGTATATCCTTAAGGGCACTGCTCTTGAATCCACAGACACTGAGAAGGACTTGGGTGTAACAACACTAGTGACCTCAAGTTCTTGAAACAGTGCATTGAGGCGGAGAAAAAGGCCCAAAAGATGCTAGGCTACATAAAACGCCAGTTTGGATATCGGAACAAGAAGATTGTACTGTATTTGTACAACTAACTTGTCCGACGGCACCTGGATTATGCCGTGCAATTTTGGAGTCGTTCATTTCCAAAGGACAGCGCGAGATTGGAACGCGTGCAAGCCAGGGCAACCAAACTGATTCCCTCTATCAGACATAAAAGTTATTAAGATATATTAAGGGAATTAGATCTGTTCTCGTTGAAAACACGTAGACTGCGTGGTCAGCTCATCGAAGTTTTCAAAATACTTCGAGGGTTCGACTATTTTGACTAAGGGGATATTATCACACTTGTTTAGAGCAGAACAAGAAATCACGGCTTTAAACTTGAACTGAAGCGTTACAATGCGATCTGTGCGGAAATTTTTTCACCTACAGTATCTGCGGTAGTTAAAACGCACTTTCGGTGGAAGTTGTCCACAGTCAATCTGTTAACCAGCTCAAATCAAGACTAGACAGGCTCTTGCAAAATGGCCGTGAAAGGACGTAAAGCATTTGAACAGAGTAGTGCCCGCTCGACTGCTACTCCAATGGTACCCTCATTGAATGAACCGTAAGGTCTCTTAGGGTAGCTTCTTTTGTTGTTGCTCCTTTTTACTCTGTTTTATGCTTACCCCCGAGTTTTAGGTTAGGTCATTCCTAAAGTGAGTACTTCCTCGGTATGGACAGAAATGTATTTTTTTGGTACTCTAATTCATTGTAACCTTCCTTCTCTCTCTTTCTCTCTTCTCGGCATGGATCTAAAGGTCTTTTAAGGTGCTTATTTTCTCTCTCTGTCTCTCTTCTCGGCATGGATCTAAAGGTCTTTTGAGGTGCTTATTTTCTCTCTCTGTCTCTCTTCTCGGCATGGATCTAAAGGTCTTTTAAGGTGCTTATTTTCTCTCTCTCTCTCTCTCTTTCTCAGTTGCCCGTCTGCCGTATTTCTGTGAAGGTGCACGCAGTTTTACTCCCGTTTTTATACTTATACCCGTACATACACAGTGGTGTTTACAATTTATCATTTTTACATTCTAATTTGTGTATTGTCAATACGGTTTTCATTTTTGCTCATTCAAATACTTTTTTGTGTGCGTTGGTAAATTTAACACTTGTATTAAGTGCTTTCGCGAATTTTATACACTTGTTTACCGTGCATACGTAGACTTTCAGGGTCATTTGAATATCCACTTGTCTCCACATTATCCTAGAAATAATAATTCCCTTCAAACAAAAACAGTGAGTATTTCTTTTATATTTCTCTCTTTTTTGTTTTTACTTTTCTAGCGTGTTAACTACTCTCTCAATAGGTATTTAATTTTTTAAGATTTCTCATTAATCGCAAGAATTTCCGATCTTTATTCAAAATAATTAACAGCTAAATCTTGCTTTCGCCCAATTAGTGCTGTGGTTTTATATATCTTCTTGCCTCCCATTTTCATTTAGTGTCTCGAAGTATATGTAATTTAATAATAATTTTCTGAGTTTGCAGGACTTTGCGCATAATATTATTTTGGGTTTTGTTTGATTTCGTTTGGTTTTGCCTCTTGCTGTGCGCACGTGACTCTTGACTCTCATTGTAGTTCTGAAGCTCTTAACCAATCATCGAGCGAGAATTAATCTGGGAAGCGCCTGGCGCCTGATTGTCTGCATTGCAATAAACATATTTTTATTTTAACATTTTACCTATTTAACTCGTGTTTTTCATCAATTGATTAATTTGTCACTCATATTAAATTTTGTAAAATATCTGCTTAAAACAGTATTTCTATTTTGCGATTAATCTATACAAGTGCATAAACTGTATTGTATATTAAATTATCAAATTTCATTAGTGTAAGATATAGTGTTGGAAGTCGACTGTTTTATAAAGTGTAAATATATCCGCTTAAACGTGAGTGTAATATAGTGAAGTTGAAGATAAGTGAATATATTTAAGAATTAACGAAGGATCCAGGAGCTCAGAAGTTAAAGCACCAATATTTAAAAATGGATGTAAAGAGACAGCTAATAATTATAGCCCAATAGGCCTAACATCCGTAGTTGAAACTCCTCGAAACCTTTATTGCTGATTTAATAGTTGAGCATTTAGAGAAGAATAAATTATTAAACGATTCTCAGCATGGCTTCAGGGAAAAGAGGTCATGTCTGACAAATTTATTAGATTTCTTTTAACTGTATAAACACAGAGTATGACAATAACAGATCAATTGATATATTGTATTTAGATTAACAAAAGGCATTTGATAAAGTACCGCATAAGAGGTTGATATGTAAAGAGCCTTGGGAATAAGAGTAGAAATAGCAAAATGGATCGAAAATTAGCTCACTGATCGTAAACAACGAGTAGTTATTAACGGACAAGCGTCAGAATGGGTTCCTGTTAGTAGTGGCGTTCTACAGGTTCTGTCCTTGGACCTTTGCTTTTTATTATGTATGTTAATGATATAGACGATGACTTACTATCAGATATTTCTAAGTTCGCAGATAATTGCAAATTAGGAAAAGGAATAATAACTAAACAGGATGTCTTTGAATTTCAAAAAGATTATGATAAGATAGCACGATGGTCGGCAGAATGGAAACTACCCTTAATTCCTAATAAGTGTAAATTAATGCATATCGGTTATAAAAATCCAAGAGCGAATATAAACTTTTCGATAAAAAGATTACAGTAACTGAAAATGAAAAGGATCTTGAAGTGTATATCTCAAATGATTTTAAATTAAAACGCCAATTCACATACAAAAATAAAACTACAATATTGAATATTTACAATGCATTGGTAAGGCCCCAATTAGAATACTGTTCTCTTAAGAACAGATTTTGAAAGATTAGAGAAGGTACAAGCAAGAGCCACAAAATTAATTCCAGAACTACGAAATCATAATTATGCAACAAGATTAGAAAAGTTAAACTTATTCAGCCTCGAAACAAGACGATTGAGGGGCCAATTAATAGAAATGTTCAAAACCTTGAAAGGAATAGATAATGTAGACAATAATACTTGGTTCGAATTCATCACATCTAATACAAGAAATAACGGAATGAAAATAATGCCTCAGCATTTTCGAACAAGTTTATGCGGAAACTCCTTTGCATACAAAATTTTAAATATTTGGAATCAGTTACCTGAAGATGTGGTTTCCAGGATGTTCAGTTGAAACATTTAAGGTTAAACTGGACAAAATTTTGAGAAATGTTAGATAATAAGTGACATGACATTGTATGTGGGACAGATAAAACGAATGCTCATATTAAATATTAGTAAAATCTCTTCATTATTATTTGTTTGTTTATATAAGCTAAGAATCTACTGTAAATATGTTAGATAACAAGTGACATGTCAACATATGTTAGAAGGATAAAGCGCATGCTCATATTAAATATTAGTCAAATGTCTTCATTAATATTTGTTTAAATAAATTAACAATCTATTATTAATTGTATGTTGATAAAAACAAAGAAAAAAAATGTTCTAAGTTTAGATGAGTAAGACATAATGACTTTTACGGTTTTGAATTTGATTCTGCATTAATATAAAATGTAAATACGTATCTGTCATGTTTTACTAATACGAATAATCTTGGATAGATATAGGAATAATTATTTTTCAAAATATCTGACAAAAAGCTTTGCATCTGCAAGTGGTACTAGCAATGTCCAATGAGAGAGTAAAAAATTGTTTTGTTTTTTCAAATAAGAATGGAACGAGTAGATAGATCTAATAGATAATAAGCAACAAAAAAAATTCCAATTTAAGCAAAAGAGAAAAGAGCATGTTCTAAATTAAGATTATTACGATAAGTCAGATTTTTGTTTTTGTATATAAAGGGTCTTTCAACAAGGACGCTTAAGCTTTGTAAGGCGATAGTGGCCATGTTGTTAAAGCGACATCTGGCAAACTCACTGTGAACTGTTCAGTAGTACTTGGCAAGTTACGATGGAAGGTAATAGCGTTGAACAGTGTGTGCAATTCATCAAATGTTATTATCAAATTCAGTCTCCATTCGACAAACGTTCCGCGCATTACGTGATTTCTTCCTCGCCACAGCGACGAGGCCAATTTTTGCATGAATGGATTTGTGAACAAGCCAAATTGCAGATTTAGGACGAAAACAATCCACATGAGATACACCGGCACCAATTGCATCCAAACAAAGTCACTGTATGGTGCGGATTTTCGTCTAACGGAATAATCGGTCCGTATTTTTTTGAGAACGAAGATGGGATTGCCATAAACGTCAACGGCGAGACCTACAGATCGATGATAAGCAACTTCTTGTGGCCTCAACTGGATTATATGCCTGATATGGATACTAAAAACATATTGTTCCAACAGGACGGTGCTACGTGCCACACTGCGCACGCCACGATAGACATTTTGCACCAGCGATTTCAGGGTAGGGTCATCTCGCGCGGCAGCGACGTCAACTGGCCACCGAGCTCATGCGATTTAACGTCATTAGACTACTTTCTTTGGGGCTACCTTAAATCGCAGGTCTATGCGAATAATCCGCAAACAGTTGATGTCCTCAAAGTAAACATAACGAACACCATCCAGCAAATTCAGCCAGATTTATGTGACAAACTCATCGAAAATTGGGCCTCCCGAATACGTTCCACCAAGCGAAGCCGCGGCGGACATTTTAACGACATCATATTCCATACTTAATGCCATAAAATGTAATTCAAATTTAAAAAAAATTGAGTGCATATATCATACACAACTTGTTTTATTTACATTTAAAGATCGATTGACCTTATTGAAAGACCCTATATTAGTATTTCGTGCTTTCCTTGTAAAATTTCCTGGATGTCTATATTTTCACTTTTCCAAGCCCGGAAACGGGTGGGAGAGGTGGGTGGGGAGAGACTTCATATTTTCTATCCTATTCCTTATCTATAGTATTGTATATAGTTAGAATTTAGCATAAAGTTATAGGTACTTCCATTGAAATGGACCAAATGGTCTCTTGAAGTACTTACTTTCCTTGTAACTCCTAGTGACTCTATCTCTCTATCTCTCTCTCTCTCAATCTGGACTGGATGCGTTGCTAGAGACTGGCGTGAGGCGAAGGTGACTCCTATCTTCAAGAAAGGAGACCTTAACCAGCCATCAAACTACCGACCTATTATCTTAACCTCAATAGTCGGCAAACTCATGGAAAGCATCGGGGTAGATAAAATGACGTCATAGTTAGAGTCCAACTGGCGATTGAGGAGTTCTCAGCACGGGCTCCGAAGGCAATGGTCATGCCTAACGAATCCTGTGGAATTCTTCTACTTCGTTTTCAATGAGCACAACTGGGATAAAGCGGTGGATGTTATCTATTTAGAAATTCAAAAAGTCTTAGATAAGGTAACTCACCGCTGTCTCATTCAGAAAGTGCGTGCGCTGTGCAGATACGGAAATGTAGCAAGTCAGATAGAGAACTGGCCAAGTGGCAGATGGCAACAGGTGGTGATGAATGGAGAGGCTTCTGAGTGGGTGCCCCTTACTAGCGGTGTTCCTCAAGGTTCTTTCTTGGGACCACTACTGTTCATCATCTACGTCAACGACATGCATGGTGACATGGTTGCCAAGATTTCTAAATTTGCCGACGACACCAAGCTTGGTATGAGCATTGCAAAGGAAGGAAATACTGCCCGCCTTCAAGATGATCTTCAGAAGATTGGGGAGTGTTCGGACACGTGGCAACTGACTTTTAACGTGAACAAATGGAAAGTGATGCATATCGACCACTGAAACCACTAATCTCAGTATATCCTTAAGGGCACTGCTCTTTAATCGAGTGACACTGAGAAGGACTTGGGTGTAACTATCACTTGTGATCTCAAGTTCTAGAGACAGTGTATTGAGGCGGGGAAGTAAGCCCAAAGGATGTTAGGTTATATAAAGCGACAGTTTGGATATCGGAACAAGGAGATAGTATTGTGTTTGTATAACTCCCTCGTCCGACCGCACCTGGAGTATTCCATACACTTTTAAAGTCCTTCGCTTCGAAAGGATATCACAAGATTAGAATGCGTGCAAGCCAGAGCAACCAAACTAATCTTCTCTATCAGAAACGAGAGTTACGAAGATAGATTACGGGAATTAGAGTTGTTCTCGCTGGAGATGCGGAGACTGTGCGGTCAGCTTATCGAAGTGTTCAAAATACTTCGAGACTATAAAATTGTAGACTACAGGGATATTTTCCTTTTAGCCAGAGCAGAACAAGAACTCACGGCTTTAAACTTGAACTGAAGCTTTACCAACGTGATCTGTGTGGGAAAACTTTCACATATAGCATCTGCGGCGATTGAAATGCACTTCCAGTGGAAGTTGTCAACAGCAATTCTGTTGAACAGTAAAGTCGAAACTAGACAAAGTCTTGAAAAATAGCCGCTTGGAGACTTGAAGCGTGGCACCAGGGCTCTTCTAGAGCGTCAATCTGACCCTTTAGATGACTACGCCTTCTCAGGTGTTCATTCAAAGGTACCCTCGAATGGATTGTAAGGTCTAATAAGGTACCTCTTTTCCTTGTTGCTCTTCCTCTCTCTCTCTCTCTCTCTCTCTTAGTGCCTTCGCCGATCGGCGTTTTACTAATATGGTGCACTTCCATGCTTCTCTGTTCCTGACTTGTTTCCAAAGCGTGTTAGTGGCGATGTCAAAATTGTCCAGGAAGGTTTTTCACTGACGTCCTCTGGCCCGCTTTCCAGGGATCTTCCCACTGAGGCAAAGGTCTTCGAGTGCCCTCTTTCTGATTGAGTGTCCAAGGAATTGTTTTTGACGATCCATATAATGTTCAGGAGTTCCCTCTCCACACCGAGTGAGTCAAAACCTCCTCGTTCCTGACTCTGTCTACATATGAGACCCGCAGCATCCTTTGGGTTAACCAAAGATCTTCTGCCTCGATGTTACGTCGGGCCTCGGTCTTGAGTGTGCATGACTCGCAGCCATAAATGAGAGTTAACCAGACATAGGCATTTAAAATATTGACTCTGGTTGACTTCTTTCTATGTAAAAAAAATGTTCTTAGCCGTGCAATTGCATCTTTGGCGAATTAGATTCTTCTTCTGATTTCTTTCCTGATCGGGCGTCAGATGTTACCATGGCTACGAGTTAATTAAAGGAGTTGACCTGTTCAATTGGTGTATTTTTATGCTGCAGTTGACAAGCTGGAGGGACCTCTGACTTTGAAATGATCATCACTTTCGTCTTATTGCTATTAAGTTTGAGACTGAGGCTTTCACTGGAGACCACAGCAGCATCGAAAAGCTCATGGAATTCCTTACTCGATGCAACATGGATAACAGTGTCGTCGGCATCATTGACAAGGATATCTTTTTATCGATAATCTAGTTCTTTCAGGATGATCTCCAAGTAAAGGTTAGAGAGGTCGGGCGACATGAAACATCCTTGGACTACTCCCCATTTGATGCAGAACCAGTTGGTTGTTCCAATTGGTAAACGGACAGCGGCAAGTTGGTCATAATAAACGGATCTTATAATTTTCATGTCCTTGTCATCAAGTTGGATGTTGGCCAGCATCTTGAAAAGTTCCGAATGTCGGACTATATTAAAAGCCTTTTGATAGTCGATAAAGTCGAGATAAAGATCTTTTTAGTGTTCAATGGCTCTCTCACCAAGCATCCTCAAGGCAAAAACTGCGTTCCTAGTTCTTCTGTCTTTCATAAATCCGAACTGTTTGTATTGTGGAATTTCAGGCAGAGGTTGGCGCCTTATTGAAAATTGCAGGACGATTTTTAAGAGAATTTTAATAATCAGACATGAAACTAATTGTTCGGTGATTCGAGCATTATAGTGTTCTAGCACTCTTGGGAAGTGCCACAAAGATGGACTTTAACATTTCCCTGGGGAATTCTCCTGTTTCATAAATGACATTTACTAGCTCCCTTATGATGTTCACTTCTTCGTCTTCTAGAGCTCAAATCATCTCAGTATACACTTTATCTTGGCCAGCTTCTTTTACTGCTTTCATCATGTGTAAGGCCTAGCTGACCATGGAGTTCAATATTGGTGAGCCTGTTACTACTCCACCTGGGGTGATCACCTCCTCTGCAATTTGGTCGTCATTATTTGGTAGCTTCCGCGCGTAGTTGGTCTTTTAGGTTGGGTTGCTTTATTGGAAGCAAACTCAACACCAGAGATAAGAAAGGCCATCAGCTCTCTAAAAGACAACAAAGAAATAGTTACAAGAAAATCTCACAATTTTAACATATACTGTACGTGATTCTAAACAAGAAGAATATAACAGTAAAGTGAATACCATCTTAAGCGACACCACTAAATTTAAGCAAATCAAAAAAGATCCAACAGAAGAATTAAAAAAGAAAATAAATCGACAAATAACTAAAGCTAATGCACTTATTGGACGACTTCACTTCCAAAAGATTGTCTGCAATTATACACCAGGTTGTCTGTATGGAAACGTAAAAATACACTAGCCGAACCCACTTAGATTCATTTTTTCTCAAGTTACTACACCAACGCACAGTCTAGCTAAAACCTTAAATGAAATAATAAAACCATACATCCCTTCAAAATATAGCATTAAGTCCACGGAGAAATTTATTGATATATACTCCACTCTACAAGACGGCCAGGACTAATAGCATCCTTTGATGTGGAAAGCCTATTTGCTAATGTGCCTATCTCTCAGACCATCGAAATCATTATACAAAATGTATACTACCATCCTATAATGTCTCTTCCTAACCTAGACCCAAACATCTTAAGGAATATGCTGCGTTCATGCATATCAGAGGCTCCGTTCAGGACACCAGACCGAAATCTCTACACACAAGTCGATGGAGTAGCTATGGGATCGCCCCTGGAGCCGACTTTTGCCAACTCCTACATGGGTCAACTTGAAGAAAGCTTATTAGAAAACATCAAAAATAAGATACACACATACTGCTGAGACATATACATCAACATCCAAAATGAAGAACATCTTATGAACATCAAACAGCAATTTCAGGAGAACTCCGATTTAGGAATTGAGCATGGACAATAAGTTACCTTTTCTTGACGTAGAGGTACAAAACATCAACGGTAATTATATAACAAATGTGTACAGAAAAGCCACATACATGGGAAGATGCCTCAGCGCAGATTGTGATGTCCTGAAAGGTACAAAAAAGTGTAATCGGCTCATGCATCAGCCGAGATTACAAATGCTCACGTGGGAACTGTTCCATCAAGAGATCTTCCGCGTAAAACAAACCCTCGTGAACAACGGTTTCCCGAACAGCATAATTGGAAACAACTTCAATCATTTTGAAGAAGGCAATTCACAGATACGGATGAAACAGAAAGTAACCAGGAAGCAGTAAATAACATCAAACTGTATTATAGAAATCATATATCATCGGCCTACAAAATAGACGAAAGAAACATCAAGGAGATCGTTAACTGTAACATCAAAGTTAAGAAGCAAACGGACAAGATTCAGATGATTATGTATTGTAAAACGACAAAAGTTAACAATCTCATTATGAAAAACAACATCTTCCAAGATTCCTCGATCCTGAAATCTACGAACAAAATTTACGAGTTTACCTGCCGGAAAGAAGACTGTAAGCTTTAAAACAACTCAAAATATGTTGGTAGGACTACTACCACACTTTCGTGGCGTTTGGCAATGACTTGCAACATGGAGCCCCCACCCCCACCAAATCATATGGAGACTGTACATAACATCAGCTTAACCAGAGATATATTGGTTAATAACACCGCGATTAAAAGAAAAGAGGAAAATAAAGCCAGAATGAACACCTTAGAAACCATCTTAATTAACGAAGAAAGGCCAGCTATCAACATCCAGGCTACGGGCTGGAATTGAACCTTAAAGTTTTTTTTTAAAATTTCGCTCACACCGTAGTGGCCCTTTCCCTTGACATAACGTTCAATCGAGGAGGAATAGATATCCGCTAAAATACGTTTTCTTTTCATTCCCATTTTCATTCTGACTCCACCATTCTTCACCGATAAAGGAGGAAAGACACTCTGAAGATGATTGCATAGATAGAAAGCTCAGCAATTAAAGTCAAGTTTTGTTTTACCAAACATATTTCATTAAAAAAAAGACGAACATAGTAGAAGTTGTTTACCATCTACAAGATGAACTAAAGAAGATAATAAGAAAATGGAAAGTTTCCAAAGAATATCAATTTAGGCGAAATATACTATGGTCTTTAACAAAATCTGAATATATATATATATATATATATATATATATATATATATATATATATATATATATATATATATATATATATATATATATATATATATATATATATATATATATACATATATATATATATATATATATATATATATATATATATATATATATATATATATATATATATATATATATATTTCCTTCTAAATATAATATAATATATATATTATATTTTTTAAAATTAACCCACAGGAAAATGAAAAGATGAATCCAAGCACTTTCGAACTATATTTGCAAGTTCATTTTAAAGGAATAGCATGAAAATGGAGAAGACAACCTTATATAGGGTACAAAGATACGTAGGGAACGCCCATCACATAATACAAACCAATTGAAAAAAACAAAAACCAGACAGAAAAATACCAGGAATAAGAACAATGGGCAACTAAAAACAGACATGTGCATCCCTAAAACGATATACACACAACAGCGCCATGTATATGAATGGAATATGGTTGGATGAAAAAACAAAAACATTTTAAAGGATTATCATTAGAGCGAAAACATTTAGGGCTAACAGTTTATCCACAGACACAACAAAGACACGTAGTGAGGGAGGCAATGCGAATGATATTTCACTAATAAAGAGGGACAGCAGGCTACATTATGAAGTTATTCCATTTAGTACAAGATTTTTTTTAAAACAGGGTCGAGTTTAAATAAGCCAGGGGAAGTGTTCATATTAGGTAAGATGCCAATTAAGGAACACTCGACAATATTTCTTTTTGTGAAATTAGTGGAATGATTAAGAAATTTTGCAGAATTCCAGGCAATGGGGTGGTTATTTTCAGATAAATGTAAAAAATAAAGCGCTGTTTATTTCCCCTCTTCTAAAATTATACTTATGTTGTTAAATTCTAGTAGATAAAGATTTACCAGTTTGCCTGAAGTAAAGTAAATTACAAATAGAACAAATATATAGAATATACTCCACCTTTTTTCATTGTGTTATTGTGGACTAACATTTTATATAAAGTGGATCCATATCTAAAAATTACAGATATTAAGTTACTTAAAAATACGGGTGAGACAAAAAAATGGTTGAAAGTATGGCAGAATAAGACAATTTTTGTATTTGGAAATCGATGGGTTATCAGTTCTATAAAAAGTTCTCTTTGTAAAGTTTAATGAAGTATGCAAAAATTGACGTGGGTAACAAAGTTTCTTACCTATTTCCTAAGTCTAATTTCTCTTTGTGCTAAAAATTGTAAAAAAAAAAAATTATTCAATGATAAATTTCACCTTCAAAAATTCGGTCTTCCCATGGGGGTTGTCTATCTCCCACTCTCTCTAATTTATATATGGAATTCTTTGAGTGTTATTTTTGCCCCAAATCCTCGATTTTCCTATTGTATGGTACAATTACATTGATGATATTATATGCCTTTGGCCTTCTCCAAAACATTTTCACAATTTTCTATGTCCTCTTAATTCTCTAGTCCCTTTATTAAATTTACCCTTGAAATTGAGGAAAATAGGACACTTCCTTTTCTTGACCTTTCGATACATAA
Source organism: Ceratothoa steindachneri (assembly GCA_963969495.1). Lineage (NCBI taxonomy): Eukaryota > Metazoa > Arthropoda > Malacostraca > Isopoda > Cymothoidae > Ceratothoa > Ceratothoa steindachneri. The sequence goes on from OZ018336.1 coordinate 66,209,500, forward strand.
GACGCCGTCAAGTTTTAAATTCTCTGTTTATCGCAAACCGTCTAACTCCAGTTCATTTATTCACTTATATTCTTATCACAGTGTTAAAATTAGACTGTCAGTATTCACTTCTATGTTTCTGCGTGCATTACGCCTTATTAGTCCAGAATTTTTTATAAGGAATTGTCCAATATTTTTGAAATAGGTAAGAAATTTGTTACCCGCGTCAATTTTTGCATAATTCATTCAACTTTACAAAGAGAACATTTTATAGAACTGATAACACACCGATTTTCAATTACAAAAATTGTCTTATCTTGCCATAATTTGAACCAATTTATATAAAATATTAGTGCCCAATAACACAGTGGAAAAAAGGTGGAGTGTATACTATAGAATGTTCTATTTATAATTTACCTTACTTCGGGCAAACTGATAAATCTTTATCTACTAGAATTTAACAACATAAGTATAATATTAGAAGAGGTGAAATAAACAGCGCTTTATTTTTACATTTATCTTAAAATAACCACCCCATTGCCTGGAAATCTGCAAAATTCCCGTTATCATTCTGCTGATTTCACAAAAAGAAATATTGTCGAGTGTTTCTTAATGGGCATCTTACCTAATATGAACACCTACCCTGGCTTATTTAAACTCAACCTTGTTTTTAAAAAAAACTTGTACTAAATGGAATAACTTCATAATGTACCCTGCTGTCACTCTTTATTAGTGTAATATCATTCGCATTGCCTCCTCCACCACGTGTTTCGTCTCTGCTAGGATCATGGATTAACTCTTAGCCCTAAAAGTTTTCGTTTAATGATAATCCTTTAAAATGTTTTTTGTTTTTTCACCCACCATTTCCATTCATATACACGGCGTTGTTGTATGTATATCGTTTTTGGGATGCATATGTCTGTTATTAGTTGCCTAATGATCTTTTCCTTGGTATTTTTCTGTCTTGTTTTTGTTTTTTTCAATTGGTTTGTTCTATCTGATGGGCGTTCCCTACGTATCTTTGTACCCTATATAAAGTTGCCTTCTCTATTTTCATGCTATTCCTTGAAAATGAACTTGCGAATATAGTTCCAAAGTGCTTGGATTCCTCTTTTAATTTTTCTGTGGGTTAATGTTCATATTATTTCTTTCCTCACGCGCTACTTTGTGAGTTTTTTCATTATATATATATATATATATATATATAATTGAAAATCACATGACGCGTGATATATAGATGTATTTAAAGGCCTAAGGAAAATGGAAATTGGTAACACAACGAGGAAAAACGCTAAGGAAAATATTACATGAACCAATGAAAGCTCCCATGACCGCCTGGAGGATCTCGTCAGTAGGGAGGCAGCTTACCCCCACCTGGTGCCAAGTCGGGCCACTAACATGGGTTGCAGATCCCTTGATTGAGAATCACCGATAAAGATGACCCTCGCCCATTCGGCTGCAGAGGAATGAGTTTACCCTTTAGCAACCGACTTGTCCGTTTCCTCTTTTATCTCCATATTTTTTCTTCTTCTTCTTTATTATTTTCCTCTGTTTCACTTCTGTTTCTGCTTTCTCTTACTCTGTTTCTACTTTCCCTTCTTTCTTCTTTTTGGCGCGTTGAGCCAGTCCCGGAGCAGCTGACTCCAGCTCTGGGACGTTGGAAGGCTGGCGTGGTACTGCCGATGCAGTGCTCGCTTCTTGGGCGACGGTATCGTCGGCAGATCCACCCACGTTGGTGGGAGATACTTCGTGACCCAACTGGACCTCTTGGATTGATGACCGTTCGACGATCCTGTCCTCGAGATGGCGAAGTTTACGCGCGTGTTCAGACTCTAGGTTCGGCAGCTTCCTTTTCAGTTCTTTAGATTTTGGCTCAGATTATCTATATAGATCCTAGAGCGGTTGCACTTCTCCTTTAAGGACGAAGTCAGTGCAGATACTTGCAGATTGGCACTTGGAGTAACACCCCTCCGGGAAGTTCACGCACCACTGGTCCATTTTGCACACCGTATATGTGTATTTAAGAGCAGCCGATCCTTTATTTCCAGTTATGCTGAACACTTCATATCTCTGAAAACTTCGCGACCACCAAATAAAAAAGAAGCTGGGTTGGTGAGTTCCACCCGCTTGAGTCGCTCCCGCCTATCTGTCGGAGACGATCGGATCTTTCAGAAGGCACCTTCCTTTTACTGATGTTCGTCCAAGCGAGTCGTTCAAACCAGGCGTGCCGTGGCTCCCAGATGAACAGCGGAACATGACCCGTACTAAACTCCTACTAGTTGCCTTCAGGGCGGCCAGGATCTCGGTATAGCGTTCAATGTATATCTCGCCACACCAAGAGACTCTACCTAAGACTTTGTGTCGGCCTTACAACCAACCTGCAAACAAGGCCCGTCACCTCAGACAGTTGCTATAAGCGGCACCCCTCAACGGTCACTTGGAATAGTCAGTAATTACGCGCCAGGGAAGTGGTTAACGGGGCACTTACCCTCATCCCATTCATCGTGCCCCAGCGCCTAGGACCCTTCTAGTCCTAGTCTCTCGCAACCAGTGAGCGCCGATTGGCGTTATTTTTAGAGGTTCCAAAGCCTCTCTTCTGACGCATGAGGTAGCTGTCAGGTCCTTAAATTTAGATAGATTAAGGATAAACCTTTAAGGATAGTTAAGAAAATTAAAATTAATAAAAAAAATGTTAGGAAACCAGAGGTAAGGGAAGGAAATAAAAAAAATATAATTGTTTTAAACATCGCTTTAATATATCAATCTGACAATATTACTCTTTCTTCCCTCTTTTTATTTTTAAACGCTTTCCAAGGTTGGTTTTAAAGAGATGAGAATTACACTTTCTTATTCTTATTTTTTTTTTACATGCATCATTATATTTATGTATTTTTCATTGTGATAACATTACTTTTAATGCATTTTAATAGCTTTAATAATTTCATATTATTTTTATATTACATCTGTAATTTCTATATTTGTTACCCATTAAAAATTATTTTCTTTGTATTATTTTTTTAAACTTTATGTATAACTTTTTTCTTTAAACAGTTTGGGTTTGTATTTTGTTAAGTAAATGGGACAGGTCAGGGTAATACTTCAGATTAGTGGCTAACGGTAGGTGGCGCTGTTAGTAGGCTACAAAATTGTAGCCTATAAACAGCGCCACCTACCATGCGCCCCTAATCTGAAGTATTACCCAGGTGGTAGTACCTCTCAGGTCATATGTTTATGTATAATTGTCAGGTCCGGGTCTAGAAAATATATTTGGGGCAGGGTTGCCATAACTGGTACTAAATTACCAGATTAGTTTCTTTTAGAGGTGTCTAAAACAGTAAAAGTACCAAATTACTACAAAAAGAACCAAATCAAGCCAATTTTATCATGTATTAATTTAATTAAATTATTGTGCTCGAAAAAGTGTATTTTAATGCGTGTATGTTTCGTTCACCCGCGCATGCATATTCATGCGCGTTCGGTTAAATAAAGACGTTAGAACATTATTCTATAAACAATTATGATTATATACTGGGGAGCTGTGCCCCCAGCTCCTCCCCCAATTGATTGAAACTCAGGATCATCGTTAGGGGGTTCCCACGCAGTGATAAACCCCCCACGAGCAGTCCCCTTGAATATATTCCAAAAAGGTGAAACATATTGGAACATGGACGAAATATTTTGCGTCCCATCGTTCGTCCCGCCGATCTTCATGTTTACCAAACACTAATTTAATACAAATACTTTTTAACTCTAAATTTTGGTTCTTTTTAAAATTTGCTTGTGGCAACTCTGATTTGAAGGGGCCTGATGTTACAATTTCATAAGTTGAAGGAAGCCTCTAAACAGTGAAAACCAATGGATAGTGATGGCTGTTCTTCGCTTAAAATGCACCGTTCTCGTGCAACCAATGGATATGTGACAAATCATAGATGAAGAAACAAGGAAGAGCCTGGGGCGCCTGGCCACCTCCCTATTTGACTGGAGGAGCCTGGCCCATCCACTTTTGAAATCCAGAAATTTAAAAATATATGCCTATTCTACAAAAATATAGTTCCACTAGGCCTAACATGCATATCACAGCTGTTTTTTCCTGATTAGTCCAGGCCTGTTTGTAATTTAAACAGGATATTTTTCTTCACAATGCAGTATTGTGGAGATAATTTACTTAATAACCAACAAACTGAATGAAAGATTTGACCAAGAAACTTTGCAGTATCTTTCTAAAAGATGACTCTAAGATCAAACTAGATGGGGATATTGATATCATGGCACTTGAAAATGAGCTCAAACTAAGCAAAGTCCTGACCCCCCTTATGAGAGGGATATACAAAAATGTATCTAAACATATATAGTTATATATAACAATCCCAATGTCTAATGCTACAGCAGAAAGATCTTTTTCGTGCCCTAGACGGATAAAGAACTATTTAAGAAACAGACTGACACAAGAGCACTTGAATCACAGAAGGTTCTTGCATACCCACAAAGACTTGATTGATCAGGTTGATCTTGCCTCAGTGTATCAAGAATTCATAATAAAAGAATTCGTAAGATTAAATTTTGAGGGAAGAAATTTGTAAATACTTGCATTTAACATGGGTATCATATTGAAAACAAAATGTATTGCATATACTCTTATAGAAGCTATAATACTGTTGTGTCTATCTATTCTATTCATAATTCAGTGAGTTTGTGTCTTTGAAATATAATTTTTGACTCTCAATACAATTTCATGTTTGTGTTTCTTTTGCACTGTGAATCTATGGTGGACTAAACTGTTAAAATTTGACTATTATTGTTACATCAATGTCCCGTGTAGCTGTGTTATTCAAACATGCTCAGTTATAACGGAGCGCGATGACCAGGCCGGGCCCCTGGGCTTCCCCACTTTGAAAAAGGCTCCTTCGACCATGTGACAAATGAATTGTTTTTTGCCTCTATGTACTCGTATGATTGAAATCAGGTATTAATTAAACAGACAAGAAACAATTCAAACTGAAAATCTGACAAGTGAATAGGCAGATCTGAATAGGAAGTCATAACCATACCGTACATTCGAAGAAGAAACGTTTACCTCAACAGATAAACACCCCTGCAATAGTACAGAAATATGAAATCATGATACAGACCATACATAATTGAAAACCCTTTACAAAAAAAATAGATATGCAGAATTATACACTAAGCAAAGTGTAATCGGGGGTTTTTCTCACCAAATTTACCTATCATTTTCTCGACTGAGATGGGAATATCATTGTGGACACAGAGGAGTCCAAGTTTGTTCAGGCGTTCTTGGCAAAAAGTACTCCGCAGATACGTTTTCAATGTTTTCAATTCTGAGGAAGACCTCTCGGCTTCCGCATTAGAGACTGGAAGAGTCAACAGGTTCTTCCAGAGAATGATGAGATTAAGAAACATGCTGTTGCTGCCGTGTATATGTGGGCGTCTTTGATCCTTTCAAACACCCTGCCCCCGCCTTTACGAGTGTCAGCGACTCGATGAGAACTCATAGAGCTTCCCCGATTGAGCTCAGCCGCAACATCCGTTTCGCGGCATCAGAGGAGTTGATTTGAGCTGGAGTGCAATAGGCACTGTCTCATCACCAAACAGACTTTGCAACTCAGCCAAGACGTGGTCGACAAATGGGATGTACAGTGCCCGGCGGTAATACTCCTCAGCATTATCTCATGGAACAATTAATCGCTGGGTCTGTCGTCCACAGAGTCGTGGCACAGGGATGGTATCATGTGATGAGCCCAGCTCGACCAAAAGCTCTTTTGCATCCATGAGCACGCCATGGAAATGCTTTTCCACATTTCCAGTGGGCCCCTTGCCTCACCCTCTGTGTATCCGCCACTGATAGTTGTACCACCGATTTGGCCTAGCAAAATACTAATTTATAAGATTTCTTTTACTTTGGTAGGAAGCAAATTTGACAATTATTAATATAATGAGCACAAGAGTTTTTCTACCACAAAATAAAGAAATAAACCCTCTTTTCTTCCGAATGGCGTTTTGATCTCATGCTAGTATACTAAACAAGTTTAAGGATAATCACATAAAAAATAATTAATATTAACCTTAAAAACAAGCTCCATTTGTTCGCCCGCTTCAAACGAGCGAGCGTAGCTTTGGCCTTTTCGTGGCATTTAAAGATTGCGTCGCAATCAACAAACAGATTCAGTTCAAGATTATTAAATAAATTTTATTCGTACATAATTAAGAAAATGCCGGCAAATTATAATCATTATATAAAAATAAAGCAAACAAATGGTTATTTTTCCAAACAGGCTCAGCATCGAATTAGGCATTCGAGTCTATTGAGTGATTAAGGTTACTAATGTATGGTTAAGTTAAGTTACCAATATCAGCAAAATGTGTTAGATCACAAGTATCCAAGATTAGTTCGTGGAATATTCGGACACTTTTTCAAATCGGGAAACTTGACAATTTCTTGATTTTAAAATGGACATAATGAATTTACGATGTTTGGGACTGTGTGAAGTCCGATGGACAAATGCACGGGACTTCATGAACAATCAGAAACGGGTATTTTTCTCTGGAGCCGATAAACATCAGCATGGCGTTGCACTAATCTTAACCAATAAATTTCCAAGATCAATTTTGTCATTATGGCCCAAGAATGAGCGAATGATCCTAGTCAAACTTAACTCTAGTCCTTTCAGCATATGCATTATTGTCGTATATGCACTAACTTCTGAAAGCGAAGATCACGAGTTAGATGCATTCTATAATTCCCTAGATTTGTTGTATGTGTCAGGCAAGTCAGACGAGATCACACTCTTCATGTATGGTTTTAAAGCTAAGATTAGCCAAGGTAAAGACGGAAAGACAGTTGGCCCTTACTCACTAGGGAAAAGGAATTAAAGAGGAGACAAATTTGTAGATTGGTGTAAAGATAACAGCTTTGTCTTCACCGACACTTGGTTCAACGTGCATCCGAGAAGGAGGTACACATGAACTAGCCCAGGGAACAGAACCTGTAATCAGATTGACTTCATTGCCATAAATACAAGGTATAGAAATGCAATCAAAGGTTCCAAGACCTACCCAGGTGCAGATATTGATTGGGACCACAACCCAGTCATTGCAAAATTTCAATTATCGTTGAGAAGCCTTGAAAAACCAAAACATAAACTGTCAAGGTATGCGTGTGAAAACCCGTTCACAGCAAGGGTGCATACACAAGCACGGGCCGATAGCCGACCCGAGGCAGTCTGCTATATGCTTTGGAGCAATGTTTTGGAGTGGAAGGCCGCCTCCTTGATTTTCAGATTGCGTCTACGATTGACCGGGATATATCTAATGGCTTGCCAAGTTGCAGTTCAAAGGATATATAAAGAACAAGACCCCCAAATTTAATTTTAATATACATATATATATAATAAAAGGTGCAATATATATATATATATATATATATATATATATATATATATATAGATATATATTCAAAAAGGGAAACAAATTGTTCAATAAGGATAGTTAATTGGATCGTGACAGTTTACAATATGACAGAGCTAAACAAGGAGTAAAAAATTATCGTTAACTCGAACAATGGATATTATTTAAGTTTGAGCAGGAAATCAATTCAAAAGGGGATGCAGGTGACGATTAACAATGGGGGGGGTATTGTAATCAGGAGATTAAAAGGTTTTTGAAGGGGGAGAGACCAACGGCACAGGTCTTCGATGATATACTTCTGCGAGTTCTGACGAGGAGGGCTCGTAGATGGGGATTTTGAGTACTGTTTGTTGGAGAACTATATTGTGTCTGCTCCAGAGAGATAGAATCTCAAACACGATACGGTTCTGTTTCTCGGCAGGAAGTCTCAGACACGGGCAACGGAAGTCTTGAAGGTGGGTGCGATATGAGGGGAGCTGCACAGTTCTCCGGTAAGAAGGTGTCTTGATAAGCTTTTCTCTGAACAGGAACCAAAGCTTCACGAAGGGCGATATGCTGGTGAGATCTTAACGACGAGATACGAGTCGAACAGGGCTTGCGAGACTTTACGGGGGAAGAGACAAAACGGTCTGAACGAAGGGACTGGCAGACTCTCAATTCCCTCGAGGAATGGCGGACTAAGCGTTAAATAGCCAGGTGGTTAAGTCCGTTAGATAGATAGCCTCAGAGCATGGCCATCCCCAGAGGATTCTCGACGCCAGTCTACACAAACTTACTTCGAGATAACGAGTTGGATCGGACAGCCAAGTTTGCCTCAGGATATGGGGTTGGGATTTGTACAGCCACACTCGCGTGGGGGAGGACATGCCAGTGAGGCATAGGAACTAGAATTCGGCGTTATCGCGGGGAGAGAGGGAAATCGAGGTGCGTCCAGAATAAGTAAATACAGCTGAATCGAGTGACTCAGCGTTGGACTGCTTCCTTCCCGATGATTCTAAAATTCCCATGCCAAGTTGCACGTGGTTTAGAGCAAAGATGCTGAAAGGGGTATTCCGGTGGGATTCCTCTCACGCTGGTCCTTCGAGGGGTATGCCCCCACATAAAGCAAAGTTTGATTTATCAGCTTCGAAAAATGATACCAAGATACGAATGGATTTTAAGTCAGAGGTTCTCCCCAGTTTTCCAGATAATCCACCTGCTGGGTTTAAAGAGTGGTTCTAAGTCATCACACAAACCATCCGCGAAACTGCTGACAAATCTATTCCCACAGTAGAGAAACGGAAACCATCATCACACTGGTTTAACCAAAAACTCGAAGATTTGTTGAGGAATCGAAGAATGTCAAAAACACATTCTGTTCAATACAGATTAATCAATCAGGACTATAGAAAGAAGCACAAGAAAGCCAAGGAGAAGTGGCTGGAAGTGAAATACCAGGAAGTAGAGAATTTCACCTTCGACCCTCAGACCATGTATCAAAAGATCAACGAGATTGCTGGCAGCCACTCATCTTCTCCATCTCAACGTATTAAGGTTGCAGTGGCCGTGTCTTGCGAGATCTACAAGATGTCTCGGCTCGCTGGGAAGAATATATCCAAATTAAAGAGAAGGTGAGCCGCCCAGGCGCAGTCGAAACAGGCCCATAATATTGGCCCGGATGAAGTGTATATTGAGATGATGCGAGGTCAAGAAAAGGAAGAACATCTACGAAAACAGAGCAATTACCCAGGGACATGTTAAAGTCCATCTTTGTGTCACTTCATAAGACTCCTGGAACATTAGAATGCTCGAATCACAGAAAAATTAGTCTTATCTCTCATATTCTTAAAATTCTCTTGAAAATTGTCCTGCAATTTTCAATAGGGTGCCAACTTCTGCCTGAAATTCCACAATACAAACAGTTTGGATTTATGAAAGACAGAAGAACTAGGAACGCAGTTTTTGCCTTGGGGATGCTTGGTGAGAGAGCCATTGAACACTAAAATGATCTTTATCTCGACTTCATCGACTATCAAAAGGCTTTTAATAAGGTCCGACATTCGGAACTTTTCAAGATGCTGGTCAACATCCAACTTGATGACAAGGACATGCAAATTATATAATCCGTTTATTATGACCAACTTGCCGCTGTCCGTTTACCAATTGGAATAACCAACTGGTTCCGCATCAAACGGGGAGTAGGCCAAGGATGTGTCATGTCACCCGACCTCTCTAACTCTTACTCTGAGATCATTTTGAAAGAACTAGAAGAACGATCAGAAAGAATTGTTTCCAATGATGTTAAGATTAACAACTTACGATATGCTGACCACACTGTTATCCATGCTGCATCGAGTGAAAAACTCCATGAGCTTTTCGATGCTATTGTGGTCTCCAGTAAACGCTTCGGTTTCAAACTTAATAGAAATAAGACCAAAGTGAGGATTATTTCAAAGTCAGAGGTCCCTCCACCTTGTAAACTGTGGTATGGAAACAAACCAATCGAACAGGTCAACTCCTTTAATTGTCTCGTAGCCATGGTAACATCTGAAGCCTATCCAGGAAGGAGTTCAGAAGAAGAATCAAACTCACCCAAGATGCATTTGCACGTCTGAAGACAATTTTTGTTGTAGATTGAAAGCTGTCAATCAGAGTCAAGATTTTAAAAGCCTATGTCTGGTCAACTCTCCTCTATGGCTGCAAGTCATTAACTCTCATGGCCAAGGCCCGAAGTAACATTGAGGAAGCAGATTTTTGGTTCTACCGAAGGATGCTGGCGGATCTCATATGTAGACAGATTCAAGAACGAGGAGGTTTTGACTCACTCGGTGTGGAGAGGAAAGTTCTGAACATTACCATGGACCGTCAAAATCAATTCCTTGGATACTTAATCTGAAAGAAGGCACTCGAATACCTTTGCCTCAGTAAAAAAGTAACTGGAACCGGGCCATAGGACGTCAGTGGAAAACCTTCCGCAACAATTTTGATATCGCCACGAACACGCTTTGGAAAAGAGCAAGGGACAGCGAAGCATGGAAGCGCACCATAGTTCGTGAAACGCCGAATCGTCGAAGGCACTAAGAGAGAGAGAGAGAGAGAGAGAGAGAGAGAGAGAGAGAGAGAGAGAGAGAGAGAGAGAGAGAGAGAGAAAGAGAGTTACAAGGAGTTACAAGGAAAGAGAGTACCCTAGGAGACCTTACGGTCCATTCAAAGAGGGTACCTTTGGACTAGCAATCAAGCAAGCACATGGCTGCTCAATTGTTTTGCGTCCCTAAACGGCCACTCTTCAAGAATTTGTCTAGTCTTGACTTGAACTGGTCAACAGATTCACTGTTGAGAACTTCCACTGGAAGTGCGCTACACTTACCGCAGATACTGTAGGTGAAAAAATGTCCACACAGATTGCGGTTGTAACGCTTTAGTTGAAGTTTAAAGCCGTGATTGCGCGTTCTGTTCTCACTCAGTGTGAAAATATCCCTGTAGTCAACATTGTCGAACCCTCGAAGTATTTTGAAAATTCGATGAGCTGACCAGGCAGTCTACGGGTTTCCAGCGAGAACAGATTTAATTCCCTTAGTCTATCCTCATAACTTTTATGTTGGATAGAGGGAATCAGTTTGGTTGCCCTAGCTTGTACGCGTTCCAACCTTGCGATGTCCTTTCGAAACGAAGGACTCCAAAATTTTACGGCATACTCCAGGTGCGGCTGAACGAGGGAGTTGTACAGACAAAGTGCTATCTCCTTGTTACGGTATCCAAACTGGTGCTTTATGTAGCCTAACATCCTTTGGGCTTTCTTCTCTGCCTCGATGCACTGTTTCGAGAACTTGAAGGCGCTAGTGATAGTAACACCCAAGTCCTTCTTAGTGTCACTCGATTCAATAGCCGTGCCCTTAAGGATATAATGAGATTAGGGGTTTCTGTGGCCGATATGCATCACTTTGCATTTCCCCACATTAAAAGGCATTTGCCACGTGTCCGACCACTCCCCAATCTTCCCAAGATCTTCCTGCAGGCAGGCAGTATTTCCATCCTTTGCAACCTTCATACCAAGCTTGGTATCGACGGAAAATTTGGAAATCTTGGCAATCATGTCACCGTCCATGTCGTTGAAGTAGATAATGAATAGTAGGGGTCATAGGACAGAACCTTGAGGCACCCCGCTAGTAAGGGGCACCCACTCAGTAGCCTGTGAATCACCACCACCCGTTGCCGTCTTCCACTTAGCCAGTTCTCGATCAAGCCGGCTACTTTTCCGTCTATGCCCAGCGCTCGCACTTTCCGGAGAAGGCGGCGGTGAGGTACCTTATCAAAGGCTTTCTGAAAGTCTAAGTAAACCACATCCACCGCCTTGTCCCGATCGTGCTCACTGAAGACGAAGTGGAAGAATTTCACAAGGTTCATCAGGCATAACCGTTGCCTTCGGTAGCCGTGCTGGGAACTCCTCAGTAGCATGTTTGACTCTAAATACGACGTTATTTTGTTCACCATCATGCTTTCCATGAGTTTACCCACTATCGAAGTCAGACTGATAGGCGGCAGTTTGACGGATGGCTGGGGTATCCTTTCTTGAAGATCGGAGTCACCTCTGCCTCACACCAGTCTCTAGGAACGCATCCGGTCCGGATTGACATGTTAATGATAGCGCACATATGTCATGATACTTCATCGCACACTTTCTTCAACACCTTAAGTAGAAACCCGTCCGGTCCAGGGGACTTATTCGTCTTTAGGTAAGCAATCTTTTTCTTTATTTCTCCTTCGGTGAAGTCCATTGCCTCCAGCTTTTTCCCCGAGTAAGAATTCGTGGGCTGGGGGATGGGACCACACTCTTTAGTAAACACTAAGGAGAACTAGTCATTGTGAAGGTTAGCATTTTCTGCATCTGACTAACTTAATGCACCCTCCTCGTCCACTAAGGGCCCAATCCTACGATGGATTGGTTTACGGCTATTTACATAGCCAAAGAACTCCTTGGGATTCTCCTTGCAGAGTCTCGCCCCTCGGAGTTTTTCAGTACGCTTAGCCGCCCTTATGATGGACTTCACTCTCCTGGCTAGCCTCCGGTACTTGTCAAAGGCATCCGAGATCTTCGATCGCCAGTACGCATTTCTTTTCTTCCTAAGCAGTTGGCTGATTTCTCGATTAAACGACTTTGGTTGAACAGAAGACCGACGGAGGCATTTCAGAGGGAGGCAACTTGGTTGAAGACTCATGAATTTATTTTTGAAATTGTTTTTACGAATCCTCAACCTATTCGCATACCGCTAGCCTTACATCAGTCAGCCCAGCACGAAGGCTTGCAAAGTCTGCTCTTCTCAAGTCAAGTTTCCTTGATTGACTGGCAACAGACCTTACCTTCGGGATCTTGACGGTAAATCTAACTAGCTGGTGATCACTGCCACCGAGCTCTTCGCTTACAGAGACATCCTTAACGATATCATCCTGAGAGGTGAAGACCAAGTCGAGGATATTGTCTCCTCTCGTCGGTTCTCTGACCAATTGAGTGAGGAACTCGTTGTTGGCGAACTCCTGGAGTAGCGCGCTCTCGCCACAGGCTGCTCTGGTTTCCCAGTCAACTTGTCTGTTGAAGTCGCCCATAACGATGCACACTCTGCCTTGAACAAGCTCACCCAGCAGCTAGTACAGTTCCCTGTCCTTCTCAACGGGTTGGGAAGGGGGTCTGTAAAGCAGCAAGGTCCTGTATCTGACAGGACCGATCTCTAGTTCAACGACTAGGAGCTCGTGTTCGGATATAATGTGGAAGTTCGTAGATTTGATTGTATCCTTGACATACAACATTACACCGCCACCATCTCTGGCTGTCTTATCTTTGTGGAAGAGTTGGTAGCCAGGAACCATGAATTCGCCTTCAAAGTCTTGGTTTGATGTTTTTAACCACGATTCTGTTATGGCTACCATTTTGGGTTCTTCCGTCGCTACGAAGCTACGGAGCTCAGGAAACTTGTTCCTGATTGACCTCGTTTTGAACAGAAGAACTTTCAGGGAGTCCTTGACTTTAGGACTCCTTAAGCTCTAACGTTTCCTGGCTTGTTTGTTGGCGAGGCACCCCTTTTTGTGCCCTTTAAGAAGGTCGTTCCTGGAGTGACACAGGCGTACTGGCGTACGTCCGCCCTCACTCTGGGCCGGATACTCCTTTCGGTCCTCTCTATGACATCCTGGATCATGTTCGACAGAAAGGCCTTTCCTTTAAAGAAAAGATGTACCCCATCCCTTTGGTAGAAATCATTTCTACCATAAAAGGTGTGGTACGGGTCCACAGAAAATACACCCTCTGCAGTACAAAAATCTGCCAGGCGCCGGTTTAAAGAGACATTTATCGAGTGAGCGGTCCGTGTTGGACCTCTCCTCGGGAGCATCCCGACTACAACACGGTTGCGGGTTTTCAACCCACAGTCGTCCACGGCACCCATGACCGTGTGGAGGATTTTATCTGTAGGGCCTACCCTACCTCCTCTCAGGTAGAGGTCGTTTCAACTGACCATCAGAGCAACCACTTAGCTCTCAGAAATCTGTGATTTCTTAGCCTCTACTCTGAAGTGGTGGTTACCACATCCTGGCAGGCAGCTTACCTTCACACTAGTGCGAAGGCGGGCCGCTAGCAGGGACTGCAGGCCATGTGTTTGAGAATCACCAATAAGAGGGACTCTTGCACATTTGTCAGCAGGCGACTTATTCTTTCCTCTCGGAAGCGACTTGCCGCTTTCCTCTTGTATCTCTACATTTTTCTTTTTTTTCTTCTTCATCTTATTTTTCTTGTCTTCATTTGTTTTCTCTTCTTCAGGTTTCTCTTTTCTCCTCTTCTAATTCCACTTTTCCTTGCGCACCAGTAACGCTCGAATCCTCTACACTGGGGTGAGCTGCATTAAGGTCGTTTTTCTTCTTTTTCTTTTTCTTCTTCTCATTGTCTCCGCATGGCAGAAGTGGGACTGCCAATGCAGTTTCACCTTCTTGGGCTGGAGTCACATCGGCGGAACCACCCAAGTCAGTGTGACTTTCGTCTCGAGCTTGAGCTGACTGGGCCTCTAGTTTAGAGGATAGCTCTAGGATTTTTTCCTCGAGACGCCGAATCTAAAGCGCGTGCTGCGTTTCTAGGGTCTGTATTTTTCTTTCCAGTGCCCTAGATTTTTCTTCAGAGGTTGTGAAGAGATCCTTGAGTTCGTTGCAGTATGCCACTGCCTCTCGGACCACTCCTTTAAGGATGCAGTCGGTGCATATACTTCCCGGGTGGCATTTCGAAAAACATCCTTCCGGGAAGTCCACGCACCACTTATCCTTCTGGCATATCGCACATGTATATTTGAGTGCAGCTGGACCTTTTTTCCCTGTCATTTTGAACACTTTCTCTCTTTCAAAACTTTGTGACCAATCAATAGAAAAAAGGGGGTTGGTGAGTTCTCTCCGCGTGAGTCGCTCCCGCCTATCGATCGGAGGCGTTTCGGATCTTTCAGAAGGCACGCTCCATGGGCTGCTGTTCGTCCGACCGAGTCTTTAAGCCTCAGCGTGCCGTGTTTCCCATCTAAGCAGCACAGACGGTCCCGGAAGGGGCCATCGATTCGTCACCAGGTGAACAACAACGAAGCACGCCCCTGACTAAACTCCTACTAGTTCCCTTAACAACGGCCAGGATCTCGGAGCAGCGTTCAATGCATATCCCTCCCAACCAAGAGACTCGACCCAAGGCTTTTTATTGGCCTGGCAACAAACCTGGGAACAAAGGGCCGTCACTTCGGACCGATGCTACCAGAGGCACCCGTCAACGGGCACTGGAAACGGTCAATAATTACGCGCCAGGGAAGGGGTTAACGGGGCACTACCCTCATCCCATTCATCGTGACCCAACGCCTAGGACACCTCTAGTCCTAGTCTCTCGCAACCAGTGAGCGTCGATTAGCGTTGTTTGTAGAGGTTCCAAAGCCTCTCTTCTGAGGCGTGAGGGAGCTGCCAGGTCCTTATAGGTAGATAGAGGGAAAAAAGGGAAAGAGTGACATGATAGTTGTAGGCTTTTTTTGTTTTTTTTCTTTTTGTATAAGTGGGAGAGATAGGATAAAAGTTAAAAAGGAGAAGGATAGAGTAGAAAAAGAAAGGAATGACGCACTTAGTCTGGAACCTCGTTTCCGACCAAATCAACAAGGGAAGCCCTACCAGGGGTACCCAGAAGAGGTACCCCCGCCGACATAGCTCGAAAAGTCAAAGGTACACACAAGCTCTCTTCCCTCGACAAGGGGGCGTCACCTCTCCCTCTACTTTCTTTAAGAGAGAGAGAGCCACAAGGAGCCACAAGTAAAATAAGTACCTAGAAGACCTTACGGTTCATACAAGGAGGATACCTTTGGCGCAATCCTCGAAGGTGTCCGTTGGCAACCTCGAAGATCACTCGCGAGGATCTTGACGGCGATTTAGAAAGACTTTATCTAGTCTTTGCTTGAACTGGTCAACAGATTCACTATTGACAACTTCCGCCGGAAGTGCGTTTAACTACCGCATATACGGTTAGTGAAGAATTTGCCACAGAGATCACAGTGGCATCGCTTCATTCCAAGTTTCAAGCCGTGATTTCTTGTTCTCCCTTTGCTGAGCTGGAAAATATCCCCGTAGTCAAGTTTCTCGAAGCCTCCAACTATTTTAAACAATTCGATAAGCTGACCACGTAGTCTCCGGGTCTCCAACGAGAAAATATCTAATTCCCTTAATCTATCTTCATAACTTTTATGTCTGATAGATGGAATCAGTTTGGTTACCATAGCTTGCACGCGTTCCAATCTCGCGATGTCTTTTCTAAATCAAGGACTCCAAAATTGTACGGCATATTCCAGGTGCGGTCGGACGAGGGAGTTATACAGCCACATTACAATCTTCTTGTTCCGATATCCAAACTGTCGCTTTATATACCATAACATCCCTTTGGATTTATTCTCCACCTCAATATACTGTTTCGAGAACTTGGGGTCACTAGTGATTGTTACACAAAAGTCCTTGTCAGTGTCGGTGGATTCGAGAGCAGTGCCCTTAAGGATATACTGAGATTAGTGGTTCGGTGGCAAATATGCCTCACTTTGCATTTGTTTACGTTGAAAGGCATTTGCCACGTATCAGACTCCTCCCCAATCTTCCGAAGATCATCTTGCAGGCTGGCAGTATTTCCACCCTTTGCAACGTTCATACCAAGCTTGGTATCGTCGGAAAATTTGGAAATCTTGGCAACCATGTCACCGTCGATGTCGTTGACGTAGATGATGAATATTATTGGTCATAGGACAGAAACTTGAGGCACCCCGCTAGTAACGGGCACCCACTCAGAAGCCTGCATATTCACTACCACCCGTTGCCATCTGCCATTTAGCCAGTTCTCTACCAAGCCTGCTACTTTTTCCGTCTATGCCCAGCGCTCGCACTTTCCGGTGAAGGTAGCGGTGTGGTACCTTATCAACGGCTTTCTGAAGGTCTAAGTAGACCACATCCACCGCATTGTCCCAATCGTGATCACTGAAGACGAAGTGGAAGAATTCCACAAGGTTCGTCAGGCATACTTCTTGTCTTCGGAAGCCGCGCTGGGAACTCCTCAGTAGCAGCTTTGACTCTAAATGCGACGTCATTTTGTCTACCATGATGCTTTCCATGAGTTTACCGACTATCGAAGTCAGACTGATAGGTCGGTAGTTCGACGGTTGGCTACGGTCTCCTTTCTCGAAGATAGGGGTTACCTCCACTTCGCGCCAGTCTCTAGGAACACATTCGGTCCGGATTGACATGTTGAAGATTGCGCTCAGGTGTCGTGACACTTGATCGCGCACTTCCTTCAACACTTTAGGAAGAAACCCATCCGGGCCAGGTGACTTATTCGTCATTCGGTCACTGATCTTCTTTTCTATTTCTCCTTCGGTTAAGTCCATATCATCCAGCTTTTCCCCCGAGTAGGAATCCCTTGGCTGCGGGATGGGACCACACTCTTTAGTAAACACTAAAGAGAAATAGTCGTTGACGAGGTTAGCATTTTATGCAGCTGAGTGCTTTAATGTCCCCTCCTTATTCCTCAAAGGGCCAATCGTTCGATGGATTGGTTTACGGCTGTTTACATATCAAAAGAGCCCCGTGGGATTCTCTTTACAGAGTCTCGCCAATCGGAGTTCCTCAGACCACTTAGCCGCCTTTATGCTGGACTTCACTATCCTGGCTAGCCTCCGGTATTCGTCGAGGGTCACCCGAGATCTTCGATTGCCGGTACACAGTTCTCTTCTCCCTAAGCAGTTGGTCGATTTCTCGATTAAACCACTTTGGTTGAACAGAAGACCGACGGGGGCATTTAAGAAGGATGAAACACGATTGAAGACTAATGAATGTGGTTTTGAAACTGTTCCACGCCACGGTCTTCAACAGCTACGCACAATTCTAGCCTCGCATAAGTCAGTCCAGCACAAAGACCTGCAAAGTCTGCTTTTCTCAAATCAAGTGTCCTCGATTTAGTAGTTGCAGGCCCTGCATTTGAGACTTTGACTACAATTCTAATTATTCGGTGGTCACTGCCACCGAGCTCTTCGCCAACAGAGAGATCCTCAACGATGTCATCCTCAGAGGTGAAAACCAAGTGGAGGGTATAATTGCCTCTCGTTGGCTCTCACCCATTGAGTCAGGAACTCGTTGTTCGCGAACTCCAGGAGTAGTGCGTTCTCGCCACAGGGTTCTCTGGTTTACCAGTCAACTTGTGTGTGGAAATTCCCCATGACGATACACACTCTGTCCTCGAAAATTATCCTAGTAGCTGGTACAGATCTATTTCCTTTTCAACGAGTTGGACAGAAGGTCTATAAAGCACCAGGGTCATGTATTTGGCAGGACCTATCTCTGGGTCAACAACTAATAGTTCATGGTCGGATACGATGTTGCAATCCGTTGAGTTGAGAGTACCCTTGACATACAACATCACACCGCCACCCTCTCTGTCTGGCCTATCTTTCAGGAAGATCTGGTAACCTGGAATCCTGAATTCGCCTTCAAAATCTTGGCTTGAGGTTTTAATCCACGACTCCGTTATGGCTACCATCTCAGGTTCTTCTGTTTCTACGAGGCCATGGAGCTCAAGAAACTTGTTCCTAATTGACCTCGCATTGAACAGAAGAACTTTCAGGGAGTCCTCAAATGTAGGACGCCCTACTCTCTTCCGTTTCCTGGCTTTCTTGCTGGAGCGGTCCCACTTCTCTTTGCGACCTCCAAGAATGTCGTTCCAGGAGTGACACGGGCGTACTGGCGTACGTCCACCTTCACTCTAGACCTGACAATCCTTAGGATCCGTTCCAAGACATCTTGTATCATGGTGCGAAGTACGGCCTTTCCTTTCAAGGGAATATGTACTCCTTCCCTTTGGTAGAGATAATTTCTACCATAGAAGGTGTGGTGAGGGTCCACAAAAAGACCCCCTCCACCGTACACAAATCTCCGAAGCGTTGATTAAGGGAGACATTCTTCTAGTGAGCGGTCCTGGTTGGACTTCT
Organism: Ceratothoa steindachneri; assembly: GCA_963969495.1. Lineage (NCBI taxonomy): Eukaryota > Metazoa > Arthropoda > Malacostraca > Isopoda > Cymothoidae > Ceratothoa > Ceratothoa steindachneri. Next base: position 66,228,390 of record OZ018336.1, read on the forward strand.
TCTCGGGAGCACACCCTCCACTACACGTCTGCGTGTTTTTAGCCCACAGTCGTCCACAGCACCCATGTGTTGAGAATCCTTTCTGTGGGGCCTATCCTTCCTCCTCTCAGATAGAGGTCGTTGCCACTTACCATTATGGCAACGACTGAGTTCTCCGAAATCTGAGATTTCTCCGCTTCTACTCTCATCCGCTGGTTTTCCCTTCCTGGAAGGCAACTTACCTTGACACTCGGGTGAAGGCGTGCTGCTAGCAGGGGTGGCAGGGACCGTGCTTGAGGGTCCGTAAATAAGGTTGACCCTCGCACATTTGTCTGCACTCTTTTCTATCGCCAGAGACTTATCTCTTTTCTCTTTCGTCTCCTTATTTCCCTTGTTTTTCTTTTTTTTCTTCTTCTTCTTCTTCACTTTTTTCGATCTTCATTTGACTTTTCTTCTGTTTGTCTTTTCTCTTCTCTTTCCACTTTCCCTTGCGCACCAGTAACGCTCGAATATTCTACACTTGGGTGAGCTGCATTAAGGTCATTGGTTTTCTTCTTTTTATTTCTTTTTCTTATTAGTTTCTCCGCATGGCTGAAGTGGAACGGCTATTCAGTTTCAACTCCTTGAGTTGGAGTCTCATCGGCGGAACCACCCAAGTCAGTGGGACTTTCTTCTCGAGCTTGAGCTGACTGTGCCTCTAGTTTAGAGGCTAGCTCTAGGATTCCCTCCTCGAACGCCGAATCTGAAGCGCGTGCTGCGTTTCTAGGGTCTGTATTTTACTTTCCAGTGCCCTAGATTTTTCTTCAGAGATTGTGAAGACATCTTTCAGTTCATTGCAGTATGCCATGGCCTCTCAGACCTCTCCTTTAAGGATGCGGTCAGTGCATATACTTCCCGATGGTATTTCGAAAAACATCCCTCCAGGAAGTCCACGCACCCCTTATCCTTCTGACATATCGCACATTTATATTTGAGTGCAGCTAGACTTTTTTTCCCTGTCATTTTGAACACTTTCTCTCTCTCAAAACTTTGCGACCAATCACCAGTAAAAAAGGGGATTAGTGAGTTATCACCGCGTAAGTCGCTCCCACCTATCTATCAGAGACATTTCGGATCTTTCAGAAGGCACTCTCCATGTGCTGCTGTTCGTCCGACCGAGTCGTCAAATCTCTTCATGCTGTGGCTCCCAATCAAGGAGCACTGATGGTCCCGGAAGGGGCCATCGATTTCTCACCAGGTGAACAACGGAGCACGCCCCGTACTAAACTCCTACTAGTTTCCTTCACGACGGCCAAGATCTCGGAGCAGCGTTCAATGGATACCCCGCCACACCAACCAGCCTGGGAACAAAGGGCCTTCACCTCGGACCCATGCTACCAGAGGCACCCGTCAACGGTCACTGGGAATGGTCAATAATTTCGCGCTAGGGAAGGGGTTAACGGGACATTACCCTCATTCCATTCATCGTTGCCAACGCCTAGGACACCTCTAGTCCTAGTCTCTCGCAACCAGTAAGCGTAGATTGGCGTTGTTTAGAGAGGTTCCAAAGCCTCTCTTCTGACTCATGAGGTAGCTGCCAGGTCCTTATATGTAGATAAAGGGAAAAAAGGGTAAGATTGACATCACAGGAGTAGGTTTTTTGTTTTCTTTTTGTATAATAAGTGGAAGAGATAGGATAAAAGTGAAAAAGAAGGATAGAATAAAAAAAAGGAAGGAAGGACGCACTTAGTCTGCAACTTCGTTTCCGACCAAATCGACAAGGGAAGCCCTACCAGGGCTACACAGAAGAGAGGTACTCCCTCCAGCATAGCCCGAAAAGTCAAAGGTACACACAAGCTCTCTTCCCGCGACAAAGGGGCGTCACCTCTCTCTTTAGCTCCCCCCTCCCCAGAGTGGGAGGGAGAGAGAGAAAAAAAAATAAAGTTAGGTTAGGGAAGTGTTTTTGCAAAAAAATGGACATATTATGAAACTTTTATTAGCAATTTAGCGTTGCCGTTGGCGCTGCAATAAGCGTGAATGTAATTTTAGTGTTGATTGCGAAAACACACTTGGTTAGAAAAACCAAAATTATCATTTGAGACAATCGTTTATTTCATTCACGTATGGTGTATAGGGATGGCAACCCGTTTATTTTGTGTGTATATTAAGGAATAAAAATATGAAAAAAGCCATAACTGATAGGAAAACTTTCTGCGAGGGGTTTGCACTAGTTCATTTCTCCAAAACGTAATCTAACCTAACCCCACCTAACCTAAAGATTGCATTCACACTACGAGCCTCGTACGCCATAGCCTAACTTTAGCTTAACCTTAATTTCGTCAGAGCCGTGAAAGCCTCATTGACCTCCCTAATTAACCTTCCTAACACAGCAAATAGCTCAATTGTGGCAATAATTGAGTTTGTATTGTATTGTATCGCGTTGCGTTTGCCTCGTATTGTATTATGTTGTATCGTATTTTATTGCGTTGCGTTGTATTGCATTGTATTATTTCGATAATTTGTTTATCTTAGGCTATTTTTGTCTTCAGTGTTCAGCTTAAACATCTTTTGCACAGTTCGGTGCACTTAAACATTCCTAAACTACCGGCTCTCTCCCACCCTTATCAAGTACAGAAGCATTCGTCATCATTCTTTTCGATGTCGACTCCTCCTTGGTAGCGACTCGTCCAGTCAATATTTATGAGCAGAAGGCCCCAAAACTAACCTCTTCTATGCACATTCATCATGCACACTGTCATTTATTTCCTCTTCATTCAGCTTTTTATCCCTTCAACGTATAATAATAAACTTCCCCTTTACCAGATATTCTAACCCTTCGCGTAGACTCAAACTCATACTCGTATATTTCCTATTTATAATCTCACACTTTTCTTTGCATTCACACCATTTGCATAGTGCCCACTCAAGTTCTTAACTTATCCTTCAATACCATAGTGTCACTCCCATACACCAGGAATACTCTCAGACATCTTGCCCGTAAATTCCACGCTCAAACATCATTCACCAATCACCATCATTAACGGTGCCCAGAGATACTTAAAACTGTGCAATTCTTCAAGCTTAACACCATGGACTCTAATATCCTACTTCACAACATCCTCGCTCTCGAATATCTTACCATAATTTCATCCCCATTTGCCTTTAGTCATCTCCTTACACATGCTATACCATCATATCTTTTCAAGCTCCATTGGATCCAGCGAAAGGCTAAGGATGTTTGCTTTCAATAGGTCTCGGTCGGAGCCACTTGGTCTGAGAGAGCACCCTTGGAGAATGTTTTCCATAAATTTGATCGGGTTTCCCCATGGCCATGAAGCACTTTTGCGAGGCCAATTGTACAAAGCTACGAGTATTCCCCCATTTTAGTTTATACAAGACTTTCATTAACATTTCCAAATCCCCCTCACTCTGTTACCAACACCATGCCATCAGCATATGTATACAAACATTCCTCATAAATTTCACACCCATTTCCTTCGTTTACATTCGTAACTCTCTCATTAATCCATCTATAAATGATTTAAGCGGTCATGCAGAGAATAGCTCAGGTTGGAACGAAAGTAATGTCCGATTTTCTGGAATTTTTAGGATCAAAGGCGCATTGTAAGTGATGGTGGTACAAATGAAGTAGTATGTACCACAAGGTTTCAGATGGTAACAAAGTCACTGAGGAAATCAGAGTGTTAGTGAATGTTAAGGGTTTCATTGTTGAATGCATCAGGAAGCTGCATGAAAGTGTGTTGGTGCCAACGTTGATTTATGGGAGCGAGACTATTGTATAGAAGAAGGAAAGATCTCGAATGAAAACAGAACAAATGGACAACTTAATAGAGACGTTCGGTGTGTGAAAGGTGGCGAGGTACGACTGGGTAAGAGATGTCTATGGCGTGACGAAAAGGTGTAAAAGAAGTTGTGCCTAAAAGTGTTCTGATGTGGCATGGATATGTAAGAAGAAAGGATGAAAATAGACTTTCGAAGAGAATGAGTGTCAGGGTGGAAGAATGGCTGCAAGAGCACGTAAAAGGTGGGTTGATTGTGTAAATGAGTGGTTGGGAGAGAAAGGGTTGGTTGAGGAGAAGGTGGCTGATAGTGGGTAAAATAAGTGTATGGATGGGGTGTAAGGGGGCTTCTGAGAGACCTGCTACATAATATAACACCCCATCGCTATGAATGGCCCTGGTGTGCACAAAATTACCAATGTTTTGTGCTTAGTAGTGCAAGCGCTTACAGGATGTGAAAGCTGCGAGTAGTTTTAGCGACGGTGAAGTGCGATTACCCCACTTTGTGGCTTAGGTTAGGTTAGTGCTTCTTAAAGGGGTGAATGAGAAATTAAGTTAATTTAGATGGGACTGAACCTGGAGGGGCTAATGACTCGGTTTATTATGTAAATATTAATTATTTCAAACTTTGAAAAGTCATTATCATTAAATTAATTATCTTCTATTGGTTTGAATGGCTTCAATGGCAATGTAAACGGAACTTTTTAAATTTTGAGTTCTGCACAGTTTTGATTGCTTTTGATTTACTGGACGATTTTTCTCTGGCCTCAGGAGATTGTCCTTACCTCTTTTTTTTATTTTAATTTACTCAAGGATTTCTCTCTGGCCTCAGGAGTTTTTCTTTTTCTCTTTTTAATTCTACTCGAAGATTTTCTCTGAGCTTAGGCGATTATCTTTTTCTTTATTTTGCTTTTTATTGAGCGAAGAGCTTTCTCAAGCCTCAGGAGATTGCCTTTTTCTCTTTAGTTACTTTTTTATTCACCAGAAGATTTTTCTCTTTTCTCAAGGAGTTTGTCTTTTCTCTTTATTTTTTTTTTATTTAATCGAAGATTTTTCTCAAGTCTCGGGAGATTGACTTTTTCTCTTAACTTTCTTTTTAATTTATCAAAGATTTTTCTCTGGTCTCGGGAGATTGACTTTTTCTCTCTATTTTGTTTTTTTTTTACTCGAAGATTTTTTAGGGTCTCAGGAGATTGTCTTTTCTCTTTCTTTTCTTTTTTATTCAGCAAAGATTTTTCTCTGGTCTCAGGAGATTGGCTTTTTCTTTTTATTTTCTTTTGATTTACTCGAAGATTTCTCTCTGGCCTCAGGCGTTTTTCTTTTTCTCTTTTTTGTTCTACTCGAAGATTTTCTGTGAGCTTAGGAGATTATATTTTTGTTTATTTTGCTTTTTATTCAGCGAAAATCTTTCTCAAGCCTCAAGATATTGTCTTTTTCGATTCATTTTATTTTTTCTTTACCAGAAGATTTTTCTCTGTTCTCAGACGTTTGTCATTTTTCTCTTTATTTTCTTTTTATTCAATCGAAGATTTTTCTCAAATTTCGGGAGATTGACTTTTTCTCTTAATTTTCTTTTTTATTTATCGAAGATTTTTCTCTTGTCTCAGGAGATTGTCTTTTATATTTATTTTCTTTTTTATTCAGCGAAGATTTTTCTCTGCTCTCGTGAGATTTTCTTTTCCTCTACATTTTCTTTATTTACTAGAAGATTTCTCTCTGGCCCAGGAGTTTTTCTTTATCTCTTTATTTTATTATCTACTCGAAGATTTTTATCTGGCCTCAGGAGATTATCTTTTTTCTTTACTTTGCTTTTTATTCAGGAGATTGTCTTTTTCTCTTCATTTTCTTTTTATTTACCAGAAGCTTTTTCTCTGCTCTCAGGAGTTTGTCTTTTCTCTTTTTATTTAAACAAAGATTTTTCTTAAATCTCAGGAGATTCTTTTTCTCTTAATTTTCCTTTTTATTTAGTGAACATTTTTCTCTGGTCTCGGGAGATTGTCTTTTATATTTATTTTCTTGTTTATTTAGCGAAGACTTTTCTCTGGTCTCAGGAGATTGTCTTTTCCTCTTTCTTTTCTTTTTTTATTTATCAGGAGATTTTTCTCTGTTCTCAGGAGATTGTCTTTTCTCTTTCTTTTCTTTTTTATTCAGTGAAAGATTTTTCTCTGGTCTCATGAGATTTTGTCTTTTCCTCTTCATTTTCTTTTTTATTTACTGGAAGATTTCTCTCTGGCCTAAGCAGATTATCTTTTTTCTTTATTTTGCTTGCTATTCAGTTAAGATCTTTCTCTCGCTTCAGGAGATTTTCTTTTCTCTTCATTTTCTTTTTTCTTTACCGGAAGATTTTTCTCTGTTCTCAGAAGTTTGTCTTTTCTCTTTATTTTCTTTTTATTTAATCAAAGATTTTTCTCAAGTCTCAAGAGATTCTTTTTCTCTTAATTTTCTTTTTTATTTATCGAAGATATTTCTCTGGTCTCAGGAAATTATCTTTTCTATTTATGTTCTTGTTTATTTAGCAAAGACTTTTCTCTGGTCTCAGGAGGTTATCTTTTACTCCTCATTTTCTTTTTTATTCATTTGAAGATTTTTCTCAGGTCTCGGGAGATTCTCTTTTTCTCTTTATTTTATTTTTATTTTATATTAGATTTTCTTTAGTCTCTTAATATTATCTTTTCTTTTTCATTTTCTTTTTTATGAAAAGTTTTCTCTGGCCTCAGGAGTTTGTCTTTTCTCTTAATTTTCTTTTTTATTTATCAAAGATTTTTCTCTGGTCTCTGGAGATTGTTTTTTCTCTTTATTATTTTTTTATTTAATCGAAGATTTTTCTCTGGTCCTCAGGAGACTGTCCTTTTCTCTTTATTTTCTTGTTTACTTACTCGAAGATTTATGTCGAGTCAGATGGTCACAAATAATGGCACATGGTATACAAGTTACTAAGTTATGGCACGTTGAATATCGTTAGTTACAAGATGGTAGTTGGCCTATAAATTGTTGATTATTAGTTTACCGGTGAAGTTTGACACGGCTTTTCCCATCCAATGTTGCTTAACTTTGACGTAGCACCATTGGGGATTCAGCTAATGGGCGCTGATTTGGGGCTGACTCAAATTGTACGGAAGATTATCATCCTCTCGCGTGGTTTTAGTGAACTAGGCTTGGTAAGAGGACCGGTTGGATTACTCTCGGGAAAAGGGATCTCGGAAGTCGGATTCAAAAGACACTTTATTGGGCAGAGGACTCGGTAGCCTTAAGCAGAAAGAATTTGATTGACCATGTGTTGGCTATTTAAGGCAGGCCTACTAAGGTTTTACCGTATTTCCGAATATCCTTCTGATCACCTAACTGCCTGACACAATGATATCTTTTAACTCTGTCTTGACTCTTCACTAACTTGACTGTACTTCCCTTAGGCTCTACCCAGGATGTTTGTTTGTGTATGTACGGAGATAAAGAAAATCTTTATCTCAAATTTTGACAATACAATTTTGCGTTTCGCAGCCTTCTGTCAGTAAATAAACTCCGCATCTTTACCGTCTTCAGCTCGGTGTTAATGACTGCACCTGTTTTGACGTATTTTGGTACAGCTGTGGATTTTCCCAGAACCTTCGGGATCGCAAGAGGTGTCTAAGCGCATATGCGTGTGATTGTGTAAGTCTGTGTATTTTTTAAATGACAAAATGTTATATATTTTAGATGACTTGCATGCGCATAATTATGTGCGTGTCCATTTCAAGCCTTCATAGGATTTATATGATATTCATCTGTGAGGCTTCTTTGTCAATCCTATTTCGCCTTGCAATGTGGCACTACAGATTTTTCTCTGCTCTCAAGAGAATGTCCTTTCCTCTTTATTTTCTTTTTATTTACTAGAAGATTTTTCTCTATTCTCAGGAGATTGTCTTTTTCTCTTTATTTTCTTTTTATTTACTTGAAGATTTTTCTCTGGTCACAGAAAATTGCCTTTTCTCTCTATTTTCTTTTTTTATTTACTGGAAGATTTTTCTATGGTTTCCTGTAATTGTCTTTTCCTTCTTATTTTATTTTTTATTTACTCGAAGATTTTTCTCTGAGCTCAGGTAATTGGCTTTTTCTCTGTATTTTCTGTTTTTTCTCTGTTTTCAGGTGATTATCTTTTATTTTTATTTCCGTTTTTCAACTTGCCCTACATGAAAAAAAACATATTTTGATCTAACTTTAAGACAGTTCTTTACAAACTTTATGAAAGTTTCATATTTTGCGGGTCTTTAAACAGCTGATTTATTAATATACGCTAATAAGATAGGCTAATTCTCTTTTGGTTTTGCGATAAAATAATATGAAAATGCTAAAAAAACAAGAAAATTTAGTCGATGGAGGAATTAAATTCTGTGATAAAGCTTCATAGGTGAAGGCACTGATATAGTTTAAGAAACATTGAATTCGGTAAACTAACCTTAGCCTTAAGGTCCTCAAATGTCTTATTTAAAATTTGTTCCCCGTAGATTTAGGTCAGTGAACACCCTTCCATAATATTATGGGAAGGAAAAGTTCAGGTCATCCCTATTTTCATTTGTTCGTTTCCTACAAATTTTTCTCTTTTCACTCGGTGTATTCATTGACTTTATAAAAAAATACAATCCGTAATCAACCACATAGTAAAAATATGTAGTAAAATACTTCCGCCCGTAAGATAAGCTGTGCATTTCTGGTCTCCAATTAACTCAATGATTCTGTCTTATATTCTTTGCCGGCTTGTCCCTTAAAAACATGAGATACAAGCTCACTTCAACAAAGTAATCCTCTACACATATTTTTTTTCTCTCTCCTTGATACATTGCTTTCTTTCCCTCTAATGATTAGGGGGAAAGTAGGTTCCAGTGAGTTTATTGCAGCGTAAATGGAATATTTAATCATTTTCATAATGTTACAGCTAATGATATGCTTAGGTGATTTGGGGAAACAGGAGGTAAGAGAGATATCTTTACGAGGCCATGAAAAGAGGAGCGCACGGGGAAGATGAAAGGCAAATGTTGACTTCTTCTGGTATATATCGCTTAAATGGAGACTAATTCAGAAGAAGAGAAACAAGGTCTGCTGACCAAAAAGTCGGGTGCCCATACTTATTCTGATTTATGACCTAAAGACCTTCAAAACTTTCAATAATTCCCGGACTAACCTTAGGAGGACCTTGGCAATTCTATCATTCGAAAGAAAATGTAAAACAACATAAGGGTTTCAAAACAAAATAATTCCCGGGCTAACCTTGGCAGAACTCTGGAAATTATATTATATTAAAGAGACTGTAAAACAAAATAAGGGTTTCAAATTTCGTTAGAATCTGCCGAATAGTTATGATGTTATAGCTAAAACAAATTCATTCCCGGGTTAACATTTGGAGGACTTTGGCAATTATATCACCCGGAGGGGAAAAAAAACAACATAAGGATATCAAGTTTCGTTAGAATCGGGCGAATAATTACAATGTTATTACAAAAACAATAAAAGGCAAAACGGGGACCAATCGACATAGCGAGATGTAGAATCACCCGCGAGTGACTGGACTCGCTCTCCAACAATTTGCGCGGCGTTTCGTTAAATACTGATGAGGAATTAAGAACCTGGTTAGACGAATTCTTCGAGTTAAAATCCAGAGATTTTTATTGCAGAGGCATCGAAAAACTAGTTGAACGTTGGGAAGAAGTCATAAATAACAACGGATAATACATTATTGATTAAATTGCATATTGTTATCAATTAAAAATGAAGTTTTTTTAAAATTGTTAATTGTAATGAATAAATTTGATAAAACCGTAATAACTTATTCCTCAACCCAATAAATATTGAGAGTAGATCATTTGAGAGTATTCATTAATGAAATGGGTTTGGGCTCTAGATTTATGTATATTTCTCCTTCAAATTATGATACACACATACTAACACAGAATGGAATGTTTGAATGGTTCTATTATTTTCTTATATCAAAAATATATTTTCATCAAAACCTTTGGCCAAGACTATATACATATATACTCTAATCTTTCTCTAATTATACATAGATAATTCAATTCTTCCCCTTTTAATTAATAAATATAGTTAAATTCCAGTGAAAGAACACTTATTTTACAACGTTAGTTTGTAAGAGAATCTTAATGACTACAGTTGCACAATGACCGCAAAAGCAGGGCAAAAGAATCTGAACACCAAGCCGAAAAGAGGATTTTTAGTCGCATGTGACTCTATATCTCACTATGTCGCTCGGTTGGTAGGTCTGTCGGTCCGTCGGGCCTCGTTTTGCTTCTTTTTCTTTGGTAATAACATTGTAATTATTCGACCGATTATAACGAAATTTGAAACCCTTATGTTGATTTACATTCTCTTTCGAATTGTTTTGACAATAACATCGTAACTATTCGGCCGACTCTAACGAAATTTGAAACCCTTATGTTATTTTATATTCTCTTCCGAATAATATAATTGTCAAGGTCCTCCCAAGGTTAGTCCAGGAATTATTAAAAGTTTTGAAAGTCATAAGGTCAGAAATAAGAATAAGTGAGAGCGCGTAACTTTAGTCAGCAGGACCTTGTTCTTATACGAAAGCATTATATAATCCACTGTTTAGAAGCATAGAAATATTTGATCATTGCTCATCGACGTTTGATAGCAGACAACTCAGATCCAAACCAAAAGTGGTTGCATCCAAATGAAGAATTCTTTGTGTATGGAAGGATCAGATATAAAGGCCATCACTGTGAGTTGTGCGCACATTCAAGAGTGGCAGAAAAAATAAGGGTTTGGATTGATCTGAAAGGAAAAACTTCAAAAGTTTATATTTTTTCATCATTATTTATATATGAATGCATATTCCTTTCAAGGAGAAGAAAAACAACCTGGAACACCTGATGATGTTTTGTGAGCTTTTTAGTGCTGAAGTTGATAGGTATAATTTAGGTTGTTTTGTTATTTTAACGTGGTTATGATAACAATCTCTCGCCCCCTAGGCGTGTTGGTGGATGCTCTTCATTCATTCTTTAAATATACAATTAAATAGGTATGATCCACGAAATATTTGTACACTTAAATAAAAAGTAATTAGATCCAGTGATGTATGCCAAAGCTAAAAAACATGCATAAAAACACACAATTGCACAGCTGATCGCGTGCACACACCGACTACAATTGGGCGACGCTGATCTCTTTTGGAAAGGTTGTGCATTTCAGCTTATCTAAGATACCGGAATTTAATGTTCTGATGGAGGTTACAGAAAGTAAAAATAATATAATAAAGAAAAGGTTCAAAGATAAAGACTTGTCGCTAGAGAGATACATTACATTACAGCATACCACACTGCTCTCGAATTAACCGCAAAAATGGATTCGTATTCGATTACAAAACATTCAGTTTCACTTCAATAATTCACATTATATTATGATCGTTCTGCTTACTATAGAGAACATAGAAACAGAACCGAACAACCAACAAATAAGAAAAGAAAAAGTTTAAGAAAGATAATAATAGTGAAAAAGGTACAAGCAGAGTAAATAAAAAGATAGAGAGACCAAACGATACTGTGATAAGTTATCCAACATATCCTGTTCCCAGCGTTACCAGACAATAAAAAAACAACTAAACAAAGATTGACAAAGAGACAAAACTTTCCTTTCCAACACTTTCACTGGGAATATTGTCACAATGTTTCGTTAATTCCTCATTTGGTAAAAAATTTTATAATATATTTAAAAATAATTTATTTGTGGTTTATTTTATTGCCTCTTATGTCAGTTAGTGACAAAAATATGATCACACATGCGGAAAGTTGTACTATACCTCTTCTGATCACTCAAGAAGGCTGGGTGGTATCCACATCAGCAGCTTGGTCAACTAAGTGAAGTGGACGTAGATATGTTGCTGAAAACTGGTTTGTGACAGGCGAGGTGTGAGATAAGACAGTTTATCTCTAAATTAATTAAAATTAGGTTTTGTTTCGATGTTTCTTTGTGATAGGTTGTCATTGGGCCATTTAGAGTAGTGAGTGCTTTGGGTTTGTGGAGGCTGTAGTTAGTATTTCTGTGCCTCATTTCAAGGATCACCTTGACCTTGAGTAACTTGGTTTCAAATTATAAGGGTCGGAGGGTGTATGTATTAGCAATGTAACGTGTAATGTTTTTTCGGGCTTTATTTTGTGTGTTATAAATTTTCCTAAGACGCCTATCTAGTAACTGTCATCACGGACATAATCACCAAAAGCTAGCCTAGTTTTAGGCTACATTAAAACCACACCAAACAAAAACAAACAAAAACAGAAAACCTCAAACCCGATATTCCGATGCTCCAAGAATACTCTTGGCCCTTTGTGAGTCGCACGACGCGTAATCTCCCGTACCGATCGGTGTATTGCAACCAGATTAACGTGAAAATAGACGCAGATCCTGGTAGAGCCCCGTTGAATTCAAACAAAGGAAAAATAGCGTGGAAGGCGACCTTCTTCTGGGACATGGAGTCATCCGTTTACATTTGCACGCGACTAAAGGGACACGAAGTGTGCTCAAAACAAGATTGGACGCAATGCTCCTATCACTGAGGAAGCTTTAGGAGCAAAGGTGCGACGAAAATATTTAAAGGTGGTACCATCCGGGGTGGTCTCCTGCGCAGAAACAGAGGCGCCACTGGCTCTAGAGCTACACCGAAATCTCGAACGAGTTTCCTATTCCAAATCACAAATGGTTTAGGGTATGGATGACGTCTTTCGGCTGCATAGACACAGTGGGATTGGGCCTCCGAAACACTGAGAACCATTGCCGACTAAATGAGACACCAGGAAAGCACATAATGTACTGTTTATGGCACAAAGCGAGTGGAATATCCCCGGCATTGACAAGTAGGCTCTAAATAGGGAAAGAACAAAGGTCACCGGTCGTCAAACAGAGACTGGTGTGGTGGACAGAGTGCACGTTCCGCGATTCACGCTCGGGTGCAGATGCGTAAAAGTCATAGTAGTGAATATATGAGGGAACGAAGGGAAGATAAAACAATAAAAGGCTAGCCATATTAGCACACACAGTGCTGAATTTCACGGAACTAAGAATGCCAGTAGTTCTAAGTGTATTAGGCTGGCCTACTGTGATGAAGTTGCAGAAGAACGTAACGGCCTCATCCCTGACCTAGACTCCTCGATCGAGACATCATTCAATACTTGAAATGCAAACTACCACGCTCATTCCAAGCACCACTGTGGTGGTTTCTCATTCAGAAGCGGCTCCGCAAAGGATAACTTGAATTGGAGAGTGGTTGTTTGTGCTCCAGAGAGCACAAGGGCAGATCAAGGTATGTAGAGGAAGCGGCTGTCGGCTTGTGCTGAGTAAACTTATCAACATTAAGGACACATATCTCCAAAACTTCGATCAGGTATAGAAGCACCTGACCATTGGGATTGATCGTGTAGTCTCTCAAAATAAGGTGCCGACTGGTCATTTTGCTGAGGAGGAGAAAGGCCTAGGCAACAGTGCCACGATGCGCCGGAAGTCTGCCGCGGTGAAAGGACCCCACATCGAATTGAGGGCTGACAGTGGAATGTACGCAGAAATAAAAGTATAACTCATATGCATATGTAGCTGCACCGCTACTTTATAAAATGAGGTAATCAACTCGAGTAGAAAAAGTGAGACACCAAGCCAGGTTTAAATCGCACATCCTCTTGCGCTGCCCTCATCCAGTGGTGTTGGAGTCACAAAACACTAATATTCCGGAAAGGTGTGCAGAGGGAATGCGTCTATCATGGGCTCCTGCAGACGAATACTGTATCTATTGTAGGACGGAGAATTGGAGAAGACGAGCTTCCACAGCTCCTTCCAGTTTACTCTGAGTCCAGCGCGGTTCCATCGAGGTTTATCTCTGCCAGTTCTTTCAACGAAGAGATCAAGGTGCCCTCTTGGAGTTCAAGACTATCACGGGAAGTGCCGTGCACTTCTCTGAGACAGAACACCAGGAGTCTTTGGCTGTAAAAGAAGCTGTCACCTTCAAGGACTTATTACGGGGGAAGGGCGCTCGCTTTAGAAGTCCTTTCTTCACCCCAACTAGAAAACTTTGGCTGGTGAGGCGGCTTTCGAGGTTCCCGCTTTTTCAAGTCGCCTCGTTTATTCTTGAGAGTTGGCAAAATGTCCGATGCTCTTTTGGTGCTGCCAGCTTTTCGAGTTGCAGACTTAGAAACCCTAGAAGACGGTTTCACGATCATTTTAGAGGGATTTTCCTACTGTGAGCCTAACGGCTCGGTGGAAGCGCGCGGCATCTTTGCTTTACAGCAAGAGGTCACATAAGGTGATGGTGGGAGGAGCTTCCCTGATAGTTTTAGTGGGAGTAAGGCCTGAGCTCCTGAAACCACCTGCTCTACCAGGGGAGTGCTAGAGGGAGGAATAACTGGCCGAAAATTTCTGAATGCCGGAAGCTACAGTGCTTATAGCCCTATAGGGTCCAGGAGCAGAGGGTTCTTTTGTAACCTGATAGGTATATGACTTCTTTGGTCGCACAGGGTGCTACATAATTACCTCTCGAAAACAGAGTCGGCCTGAATGGCCATTAATTCCTCAAGGAGATTCATGCCACGTTAGTTCTAAGAAGTAACTTCTGGTTCTATGTTATTCACTCACTTGACCGTACACAATAAGGACTTATCGTTTACGGACTTCAAAAAATTGGGACAGACTGCGGTAACCCTAATTCTGCACTCCTACATGAATGGTTCTTATAGCCGAAGTAATGCCAGTAGTAACACGATGGTAATAGAACGAATGCTTTGATATGATAGCGATCCCAAACGATGCGCACCCACTCAGGGTGACTTACGTTCGACCATTTGTGGAAGAGTGTAGGAGTGGATTTTATCATCACACGTTCAACCATGACAGCCTCTTGTATGGAGTTCTTCGGCGATGTATTTTGAGAAGTAGTCCACGATTTCTTTCGCATAAATCACATTTTTGTTACAAAAATCATGGTAGAGGGTGGTCTCACATTCACAGTAGAACCATTGAGTTTCCGATGAACACTAAAAATGGCCGCCTGGGCAGGGGCTTTCTACCAAATAGCTTAGCTAAAACCACTCTCTGATATAACATGAGAACTTTTTGAAAAAATACTACATCGGTGTACGGACTAAAAAACGCTGTGTAATCTCTCGATGAGGTTCCCGATGTCATCGAGGCTTCGCTTATCCTACTCGCAACTTCACATTTAGTCTGGGTTTGTGTCTCTCCATCCGAGGGCATGTCAGACCCGGACATGCTATCATGGCCTGATTAATTGCCAAAACAGCGTTGTTCCCCTCCGTCCTGGACCCACTTACTCCTAAAGGAAAAAAAACTCGTCTTTTATGGTCTTCTTACTTCGCTTATTTTTCTTTTTAGGAGAGGATGTCAAAAGAATGGATCCACTTCTCTCTATCCCCGGAGATGAGCCAAATACTGGATCAACGATCCTCAGTTATGTTCTTCTCCAAAATAGCCAAGTCCATAGCTAATAAGGAGGCACCAAAACGGGCGGGTAAGTCCCTCCCATCCTCTTGAATCATCGGAATCCCGTACCTTCTCAGAAAAGTCTTGCATAGGGGCGGACTTTCTTTCAAAGCCCTGCAAAGGCCCCTCGGAGGTCATTTTCACCGTAGGATGGTCTCGAAATAACTATACTTCTAAGGTATCGGAATCCCGACCGGAGCCTATAACCCGTCGTAATCGTTATTTGGGACGACAGGACGATCTCCATTGGAAAAAAGGGTGGAAGTTGGCATGCCAGCTCCCACAAAAGTCACATGCCTCAGCTAGATGAAGTGCCGTGATAAAGCCCGAGGGAAGATGCATCCAATTACCCATCTAAGCTGGTTAGAATTGTTCACTTGTCCAATCTGGGTTGGTGGAGATCAAAGCAGTGCGTCCCCTCTCACGCTGTTTTCTTGGCAGCCCCCTAAAAAAGAAAAGGGGCACACGCGGCTAGAATAGAGTCCCATGAGGTAAGGGAAGCCACCCGAATCTATGTAAAAGGAGAGGAGGAAGTTTATTCTAGGCTAGGCGATTCTTGGATGGGCCTCTGAGAATCTTCATGGGGTGAGGGTGTTACTTAAAATTAGTTGACTTGCTTGAGGGCGGCTCCAAGAGTGGTAGAGTGGAAAACCCTTTACAAATGGGAAGTGGTGAGACACGGAGGCCCTCTACCATTCAGAGACGTCCCGTACCATTCTTCACTTACCCCAATACCAAGGTTGGGTGAGTTTTTTTAATGCAGAAGAGAGTAAAGCTATTGAATTATATTTAACAGATTAAATTTCATTTAATTTTTTGGACATTTCCATAGAGGTGCGTCCCAATTGTTTGTGTAATTTTAAATGTCTCAATCAAAGTTTGAGCATCACTGATATAAATATACCGATTGTATAAAATGATTTAAAACACTAATTATGTTTTCCCATATTATAAGATTATAAGATGTCAGAGCCGACAAAGACCATGTGGTCCACTTCTGGGCAAGCTCTCCTTCAAACCACACCGATGCATTTAAAGTGTGCATCTAAGCGGTTCTTAATGATGTTTATGCTTGTTGATTTAACAACGATATCCGGTAACTCGTTCCATGAGGAAACTACCTTGTTTGAGAAAAAATTCTTTGCTATATTTGTTTCAAATCTTCGTTTCTTAAGTTTGTGTCCATGGCTTCGAGTTCTTGAGGAAGCGACCAACTCGAAAAGGGCTTAAATTTTTACTTTATTAAAATTGTTTAGTATCTTAAAGACTTGTATGAGTTCTCCTCTTAACCTTCTCGTCTCAAGTGATTGCAGATTAAGTGCTTTAAGTCTGTCTTCGTAGGACCTTTGACGTAGTCTAGGTATCATTTTTGTAGCACGATGTTGCACTCTCTCCAACATTTCTATATCTTTACGCAAGTATGGATTCCAAAACTGAACTGCGTACTCTAAATGAGGTCGAACCAAAGATTTGTACAGGAGAATTACTATATTTTCCGATTTGTAGGCAAAATTTCTATATATGAAACCGAGCACTCGGTTTGCTTTCTTGCATGCCTCCGCGCACTTTAGCCCAACTTTCAAATCATTGCACACTATAACACCAAGATCTTTTTCTTCTGATACCATTTTTCATTGGAAGGCCTTTTAGTATATAGTTAAATTCTTCGTTTCTTGCTCCAATGTGTAGTACCTTGTATTTACCAATGTTAAGTTTCATCTGCCAATTTTTTTACCATTCCACAATGATGTTTAAGTCTCTCTAGATTTTATGTTGATTTGAAAGTGTTTTTGATTTACCACTCAGCTTTATATCGTCTGCAAATTTTGAAAATAGGCTCGCTATGTCTTCATCTAAGTCGTTTACATATATTATAAAAAGCAATGGACCCAGTACGGACCCCTGGGGCACTCCGCTTTTTACGTCTCGCCATCTTGATTGGTGACCATTTATGACTGTACGTTGTTTCCTTCCGTTGAGCCAGTCTTCGATCCACTTCAATACGTTTCCACCGATTCTATGAGCGGCAATCTTCTTAACCGTATCGAAAGCTTTTTGAAAATCTAAGTATATTAAATCTGCTGCTCTATTCATCTCATACTCTTCGATGATGGTTTGAAAAAATTTTAGCAAATTTGTTAAACATGATTTGTTTTTCGTAAAACCGTGCTGTGATTCGCGGATCATACCCAATTTGTCTAAATGTTCGACTATTTTCTCTTATATAATAGATTCGAGCAATTTTCCGATTAGAAATGTCAGGCTTATTGGCCTGTAGTTGCTTGAGCTTGGTCGGTCACCCCTTTTAAAGATCTGAGTAATGTTTGCACTTTTAAAGTCTTCTGGAAGGAAACTTTATTCGAGTGATTTGTTGAATATTGTGGTGAGTGGCTTGGTTATCGTTTCTTTAAACTCTTTCAGGTGGCGAGGATGGATCAAATCCGGACCTGGCTATTTGCTTAGCTTTACATTTTCGATATGTTTGATTGCGTCTTCATCTTTTAGTTGAATACTAGTCATAAATGACTCTTCTTCGATAAATATTGCTGCATCATTGTCTGGAATGGTATCGATGTTTTACCTTGTAAAAACTGACGCCTAAAAATATTAAGTTCATTGTTTGAAAACATCAGCGGGAGAATTTTGGCGTTTGGGTTGCCAAGGCCCATCTTAACTTGAATCTTTAGGTCAAATATATGCAAATGATCACATTTTGGATGCTTCTGATTCTATGGGGACTTTTCCATTAACATCCCACTGCATTGAAGGTGGTCGTATAATCTTTTCATGTGCTATTCACTTTGTTTTCAATCTTTTCATAGCCATAAGTCAAAGTAATATTGGGTGTCCCTTGTGCATGAAGTTCAGACTCCAGGCGTGAGCTAGTTCCCCTTAGAAATCAGGAGGTGCGAAGTAACCTGAAGCTCCTCTCATACGGGTTTTGGGACTCTCGCCTAACCAGAGAGATAAGACAGGAGGTTTTTCTTTGCCATCCTAGGAGATGCCAGGGCGCAGTTTTTCCTCGGAAATAAAAGGAGACACTCATGTTCTTTACAAGAGACTTTCTAGCCTTCTCTTAGCGGAGAGGGATTTTCCCTACCCTCTTCTTTGCCAACGGGATTGGAGGCTTTTACCTTACTTGCTCTTTTAACGGTCCCTCTGGGTTACTCTCTCTAGACAACCATCCCTTTTCTACATTCTAAGGGGACAGCCAAAAATAAGATGAGGCAGATGCAGTGAAGCTCCGATTCAGGCCCATAACCTCGATAGGGTCAAGTAAGCCAGATAAATCACTAGTAAGGGTTAAGGTCAGCGTTCTTTATTGTATTCTGTCTCATGACCTCGTAGATCTGAGATTCCTGATTGAGTTAGGGGCCAGTATGCCCACCCAACCACTTTCTCCCAATGGAGGTCAGAATACCGGCTCCAATGAAGTTTTTAATAGAGCATAGGCGCATTGAACCTCCAGTCAGGATTCCCGATACATTAGAGGAAGTAACTATATGGCATCGTCACCTGGGGTGGAAGTAGTTCTGAAGGTTCCTTGGTCCCCACGCTCGTGTCCAAGGTTGGGTGGTGCTACATTGACGCGGGGCCCTCCGAAAGCAGAGTGATCCTCGGCTCCGAAGCCTCCTCTGTGATATAACGACATGCCTATGAGCGCTCCCCAAACGATTTCACCGTCGGTGAATTTCGTCCACTTAGTGCTATTTTCTAGTATGTTTTGAAGCACGCGCGGCGCTCTTCTAGGCAGGCATACGAGACTACTCTTAACAGAAATAATCCTCTTGCATAGGTGTCGATACGAATTAAAAAGATTCAGGGCATGTTTTCGAAGGATCCCCCTCCAGTCTTCTAAGATTACTGGACCGAAATTTCGGACCTCGCGTCTTTCGCGATCAATTATTCCACATTTCTAGCCGGGATGCTGTTCTGCTAAAATTTATTGCGCATATTGAGGTCGCTGAAGCTCTTTGAATAGATTTGATCCCCATGGTCGAAGAACCCTTTAAAGATATGTTTATGCTAAAGAAGCTGCGTTCTGCTCTCGCTTAATGCGTGGATACCACCCATAGTTTGCACGAAAGCCTGTAAGCTATGCTTCAATACATAGGTTAGCGAGGCATGTTATTTCTATTAAACTTGTTCAACATGATTTAGACTGATGGATTCCTCCAAGATTCCTGGAAAATGGCTAGAGTGCTTACTTTGTCTCATTTTCTGCCCCGGCTAGTTTACGGCTAATTTCACTAAATTTTGCGTGTGCAAGTTGAGGGAGAAATTGATAAATTTTAGACTAACCCTTTTCTTGGACAGTGGAAGCCTCTGTCTTCTACATAGTGTGGCTTCAGTCTGTTCAATTTCACGTTGGATACTCTGTTCAGACTGGAAAACATATTTTTGAGGCATTTCCTCTTAGAAAGTACTGCATTACGGTGTTTTCAAGCTGAGAAGGCCTATGATACCACATGGCAATACAGTAGTACCATGGAGACCGTCCACACCATGGGGCCTAGAGGGACGCCTCTCAATCTTTATATCTAAGTTCATAAACATCGTCGAAGAGTGATTCCCAGGAAAGTGTATTCAATGTTCCACTCTTTTTTCTTGGGCATCAATGATATTACCTTGGTGCTGTCGGATTTTTTTCGGTAACTTCCAGGTCTCAACTCTGGAGCAGCGACTTCAGCACTCTATTCTGACGACATCCAAGGCTCCACGCTGCCCCCATTTGTTCTAAAATGGGATTCACCTGAAGGGGGTAGATTCACATCTTAGCTTTGTCCTTGTATCCGACCCGTGTCTCACCTAGAAAGCCCATATCCACATCCTCAGGACTTCATATACCCCCCCCCCCAATTGACTTTTTGCGTCCAGTGACGTTCAGCATTCTGGCAACCGTTGGCTTCCGTACGTTCTATATTGACATCATATTTGACGTCACAGTGCATTATTCACTTTTACACGCTAGCCTCACGTCTCACTCATTGCATCTGCGGCTGAACCTCTTCGTGTTTATACTGCCAAGAGTCGTCAATCATAACAAACTTTTCGGGCTTAGGACCGAGAAACTTCTTCGTGGGTTAAATGGATGTAGCTCTTGGGCCGGTTAGGCCTTTGTTTCTGTTCAGAACCCCACGCATAAAGTTGCGACCTTTGACTATTTGTCGATACGCTTCTGTTCCTAAAGCTTCTACAGTACCGAGAGTATTGCGTTCAATCTTTTGGAGCAGACTTCGTCTCACGCTGGAACCATGCCAGTGTAAACAAATCTGTTTGAAGTCATCCGGGTTCTAACCTGGAGTGGGATTATGTTCACGGCCGAGCTTGTTGCAAGACACCGCTCAGCACAGGAGACTGCTCGTCGTTCTCTAGTAAGAGATCGGATCGTAATGTATAGCGACTCATTGGAATCTCCGCACTCTATGATTACAGGTATCCTTAATACCACTGCTGCCGCGATTCAGGTAGGTAAAAAGATTATTATCTGTTGGGTTCCTTGACAAATATAGATTTCGGGGAAGAGGCCTCCAAAGATGGTGTCAAATAGTCTGCGTGGGCTGGGCGACCAGATTATCCGTTTGCTCTTTCTCACATAGGCTAAAAAAATAAAAATCAGGTCAGTCCTCCTGGCTACCTGGCAAATATGATGGAGACGGCCGACAGGAACCTAAAGTTGCGGACAGGCTCACCGAAGCTGTTCCTTTAGACCAACCAACCAATGCAGTCTGGCTCATTCTTGTTGAATGTCCCAGTTTAAGGGAATTTCAGAGACATTACCTGTCAGTAATGGGAGAAGTGGGGTCGCTACTTCTTGTACATTGCACGTGGGAGGGGTTGGTGTACACGTTACAGTGGAACGCTTCAGTTTGGGAAGAAGGCTGGCCACCTCCATTTTATGTAACCTTTTGGTGTTTGTTGCTTCCTTTTGTCTTTATTGGTAGCCTTGTCAGCTTTTGTTTTTCTTTTACTTTTGGGCTACTTATCCGTTGGTTTTTCTATTAATGTAGCCTAAATATTGGTCTAATTTTATTTTGCCGATAATGCACTTGGTGGTATTCTCCAGATGGGTGGTATAAAAAATCCCCAAATAGTATAAAACAATCAACAAATACTACACCGACTACTGCCTACTTGATCAATGGATTAACTTGTATCTAACACAAATCGTCCCTTTCCCTAACTTAACTCTCTGAGCAACTTGATTTTTAAGAACTTTTTTGCAGGGATTCCCTCATTGGTTTTCGTTGCTTATTTTTATAATAAATGATATTATTTTGCTGTCGTTTCTATCTTTAGATATACATCTCCTATATTCTATATTATTCCTCTGATAAAATACTTATATATATATAATTTGAACGATGAACGAAAGGACGTATAAAGGAATATTCATTTCATTTTCTTGATAGATACAACGTTTCGGGTGAACTTTTCACCCATCTTCGGGTACTGTAAAATACAATTCGTGGAGTAGACAAACAATTTAAGTTAGATTTTAACAGACAAAAAAAATGATGAATTCATGGAAAGTATTTAATATTTATTAAGGGGGATTGCAAAAATTTACAGGTAATTAATATTTTTGGATTATTATGTTGGGAGTTAAAAAATTAACGATTGAGGAAACACTGCAAACACATCGAGATAAACTAACCTTAAACAATCGCCTGTTAGAGGATAACTGGGGAGAAAGGGCGAGGAGCGTAGGAAGAAAGAGAAGGTTAAGATGTTGGTAATATTTTTCGTTTAGAGTAGAAGTAGTGGGTGAGAAGAAGAATCGGAATTTAAGGAAGGAGAAAGGTATTTAATATACATGGATTCAAGAATCCTTAGTGAGATGGGATCAGGGGTGGTTTTTAAGATTTTAAAATCGTTCATTATGATATCAGTTTTACAATTAATAGAGTGAAGCCTAACAGGTGAGAATTCTTTCGTAGAGAGAAACTTCCCTGTCCTGTGGCTAACGCCGAAATATGAACAGAACCTCACCCTCAGCGAGCGCACCGTACTGCCTATGTATCTCCCCAGTTTACAATTGGGGCAAGTAAACTCATAAATAACGGAGCGCTTCGCTTTAGGCGGGATTCTGTCCTTACAATTAAAGTATAATCCTATGTGGTGTGTATTTATTAAAATTAACTTAAAATTGGTATGAAAAAATAATTTATTTAATAGAGATGTAATTTCTTTTGAATTTTTTTATTTAAAAAACCCAGATCCGCAAAGATTATGTAACGGATATCGTCGTTACGCCGTCTTCGGGTCTCTTTAAACTGTCTCCCGAAAGAATCAACACCAAAAGGGCTTCTGCTCCTATGCCCCAACCCAAGGCTAGACCCGGCTACTCGGAGATAAGAGAGCCTCCAAGAGGGGGACCGTCGTCTTCGAAGCCGTCCGCACGCCAAGGGTTTCGAGGCAGAGGAATGAAAAGACCCACGTAGCGAGCGCAACCTCCCCTGATATGTGCTCGGAGGCGACAATGCCTTCAACGCCTTGTAGGTCCAACAGCGCCCGGAGGTTTGCTTCTAGGAAGCATACGGTCATTTGTGTGACTAACTTCTCTTCGAAGAGTGCCCCCGTATCTCCCCCGAGCTAGGCTTTGGTTGACATATTCCTTCAATAGATTTGCGTGGACTTCGGGAGACCGGATAAAAGCTGCGTAGGCTCGTCTTCTCCTGTTCCCCGTGAGCTATTTCTTTCGCAGGAGACGATCCTAGGCGCGTGCTCCCTACCCACCATCCCTCTGGATAAGGCTTTTGCGACTCCGCCACTAGGAGATAGAGGCCACGCGGGTGAATGCGCGGCATGATATCTCCGTTCTTCTATTTGCTATAAGTACCTTCTTTCAGGTAGTCGCAGTGCAGATGCACCAGGAAAGGAGATATACTGTTATTTCTACGTACATTCTACTGTCAGTCGACTTTGACGCGAAGGACTTTTACCGCGTCGTGACAGGGTTGTCAATTGCCCTTCTTCTGTCCGGTATTTTTACAGTAGACAGACTTTGCAGGGAATAATGATCAAGTCAAGTGGTTTGGTACTTGCAGACATGATCACCGAGCTGAAAAAAGTTCTCCTCAACGCAGATGAGTTTACGTATCACTTCCTGACATCCGCTTCATTTCCTTGAGTCGAGCTGTCCCTGCGCTGTCCGGACGCACAGCTTGAGTTTGGATAGAGGTGGTTGATGACCTGCATGATATTGACCACATTTCCATTCAACTATCATTTTCTGGGTCGATGCAGTATGAAACACCACCCCAGTGGTGTTTGGAACGGGCGCAGTGGTCCATATTTTAGTAAATGACTAAATTGTCTATCCCGATCGAGGAGTTTAGGTCGATGGCTGAGGCCGAATTATTTTCGAGCAACCTTATCTCTTTGGGCTTAACTACTATTCTTAAAACGCCTCTCGTCGTTTTTCACTGCTATTTGACTGCAACGATATAACTACATGAACTATAAATGCCATCCGAACGATTACACAGTCGGTGAATTTCGTCGAACTAGGGCTATGTTACGGTATATATCGAAGCACGCACGCTGCTCTTCCTGTCGGTCATACGTGTATTCACTTTAAGAGAAGACCCCACTTGCAACGATGTAGAAAGGAGCCAAAAAGATTCAAGGACAGTTCTCGTCAGACCTCCACGCCCCATTCTCGTTCTCGAGAAGAAGGTGACCCTTAATATCAGCCACCGCGTCCCTGGCTGAAGCTTTCGCGACCACCCTCTCCATATCTTAATCTGAAATGCAGCTCCACCAGCATTCAATGCACGTATTACTGTCGCATAATATCGCCGACTGGTAGTTACCTTCAGAGAGGTTTACGTTAAGGGAGTTGGTTTCCTTGCTTTTTTCATGCACTGAAACAACCCATGGTCCGGAAGATATCCTGTATTTGAAACCTAGGCGAGTGAAAAATGTTATTTATTATAGATTTGTTGAAACAGATCTGGATAGAGGATAGCTTCTAAGAGTTCTGCTGAATGGCTGCTGTGCTTGCTTTTCCCATATCCGTGAGAGATAACTATCGCCCAGCCCGGCCTGTTCCTTCCCAATTTCTTAAGCTTCTTCATGGGAAAGTTGGTGGATGAATTTGGAAATTTTAGATTAGCAGTATTCCTAGGCAGCAGAGCAAACCTGTCTTTTGCATAGTGCAGCTTCTGCAAGTTCAACTCAACGTTTGATGCGCTGTTCCAACTGGATAATGTTATCTGAAAAGCCTTCCTTCCTAGAGGGCACTATGCCACGGTATTTTTTCGATATTGATAAAGCCTATGATACCGCATGGCGATACGGTATGATAGAGACTCTCCAGACGATCGGTATGAGGTGACCCCTCCCAATCTTTATTTATTAATTTCAGCGAGATCGTTGAATCAGGTTACGGGTGGGGGTGGCCCTCTCCAACCTATAAGACAGTAAGAGGGGATTCCGCACTAAAATATCTCTAGTGTTACATTTACCTCGCTGCTGCTGAAACTGATCTCGCTGCGCTCTTCATGGACTAACTTTCGATCTCCTAATGCAACCAAGATGCTAACTCTGGAGGGTTGTATCCAACATTCATTGAACCGCATCTCTCGCTATGCCAAGGTGGACAGGTTTCGGTTGTCCTTGGCAAAGCTAAAATAATGCACTTTTGCCGTCATCGAAGACTCCACCTCGATCCAAAATTGTTCTAAACGGGGTTGGCCTGGAAATAGTGGTTTCGCACAATTTCTTTGATCTTGTTTTCGACCGACACCTCACCCGGGGGCCTCACATTTGCAGTCTTAGGTTCTCGTATCCGCGCCATGGACATTTTTCGCTCCAAGAAATTCATCCCCTGGGATGCTGATAAGGATAGTGCCTTAATTTTTTACCGATCGTTTGTTGATTCGAAGCTTGAATACGGATGCGAGTTTTACTTATCCGCAGCTGAAGGTGTATTGCGGAAGGTGGAGTCAATTAAGCTTACCGGTAAACATCTAGAGACCGGCCCCTTTTTCATGCACCTCCCCCCTTTCCAGTGAGAGCCTACTTTCGATGCTGGGGAGATGCCACACGCTCTGCGAAATGCAAAATGCATTATCTGCTTGTACGTGCGAACCAAGCCCCCCTCACTCGCCAACGTTTTGCACTGTATCCTAGCCGATCTCGAAGGTTACTATGCGACCGAGAGACGCCGCTCATACCCTAAACCTTTGCGTTTAAGACTGAAAATTCTTAGAGATCTTGGTGTAGCTGTCTAGCAGTTGACTTCTCTGATTCTTCTCAAGACGCCACTCTTAGAGATTACCACCTTTGACTCTTTGTCGCCACACCTTTAAACCCAAGGCTTCCACAATGTATCAGAGCCGATGTACACGGATAGCTCCAAATCAAAGGAGGAGGTCGGAGTCCACAACATATCCCCTCTGTTTGAACTCAGCAGCGCTCTAGCAGGTGCTGATTCTATCTTCAAAACCAAGCTGGTTGAAATACACAGCTTGCTAATTATGCCCTGTTCTGACAGCAAATTGTGATATTTAGAGACTGACAAAGTGCCTTGAGTCCTCTCGGGGCATTGAACTCCCAACATACCTTGGATTTTTGTATCTGTAACGCGATGGTTACGGTTAGCCGAGCGGATTTCGAGATTATGTAGTGGTTGCAGGAAATAAGCTCGCCGATAAGGGCCCAGAGAGTCTGTAAGGACTGGTAGACCAGACCAGCGCTTTACTCTTCCTTCCACTGACTACATTGCATGAATCAGGAAGCAGTCCGAGATGCCTGACAAAAAAGTTGGGTAAGGGCCAAGCGGAACTTAGAGTTACATGTCATCGCCCTGCCCCTATTCCTCTGGACGGCTTCAGGTCGCTTTCTGTTGTCTTCGAATTGGATACGCTCGCGAGACGATCTGCAATTTGAAGGTGCGCACCTTACCTGTTCCGATACCGGGTCAGGTGGGGTCGCGACCTTTTGTCCCTAGTACTCGAGATGAGTTCATGTACACAGACGTGTGGAGGATGTGACTTCTTAAAGAAGTCTGACCTTCATTTTATTTTACTCTCTTTGCTATTGGCCGTGTTCTCCAGCGCCGAGAGAGAGAGAGAAAGAGAGAGAGAGAGAGTTAGAGAGACCTCCCTCGAACCCAGATAATGCTTCCTTCTTATTCTAGTTTTCTATTGTTGTTTTTTTTTTGTTAGGGGTTTTGAACCTTTGTTTTTGTGTTTGTTTGTTCTGGGATATTTTACATTTATCCTAGCATTTGGGTATATGATAATTACGTCGATTTATGCTCTTGTAGGCAGTCACTAAATGGATGCTAAAAAAGCCTTACTGCGTTTCAACTCTTTGACCGGCCACAGTAGTAAGTGCCATGCTTTAGATGCCACTCAAAGTCGCCTTTACTCACCTCCTCAGAAGCCTTTTACTTGAACGTCTTACCCGCGATTACTTTCTGCAGGTTGTTACTTGTGCTCCTAGGGGGTGCTGGGGGTAGGGGGGCTCAACCGCACTTTACTTATAAATAGGGAGATCACAAAAGTACTCCAAAGATCGATTAGAGCTGTCCTCCAAGGAAAATTAAATAAAAAGGGAAAAAAATATTTACATATAAAGATTTATACAATGGAATTAATCGATAAAAATGGTAATGAACATATTTTTTAAAAAGGGCATTAGTCATTTGCTTCAAGACACGCTTAGTGGTATCCATGGCCTCCATGATGACCTCCGTGACCTTTGTGGTGACCTCCGTGGTGACCTCCGTGACCCTTTTGGTGTCCCGAGTGCTGACCTCCGTTACCACCGTGGTGTCCTCCGTGGTGACTTCCGTGCCCATTATGGTGTCCTGCGTGATGCCCTCCGTGACCCTTATGGTGTCCTGCGTGATGCCCTCCTTGGCCCTTATGGTGTCCTCCGTAGTGACCTCCGTGGCCCTTATGGTGTCCTCCGTGGTGACCTCCGTGGCCCTTATGGTGTCCTCTGTGGTGACCTCCGTGGCCCTTATGGTGTCCTCCGTGATGACCCCCGTGGCCCTTATGGTGTCCTTTATGGTGACCTCCATGATGACCTCCGTGGCCCTTATGGTGTCCTCCGTGGTGACCTCCGTGATGACCTCCGTGGCCCTTATGGTGTCCCCCGTTGTGACCTCCGTGGCCCTTATGGTGTCCTCCATGGTGAGCTTTATGAGGCTTATGGTTCCCTATGTGGTGACTTCCTTGACCCTTATGGTGCCCTGCGTGGTGTCCTCCATGATGTCCCCCGTGGCCCTTATGGTGTCCTCCATGGTGACCTTTAGGAGGCTTATGGTTCCCTATGTGGTGACTTCCTTGACCCTTATGGTGCCCTGCGTGGTGTCCTCCATGATGTCCCCCGTGACCTTTATGATGTCCTCCATGGTGTCCATGATCACCATGACCTCCAAGATGACCATGGCCTCCGTGACCATGATGACTTCCGTGGCCGTGACCACCGTGATGATGATGACCTCCGTGGTTCCCAGCATGATGACCACTATGACCTCCGTGATGGCCATGTTTACTCCCCTGATATTCGTGATCCTTGGCAAACCTCGAGTCCTTGAATCCATGCCGGTCGTGCCCCTTGTGATCCTTGATGTGCTTCTTGTGGTGATGGTGTTTTGACCCATGACCTTTATGGTGACCATGTTCTCCATGGTGACTATGGTGGCCATGCTTACTTTTCTGGTGGCCACCACCTCCATGTTTGTGACCATGATGACCAAAGTCCTTGTGGTGCTCATGATGACCGTCTTCGTCATGGTGACCTTTATGGTGCTTGAAGATATCGTGATGTTTTCCACCCTTGGAAAAGTCACCATATCCATGTATCTTATGGTGTCGGCCTCCCTGCAATAGGTTGATGAATATACATTTTAATTTGGCCAATTTCACATTATCATTTGATTCAGTGATTCGGTTAACTAATGATCCCAGAGACGTTGATTCACTTTACTAATGATGACATGGAGCCGTTGATCCAGTTAACTAATGGTTTCAAAGAGACGTTGATTTAGTTAACTAATTATCTCTAAGAGACGTTGATTCAATTAATTAACGATCCAAAACGAGAAGGCCTTGGTTCAGTTAACTAATGATCCCACAGAGACCTTGATTTTACGTTACTTACAGTATTTGCACCAGATTTGTGTCCTGCAGCCTTGAGCCCTTTGTTAAACTTGGAATATCCATCTTGACCACTGTAATCCTGGAAGTACGACCCACCATAATTGCTCGCCTTGTTATACCCTCCATCACTTTTGTGCAGAAGGTTGTCGAACCCCTAAAAAAAGAATAAACTTCATAAACATCCAATGGGGATAACGCTAAAGGACTCAAGAATTCCTTGTGGAATGAAAACAATTCGGGAATTAGGAACGCATCTTGGGGACCTCTTCTAATAATCTACTCCTTTAAAATGAAAGTAAACGGGAAAGAAACGCAAGTTAAAAGTATGTAGTATATCTAATATTGATAAACATACCTTATCAAGGTATCCGCCTCGTAGTCTTTTATCGTGTCCTTCGACTTTGACGTGGCCCTTTTCTCCACCGTGATATTCCTCCCCGCCTTTTTGATGTTTATGGTGTTTAACAGCATTTTCTTTTCCACCCTTTGAGTGGTGGACCTTAAAACATGAGAAATTCAGTATTAAGGGATTTCTCAAGTTCCATTCAAACAGTAATACTTCTCAATGCGTCCATTTTAAGAGGATATTTACCTAGGTCTTTAAGATTTTAAGTAAGTTAGTTGCCACCAGTTGCAATTTTGTGCCCTAACTACCTAAAAGGTCTTGGGGACATTAAGGGATAATCCGGTTACCAAAAGGAAGAAATTGGATTAAGAAGAATTAAAAGTGTGTGGCGGGTAACAGGTACGAAAAAAAAGCTTAAATGGAAAGGTGTCCTCGGTAGAATGATTGGAAATGAATTAGAATGAAGGAGAGATTTATCAAAATATTAATGAAATATCAATGATCTTGTAGCTAAATGGAAACCACGATTCGTACTAAACACATTACATTATCTTGCGTACGCTAAATATAAAGGAATATAACATGGAAGTAAAAGAAGACAAGGTAAGGAAATGTGGGAAATCAGATTGGTGTCAAAATTATTATTGAAGAAAAAGAGAAAAAAATTGGATATGTATCATAAAATAACGACCCAGCAAAGGCGTTAAGTTCCAGTCGAGGTTTGTTCAAGAGAGAAAGGAATTAAAGGAAATCATAGGTGAGGGAATGGTAAAAGGGAAGAAGATATGCAAAAAGAAATAATTTAATTTAAACTTATTGATTGTATGCTTCAAACGACCTTCGTCAGCACGTTATTCCAGGTTTGTGATATTTTATTAGAAAAGAACTTTTGTGCTTTTGCAGTGGGAAATCTTTTGTTTACTAGCAAACGGTATTTCTAGTTGCCACTCGCTTATCTAGTTTAAATGTTTAGTTATAGTTTATAAAGTTGAACTCGTTTGTATTTTAAATACCTCGATAAGTTAGGCACAGGGATACCGATCTTCCCGTCACAATAAAATGATTGGCTTTAGTTTCTCTTCCTACGATCTATTTCTACGATAATTTCGACTCTCTTCCCTGAACGCTTTAAAATATTGCAATGTTTTTTCTCATATATGCTGATCAGAGGGTTTACCTTAACTTATGTCTTGCTATGTAGCCAAGAACCCTATTATCCCTTTGTGAAGCTATAGTACAGTACTTTGACAATTCCAGATCACTCAAGATTTAGAGAAATAAATTAATTTCCATGTTGACAGTGTTTAAATTTACATAACCCATAGTTCATTTGATCTCCTTTCGTTATCTTACACTTTTCAGGGTTAAACTGTGTAATCTATCCAAGTTTTTTTGCAAATTTTCGCACGCACCAGGGTATTTTGCCTTGGTATCGAGTTTGTATCCAAAGCAAAATTTTAAATTTGTATACAATACTGTAAGTTCATTTCAAGATCGTATATATATATATATATAAATATATATATATATATATATATATATATATATATATATATATATATATATATATATATATATATATATATATATATAAAATGAATACGAGAGAATGATAGAACGGAACGAGTCAGACCACAAAGAAACAAAAGATAAGCGGAATCAGTTTTTTCTTCGAAAAAAATGTTTTATCCTAATTATGAAAAAATCAGTTATTAGTAATGATCGACCAAGCACACTGAGGCAGCGGATGCCCCTTTGATCTCAATTAAAGCCCATAAACTACTCAGCTACAGCGTGATATTAAAGAGAGAGAAATTAATTAGGAATTCTCAGTACAAAAGTTATCTCTGTTTCTTTGCGGTATGACTCATTCCACACAAACACACACACAATATATATATATATATATATATATATATATATATATATATATATATATATATATATATATATATATATATATTACTAGAGGAACGCCACTAGCAATCGGTGCCCATCATGAACTATTTCCATTAGCAAAACTTCTCTCCGCTTCAATCTATTTAGGACGCTGCCTTCTATTCCGTACGATTTAAAGTTTATAAAGTCTTTTAATGCGAAACGGCCTCAGAAGCTATTTTAAAGTCCAGGTATCTTATATCAAGTGTTGTTATGAATTCGTGAAAAAAAATTACGCAAATTACTTAATCATGATCGTCCTTGTCGAAAGCGGCGCTGCGAGTAATTAATTGACCACTAGATGCCTTATGATCCTATCTCTAATGAGGGACTCCAAGAATTTACTCGCGGCAAAAATAAATAAATTGAACAGAAAGTTTTCAGGATTAGTCTTTATACTTTAATTTTAAAATTGGTTTTTAGACATTAATGGTTTTTTTTTTAAAAAACTATAGAAAGTGATTTAAATGGTTCGCTTTCTAATTCTTTGAGGATGATTGAATTTCTCGTAATTGCCGGTACCTGGCGCTTTTGAAATGTTCATTTTTTTAATATAAAGAGAATTAAATATTTAAATTTACACTCTTAATACATATGATACCATAAATTCGATTCATTAACTATAGAATCGAAAGAATATTTAATCCTATTTATAACAAATAACTATACATTAAGACTAACAAAGAGCCTGAAGGTTAGCCGATACAATTATTAAATACAGAACTAAAATAAACTATGAGGAAAGAAAAGAAGATCTTATTTATGTGGTTGGAGTAAAAAGTAACAACTTTCCTCCCTTAAATACAGTCAAGGTTTTACCTCTAAAATTCTAAGTTTTTACCCTAACTTGGCTAGTAATAATAAAATATATGTACTGCAAATATGTTTTAATTAATAAGAATAACATATGTATATCCCCATACTTACTAATGAGCAGTAAATGGAATCATATTTTTACTGCTCTATGAACTATTTGCTCTTTCTTAGTAGTTAACTATAAATGTTCTCTTCTTTAAATTTAAATATTTTTACTCTCAAAAGAAATTCGCCTAATCGATTATATAGCCGTTTATCTAAGTAGTCTGAATGACCTTTCAATGAAGAGCACTCTAGGGAGCACTTATTTTATAATTCAAGAAGTTGAATCTACTATTCTTATTTAGGTCTATTTTTGACACTCAGGAAGCGAGTTGTGATTTAGTTCAGTGAAACAATCCGAAATATTATTAATAATTAGTAAGTTATGTATGTTGCTTTTCAAGGCTATGGGTCATCATAGAGATTATGTATGTAAACTAAGGAAATACGTAATATAAGAGATGGGTGTTTAAGGCACGTTTGTTTAAAGAATTTATGGAAGGGTATATGAACATCGCAGTTGGCAGATCATTCTGAGTTATAACAGTAAATATCTGGAAGGCAGGATCAGTCAAGGACATGGAACAATGAGTAGGGTGTGCAGCTGGAGCCTAGAGTTCTCATAGACAACGATAAGCTCACTAAGCAAGAGAAGTAGGAGGGGCCTGTGGCATTCAAAATCTTGTATGTAAGAAGGAGGACCTTGAAGATGATTCTCTATCAAACGAGCAGCCACTTTAGATCATAACAAAAGGGGAGTGCATGAGACCCCCCCCTCTCCCCCGCCGGCAGAAATGAATTTCGGGTGCAAAGATTTGAACCAGTTTGAGGAGTCGAAAAGTAGATGCTTGTATTCCAACGAGATGTGAGCTCAAATAATCCATAGGGGAGTTAACGAGAGCATCAAGGGCAGTCTCAAAACTATTGTACTCAAAATGAGAGCGGATGCGGCTAAGATAATGAATAAATGAGAGGGAAGATTTTCAGACGCTAGTAACCGTGAGCTTTGAGAGACCAATGAGCATCAAAGGTGACACCATTATTACTTACTGTGTTGCAAAAAGTGATATTAGAGGAGACAAAGTTAAGCAAATGAACAAGAGTTTTGCAGCGAACCACATCAGTGGGAGTAACCAAAAGCAATACCTGGCATTTTTCATGCTTAAGTTTCAGCAAGTGATTAGAGGAGTAGAGATATTTGTCTATGAGAGAAAGGAGCTTAATTTACTCGGACGAGAGAAAGATGTTGGCGTGATAAGGAACAGGAATTTACGCAGCGACGAGGAAAAGAAGCAAAAGGTATTCCAAAACGGATATGGAAATCTTATCATCGAAGGCAGAGAATTCAGCAGGAAACGAATGAGCAGCCATTGTAGATCATGAAGCAAGTACGGGTGCATGAAAGAAACGCCCACAGCGAGTGTTTCAAAACTGATATGTAGATCTTGCAGGTTCGCCTGTGTTTTTGAGCATTCAAAATAGTGGCAGAGCTCTACCTACGACGAGGAAGAAGGAGAGCCTCCAAGATCTACAAAGCTCAAGAAAAAGGAGAGGATTCAAGATCTACGTAGTCAAGAAAGGAGGAAAGGATCCGAGATCTAGGTACGTCAAGAGGGGAGAAGAGCATTCGAGATCTACGTACATTAGGAGAAGAGGAGAGAATCCGAGATCTACGTACGTCAAGAGAGGAGGAGAGGACTTAAGATCTATGTATGTCAATAAAAGAAGAATGGATCCAAGATCTACTTGTGTCAAGAGAGGAGGAGATTATTTAACATCTACGTACATCAAGAGAAAAGAAGAGGACCCGAGCTCTACGTATGTCATGAGAGGAGGAGAGGAGCCGAGATCTAAGTACGTTAAGAAAGAAAAAGGGGATAAACGATCTACGTACCTCAAGAAAGGAGAAGTTTCAAGATCTACGTACGTCTAGAGGGGAGATGATCCATGATATACGTACATCAAGAGAGGAGTAGAGGGTCTAAGATCTACGTAGGTTAAGAGAATTCAAGATTTGCATACGTTAAGAAAGGAGGAGAAGAACCGAGATTTACGTACGCCTAGAGAGAAAGAAAGGATCCAATATATATATCTTCATCAAGTGAGGAGATGATCCATGATCAACGTACGTCAAGAGAGGAGTAGATGATCTAAGATCTACGTATGTTAAGAGAAGAGAAAAGGATCCAAGATCTACCCTACGTCAAAAGAGGAAAAGAAAAGTATCCAAGATCTGCCCTACGTCAAAAAAGGAAGAGAAGACCCAAGCTCTTCGTACGCCTGGATAGGAGAAGAGGATCCAAGAGAATTGGATCCAAAATCTACGTATGTCAAGATAGGAGGAGATGATCCAAGATCTAAGTTCGTTAAGAGAAGAGAAGAGATCCGAAATCTACGTACATCAAGAGATGAGGAGAAGATCTGAGATATACGAGTACGTACAGTAAGAAAGGAGGAAGGCATCCGAGATCTGCGTATGTCAAGAGAGGAGAAGAATATCCGAGATCTACGAGGGGCGGTCAATAAGTTTTGCGAATCAGGTGCGCAAAACAGAGGGAGGGGGATGGCTGTTTGTGGGGGGGTTAGGGCAAGCTATGACAAGTCAGGACCTGCAGCCGCATGCTCCTGCCTCGTCTATTTAAGAAGCAGTAGCTGATAGCAGATCGTTAGTCACAAATTTTTCAACAATGGAGAAGGTTGAGAACCGCGCAGTGATCAAATTTCTGACCAAGGAAGGCAAGAATGCAAGAGAGATCCATGAACGCATGGTTGCAGTGTACACCGACATTAACACTTCCTATGCAACCATTGCTCGCTGGAATAGGGAGTTCCGCCATGGTCATGAGTCCTTTGAAGATGTCTCCCATCCAGGACGCCCGTCAGACGTGACCAACGAGGACAATGTGGCCCGTGTGGAGAGGATGATCATCGAAAATCGACAAGTGAAGGTCGAAGAAATCGAGCGACAACATCATCCACGACAATTTGGCCATGCCCAAGGTCTCTGTTCGTTGGGTCCCTAGAAACCTCACGAAACCTCACGCCCCATAATCGACTTCAACGTCGTCAAAGTTCGGAGGAGCTGCTGCTCCTGTACAACCAATACCCTGCGGGATTCGAGTCACGCATAGTGACAGGTGATGAAACGTGGGTCCATCACTGGGATCCCAAGACCAAGCTTGAAAGCATGGTCTAGAAGCATAGGGGCTCTCCGACCCCCATCAAGTTCCGGACCCAACCCTCAGCCGGGAAGATCATGACCACCATCTTCTGGGATTTTGAGGGAATGTTGATAGTGGACTATGAGCTTCGTGGAAGGACCATCATAGGCCAATATTACGCCGAGGAACTGGCTGGGTTGAAGAAGTGGATCCGTCAGAAGCGGCGCGGCAAGTTGACACGCGGTGTCCTGCTCCTCCAAGACAATGCCCCTGTCCACAAGGCCAGAGTTGCACAAGCTGCCCTGCGTGAGTGCGGTTTCGAGGAGCTCAACCATCCCCCTACAGTCCAGATATGGCCCTTAGCGACTACTATTTATTACGCCAGCTCAAGGCTGCACTGCCTAGATGCCGGTTTGGGGACGATGAAGATGTCCAGGTCACCGTCGAGGAGTGGATTGAACAGCAGTCGGGAGATTTCTGGTTGTCGGCAATTCGAAGCCTCAGGGACAAGTGGCGCAAGTGCACTGAAGTCGAGGGTAGTTATATTGAAAAATAATAAAACAATTTTCCTCATATCTCGTTTTCTTATATCCGAATTGCAAAACCTATTGACCGCCCCTCGTACGTACATCAAGAGAGGAGGATAGGATCTGAGAAATTTGGAAGAGAACATGAAAAGTTTGGTAGAGGTAAAGACAGAGTCGATCGGGCGAAGGAGTGAAGTAAGTTCCTAGTTATCAGTTTTTGATTTATGAAAGAAAGCCGATTGAGATAAGAGGAAAAGAGAAAGAGCAATGAAAGACAAAGTGGTTTTAATTTGCTATAGAGTTGTTAGTTATGGAGTAGCTATGGTTAGCAATATATATCAAGGGCGATAAAGGACATAAATTTTAAATTTTTCTACCTACATGTTTCCTAATCCTTGGCTAATTAGAGTGTCGCTAAAAAGTTATCTTTCACATGGAAGATTAGCAAGTATTTGCTCTTTGGCAAACCAATGATTAGAAGATTGACATACCTTGGTTTATAATCAAAGAAACGATTGTCATAAGATTTTAAACTATATTTTTCCCATTTAAGGTAATATAGACACTATGATAGGACATGCTCAAAATAAACTATCCATATTTCAGGTCTTCTATACAATTATTACAAGCGATCTCTTTAGTTTTGCCTTTCACTTTTGAAGCTTTAATCAGTAATCGTGTCAGAATTATGTTGCAGCGCCTTAATATCTATGCGAATTTACAACTTAAGAGCATTTTTTTATCCACATATCGAACAACTCTCCAAGTCGCGGCCTACGCGACTTGGCGCAAAACCGCACGGGACACCACTTGTATCGATTGTCAATTTCAAATGAGAATTCACTATTGAAACCTATACTGGAGGTGTTTCAAAGGTATTTAACTGTCTATCAGCCTCCTTTCTACTCTCATGACACAAAGATTGCACTTATTAATTACATCTACAATATTAGCTTGGGTAAGGAACTTATATTAATGGGTGACTTCAACCTACCTTTTATTTCATAGAATGGTGTAGTTCCTGACCTCAGAATAGTGCTACCGATGCTATGTTTGATGACCTCTTTCAAACTCTTGGTCTTTGTCAATTTGTATTGGAACCTACATTTGTTAGCTCAAGCAATACTTTAGACCCTATCCTATCTACTGAGCACGACAGAATTCAAGACATTAACACCTATCCCCCATTTCCCCGTTGTGGTCACTGTGTTATAAGCCTTACTACTATACCAGATTGATATCTATATGACAGAGCTAAGCCATCCCCTATTGGACTGGTATAGGGGTAAGTATGACAAGATTCGTAATGTCCCCAATCTTATAAATTGAGACTTTGAACTTACGCATCTTGATGTTGATAATGCCACATATTTTGTTCCAGCTTCTTAAATAAGCTTGTTTATATGTATGTTCCTATTAAGAAACTCACAGGTAAGACTGTCCCATGGGAAAAGAGTATCCCTCGTAACTTAAATAAACAGCGTAGTAAACTTTGGAATCTGTATAAACTATTAAGACAGACTTATGGAAGGCTGTACCACCTAACCCTACAAAAACTCTTTCAATTTAATGAAATTAATGTTCAACTTAGGTCTTTAGTTCACCAGTCACAAATCAAATATTAATCTAATCTCATTGATCAACGTTATACTAAACCTAAACTATTTTCACTCATATATTAAGAATAAAAAAACTGATCGTCCTAAAGTTGGCCCTCTTATGAACAATGGTTTCCTCACAGATAATCCCAGCATAATATCTGAATTGTTTGTGGAGGCTTTCTCATAAGTCTTTATTTTTGAGATCCAGTAAACATCTTCCCTCACCATATTTGTCATAGTAATCTTACCTCAGTCCAGTTCTCCCCCAGGGACGTTAAACTTCAATTGAAAGGCCTAAAAGCGGATAGTGCGATGGGACCCGATCATCTCCACCCTAGAGTCTTAAAGGAATGCCCCTTTGAGCTGGCTTACCCCTTTTCTCACCTTTTTAACCTGTCCATGTCTACTGGAACTCTACCACAGTCATGGATACTGTCACATGTCTCACCCTTCTTCCAAAAGGGGTCTCGTAGTAAACCCTTAAACTACAGACTTATAAGTCTTAACCCTATCCCGTGAAAGAAAATGGAGAAGATCATTATTAAGTCCTTATTCAGTTTTTTTGGATGACCACCAGCTATTTGACAATCAACAATTTGGGTTTAGACCCAATAGATCTGTTACTGACCAGCGCCTTCTGACATACAATTATGTTACCTACTGGTACAACAAAGGCCATGAGGTAGATATCATCCTATTTGACTTTTCAAAAGCATTTGATCGTATCAAGCACAGTATTCTTTTGGACAAACCTGCCTCCATTGGGATCTCTGGGAACCTTTTTAGCTGGATAGGAGTTTCCTTGTTGGTCGTTATATGAGTGTCTCCATTAGTGGCAGTGTCAGCTCTTCTAGAACGGTCCTAATTGGGTGGTTTCAAGGCTTTGTCCTGGGTCCCCTTCTATTTCTCATATTCATTAATCACACTTTTTTCCATCTTCAGTATCAATACAAGATGTTTGCTGATGACCTAAAGCTGTATCTCTACTTCTTATCTTCTAGTTATTACTCTGTCTGCTACTGCCTTTTCCTGGGGTCTTAAATTCTCTGTATACAAGTGTGCTCACCTCCGTTTTGCTAGACATCTTATTGATAGAAACCCAAATTCTTGCTATCCTGTTAACGACACACCCTTAAACCTTTGCAATACCTATAAAGACCTTAGAGTCATTGTTGATGGCAAGTTAAAGTTTTATCACCCCATCAGAATCTCCGTATGTCAAGCAGGAGGCATGGCTTCTAATTTGCTAACTGTCACTGTCTTCCGTTCTCCTGAGTTTATGTCCTCTACTTGTTTGAGATATTAGACCCCTGTTCGACTTTGTAGCCCCGGTTTGGCACTCTTGGTATCTTGGAGATCTAAAGCTCCTTAAGTCTGTTCAGGGGAGGTGGACAAAGTAAGTATCAGGCTTAGCTAACTTGCCCTATATTGATAGATTAAACTCTCTAAAGCTTTTCTCCATAAAGGGTAGGCTACTTAGACATGCTATGATTTATTGCTTTCATTTTCCACAATCTCTGCTCTATCCGTCCTTCTGATATTTTCACTTTATTCCAAGATGTAGGCACTAGAGGTCACATATATAGAATTCAAGTTCAACATTGTCAATCTGAAGCTCGTAAACGTTTCTTCTCTTCAAGAGTGGTGCGAAGATGAAATTCACTGCCCTCGGAGGTAGTCGATGCTCCTAGCCTTCCAGTGTTTAAATCCAGATTGCAACTTTTCCTACACGACAAACTATTTTCCCTGTAGCAATCAGTTGCCACTCCTATATCCTTGTTTCCAGCAACCCCACAAGTTCTTTTTCCTGTTTTATTCCATAGGAAGATACACCCAACCAGTCACTTTTGTCATTTTTTATGGTTATTATTACTCGTTTGTCTGACTGGAGTATCTGTCTGAGACTGCACCCCTTCTTCCCGCCCAGTTGTGACTGGGCCGGGTGGTGAGGCCCTACCAGGTAAGAATACCAGGTAAGAATCCCATGATCAGGAAGATTTGTTACGAATCTACAATCGACCATTTAACCACTATAATTTGTTAATATGCTCGTAGTTCTCTGGCTCTTTATTCTCTATTGATTCCTAAACAAGTCTTAAGTCAGCCAGATTAAACACACTAAGGATTTATTAAGTATTATTTTAGATAAAAAACGACCTTTTCGCTCTTAAAATTTAAGGTGGTCGAGGTGCAGAGAATCATGAATAAAGTTCATTTGTATTTCCTTTATGTTTAAAGTGTATAAAGTCCACTATAAAGAAAACGTAATGGTTTGTTCAAATCTAATTATCGATGTATTCCATCAAATCCCCCCCCCCAAAAAAAAACCCATTATAAATGTATCATCATACCAACTTAATTTTGATAAAAAATATTACGATACGGCTTATTATTTTCATATCCATATCTGAAAAATTTTAGTATCGATCATTTTATTTTCCTATACGACCGCAAAACATACAAAATTAACAACTGAACCACTAAAAATACAACAAAATCCTTTAATTATTCTCTAGAGAAAATTTTAAACTTTTATCCCCTTTTAGCGTACATCTACTCTCTTCCAAAGACACACAACAACAGCCTTCCTCTAAGCTCTATAATATCAGAAGTTGAGTCTCCTTCATACAACTTTTCAAAATTCCTAGTGAGCTTCTATCAAAAGTGGTTGGCAAAATATGCTGATCTCACTTAATCCATTCAGAAGACTTTACCATAGGTTTATCCAACAATAAAATGATAAGTTTTGACGTCAAAGGTCGTTTTATAAAGGTAACCCTTGAATAAGTTCTCAATGTCCTGCCTTCACACCTTCTTATATTATATATTGAATTACCCTTTCCTCGTTAAAAAATTATCCAATTTGTGCAGTTCTGTTTAACAGGCAAATTTTTTGCTTGCGGAATTATTTTTTATCCTCCGTTGGTGGACTTAGTATGGGCAATCCTCTCTCACCTAAACTTTGTACTTTATTTGAGGAAATATTCGACAAAAAACATTTACCTGGAATAACATCCAACTTTTCGGTCTGGTTAATTTAGGTAGATGTTTTTGCCTGTTTACCCCACAATAATTTCAAAAACTTCAATAGTTTCTTTCAAAATCTTATCAACTTACATCTCACTATTAAGTATAAGTTCAAATAGAGATATAATAATTATATACCTCTTCTTGACATCAAAGTTATGAAGGCCAATAGTCAATTCTGTATAGCGTAAGCCAACAAATTCAAAGTTATGTATACAGTTTTAATCAGTTCAAAATAAATCCTATTAAAAATTCTGGCCTTTTGTAAAAGATTCTGAGAACGTATAGAATGTGTAGTCCACTTCTTCTTCAAGATTAACTTAATTTTATCACTTGTACTTTATTGAATTAATATATCCGCTATGGTTTATTGAAATGTGTCGTTTTATAGAAAAAATATATTTATTATAGTGCTTGCTATTCGCGCAATAATCGTGGCAAAAAAAAAACACAACGAAAGATCGTGGAGATGTAAGGCAAGTAATATGGCCACTAGTACATTATATTCAACCACTTGTATAAATTTAACCACGA
Source organism: Ceratothoa steindachneri (assembly GCA_963969495.1). Taxonomy (NCBI): domain Eukaryota; kingdom Metazoa; phylum Arthropoda; class Malacostraca; order Isopoda; family Cymothoidae; genus Ceratothoa; species Ceratothoa steindachneri. The sequence goes on from OZ018336.1 coordinate 66,268,748, forward strand.
AATAGATTTTAACATTTCTAACCTTATATAAAAGACTAATAAGTATTATAAAAGTCATATATTGGAATCTATATTAATTAATGACATATCAAATTATGTCTGAAGGAACTCGCAAATTTTAAAAGTTATCCCAAAGCATTTGGGCCCTAAATTGACATCTAAAATCGGAATAAATTTGAAAGATCCTTAAAGTTCCTTTCCCTTTTATAAATTTTTTTTCGCCCTTCATCTTCTCTAAGCACTATTACTTCCACCCCCTCCATCGGAGTGCATATATATATATATATATATATATATATATATATATATATATATATATATATATATATATATATATATATATATATATATATATATATATATATATATATATATATATATATATATATATATATATATATATATATATATATATATATATATATATATATATATATATATATGGAAAATTATTGCAGTGACGCAATTAATTATGCGGCTAAAAGGCTATTTTTGGCAAACACAGTCTTCCTCAAAGCCCTCAAACCCTTTAAATATATTTACAAATTTTCCAGTTTGCTCCTCTATTCACAGCTGTGGCCGCCAGTAACTGCAATTCGAGCACAAATCAAACTGTTCTCATAAGTTTCTTCCGCAATCCGCGAACCATCCAAGTGCGTTACGTTCCACCCTTCCAAGTAGATAAGGAGAGCAAGTTATCCCGCATATTGCAAGACCATTCTAAAGAGGGACTTGTGCAATAAACGAACTATCCTTTTTTTCACTTATAGGAAAAAAATTCACTAGATAAAACCCAAGATTTTTTTACCTTCCGGAAAAATATTCTTTAGGCGATAAAGTTAAATTTTCTTTATATGGTCTGATGTGTAACATTAAACATTCCCTTATTGAGTCCTATTTACTATCTAATTAACCACTCCGCTGCAAACCTGATGGTTATACAATAATACAAGACCAAGTCTATCTTCTTATGCTATGTTCTCGGTTCAGGTATAGTTTACCGGAACGTCGCTAAACCTGTTCTAAGTTATTTCTGAAGGAAAGGCGAAAGAAGTACATACTTGGTTTATAATTACAGTTACGAGCAATTAGACCGAGGGTTCTACATGGCTCTTTTGAGCCTTGGCAGCAAAGTTTAGGGAATTTATGGTCGTCAGGTAGAATAATAACTCCTAAAGTTCCCTCTCTTCTAACCTAATGGCATTCAGAGTAACTCCATCTTGATTACAGGTTTTCTTTCTTATTATGGTAATATTTGGGGTACTTAAGGGGCTTTTCTCACGATATTCTCTTATCTTTCACTAGTATTTATTTGTCTTCATTTTCCCTCATGTCTTGTTTCCTTTATTCTTTTATCACGTTCAGGTAATAAATCAATTAATTCTATTGAATTATTAATGCCCTTTTTCCTCTTTAATTTGGGCGGGTGGCCTTCGACCGGCTAAAGAAACAAACATAAAGATCAGAATCACAATCAAAGACAAGGCTGAGGGCACCAGGGATAGTCGCTAATGTCTTGGGCATTTGAAACCCTTGTGATGCTCAGGACAAGGACACATGTAAAACGTTAAACGAGTAGTGGATTAAAAATCCCTTATGCGGATTTCCTCCCTCACTAGTTGATACTTGGAGGAGCGGAGGGCCCCCTCCTACCACAGTACCCCAAGAGTAACTGGTGGTCAGTCTTAGATTTTCTTTCGCACCCCTTTTAAATCTTTCTCTATCTTTGCGATGCCTATTTAAACGCAACCAAGGTTGAAAGATTCATTAAGCTCTTCTTATTGCCGTGATTGATTTCCACCTTCCTATTCCTTTAGACGAGACAATACTGCCCTAGTTCTTACCTGGTAACGGACATTGAACCTCGCGTCATACTCCTAAGCCTCAACGAACCTTTCAAACAAAAACAAAGACAATTTTGACACAAAACCTCTTTCGGTCAAATTAGTAAAGAGACCGTTAAAGGGTTTTGACGTCCCTGATCTCAAATGACGTCAAGTGATCAAACAAAAATGGAATTCAATTTTAAGTTTGTTTTTCGCACTTGGAAAAGTACAAAGGTCGATTTAAATTTAAAAAAAAACCCTTTAAGTGTAAATTGTCTTTATAAAAAAGAAAATATTAATTACTTCGATTTCATTAATTGCTGTTGGTTTCTAAGTGTAAAGATTTCGAATGATTTTAGTTATATTTTACATGTTATATTGCTTTACGCGTGACTGAAATTAATACTATTTTTATTGGTTATAAATGAGTAATTTATTTATAATTACGTAACTTTCATGCAATTAAATTCAAAAATATTTGTTGGTATTTTGAAGTACCGTAGCGCGATTCGTTCGCCGGCGAGATGCCCCGAACAGATGATGAAAAGCACATAAATAGCAGAATGAGACTAATTGGTGAATACGAAAACACCATGGGTCGGCTCTCGTTGGGGTGGTCTCCGGGTCGTATTAGTTTTCTTTTTATATCGGCCCATGATAGTGGTACCCATCGTTGCCCCAGGTGGGCGAGGGTACCCTTTCCATGTTAAGGGTATGTGGATAAGACTGACTTCTTATGAACACTCCATCGGGAGGGACCCAGAACAAACGAAATGGGGAGGAGAGCATGTTGTACTATGAAGACAGAAGCGGAATGATAGAGGTGTTGTGATTGGCTATTTGCATGATATTGGGTGTGGAGTTACTTCCAACCGCGGGATTGAGCATCAGTGTATACACCCAATGGGCGGACAGCTCAAGACCTCACTGAAAGGTTTCAAGTCCGCCATCCCTGGGATCGAACTCTCGCGTGCCTTGATGTCAGAAACTCAATGGGCAATTGCATCGAGGCCGTAACATAAGGAAAGTATGTAGGAAAGATTTGTAAAGAGAGGGGTGAAAGTAAAAAAAGGTGAAAATGTATGGAAGATATATAGCCCAAACATCCTTTTGAACGAATTGGGGTCGGGAGGGCACGCAAGACTCTCGATCTCAACTAAGTTTCATTTGCGTAAAAGGATAAATACGGAGACGAAAGATGGGAGTTGGGGTTGGGGCAGAAGAAGAGAAGGGTGGGAAGAATGCAACCAACGTTTAAATTCACCACCTCAACTAGAGCCAAAAGAAAGGGATGAACCAGCCACACACAAACTCAGAGCGACCAGGGATGATTAGACGAAACCAGCTGGTGACTAGCCTACAAAATCAAGAGCATGTAAAGAAAGTGTCTAAAATAAGGCTGGCGGATCCTTCCTCAAGCTGCCAGGAGTAACAGTCTATCTACCCCACCTCCTCTTTGCTGGGTAAGAACGGATAGAGATAAACGGACAAGGTTTACGAAAAATCGGAAAGCAAACAGATGAGAAAAAAACACCAGACATAAAAGAGAAGAAACAAACAAAAACAAATAAAAGGGGGAAAATAGACAAGGGATCTAAATGGAAAAATTACTAGACACAAAAATAGATGCGGTAGAAGCGTCAACAACCATCATCACAATTCAAAATATCAAGTCAAATCCATCAACCCCGGGATTAACTAGACAAGATCTGTGACTGTACGAGTAAGTTTCAACCCCATTATATATATATATATATATATATATATATATATATATATATATATATATATATATATATATATATATATATATATACTACCGAGCAAAATAAGAGAAAGATTTTTCTTGATTTTAGTTAATTTAAAAAAATATACTGAGTATGTAAATGAAATTTCCATGGTACATAAAGGCATGCATTTAATATATTTTATAAAGATTTCATGGTACAATATTATATTTAAAAGATTATACTAAATATACTAACAAAATCAAATATTGACACGTGCAAAATAAAAGAATGATCATACACAGAATTGCTTAGCAATCAAATACAATAAGAACAAAACAAGATTTGACATCGATGGAACTTAAAACACAAAATATGAGGTCAGGAAGCTTTTATCTATTATGTACTTCGGAGGAAGGCGCCCACTGGACCTCAACAGTTTATTGCAAATTTCTGGTGTTATTCTGTTCCTTCTTGCTCAATTTTCGTCCATAAATCAGTCGCCTTTGAAGGCTGCTGGTGTCGAACTTTGTCTCTACTGATCTTCCAAAGGTTCTCAATGGGGTTCAGGTCCAGGATCTTACCAGGCCACTTCATTATTTTGATATCTTCTTGTTCGAAATAATATTTTACAGTATGGCATCGCGCGTTGTCCGGCATAAATACGGTTGACTGGTTCATAGATGCTCAGAGTGAATTTCTAACATGTTGTTGCCCGAGGTTTAGGTACACATTCGCATTTACCTTTCCAATTATTCCCACTAGCGGACCAACTCCTTCAGACACAAATATCCCTCATACCATGACGCTTCCTCACAACAGATCCAATTAAATTAAATTTTCATTCGTCACTGAAATGAATTCTTACGGAATCTTTATCTCTCGCCTTCAGGTTCTTCTTACTGATGATTGTTTTTGTTGTTGGCGAAAGATCCTTTAAACCAGATATTTTGAGGCGACAGGACACTGTAAAACGGCTCACTTTTGCGACTATTGGGCTTATTTTTTCGAGAAATCCCAACTGCAGTCTCGAAGGCATCCTTCATACAGAAGCAAGCGCCTAATAGCTCTCTTCTTGGAAGGTAAATATGAGGGGTCGACCTACTTTTGCAGGGGATTTGTAGGTTTTGTTTTGATTGTATAACTTCAGAACGCTTGAAATCACACTTTTGGACCTTCCCATTTCACTTGAAATCGCAGAAAAAGTCCTCCCGAAGTCTTCAAGCGAACAATTCGGTGACGGAGCTCAGGAGTCGCTTTCACATGTGGTAGTATCTGTACAGAGTGATTACAACAATGGTCGTTGTACAGTTCTTAGCTACTGAGCAAATTGTTGCCAGATAATTTCCAAAAAATTCTAGAATGTTCCATAAAAGATCATTCTTTAATTTACATGTGTCAATATTTTATTTTTTAGTGTATTTAGTATAATTTCTTAAATTTATGATTGTATCATAAGAAATCTTCATAAAAGTATATTAAATGCATGCCTTTACAAAGCAAGCAAATTTACCCACTTATCATACTTTTGAAAATATTTTAATATCAGAAAATCCTTCTCTTAATCTGCTCGGTTATATATATATATATATATATATATATATATATATATATATATATATATATATATATATATAAGACTGCCCTATCTCGAGTACTTAACATCTAAGTTCAATAAACTCCTTCGTTCTACCCTTCCTATGGGTTTGTGATCCTGTGTAGTTTATAATTATACATGTACGACTAACCACAGTCGTTATGTGGGCCAAACTGGTTTGCAACTAGCATGCAGGATCGCTAAGTACTTGAGTTTGTCTCACAGGACTGTCATTCCCATTTCCATCCCAGAAGCCTTATCCATTAGGCAACACTTTGATTATATCATCAACATACTTTTAATCCTGAATGATTTACCATCTTGTCTTCAGCCTCAACATCTCTTGAGTTGAAAATCTTAGAGTCGCTGTACATCAATAAAATAAACCCTAATTTAAATAATTACACCTCTTCCATTAAATTACTCACAGTATAACCAATCAATAGATTAACCCGCAAACAGACCAACCGAACAAACTTCGTTATAAGTTTTCTAGCGTTAGTCAGTTGCTATCACAACTCTAACGATATAGGTCAGTCCATCTTTGTAATTTGTCCACATTTGGGCTTTTGTTTATAATATAATATAATGGGTTATTTTTTCTTAAATTAATTCAGTATTTAATTTTTTGATACTTAAGTTAGTTTGTATTAAAAAATTTACGTCTTTCCCGTTTCTTGGAATATTACACTGAATATTAAATAATTTTATGTAACGTTATGTTTGTTTTACATCTCTCAATATTTGTCTATTATATTGATTTACCCTTCCTTGACCCGCTTTTAAGCCATTTTTTAATGTATTTCCCCCTAGTGTTAATATTTTCTATTTTTTCTTCCTTCTGGTTAGTCGTTGATGATGGTCCCAGCTGAGGTCTGAAACGTCCGGCCAATAAATGTTTAGAGCCATTGCCTGTGTCTTCATATTCCTACTGCGAATCAGATTCCCAAGGAACAGATCAATTACAAGTAATATATATATATATATATATATATATATATATATATATATATATATATATATATATATCAAAGGAGAGCATTCCGAAATTTAAGTCCGCCAATCGCTAATCCACTAATAGTGTACTAAAAAAAAATTGCGGAAGAGCTTTAGCGGAACATTTGAAAAATAGCGGATTTGCAGTTAGCGGAAAAACAAAATGATAGTCCGCTAACCCAAACTTTCAAAAACCGCCAACAATTAAATTTACGGGAAAGAATATTCTTGAAAGTGTGGAGCAATTTCTATATTAGGATTGCCAGACGTCCCGGATTTTACTTCCAGAAATTTAGCCACCATATTCTAGATCTGTCTGATGCGCAGCCTGTGTGCGCAACACCAAGGTGGCAGGCTACCCGGGGTGCGTGGGCTGGAATATTCTAGAACTCTCTGTTGCATAGCCGGCCTGTCCCGGCAGCCCGTGTAAGAGGCAGTTTACATTAACTCACCGAGTCTTAAAGAAGTATTTCTTCCAGTATTTGTATTTGATTTATTTTGATATTTTCACAGTAATTTGCATTTTATAATGGAACGATTTTTGACGCCGTCGCCTTGCTTAAGCCGGCCTGGCCACGACATGAGCCAAAGTGAGGGGGAGGAGGTCCCCAGCCTAGCTTGGGCTCGAGCGTGCTCAGCCCCAAGAGGTGATCCCTGACTGATGATAAATTTGAGAAGCTGGTATTTGTCAATGGAAAAATGCTCCACCCCCCTTGAAGGGGAAGTGGCTGTGCCAGAGGGAGGAGAACAAAAACAATGAATGTAATGAGGATTTGGTGTTTTACTGTTTTAAAAGTTCGGTTATATATAGAAAATATATAAAATAAAAAAATAAATATATAAATTGAAAGAGAATTTTATTGGAAATTATGTTTTTAACTACCAATAAATGGTTAGTGCGGACTAACAAAAATTAGCGGCTGCCCACCAGTGATATATATATATATATATATATATATATATATATATATATATATATATATATATATATATATATATATATATATATATATATATATATATCATTAGCATCCCATTATTTGAGGCCTTTGCCTCCGACTGCTGAGAGAAATCCTTTCTCATCGTTCTGGATTTGTTTCATTATGAGATCAGTCTTTTGGGCGATAAGCTACCTTAAGCTACCATGCTGGCCCAATGTAGGTTGGTCACTTGGGCTCGTTAGTGAAAATAGTCAGCACTGTTTTGTTTTCTGTCGCGTCGGGAATCCAAGCAGGGGCCTTTTGTTTTAAAATCCAGCACATTAATCACCGCTACCGAGCTATATATATATATATATATATATATATATATATATATATATATATATATACGCCATCATAATAAAGCCACAAACAAGAAATAAACAAAATAGAGAGAAATAAGAGGTATAATAAACTTAAATAATATCAGAAGAAGAAATAGAAACAAAAGAGAAAGAGAAGGATACAGACTACAAAATTATAATCACAGTAATTACTTCATCCTTATCCAGCTCCAATAATGGGATAGCAGATGTCGCCTAGGCAACCGTAATGCAGTTTACATATGGTGCAATGCGTGCCCTTCACACCCTAACGTTCTCAGGCGGATCTGCGCCTATATACGACCTTAACTAAAAGTATAATTCGCCCTATACAAGCATTTATATAATGTAATTAGACATTTGTGGCAATGAATTCAGTACATATATATTATTTATTTTTAATTATTTTAAAACATAGTTGTCCTCTTTTTGCTTTAATTACAGCCATAATTTCTCGTGGTCTGATTATCACAAAATTTTCACAAAGCTCTGACGCCATCTTTCCTCACTCAGCTTGTAATTTTTCATAGTTCTGTTTCATTTGTTCGTTTGGGGGTTCCTTTTGATTTTTCATCACTTTCTCTCAAGTGTTTTATTTTATTTAATTTGAGGCTCTGAGGTTGGCACTTCATTGGGGCGATCCATATTTCTCTAAAACAATTCTTGTTGTGATTAGATGTATGGCATGTGGAATTGTTCTCTTGAAATATTACTTTATTTCTTGGTGTTGTAGGATGAGATTTGTCCATAAATGGTTATAAACTCGCAATAACAAGGTGGTATAAGTTGTGGAGTTCATTCATCCATGGCATAAAACATCCCCCCTGCCTATGATGAAGGGATGAAGCCTCATAGCATGATAGAACATCACCCATGATTCACAGTATGGACCACACAAGCAGGGTGATGTTAAAAGAGCTGTTTTATCTTGCTTCAATTCTCAGTTTTACAAAAATGGTTTAAATAGATGTTCTGATCGATTGCAAAAGTGTTTATACTTTTTTGTATTTTATTCCATTTTTCGACAAACATTTTGAACACCCTTCGTATATTCCATACATGTGAAACACCTCCATCTTCACTACTTTCTTTATAGATTTTTCTTTAAAAACTTTACGAAAAAGATGATCTCGTGGGTCCAAGCTTATTAGTTTTAAGTGTAAGCAATAATAATATCACTATATATACTTATAAACAGGGAAGTAAACAAGTTACCAAATCGAAAGTTTGAAGGGAAACGGAAAGACAAACAAGTAAAGAAATCTTTCTTCAAATTCTACCCACTTCAACTAAATTCATTCTCTTTCAAAAAACTGTATTCCTAGCATTAACCTACCTCCATTTCACCATTTTAACCATCCAAAAGCTGTCTCATTCTTTTCTGTAAATAAAATATTTTTATTTCTAACTTTTCCCTCAAATTCCGAATTACGTTAAAATGCCACCAATCGAGCTATTGTGTCAAAACTCAGATATACACCAGATTGTTAACCCAAAATGTGGTGACGGAATTAAACAACCTAGTCTTCTTTGGCGGTCAAAGGGTCGAACTAACTTGGACACCGAAATTGGTTGCATTTGTTTACTGAAATTTGACATAAAATCGAGGTGAAATCGAAGTCATTGTTCCTTACACGTGTGAAATCATGGCCGACCAAGATGCCGAAAAAAGCAACATAAAAATCGGTCAAATTTCACAACAAAACGCGTATTGACAATAACCGTGGACAAGATTAGTAAAATGTGGATGAGAAAGTTGCCCATGGATGATCACAAAGTTAAGCAAATGTGGATCCGAAAATGTGGATGAATGAGTACACGGTAAATAGAATGTTAATTAGGAAACTGCTCATGGAAGATAACATATGCAAATTTTGTTGAAGACCATGGTATATTTCGCCTTAACCATTTTTCTTTGGCAACTTTCTAATCTTCCAATTGTTTCCTTTAACGTTGCGCTCAAGCCAGGCGGAATAAATATCGCCTAAAACCGTTTTCTTTTCATTCAGTCCGATTCTGATTCCACACATCTCATCGGTAAAGGAGGAAAGAATACATAAAGACGCTCCGAAGATGATCGAATAAGATCGAAAGCTCAGCAATTCAGTTTGTTTTTTACCAAACCCATTCATTTAAAAGAGAGATGGATACAGGAAAAGTAATCCACCATCTACAAGATGGAATAAAAAAGACAGTCAGAAGAATAGAAAGTTGCCAAAGGAAATTAATTAAGGCGAAATACACAATGATGAAATTACTGGCACTTGTATTTTGTAAGACTGCCCGAATATTCAAAAGAAGAGACTCCTGTCGGCGTTTGTGACCGCGACAATTAATTACGAAATAGTACATGAATTCTATGTCAGTAATTAAGACACTATCACAACTATCACAATTCTGAGGTGAAAAAAATGACCTCAGGGGCTGTCATGTGGGGATGTAAGGGGTGATATGTTTCGCCAAATACCTCCATTTTCAGCCACTGTTCGTGTAGCTTTGAGCCACCTTTTTCCTAGACACGAACTGGTTCGTGTGGGCATCATTGCAATATGAGAGCCAGACGACGGAGTCGAATGGACGGCAAGGAACAGGTATTAAAAACTGAACAAAATTGACACAAAATTTAACAATACATATTAGACCAGAGTTGCAAGCCTTACAGGACCTGTCATTCTCAGTTGAAAGTCTTACATACCTCTTCATCCTCAGTTGTAAGCCTACATTCTCTGTCATCCTAAGCTGCAAGCCTTACATACTGTGCCATTCTCAGTTCCAAGTCTTACATACTCTGTCAGCCTCAGGTGAAAGTTTTACAGACTCTGTCATCTTCACTCGCAAGCCTTACATTCTCTGTCATCCTCACTTTTAGGCCTTACAGATCCTGTCATACTCATTTGAAAGCCTTACTGACCCTGCCATCCTATGTTGCAAGCCTTACATATTTGTTAATCTTCAGTTGCAAACCTTATAGACCCTGCCATCGCATTTGCAAGCCTTACATTCCCTGTCCTCATCAGTTGCAAGCTTTACCGACCTTGGTATCCTCAGTTGCAAGCATTACATATCCTGTAATCCTCAGTTTCAAGCCTTACACACCCTTTCTTTCTCAATTTAGTCTGATTAATTCAATCCTTTGTATTCATTTTCGTTCACATCTCTCTTCTTCGTCGTTACTTCTTTATTGAGTCTATGTTGGAGCTTCTTGGGCGGAACGCTCCCTTTTGCATTCGTATTGAGCCGGTTCGTCCCCCGGAGAAATTCTCTACCATTGCATTTGTGTCTATTGGTTCTTGGGTTCGAACACGTATGCCTTCCTCCTTACACTAAGTATTTTGGCCCCATAGCTTTCCATATTAAATTCTGTTTTGTGACCTATGTTTAATTCTCCTGCCAGTATCCCCCTCCCCTCCATCACCCTTACCTATTTGTGTCGCCTCACCCCTTTTTGGTCACCCTAATTCACCCATTCAATCAATCAATCACATAAAACAAATTCTTACTTTTTTGTTTCCATGGGAACTTTTGGCAGTGTCGTAACCCTTGTGGTCATCCTGGTCATGGTAAGACTTATGTCCTTTCTTGTGGTGGTGATGATCGTGCCCCTTATGGTGCTTTTTGTCATCACCATAAGCCTTTTGTTTATCATGGTGTTGAGTCTCTTGGTGCTTTTTATCTTCATGCTTTTTGTGATGATCTGAGAAAAGGAGAGCAACAAGGACTCAGACTTCTCCTCGAAGTAAAAAAAATGGCTGTATCACTTCTTGTATGATTTAATGTGTTCTAGTAGCTGAATTCTGTACATTTTTTTAATTATTGTGTTATGGAAATAAATAATAATTTGTAATAAAAAGGCATTACAATGAAATGCATCTTAAGGAATAATTGGAAAGAAAATGGAAATTTTGGAACTCAATTTGCCGTAAATAACAAAAAATTACCTTCAGAAGGGGTAAGGAAGAATGGCACCACAAGAGAAATCTGCTGTCCAGCGGCAAGGATATTATCGGGTTTGGATAAAGGATCCAAGAATGCCAGGGGTTCCAACGGAATACCATGATTCACTGTAAAAGCCACGGACTCGCTTAAGCAGGTCCATAATGCTACCGTGACAACAACGATCGCTGAAAACTGAAATTGAAAGCAATTTTATCACCGCGACTGACGATTGCACCTCTTCTGCACTTCAACCGAGACATTAATCTAGGTTGTCGGGAGCACAATAGCCAATATGAGGAAAGACGGCATTAATAAACAAACACAAACCTCCCACTTATAGAGCTGACTATAATTTACAGATATACCAATAAAGCCACACGTCTTAACTCCTAAATGGAAAACTAGTTTACAAAGATGCTATGTTTGTCTGTATTTGAGCCCATACTCGCCTCGTTTGAAGCCTATCACATTTGGACAGTTTGCTCTAAGCGCGCCACAAACGTATCCCTCCAAAACCTCCCTCAGAAGATGAAGTGATTTACTAAGACACTAAAAATGCTTTACAAATAGAAAACCAAACAAATTGTTGCAAACAACTGAGTAAAGAAATCCGAATAAATGGTGCAAATTAGACAAAGAAGAAAAAAATTAAGCAACTATGAGAATAGAGAAGAAAAGTTTTAATTAAGAAACTGGGTATTGACGTAAGTCACTGCTATCAAATAATTTTCGTTACACTAAAATGGTGCCATCAATTTCAGAACATTAGCAACAATATTCTAACTCACATTCGACACTGCTTGAGAAAAGAATACGTGACCTTGTCTTCCCCTTTTAACCAGTCATTTACTCTGCTTTAATATAACTTGCTACGTTGACATTCCACAACTGTAATTTGCACCCCAAACAATCGAACACTTCTTGTATTTAAACACCAATTAAATTCCTTCTTACAAATATGATTTAAACATCCCTATACATGTTGTCATGACGCAAAGCATGACACTTCTCACCTACACATCCACAACATATGCATAGCTCATAATCAATTTACTTCAAACCTGATAATTTCTATTCACCTTTCCATCTTCTCTTTTTTTCAGGGTCTCCTTCCTTTTCTTTTACTCTCTTTCAATCTACTAAACATCTCTACATAGGTCTATTGCACCGCACCGTTTTACTTTCTCTTCAACATCTCAAGATTCTATAGACTAGTATGTGACCTTCAACCCCATTTTATGGATTTATATTTTAATCCAGACACAACATCTGTCCTCTATAGCCTCTATATTTACTCTCTCCCACGTACCTTGCAGCCTCCCCACATGTTCGGCGCAAGTGAGAACAAAAACAGTGCCACAACTCAACAACCGAATTCTGCACTCCACTGTCATTCATCCATGGCACTGCGAGATTTTATACCAGCGAATTTTTTCATGAAAGGCTTGATGGGAGGTGCCAAAAATTTCCCTCCCTCTCTCTTTTCTCTCTCTTTTTCTCTCTCACTGCATGCGTGAAGAGGAGACTTGTTTAATGGATTTAAATATTATTTCTGATGGTACTAGTAGCACATAAATAATGAAAAAACTAGGTATTATTTTATTCATTGTATCTCTATTTTATAATCTCTAGTAAAGAGCAGAAAATACTTGGGGGGTTACGTCAAATTATCCATCGAGAAAATAATAACTAGACCATATTTCTAACTAAATTAGGCCTCAATGGAGAAGTAACATTTCCAACTAAACCGTATTAATGACAAATGCTATTTACCTCAGTTAATTGAATTAAATCAAAGTTTAACTAATCAAGGGTAGTTTTATCTTACCATAGATAACTATTGTAGTTTTTGTAAGATATAACTTAACCTAACCAAAATGCCCAAAATAACAAAACCTGACCTTTACATTTCTGCCTGAATCAGAATATATTTAAACCTTAACTTTGTTCAGTTCTAACCTAACCTTCCCTAATCTGCTGGCATCATACCCAAATTAACTATATCTAACCTTAAGAATATAATGTAACCTAATCTAACCTCACTTCAAATCTAAAATTAACCTAACCTAACCTAATTTAATCAAATGCAGCCTAGCCTTGCAGTTGTGCTAGTTTAGGAGAAGTCTCAGTCATGACCCAGGTAAAAATAAAGGTCAGGTCCAGCTTTGTTTTTGCATTGGGTGGGGTTGGAGGGTCGAAACAAAATATTAAGGAGGGAGGGAGTTTATGACCTTCGTTATTACCACCTCACCCGTGTCGTTTTAACAAAAAAAAATCTCATTTGTTTCACTTTTGTTTCATTGTCTCATTGTTTAAGAGTGAGAAAATTGAAAGATTTAAGTGTATTATTCAGGGAGAATGAATTTAAGGGGGATTTAGGAAGGAGCCATTCTTTCCCTCGGTGATCGAGAGAGGGAGGGATTTTCGTTAATAAAGAGAGAGAGAGAGAGAGAGAGAAAAATGGACAGTCAGACAGAAAGACATACAGACAGAGCGAGAGAGAGACACACACACAAAGCGAGAGAGAGAGACAGACAGAGACAGAGACAGATACAGAGACAGAGACCCAAACAGAGACAGACAGACAGACAGATAGATAGATAGACAGATACACACACTCTCAGCCCATGTGTATCCACAAAATCAGTCACATGATCGAAACGTGGACTAAAGTACAAACGTGCTCCATGTATACCCCATACACACCCACAAACCTATATCGGACCGCAAACACCCAGAGATGTATGAGACTGCAGATTCCGGTGCGAGGCTCCTAGTGTCGTGGGGTTACCCCCCCTCCCCCCTCCCCCTCTCAGTTAATTCAGTGAGACGACGCCCATTCAGTCGAATCCCTACACACATAGGCCTGATTTACAATTTCAGGTTCGATCTGCATGAGTTTACGAAACCACAACAAGCGACCACTAGCAGAGGATCGAGCAAGTTTGAGCCTACTCCGAGAGGGCGTAATTCATGATCAAATGGCCGGATTGAATTATTGTTTAGTGGGGGTAAGAATAATGGATTGAAAAGGAAGGTAATAAAAGAGAAACTAGTTTTAAAGGGATAGAGAATGAGAAGGATCGCTTTAATAAATGGGTGAAAGGGATCTTTCGAGGTCGGAAGTTGCAGGTCTCTCTTCAAACGTTCTTATTTTGAAGTCAAGTCAAATTTTAGTTTAGAAATAATGAATAATAATGTAAATAAAGTGTAAAAGAAATTAAAAAGCAGAACGTTTCCATAAATATAGGTAAAAACATGACTGAAACGGACATAGTAAAAGAGATCGCAGTGCTGGTGAGGAAAACACGAGAAAAATAAACGAGAAGGAAGAGTAGTGTTTAAAAGAAGGCTTCGACTAGCGAAAATCCCTGCCATTCGTACCACCACTACCAACCTCAGAAAACCCTATTGAAGAACCTAACACGAAAAATTTTTAACGAAAAAAACACCGGGACGCATATGTAGGCCAAACTCGTCACTGGTCTCCTGAGATCATTCAAACCAAAGCAATCCACCAAAATATCGATTGCAGCCCCTAATTCAATTTTTCGTGGTCATGAATAAATCAAAATCAATCCAATTTGAATAAAAATGACTTCTCTTTTTGCGTAAATCCGTGTAACTCACGATCCCAGAGTTCATTAATCATTATTTAGACTCCTTATCGTCATTAATTTTCGCACAGATTTCATAAAATTGAAATCATTTCTTTAGTTGAGTTATGTGAGCCACTGAATGAGATAGAAGGCTCTTGAACGTGCAAATAGACAGTGACAAAATGGCCCAATGAATATAAGGCATACATTGCAACAATATCTGTTCATCCATACTGTGGATGCATCAAAATGATTTTGCAAAACATTAATCATTTTGGTGTCATTACGAATTTAAATTAACAATCAAAAGAATTGCTCTCTTCTAGGATTTTTTATTACATATTTTAGTTACCTCAATTATAATTTATTTCTTAAATAGCTATTATTAATAAATTAAATATTTATGTTTATTTTCGGTGCACAATTGATATAGCCTCTAAAAAATTCAAAATATTTAAGATATTTACAAATTATTTGGCTTTTTTCTTAATTTTCTCCATATTAATGGTAAATTAGGGCCTTCACCGAGCGGTACGGTATTAAAATAATCAGAAATTTATGGAATCCATCAATATATTCTACAATAATTTTAGTTTGAAGTGCATCTATTATTAAGTAGAGCAAAAGCGGGAGCAGTCAGTTACTTATTTAATTAATTCAGCCTTTGATTATGCTTACGTCCGAAGTGTTTTCATTGGTTAAAAAAATGAAACCCATAAATAAATTTATTAGTAAATATAATTATGAGATAATTCAGTTATTTCTTGCAAAATGAAAGGAATTCATCACAAATAGTGTATTATTCCTTTTTTTGTCATTTAACTGTCAATTACTTTCCTTAGAGCGTATTTTATTCAAATTTCTATGTTTTTTAAAAAATATATCACAGCTTCTTCCATTTATTCTCCTTTGATTGCTCTAATCACCATTTCATTATTATCACTACCTCCCAATACCTCCACACAGAGTTTTTATTTTTCCTACTTGTTTATACTTAATCGTCTGGAACTCTATTACTTCCGTTATCGCCAATTTAGCCCCCAACCCCCACTCCATCATCACATTCGACTGGCTATAAATATAAGTTTTCTGTGAAATTCAATCCCATGACAACAATTGTCTTTTTGGCTTTACGGAAGCGATGGCATTGGGGATTCTGCTACAGTTTTAGTGTGGCACAACTGAGCGGAAGAGTGGACTGTGTGTTTTAGGACGGGATGAATTGCACGAAACGGGAGCGAGGAGAGGCAAGAAGGCAAGCGTGAGAGAACGTGGTGCCACAGGATTCTGTCAAGGTTGCTCTGACTCAAAAAGGCACGTCGAAAAGTTAGAACGTGAGCAGACTACAGCAAATGAACTGATACCATATAAGTTATAGAGGCTCAAAGAGTAAATTAACTTCCCTAGGAGATTTGCTTACTAAATAAACAGCCTTTAGCATCTGGCCTTTCTCTATGTGCATTCGATCACTTCCTTACTAATAATTAAACACTCAGAAATTAATGGAAGTTATGTACATAAGAGTAAAAGCCTTTCTATCTCAGCATCCAGGAACTAATGTTCCCAGAATATTTAAGGTAGGAACTTTCTTTCCAAGTGTCGACCATAAACCCATTGGTAATACATAAAAGCTCGAGTAATTAATGTTAATTCGATGTATAATATTTAACAGCATGAATAAGAATAATAGTAAATCACGGGGGACCTCCTCCTCCTCCTCCTCCTCCTCCTCCTTCTTCTCCTTCTCCTCCTCCTCTTCGTTCTTTGGTATTCATAAGGTCCTTATAACGGTTTGTTTGAGCGTGTCCTTGGAACCGCGTCAGTGAGTCCAAAGATTCATAGCTTTGCCACCACCCAAAATCACTGCATGCGGAAGGTGTATGAGTTGGTACTTTTAAGTCAATGCACTTTTACATACGCACATGGACAAATGTGAGCTAATAACCACTTCACTATAGTTCTTGAGCCTTTGACCTAACTGCATTGCTTTCTTTCTTCTTTATTTTTCATATTTTATTTCGGTTTTCTTCTTTTCGTTCCTGTACATCCGAATGTGTACCTGCAGTCCCTGGATGGTAGGCAGAGGTCACCATGTCCTTGCAATAGCTGAAACCTGAAAAGATGGGAGCACTGCCGGCCCAAAATGTGTACCAGTAAAGTAGATGTTAGGGGCATCTTGGACCAGCATTCTGCAACTAACAACTCGACAAACGCGGCCTCTCCCGGCCCCAATACCCTCAGTAAGCTCTGCGGTCATATATCTTACGCACATTTTCTCTTCTTCTATGTCCACCACCCACCTTTCTTATCAGACCTCACTGGGGCGCTTACTGTAGACTGTTACTCCTGCACCTGGATGAAAATGGCACGCGTCCAGGATGCAGTGCTTCCGGCAGTCTCAAACTAGGTTGAGACTACCTATACTTATTCCTTCTATACCTTTAAATTTTTACCCTTTTTAGGTCACTCTATTTTACAAGACTCTTCACATCTAATGTATTGGCTGGAGACTGATAACGCAGGCTAGTCGCCAACCAGCTTTCATCCATTGGTCCATGACTTTAGATGAGGTGGTGTTTATAACAGGCCTGTATTCACTCCCCCCCCCTTCCTTTTCTCCTTTACGGTCGCCACTTGACGCCCTCTCCCTCCTTTGAGACGGGCTCTCTTGACGCACTTACTTTCTTTGTACCCCCCCCTCTCTCTCTCTCTCTCTCTCTCCTATTTCTGTATTACTCACTCTCTCTCTCGTTTGTAATAGGCCAAATACTCTCTTGAAGTACATATTTTCCTTGTAACTCTCTATCTGTCTTAATCTCTCTTTCTCACTTTTTCTCTCTTCTTCTCTCATTTGTAATCGCCCAACTGCTATCGTGAAGTACTTTCACTCGTTCTAACTATCTCTCTATCGTCTCTTTAACTACTTTCTCTAATCTCTCGCTTTCTCTCTCTCTCTCTCATCTGTCACCTCTCTTTTGGTCTCGCTTTCAATCTTCCTCTCTCAATCCTCCCCCCCTCTCTCTCCCACACCCTCTCTCTCTTTTGTAAAGGGCCAAATGCTGTCTTAAAGTAATTATTTTCATTGTAACTCTCTCTCTCTCATCTCTTTCACATCTTTCTCACTGTCGCTATTCCTCCCTCTTTCTCCTTTTTTATATAGCTATCCCTCTCATCTCCACCACTATCACACTCTCTCTACCTCTCTTATTTTTAATGGACAAATGCTATACTGAAGTACTTACTTTCATTGTAAATCTCGCTCTCTTTCTCTCTCTCTCTCTCTTCGCGATCTCACCTTGTCTCTCTCGAGACGCCCCCTTATCGTGGAGAGAGAGCTTGCATGCACCATAGATATTTAGAGCTATGTAATCGGGAGGAACCTTTATGGTACCCCTGGTAGGGTTACCCTTGTCGAATTGGTCGGAAATGAGGATTAAGATAAAGTGCGTCCTTGTTCTACTCTTCTATCCTGTATTCTGTTACTGTTTTCTCTATCCTTTCGACTGATAAAAAACTTCCAAAACAACCCTACTACTATCCTTTCAGCTTTATCATTAATCTATCTAAATTTAAGGACCTGACAGCTATCTCATGCGTCAGAAGAGAGGCTTTGGAGCTTCTAAAAATATCGCCAATCGGCGCTCACTGGTTGCGAGAGACTAGAACAAGAGGGGTACTAGGCGCTGGGGCGTGAGTAATGGGATGAGGGTAAGTGCCCCGTTAACTCCTTCCCTAGTGCGTGATTACTGACCATCCTTAGTGACCGTTGTAGCACCTGTCCGAGGTGACGGGCCTTGTTTGTAGGTTGGTTGCCAGGCCAACACAAAGCTTTGGGTTGAGTCTCTTGGTATGGCGGGATATCCATTGAACGCTACACCGAGATCCTGGCCACCCTGAAGGGAACTAGTAAGAGTTTAGTACGGAGCATGTTCCTTGTTTACCTGGTGCGAATTCGATAACCCTCTTCGGAGGCTGTCAGTGCTGCTTGGTTTGGAGCCAGACACGCTGGGCTTGAACGACTCGGTCGGAAGAACAGCAGTAAAAGGAGCGTGCCTCTCAAAGATCCGAAACATCTTCGATAGATAGGCGGGAGCGACTCACGCGGGGCGAACTCACCAACCCCCCCTTGTTTTTTATTGAGTGGTTGCAAAGTATTCAGAGATAAAAAGTGTTCAGCATGACTGGAGAGAAAGGACAGGCTGCTCTTAAATACACATGTTCAGTGTGAAAAAAGGACAAGTGGTGCCTGGACTTCCCGAAGAGGTGTTACGCCAAATGCCACCCGGCAAGTTTCTGCACTGACTGTGTCCTTAAAGGAAAAGTGCAAGAGCACAAAGATCTATATAGATCATCTGAGGACAAATCTAAAGAACTGGAGAGGAAGCTGCAGAACATAGAGTCTGAACATACGCGTCAGCTTCGCCATATCCACGTGGGTGGATCCGCCGACGAGACCCTCTCCCAAGAAGCGAGCACTGCATCGGCAGTGCCACGCCAGCCTTCCAACCTCCCAGAGCTAAATTCAGCTGCTGCGGGACTTGCTCAACGGGCCAAAAAGAAGAAGAGAAAGATGAAAAAAGGAAATAAAAAGGAAGAAAAGGTAGAAACAGAAGAAGAGAAAGCAGAAACAGAAGTTATACCAGAACAAGATAGGAAAAAAAGAAGGAAGAAGAAAAATATGAAGAAGAAAAAGAAAACAGAAAAATCGCTTCCGAAAGGGAAGACTCTGTCTTTGGCAGCCAAATGTGCAAGGTTCGTCCTTATCTGTGATTCTCAATCAAAGGATATGCAACCCATGCTAGCGTCCGGCCTTCGCACCAGTGTGAAGGTAAGCTTCCTCCCAGGACTAGGGATCCACCAGATAAGTGTAGAGGCTGAGAAATCTCAGATTTCTGAGAGTTCAGTCGTTGCCCTGATGGTAAGTGGAAACGACCTCTACTTCAGAGGAGGTAGGTAGGCCCTACAGGTGAGATCCTTAAGACGGACATGGTGGCTGTGGATGACTGTGGGTTGAAAACACGCAGACGTGTCGTGGTCAGGATGATCCCGAGAAGAGGTCCAAGCCGGATCGCTCACTCTGGGAACGTCGCATTGAACCGACGACTAGCAGATTTATCTACAGCCGGAGGGGTGTTTTTTTGTCGACCCCTACCGCATCTTTTATGGTAGGAACGATCTCTACCAAAGTGATGGGGTGCACCTTTCCTTTAAAGGAAAGGCTATACTCTTAAACCTTATACAAGATGTTGTTGAGCGGGCTCAAATGACGGTCCGGCCCAGATTGAGGGCGGATGTGCGCCAGTACGCCAAAGTTACCCCTGGAACGGTCTTCATGGAGGTCGCTCGAAACGGTGCCACTAAACTACCAAAAGAGAACAGAGAGACAACTAAGACGCGAAACGAAAGAGTGTAGGGAGCCCTAAATTTGTGGACTCCCTGAAAGTTCTTACGTTTAATGCGAGGTCAATCAGAAAAAAGTTTCTTGAACTTCGTGGCCTCGTAGAGACGGAAGAACCTGAAATGGTGGCCATAACAGAGTCTTGGGGAAAAACCTCAAACCGAGATTTTGAAGGTGAATTCACGATTCCAGATTACCAACACTTCCACAAAGATAGGCCAGGCAAAGAGGGTGTTGGTGTGATATTGTATGTCAAAGATAGGCTCAAATCGACGAATTGCAACATTGTATCCGACCACAAGCTACTAAGTGTTGACCGAGACATGTCTTGCAAAATATAGGACCCTGCTGCTTTACAGACCCCCTACCCAACTCGTTGAATAGGACAGGAATTTTTACCGGCTGCTGGGTGAACTTGTACAAGACAGAATGTGTATCGACATGGGTGATTTCAACACCCAAGTTAACTTAGAAACCAGAGAACCCTGTGGCGAGAACACACTACTCCTGGAGTTCGCTAACAACGAGTTCCTGACTCAATTGGTGAGAGAGCCAACGAGAGGCAATAATACCCTCGACTTGGTTTTAACCTCTGAGGATGACATCGTTGAGGATCTCTCTGTAGGCGAAGAGCTCGGTGTCAGTGATTACCGAGTAGTTAGATTTATAGTCAAGGTCGCCAAGGTAGAGTCTGCGACTAGTGAATTGATTCGTGGAATAGATTCAAAACTAGTCTTCAATCACGATTCATTCCTTTGAAAAGCCTCCGTCAGACTTCTGTTAAACCAAAGTGGTTTAATCGAGAAATTGGTCAACTGCTGAGGGAGAAAAGAACGGTGTACCAGCAGTCAAAGATTTCTGGAGACTTTGACAAGTACTGTAGGCTAGCTAGGGAAGTGAAGTCCAGCATAAGGGCGGCAAAGCGTGCAAAGGAGCTCCGAGTGGCGAGACTTTGCGAGGAGAATACCAAGGAGTTCTTTGGTTATGTAAACAGCTGTAAACCAATCCATCGCACGATTGGCCCTTTAATGAATGAGGAGGTGGAATTAAAGCACTCAGATGCAGAAAATGCTAACCTCCTCAACGACTACTTCTCTTCAGTGTTTACTGAAGAGAGTGGCCCCATCCCCCAACCCACAGATTCCTAATTGGGTGAAAAGCTGGAGGAAATAGACTTCACTCAAGGAGGAATAGAAAAAAAGATCCCTGATCTAAAAACGAATAAGTCCCTTGGCCCGGAGGGGTTTCTACCTAAAGTGTTCAAAGAAGTGCGCGATGAAGTGTCACGACATTTGAGACGAATCTTCAACGTGTAAACCCGGACCGGATCCGTTACTAGAAACTAGCGTAAAGCGGAGGTAACTCCTATCCTCAAATAGGGAGACCCTAGGCAGCCGTCAAACTACCGACCTATTAGCTTAACCTCAATAGTCGGTAAAATCATGGAAAGCATATTGGTAGACAAAATGACGCCATATTCAGAGTCCAACTTGCGATTACTGAGTTCCTTCCCAGCATGGGTTCCGAAGGCACCGGTCATGCCTAACGAATCTTGTGGAATTCTTCCACTTCGTTTTTACTGAGAACGACCGGTATAAGGCGGTGGATATATCTACTTAAACTTTCAAAAAGCTTTAGATAAGGTACAATACAACCGCCTCCTTCGGAAGGTGGGTGCGCTGGGCGTAGACAGAAATGTAGCAAGTTGGATAGAAAACTGGCTAAATGGCAGACAGCAACGGGTAGTGTTGAATGGACAGGCTTCTGAGTGGGTGCCCGTTACTAGCGGTGTTCTTCAAGGTTCTGTCCTGGGACCACTACTATTCATCATCAACGTCAACGACATGGACGGTGCCATGGTTGCGAAGATTTCTGAATTTGCTGATGATACCAAGCTTGGTCGCAAAGGAAGGAAATACTGCCCGCCTTCAAGATGATATTCGGAAGTTTGAGAGTGATCGGACACGTGGCAAATGTCATTTAACCGCTATTGAATCCACCGACACTGAGAAGGACTTGGGTGTAACAATCACTCAAGTTCTCGAAACAGTTTATTAAGGCGGAGAAAAAGGCCCACAGGATGCTAGGCTACATAAAGCACCAGTTTGGATATCTGAACAAGGACATAGTACTGTGTTTGTACAACTCACTTGTCCGACTGCACCTAGAGTGTGCCGTACAATTTTGGAGTCCTTCGTTTCGAAAGGATATTGCGAAATTGGAACGTGTGAAAGCCAGGGCAACCAAACTGATTCCCTCTATTAGACACAAATGTAACGGTGATAGATGAAGGGAATTAGATCTCGTTGGAAACTCGAGATGTGCGTGGTCAGCTAATCGAAGTGTTTAAAATACTTCGAGGCTTCGACAATGTAGACTACACTGATTTTTTCCAACTTAGTAGCTCCTTGTAGCTACTTGTAGCTCTCTCTCTCTCTCTCTCTCTCTCTATGTCTGTCTCTCTCTCTCTCTCTCTCTCTCTCTCTCTCTATATATATATATATATATATATATATATATATATATATATATATATATATATATATGAAAATTAACCCATAGGAAAATGAAAAGATGAATCATCCAAGCACTTGAAAATGAACTTACAAATATAGTTCGAAAAGGCTTGGATTCATCTTTTCATTTTTCATTTTCCTGTTGGTTAATTTTCATAGTATTGCTTTCATCACGTGCCACTTTGTGATTTTTTTCATTATGATGGACCGGAGGCAGACGGTGAAAATCAGATGGGCAGCCTCGACGTGGACCCCAGTGATCAGCGAGGTATCCAATGGTTTTTCCTCGGTCCAGTGCTGCTCATTGCTTCCATCAATGATATAGACAAATGACTGCTATACATAATAGCAAAGTTTGTGGACGATACCAAACAATGCGGCGGAGTTAGCTAGCTCGCACGGAGTAGTAGAGCACCTGAGAGACAGCCTTCGCATCTTAGGTAAGTGGTCCGAGATGTGGCAGATGCCATTCAACCTTGACAAATGCTTGCTGATGCATTCATTTTTTGCTATACTTTCTTTCATACTTTTAGTTATGCCTTGGTATATGGTGCCTCCTCGGGAAGGTTCGCAAGAACTTCTGAGTTACTGCTTTTCCTTGTAACTCTGCTTTGTAATAGACAAAATACTCTCGTAAGGTAATTAGTTTCCTTGTAACTCTCACCTCTCTTTAACACATAGAGACACGAGTCCTCTCCACCCCCAATGATGACATTTATTAGTTGTTGTAGTGTATGAGTCTAACTATATCCGTTTTGCATATTCTTTTCTCGCTTTTCTGTTACTAGTTTTTTCAACACTAGCAGACATGTCCTGCGGGACAAAAGAAATCGTTTCTATCAGCTATTTGAGTGCGAGGCATTATGCATATTCGAACTGTACAGTGATATGTACACTCGTAGATTCGTGTGTACGTAGATTGAAATTGTAATATAAGAAGGTACAGTCATAGATCAGTAAATAGGTGAATATAAATTGCATGATATATAGATATACTCGTAGATTAGTGGTACCTGATCGATATATGGAATGAACTCCCAAGGTTGAGGTGGTAGATACCTAATTAACTCTCGGACTGGGCTTGAGTGGAACCTTTGGTTTTTGCTGGTCCTACTAATTCTCCCTTTCTTTCTCTCCCTATCCTTCTATCTCTCTTTCTCTCCCTCCCTTCTCTATCTCTCTTTTTCTCCCCCCCCCCAGTCTTTATCTCTCTCGATTTCTTGGTTACTCAATCTTTCTCTCCTTTATTGGCTAAATGCTCTCATAAAGTACTTACTTTCCTTGTACCTCTCTCTATCCTCTCTCCTTCTCAACCTTTTCACTCTTTTTCTCTCTACTTTGTAGTGACCAAATGCTCTTAAGTATTTACTTTGCTTGTAACATTTTCTCTCTCTCATCTCTCTTCTCTCTCCCTCTCTTTCTATATTCATCTCCCATATAGCCAATCACAACACCGCTATCCTTTCTCTTATGTCTTTACACCACTATACCCACTTTGTTCTTAATGAAACCTGAATTTATATCCACACACCCATGACGAAGAAACGGTCTCCTTCAACCTAGAGTTTCACACCATATCGCTTGTAGATATCAAAAACAAATTACTCTCCCTCCCTCTTTACTCTCACTATAAGATAAACGGCTTCTTTCTCTCTTCCACTACCTTGCCGTCGGTGAGAGAGCTTGCGTGAACTGCTTGAGTTAGGCTAGCTAAGCTGGGAGACTTTTAGTCCGGTAGGGTCACCCATGCCAGTAAGGTGGCTGTAGTAGGATCCAGACTAAGTGTTATCAAACCTCTCTACCACTTCTTTGATGCGTCTCCTTGCTTCACCCTAACAACTTCTTCGATTCTGTTAGTACTAAGTTTCACCAACTCTCTTCAACTGTCAAAAAAACAAAAAAAAACAATAACAAAAAACAAACATTCATCTCTATTACACATAAGTTGTTTATTAATAAGGGCCTCACCAGCTCCCTTATGCCACGTGAGAAGAGAGGCTTTGGAGCCTCTTTAAATTTTCGCCTTAGAGCACTCATGGGTTGCAAGAGACTGAGATGGAAGGGATCTTAGGCGTTTGGGGTACGATTAATGGAGAAATGCTAGGTACCCCTTAGAAGCTTTCTCCTAACGTGTACTTGCCTGACCAGCTCCCTCTGACAGCTACTTGGTGAATAAAGGCTCAACTGCTCTTTGGTGAGAGAACTTTTGTGCCTTGCTGGTGGCCAGATCAGCTAAAAATCTCGGATGAAGTCGTGGGCACTTAGCTTTACTCTTTGCCTTAAGGCCATTTTGGCCATTTTGAGTTGATTAGTAGGGCTTAGTAGGAAGACAGTTACACCTCAAGGACCCCTGTCGAAAAATCAGAGAACCAGTTCACTGGGGCTCTCGTGCTGCTCAGTTGGGAGCTGCGGCATGATTGGGGACGTCCGGCCCAGGGGAGACCTTAGGGTTGGTGTGCTTGGTCAAAGGGTTTCTGTTCGGCAAACGACCAAAAACCTTCTGGAAATAGGTGGATGTGATTAGTGCGAGAGAAAATCACAACCAAAAAACCCTTTTTCAATGCGTATGGTCCGTGAGTTTTGTAAGATGGCGAAGAAGAATGGTCCTCCGTTTCGCAAGCTAACCTGCAAAATATGCAAAGTCTATAGACGGAGTGAATACTTCGGGGGCAGAAGTTGCAAGGAGCTCACAGATGCCGTTAGTGTCTGTGACTTCTGTGAACTCGAGAAGCGCCTGGGTGAGAGCATCGCTCAACTGAAAGAGGAGAACTCTCTCCTTAAAAGGGAAGTTCAACTGTTAAAAACAGAGAGATGCAGATGCTCAGGCGAGAAGGCTCCCGAAGTCCAACAGCCGATATCTTCTGCTAAAGGGCTTCCTCAACGAGTCAAAAGGAAGAAAAGAAAGAAGAAAGAAGAGAAAGTAGAAATAAAAGAAGAGAAAGTAGAAGGAGAAGAAAAGAAAGTGTAAACAGAGGACGAGAAAGTAGAAGCAGAAGAAGAGAAACGGGAAACAGAAGAAGAGAAAACAAAGGAAGGCAAGAGGAAGAAGAAGAAGAAGAAGAAGAAGAAGGAAAATGTAGAGATACAAGAGGAAAGCAGCAAGTCGTTTCCGAAAGCAAAGTCTAAGTTGTCTGCAGACAAATGTGCAAGAGTCACCCTTATTGGTGATTCTCAAGCACGGGGTCTGCAGCCCCTGCCAGCGGCCCGCCTTCGCACTAGTGTGAAGGTAAGCAGCCTGCCGGGATGTGGTAACCACCACATTAGAGTAGAGGCTGAGAAATCACAGATATATGAGAGCTAAGTCTTTGCTCTGATGGTCACTGGAAACGACCTCACCTGAGAGGAGTTATGGTAGGCCTTACAGATAAAATCCTCCACACGGTCATGGGTGCAGTGGACGACTGTGGGCTGAAAACCCGCAAGCGTGTTGTAGTCGGGATGCTCCCAAGTAGAGTTCCAACATGGACGCTCACTCGATGAACGTCTCTTTAAACAGGCGCCTGGCAGATTTGTGTACGGCAGAGGGGGTCTTTTTTTTGTGGACCCGTACCGCACCTTTTATGGTAGAAATGATCTCTACCAAAGGGATGGGGTACATCTTTCCTTTAAAGGAAAGCCCTTTCTGTAGAACATCATCCAGGATGTCGTAGAGAGGACCCCAAAGAGTATCCGGCCCAGAGTGAGGGCGGACGTAAGCCAGTGCGCCCGTGTCACTCCTGGAACGACCTTCTTAGAGGTCGCAAAGAGGGGTGTTTCCTCGCCAACAAATAAGCTGAGAAACGGAGGAGCGTAGAGAGTCCTACAGTAAGGGGACTCATGAAAAGTTCTTCTTTTTAATGCGAGATCAATTAGGAACAAGTTTCCTGAGCTCCGTAGCTTCGTAGCGACGGAAAAACCCGAAATGGTAGCCATAACAGAATTGTGGTTAAAAACATCAAACCGAGACTTTGAAGGCGAATTTATGGTTCCTGGCTACCAACTCTTCCACAACAATAAGACAGCCGGAGATGGTGGCGGTGTAATGTTGTATGTCAAGGATACAATCAAATCTACGAACTTCAACATTATATCCGAACACGAGCTCCTAGTCGTTGAACTAGAGATCGGTTCTGTCAGATACAGGACCTTGCTGCTTTACAGACCCCCTTCCCAACCCGTTGAGAAGGACAGGGAATTCCAAGTTTCTGGCTACCAACTCTTCCACAAAGATAGGCCAGACAGAGAGGGTGGTGGCGTAATGTTGTATGTCAAGGATACAATTAAATCTACAAACACCAACATTATATCCGACCACGAGCTCCTAAGGGTTTACCTAGAGATAGGTCCTGTCAGATACAGAACCCTGCTGCTTTACAGACCCGTTTCCCAACCTGTTGAGAAGTACAGGGAACTTGTTGTAGCTGCTGGGTGAGCTTGTTCAAGGCAGAGTGTGCATTGTTATGGGCGACTTCAACAGCCAAGTTGACTGGAAAACCAGAGCAGCCTTTGGTGAGAGCGCGCTACTCTTGGAGTTCGCTAACAACAAGTTCCTCACTCAATGGGTCAGAGAACCGACAAGAGGAGACAATATCCTCGACTTGGTCTTCAACTCTAAGGATGATATCGTTGAGGATGTCTCTGTAGGTGAAGAGCTCGGTGGCAGTGATCATCAGGTAGTTAGATTAACCGTCAAGATCCCGAAGGTAAGGTCTGGTGCCAGTCAATCAAAGAAACTTGACTTGAGAAGAGCAGACTTTGCAAGCCTTCGTGCTGGACTGACTGACGCGAGGCTAGAAGTGTGCGATGCTGTTGAAGACTCGTGGAATAGTTACATCCCTCGCGTTTCATCCCTCTGAAATGCCGACGTCGGTCTTCTGTTCAACCAACGAGGTTTAATCGAGAAATCGGCCAACTGCTTAGGGAGAAGAGAACTGTGTACCGGCAATCGAAGATCTCGGGTGACTTTGACGAATACCGGAGGCTAGCCAAGAGAGTGGAGTCCAGCATAAAGGCGGCTAAGCGGTCTGAGGAACTCCGAGTGGCGAGACTCTGTAAAGAGAATCCCAAGGAGTTCTTTGGATATGTAAACAGCCGTAAACCAACCCGTCGAACGATTGGCCCTTTGAGGAATAAAGAGGGGTCATTAAAGCATTCAGATGAAGAAAATGTTAACCTCCTCAACGACTACTTCTATTCTTTGTTTACTGAAGTCTGGTCCCATCCCCCAGCCGACGGATTCTTACTCGGGGGAAAAGCTGGAGGATATGGACTTCACCGAAAGAGAAATAAAAAATAAGATCAATGACCTAATGACGAATAAGTCACCTGGCCAGGATGGGTTTCTACCTAAACTGTTAAAAGAAGTGCGCCATCAAGTGTCACGACACCTGAGCGCAATCTTCAACATGTCAATCCGGACCGAATGCGTTCCTAGAGACTGGCGTGAGGCGGAGGTGACTCCTATCTTCAAGAAAGGAGACCGTAGCCAACCGTCGAACTACCAACCTATCAGTCTGACTTCGATAGTCGGTAAACTCATGAAAAGCATCATGGTGGACAAAATGAATTCGCATTTAGAGTCCAACCTGCTACTGAGGAGTTCCCAGCACGGTTTCCGAAGGCAACGGTCATGCCTGAAGAACCTTGTGGAATTCTTCCACTTCGTGTTCAGTGAGCACGATCGGGACAAAGCGGTGGATGTGGTCTACTTAGACTTTCAGAAAGCCTTTGATAAGGTACCACACCGCCTCCTTCTCTGGAAAGTGCGAGTGCTGGGCATAGATGGAAAAGTAGCCCGCTGGATCAAGAACTGGCTAAGTTGCAGACGGCAACGGGTGGTGGTGAATGGACAGGTTTCTGAGTGGGCGCCCGTTACTAGCGGGGTGCTTCAAGGTTCTGTCCTGGGACCACTCTTTTCATCATCTACGTCAACGACATGGACGGTGACATGGTGCAAATATTTCCAAATTTTCCGACGATACCAAGCTTTGTATGAACGTTGCAAAGGATGGAAATACTGCTAGCCTGCAAGAAGATCTCTAGAAGATTAGAGGAGTAGTCTGATACGTGGCAAATGCCTTTCAACGTAAACAAATGCAAAGTGATGCATATCGGCCACCGAAGTCCTCAATCACCCTATATCTTTAAGGGCACTGCTCTTGAATCGAGTGACACTGAGAAGGACTTGGGTGTAACTATCACGAGTGACCTCAAGTTCATGAAACAGTGTATTGAGGTGGAGAAGAAAGCCCAAAGGATGTTAGGCTATATAGAGCGCCAGTTAGGTTATCGAAGCAAGGAGATTGTACTGTGTTTGTACAACTCCCTCGTCCGACCGCACCTGGAGTATGCCGTACAATTTTGGAGTCCTTTATTCCGAAAAGACATCGCGAGATTGGAAGGCGTGCAAGCCAGGGCAACCAAACTGATTCCCTCTATCAGGCATAAAAGTTATGAAGATAGATTAAGGGAATTAGATATGTTCTCGCTGGAGACCCGAAGACTACGTGGTCAGCTTATCGAAGTATTTACATACTTCGAGGCTTCGACAGACTGGACTACGGGGATATTTTCTAGTTCAGAGAGGGGAGAACAAGAAATCACGCCTACAAACTTAGACTGAAGCGATACCACCGTGATCTCTGTGGGAAATTCTTCACTTACAGTATCTGCGGTAGTTGGAACGCACTTCCGACGGAAGTTGTCAACAGTGAATCTGTTGACCAGTTGAAGTTAAGACTAGATATTTCTTGCTAAATCGCCGTTAAGATCCTCGCGAGTGCTCTTCGAGGTTGCCAACGGACAACTTCACAGATTGCGCCAAAAGTACCCTCCTTGTATGGACCTAAGGTCTTCTAGGGTATTTATTTTTCTTGTAGCTCCTTGTTGCTTCTGTTGCACTTGGGCTCACCACAAATTGTCATACTATTCTTTATTTTAGTTTTATCGTCCGTTCGAGGAAGAAATAGTGCCTCCCATCCAATAAACGGTTGACTTTCTTCGCTACTTTCCTCTTGACTTTTCATTCGGTTCCGCATCATCTTTAAGGTTCTTTGGCAGAATCCCAGGGTTGTAAATAACGTCGTCCTTTCCTACTTGTCATCACTGATTTACTGACAGCCTTACGTCCCGCCTCTGCCTCGCCTCTTCCAGGCAGCCAGCTTTCAGTCATTTGGACTGAAAGGATCACCCTTGCATCTCGATATTTGCCTCTAAACGTGAAAACAAAAACAGCCACGATACGCTTGAACGACGCTAGGTTCCCGCCCTGCGATAACCAATGGTTATGAATAACTCCATATAAATGCATTATTATTAATATTATAATATTAACCATATAAAAACAATATAATTGTATTGGGCAAATATTCTACGGTGGTTAATATGTGTGTTTGATGTTTGTTTTTTTAAATAGAAGAGCAAAAAGACTGGGGCAATTATTTCCCGTATTAAATTATTCGTACTTGCCTTTATGACGGAACGAGATTGATATTTTAAATTCTGCATTACCAAGCTTCTTAATAGAAGGAAAATCGTACTAAGAGGCCAGCCACCTTAAGATTGTTATGTCATTTATATCAATTTTAGGCATTCAATTTACATTAAATTTTTGTTTTAAGGAATTTGGGGAGCAGGGAACACAATAAAATTCATTTCTTTTACCTTTACCCTCAAATTATAATAGGCTGTTGGCGTAGTACTAAACTCTCCTATACATCCATTAGCTCAAAGCCAGGAAGCGAAGTAGTTTTCGATGAACAAAGAACCAACGAAGTCAAAATATATTTATTATTTCGTGTTAAGATAAAAAAAAACACACGAAGCAACTGATGCACGTCGGAACAGCGGTCTAGTAAAAGAGTCGGATTGGCGTTAGCTGGAAACAATAGAGGTGAACAGCGAATGCCTCTGTTTTGAAATGTCGAAGGACTTCGTCAGGTTATAGGCAATATAGTTTGACCTATAAGCTGAGATCTAAGCGTAACGTAAACGACATAGGCCGCGTCTTCAAAGATTCCACCCGGAAATACTATTTGTGAAGATTATTTAAGAATCTCCTAATACAAGATTGGCTATCTAAAATATTGCCTATTCACTTAAATGAATGGTTCTCAACCTTTTTTTACCCATGGACCCTTTACCTTTAAAAAAAACATTGGTGGGTCAAAGCCCCAAATTTTTCACTAATAAAAAAGCAAAGGAATTGTATCAATAATTAAAAGAATAGTAAATAATTAGGCTTATTTAGAATGAAAACTTTAAGTTTAAACTAATACAAATAAATTATTTAATAGTTAAATTTTATGGAGCATTTATGTACATTAGTAAATAATTCATAATATACCTTTAAAAAGATAAGTGATTAATTAAATAAAAAATGTAGATTTATTCAATGAGATCCCTGTGACTTATGTTGCTCAGCGAGTTTTTTTATATTCGGCTCCATCGATGTCAATGATAGTCGAAGATCACCCCTTTGCACAATGTCCAGTCTATTACGAGCTTTTGACAATAAGTGAGAAACACGACTAAATCCTGATTCAACAAGGTAAGATGATGGAAACGCAATGACGTATAGTTGTGGTTTATCCCAGAGTAGTAAATACTTTTTAGCAGCTTCATTTGTTTTCCATATATCATGCTTCCCATCTTTAAATTTTGCCTGCAATATTTCATCACTTTGTAATTTAATAAAGGTTTCCTGTAAAGAAATGTCTACATCGGCAACATTAACTTCGAAAGGAATTGTCACCCAAGTTGGTATATCCATCATGAGTAAGTCACTACACCGAGCTTGCATATCTTCGTGTAATTTTTTCCCCCTCTCTCTCTCTCTCTCTCTCTCTCTCTCTCTCTCTCTCTCTCCATTCTCAGTAATAGTAATGGTTCTGAAGTAGAATTGCTCTATGGCCAACCAAAATATCACCGTGGACCCCAATTCGTTATTTTATGTGTGTGGACCCCTAGTAATGTTACATGGCCCCCTAGGGGCAATGTGGCCCACGGTTGAGAACCATTGACTTAAATGGGACTAAAAAAAAAGATTTGCTGTTTTTTTTTATCAAGATTGCATTCAATCGTCATATTTAACTAAATTTGTCCGAAATGGTTGTTCTTAGAAATCTGGTGTCTAAAAAAATATAGCACATGAATTAAAATTATAGGAATTTAACCTTTTTTTATATCCAACCCTATAGAATGTACTCAGCCTATCATTTGACTCTTGTTCCTAGTAATCCACCCAAAGCTTTTAGGCTGCTTTGGACGCTATTTTAAAATCTAAGCCACTGGGATCCATAGAATAAAGTCCTTTTCTCTATTCCCAAATAAAATCGGAAACCTTCACAGAAAAGTGAAATTGTTAAATAATAAAGATGCAAATTGATGAAATTTACTTTTTAGGTTAGACTTTGAATTACGATCTGCCTTTAACTTAGGTCGGAGCGATTTAGCCTTTTGAAAGCAATGCTTTAAGTATGGAAATATTCTTTTCTTATTAATGTTATTGGAGTAGCAAGAAATAGGAACAAGGTAACACAGGATGTAAACCATGCGAAACAGATAAAGGACGCATCTGGTATTATATTAAGTGAAGAAGAAAATATACAAGAGAGATGGAAGGAATATTTTGATGGTCTGCTGAACGAGGAGAACCCACGGGCTTACCATGATGAGGGAACACCATATCCAGGAGAGCTCTTAAGAGAATAAAAAACGACACAACAGCTGGACCAGATGAGATCTCGGTGGAGGTGTGGAGGGCCCTGGATGATGTAGAAGTGGACTTGTTGTGGAAGCTGATGTGCATGATAGAGATACAGGAAGAGAATCCCGACGAATGGAGGAAGAGTCTGCCGGCACCCATCTTCAAAGGGAAGGGGAATGTACAAGAGTGCGAAAATTATCGTGGGATTAAACTGCTATCTTACACAATGAAGGTGTGGGAGAGGATTTTAGACGAAAGATTACGACTTGAGGTGGGGGTGTCCAACAGTCAATTTGGCTTCATGCCTGGAAGAGGAACAGCAAGCCTAGTGTTTATATTGAGGCAAATGGCAGAAAAGTACAAGCAGAAACAGAAGGAATTACATATGTTTTTATAGATCTGGAGAAAGCGTATGACAGAAGACCAAGACAAGAACTATGGAGATGCTTGAGAGAAAGGAAAGTGCCATAAAAATATGTAAGATTGGTGAAGGAAGTGTACAGAAGTGTCAAAACACGGGTAAGGAATGGAGCAGGCACGACAGACAGTTTTGGAGTGAAGGGGGGGCTGCATTAGGGGCTCTGCGTTAAACCCCTTCCTCTTTGGCAATGTTTTTGACGTGTTGACTGAGAACGTGCAATTGGGGATACCCTGGGTCATGATGTATGCACATGATGTGGTCTTCGCCAGCGAGTCTAAAGAAGAGGTAGAGCAAGGGCTGGAGGAGTGGAGATTAGTATTGAAAAACAGAGAGGGATGAAGATAAGTAGAACAAAGACAGAATATATGAAGTGTACAGAAGAAGAGCGGGACAGAGGTGAAGGCATTAGGTTAGATGGTATGGAGATAGAGGGAGTAGATGCCTTCAAGTATTTGGGATCTACCATATCAGCAGATGGAAACGAGGATAAGGAAGTAACTAGAAGGATCCAAGCGGGATGGAAGAGTTAGAGGGATGTATCAGGGGTTCTGTGTGACAGTAAAATGACAGTGAAATTTAAGGGCAAAGTATGCAAAACTGTTGTGAAACCAACTATAACGTATGGAGCAGAGGCATTACCCGTAAAGAAGAGTAATGAGAAGAGGATGGAAGTAGCAGAAATGAGGCAGGCTTCGATGGATGTGTGGTGTGACGAGGGAGGACAGAATCACAAATACAAGGAGCAGAGGAACAATAAGGATGGCGGAGATTTCGAAGAAGACACAGGAAGCAAGACTTAAAGAGAGTGACGAGAGAGGAGCTTTGGAGATGGAAGTACAGAGAAGGAGGAGGAGAGGAAGACCCAGGATTAGATGGAGAGACTGCATACAAGCTGACATGAGAGAGAAGCCACTGGAGACCAACAGGGAAGGAGGCAGAAACAGGTGGAAGCGCCTCATCAAAAACAGCGACCCCGTATAAAGACGGGCTAATAACTTGATGACAAAGAAGTTATTGGAATATTCAGTTTTCATGGAGAGCTAACATTGATGTTTTATCAGTACTTAACTAGATGCCACAGAAAATGAATGATTATTTGCAAGATGTTTTGGAAAAAATATGGATAAGAAAACTGTTATTTATAAATGGATTTTAAAAAATCAGAAGGAGGAATAGCGGTTAATAATGAATAAATCAGAAGACCCTCAACCTCGAGGGATAGAAACAAACATTGTAATTTTTCATTCTAAATTAGGAAGGGATTATATAATCATTTTGAAAATGATTACCAATGAATTTGACACTTTAGGCCTCTGGGCTCAATTCTTTATGTTCAATGACGTAGTGATTTGCAAGATTACTTATAGAGATTAAAAAGACGTCGCATCAAGAAACACTATGGCAAAAAGGTAAACCTTTCTTTGAGTCATTTGAAAGAAAATGATGCTAAGGAAAACAATTTTATGCATATAATATTGACTGGAGATGGATCCCGAATCGACTAAATGATCTGAAAAGCAACGCAGAATCAACGGAGTGGCTCAATAAAGAATCAACACCACTTCAAGGAACTGATTTAACTCAGTAATGGAAGGCAGAAGAGCGGACTTGCGATGATAAAAATCAAGAGAATCTGACACCAGATATGGGATAAGAATTTTTTGTAGTAACGTTTCGCTCCTCTGGAGCTTCTTCAGAGTAAGAAGAAATCTGAAGAAGCTCCGAAGGAACGAAAGGTTAGTATAAAGGAACCTGGTACCCCTTCTGGTTTCACTTATCTTTTGTTTTGGAATACATTCTTCACTATATATAAAAATAAGTGGTAGTACTGAAAACCTCGTCTAGAAAAGTATACGCAACTAAATGGAAGTTATGTTAAAAACTGAAAATATATTATATAAGTTTTCTATTTTTTCCTATTTTCTTTTATGTTTTGAGATAACCATTGTATAATTAATAACTGGGTTAAATAAAGAAGAAAATGAGACTTAAATAATTTTATTCAATTTAACTATCGTTTGTGGGAATAATAAATAGAAGTAAATATGAAGACAAGCACACAATGAGAGCATCTCGGAAACACCCAGGCAATCAATGGTGTCCATGGTGATGCTTTTTGCCATGGCCCTTGTGATGATGCTTATGGTGTCCGTATTTCTTGTGGTGACCATGTTTACCATGATGACCGTGTTTAGCTTTGTGGCCTTTATGGTGATCGTGGTGTCCACCTTTCTTGAAGAATCCTTTGTGGCCATGGTGTTTGTGGTGCTTTCCTCCCTGCAAAATTCGGGTGTTATTAATGACACTATTTGAAGCATGGTGTTCAGTGAGGGGCGAGGGGTTAGATCCGTCATAATGGAGGATTATTTAAAAAATTTGATTGGAAATGAAAAGGACACTATACAAGTGATGTTATCCTTATCTAGTGAAGGAATTTTGGTACACTTAGACGATTACTAGTAGTTCCAACTAAGTAAAGGATAGGTTTGGTATCTTGACAAGTATCGTAACATTAGTAAACCACTTCGTGTACATTTTGGAAGGGTCACTACAATAATTGCACATGACAACTCATAAATCTCATTTATAATGCATAGTTGGCAACTCTTGACTCTCATTTTAAAGAACTTGTCTCCATTTTGTGGTACTTGGTGGGATTCAAACCATGACCATCCTTATGGGAACCAGGAACCAGAAAATAAAATCTGAGCCGTTCATAACCACTCGACAATGAATTATCAAGAGCAACATCAGTAGAATTAATCCATTGAAAACTTACATGGTGTTTTCCTCCTTTGTGGTGCCCTCCTTTGTGGCCCTTGAAGTGTTTGTGGAAGTGGTCATGGTCGCCGTGGTACTTCTTGTGGCCTCCGCTGCCGTGGAACTTCTTATTGTGACCAAACTCTTTCTTCCCATACACGTTCTTAAATCCCTTTAAAACCAAACAGTTATCGTAAGGCTACCTATGAGTCACGTTTGGCCCTATCTTGTGTGCAAATATCAATTGGCTGTAGGGTTTGGTAATTTGGTAACTAAGAAATCTCGAAAAATACAGCAATCTAAAATTAATTTAAAGAGCTAAATACTTATAATGCTAAATATATATTTTATGGGTCAATATTTATAATGTTAAATATATCTTTTATAGGTTTTTAACTTTTGTGAATTATGATTAAAATATTAATTTCCAAATCATATATTTCTAATTTAATCACTGATTCCACAAAAAAAATTTAAATAAAGATTGATAGCAAAGCATTTGTCCAATATTGATAATCAAAAATTCACTTACTTTATGATGATGTCCCTTCTTATGGTGACCTTTTTTACCGTGCTTGTGTCCTTTGGAGCCCTTATGGCCTTTATGGTGCTTGCTATGGTGATGTTTCTTATGGTGATGGCCTTTGTGATGTTTTCCATGCTTGTCGTGGAAGCCCTTTGATTAAATAAAAGTAAAATTAAATGGTTAATTAATTTTCGCAAAAGTTGTAATACAAATTACCATTACCATTATTAAATTAAAGGAATAGAATCTTTTTTAAATAATTTAGTCTCTCATTATAAGATTTGTTTTCTATGACCTTTACAATAGTCCTATCAATAACTAAAACATTATTAATATGTTACGAGAAAATAAACGGAATCATTTTTCTTACGGTATAACTGATTTATATTTTTAATATTCATAACAAATATTTTCAAAGGAATATTGCGAACACATTTGAAATAAAACACAACTTGTTTTTATTATTAAACAATTCTGTGAGTTGGGATTAATATTTACATATTTCAAAGGAGTGAGCCGATTATCCTTTACCCGCAACATTATAAGCGTAATACAGAGCACACAGGCGAAAAATATAAAATTGGAATTAGGAAGAAGTTAATAAATGAAAACCAAAAACAAACCTTCTTAAAGTGCTTATCATGATGACCTTTATGACCCTTTTTGTGGCCCTTTTTACTGAAATGTCCTTTCTTCCCTTTGTGACCATGCTTCTTATGGTGTCCTTTCTTATGATGTTTATGGTGCCCATAACCATGTTTACCTAGAAAGACGATTTTGGGTTGAAATATGAAGGAAATAAGCTTCTGCGCTTAAGGCGCCTTTCACGGTCGCAACAGAGGACTCTTACTCGAACTCCGAGAATGGCGCTTTGAGAGTCAGAGCAAAATATGAAGAGTAATAAACACAAATGCATTAACATACGATAGGGGCGGTAATATTCTTGTTAGTTAATTGCGCTCCTTTGAAATCGTGGACGAGGTCACCATACCATATACTGAAATTCTCATAAAAATCAGAATGACAATCACTAGAAAACCCGAGGGCACCAGTTGCCAGTCCTCATCGAGGAGAAAGGTACATGAAATATAGTAATACTGTATTTTGCCACAGCCAGTGGGAAGGAAACCCTTTGGGGCGCAGGGATCGCAAACCCCTGCAATGTCATGGAATTTGTATATAGATAATCTTCAGGAAGAATGATGTGTTGTATGTGTGAAAAGAGGAAGGAAAAATAGAGCGAATTATTGTGATTGCTATGCTTGATGTCATGTGCAGATAGAGGCGTGTGCGTCTATGCCTCAGACTGACCACATCGCAAAGGAGCGGCGCTCCCTAAGAATGATGGAATTTATTCCAGATCGAGGCATTGAAAACCAATGGATGGTGAACCACAATTCCAAACCATAATATAATTATATGTTATGAGACATCGGAAAATAATGACGTATGAAGCTACCCTCAAGTCATTTAGGGATAAAAGTATATCCATAACTAATAGAAAGGTAACCATACCATGAGCCATAAACAAACTCAAAAATCCTGATTGAATGCCAAAATAAAGCGCCGAAGTTGGCTTAGCTAATGGCGAGTAAATCAAGTTAAGGGATGGGGCAAAAAGTCAGACTTAAGGAAAACCTAAACCAAAACAAAAATAAGAAGAGAAGAAATGTTAGAAAGAGGAATGATTGTACAAACTAGTAGTGAATCACATAAAAAAAATAATAGTACTCAAGAACTTTATCTTAAATCTCAATGCTTAAAAGCCGTAGTGTGTTTGCTACTAGATAGGCGATTGAACGACCCCGGAGATACAAAGTAAAGGAAATATGATGATAAAAATCTCGTCAAGTAATCAAATAAGAACAAAACATACCTTCAGCTGGGATCAATTCATGTGTAGCAAAAACCGAAACTTGTTGGCTCGCGGCGTACTGTTGTTCACTAGGAAGAAGTTCATCAGTGAGGTTAGCAAGCTCTGCAGAGCTTTCATCCTCAACTTTACGACTCTCGATAGAGGCCAAACAGCTAAAAATGGCCAGCAGAACCAACACTATACTCGGGATCTGTGAATATAAAAAAGATATAATTTATTTATAAATATTAAAATTAATAGATTACATCACCTGATAGAAATCGAATACTTAACTAGAGAGAAAAACTAGATAAAATAAAGATTGGAAAAAATTGAAATAAAATTTCGGTTCATCCTAAAAAAATAAATCCAAAGAGGGACGCGAAAAATCGAGGAATAGGAACTTACAAAAGACCTCAGGTCTTTGCAAATACCAAGAAAAACTCTTTGAGCCTACATTAAATAATTTTGGGGGCCATCTAAAGTTTAAGGTATATTTCTCAAGATATTTCCTCAAACTATTTACTTATATATTTGGCTAGATGAAAAATTACGAAATTCAATTCTAATAATCCCTCTAAAGCCTATAAAATACCATTTAATATACGACTTGTTCTCTCAAATGCCCGCCACATTTACTTAATGGAAGGCATCATTGGGGAAATGACAGATATTCTTAGCATTCTTATCATGTGCTGTAATATATGAAAGAAAGTTCATAGGATCAGATGGAATCTATAAACTTTGAGATGGATTTGCGAAGGCGAAATCCCAATGCCAAAACTCACTGCCTTCATGGTCCCAAAATGAGATGACTTCTTGGGAAGACGGGCCACTGACTTCTGTGACTTTTCACAGTAATTTTCTCTTTTTATACTCCTTGAAAGATGCTCCAAAGCTTGGAGAAGGCCTCAAGATGTGGGAGGAGGGTGGACGAGGGTGGGAAACGTTGCAATTTCTCCAAAACGAGGCGGAAGTGTTGCAAAAATAAATTTCTAAACCTCAATTTGTGTTTAGTCAAGTTTATCAAGCTGGTGGAGATTTCGGCGGTGTGAAACAGTTTCAATCTTTTTATGAAAGATATATTTCGCCCATCATGAGAGATGTACACATTAACCATTATTACTACTAAGTAAATGATTCAAGGGTTTGGATATTAACATGGATTTAGTGGTTTTATATTAACATGGTTTTCACTAAATTAAAATTATGCGAGACATAAGAAACTGATTTTAAATTTTAAGACAAAATTATGGTGACCAACCAAATATTACAGAATTGTTCTTATTTTTCCTTGAAGTGTTTTTAAATATGGATATAATGTAGTTCTTAAAAAAAGGTTGTACTGTAGCATATTACCCTACACAGTAGCCAGTGTACAAAATTTTCCTAGGCAAATAATTGGAAAGTACGTCTAAAGCTTAGCTAGATAGTTAAATGTAAGAGTAGCAAAATTTCAGCGTTATTTTTACGGTTAACTCACAATTAATATAGTAGATAATTGCTAATGATTTATTTATAAAAAAACGCCATTGATCTCACGCATGGGACATAAAATTGTAAATTTAATAGTTAGATGATTTAAAAAAAATGAGGCAGGATAATTAACAGAGGCAAGTCCTTCATTTGCCTCAATATAGCTACGGCCTATTTACCGTTGTTCTTACTTACTTAGGTTACTTAGGTGGTATAATTCAAGGTCCTATTCCACGATTTAAGCCGTGCACCACAGGACCTCCCTCGGAGATATCTTCTCATAAATTAGAAAATTCACCCATACTAGACCCTGTAATCAGGGTTGATGGATAGATCGCAGACGTGGTACACTTCATAACAAAGATGAGTCTTTAGTTTTCTCTTGAAAATATTGAGGTTCTCACTGTCTTTGACACGCACAGGTAATCTATTGTAGAGCCTAGGATCACATATTGCAAAGGCTCTAAAATCCATACTTGAGTTACAAATTTTGTATATAATCCTTGCTTTGACCGGGAACCAATGTAGTTCTATGAGTACCGGTGTGATTCTCTCACGTGGAGGTAGACCTTTTATCAATCTTGCTGCTCTATTCATGACATACTGCATCTTCTTCAGTGGATAATTAGCTAGACCATAGTAGATTGAGTTACCATTTTCCAGTCTAGTAATCACATGGTTGTGAATTAACATATTCACAGTTTTTTCATCCAAATATTTTTTAACAAAGGCAATATTACGAAGATGATAACTCATCCCGACATGATTGATTTGATCTTCAAGTAATAGATGTTTCTCAATATATACTCCGAAATCCTTAACAACTTTCTGTGATTTCATTACATTACCATTAACAAGTAATTTAGAAATGCCCAACCTCCTTATGACTTTATTCATCCCGACAATCAGACACTCAGTTTTTCCTTAATTTAGCTTCAACTGTTTAGATGGCATCCATTTACCTTTCTCTGTCATTGATCGACTGAGTTTCTCCTCTGCTATCTCTACATTATTGAGTGATAGATAGAGTTGAGTGCCGTCAGCATACTCCATGATTTTTCAGTATAGGTCACAGCTCGATTGTGTATATACAGAATAAAATAGGACCCAGGACACTACCCTGTGGA
Organism: Ceratothoa steindachneri; assembly: GCA_963969495.1. Taxonomy (NCBI): domain Eukaryota; kingdom Metazoa; phylum Arthropoda; class Malacostraca; order Isopoda; family Cymothoidae; genus Ceratothoa; species Ceratothoa steindachneri. The sequence goes on from OZ018336.1 coordinate 66,309,496, forward strand.
AGACCGCGTTCTAGTCTCCTCGCGGCCGAAAAAGATTCTCTTATTTGAATACGGTATATTCTATCTTGAAGGTAGCTCTTTAAGTACTTCAAAGCATCCTCCTCAATGCCAACAGCCTTAATGTTCAAGTAAATAGCTGTTTACAACTGTTTCGAATGCGGTGCTATGATCCAATGACAACACTATACCACATTTTACTTCATCCAACAATACAATCAAATCATTAATCACAGAGCACAAAGCTGTCTCAGTTGAGTATAACTGCCTATAAGCTGATTGTTGGTCGATAGAGCTTGGATGGTTTGTAAATCGTCAGGAAACTGTTGCAAAATTACATTTTCAATTACTTTTGACAAGAAGGTCAAGTTGGACACTGGTCTATAAGAGGTAAGACACTGCGAGTCAAGATTGCTTTTCACAATGGGCTTCACAAGAGCTGGAATAAATTATTTTCTATATTACTGTTAACAATTTCAAGATAAATCTTTAACATATCATGAAAAGAACCACATTGTGCTATGTCTATAATCGAGAAAGAATCATTATCAAAGTAAGTAAAATTAATCTTTCGGACAAGTTTTCAATCTCGTCAATATTTACTGAACGAAAACGCAGTAGTCTCACATCAGCAGGATTTTGTCTTCTCAAAGTTATATTCTGACATGGTTCAATCAAAATGTTCAATTATTTTCCTGATTTTCTGATCGAAAAAGTCTAGAAAATTGTTGGCAAGAAGATCATCGGCATATCCATCAGGTAGTTTCTTCGGTTTTTTGTTTCCAGTCAAACAATCGAGCACATTATATAGTTTTCTTATATTTTACCCTGTTTGCTCAGTCTTTAGTTTATGTATGCACGCTTTCTTCTTTGAATAAGTTTATTTTCATTAGTTCTCGGTATTTGGTATGCAAGCCGTGCCGCTTCAGTACGGTGTCGACGCCAGAAGTGTTCCTTTGTCTTTTTTTCTCTCTTTGCCTTAGAAAATTTATCATTGAACCAGGGTGCGTTGTCTTTAATAATAATTTCTTTCTCAACAACCGGGCACTTAGTATCATACAATTTCTTCTCAATATCATTCTACAGTTTCGAAAAGCAAGTTTCACAATTTACAATTGTAACTACCCCATGCGAGCATACGAGGGGCGGTCAATAATTTTTAAGAATCGGTATGGCAAAACAGAGGAAGGGGGATGGCTGTTTGTAGTGGTGTTAGGACAAGTTATGACAAGTCAGGACCTGCAGCCGCACGCTCCTGCCTCGTCTATTTAAGAAGCAGTAGCTGATCGCAGATCGTCAGCCACAACTTTTCCAACAATGGACAAGGTTAAGCACCGCGCAGTGATCAAACTTTTGACCAAAGAAGGCATGAACGCCTGGGTGCAGTGTACACTGACACCGCGCCTTCCTATGCAACCATTGCTCGCTGGAATAGGGAGTTCTGCCATGGTCGTTAGTCCCTTGAAGATGACCCCCATCCAGGACGCCCATCAGACGTGAGCAACGAGGACAATGTGGCCCGTGTGGAGAGGATGATCCTCGAAAATCGTCGGGTGAAGGTCGAAGAAATTGAGCGAGAACTTGGAATATCACATGGAAGTGTTATCAACATCATCCACGACAATTTGGCCATGACCAAGGTCTCTGCCCGTTGGGTCCCTAGAAACCTCACGCCCCATGATCGACTTCAAAGTCCACAAGGCCAGATCTGCACAAGCTGCCCTGCGCGAGTGCGGATTCTAGGAGCTAACCATCCCCCCTACAGTCCATATCTGGCCCCTAGCGACTACTTTTTATTTCGCCAGCTCAAGGCTGCACTGCGTGGACGCCGGTTTGGGCACGATGATGATGTCCAGCTCGCCGTCCAGAAGTGGATTGAACAGCAGTCGAAAGATTTCTGGTTGTCGGGAATTCGAAGCCTCAGGGACAAGTGGCTCAAGTGCATTGAAGTCGAGGGTAGTTATATTGAAAAATAATAAAACACTTTTGTTTATATCTAGTTTCCTTATATCCGAATTGCAAAACTTATTGACCGCCCCTCGTATATCACTTCGCTTCACATTCGTTTCTGTGACAACTGAACGAATAAACTCCTCAGGTACAAAACTCTTTATTTCTAAACACAATCTTCTTCCTTTGCTTAAGGCTTATGACATATGGAAAAGTAAAGGTAACCGACATATGGACCGGGGATATAGTACATATGTCATCAACAAAAACATTTGTGACAAGATCGTGGTCCATGTCACAAAAAACAAGGTCTAATATATATCCATCCGTTGAAGTTGCTGTTTCAACATTGTTCCGCTGATTAAATGAGCCCACCATATCACTAAACTCCGTAGCATAAATGTCATCTTGATTATCAATCCAAATATTAATAAAGGTTCCATACACGAAAATATTTGCACTCGCTATATCTAATGTTTCTAAATACATCCGAAATTCAGCATTAAATGAACGAGCACTTAGATTTGTAGGTCTATACACCACAATAAAAAGGAAGTTCCTGCGCTCCAGTTCACAACTAATTTGTAAATGTTCGAAGCTATCTCTTCTTGTATACGTATCAACCTTAATTTTCCGAAAAGAATTCACAAGGAAAATTCCAACACCTCCACCTCTTCTATTCTTCCGTGGAGTGTTCACAAATGTATAAGTATCCGGTGTCATTTTCCGAATCTTAGCACTATCAAATTTAGTTAACCGAGTCTCAGTAAGCGCGAGCATAATAAAACCATTATCATCAAAAAGAGCACGAATATCAAATGTCTTATTACTCGCTGATTGAACATTTAACAGACCATACTTAATCACAGACTCCCTCACATTGGTCGCCATGATCTGCGATATTTCTGATCCTCATAAGTTCATTTTATAAGACCAGGCAACATTTATTATTCGCTGAATGATCAACTAGGGACTTTTTGTATTTCATACAATCAATACATTTCTTCTCAGTGGATAAACAATCTTTTGCTCTATAATTTCCAGCGCATTTAAAACAGCACGGTTCCTCAGCATTGGTCTTGGAAGTGTGCTTTGCTTCAGGATGACCATACTGCTGACAGTAGAAGCAAGTCAAAGCATGGTATCTATCCTGCATTCGATATTTCCCCTTATCAAACCTTCACTTTATCTTCATGCTTCCGAAGCAGTTCTCTGATCTCTGGATCACATCTAAAAATGTGGTGTAATGTACCACCACCAGCTATTTTAGAGAAAATCTTCAACTTGATGTCAGGATTAGGAATATTAGAGGTCATAATCTTAGGTTTAATCTTTTTAACATTGCTTTTTTTCACTGCAGCAACGTTTTCAAGTTTCTGGGCCGCTTCCATTTGAAGTGCTTGATCATCAAAATTCATGACAATATTTCCAGAAATTGTGAAGCGAGAGTCACTTATCTGTACACCATCCAGTGCATTAGATATCTCGCTTTTCATGTCGTAGTAAAATCTAGTAGTAGATTTTACTACTAGAAGATTCTTCCTTTTGACTACCTCCGACCAGTCACCATCCTCTGCTGGTGATGCGTCGGCAGGTATCGCAGACGCCACCTCAGCAATCTATTGTCTCACTTCTCCCAAACCTTCTTTCAACTCGTTCTTCATTTTCCTTATTTAAACAGTATTTTCATTGACTAAGGTTTTCACTTCAGCGAGTTGCCGCTTGGTTGTACGATAACCCTTGTAACAAGCAAAGCATATCCAAGTAAGAAACCCAACATTTTTCGGCTTCATTCCTGGCAGGTAAACACAGTCTAAGTGGAACCATTTTTCACACAATCCACATCAAAACCATTTTATGCACCCCCACTACTTTCATGAGACTCAAAAAACGATTGTTTAGGAGGCATTGTGCCTCAAATACAGTCCCGGAGTTAAAATATGAGAGATTGAAAATTGAATCCTTACAAAAATCAAAATTTTACAAAGTACTCCTATTGTATTATTGAGGTATTCACCGTTCAGCTGGTTTGAGAATATATGAATGTCTGAACAGCCAGGTTGACAGTTTAGGATTGTCAAACACACCAAGACAATTTTAAATTAAATAATTTCAAATTTAAATATATTTATAAAAAAACTACAGGTTAATAAGAGAATTAGTCTTAGAAATGTAAATTTACTGACAGTTTACGAATCCAAAAACGAAGATTGAAGGCTACTTATCCTGCAGAAAAAGTTAAGTTTGCAGCCAAGAGGTTCTCTTGTTTATGGACCTTCACTCAATTGATTATACGGCGGTAAACAACTTCAACACTGGGTAAAACTCTGGATTTCATTCACTTCATATAAATTCACTTCTTCGTTATTATTATTATTAAAGTTCCAAGCCACAACCCCAACTGGAAGAGCAAATAGCTATAAGCCCAAGGGCCCCAGCGGAGAAAGAAACCTGGTATGGAAAAAACGAAACAAAGATTAAGAAAAACATAATAAATAAATAGAAAATTAAAAAAAAAAAAAAAAAAAAATTAAATGCTATAATGTTAAAAATATTATAATATTATATATGTGTGGATAATGAATAAAATATTAAAGTTATAAGTTTCTGTTAATTAAAAATGTATTAGCACCCACTTTAAATTTCTGAAGTTCCAAGGACTCAACAACAACACTAGGAAGTTCATTCCACAGTTTAGTTGTGTTAGGAATGAAACTTCTTGAAAACTGTGTTGTGTTGAATCTCATAGGCGTAAAGGCCCTACTATTGGCATTTAGTACACCTCTGGTAACTCGTTGAGGGGCATATAAATTGGGCAGATCGTGATGCAGTGGATGATCTGCATTGTTAAAAATTTTATATAAGATGCATAAGGAGCTTATTGCTCGCCTGTGCCACAGATCAACTTTGAGGTCAGGAATTAAAAATTTTATTGCTCTCAAATTTTTATCTAATAAATTAAGATAAGAGTTGGCTGCCGAACTCCAAACAGGGGCGCAATATTCAAAACACGGAAGAATAAAAGCATTAAAACAATTTTTAAGAACAGTCTGCTCTCCAAATACTTTGTAAGATTTCCTCAAAATGCCAATTTTTTGAGCAATAGAAGAGGAAATAGATCGAATGTGATTCTCAAAAGTAAACCTAGAGTCAAGCATAACTCCAAGCAACTTAAAAGAATCACATATGGAGATGGGAATGTTATTTATTAAAAGATCTGGATGGGGAGGATCTAGTGTTCTGGATCTGCTAACAATCATACTCTGGGTTTTCTTTGCATTTAACTTCATGCCCCATGAAGTGCACCAAACATTTATCTTAGCCAGATCTCTATTTAAAGACTCTGCAACCGATGCTCTCAACTCAGGAGATGGGACTGGGGCTATTAGAGTAGCATCATCAGCATAGGCTATAAGTCTATTTTCCAGTCCAAACCACATATCATGGGTATATAATATAAACAGTAGAGGACCAAGAACACTGCCTTGTGGTACACCAGATAGCACCTCTCTCTCATCACTAAAATTATTGTCAACATAAACCTTTTGATGTCGATTTGTTAAAAATTGTTCAATAATATTTAAAAATACACCACCTACTCCCAACTGCTTCAACTTAAATATCAGGGCCTTATGATTGACACGGTCAAATGCGGCACTGAAATCCAGGCCAACTAAGCGAACTTCTTGACCAGAGTCTAATGATTTTTGGACAATGGTAGAGACTGTGAGAAGTGCATCACAAGTGCTCAGACCCTTACGAAATCCAAACTGTAAAAAGGGAAACAGACGATTAAGCTCGGCAAATGTACTTAAACGTTTAGCTAGTAAACGTTCAAAAATCTTAGATAGAACAGGAGTTATAGAAATGGGCCTATATTCAGTAGGGTTAAAACTACCACTTGCACTTTTACATAGTGGAGTGATGTTACCAATTCTCCAACATTCGCAAAAACTACCACTCCTCGCCAGCTTCCGAAGAATAACGGAAAGCTTGGGAGCCAAATACTCTGCAGTTTTCTTAAGGAATAAAGGGAATATACCATTTGGGTCAGTACCACCATAAGCATCCAGATCAAGAAGTAACTGTTTTACTTCACTTGAACGGAAAGCAATCTTGTTTAACCTTGGTTCAGGGAAACAAGTGTCAGGTAGAGTTAGATTCTCATTACTTTGTTTATTATCAAAAACATCAGCCAACAGTGTTGCCTTTTCTTCAGGACTAAGGGTAATGGAACCATCAGGTTTAAGAAGGGGTGGCATAGATGAATCATTCCCAAAAAGAGCAGACTTGAGAGTGGTCCAGAATTTGTGGGAATTTGCTGTGCGCTGAAGAGTTCCCTTTGTGGTAGTATTGAATACAACTTCAGCATTATTATATACCCTCTGAGCTGCTGTTCTGTAGTGCACATAATTATCCCATAGAAAGGCAGATCTACTCCCCTTCCACAGGTTGTAGGCTTCTTGTTTCTGCATAAGAGCCCTCTTACAGTCATCATTAAACCAGGCTTTGTCCTTAGTGCGATATCTGATCATACGGAATGGAACATGTCTATCAATAATTGAAACAATTTTATCATTCAAAATACGAACTGCTTCAACCTCCTTATATATTAGTGGCCAGTTGATCCGGGAGATATCATTTAATATATTGCACCAGTCTACTTGAGATTTGATGAATACTTTGCTTGTATGAGCTATATTAGGAATAGATTGCTCAATACAGATAGTTATAGAAATTGCACAGTGGTCAGAAGTTCCCACAGGAGGATCAACAGCACCTGTAACGACTCCAGGGGAATCAGTGAAAACCAAGTCAAGGCAGTTCCCAGATGAATGGGTAGGCTCCCTAATGACTTGCTCACAACCCGACTCACACGCAAAATCATAAGCCCTGATACCATGACAGTCAGTAGGGGAGACAGAAGACAGCCATTGCCTATGATGAGCATTGAGGTCTCCCATAAATACAAAGCAGGCTTTCCGGTCATTTTCCTGTACCTTGGCCATGGCAAGGAGCAGACAATCAAAAATAGTATCATCTAAGTCTGGATTGCGATAGACAGAAAAAAGATAAAAATTATTTTGCTTACCACATACTTTCATAACTTGCATCTCATGGCAAGAACAAGCATAGGAGGTCTTTGAAGCAGAGTAACCATTCCTAATGTAAACTGCCATTCCTCTAGCCCTAGGAATGGCATCACGCCTAAGTAAAATTGGTTTTTTGAAGCCTGGTATAAGTAGTTCAGAGACATGCCTCATATTTGAAACCAGGGTCTCTGAACAGAGTAAAATGTCATGAGACTTGGATGAAGCAGTCAAGTCTTTAATATTGGCATGTAGGCCCCTAATATTAATATAGAGTAGACGACATTTTATCTGACGAGGATGACCAGGTCCAGGGTTGAGCTCAATATCTCCTGATAAAATTAAAATCGATATTAAAAAAATAATATTAGCAACAAGATCTTCAACAAAAATAACAATTTGTACAACAACAACAACAACAATTTGTACAAAATTATTCAATAGCAAAACTTTCATTAACTGAATATTATATGTCGGAAAAAAACTGGTCAACATGATGGAGCCGACACATCATGCAAGGCAAAATTCCCTTCAGGACGCCACAACAACTGAGGGAGGACAGTAATGATGACTTTGGAATGAAAAAGAATAAAGAAAAGAGAAAAGAAAAGAATAGACCAAGGCAACCTCTTGAAAAGCCATCAGAGCCTCTTTGCTCATCTATTAAGCCTGCCCTACACACCATTTGAGTAAAACAAGAGGAGGAATGAAAAATAGGAAAGTATGCCTAAATGTACCCTTAGGCAGGGATCTCAAACACAAGAGAGTGGAAGACCATGGTACAGAGGCTATGGCACAATCCAATGCATGAGAACACCTTTCTGTCAGGGAGGTCCCTTAGCCTTTGACTGAAGTGTCTATCCACAAGACAGTGGAGGGTTTGGATTCAGAGTTATCCCTCTCCTAGGCGGATTGTCAACCAAGACTTCGAGCTCCACCTGCCCGGGTTTGAGTTCGGAGTTGTCCCTCTCCTAGGTGGATTGTCACACAAGACTATGAGCTCCACCTGCCCATACCGTAACCCTGGTATAGGGTGGCTACCGAGCGCTACGCCTTGCCAAAGGGCGACTCGTGATTTTGTCCGGGGCTGCTTATTCAGTTTATTCGCAACTAACCTCTATATCTAGAGGCCTTCCCCCGATCCGCAACCTGGGGACCCGATGGATGGGAGTTGTCATCTCCAGCTCTGAATGATTATTATCCTCATAGTTTTCCTTGAGTAGATATTTTACCTGAACTTCACTTCGTTCTTTTTAAATATATTGATATATCAAATATTTCCTTATTGTTCAAAGTTATTTTTCTTTTGATAAAAGATTATCAAGATTATCACTCACATTTTGTTAAAAGAATTTTAGCAAAGTACTATCTCGACGCCGGAAAAGTAGCGTCGATTTCCTAAGTGTAAATTCGCAGAAAGTGTTTTTGTATGTCAAACTTTTCGTATTAAACAAGCCTATATTGAATGGATTGTTTTGCAACGATATTTGCTAAAAAATTATTTTAAACAAATGAGAAAGAGAACTTCCCTAAATAAACAAATAAGGAAAGTGCAAATTTGAAGAAAGATTATTTTAAACAAAGTACAATCTCGTCCTCAAATATTCTTGTCATTTGTGCATTTAAGTTATTCTTTACATAGTCAGAAATTTATTTTTGAATATTCTGAACTGCTTCTAACAAGGTGCCTTAATGTCGTACGACTAATGGGGGCTAAGATTTTAGTGGCGTTAATGTGTACGCCCCCACCTTGGTGAGAAAGCACTTGATAATAATAATGATGATGCTGATTTTGAGACCAAAAGCAAGGAAGCTTTAAAAAAAACTTATAAAAATATGGATGATTACAAGGAGTGAAAATATACACAACTCGATAAACGTAAATAAGAGGCCAAATTCGACGCTGAGGAGCGCAAATTGGCGCATCTCTCCTTCGTTCGGTTGTCTGGCGTGTAAGTTGAACGAGGAAGCTTCAAGGATTCTAACATTCTTCATTTGTCTGTCTACCCTCAATTGAATAGGTTCTGCTCTTTAATTGATATTTGAAGTTAGTTCAATTTAGTCAGAAATACGAGACGTCGTCGTCGGCGTCGTCGTCGTAGCATTTCCTCGAGGTAGAGAATCAGAGACTTCATTGTCATTGTGATAGAATTTCCTGAGGCTGCCGCGCCTTGCTTCTATCACAATTTGGTACTCATGCTTCCCACGTGTATCCTGCGAGAAGAGAGTAGCATGGCGTTCTTATCGCTCTAACATTTCCCGAGTCTAATCTTCCCCCGCTCCAAGTTTAATCCAGGAGGTTCAATCCCCCGTTTGCCTGCAGGCGTCGATCTGGCCAGTTTGAGTTAGGCTTATGGGAAGATAAGAGTGTTCGAATCGCTATCAGGAGATTCCATGGAAGTCTTCCATTGCCCCATACCCCGAGGGGCTGGCTCCGGCTATTTATGCGATAGAATTTCGCATTTGAATCAGATCCGATTAACTTCGTCAGGCATCACGCCGATCCGGTTACCTTGTGTCGTAGAATGGACTCTCGACGACATACCATATATAACTATTCGTTGTGGGAATGATTCAATTATATTTCGAGTGCGTGATTATCTGGTTGACCGATGTTATTTATCTTCAATATGCGTAAGAAGTGGACCTGAGCTCAAGGATAATAATATTGCTATCATTAATAAAATAGGGTTTTATTAATTAAACTATCAACAACACACAAAACGGAAAATGTTTACATAAACAGAGAATGGAAAGGGTCGTGGGAATATATGGCTAATCCGAGGATTAAGATTTAAGAGAGATTTAAAAAGGTAAACAAATAAAAATTAAAGGAATGGAATGGTTCGCTAACCAATTTAAAGCACAGGGTAGGGTTGACGAAAGGTTAAATACTCAAAGGTAATGTTCAGCTTACATAATTGCAAGTTGTTGTGCAGAGGAAAGCGACACGAAGGAATATTCAGTCCGCTGGCGAGTTCCAGCCGAAGGTGGGGGATTAAATGACCCTGACGTGACGTCTTGGGAATGAGAACCGTTTCTTGACGAACGGGCTTGAAGAACAATGGCTGTTCTACGTTGTTCTCTTCTGAACAACAGGGGGGTGAGAACCGTCTCTTGTCTACAGGTTCAAAGAACAATGGCTGTTCTAACGTTGTTCTCTTTCTGATAAACAGGGGAGGAGGGCGAGAACCGTTTCTTGGCAAGCACAGGGTAGGGTTGACGAAAGGTTAAATACTCAAAGGTAATGTTCAGCTTAAGTAATTACAAGTTGTTGTGCAGAGGAAGGCGACGTGAAGGAATCTTCGGTCCGCTGGCGAGTTCCAGCCAAAACTGGGAGATTAAATGATCCTGACGTGACGTCTTGGGAATGAGAACCGTTTCTTGACGAATGGGCTTGAAGAACAATGGTTTTTCTACGTTGTTCTCTTCTAAACAACAGGGGGGGGGGTGAGAACGGTCTCTTGTCTACGGGCTCAAAGAACAATCGCTGTTCTAACTTTGTTCTCTTTATGAGCAACAGGGAGGGAGGGTGAGAACTGTTTCTTGTCAACGGGCTCAAAGAACAATTGCTGTTTTAACGTTGTTTTTTCTGAACAACAAGGGGGGCCTTGTGGACTTGGCGTATTGAAGGCTAGAACCTTGGCACTCAAGGGATATTGTCAATCTTCTGGACAATAATGGTGGATCTCGAGGTAGAGGGCCCCTGGTGCACAAGGTGAGACCGGATCGGCGTGATGTCTCGCGAAGATAATCTGGATCTGATCTGATCTAATTGGAAAATTCTGATTTATATGTCGTCGAAGCCATCCCCTTGGCGTAGGTGACAATGGAGTGGGGGCTTCGAGGGAATGCCCAGCCGCGCCTGAGAACATACCTTATCTGCCCATAAGCCTAACTCAATCTGTCGAGATCGGTGCATGGGGCGAAACGGGGGTGGGGATGAACCTCCTTGGTTAAATATTGACTCAGGTGGCGATAGGGCGCCCTGCTTCGACGCGAAGATGCACAAGGGTAGCAACATGTTTCTAAACAACATGTGATAGTGGTTGAAATTAAGCTTCCTCAGACCGTTCTATCACACCTCTCCATTCCGGGGGAAGTTGTCACTTCGAAAAAAAAGAGAGAAGGGACAACGATAGAGCTCCGTTGTGGGAAACTCGTTTTTTTGTACCGACGTATCTTCATGCACCTACCTAGTATTACCTCAATACATATGATTATTTTAATCTTTTGATTATAGGGGAAACTAACCTTTAATACAAACTTAATCATAAAAGGGAAATGGAGCAATGAAATGATATAAATTTTGTACATATGGGACAAAATAATTTATACGTAATTTAATGGGTACAAATATATATACATACGAAAAAAAAAAATAGACATTGAGCAACAAAATTCACACATATACATTAACTAATTATATTACAAGAAAATCTAATTTAAGTCGTACAAAACGGTATATACATACATGGAGATCCTAATCCTACGAATACAATTAATCTACACTATTTGGTAACGCATTCCTACTGAGTGCGTCAGCGACCTGGTTATCAGAACCTTTTATATTAATTATCTTAGAATTGGTACTCCTGCAAGAGTAAACTCCAGCGCATAATTCGTCCGCCGGAGTGTCGTACATTCCGAATATAGGCCAACGGGCGGTGGTCGTTCCTATCTGAAATTCTTTTTCTATTAAGTACATTTTAAACCTGTCAATGACCCAGATAATTGCTAGAGCTTCCTTCTCTATAGTGGCATATCTCTTTTCACGTGGTAATAATTGGCGACTAGCATATGCAACTGGATGACTCGTTCCGTCATCCTCATATTGAAGAAGTACACCTCCAATGCCCTCGTTGCTCGCGTCGTTCTTAATCTCAAAGGATTTTTTCAGGTTACGCAACTTTAAAATGGGGGCAGAAATGAGCTTACTCTTGAGCTGATTAAATTGGGAAACAGCGACATCATTTCAACGTAGACGATCGGGGGAATTCTTTTTTAATAGGGAGATGAGGGGCGCCGAAATTGCAGCGAAATTCGGGACAATTCGCCGATAGTACGAAGCTGATCCTAGGAATGATCTTAATTGCTTCTTAGTATTCGGGAGGGGCATTTCGGCGATGGCCTTAATCTTGTTCTCTTGGGGACCTAACTGGCTTTGTCCTATTTTGAAATCCAAGTATTTTCTGGTTTCGTGGGCAAAATGGCATTTGCTTGGGCCAATGGTGAGGCCATTTTCGCAGAGTCGCTTGAAAAGAGCTAATAGGGTGGTTAAATGGTGACTCCATTCACGAGTAGCGACGTAGATGTTATCGAAGTAAAAGGATACATTCGGAAGTCCATCTAACAACTTTCTCATGAGACGGTTATAGTTGCTACAAGCAGTGACGAGGCCAAAAGGGAGGCGCTTGAATTGCATAAGGCCTTTTTCCGTTGCAAAGGCGGTATATGCTTTAACCTCGGGCCGGAGGGGAATTTGATAATACGCCTTGCACAAATCGAGTTCTGAGATCAACTTGGCGTTTTAAAAAAGGTGAAGGTTTTGGTATACCAACGGGATGGGCTCGGCGTCGAACACAGTTACCGAATTTAACTTCCGGAAGTCGATGCACATCCGATAAGAGCCATCAGGTTTCTTCACCATGACGATTGGGGAACAATAACTAGAGGTGGACGGTTCTATTATGTCTAAACTAGTTAAATTATCAACTTCGGCGTTAAAAGCTTGGCGTAAATGAATCGGCATGGGATAGGGTTTTGAAAGGACAGGTTCTAAGGTTGTTAATTTAATATCATGCTCGAAACTGGGAGCGCCTTTAGGCTTCTCTAAAATAACGTCGTCAAACTGACATAATAATTCTTGTAGCTGACTCTTTTTATGTGGTGTCAGCTGCACGTCGATATCAAGGTCAGAGGGTTCAAAAGGGTTTGCCTGGTAGCGAAGGAAAAGGGTAATCGGCTTCAGGTTGGATGCACACTGTCTGTATTACATTAATGGACTCCGCGGGGTAATCCTCTTCAAGCGCCGATGTTTCGTCCAGTGCTACGAACGTATCTCCATGCGCGCGTTGGGGGTACTTTTTTTCTTTACGTCCACGGACAGTCTCCGTGTCCTTGTCTTGGGCCTTATCCCATAAGGGTGTTAGTACTTCACACTCCTTCTGTGCCGTCCTAAAGTCCTGGTTAAGGGTCTCCGAGAATTCGAACGGTATCAGGATTATGAGGGGGACGGGCTCCTGGGCTTCTTTCTTAGCTCGGCCTCGAGGAAAGGCGGCCTGGGACTCAGGGTCAGAACTTACTTGAGGGCTCTGTCCTATAAGTATGGAACAGAATTGTATGGGTGCTGAAATAACTTTAGCCCAGCCATCATAATATTGACACTGCAGGTAACATCTAACGACGGGGAATTGGTTCGCCCGCCAGGGGGAGTCATGTACCACCGAAAATTTTTCGTGGTTATGGTCCACTGGGGGAAGGCGCTCGTCGAACACGACGAAACACGTGCACCCTGTGTCCCTGACGAGAGTCGATACTCGGTAGCCGTTCACGCTGCCCTCCTCAAATTTCAAAGTTCCCGGTGAACTTTTGTCAAAAATAAAATTTACCTGGTGGCCTGACGGAGGGGGAGAAGTTGCTGCTTGGGTCTGCACCACCGGGAAAGCCAGGGTGGCATTAATCTGGTGAACTTGGTGGGCTGGTCCGCTTTTAAGCCTAGAATTTTGGGGGCAATTCCAGCTCATGTGGTTTTCTACACCGCAGGTGAAGCATATGATTGGTCCCTTCGGGAAGAGTGATGGAGGAGAAATCTTAACGGGAGGTTTGGTGTCCCGTTGTTGGTTTGATGAGAAGAAGTTTTGGGGTTTTACGGGCCCCGGAAACTTCGTCAGCTTTCCTGGGAAGGGGCGTGAATCCTTTCTTCGTTTCTGGTTGGGGGGTTGGTGAGAAGTTCGTTTCTCCTTGGGGTATAAACTATGGCTTGCGGCATAAACATCCGCTTCTTTGGTACACTCTTTAAAGGTCTAGCACCGACGATCCTTGACGAACGCGTGGATCTCCGTCGGGAGAGACACAAAAAATTTATCCCGCAACACGAAGTCTGTTAAGGACTCGTAGTTAGGATCAACCTTTGAGGATTCTAACCAAAATTTAAAATTCCTCTGAAGAATGTATGCAAACTGACGGAACGTCTGTCCGGGTTTAATAAGACCTCCTTGAAATTCTTGGCGGAAGAAATCGGGAGTCATATTATGAGCGGCCAATAACTGAGCTTTTAGATGGTAAAGATATGAAAATATCGCGCAATTTACAATTTAACAGGGAAAGTAATCTTGCTACACCTTCAGCCTCCAGATCCAAGTTATTCATCTCGAGGATCTTTTCGAAGTGTGTTAAAAATGCTCTGAAATCCTCTTCATCCCTGAAATTGGGGAGCTTAAGTGGGAGATTGGGTGGGGCTTCTAAACGTGAACTGGCTGATTGTATTTCTGCTTCTACACGAGCCATTTCAATCTGATGGTGAAGCTCAGCTTGTCTTTTCCGTTCCTCTCTTTCTTCTCGTTGGATTTCTCTTTCTCTTTCTTTTTCTTCTCGTTCTTTTCTTTGCTCCTCTTGAACGTACTCAATCAATTCTCTTCTGGAAAGTCCGAAGGATTCTCCTTGCGCTTTAAAGATTTCGAACTGAGTCATATTTGCACTTGGGGGCGCAATAGTCAACCAACTAAATTTCTTGCAATAAGAATTATGCCTTCTAGAGAGTTAGCCTACCTAAATATGGGCTCTGACCTATTCGTAATTGGTTTCTCGATCTAGATAACCAATGACTAAAATCACGCAAAAAAGAACACAAACAAATTATTATAACAGTTCCTTGAGCTACTCCAGCTTCTTAAGTTTCAAAAAAAGGGATTGCAATCGTTAAAACAAAAGGGAACTACTATACTCTATTCTTATAACGAAAAACACTATGCTTTACTCGAATGAGACCAGTGTTTGCAAAGATATAGCGTTAAACCTCACACCTGACACCAAATTTAAATAGTATATAAATATATATATATATATATATATATATATATATGTCGTAGAATGGACTCTCGACGATATACCATATATAACTATTCGTTGTGGGAATGATTCAATTATATTTCGAGTGCGTAGTTATCTGGTTGACCGATGTTATTTATCTTCAATATGCTTAAGAAGTGGAACTGATCTCAAGGATAATAAATTGCTATCATTAATAAAATAGGGTTTTATTAATTAAACTATCAGCAACACACAAAACGGAAAATGTTTACGTAAACAGAGAATGGAAAGGGTCGTGTCAATATCTGGCTAATCCGAGGATTAAGATTTGGGAGAGATTTAAAAAGGCAAACAAATAAATATTAAAGAGATGGGATGGTTCGCTAAACCATTTAAAGCACAGGGTAGGGTTGACGAAAGGTTAAATACTCAAAGGTAATGTTCAGCTTACGTAATTACAAGTTGTTGTGCAGAGGAAGGCGACGCGAAGGAATCTTTGGTCCGCTGGCGAGTTCCAGCTGGATGGGGGTATTAAATGATCCTGACGTGACGTCTTGGGAATAAGAACCGTTTCTTGACGAACGGGCTTGAAGAACAATGGCTGTTCTACGTTGTTCTCTTCTGAACAACAGGGGGGGTGAGAACCGTCTCTTGTCTACGGGCTCAAAGAACAATGGCTGTTCTAACGTTGTTCTCTTTCTGAACAACAGGGGGGGGGGGGTGAGAACCGTTTCTTGTCAAGCACAGGGTAGGGTTGACGAAAGGTTAAATACTCAAAGGTAATGTTTAGCTTACGAAATTACAAGTTGTTGTGCAGAGAAAGGCGACGCGAAGGAATCTTCAGTCCGCTGGCGAATTCCAGCCGAAACTGGGGGATTAAATGATCCTGACGTGACGTCTTGGGAATGAGAACCGTTTCTTGACGAACGGGCTTGAAGAACAATGGTTTTTCTACGTTGTTCTCTTCTGAACAACAGGGAGGTGAGAACCGTCTCTTGTCTACGGGCTCAAAGAACAATGGCTGTTTCAACGTTGTTCTCTTTATGAACAACAGGGGAAGGAGGGTGAGAACCGTTTCTTGGCAACGGGCTCAAAGAACAATGGCTGTTCTAACGTTGTTCTCTTTCTGAACAACAAGGGGGGCCTTGTGAACTTAGCGTCTTGAAGGCTAGAACCTTGGCACTCAAAGGATATTGTCCTCTCCTGGAAAATAATGGTGGATCTCGAGGTAGAGGGCCCCTGGTGCACAAGGTGAGACCGGATAGGCGTGATGTCTCGCGAAGATAATCTGGATCTGATCTGATCTAATTGGAAAATTCTGATGTATATGTAGTCGAAGCCATCCCCTTGGCGTAGGACACAATGGAGTTGGGGCTTCGAGGGAATGCCCAGCCACGCCTGAGAACATACCTTATCTGCCCATAAGCCTAACTCAATCTAGCGAGATCGGCGCATGGGGCGAAACGGGGGTGGGGATGAAACTCCTTGGTTAAATATTGACTCAGGTAACGATAGGGCGCCCTGCTTTGACGCGAAGATGCACGTGGGTAGCAACGTGTTTCTAAACAGCATGTGATAGCGGTTGAAATTAAGCTGCATCAGACCGTCCTATCACACTTTTTGAACCTAAGAACTTTACCTCGAAAACCCCCTTATTGTCCAGAAGAGGACAATATCCCTGACTGCAAAGGTTTGTACCCCTCGAGACGCCAAGTCAACAGGGCCCCCCTGTTGTTCAATAGAGAACAACTTTAGAACAGTCATTGTTTTACGAGCTCGTTTGATAAGAAACGGTTCTCGCAACCCTTGATATCACGTCAGTGGCAATTTAATTCCCCCCTTTTAACGTTCTTCAAGAGAACGCTTGGTTATCCCAATAACCTCAATTGTTCATCCAGAACACTTCCGATATCCTGTCTCAAG
This sequence comes from Ceratothoa steindachneri, assembly GCA_963969495.1. Lineage (NCBI taxonomy): Eukaryota > Metazoa > Arthropoda > Malacostraca > Isopoda > Cymothoidae > Ceratothoa > Ceratothoa steindachneri. Next base: position 66,326,487 of record OZ018336.1, read on the forward strand.
GATCGCTCGTACTTTCGAGCTCCACTTCACTCATACTCCTCGAAGTCTGTCCTTCCCCCCTCGTTAAGGACAACCCCCCTTATAATTCCTCCTCCTGGGAAGGAAATCGCCAGTCGGACCGAAGTCATTCCTTTAAATCGCCTTCATCTGCACGCCGACCTTATAAATACGTAAGCTACGTATTGCATTTAATTATTTAACTTTGTGCCAACGTAACTCCGTACTTTAACACGGATTTAGCCGACCCTTTTCCTTCTTGTTTGTTTTGTCATTTAATCCCTCCAAATCTTAATCCACCGCTTAGTCAAATTTATCCTATGACCTTTTTCATTTTATGTGTATCCCCCATTTTAATCTTCGGTCATGTAAATATTTTCCATGTGTTATTTTTGTTAGATTAATCAATAAAATTCTATTTTATTAATGCTTGCAATATTATTTATCCTTGGGCTCCGTTCCACTTCTTAAGTATATTAAAGATAAATAAGCCCTCCTTAAGCCTATTTATTAACGTAAAGTAATACTCGGCCATCTGATTAAATCCCCGCACTCGAATATAGAATAATCCCCACAAAGAATAGATATATAATATATCGTTGGGAGCCTTTTCTACGACAGTCATATTTTGATTCCGATTAGGTGGTAGGTCAGTTATGAGCCCTCAGGTGGCTGATGAGTCCAACTCTTGCCCTGTATCTCAGATTGCAGTGGGGACATGTAAGCCTAGGTGGTTCGTTTGTGCGTGGTCTAAGCTCATTTTCTCTGCGTTTTCTCCTTTTTACTGCATGATTTCCATACCGTTTTGTTTGATTATTTTTTTCCATTGGGACCTTTCAGTTGTATCCTCCTCCCAGTCGTTATGGTTAAAGTTCCATTCTTTCAGGTTAGCTTTGAAAGCAGCGTTGTATCTTTTCCTTTGACCGCCCCTCCTCCCTGTTCCTTTTTTCTTCTTTGAGCTGTGAGTAGAAGACCCTTTTTGGGAAGACGATCATTGCTCATCCAGACAATGTGGCCACACCATTGCAGGTGTTTTTATATGATGCAAGCTTCTATGCTGGTGAGGGTTAGTTCTTTCAGAACGCTGATACTGGTTCTTCGATCTTACCATGTGATATTTAGGATGCTTCTCTGAGACAGTCTTGATGGTACTTTCCGAGTGTTTTAAGATAGTGTCGATATGGGGTCTATGTGTCAGATGCATATAGTAGAGTTGGGATGATGATTGCCTTGTAAACCATGATCTTGTTTTGTTTTTTTTTGAGGTTATATACTTGGAAGACCAGCACATTTCAAGCGGTGTTTAATTTCAACATCAAGGTAGCAGAAATTAAGTTTGATCTCAGGTGGGTAATATGCCTCTCTGTTGGGAGAAGGTTGGTATAGTACTTGTGTTTTTTTAACATTTATGTTCAGTCCTAGTTTCATGTATGCATGGTGGAAAGTAGATAGAATTTGTTGGTGATGGTCTTTGTTTAGTGATACCACGCAGTTGTCATCTGCGTACTGTAGTTCTAGGAGGCTGCATGTAGATGTTTTGTTCTTGCTCTTTAGACGTGAGAGATTAAAAAGCTTGCCAATCATCCTTTAGATGATTTCAGTGGAGGGTGCTAGATAATTCTTTACGATGTACCGGATGGTAGCAATGGAGATGGATAAAAGGGTTGGTACAATGACGAAGCCCTGTTTTACTCATGTTGTCACCTTGAAGGGTTTAGAATTGTTCCCATTTGTCATAACCCTGGCAGACATATCGTGAAGGATTCTTGTAATTTTGACAATTTTTGTATTTACATCCAAATCTCATTAGTACTTCCCAGAGAAGTTCCCTTTGAGACACAGTCGAATGCTTTAGAGAGGTCGATGAAGGCCATGTACAGTGGCTGACTTTGCTCGCGGCATTTTTATTGCAATTGGCGAATGGTAAAGATCATGTCTGTTTTGATTCTTGATGGTCTGAAGCCAGCTTTAGTCTAAAGTAGAATCTTTTCAGGGACCATTTTGAGCCCGTTGTTTCATTATACGTGTAAGTATCTTTCCTGCAGTGGCACGAAGAGATATTCCTCGATAATTACCACAGTCAGCTCTGTAACCCTTTTTAAATATAGTGACTATAGCTGCATCTTTAAAGTCAGATGGGGCTGTACCACTGGTCCAGAACTTAATTAGCAGCTGATGGAGTTGTCTTGCCAGTAGGTCGCTACCGTGTTTATACACTTCCGCAGGGATTCCATCGGGTCCCGCGGATTTGTTGTTCTTAAGTACTTTGATTGCATCTATGACCTCTGTGAGTGTAGAGGATTATTTCAAGCATTCCTCAGGAAGGCGTCTAAAGATTGTGTATGCTGTACTTAGATAAACAGTAACATTCTGGTTGAGAATATCAGTGAATTGTGCCTTCTATCTAGCTCATATTTCGGAGCTACTTTTCAAGATAGTTGTTCCATCTTTGGTTAGGAGTGGAGTAGTTCAGTGTATTGAGAGTCCATAGATGACTCTAGTTGCATTGAAAAAGCCGCTGGTGTCATTTGCATCAAATAACTGTTGAATCTCGAGAGCCTTCTCTTTCCACCACTTGTCTTTAAAAATGCGGGTGGCTCTTTGTATTTTTGCCTTGCATTTTCTATGGATTATTTGTTTGTGAGTGGACTGTGGACCATTTGCAGGGCAATAAAGGCTTGTCTTTTTTTGTCTATGAGAGTTTTGAGTGTTTCACTATTTTCGTCGAACCAGTCTTGATTTTTCTTATTTTTGAAGCAAATGGTTTCAGTGCATGTGATGATAATGACTTCTTTAGGCTGTTCCAGTCTTCATCAGGAGAGATGTCTGGTTGTCTTTGTTATAGTATTTCTTGTAGACCTTTCTGGAATCTATTGTAGATGTCTGGACCTCACAGTGCTCTGTGTTTAGTTTTTTGATATTGGTGTGATTTTTGCTTTTCATTTTTGATCGCAGCTTCATTTTCATGACAGAAATGATGATGCGGTCATCAGAATAGCACTCATCAGCCCTAGTGGCAGTTCTTGTAAACATGACATCCTGCTGATCACGAGATCGTGCGATGACATAATCAATTAGATGCCAATGTTTCGATCTTGGGTGCTGCCAAGAGACTTTATAGCGGTTCTTCTGTCGGAAGAGAGTATTTATGATTACAAGATTGTGTTTAGGACATTTAGTGAGAAGGATTCTGTTTGCATTGGTTTTGCCAACTCCTTCATTTTCAATATTTCCATGCCACACTTCATGGTCTTTCTCAATTCTTGGGTTGAAATCTCCCAGCAGTAATATCTTATCCTATTTAGGGATGTTTGAGAGGAGGTTGTCAAGCTAAGCATAGAAGTTTTCTTTTACTACATCTTCAGCTGCGAGTGTTGGTGCGTATGCGCTGATTACAGTGGCGTGCTGATTCTTGTCGAGTTCTATTCTAAAACTCATAAGTCGTTTATTGATTCCGAGTGAGAGCTCTTTCAGCCTTGGGAGTATGGCATTACTTATTGCAAACCAACCCCATGGATTCTTGATTGGTCTCCAGTTAGTCCTTTCCAAAAGAATGTGTATTTGCCCTGTTCTTCCCTTAGTTGCCCTTCATCAGCTCTCCGGGCTTCACTTAGGCCAACTATATCTAGTCTAATTCTTCGAAGTTCTCGGGAGACAATGGATGTGCGTCGGTCTGGTCTCTCGAGGGGATGTGGAGGCTCCCAAAGTGTGAACATTCAAAGTTTCAAATTTAATTTTATAGGTATTTTTTTTCATTGAATGTAGGTGATCCCTCTGGATGCGGTTTTCTAGACGGGAGTTATGAAGCAGACTATTTTTGAAGCACCTTTTCTAGCCCCTTTCCTATTCGGGGTGAGCACAGTGTACCATAAAAATGAACTAACAGTCGTGGCTGGTGCTGCCGAAGAATAGTTTCTCTGCTTCAGTTCAGAAATTGAGCGACTGAATCAAACAACCACTGCTTCCATGCCGGATATTAAGTGATAGCTTCCAGCCTTCACTTTCCTGCTCTTGTCGCCCTTTTACGATCGCCGCAACACTTTCATTTCTAGCTATGCTAAGAGACAGACATTGATGAAGACGCCTGTGCGTGAGTTTATCAGTGTACTCACTGCCGCACCTTCAGTAAGTACACAAACTTCACAAGCCTTCAGCTGGGTCCAATGGCAGGGTGGAACCGAGACGATCGGAGCTAACAGACTCGTTGCAGCCTTCACCGCCTTCACAGCCGTCAGTAATGACACTTCGGCTCATAAAAACACTCTTGTCTGCATCCTTTTGTAGAAACTAGTATCTCTGTAAGGCAATAACCCGCTGGGACATAAAAAACTCGTTTTAATTTGATTGAATTCGGCAGGAAGGTCTTTTGTGAGTTTCTGTCTATGCTTTTCCCTTTTTCCTTTCAAAGTACATTAAAGTAGCGAAAATCAAAGTTCCTCAAGTCCTAGAAGATCAAGAGCTTGAAATATTAGCTTGAATGGGTTTTTTAAGCATTGAAGAGAGAAGAGGTTGAAATGGAGTGAATATGAAGTGTATATTAATTACGAAGTAAAATTTAAAGAAGAAATAAACGAAAAAAAAAGGCATATGTAAGAACTCCTCAAATATACAATTCACCCAAGAAACAGAAGACTGAATTGAATTGAATTGAATGTAAAAGATGAGAAAAATGTGGTATAGTAGGAGAGGTTATAGAGAGAAAAAAGTGTGATAGACGAAGGAATGTGTGCCAGCTTTCCTGGCTTTGTCTTCACGTAGTCTTTCTTATACGTAGGCTTTTACTGAACTTGTTGAAATAGCGTTCAAGCCTTTGTATTTGTGCGGCTTGAAGCGTGTAGCTTAGAGTTTCACGCGCAGGTTATCAACTGCACATGTTTACGTCACTGGTTTGTCCACTTCGGATCTTTTGTATTGAGTTGTTTTAAGATTTATTATTTTTCGAGTTTATTTTATTACTTGTTAAATCTTTGTTAATACTTCTTTGGTTTATGTCCACTACGGATCTTTTTTTTTTCTTTTTTTTCTTTCTTTTTTTTCTAAACATGTGAATTATAGTTTCCATTGTCCTTGTTCGTTAGTTTAAGGTTGATTTTCCGGTAGGTTCACTTTATCGATATATCGGCAAAACATCCTCCTGCGTACGCAGGCGGCTGCTTCCAAATCCGCGTTTGTAGGGTCGTGCTCGGTTGTCGAAATTTGGTTGTCCTAATTCGTCGTTTGTCCATTCGGTGATCTTGGTCCAAATTGATTCGGCTCTTTCGTGTAGGGTCATATTCAAGGGTTCCACTCCCGTGAGGGCGTGGAGTCTTATCGAGGGTATGAAATCCAATTTTGTCACCCCGAGGATGAAGCGGAGCGCTTGGTTCTGTACCGCTTGCATCCTCCTTATCTGGGTAGTACTCTCCAGGTGCAGCGGGATAGCGGGATATAGTAGGATGGGTCGCACTAAGGCCAGGTATAGCTTTCTTTTGTTTCGGAGGGAGAGTCTCTTGAATCTATATAATTGACTTAGGCGAAGGCGTGCTTGCGCAATTTTTGAGTTTACGTGAGCACTGTACCCAGATGATGTCACCGTCAACCCGAGAACGCGAGCTTTGCGCGAGTACGGGTAGAACTCGTCTCGGACCAGGATTTCGGCCGTCTTTCTGCGCCCAATGGGAAGGACTTTGAATTTTTCCACATTGGTACGTATCTTATTACGCGCCTCGTAGTCATTGAGGAGGTCTATTTCCCCGGCCGTTCTGTTGGCAATATCGATCGGGTTGAGATAATCGCTGGTAATTAATTGCGAGATGTCGTCCGCTAACTGGATGTTTTTCGCGTAGTCCTGGGTAGGCTGGGGGAGATCGCCGGTATATATCGTGTATAGGGTCGGACTCAGGCACCTACCTTGAGGCACCCCGGTTTCCATAGGGAATGGCTGACCAATAGTGTTGTTGATACTAATGGTCGCCTCGCGGTCCTCAAGGTAGTCGCAAAGAAGTCTGGTGACATTGGTGGTCATGTTCAGATCGCAGAGCTTCTTTTTTAGTCCGGGAACCCACACTTTGTCGAAGGCCGATGACACGTCTCTAAGAACCAAATCGACCCTCCTGTTTTCGGCCTTGGCGACGGTGATGTTTTCCGTCAACAGAGCTATGGCCGTTTCGGTTCCCAGGTGCCTCCTGAAACCGTGCTGCTGCGAGTTGTAACCTTCATTTTCCTCCAGGAAGTCTCTTAGCCTGTCGTTCATTAATTTTTCGAGGAGCTTCCCCAAGAACTCCAGGAGCGAGATTGGCCTATAACTCCTAATCTCCCCTTTGGGCTTTCCCGGTTTCAGCAGAAAAATCATCTTAGCCCTCTTCAGTCTGTCGGGGAAATAGCCGGCGTTTAGGCAGGCGTTGAAAAGGCTCAGGATTGCCATTCTGATGTTCATTGGCGCTTCGATCAGGTGAGCTCTGGTAATGCCCGAGATGCCCGGGGCCTTCTGCTTAAAGCTCTTGAGGGCAGCCGCGAATTCGTCATGGGTAAAAAGTCTACCCTCCCCCTCCGTTTGTCTGGTGAAGTCGACAGAACCAAAGGGAGTCAAGACAGGCCCGCGAGCCTCCAAGTCGGCCAGGATCTCATCCTCGTAATCCTGATTGAAGTCGAGGTTTTAGTCCTCCGTGATCGAGAACCTTTTTTGCCAGTGGTCTCGGAAGTGGCGTTCAATCTCCAGGTCATCCGAGATCTTCTCACCACCGACCCTGATGCTAATATTTGCTTTGGGGGGGATAGAGCCGCTCAGCTTCTTGAGTTGATTCCAGAATTTCCTGGGATCTCCCTCCTCATCAATTTGATCCACAAGCCTGTCCCAGGTCGTGCTTGACTGCTCTGCTATGAGCAGCTTAAGTTCCTGACGGAGGTTCCGGCGCTCCCAGTAGCGGTCCGCAGTGAGTCCGTTCCTTCCTATTACACCCACAAGCTCGTCCAGCCTGTCCTTTTTCTGTCTAATCCTGTCGTTCCAGCGTGGTGCTGGGAGAGTCTTGTAACCGACTTGGGGATGGTCGCTCTATCCGCTTCCACTATCCTCGACATAATTGCGTCCAGATGGTTGTCGATGTCCTCCAAAGTTGACCCGTCCAGATTGTTCAGCTGGTAATCCTGCAGGAGTCTGCGGTATTCCTCCCAGTCTGCTTTTGGCATACACCTTCGAGATGGGACCTCCACCTGTATAGGGGACGTGGAGATGGTAGTGACCATGCTGATGTGGTCCGACGGGGTGTATGGGCCATGTACTGTTGAGTGGTTCAGTACGAAGTTGGGGTTTACCAGGACGATATCTAGAGTCGTCGAAGATCTTCTCGTCAAATACGTGGGGAAGTCTGGGCCGACCCTGCGAACTAGATCTCGGTCAATAAGCATGCTCAGGGTTGCGCCCGATCCATTGAAGCCAGTGGTGTAGCCAGCTTTTCTGCACCGGGCATTGAGATCGCCGATTAGTATGGTCGAGGCGTTTCTCCTGAAGAGCCTGATAAAGTTGGGGACGAGGAGGTACCGGCGTCTTGGGGGCTGGTAGCCCACCGCGATGACAAGGTCGTCGAAGGTGGTCTTGATTTTAATTGCCAGGTACGACTCTTCCAGATCTGTTATCTCTTTGAATTTGATGCCGTAGCGAATTGCTATCGCGACGCCATCAAATCTAGAGTTGGAGTGGTTGGCTGTTATGACATCGTAGTTGTAAACCTTAATGGGACTCGCGTCCGAACTAATGCCATGCTCCGAGATGAGTGCGATGTCGGGATCCACTTCGCGTATGATGTTATTATATACGATTTTTTTGGATTCCCATCCGTTGACATTTAGTGAGAAGATCTTAACTTTGTTTATGAATCGGACGTTAAGATCCATGTTATTCGGTCTGAACGTTCTGGACCTTTGCTTGTTCAGCGCGCGCTGGCGATCTCACCCTTCCTGATCTTTTCTTTTTGAACTGGTCATGAGACAGGTTGTAGCATGATTCCGGACAGATAGTAATACTACCCGCCTTGAGGGCCGATAGCAATTCTTCCTCCGTCTCTTCGCTGTCATATTCATACTTAAATTCGCCTCTTAAGACACCCTCTACGATATCTTTTACCTTAGCCGTCCTTGGGAGAGGTGACGAAGGTGAGGCAAAGATCTTCATGCTAACGCCCGTGGTCTTTCTCGGGGGTGGGGTGGTCTGGTCATCTCTGGTGGGTTTGGGGCGGGGGATTGCCCCCTTTTGGGCGTCCGTCTTCTGGGCAGGTAGGTCGGTCACCATCTCCTCAGTTGTTGAGTTCTCAGCCCGTCTGGTCAGACGAGGGTCCCTTGACTTCGAGCGGGTTCTAGTCGCTGTACCGGGCTTGCCGCCCGTTAGCATTTGGTAGAGTTCATTTGAGGGAGGATTATCGGGGAACCACATGGGTTTCATCCCGTTCTGGGTCATCATTTTATTCAGTTCTGTCGCGTAGCTACCTGGTTTCGCGATATTCACGAAATGTGCGTGAATCACGCACATTACCAAGTCGAGATTCATATTTGGGTCCAATTGAAGTAGGGTTTTACCCTTGTCCTGGTTCTGTGCCGCTTGGGCATATGAGGTATTTGCTTTCCGGGTTTTTTTCATCTTGAAGGCTTCTCTTCTTATCAGCGACGAGGGCCTTCTTTTTGGGGCACGACATGGACAGTGTTCGGTGGGGGCCTGCGCAATTGAGGCATTTTTTCACTCCCCCGTTGGTACATTCTTTCCAGGTGTGTCCATTACCGGCGCACTCAGAGCACACCTTGCCCTGGAAAGTACATTCCTTTGATGTGTGTTGTTCGAGGGCGTAACAGGAGAAACACACCTGTACGGAGACAAAAGTCTCTCTCTCGATACACGACGTCGCGATTTTTGTGCAGAATAGAATCAGCCCCGACTCTGAAGCCTTGGCTGCCATCTTCGTCGTTAGGAAGGTAACCTTGAACAGGTGGGAGTACTCCCCACCGTCTCGGTTCCGGAACTTGTATACCTCGTCAACCTTGGCCCATGACTGTTTCTCTTCAATCTCGCTTTTAATCTCTTCGGCACTGTGAGTCCCAACCCAGGGATCGAGGCGGCGGCAGATGATCGATCTTTGGGCTGACACATGGGGCGGAACCTTGGGGGACAGGCCGATGCTTTGCATTTTTGCGCGGGATTCTGCGCCCAACAGTTTATCAACATCGAGATTACTATCGCATATGGCCATGTAGCCATACGATTGGTCTACAAGTCTGCACAAAGCAACCTTGATGTCAGAGAAGATCGTCTGGAAGACGGTCTCCCTGGTTGGCTTTGCGTTCCGCTCTATGACCCAGAGTGGGATCCTCTTCTCTCCCCTGGGGTCGTCCATGACGGCCCGCTAGGGGGGTGTCTTCTCCGGCGACCCGCCGGTCCACTAAAGGTGTTTGCCTAAAAAAAACAAACTCGTTCCACCTTGTCTGCCCTACCTACACTAAAGTGTCTAGCAGGGCCCACCTGCCGGTCCTGTCCACTCCGCCCTCTACTGGGGCCCCCTTCTTCGCGCCCCCTGTAGGGCTTCCTTCCGGGGTTCGGACACGACAGAAACCGGTGGTCTCTAAAGGCCTCAACCAGCAGACAAGTTATGAGGAAACGAGGTGTGCTGCTGTGTAGGAAGAAACTTCAGCACGGGAAGCGTCGATGTTCAATGGGTGCTCTTGCGTGCACGCCCGCTCGCGCGCGGGTGCGCGTTTACGCCCGCGACACTACCAGCGAGTAGTGACAAACAGCGGTCTTGACGCGTAAAGGAAAAATTTCACCTTAGCAAATTCTTGAGGCAAAAAAGCTTTTCAAAGGGACTTCGAGATTCTTCAAATCTGGCAGTAGAAACTCTGTTCAGAGTGAAGCGCAGTCACAGAAGACTAACTCCATCCCGTTCCTAGACCTACAAATAACTCGCACACCTGACAGTTTTCCCACATTCATTTACCGTAAAGCCACATATAAAGGCTCCGGATTACATTTTTTGTTAGTGTGACTCCAAATTCAAACTAAATTCCATTAAGACTCTCTTTACGACGCATTTAACCTAGGCTCCTCCTACCTCTGCTTTAACGACGAAGTTACCTACTTCTCTAAATACTTCGCACAAAACGGATACCCACTAAACCTATTCGACTGAACTCTTCGACCATTTCCTAATGCAAAGTTCACTTCTAAAGTTCCTTCTTACACCGTCCCGAATTGAGAAGGTATTCGTACCCTGCCTTATATAGGACTTCTTTACTCCTTTCTCAGGTCTAAACTCTCCCCGATTCTAAATCACACATTTCGCTCTACCAACTTTATACTCGTATTTTAACCATCATAAATTTCGACGCCTATTTAATTACAAAGACAACATGCCAATGCTGCTTGAATCCTCAATTATTTACGAATATAACTGCTCGCGATGTAAATTCGAGGTTTATTTAGGTGCGACGCAGCGCACTTAACATGCTCATATTAGCACAGACCTCGGGATAGGTCATAGAACTGAAGCCCTCATTACCAATCCAGAAAAACCTTATCATATTACATTACCGAACGAAATATCCAAGCCCTCATTCGATAAATTTTCTATTAAAGACACAACCAACACAGAAAGTCACTTTAGAATACTTGAATCCCTTTACATAAAATTTACAAGCCCGATTATAAATTCCGATACCAACACCGTTACTTTACTATTATTACATATGTGAACAACCACTGTTTTTCCCCTCCAAACTTCTCCCACCCTAAACAACTAATAAACCTCACACTCATTCAATTTCGCCTTTCGATACAAGAAGAAACAAGCAACATGTTACTCTTCTAAGTGTTAAGGATCATTATAACCTTTACATTTATTTACATTTAATCCGCCTTAATTTTCGTTAACCTTCATATTTTGCCGAGCAATCTATAGATTTTACAAATAAATAGATAAAGGGCTTACTTAATTTCATTCATTTTAAAGTATTAATTTTATGCTCCATAATTTCAATTTGATATCCCAAATAAGTAACTTGGTAAGATCAAAACCAAAATTTCATGCACGTTTGTATTTAATTTTAGGTCATTGAGAATGGGGTTCCAGGTAGTTCAGATGCTATGGCCTTACACTCACTTTCACCAGCAGATTATGAACAAGAGACCAAACAATCGCTATCTCACAATCTCAAACTTAAGAAATAAACAAGTATGATAGAAATCTGAAATGCAGCCATATTATTCATCCTGTGAGAATTCTCACAGACAAACACGCACACGTTCTCTCTCTTTCTATTTCTATCCTTCTAAAAAGAGAGAGATAGAGAGAGAGAGAGAAGCGAAGAGATTTCCGGAGAGAAAAAATGAGAGAACGAGGGAGATAGAAAGGGAGAGAAAGTGTGCGTGTTTGTCCGTGAGACTTCTCAGGAGTACCTCAGCGGTACCTTTAAATACCTTTCTATCCATGTCAAAGGGGTACCAGTGTGTTACAAAATCCATTTAATACAACTCAGGTAGTAACTCATCCAGCTGAGACTTGAACTGTACCATAGATGCACTTTTCACCACCTCTACCGGAAGACGGTTCCACCTACAGAAGATATTGTAAGAGAAGTAGTTTATGTATATCCTACTCTGGAATTGATGTAAATCCATCTTAGCAACCTGATTACGCGCGGATTTGTTATTCAACGTAAAGAACTTCTTGTATTCCACTCTTTTAACTCTCGGAATAATCATACAGCTCTCAATGAGCTGGCCACGTAAACTGCGAATATACAGGGAGAAAAGTCCGAATACTCTGGTGATGATATTGTTCGTGACTATATGACAATATAACCATAGTGGCCTTGTTCTTAACTCTTTCTAGCCTATCGATATCCTTACACAGTGGGGGAGACTATATTTTTTACGGCGGTCTTCTGGTGAGACTAGAATTTAGTTTAAAATAGTAAGGAAAAAATCCGTCCCTTAAACAAAATTGTCTCTATGTATGCCCAAACAGTCTCTGAGGCTTTTACTCTACCTCCTGCAGTGCTAAGAGATCTTCAAGTTACTGTTGATTTGTACGACTAAATCTTTTTTCAGGTCAGTCCCCTCCAAAGTTTACATAAAGAGTAATAGTCTACACAAGGGTTAGTGTGTCCGATGTACATTACTTTGCATGTTAATATTGAATTGCATCTGCTATATCTCGGCTAACTTAGCTAACTTGCGTAAGCTGTCCCGCAAGCGTTTGACTCCTTCGTGCGAGCTCACCACGCATCTTAATTTGGTATAGCTTGCGAACTTAGCTCTTAAGCATAGCAGTCCCTCATTTATGTCTTTTATGTAATTGCTAATCACTGAACAACAGAAGACCAAAAATGGAACTCTGGGACATTCCGCTACTCGCAGGGGCGTACTTCGAGGCTGCCCCATTGACCTTCACTAGCTGCATCGGGGCCAACAACTAGTTCTTATTCGAATCAGCTGCCTTATCATAGATGCCGACCGCGCGGAATTTACTGATTAACCTTTGTTGTGACTCTTATCGGAAGCCTTTTGAAAGTCTAAGTATATGATATCTACAGCTCAACTACGACCGCAATCATTCAAAGTAGTGAGAAAGAATTCTAGTTTATTTATGAGACACGATCGGTTTCTGCGAAACCTGTGCTGGGAATCCAAGTTCAGTTCGTGAGATTCTAGATGATCAAATGTGCGATCTGCAATTATGCTCTCTAGCAGTTTGCCCAGTTAGCTGGGTTTTCGCGTTCTACTTCTTAAAGATGGAATGCAAATCCGCCCTCTTTTAGTCCTCTAGCATATTTCCCATTCCTATTTAATCATTAAACATCGCAGTAAGCTTAGCGCAACCTGACCGCTGAATTCACAAAGGATTTTGGAAAAATATCCGTCTAAACCGCAAGATTGTACTGGTTCAGACTCCTTAACCTACCCTCCACTTCATCACTAGACATAACTACTTCTCACACCTTTTATTCTTATCTTATCTGATCAGCATACCTCAGACTAATCGGGACAACGTAGCACGCTATCCCCCTTGCCTCTGAATCAGGAAGCAAGCGAATAGGAAAGTTGTTTTAAAACGTCTTGGCCAGCAAAGCCATATAAAGAAAACGTCCGACATCCACAGAAAAGATAGCTCGCCATCTGCCACCAGCCACCAGTCGACTCTACCTCGTCTCAGCCCCCCGCCCCTAGAAAGAGAAATACTTTACTTAGTCTGTTGTATTTAACATGATGAACTAATTTCTGCCCTCACTTGCATCTTGGTGAACGAAGATTCCACACGTCTTCAGGGAAAGTAAAATTGTGATATATCCCACTGCCAAACCCGAAGCCAAGAGACATCCTGGATTATAACGGAATCATAATATGCGGGGAAGGCATCACACTAACCCGTGTGTCCAGCCAGGACCACATAGGGACTTACTCCTGTCTCTGTGTACGCTAGAAGTAATCTGAATAACCACATTCCGTGTGAAGGGTCGGCACCCACGAATGGGGCTCGTTGATTCTGCCCTTATCTATCATTAGGTCATTCATGTTTTTAAACCCTCTTGGAGAGCCCATCTAGGCCAATACTCATATATTCACCTTTCATGTGAGTCATAGCTCACAGGGGCGGTCAACGTCGTGGTAAGGCGTCTTTTTTCTAGCCGCTCACAAACCAGACGCTTACCTGTATAAACCTACACGCAACGTGTGGTGAAACTACCCTATGCCTTCGATACAACACAGAGACAAAATGCATACTACCACGCGCCAAAACATTCAGACTCTTGTGCACACTCGGCACACCCATCACCAACATGATTAACAAACACACACTGGTCAGCCGCTGATTTTCAAGTTTTCTAATGGCGCCCAGACTTTCCACACATGAGCAAAGGATGCCCTGACAGAAAAAGAACATCATACCATACGTCATTATTAACGATATCAGATACGCATAAGGCGTACAAGCCCTCTTTGATTGGAATTTACAACCTAAGAAATCCTCCCCGAACTAAAAAATGAGTTAGTGAGGGTGCAATACAAGACATTATACTACAACCACAGTAGAAATTTGGAGGTTATAACACCCTCCGAAGACAACTACACAAACACACTGCTGAACCAGGCCATTAAGGTCCACAGTTCTCTCACACAGGAATATCAAATAGAGCAACAATACAACCTACGTCTACACCAGTGCTGGCGTTGCTACAGGCCAGCTGAACTTGTTTGCTCAAAATGCTGTGTAAAAGGAGACTTTTACATCGAATGAACATATACTATCCTCCGCTATGTAAACTGTGATGGTAGGCACGTTGCCCTGAGAATGTATTCGTGCCTCATGAAGAAGCGCGTGGATCCCATCTTAGGCCGCAATATACTACAACTCCTTCATATGCCTCCACTACTCCCAACCTCACTCACCTCCCTACCCCTCTCTCTCACAAGAATATACATCGCTGCTATCGACGATTGCGGTGCCACCCAACCAACCACACCGATACACACGCCCACACACAACGAAGTAAGTACTTGCCAGTTCTCACAGTATCCACAAGACACAACTAGCCATCCCGCTCTCCGCAGTGGCAAAAGACATGTCTGGAGGGGGCGATTATAAGGTAAAATACTCATCCTACTTTATACAACTAACTGGTAAGGGCAAATCTTCTTTCCCGCGCGACTACCTCTCCTCTCCACACCAGAATGCACACAACTACGCCTACCTACACAATCCCTTCCCTATCCGCCCAATCCACTATTTATCCTATCTCTCCTACTCTCTTCACTCCCTCAGCTCTGGCTTCCACAACATCCTATACCCCTGCCATTCCTCTCAATATCCCCACACCTTCCCACAACCTTCCTTCCCTCCTATCGTCCCCACCCCGTATTCCACATCCTCCACCCTTTCTCTCGTAATCCCTACCATTCCTGCCATAGTCCGTACCTTTCCTCTCTTCCTCACCCTTCCTTCCACTTTCCACACCCAATCTTCCGTAATCCTCACCCTTCTTCTCACTGTTCCCACCCTAACTTAACTAGTCCTCACATCTGCTCCCACTGCCCTTACCTATGCTTTCATTGTCCACACCTCTTCTTCCGCTATCCCCATCCTTCCTTCTACCGCCCCAACCACCCCACGCTCTGGCCTTTGCATCCAAACCCACTACAACACCATTCATACTACTCCACAAACTGAAGAAACCTACCGCCCAAACAATATCCTCGGCTCCTCCACCTACACAAGTGGAAAATAAGACCAAATTCATTGGTGTAATAACAAGAGATTAAGGAACGAAATAATTTAAAGTCCAACACTACCCTACATGCACTTCTTTCCCGGCCTTAAGCTGGAGTGCTTCGCGACGAAAAAAACAACAAAAGTAAATAATTACAGTATAATATTGCTTACCGATGAAGTTCAGGAGAAATCACAAAGCGAAGAAATTATAATTAAGGGAAGTGGCTTAAAGAAGGATAGGATTTTGATTGGTTGGTTGTTGAATAAGAGAAAGTTGGTTGGTTAGTGAGGAGATAATTAAAATTGAGAAATAAGAAGGGGAACAGTGGTATTATCTATATTGAGTGTAGGAGATTTCCTTCGTATCAGTAGGGATTCCAAAATTCTTGTATTATATATATATATATATATATATATATATATATATATATATATATATATATATATATATATATATATATATATATATATATATATATATATATATGTAGGGAAATACGTATCCCACCCTCATAACAGAGGCCCTTAAGAGATGGTATTTAATTTCATATGTGAAATTAAAGGAGCGTCGGCCTAAAGGAAGAAGGTGCCCTTTAGGGAGGTGAATGACGCTCTGAGAAAAACCGTTAGAGGAACAGACTTAATTTTGCTGTCCTCCTTTCCCCCCTACCCCTACCCCCAGTGGGGTGGAGAAGTATATATGCCGATTACGGCAAAAGAACAAGGCAGATGGTGTTAGTCATCGAGACAACTAAGTCCGAATAGAAACCCGGCAACCAACGAAAGGGACACAGAAGAAGCTCATCCTGACCCAGTTTCTGGTGGTCACACCGAAATTAGCATCTTGTCTCAGGAAGATCGAGTTAGTAGTCGAGACAGCAAAGTCCGGCATAAGTACCCGGCAAACCAACTAAAGGGACGTAGAAGAAGCTCATCTTGAGCCAGTTCCTGGTGCTCACACCGAACTTTAAGTTAACTTGTATTGAGAAGCAAGTTAACTAGTTCTCGTCAGATAAACCCTCTATCCTGGTGTACAACAAAACTCAGAGATAGTCCTTGCCATTGAGGAATACCCTAAAGTGAACTTCCTCAAGCACTCCCCTTCGTCAAAGGATTTGCTCTTTTGCTCATCGCTCGTCAGTGCGAATTAATCCCAGATTAACCCGAAGAGTGGAAAAAGCATACTTTTTTGAGGCGACATAAAAATTGAGGCCAAGGTCAGTCTCAAACCCGATTCAAGAGGGAGGCTTTAAAGGTAATTAAATCACATTATCCTTTTCTTGGAAAGTCAATTAGCGTTTAATATTAAAGTGAGCTTTGGGTCAACGATTACTGTATATTCAATTGTGTAATTTAGTAAACCTCACTTAAACTTGTTTAATTCAAAACTGTGTAGTTTGTTTGTTAGATTTTTATTTTTGTTTAATGTTTTAATTAAAATTCAAGTTTGACAAAAAGTATTTAATTCAATCTTCGAAACGCTGAGCATCATTTTAAGCAAATATAGCACTCTTAGAGAAAACAAAAATAAGGAGTTTTGAAGTACGCAACAAACCTATACATACGTACACCATCATTCGGTCCTTGCTATACCATGATATATATATATATATATATATATATATATATATATTTATATATATATATATGTCGTAGAATAGGCTCTCGACGATATACCATATATAACTATTCGTTGAGGGAATTATTCTAATATTTCGAATCCGTGGTAATCTGATTGACCGAGGTTAGTCCAAAAAGAGGGGGAGGCCTGGAGAGGCTTATTTATCTTCAATATGCTTAAGAAGTAGAACGGCGCCAAAGATAAATAATATGGCTACCATTAATAAAATAGAGTTTTATTAATTAAACTATCAACAACACACAAAAAAAATGTTTACATAAACGAAGAATGAAAAGGGTTGTAGGAATATCTGACTAATCCGAGGATTAAGATTTGGAGAGATTTAAAAAGGTAAACAAGTAAAAATTAAAGGGGGGGAATGGTTCGCTAAACCATTTAAAGCACAGGGTTGCGTTGACAAAAGATTAAATGATTAAAGGAAATGCTCAGCTTACGTAATTAACAAGTTGTTGTGCAGAGGAAGACGATGCGAAGGAATATTCGGTCCACTGGCGATTTCCAGCAGAAGGGTTCTTCGGGGGGGTTGTCCTTAACGAGAGGGAAGGACTGTTCTCAAGGAGTGAGAGCGAAGTGGGGCTTGGAAGTACGAACGATCTTTGTGACAGCAAATCAGAGATGTTCTAGATAAACAATGGAGGTTATTGTTGAAACCAAGCGTTCTCTTAAAGAACGTTAAAAAGGGGGAATTAAATTATCCGGACGGGATGTCTGGGGAACGAGAACCGTTTTTTGACGAACGGGCTTGAAGAAAAATGGCTGTTCTAACGTTGTTTTCTTTCTGAACAACAGGGATTGGGGGGTGAGAACCATCTCTTGTCAAACGGGCTCAAAGAACAATGGCTGTTCTAACGTTGTCCTCATTCTGAACAACAGGGGGCCTTGTTGACTTGGCCTCTCGAAGGCACGATCCTTGGCACTCAAGGAATATTGTCCTCTTCTGAACAATAAGGGGATTCTCGAGGTAGAGAGTTTCTAGGTGCACAAGGGAGATCGGATCAGCGTGATGCCTCGCGAAGATAATCGGGATCTGATCTAATTGGGAAAAACTATGGTATAAATACCTGGAGCCATCTTCATGGCGTAGGGGATAGTTGAGTGAGGGACTTCGGGAGAATGTCCCGGTACGCCCGGGAAAATACCTTATCTGCCCATAAGCCTAACTAATCTGGCGAGATCGACGTAACGTATGGAGGCAAAACGGGAGAGTGAACCTCCGTGATTAAACATTTGCTATGGTGGGCGATAACGCGCTCTGTCTCCTCTCGCAGATGCACGTGGGTAGCGTGCGTTTCTAACATGTGATAGCGGCTGAATTTAGGCGGCCTCAGACCGTTCTGTTACACCCCTCCATTCCAGGAGAAGTTGTCACTTCGAAAAAAAGAGAGAAGGGAAAACCATAGAGCTCCGTTGGGAAGAACTCGCTTTCTTGCACCGACCGTACCTTCATGCACCTAGCTAGTATTACCTCAATACATATGATTATGTTGATCATTTTATTATAGGGGAAACTAACCTTTAATACAAACTTAACCATAAAAGAAACATGGAACAATGAAATAATATAAAATTAGTACATATGGGACAAAAAAATTTATACGTAATTTAATGGGTACAAATATATACACATACGAGAAAAAAAATAGACATTGAGCCACAAATTCAGACATATACATTAACTAATTATATTACAGGAGAATCTAATTTAAGTCCCACAAGACGGTATATACATACATGGAGATCCTAATCCTACGAATTACAAATTAATCTACACTATTTAGGAACGCATTCCTACTGAGTGCGTCATCGACCTGATTATCGGAACCTTTTATGTAATTTATCTTAAATTGGTACTCTTGCAAGAGTAGACTCCAGCGCATAAACCGGCCCTTTGCATCGTACATTCCGAATATAGGCCAACGGGCGGTGGTCAGTTCCTATCTGAAATTCTTTTCCTATCAAATACATCTTAAACTTGTTGATAACCCAAATAATAGCTAGAGCTTCCTACTCTTTAGTGGCATATCTCTTTTCGCGGGGTAATAACTGGATGACTCGTTCCGTCATCCTCATATTGAAGGAGTACACCTCCAATGCCCTCGTTGGTCGCGTCGGTCTTAATCCCAAAGGATTTTTCCGGGTTGGGCAACTTCAAAATCGGTTGCAGAAATGAGCTTACTCTTGAGCTGGTTAAAATGAGAAACAGCAACATCATTCCAACATAGTCGATCGGGGAAATTCTTTTTTAAAAGGGTGCTGAGTGGCGCCAAAATTGCAGTGAAATTCGGGACAAATCGCTGATAGTAAGAAGCTGATCCTAGGAATGATCTTAATTGCTTCTAAGTATTCGGGAAGGGCATTTCGGAGATTGCCCTAATCTTGTCCTCCTGTGGACCTAACTGGCTTTGTCCTATTTTAAAACCCAAGTATTTTCTGGTTTCGTGGGCAAAATGGCATTCGCTGGAGCCAATGGTGAGGCCATTTTCGCGCAGTTGCTCGAAGAGAGCTAATAGGGGGGTTAAATGATGACTCCATTAACGAGTAGCGACGTAGACGTTATCGAAGTAAAAGGAGACATTCGGAAGTCCATCTAACAACCTTCTCATGAGACGTTATAGTTACTACAATCGGTGACGAGGCAAAAAGGAGGGCGCTTAAATTGCATTAAGCCTTTCTCAGTTGCAAAGGCGGTATATGCTTTCACATCGGGCAGGAGGGGCATTTGGTAATACGCCTTGCACAAATCAAGTTCTGAGATCAACTTGGCGTTTTCAAAAAGGTGGAGGTTTTGATCTACACACGGCATGGGCTCGGCGTCGAACACAGTTACCAAATTTAACTTCCGGAAGTCGATGCACATCCGATAAGAGCCATCAGGTTTCTTGACCATGACAATTGGGAACAATAACTAGAGGTGGAAGGTTCTATTATATATAAACTAATTAAATTATCGACTTCGGCGTTAAAAGCTTGGCGTAAATGAATCGGCATGGGATACGGTTTTGAACGGACAGGTCTTTAATTTAATATCATGCTCGAAACTAGTAGTGCATCCAGGCTTCTCTGAAATAACGTCGTCAAACGACATAATAATTCTTGTAGCTGACTCTTTTTATGTGGTGTCAGCTGCGCGTCGATATCCAGGTCAGAGGGTTCAAAAGGGTTTGCTGGTAGCGAAGGAAGAGGGTAATTGGCATCAGGTTGGATGCACACTGTCTGTATGACATTAAGGGACTCCGCGGGGTAATCCTCTTCAAGCGCCGAGGTTTCGTCCAGTGCTACGAACGTATCTCCATGGGCGCGTTAGTGGTACTTTTTCAACAAGTTGACGTGGTAGAGCTTATTGCCTGCTGGGGTACCAATGAGGTAATCTACCGGTCCTCGTACCTCGCGGACCGAGTACGAACCTTTTCATTGGAGCAGGAGTACTTCATCACTGGGCTTAAATTTACGATCTTCGGACCTGACATCAAAATAGGTTTTATATTTTTTCAAATTGACATCGGCATTTTTATAGGCGATGTTTGCGCATTTCTCGAGCCTTTGGCGTAGATCCAAGACATAGGCGAAGGATGACTGGAGTTCTTGATCCAGTTGGGGTTTGATTAGCAACTCCTTTAAAATGCTGAGTGGTCCGCGTACATAACGTCCATAAAGGAGTTTGAACGGGACGAAGCCTAATGTACGGTGGGGGAAGGGGGTGGTAAAAAGGGGCTTCACCATGAGCAACTTCCCTACGTACTCCATCAACTCGGAAGTCAATTGTCGTCCTCTGTCTGATAGTATTTCCTTGGGGACGCCTACCCTTGAAAAGATTGAAACGAGGGCCTCGGCGCAAGAAATACTATCGATTGGGCGAAGGGGGACAGCCTCGGGAAAACGGGTAGCAAAGTCAACTAAGGCAAAAATATAGGGCAAACCAGGTCAATGGCCACTCTGGAGAAGGGTTCAGTTATGACTGGTCCCCTTTGTAAGGGAGCAGGTTTGACCCGCCCCTTAGCGGGTCAAGGGATATTGTTCTCTTCTGGAAAATAAGGGGGTTCTCAAGGTAGAGAGTTCCTAAGTGCACAAGGGAGACCGGATCAGCGTGATGCCTCTTGAAGATAATCGGGATCTGATCTAATTGGGAAAAGCTATGTTATAAATTCCCGGAGCCATCTCCATGGCGTGTAGGATATTTGAGTGGGGGACTTCGGGAGAATGTCCCGGTGCGCCTAGGAAAATACCTTATCTGCCCATAAGCCTAACTCAATTTGGTGAGATCGACGTATGGATGCGAAACGGGGGAGTGAACCTCCTTGATTAAACATTTGCTATGGTGGGCAATAACGCGCTCTGCTTCCTCTCGCAGATGCACGTGGGTAGCATGTGTTTCTAACATGTGAAAGCGGCCTCAGACCGTTCTATCACAATATATATATATATATATATATATATATATATATATATTGTTTGTGTGTGTGTATTATATTTTTTAGCGATTTTGATGAAGACCATCGTTGACATCCAGCTGATGGGGGAAAGGGGGGGGATGGATGACGTCTATATATGGGTGCGCAGACGGCTGCGCATCCCAATCTGCGCACAGAAAGTTCATTGGCAGTGGAAGCAGGTAATTGTGGGGACATCCACAGGGAAAATACTCGCCCGTCTACCTCCGGCTTACCTTTTATGAATGGCTGCAGCAGTCTTGTTGTTCTTACACAGTTTGGCGCCTCTGTGCACAGCAAAGCGCCAACGACCTTCTTTCATTGTAGACTCCTTCCATGAGTCAGTGTTGATGTCTAACGTTTTCAGGAATACTTCCAGAGTGTCTTTGAAGCGTTTATTCTGACCCCCCATGAGACCTCTTTCCTGTTGTAGCTCTTAAGAAGAGTCTCTTGCCAAGCCGGTGCTCTGGGTAGAACTGCATCAGGATAGTGAAAAAGCTAGGAAGGGTAGCTTGCGCAAGCACTTCTATTTCAGGAATCGTCTCCTGCCATTTGATATTCATCACTTTTCTGAGGCATATTGGTTGGAAGTAGTTCACCTTCATGGCATGACGTTGGTACACCCTCTACATTTAGGTGTAGATTATTGTGGTGAATGCTATTGCCTTGTAGAGCTTCAGCTTGGTTTCAATACTCGAGCCTCTGATCATGACTGTGATGCTGGGCGTGATATAGGCTTTCCTTGGGGCTGGCTGCTTCATAACTTCAGTTTTCCTTGTGTTGACGGTAAAGCTAAAGTTACTGCAGGCAGTGGCGAACTTATAGACGCTGAGCTGTATGTCAGCTTCCGATCCATCATTGAGGGCACAATCATCAGCAAACAAAACGTTTCTGACGATGTCTATCATGACCTTGGTTTTTGCTTGAAGCCTCCTGAGGTTCGGTACTTGAAGCCGATGCCAAAATCGCCATCTCTGAAGGTATCAGTGAGTATTACAGAGAACATGAGGCTAAAAAGTGTAGGAACCAGGACGTTGCCTTTCTTGACGCCATTAGAGACTGTAAATATAGCAGATATCTCGCTTTTGTCCTGGAGTCTAGCTTGCATGCCATCATGGAGCTGGCAAACCAAAGACCTTCTATAACCTTTTTCTATTCACGGTGTCGAAGGCGTTAGTGATATCGACATAGGTGGAGAACAGGTCAGCATTCTGCTCCTGACAATTCTTTGCAGCTGCCTTGCAGCAAACACCAAGGAGCCTTCAGGCTCCGTAGACGTCTTTTGGGTTGGATTCAAATGTTGAGGTTTGAGACTACAAAACGATGATCAGTCCAACATTTAGCACTGCACATGGTCTTTGTCACAAGCAAATCTTGCCTGTCGACCCTCCTGATAATGACATAATCTATGAGATGCCAGTGTTTCGAGCGAGGATGCATCAATGAAGTCCTATTTCGAGTAGGGAGGAGGAACACTGTGTTGGTAATCAGCAGTTCATACTCAGCACTGGTCTGAAGCAAAAGCAGTGCACTGCTGTTACAGCAGACTAAACCATATTTTCCGATCACTCCATCCAAGGAGACGTAATCAGAGGCAACTTTCCGTTAAAAACACCACGAATAATAAGTTTGTCTGCCTTAGGGACAGCAGCAATGGCAGAGTGAAGTTTCTCGTAGAACATTACCTTCGCATCGTCCGGGTTGGTCATGGTTGGAGCGTAAAAACTGATAATTGTAAGGTGCTTATGACCAGATGCAAGCGGGATTTTCATGGTCATAAGCCTATCGTTGTCTCCCTTAGGAATTCCTGCTTATTTGTTAAGTAGTGTTGTTTTCAGTTCATCGTCCACTCTAAAAGAAGGTGCAGTCAGATCCGCTTTTGCAGAGATTGCCTTCGCCCGCAAGCCAAGTCTCACTCAAAGCTGCGCTATCGATGTTGTACCTGGCGAGTTCAGCTGCAACCAGTGCCATTCTCCTGTGGGGCCTGTGATCGTATCATCTCTTTCTAGGAGGGTGCGTACATTTTAAGCATCAATAGTGAGAGGTACAATCCTCATATTCTTTTTCTTTTGATGTAGATCGCTGATGTAGTGTCCCCACCAGCCGCGGTATGCTGGCTATTGTGATATAGAGCAAGCAATGTTTAGGGAACCTTTTCTAGCCTCTTTCTAATACCGGTAGCTGAGCAGTGCATTCCTAGAGAGGGCTTCTCAGTAGCTGAGATGGCTGCCGAACTCCATCGATGCTCCGGTCGATGATGAGCGACCCCATGGCCTGAGCTGCCAGTGTGCCCACACATGTCGCTTTATTGCTCTCCCATTGCCACAGGGCTTGGATGATGACTGATGACTTGCGCAATGACTTTATTTAAAGAGAAGAAAAGGTGCGCGACGTCAACCCCAGTCTCTTGTCCGAGTCCATCGATTTCCAGTGCCATGATCAGGTCGAGACGACTGGATGATGAATACGGATGCAGCAGATGACCAAGATGTCCGTGCGTGTCTCATTTTGCTCTCTGCACTCCATAATGCAGTGCTGTAACAGCCTTCTCCCCATGGAACCATAAAGGTTTCTTCCTCGGCCTTTGCAGGATCCAGTCTTCACATGCATAAGTAGACAACCATAAACTTACAGATGGGTACCAAAGTGGACGGACAACCTAAGAATAGCACTACGCGTTCCCCAGGTCAAAGGTACCACCCCTCCATGTCACTCCTGACACCCCATATGTATAGTTAGTAATCGACGAGGAACTCTTCGGTAATCAAATTCTTAAAAGGTAAGTGAAGACGTACACGATAATGGAGATAATTCTTTATTGAAAGTATACGTTTTGGATCAAATCTTGATCCATCTTCAGACTTTTGATCTTTGTTTATATTTTTCGCAATTTCTTCCCCGCTAGTTGATTAGTGAATAGTGTATATTACATAAAATATATTTAAAATTATTTCTTTAATGCCATAGCCAGTGAAGATGGATCAAGAATTGGTCCGAAACGTATGATTTCAATAATGAATGGTCTTCATTATCGCTTAAGTCTTCATTTTCCCCTTAAGATTATATATATATATATGTATATATATATATATATATATATATATATATATATATATATATATATGCAGATTTTGTTAAAGACCATAGTATATTTCGCCTCTATTCATTTTCTTTAGAAACTTTCCATTTTTCTTATTATCGTTTTTAGTTCATCTTGAAGATGGTAACAACTCCTACGTTCATCTCTTTTTTGAATGAAATGTGTTTGAAACTAAACTTGACTTTAATTGCTGACCTTTCAATCTATGCGATCATCTTCAGAGTGTCTTTCCTCCTTTATCGGTGAAGAAGGGTGGAGTCAGAATGAAAAGAAAACGGATTTTAGGGGATATTTATTCCTGCTCGCTTAAACGTTATGTCAAGGGAACGCGCCACTCTTGTGTAAGCGGAATTTTAAAACAACTTTAATGTTCGATTCCAGCCCGTAGTCTGGATGTTGATAGTTGGCCTTTCTTCGTTAATTAAGATGGCTTCTAAGGTCTTCATACTAGCTTTATTTCCCTCTTTTTTTATCGTTGTGTTATTAACCAATATGTCCCTGGTTAAGCTGGTGTTATACGCAGTCTCCATATGATTTTTTTTTTTTGAGGGGGAGGCGGGAGCTCCATGTTGCAGGTGCATTGTCCAACGCCTCAAAAATGTGGTGGTAGTCATATCAACATATTTTGAGTTGCTTTGAAGCTTACAGTCTTTATTCGGACAGGTAAACTCGTAAACTATGTTCGTAGACTTCAGGATCGAGGAGGTTTGGCACATGCTATTTTTCATAATGAGATTGTTAACTATTGTAATATATAATCATCTGAATCTTGTCCGTTTGCTTCTCAACTTTGATATTACGGTTAACGATCTCCTCGATGTTTTTTTCGTCTATTTTTTAGGCCGATGCCATCTGATTTCTATAGTACAGTTTGATGTTATTTACTGCTTCCTGGTTACTTTCCGTTTCATCCGTATCTTTGAATTGCCTTCATAAAATGATTGAAGTTGTTTTTCAATTATTCTGTTCAGAAAACCGTTGTTCACGAGGGTTTGTTTTACGAGGGAGATCTCTTGAGGGAAAAGTAACCACGTGGAGCAGCATTTGTATGTTTGGCGGATGTATGAGCCGATTACACTTTTTTTGTACCTTTCAGGACATTCACTATCCACGTTGAGGCATCTTCCCATGTCTGTAGCTTTCCTGTACACTTTTGTGACGTAATTACCGTTGATGTTTTGTACCTCTACGACCAGAAAAGGTAACTTATTGTCCATGATCAATTCATAACTGAATTTTAACACGGAGTTCTCCTGAAATTGCTGTTTGATGTTCATAAGATGTTCTTCATTTTGGATGTTGATGTATATGTCTCAGCAGTATGTGTGTATCTTATTTTTGATGTTTTCTAATAAGCTTTCTTCAAGTTGACCCATGTAGGAGTTGGCAAAAGTCGACCCCAGGGGCGATCCCATAGCTACTCCATCGACTTGTGTGTTAGAGTATATCGATAAATTCCTCCATGGTCTTTATTCTATATTTTGAAGAAATCTATGGTTTTATTAGTTCATTTAATGTTTTAGCTAGATAGAGAGAGAAAGAGAGAGAGAGAGAAAGAGAGAGAGAGAGAGAGAGAGAGAGAGAGAGAGAGAGAGAGAGAGAGAGAGAGAGACTAAGAATCGATGAAGCAAGAAAATTTGTATCCAATCAGCTTGAGAAGAGTTACGTGTGTGTGTGCGTTTATGTACGTTTTTTGTCTCTCCATGAACCAGCATACACATATGATGATATTTTTTGAGGTTGATATTTGATGAGTCATTGCCTGATAGTTGTATTAAGTTTCACATCTTCCTTCATGTGTCTATTACCAAGGAGCTTTCTTTTCAGGCGAGTTGTCTCTAATTCTGGTCTGTAGAACTCGATAAATCTGCTCTATAAATTAACTATCTATTCATTTCGTCTTCCCATATCTTCACTGAATTTACAAACCCATCCTCAGAATCTCTTGTAGAATTTACCGTCTTTGTTTTTGTATGTATTTTTTTAAGCAAACAAATTTCATATTTGATGATGGACAGAAATTGTCAACGCGTAAAATTAGTTATTTGTCCTGCTTTGTTTTAGAGATTCCATTACAAATAGGTTTTTAGACTGAGCTCAAATGGGCAAAATTTCCCATTTCCTGATGTAGGTAATTCATTCAATATTTTTCAATGGGTTTATTATAACAAAGATTATCATCCTCGACGCTGCATTGGGACGCTCTTTATCCACACCAAGTAAGTGTCTGTATCCATAGACCAATCTAGCCACCTAAAAAGACCTTTCAAATGGCTTTCTTTTGCCCTTCTAGTACAATCCTAAAATTACTAATGATTGAGAACCTTTTGCTTGAGTTTACAAAATTTTACTCTCCTGTTATTTTCATTTCCATTCCATTGTTGTTTCATAACCATTTCATATCCTTTCTTTTTTCCACTACATGCTCATTAAGGACCTCTAACCGCAATCATCATTGTCACTTATACTGAGTCTTGATATTAGATTCAACTACCATGGTATTATTTTATAGGGACAAAAATTTCTATTTAATCCCCTTTATTGATTGCTGTAAAACTATTAATGAATGCTTTTGAAAAAAAACAACTTACTCTATGGAACAAAGGTTCATTTTTTGCTTGGTCCTGGGTCAATCCGGACCGAATGCGTTCCTAGAGACTGGCATGAAGTGGAGGTGACTCCTATCTTCAAGAAAGGAAACCGTAGCTAACTGTCTAACTACCGACCTATCAGTCTGACTTCGATAATCGGTAAACTCATAAAAAGCATCATGGGGGACAAAATGACGTCGCATTTAGAGTCAAAGCTGCTACTGAGGAGTTCCCAGCACGGCTTCCGAAGGCAACGGTCATATCCTGAGGAACCTTGTGGAATTCTTCCACTTCGTTTTCAGTGAGCACGATCGGGACAAGGCGGTGAATGTGGTCTACTTAGACTTTCAGAAAGCCTTTGATAAGGTACCACACCGCCGCCTTCTCCGAAAAGTGCGAGCGCTGGGCATAGACGGAAAAGTAGCCGGCTGAATAGAGAACTGGCTAAGTGGCAGACGGCAACGGGTGGTGGTGAATGGACATGCTTCTGAGTGGGTGCCCATTACTAGCGGAGTGCCTCAAGGTTCTGTCCTGGGACCACTACTATTCATCATCTACGTCAACGACATGCACGGTGACATGGTTGCCAAAATTTCCAAATTTGCCGACGATACCAAGCTTGGTATGAACGTTGCAAAGGATGGAAATACTGCCCGCCTGCAGGAAGATCTTGGGAAGATTGGGGAGTGGTTGGACACGTGGCAAATGCCTTTTAACGTGACAAATGCAAAGTGATGCATATCGGCCACCGAAACCCCCAATCTCAGTATATCCTTAAGGGCACTGCTATTGAATCCACCGACACTGAGAAAAACTTGGGTGTAACAATCACTAGTGACCTCAAGTTCTCGAAACAGTGCATTGAGGCGGAGAAAAAGGCCCAAAGGATGCTAGGCTACATAAAGCAAAAGTTTGGATATCGGAATAAGGAGATTGTACTGTGTTTGTACAATTCACTTGTGCGACCGCACCTGGAGTATGCCGTACAATTTTGAAATCTTTCATTTAGAAAGGACATCGCGAGATTGGAACGCGTGCAAGCCAGGGCAACCAAACTGATTCCCTCTATCAGACATAACAGTTAGGAAGATAGATTAAGGGAATTAGATCTGTTCTCGTTGGAAACCCGTAGACTGCGTGGTCAGCTCATCAAAGTTTTCAAAATACTTCGAGGGTTCGACAATGTTGACTACCGGGATGTTTTCACACTGAGTGAGAGCAGAACAAGTAATCACAGCTTTAAACTTGAACTGAAGCGTTACAACCGCGATCTGTGTGGAAAATATTTCACGTACAGTATCTTCGGTAGTTGGAACGTACTTGCAGTTGAGGTTGTCAACAGTGAATGTGTTGAGCAGTCCAAGTCAAGACTAGACAGGGTCTTGAAAAATGGCCGTGAAAGGACGTAAAGCACTTGAGCAGAGATGTGCCCGCTCGACTGCTAGTGCAAAGGTACCCTCATTGAATGGACCGTAAGGTCTTCTAGGGTACTTTCTTTCCCTGTTACTCCTTGTTACTAAAAGTGTTATTTCCTAGTTCTTCTTAACTAAAGTAAATGAAAAAAGTCTATTTTGTTCTCAAAACTTTGCTTTTTTTAGGTAAGGCACTGAGTTTTTTAATTTTCCCGTTAGGAAAATAATGCTAGGGTTTTATTAATTTCGAACAAAATGTTGAGCATATATATGTATAAGGTTGCAGGCTTTAATTTTTACAAAGCATGGTAGGAAATTGTAAATCTCATTTTTAAAATATCATTCGAATGTTGTAGAATAATATTTGTTTTAACCAAACATTTCAAGACATTCTAGATTTAATGCAAAATTTCTAGAATTCAGTAGAATTTTATGAAGTTTGAAGAATGTTCCAGAACTTCTCAGAAGACACACATAGACACGACTATAACCTCCTGGAATATTTTGTAATATTACCCTAGAAATATTTCTAAAGAGATTCATAGATCTGCTATCATTTCAGCTCTAGATAAGATAGTGAACAAATTAAAAGAGGAATTGCATCAAGAGGCTGCAACCATTCTCGAGATCCATTATGCTACTATATCTGTTGACAGCTCATCAAAGCAAGAGCAAATACATGTGTGAAGCCTACACAGCTAACTTTGGTATGCCAATTGGGGACAAAGCCAAAAGAAACGTCATAACATTTCTCAAGATGCTTTAATTATTAAACTGGGGTATGCTACTCCAATGTTATCTCTGATCTGTTTAATGAAATTGAAATTACATGTACTCCAAATGACTGGCAGCTCTTTATTGAGATCTGCTCAAAAAGCATTAAAGCTGTGCTTCTCTGTAATTGTAATAGGTATCCATCCTTTCTCTTGGCTCATTAAATATACCCCAAATAGGACTACAACAGTGTCTAGCTCCTGATACAAGCTTTGAATTATTTAGGAGTATGGCTGAAAAGTGAATGAAGACTTGAAGATGGAGTCTCCAAGGAGGTTTACCAAATTTCCATGTCATCTCTTTTTCTGGGACATTAGGGATGCTTTTGGGAATTCCATCAAGGTTGATGATGACAGATGCTCTCAAATTGAGGGTATCAAACCTGCACTAGGTTTAAATGGGTAGGAATGTGTGCAGTCTTCGGACCCGTATCTTGCCTGAGGGGAGAAGAACCCTTGTGGTAGGAGAGACTCGAGACGACCAGGCTTCACCCTCGGTTGCAGGCCGAGACACCTCTTTGTTGGTGCTTGTTTATAGGCACTCCTGATCCTGCTTTGTGATTGAGGTTCTCTTTCCTCCAGCTTTTGACTAAAAGGCAGAACCCACAAGGCAGTGGAGGAGGGGAGGTGCAGTGGTTGGTAGGCACCAGAGCGTTTCTACACACCGGTGGGCCTGCACGCCCTACCTCTGGGGCTCACTGCAGCTCCGATATCCCCACCTGATGAGTCAACATCCGTAGTTGTTTTTTCTCGATGAAGCTGCAGTTATATTTCTTGAATTGGCTCGTGAAACAGTAGGGAGTAAGTCAGAATTAGGTCTTTGTATGAGTTTTTATTAGGATACCACAACACATTACCACAACAAGTACTGGCCGCACTTGACTGTGTTCTCTGTTGGAGGGCATAATATTAAGAATAAGTAATTGATAGACCTTCAAAAGTTGTCGTCCCCTCCATTGCATCTAAAACTAGGTCTCATGCAGCAGTTTGTTAGAGTACTTAGCAAAGCATCTGTAGCTTTCAAGTATGTATTTTCCAAATTCTTTCCCATACTCTGTGAGGCAAAAGTGAAAGCTGGTGTCTTTATTGCATCACAAATCAGGAAAATCATAGTGTTCAGAATTCCATGGATGGAAAGCTTACTAAAAAGGAAAATCAGGCCTTTAGGAGTTTTGTTTCAATGTGTTAGTGCTTTTTGGGGCAACAACATGGCTGACAATTATGTGGAACTTGTTTGCAATATAGTGAAAAGCTATGGCCAAATTGGGCGGCAGGATGTCGGTGAAGGTACATATCTTTGATGCACATCTTGAAAAGTTCAATGAAAATATGTGAGCTTAATCAGAGGAACAAAGGGAGCGCTTCTATCAAGATATAATGAACTTTAATCATATATAGCAGAGAGTATACAATGAAAACATGATGAAAGACTACATTTGGTGGCTTGTACGTAAAAGTGATTCACTTGTTTTTATATATTTCTTGTGGAAGTTTGAATACAATTACATAAATATAACTTTTAGTTTTTGTTTTTAGCTCTACAATGGATGAAAAGAAAAAAATTGCCTGTTTTTAGTAAATATTCCATCATACAAACCACAAAAGCAAAGTGTAAAACAAGTACCTTGTATTGCAAACTACTCTTATACTCTCTTAACAAAGGACACGATGATAGTTTGGTGAAGTAAGACACGTTTTTGTTGTTTTAACATATAAATATGTGTTGAAATTGTAATATTAATTAATGTTGCCGCCCTCTCCGCGACTCTGTGAATGGTCATTTGGCTGACGATGAGCCGCTTGGCCATGTCGGACATAGTGTGGCCCGCCCACATGAGAGCAGAGATCTCGATTCTTACCACTACCATCTCGACACACAATAGAAAAGACGTTTTAATGATAAGTGGGGGAAAAGTAGAACTTGAAGCTTGTTTGACGGAACTTTTTTTCAGCCCAAACGTAAACCTCTTGAAAGATAAAGAAAACCAATCTGTAACAGAACCTTTGCAAAATCCGCCCTTCTCTTCTTTTGCAATAAAAGGATTTGGAAAATAACACTTACTGGCTAAGCACACAAAATGATTTCTATAGTGTTATGAACAGAAAAGTGTGGAAAAATAAAAAGACTAAGAACTAAAGAATGCAAACCAGTACGAACCATTACTTCCATTCAAGTATAGAGTTGAGAATATCAGTAGATGGACAGTTTTGACACGTTTAAATCTGAAGATGAATGAAAATAATCACTCAGCATTTAGGAAGTCTCGATAGAGACGGTCAAAGGAAGAGACAAATGCAGTCTTATCTCTCTCAAGAGAGTCAGGAACACGGGGTCCTTCTCAATAGGCACTGTGGAACTTCTGCATCCCCATAAAATATCTCATTATACATTAATTATATAATTTGTAATGCCCCCATCCCTAAAAAAAATATATAATTTACATAAATGGTGTATAATACGTTTAAATAAATCTTTCAACAATTAATTTTTAAGAAAACACGATATTATTTCCTGAATAAACTTCAATAAGGGATGAATGAATCACAAAAATAGATCAAACCGAATCAGGTTTGTTGTTCCAGAGGTTGCAGTTTAACCCATTGAAAATTTTGACGATACTGGTCTGTAAGATACGCTCAAAAACCGTAGTGACAGAATTTAGTTGAGAGCATTGTTGTCTGGGTAGGGCCGCTCCACTTAGTTTGAATGAGAGTGGAAGTGGGTTGTTTTAATTTGTGTAAACGCTAACTTGTACTATTTATCAGTGATTTGTATTATTTTCATTAAGCAACTCACTCACAAATCTTATTGACATTTGATACTAAATTTCTAATAGCTGCATAGTTTTGATTTTTTTATAATATTTTAGCTTTGGCCCTAAGCCTATTTGTAATGTCAAATCATTATGTCAATATCAGACCCCTAAAGATACTTTTCAACAATGAAAAGGATAAAAAGATTTATAAGAAACATCATGAATCAGGAAACGCTAAATGTTCGATGATCTCAATCAAGGAAAATTTAATCGTCACGATAAATAATTCCGTTGCAAGTGTCATCGACCGTTTCGCTCAGAATAAAAACAGAAGAATGGAATTTAATTAAAAATAAATATAAGAGATCTTTTGAAGAATAGCGTTCCTACATAAACTCCTTGTAACAAGAGTAGTCCTAGTTTTTGCATTTTGAAGAATAGGGAACCCAGTTTCGGGCCAATGAAGATTATAAAAAAATTATTTAAAATAAATAACAAGAATTATTACTTTATTTAATGCTCTACTAAGTAACTCATTAATAATTACACAATAAATATTTTAGTAATGCTTTATTACATAAATCAATTAAAAAATTACACGAATACTTATTTCGAAATTTTAGCACAGAAATAATCAAATATATTTTCCTGATGCCTTTGACGATACATAAATTCCAGTAAATTGGAGTGTAAAAATTCTTTGTTTGCAGCCATACATCCTTTTTTATTTTAGCTTTGTTTGTTCTAATAGCATTCTGCACCCTAACTGTTAATACCTGTTTTATTATCAACAAAATGTAACGAATAATTTAAAATTTTGGTAAGTACCCTAGGTTACTGATTTTGGTGAAACTTCAGAAAACCTAAGCCTTGTTTTTTGTTGTAAAAACAGTACTAATGTGTTATAGTCATCGTTTAAGGCTTCGGTTAGGCGCGGAAAGCACTTATTTTTAAGATACTACGAATTTAAGTACGACTCTATTTGCAGTGATACTATCTTAAAAATAACTGGTTTCCGCGCGAAAACGAAGCCGTAAATGATGACTAATTGCCTAAAAACACCATTAGTACTGTTTTTACGTACTTATTATTTATTTTTAGATTATTCGTATATGCGTTTGGTTACTGGAAGACATTATCGAGCCGCGCTACAGGGTGTCATTATAGTGGGAGGGCCTCACACCCCAAGCTCGCTCCGCTCGCTCCTCAGAAACAAGTCGTACAATGAAACCTTATCTAAAACACCTAGTATGATTAACAATTTAAAGCCTAGCATTAGGTTCGAATCCAAAGACAAAACAAACTTACTATTTAGTGCCATGGATATTATAATCAAGCCGTAACTATCGCAACGCTTCACTTTCAAAATGAGGCTATAATTTCAATAAAAGTCTATTAAATTTACCGAGGAATTATGAGAAGTCTTATTAAAGATTAAAAATTTAAATACAAACAAAACACATGACTCCATTAAGAATGTTAGACACACGGGTTTTGGCGCGAAAATCGAAAGCGGCGCTCTTATAGAAAACTTGTATCCAGAGTTGCTAATGTGTCAATTAAGTGCGAATTAAATGTTGCCAGTGTCTGAAAATAATGGTCTATTTTCACATTAAGAGAAGGCAAGGCTGACGTATTTCAAAAGTCAATTTTAACCCCATCAAGGTGTAGTATCTTAAAAAATATGTACTTTCCGCGCCAAACAATATCCATAAATGACGACTGAAATACCTAAAAAGACCATTAGTACTTTTATAACACTAAAAATACGGCGTAGGTTTTCTCAAGTTTGACCTTGATATTTTTAGTAGGGCTTCCATTTGTCTGAGTGAACAGTCGACCCTTAACTAACTCCCTTTTAATTATTGATAATTGTGTACCAGCATCGCGTTGTTGGAGTATATTCATCTAACCTATGGCTGGTCTCGTCGATTTATCTACAATTCCCCAAAACCCAATTTGGAGAATGGGGAGATCTTCTTCTGTGATGTTTGGGTTTGCGCGAAAAACAGGACTTGTTTACTTGCACCATAATACCGTGGGTTATTTTTAAAATGCTTAGTACATACCTAGGAAAGGAATTATATAAATCGACCATAGTTTTTAGTGAAACATTTAATAACTTAGATGCACTTGATTCATCAATTTCATCACACTAATAGAAAATAGCTTCAACCCATTTCTAAAGGATGATTTTAGAATTAAAAGGACTGTTTTTTTTATAATAGACACTATGTAATTTTCACAGACCTTATTTTGAAACTTCTAAATATGTTTATCCAAATTTGAAGCACATTTCATCCAGTTCATCACAATATTACAACCTGAACATTTCATTTCACGGCTTGATTTGACTTTCAAATATTACTTCGATCCATGTTCGCTTAAGGGCTGCTCACTATTGAATACTTTATATCAAAGAATGAAGTTAAAGTAAACTATGCAAAAAATTTTCTGACGGGTTATTCAACACAAACAGTGCAGTCGGTGCTGCTTAGAGTTTGTGCGAAATATTAGAACTGATGCTCTTTTTCGACACACTCAGGCCATTGAACGATCCTGGTTGGATGCGAAAACAACAATTTTAAAGAAAATGAGAGGCGTTAGCAGTGAGTGAGCTTTTTCAGTCACACCTTGATCACTTTTTCTAGGAATTAATGAAAAAAGATGAGGCAGATTTGCTTGTCGCATTGCTAAATGATATACAAGGTGTGTATCGTTAATTGAAAGATTTAAGTTAAATTGTTTGTATCAGATATCTAAGCACACTGTTATGAGGCTCTGAATTGACATTTCACATTTACCTAATAGGTGTCAGGCCAATTTTTACACTTGTTAGCCGAAGTTATTCGTGTGATTGTATTAGGGGTGGGGAGTATAGGGGGGGGAGGGTTAGAAATTCACCACACTCTCTTAGTTTGTCGCCGAAGGAAAGAACTATATTTTAAGAATGGTTTTTTTTTGAGGTTTTGAATAATAATAGATTTTTTTCTCTTAGTTTGCTTATAATCTAGGTATATTTTAAGTTTTTACCTAAGTTCTTTGTAATAGTTCCTTTAGTGATTGAAAAACAAAATGGTAAACTTCAGAAAATTCAATATGATAATCGAATATTTTGGAATTTTTTAAAACAAAAAGTCACAAATGCTGAAGTTGAGAAAATTTATTACAATTTATGCATGTCTGCTTCTTATTTTATTTTTTCGTAGATTCGAAAGTTTTATAGAAGTTATTTCTAAAATAGAGTTTCATTTTTTTATCTCTATCAGGAGGAAATAGCTATAAGTAAAGCAAAATGGAATTATTAAGAACAAATTTTGATAGAGAAAAAAACCCTGTGAGGATAGTTTTTACCTATTAAAAAAAATCGATAAAAAAGTCTGGCCTTTAACCTATAAAATTAGCATCGATGTGATAAAAATAGACCTAGAGTAAATTATTAGGAGATTTGTTACCGTTACCTCGGTGCCATATCCTCCAGGATGCGGACATCCAAGGACTTCCATAATTCTTGACAAGTCTTTGGTCAAACTAGGATTACTACGTAGTGAGGGCTCCACTCCTATTCTGGGGTGACTGGCCGATAACCACTTTTGATGCCTGGCTCGCCCTAAGCTGTGTCACCCACCTTGATCTCACATTTACACTCCTTCAGACTTTACTTAAAAGAGCTGGCATTGCTCAACACCACAGTTTGTAATTGCGGTGCCCCCTCACGCTGTTTAGCCCATCAGCTGAGATGCTTGCCCTGGATGTGGCCGTCGTTCTAAGCTAACAACTACTTGGAGCCACAGGTGAGAGTTGGGGGTGAGTATCAAGGGTAGGGTAACTGTCCAGGCTCTGCAGGTACGGCTGCTGCAGCCTTCCTTCTCTCTTGGGCCTCAGCGACATATGAGTCCCTTCTTTATCAGAGTACGCCAGTAGCTTCTGTCGTGTGCACATTCCTCCAGTTATTTTTCAGCGATTCCGGCGGGGGCTGTGTTCGCCTTCACACAGTCCTTGAAACGCTTGCGAGGCTATCCTGGTTTCGCTTTCCTGAGGAAAGCTCTCCGTACACACGCTACTGAATAGATTTAGGAGGGGGAGCGTCGGGTAGACATGTCTAAAAAATAATTAGACCAAAAGGACTTTGACAAAGCTGGATAGGCTGTAGGTCACAGACCGAAAGTCTTCCTGCAAGAGCAAGCTCCTCCTTACAGGATGAGCGCTTGGTGGCACTTTCCCTTATGTTGGGATAGCGGACTTAATTTCTCTTAAACCTTTCCGTGTGCCATCTCAGGTTTATCGTCCTTTTTTATGTGCGCTTTTCATTTTTAAATTAAATTTGGTTTAAGGTTTTTCTCGATTGTAGACATAATTTGATAGGGTTG
Organism: Ceratothoa steindachneri; assembly: GCA_963969495.1. NCBI lineage: Eukaryota > Metazoa > Arthropoda > Malacostraca > Isopoda > Cymothoidae > Ceratothoa > Ceratothoa steindachneri. The sequence continues at coordinate 66,362,779 of OZ018336.1, forward strand.
TGGGTGTTAACAAACCGACAAGGTTAATTCGACGAGAGTCTTACCAAGTTACGTCTGCACATGAAACTTAGCTCCCTTGCTTGAGTTGAGGAAGCCTTAGGGATTTTTGTTGGCGAAAGGATATTGCTTTCTTCCTTTGTAACGAAAGCCTATTAATTTCTTCCTTCGTAACGAAAGCCTAGCGTTTTCTTCCTTTATAACGAAGACCTATTGTTTTGTTCCTCTGCTTTCCTTTGATTAGATGTGTTTTTCTTTGCCGTTCGGTGATACTTGTTGGGCCTTACCCATTTAGAACACTTGTGTTTTTCCTTGCCTTTTGAAGACAATTGCTTTTGCCCGTGCCTTAATTGCTAACATTTGTTCGGTTTTAGTTTATACTATTTGTTACTCAAGAACTGTGTTCTCTTCCAATATTTTGTGGCACATCATATTGGTTGGTCCTTTTCATCTTGTTCAACATTGACATTTTGGCTGTCACCAAAAGATAGTCCCTCTGGATTCTGGTACCACGTAGATTTATCTGTACGCGAGTTTTATCAAGATTTAGGCTCCCGACAAACACGCCTTATAAGCTCCTGGACTAACAGAGATTTTTAAATGGGTTTCCTAGGACACCAACCAAGAAACAGGGTTGGATTCTGTTGAGTACTATTTAAACAGTTTGCAACGGTATTTAGGAAGGATTCAGAACAGTTACCCTTCGCTAGGAAATTTCTACATGGAATGAATGAAATTTGTAATGTATATCGGTTGATGGTTGAGGGCAATTTGAATGGAGGAATGGGTAACAGAATGACAGAGATGATAACTGAAGCTATTGTACACCCCGAGAGAATGAAAATGGAGAGAGGGGGGGTAGGATTTTATGGTGGAAGAAACCAGTGTAGTAAACAGATTCTACCAGCACAAGTGCATAAATACACATGAGTTGGGTAAAGGGAAGGGGAGGAGTTAAGATCATGTCTATCCCTCTGCGAACATAGGGATAAAAGACAAAAAAATAGAATATTTCGATATTTGGACCTACTGATTAAAGTAAAGTCTGAATCACGGTCCCTAATTTTTCTAGATGTGATTTGTGTATCGAACATTCAGTCGTTCAGCACAACTTCTTCCTAAGGTAGGGGAAACCCGCCAATCTCTGTCACACTCTTGGGTTATTCATGTTCTCTTATAACATATTTTAATTTAAATATTGATATATTTAATACCTACCAGCCTTTAATTGCGTAATCTAACTCAAGCAGGGTATCTTTGCTAGTCACTCATAAAGTAAATGTCATATTAATTGAAGGGGAGTTTCATGGCTAAGATTTCAGACTTCCTGACTTAAAAATATTTCACCTTTTCCACCCAGCACGAATTTTAAGTGCTTTGAGAATGATTTAAATTAATTCATCACATAATCTTAATAATATCTTGCTGCACATAGTGAAATGTTGTGTATGGTGTTCTATTGTTCTAGAAGCATGAATGAAACCATCGGCATTACAACATTGTGTCTTAAATGCTCTGAAGCGCCAAAAGTCACGGGATATGTACATATTATCGTGTATGACTCTCTAGCACAGCGGAGGGCTGCAACTCAACCTACCATCGATTCCGCAAGTAAACAGAAAACCTCTCGATAGATGTTCACTCACGCTGTGTCGATAGTTGTCCACAGTTCACTGGTAAATAGATATAGTTACCAGAGTTACAGGTTAAAAACTTGAAGGATTGCTGGACTATTCATTTTTTTTCAATGAAATCACCGTCACCTTCAACTACGGCCTCCAGGAGGCCTTGGGAACTGCTGCAGGACTTCTCGACGGTTCCTCTATATAAATGGATGAAAACTATGGTGATCCTAGACTTAAGCTACTCCTTGGTGGTTTACGCCCCCACAAATAATAGTACCTTTGGTTTTATAGTTTTAGTCTGGGGAGTTGGGGGTCAGAGGTTCGGAATGAGGGAGTCAAAGAATTTGTCTGACAGCAAAGACTGGTCCCTTTGCTTGTGTGGCACACTTACAGCCTTCCAGTGGCTCCCTCCTTGATCCATAACCTTGATGTAGTCCTCCGTATTAAGTCTGAGGCCATCCATAAAGATAAACGGGGGCATAACATGGCTCTCACTAATGACCATCCAAAACACCATAATGTGGACCTGGAACTTGGTCTTTATGACTCTCGGTATATCTTTGGAGACATGTCACCGGTTGTTTTACCAGTTCACCACATGTACCTAGCAGAAATTCTTTTAGTCTGATATAAAATAAAACATGGTAGGATTTAGCGGATGAATCAGTTTGCTTACCAACTTCGAAGTAGTTACTTGTGATTTTCTTCCATCTTATGTCACATAAGTTGACCCTTCCTAGTCTGGTATGAATAGTTGCAGATGTACTACTGCATTAACGGCTTAATGAGAGACTCTGATACTCCCTTGTCAATGGCTATCGATCTCAGTAACTTGCTGGGATCTCTGTCAATTTTGGCCTGGATCTCCGCGACAAATTTCGGGGTGGTTCGTTTCGTATTAGAACGTTTAGAGAGAGGTTTATGAAGCGCCGTATTCTCTTAATGATAGCATGAATCATCCACTTCTTTCCTGATCCTCTGCACCGTCCTCATCTGGACACCCAAACACACGGAGATCTTCACATTTGAGCTCCTGGCGTGAATACCAAGCAGTACAGCTTGCCTTTTCCAAATTTTGGACGATTGAACACAACCATGGTATTGCTTTGTTCACAGACGATGCACCATGAGTCTACTGTATGTAGAAACTAGATCTTGAGTGAAAATACACCTGCCCACTACGTCCCCTGTATGTATAAACTAGATCTTGAGTGAGAATACACCTGCCCACTACGTCCCGTAAATGCTCAATATAATTCATGGTGGCATAAGGTAGTGGCCACACCATTCATCGAAACTTTCCAAAATCCTCGTCGAACAAATCCTGGGCAACTTGAGCCCGAAAACACGTTGCATTATCCTTAGGAAATTTCCTATCTTTGTTGAGTAGCATGAAGCCAATAAATGGATACAAAGGGTGAACAAGCTGTGCAACTAAGCTGTCACAGGTCGATGACTTGTTTAGGCGGACCGGCGGATTCAACCCATGACACATGAACACTGCATACACGAGTATGGAACGATAAACAAACCTTCACAGTTTCTTATTTACAACTGGGTTTCCTTCTTCATGGGGTCTGACTACACCCAAATTCTTCCATCAACACGAAACAACTGAAATCGAGAATCATCGGACCACACTAAATGTTGCCAGTATTCCACGGGCCAATTAGCGACGTCACGAGCACAGTTGCGGCGCTGTGTCTGGTGTCGAATTGTCAACACGTGAAATCTGAAGGGTCTTCTGCTCCTATATCATATGGAAGGTAAATATCGCTACATTGACATGATAAATATGCGTACCTACTGCATTGAATGTGCTATTGGAGCCAGTGTTGCCGGTCTGTTACCATAGAAAGTTCTAGTTGCATACCGCAAATCACGGTGATTAGGCAACCGAGGTAGGCCAATGCGCTGTCTACCATGGGTGGTATTGGCTTCCGTGAGATATTCTCGTCAACACGTAACGCCGTAGATCGAACGATGTTGAATATTCGCACAGTTGCAGAAATGGAGTTTACCATCAGTATTGCACCTAATATTACACCCAGTTCGAAATCCGAAAACACAAGTGAACAATTTTTAACGTAATTTCTGTCGGGTTCGATTTTCACAGGATTTACACCACAGTTTTCATGCTGATTTCAAAACTACATTCAGTTTTCTTCTATACCATCAATTTCTTTCTGTACAGCTTACTCTCTGAATAAGCACAATTGTGTTGTTTGTCCGTAAAAAATAGGAGTGGTTAGCTGATTGATTTAATTATTTTAATATCTATTTATTGCTAATCATAAATATTTGAATGGAAACAGCTAAAGGAGGCACTATTGCCAAACGACGACAGCATGTAACTTTTCTATTCAGTTACACGTTAGACAGTGACGTGAAAGATTATGTGCCGCTATATATAGTTAGTTACTATCGTATTCTGCCAAAAAATACATTAAAATCTATATATAAGGGATTAGCAGAGCTTATGTAAACTTTTTATTTTTGTTTTTATAAGTTCGTGACTGTGATAGAACGAGTTGAATCTGTGTTAAATTCAACTCCTATCCCATATTAGTTAAAACCTCGAAGAGGCCCACGTGCATCTTCGATTCGAGGCTTGGAGTCTTATCAACAGCTGCCGGACGTCAATGTTTAAACAAGGAGGTTATCGTCCCCCCATTCGCCCCCATACGCCGACCTCGCCAGATCGAGTTAGGCTTATGAACAGATAAGGCATTTTTCTCCGGCCCAGCTGTGCGTTCCCTCCAAGCTTTCACTCCATTTTCCCCCACGCCAAGGAGATGTCCTGGCTATTTATATGGAAACTTTACCACTAAGATCAGATTGGAGATCCAGATTTTCGTCGCGAAACATCACCACGACCCTCTCTCCCTTTGTGCGCCAAGGGACCTCGGCCTCGAGATTCACCATCACTTGTCCAGGAGGACAATATTCCTTGAGTGCCAAAGGTTCGAGCCTTTAGTGACGTCAAGTCCCCAAGGCATTCCCCCCCCGCTGTTCAAGGAGAACAGCATTAGAACAGTCATTGTTCGTTTTGAGCCCTTCGCCAAGAAACGGTTCTCCCCCCCCCCCCCTGTTGTTCAAGGGAGAACAACATTAGAACAGCCATTGTTGGTTTTGAGCCCTTCGCCAAGAAACGGTTCTCATCACCCCCCCCTGTTGTTCAAGGAGAACAACATTAGAACAGCCATTGTTCTTGAGCCCGTAGACAAGAGACGGTTCTCATCCCCCCCCTTTGTTCAGAAGAGAACGAACTAGAACAGCCATTGTTCTTCCAGCCGTTCGTCGAGAAACGGTTCTCCTTTCCAAGACACCTCGTCGGGATCCATTTATCCCCCCCCCTTCGGCTGGAGCTCGCCAGCGGACCGAATATTCCTTCAAGTACCTTCCACTGCACCCTAATGAAGTTACGTAAGCCAAGCGTCACCTTTTGAGTATTGATCCCTTATTTGTCAATTCTATCCTGTGCTTTAAATGGTTTATCGAACCATCCCATCTCTTTAACTCCATATTTGTTTTACCTTTTTTGATCCCTTAAATCCTTGGATTAGCCCGAGTCTCCAGACCCTTTCCATTCTGTTTGTCAATATTTTCCGTTTTTGTGTATTGTTTATAGTTATTATTAATAAAACTCTATTTTATTAATGATAGCAATATTATTATCCTTGAGCTCAGTTCCACTTCTTAAGCATTTTTGAAGATACATAATATCGGCCGCCAAGACAGTAAAACGCACTCTAGAGATAATTAAGGAAGTTCCCTCAACGAATAGTGTTATATATAGTATCGTCGGGAGTCATTCTACGACATATATATATATATATATATATATATATATATATATATATATATATATATATATATACTATTTAATTTCGTATCAGGTGTGTAAGGTTTAACGCTATATCTTTGCAAACACTGGTCTCAGTCGAGTAAAGCATAGTGTTATTCGTTATAATAATAGAATATAGTAGTTCCCTTTTGTTTTAACGATTGCTATCCCCTTTTTTTTTTGAAACTTAAGAAGCTGGAGTAGCTCAAGGAACGGTTATAATAATTTGTTTATTTTTTTGTGATTTTAGTCAGTGGTTATTTAGAGTAAGAAACCAAGTACGAATAGGTCAGTGCCCATATTTAGGTAGGCTAATTCTATAGAGGCATAATTCTTGTTGCAAGGAATTTTAGTTGGTTGACTAGTGCCCCCCAAGTGCAAAGATGACTCCGTTCGAAATCTTTAAAGCGCAAGGAGAGTCCTGTGGACTTTCCGGAAAAGAACTAACTGAGTACATTCTAGAGGAGCAAAGAAAAGAGGAAGAAAGAGAAATACAAAGAAAAAAGGAAGAAAGAGAAATACAACGAGAAGAAAGAGAAAGAGAGGAACGGATAAGACAAGCTGAGCTTCAGATTGAATTAGCTCGGATTAAAGCAGAAGTTCAAAGAAAAAAGGTAGAAAAAGAAAGAGAAAGAGAGGAACGGGAAAGAGTAATCCAACGAGAAGAACGAGAAGGAAAAATACAACGAGAAGAACGAGAAAAAGAAATCCAACGAGAAGAAAGAAGGACGGACTCGCGCTCCTTCCCAGGGAAGCTGACAAAGTTTCCGAGCCCCGTAAAACCCCAAAACTTCTTTCCCCAAAACCAACAACGAGACTCCAAACCTCCCGTTAAGACTTCTCCTCCATCTCTCTTCCCGAAGCGACCAACCATATGGTTCACCTGTGGTGTAGAAAACCACATGAGCTGGAATTGCCCCCAAAATTCTAAGCTTAAAAGCGGACCAGCCCACCAAGTTAACCAGATTAATGCGACCCCGGCTCCCCCGGTGGTGCAGACACAAGCAGAAACTTCTCCCCATCCGTCAGGCCACCAGGTAAATTTTTTTTGGAATAAAAGTTCAGCGGGAACTTTGAAATATGAGGAGGGCAGCGTGGACAGCTGTCGAGTATCGACTCTCGTCAGGGACACAGGATGTTCGTGCTTCATCGTGTCCGACGAACTCCTCCCAGTGGCCTCTAACCACGAAAAATTTGCGGTGGTACGTGACTACCTTGGGCGGGCGAACAGATTCCCCGTCGCTAGATGTTACCTGCAGTGTCAATATTATAATGGCTGGGCTGAAGTCATTGTAGCACCAATAAAATTCTGTTCCGTACTTATAGGAAAGAGCCCCCAAGTAAGTTTCGACCCTGTGTTTCAGGCCGCCCTTCCTCAAGGCCGAGATAAGAAAGAAGCCCAGGAGCCCGTCCCCATCAGAACCCCGATAACGTCCGATTTCTCGGAGACCCCTAACCAGGACTTTAGGACGGAAAAAGAGGAATGTGATTCACTAAAACCCTTAGGTGATAAGGCCCCAGACAAGGACACGGAGACTGTCCTTGGACCCCAAGAAAAAAAGAACCCCCAACGCGCCCATGGAGATACCTTCGTAGAACTGGACGAAGCATCGGCGCTTGAAGAGGATTGCCCCGCGGAGTCCCTTAAGGTAATCCAGACAGTGTGCATCCAACCTGATGCCGAGTACCCTCCTCCTTCCCTACCAGGCAAGTCTTTGAAACCCTCTGACCTGGATAGTGACGCGCAGCTGACACCACGTCAGAAGAGTCAGCTCCAAGAACTAATTAAATGGAATCACCATTTATCCACCCTATTAGCTCTTTTCAAGCAACTGCGTGAAAATGGCCTCACCATTGGCCCCAGCAAATGCCAGTTTGCCCACGAAACCATCAAATATTTGGGTTTCAAAATAGGACAAAGCAAGTCAGGTCCCCACGAGAACAAGATTAAGGCAATCGCCCACATGCCCATCCCGATTACAAAGAAGCCATTAAGATCGATCCTAGGATCAGCTTCTTCCTATCAGCGATTTGTTCCGAATTTCGCTGCAATTTCGGCCCCCCTATGCCCCCTTCAGGAAAAGAATTTCTCCGATCGGTTACGTTGGAATGATGTCGCTGTTTCCCATTTTAATCAGCTCAAAAGTAAGTTCATTTCTGCCCCCATTTTTAAGTTGCCCAACCAGGAAAAATCCGTTGGAGTTAAGACCGACGTGATCAACGAGGGCATTGGAGGTGTAGTCCTTCAATACGTGGATGACAGAACGAGTCATCCAGTTGCATATGCTAGCCATCTATTATTACCACGCGAAAAGAGATATGCCACTTGGGAAAAGATAGCTCTATCAATTATCTGGGTCATAGACAAATTTAAGCTGTACTTGATATGTAAAGAATGTCAAATAGGAACCGACCGCCGTCCGTTAGCCTATATTAGGAATGTGAGACACTCAAACGGCCGCATCATGCGCTGGAGTTTACTCTTGCAAGAGTATCGATTTAAAATAAATTATATCAAAGGTTCCGATAACCAGGTCGCTGACGCACTCAGTAGGAATGCGTTACCGAATAGTGTAGAACAATTGTATTCATAGGATTAGTATCTCCATGTAGGTATATACCGTCTTGTACGACTTAATTTAAGATTCTTTTGTAATATAGTTAATTAATGTATATGTCTGAATTTTGTAACGCTCAATGTCTAATTTTTTTTTGTATGTATATATATTTGTTCTTATTAATTTACGTATAAATTATTTTGTCCCGTATGTACTAAGTTTATATCGTTTCATTGTTCCATGCCTTTTTTTTTTATTAAGTTGTATTAAAGGTTATTTTCCCCTGTAATCTAAAGATCAAAATAATCATGTATTGAGGTAATAATAGTTAGGTGCAGGAAGATACGGTTGGTACAAGAAAACGAGTTCCCTACAACGGAGCTCTATCGTTGTCCCTTCTCTCTTTTTTTTTCGAAGTGACAACTTCCCCTGGAATGGAGGGGTGTGATAGAACGAGTTGAATCTGTGTTAAATTCAACTCCTATCCCATATTAGTTAAAACCTCGAGGAGGCCCACGTGCATCTTCGATTCGAGGCTTGGAGTCTTATCAACAGCTGCCGGACGTCAATGTTTAAACAAGGAGGTTATCGTCCCCCCATTCGCCCCCATACGCCGACCTCGCCAGATCGAGTTAGGCTTATGAACAGATAAGGCATTTTTCTCCGGCCCAGCTGTGCGTTCCCTCCAAGCTTTCACTCCATTTTCCCCCACGCCAAGGAGATGTCCTGGCTATTTATATGGAAACTTTACCACTAAGATCAGATTGGAGATCCAGATTTTCGTCGCGAAACATCACCACGACCCTCTCTCCCTTTGTGCGCCAAGGGACCTCGGCCTCGAGATTCACCATCACTTGTCCAGGAGGACAATATTCCTTGAGTGCCAAAGGTTCGAGCCTTTAGTGACGTCAAGTCCCCAAGGCATTCCCCCCCGCTGTTCAAGGAGAACAGCATTAGAACAGTCATTGTTCGTTTTGAGCCCTTCGCCAAGAAACGGTTCTCCCCCCCCCCTGTTGTTCAAGGGAGAACAACATTAGAACAGCCATTGTTCGTTTTGAGCCCTTCGCCAAGAAACGGTTCTCATCACCCCCCCTGTTGTTCAAGGAGAACAACATTAGAACAGCCATTGTTCTTGAGCCCGTAGACAAGAGACGGTTCTCATCCCCCCCCTTTGTTCAGAAGAGAACAACCTAGAACAGCCATTGTTCTTCCAGCCGTTCGTCGAGAAACGGTTCTCCTTTCCAAGACACCTCGTCGGGATCCTTTTATCCCCCCCCCCTTCGGCTGGAGCTCGCCAGCGGACCGAATATTCCTTCAAGTACCTTCCACTGCACCCTAATGAAGTTACGTAAGCCAAGCGTCACCTTTTGAATATTGATCCCTTATTTGTCAATTCTATCCTGTGCTTTAAATGGTTTATCGAACCATCCCATCTCTTTAACTCCATATTTGTTTTACCTTTTTTGATCCCTTAAATCCTTGGATTAGCCCGAGTCTCCACGACCCTTTCCATTCTGTTTGTCAATATTTTCCGTTTTTGTGTATTGTTTATAGTTATTATTAATAAAACTCTATTTTATTAATGATAGCAATATTATTATCCTTGAGCTCAGTTCCACTTCTTAAGCATTTTTGAAGATACATAATATCGGCCGCCAAGACAGTAAAACGCACTCTAGAGATAATTAAGGAAGTTCCCTCAACGAATAGTGTTATATATAGTATCGTCGGGAGTCATTCTACGACAGTGACTATTAAATCTACTTTTTATTCACATACTTATTTCCTCCCTTTAAGATCATGTCTGCCTATACTACATTTCTTCGTAAGTGCCTTCAAGAGCCCGGACTCCTTTTACTATATCTGTGGCGTTTCACCATTCCCAATCAAAGGCAAACACCAGCGCATTTGTCAACCAAGTCTAGTTTAAAGTAAAAATTGTGATCAAGACACGTCTCGGTCCCCTCACAAGGTGTGCAAGCAGTGTATCAAGAGTTTACAGATGTGGACCAAGGGAACACGTGATAAGTTGGTATTTGGTATACCAATGATTTAGCGAGAGACAAAAAGATAATTTCACACAGTGTTACTTTTGTTTAATCAAAACTTTAGGATATACCAAGGAAAAAAAACAAATTTAAAATAGAGTATCCTAGTCAACCATCGGCTACACGTCCAGTGCCTCATTCAGCTTAAATCCAACTGCTCCTTTTCGCTCAACTACTATCTTTGGTACGACATTTGGGATTAACAAAAAAGGTTTCAGAACTCCTAGCATCAAGACTTGATGAGAACAACTTGTTTAAATAAGGAGTAAAGGGATCCTAATATCGATCCACAGAAAGTGCATTTCTGAAGTACTTACGAAGTGACAGTAGCTTTGTGCATTGCCATAAAATGCAGGGTTTACTGAATGCTGACTGTTAATCGATAGCTCCCAGTGAAGCTTGAAGTGTGTCATCTTCCACAATGGCAATTTATATGGTGCAGTCCCAGAGTCAATAAGTTGTTGCAATAGCACAAACACAGTTGGCTCATCTGTGTTCACCTTAAAATGTTATAATTCCCGCTTTGTCAGCAATGCAGGTATATGAATTATTACTGCTTCCTGAGCATGTGGGAAAGCAGAGCTCGAGAAAAGCATTGAGTGGAGAGGAATTAATCGCCAACTGAAGCCATGTTTCAAGTCCCCCCTTTCGGCATTTCATAGCCTGTCAATTGAAAAAATCAAGGCCGGTGTGTTTGATATTCCACATATTCGGCATCTCATCAAAGATATAAATTTTCTCAAGACAATGTCAGAACTTAAAAAGAATGCTTAAAAACATAAAAAAAGAAGGAGACTGCAAAACACCATTCATGGCCTACACTTGGCAGCTCCTGTTATCATTCAAATACCTTGTCCAAACTTTCTTGGAAATACGCAAGCAAAGAATTGCACTGAAATTTCCACAAACTATTGGAGAGCTACAAAATGCTCAGTTGCACTTGAGTACTAAGTTACATTTTTTGCATAGTTATCTTTCTAACGTCCCGAAATACCTTGGTAAATTCAGCGATGAGGAGGTAAAGGATTCCACCAAGATTTGTTGGTTATGGAGGAACGGTATCAGGATAGATGCGATGAAAATATATTGGCTAACTACTGTTGGAGCATCAAGCGAAAATGTTCACATATTGAACACTCCAGAAAAAGCTGTAAGTGTAAATTTTTGCTTAACTACTTGAACACAATTTGACTTACAGTAACAATAGCTTTTGTATAAACAAAATAAATTTGTATAAACATTACAATCAAGCAATGTTTTATAATTTTCCAGTGTATGTATATTCTTAATTTTTTTTAGAAAATAAGCACAAATTTGTTAGATGCTGTATTATTATGTTGTTTTTTTTAAATACAAAACGAGGGTATTTTGTAGCTCAAACAATTGAGTAATTTTTCAATTAATATGGAGAAAGTTAGTAAAAACAAGTGGTCAGATCTAACTCAAGATAAATTGTGTTCCCCTGTGTAATTCACGTTGCTTTGCCATCGGCATCTTACTCGATATTCACACTGATCCTCAAGTTGTTTGATCAGAAAAAAGATAAATATTTTTGATTTTTCAGAGCCTAGTGGTACGGTGACGCTGCACAGCATTACCTTTCCAAACTGCTACCCCTTGACTTTTGTCAGTTCAGTATAAGAATCAGTAATTTTGAATGTATTCACCATGTCAGTACTGCTTAATATAATGACACCCTACTTACTTTTCAAAGAAACAATTTTACGTAATTGTTTTAATCTTTCATTAACGTAAGCATAAAATCCTTTAATCTTTTAATTTCTCCCCAAATTAATTTCATAGTATACTCTTCTATTTAATACTTAGTTTTGGTATTCAGTAAAAGATATTTCAAGAGATAAGCTTAGAGTTTTCCGTTTTAAAATGTATCTACCCGTATTTTTTCCATTTTAAAATGCATCTACCCGTATTTTTTCCGTATTTTTTGTTTCGCACTTTAAAGGCTAATTAATTTTATAAGTTAATTAATTAAAAAAAAATTCACGACCTACCTCTTGACCAGGGATTAATTTTGCTGTGGTTCTCGTTATTATTATAAACAGAAAATATTGCATTCCGATCAATTTTACATAATTAAATAAGAGTTAACTTAAGTTAAATCAACTTTATTATAAAAATAAATTAGCCTCCGTGTGCAACATCAAAATTAGCTTAAATAAATTATTATTCAGTGATAGCAAATGGGAGTCAAGGAAGGTTTCTGTCACGTTTCTAACCTTATTTTCAAAACAACTAAATACTAGGTATAGTGTATCTATTATTTCTTCTGGTAGGAAACTAAACTAACTACATTGTACCATGATTTGGGAATAAATCAATTAAAAATTCAGTCTGTGGGACTGGGTCTGTAAGAGTGCAACTCCATATATAGCGTGTTCAAGTTACCACAAGTTTACAAATGTATTAATTTATTGCACAACATGAATTGAGGTAATAAACAAATATTAAAAGAAGTTAATGTATTTGGAGGACAATAAACATTAATAAAACCTAAGCTTTTTTTCCCGCACTAATATGTAGTCAACATCTCGCAGTTTTTGCCATTATTTCTGCAGTACACAATCAGTACACTACCAACTGTCGTATTGGTACTCCCATCATAACAGGGTAGCACTAATTGCTTCACTGTATCGAAAATTGAGCCATAAACCTTTTTTTTACATTGGTTACTGGAATTTTGAAACGTTCTTGAGGCTTGGTCTGTTCTAGTTCATTCGATTCCACCCCAGCTGTCAAGACTGTCAGGTATCTTTTTAACATCCTTTGCACGAAAAGCAAACCCAATCAAACGAGGCTCAGGATTGCAAGTGTCAGGGAGAGGAACTTCTTCAACTGACTGCTTGGCTTCAAAAGCTCGATGGAGTAACTCTACCTTTTCTTTTGCACTAGTTACTAGCTTTCCATTTGGCAAAAGTAGTGGTGGAATGGTAGAAGTGTTAGAGTCAAAAATAGCAGATGTTAATTTTGTCCACCACAAATGAGGTTGTCTGATCTCTGCCAACTTACTCTTCAGATTATCATTATATAATCTCTCATCTCGATGGTAAACTCTGTTGGCAGTACGCCGAGACTAAACAAAAAGATGTCGAAGTTTTCTCGCGTTCGATTACGCCTCCATACATTAAATTTTGTTTGCTTATCATTGTAGGCTCTTCTCCTGTATTCATCAAATTATGGCTGGTCGTTTGTACGAATCCTGATAATTGTAACTATTTCAGTGTCATATAATTCAAGTATGAAATATGTAAGTTAAATTATTTAATTTTTGATACTTCGAGCTTTTAAGTAACGATTTTAGTAACAGTTAGTCAATTATTTACTTTACCAATATATTAATTTAAATCACTTTAATTAACATTGGAATTTATAAATTACTAAAAAATCGGCTATTGGGCTCACTAGAATTAGCCATGATACTTCCATCATCAGATAAGCCAAGCAGCTTATAGTTTATCTGACGCAATCCAAAATTAGTGAAGGCATCTACTTCACTTAAAATGACTGGAAGTCTGTTTGAAATATCCCCATTGTCAGCACTATTCTGATATCAGTAAATCAAGTCTTTGTAGGATTTCACATGATTAGCCCTGGGTTATGAGCGATACCACCAATACAGTTTCCTCTTTACGACGATCAGTATCTCCCTCATATAATTTTTTGTAGTACCAATATCAAGTGTTTATAGTGCCAGTATCAAACTGTCATCATCTCAGCATGCCAAAGACACTCATTTAAAAACTTCCAAGATTGCTATCCAAAATTCGACCTTTAAGAAAAGGCGATTGCCATGAACCTCTGAAGTAAATTCAAAGAACGACCACTGGAAAGAAATTCAAACACATGGATTGGCAAATATTTTTTCTATCATTTAGGCGTTAAAAATAACATCGGTATAGTCAGGCGTCTTTTTCAACATATCTCACACAGCAAATCTCTCGTACCCTCAGTAATCTATTCACATATTAAAACTGTATACTTTTACAATACTAATCTATACTTTACAATTCTAATCTAAATACTAATTTACCCCTCCGATTGGTCAACAAATGGCCGCACGCGCACAAACAATAATCAAGGTAAGCCACGTTTCTGCTCTTTCTTTGTATGACTACCAAACTGTAGCGCACTTATCCTGGTTCAGACAGGTAGAGTTCCTATTCGCTCTAGAAAAGGCTACCAAGGACATTCAGGAATTAAGTCACTGGTAAGTGAGCTCTCGTCCTCTGTGATTGAGGGGATCTCACCTCTTCTGAAGGACCTTACCAATTTTTTCTACCCCTACCTACCCTTCGAACCACCATCCCACAATGATTTATCCTCACCGCGACACAAAACATGAAGCTACTATCTAGGTCAAACGAGCTCTCCCATCTTAACCCGGAAGATTTGCTAAGAAGATTCCGGGTCATTTTGGTAAGACAAAGTGAGCCCGAACTTTCTTCGGCAATCCTTCGTCAGGCACTTTCCTTCACACATTCACACGCGAAGCAACTGAAGCACGTGATACAAAATCGGCACCGCCACCAAAGTTTTTCTGGAAGTCGTGTATGATATTTACTATGCAATAACTATTATTACAAAGGAATAAATCACATCAGAAATATATGTATGCGAAGTGTATGTAAAACGTGTCCTTACAGTTTTATCCTGATTTCTGTGGCTTTGAAAAGGACGAAACACTTGAATGCGTGCGAAGCAGATCAGTTGGATCCGTAAGTGGATGTAAGAAAGTATCTCTTATTATCTCTCGATTTTTGAACAAAATTGAAGAAAATTCCACCATTCATCACCAGACATCACTTCTCCTTATCCTAGCAGTCTGACATCGATGACCCCCCAGCACGTTGCATCACTTGAATCATCCTCCTTTTCTAATTAATACCCACCTTTCCATTAATTCTTTAACAGCAGCAGCGTCACGTTTAAATGATATTACTAGATATAAATAAGGTACGCGCATAACATTAAATTTAAGGATGTACGATTAGGCTAGGTAAGCTAGGTCTAAGAGTAGGCTATAGTAGGCTAGGCTAGGCTAGGTTATCACTAAGCTTGTGTATATTATATTAAAGGTATAATTTTGTTTTATTTGTGCCAATGGGATACTATTAAATAACATTATTTGTATCGATTTTTCCTATTTATTGTCACATCAAGGACCTAAGCTGCGTAAGAGGTAGTTTAAGGTAAGGACGACTACGAGGACTAAATCCGATATTCGTAATATTTGACTTACGTAAGGACTTATGGAATGATCTATTTGCGTAACTCGAGGGAGTGTCCGTATCTTTTTCAGATTATGATCAAAGAATGCCACTAAAATAGGTCTGGGATTCCACGTAATTTTATAATTATTTCTAGTACCAATTTGAAAAGCACTTCTAATATTCCTAAGTCGCATCAATATTAATCCAATCTGTAATAATCACAAATATTGCCATATAAATCTTAATTTTGAAATTTTAAGAGTCCAGATTAAACCTCACTATTTTGGCGAGATTTTATAGTTTAAGTTTTACGACTATATACCTAATGTACTATTGCGCTCTTCCATATTCATGACTTCTTTTTGTAATATGAGGTAATATTACCAAGATTTATTTCTTGTAATTTCTCTCCTAAAGTTTTAACATTCTCTTCAAGATGTTTTATCTTTTATTTTCATTAGAACTTGCTAGTATATTCTTGTTAACATCTCTTTTTAGATTGCAAATCACTTTATACATCTTCTTAATTTTGTTATAATATTTTACTTTCCCACTCTTATGCTTATTTGACAGTTTAGACTACAAGTTACCATCTCCCTTTCAACAGTATCAATATTGGAAGTTTGTTTTTCATTCTGTTTTGAAATTCTTTAACTTTGTCAAAGGTGGTGGCAATTGCAGAGCTGGAGTCAGAACAAAACCACAACCACCTAGTCCTAGAATTTCAAAGGATTTCATTCGTCCTCTTTTATATTTTCATAGACTACATGATTAGTTTCTTAAATAATCATTAGTCCCATGTATATTGCAGGACCTAATGTGAGAACATACTATATTTCCGGCCGGAGATGCACAGCATGTCTGGGATATTCTTCATAAATGTCTAAAGAGTTCTGAACTGTGTTGCAGGAGCATCACTCATGAGCCAGTAATCGAGATTTTTGCAAGTAGTTGTCTGAGGGTTAACTAAAGCATTGGACTTGCTTTGGGTGATCCAATAAAGATCGATCCTATAGATAATATTATAATAAGATAACTCCTTTTCCCACAGCCGACGTAAGCGGTTGATCACGAAGGACTTGAGGAAGTCAGTTATGGACGCAAAGACTACAAAAACAAAATACACCTTACTTTCCTTTATCTCAATCGCAAACACAATCATACTCATGCTTGTCTTAGAGCGTTCATCATGAAACCTCAAGTATAAATACTTATTTCCTCTTGCCTCAATACCAGTGGTACCATCAAAGGTGTTACGAGGAAGTTAGTATCAGCCTCAATGGGCTAGTTTACAGGATGGTTCATACTATTATAGAGATAAGAAAATTCAAATGGAACGAAGAGCCATGAATTTCTCTTTAATTTAGAAGAGCAAGAGAGCAGAAGTAACTCATCTACACTGGCAGTTATATTCATTATAAACTGAGGGGAGGGACAGTTAGGTGAAGTAAAATGTTCAATAATAAAAATGAGATTGGCGAAAAAGATTAGAAATGGCAAAACTCCCATAACAACCATGTTATTTCTAAATCCTAAGGCATAGAAGCTGTATCATGAACATGTGGAGCAAGTCTATACATGGACACTCTCTCAGAAGTTCGAACTTGAATCTCCTTTTATTGCGTAGTGCAATCAACTTCGCAATGTGTGTTAATGTTCCCACTCTCATCCGGCTAGATTTGGGAACAAATTGAAGAAAAATTCTAACTAGACCGAATCAATTAAGACAGGTCCTAGAAGGAGCAGGGATCGGATTTAGCAACAATCCCAGGCAAATTGACATCAGATGAACACCTTAAATTAAAACAAACCAACAAAACTTTACATACCCCCCAAATATTTGCGGACAATGCTGTAAACTATGTAGTTTTTCCACTATCCTAAGTTAATTTTTCATTTCATTTTATTTCGAGATTTGAACTCGTCAATGGAATATAGGCAAATATTAGCAAATTTATTTGACCCTTTTCCCGCTTTTAGAGGAGAGAAGCCTAATTTATTGATTTTTTTCTCTAAGACACGTTGCCTAACTGCTTGTGTTGGTGACTGACTGAATGTTTGCAACATTAAGTGGGGTTTTCAACATATTCACTGAATTGTGTCATCCAGATCTTTGCTTGAATCGATTTCTCAGATTTGAATTTGTTACAGATTTTTGTCATGGACAGACGAGTTCGATGTACCAAATTTTGGAATCTATTCTCAATAGAATTTGTAACCCTTCTCGGATTCAAGTTCAACTTTAAAACACATTTACTGTTGCACTGTTGAAACTTTACGCAAAGTTTATTTTAATTAAAATGTATAAAAAATGAATGTTGAATAGTTCACATCGTGGAATGTGCGCACAGGATAAGTCTAAAATAAGCTAGCAAATGATAAGGCTACGTCCTTTCATAGGCTTCACCCTTAGGGTTTGGATAAAATAAGACCAATGAATTCCAAAGAACACTCATGTCATAGATTTAGAGTAGTTATAATTGTTTCATGTATCATAATTTTAATTGCTTTATAGAGATTATAACGAATAAAGTATTCCCCTTTCTGCTTAGGGGAGAAATTATGAGATAAGTGTGAGCAAGCATTACAGGAAAGAAGGAGGAGAGCAAAGATGTAGAGTTGTTACCACTAAGTATGTAATAGGGAAAAATTTATATTAATTAAAAAGAGGTTGTAGAGACAAAAAGTCGTAAAAAATGACAAAATATTGTTTTATTGAGAATGAAAAAGAGTAAAAAATACTAAATCCGGCGATAGAAAGTTCATTTTGAGTAAAGATTTAAAGAAAATATAATAAAGTATACCCGAAATTTCTATAATTGTCACTAGAAAATGATCATCATAGATTATAAAGAATGTTATTTATCTCCCATTATTAATTCAAGAGGGATGGCAGATTTCATCTTTCATGACCATAGAAATATTTTTCATAAATTTAATAGGGTTTCTCTTGGCGACTGTCTACAAGGATATGAACCGCCTTAAACAAACATAAAACAAATGGCATAAAAAAGACAAATAAGCTCTAAAAGACAGTCACGCCTATTTGATTTTACACGGAGAGAAGACGAGCACAGAGCTTTCGAAAGTCGCCGACCAAAGATCGTTAAGGAGAAGTTAATGCGTCTTCCAGAACACAAGTGATTTGTTTTCAATAGGAAAGAATGAGAACCGCCAATTGAAGCTAGTGACTTCTGTCCGCAAATTGATGGTATAAATTTATGAGAGGGGATTTGGTGGAAACACCAATTGTAGGTATAACAAAAAGACAAGGCATGTGGCTGAGTGGAGAGTAAACCGGTTGTCCTTTGCAAATCTCGTTTAAGATTAGCTGCAAATGCCATGGCTGGTTAAAAAAGTAAAGAGGACCGATGAGGAACGAAATAATGGGTGTAACGGATGAATAGATCCGATACCATAGGTCTGGTTTGACGACAAGGGGGAAGGGAGGATATCGCCGGATATATAGTTCCATGGGTTACTCGGGTATTGCAAACAATTGATAACGGAAGGAAGACTGGTCATAACAAGTGAGAATCTATCTACTGGTGTTTTTGTTCGGAATATTGATGTAGTAGGAGTCCCAGAAGTAGGAAGTGGATTTTGAAACGAGACTGAAAACGCATAAAAGAGCAGATGAAGTTTTCGAACCAGTGGGTGAGTGTATGAAATTGTGGTTGAGAAGCCGATGATTAAGATATGTTGCATTACTCTGTATAGTTACACTGAGTACGAAATCTGCACAGGAAAAAGTAAAAGAAGCCATATATTAATACGTGTATGTTTCAAAAGTGAACTATTGCAAGATCAAGGTATTTAGCTCTAAAGAAACTGTCTGGCTTCGAGAACAAACTCCTCGAAATAGACTCTTGCAGAGGTCAACATCTATATAGGGACCCACGGGATAGAAATGCGCTCTTACGGACGAAAGGAATAGCAGGTCTCCAATTATTGGAGACTTCACCCTCTGAATGTGAAAATGGTACTGCACGGAATGGACGCTGGTTAACAACAGGGACTGTGGGGACGTGAACAGTCATTAAAAATAAAGAGATGCCTTTTCGGATATGAAAACAAATCGATTAGAAATAAAGGTTACTTTTCACTTTAATGAGAGACTGGAAATGAGGGAGTAGCAAAAGGCCCCTTTATCTAAATAATGGTACAATTCTGAGTTGACTTAAGGCAAAAATATCTAGGAGACACGCAGACATATATCTAACATGCAGCAATAATCAAGCTTAGAGTAAAGTAAGTATATGCGGAATATTTGGCGGCAACTGTACTTCAGTTTTGCTGAAAATAGGCGACCTAAGGGGGTGAGGGTAGTGCGGAGGCTGCCTCCGATTTTGGCAAAATGGGCATTTCATGATAGTAGACACAATAGATAAAGCCAAAGAACCTTACCGATTGCTTACTATGATATGGACCCATGACGTGTAGGGGAGTTTGAAGACGATTTGTTGATAGCAACCAAGATGAAAAGGGACATTGTTATGGATACAAAAACGAAAATCCTCTCAACCGCTAACTAGATCAGTATGTTGGTAGTGAGTTGGACCTACCGTTTGACGAGGGCAGTAATCTACCGCGAGACTAGTCTTTCGGGTGATCTACCTGAAACGCGTACAGGCAGGGTGTGGGAGAAAATAGACAACCGTATTATATCAAAAGGAGATGAGGAGGGCACCTGAGAACTTTGAATATCATCCTTCTAAAAAAGAGGAAATGGACAGAGTGCAAGACCTGAACCAGAATTGAAAATATCGGTCACATCAAGTCTGGAAAAAAAAAGTCAGGCAAATAACCTCCTTGACCAAGCTAATGCAAGGTAATATCACAAGCCTTGTTGATGTTAAAACGAACGCCAGCCAGATATTACAATGAAAGAATGCCTCTTAGACGCCATGGCTATCGAGGAGGTCATAAAAACTGCCGAAACGACGGAAGCCAGTCTCATCTAGAAGACATGATGTTAAGAGTGGCATATATTCTGAACGAATTGACCAGTAATTCTTCGCATAATCATAGATGAGCAGCAAATTTACTCTGGGTTAATATGAAAAGATATTTGAGGACTTTGAGTCAGACCTGGTAATAACTATAACCACAACTGAGAAGGGCTGATGGGAAACTGCCATCATTTTCAAGTCAGAAGTAGTGGAAAAATGTATAAAAGTAATGGAGAAGCAAAATATCAGGAGAGGTTGGCCTACACGAAAAAATTCGTTTTCTATGTCGGTTATTGTGGAGAGCCTGTTGTACCTCTTATCGATTCTAGGAGAGAAGTGAAAAAAGCAAGCAAATCAATTAAGCTTTAAAGATGAAGGCAGAGTAGATTTTCAACTTGTTGCTGTCATCTTATACATCAGAATTAAACCCAATTTATAAGGATGGACAGGTTTGCCGACTATTCTGCAAAATGTTTAATAAATGGGAAAGGGAAAACTAGATACTTAGAATTTCCGACAAGAGCGGTGGGCCTATATACATACTTTAGTGACCAACTAAAGCACCTGCTTAATTTATCTCCTATATAATAACGGCCATGATTACGATAATATCAGCTAGCCTCTAAACTCTTAGCTCCATCTATTTTTCTGCAATCGAGGTAGCACCAAAACACGATCCAGAGACATACTAAGCTGAAAATCAAGGAAAGATCAGGAGTTACAAAACCAGGGCCATAACAAGGGTGGGACGGTCCTGTATAGAAACCAACTGCCATCTGTGTTGCATGAAAGAGTGATGAGTAGGTGGAAGCACAGATGAGATTAGGATGTGGTCATTATCGAAGTACCTTTATGATAGGGCCTAAATCAAGTCCAATAGCTCCTGTCCTAAGCGAAAGTTTTTGGCAGAAAAAGTTTCAGTAAAAGGATACTGAGATACTGTAGTTGCGTGAACCACTGCAACCGCAAACCTCTATACTATAGTTTTCGCACATTTCAAGGAGCGTTGTCCTTTTTTTTCCTCGTCTCCTGGCCCCTAGGGAGAAGACGTGGGAGATTGGCATCGTCCCCTAAAATTTCAGAAGTCGAGGTTCGAAAGTAGGGGTCAGAGACAGCTGGTCCCTCATAAAGGTAGATTCCCCGCAATGGACCTACACTAAGGCGACAGCTTAGCCGATTAAAAACAACGCTTCTGATTACATAAAATTAAGCCACACCAGGTGAGGTTAGTCACCAACGGAAGTCCCGTTTCAGGTTGCTTTTACGGTACCTCTCATACTCTGTATATACCCGTAGTTGAGATCCCACTTTAACCTGTATGTCCTGAGAAAAAAAATGAATCCTAAATGAATGGCAAAACTTTTATAAAATTCTTTCTTTCTGCGTGAGCCAGAGTTGTCATAGCATAAGGAAAGCTCATCAGACATAAGAAATAAGAGATTAGGAGCAAGAACCGTCATACAATATTCTCTTTAGGCGGAATTTCTGCCTTTGAAGTCAAACATAGGCATAAAAGGTTGAGGGCTCTCGAGAATAAACTCAGGTAGAGGCCTAGAAGAAAGAAAGTTATGAGAATTGATATACAGCATTATACCAAACATACAGGCTCACAGCTACGGCATGATTAGAAATGTGGATAGTTAGAAAGAAACATTGGATCAGTCAGCAAAAGAGACTGACCGTCCCACTTTGTCCTTGTTCTAAACGAAAAGATCTGCCTCAGTCGGTCAGTAGCCCACAGCAGTTAAAACTGCCTACTGGAAAGGAAGTGAACGAGCAAGTGTGTTAATAAAAAATGTAAATATTTGGACAGAAGAGAAGATAAAGACTTCACATAAAACGGCCTGGAGCAACCACCTTGGAAAACAGAAATCAGTTCGAAGTAAGATGTACATCCCTTATGTGTTTCCCAACCTAGATCACATTTATAACAAATATCTCTTCAGTATCTGTATTTAAAAGTTATATTTATGAGCACTTTTGAGTTTTTTATGGTACTTTGGGATAAAAATCTCTTCAGAAGAATGTTAACTGTGATAAGAATATTTCGATCCTCCAAGCATTCAGGCCCCAGTGATGACCGTAATTTAGGTTTTCACTCTAAAATCTCGAAGGTCTCTCCACAAAATAAATGGTACAAAAAGTCTCGTTGTAAAACGCATTTATTTAACAACATTTCGTAACAAAGTAAACAAAAATTGAAACAAATATAACAAGTATTAACAATACCAAAGTTTTATCCTAGCCTCGTCTCCAAAACAATATTGAGGAGTCGAAAATGGGGCTAAAAATGCCCCTTTTATTCTCTGTGGTTTTGATATCGGGGGCCTTCATGATAAGTTACTTTGTGGGGCCTCCGATAGCTACCTTGAGGCTTAATGGGTTGCTCATTATTAAGGTACTGTTGGCTGCTTTGCTCATAATTCTCGCGGGGAGGTGGTCTATGGTAGCTATCATGAGGATTAATGGGTCGCTCAACATTTAGGGGATGGTATCTGCTTTGACCATGGTTCTCGCGGGAAGGGGATCTCTGATAGCTGCTTTGCCCATGGTTCTCGCTGGAAGGGGATCTCTGGTAGCTGCTTGACCCATGGTTCTCGCGGGAAGGGGATCTCTGGTAGCTGCTTGACCCATGGTTCTCGCGGGAAGGGGTTCTATGATCGCTACCATATTGCGTAACGGGTTTTTCGATATTTTGGCGGTGGTAGCTACTTTGCTCATCGTTTGCGCGGGAAAAGGGTCTCTGGTTGTGATGGATCCCATGCTCCCTACTTCCTCTAGTATGGTCATAATTAGGTTGATGATTGGTTCCATAAATCTTCTCAGTCCTGGTACTACCAGTGTCTGGATGGATCAATTGGTCACTGCGACCGGGTTGGGACGTCTGCTTGACAGGATGACTGTGGTGTCCATGGTGGTCATGATGATGACCATGACCATGTCCGTGGCCGTGCCCATGCCCATGATCGTGCCCATGACCATGCCCGTGGCTGTGCCCATGCCCATGCTTATGCCCATGATCGTGCTCATGACCATGCCCGTGGCCGTGACCATGCCAATGATCGTGCCCGTGTCCATGACCATGGCCGTGCCCATGACCATGGCCGTGCCCATGACCATGGCCGTGCCCATGACCATGGTCATGATCATGACCCCCATGGTGCCAATGATCGTCGTGGTGATCATGGTGCCATGGATGACCCTTTCCTTTATGGAACTTTTTCCCGTGGTGTTTATGGTGTTTCCCGTGGTCACTGTAATCCTTATGGTGTTTGTGGTGGCCCGAGTGACCTTTCTTAGCTTTGTGGGCTTTGTGACTGTCATGGTGATTTCCCTTCTTGAAGGCTTTCTTGTGGCCGTGTCTATTGTGATGTTTTCCTCCCTGAAAAAAACAAACGTTTTAAACAACTTCCAAACATCACAAATACACAAACTTCACAAATACAAACATCGCAAACACAAACTTCACAAATACAAACATCGCAAACACAAACTTCACAAGCACACAAACATCACAAAAACAAGAAATTGCTCTCGATTTAATCTTTCGAACTAATAGTAAACTATCGAATCCCTACCCCGATGCTTAGTACGAATCCGAGCAGTAACCATTGGTTTGTGCTGAGAAAACTGCATAGTGGATTTCCCTACTACCTCTGACCAATGGATTTGTGCTGGAATTTTGTTTGGTAGTCCTTCGAATTAGACTCTTTTGGAATGATCATGGGTAGGCTAAGGAGTGGTAAACCTGCTTTTGTTATAAAATACGGGGTAGTTTCTAAAGTGTCGCCCTCACTCCCCATCTATAGCGCTTCTTGTATTGTTCTGCACTAACATATTTTATTTATTTTACCTTTCTCTCCCCACTTTTTTACGAAACTATTTATCTAAGCTGTTTAGGAGCTTAGTCGTGTGGTGATTGATTACTTACATGGTGCTTTCCTCCCTTGTGAGCGCCACCCTTGTGACCATGGAACTTCTTATCGAAGTGATTATGCTTGTCGTGGTACTTTTTCATATGACCGTCGTCGAAGAACTTCTTTTGGTGGCCGTGTTCATGCTTGTGGTACACATTCTTGAACCCCTGGAGGAAAGTGAACACTTTGGACCTGAGAGCCCATTCGAAAGAAAAGGGGGCGTGATAACCACGCAAAGGCGGGCAGCATTAGCCTCGAGATTTTGTTACCTCCGGGCCACAATGGTAGTAGAGGAATTAGACTTAATTATAGAGATATTAAACTGGTTCCAGAGATATGGTACCCTTGCGCTCCTGAGCGCTTGGTATTTATTGCATTTTCAGTAATATGCGCTTTTTTATAAAAAAAATGAGCTCTTGGGGTCCTAGACACTGAAGATGTATGACTGCATATTTAAATAGCGTAGTTTCGTTTATTTTAATATTTAATAGAGGTTATATCAATATTCATATTTTCTCCCAAAGTACATGACTATAAGTGTTATCTCATAATTAGTAAAACAGATGTATAATATGAAATAGGAGTGGGTAAAACTACTAGCTTTTTTATGTCAACTGAAACCGGTGGGAGCATTTTTTAGAAAAGTAATTGTGGTAGCTTCTGGGTTCCCGTCCCCTAGGCTTACCTAAACAAAGGAAGCTTTCTTCGTTTTTTCTTTTCCATTTTTCTCTTTTTACGATGTATAACAATTAAAAAGAATAAAATGAAGCTAAATATACATATATTGAAAGTGATAAATTATTTCAGAAGAGGCATGGAAATATAGCAGCGAGAAGATATCGGGTAACTCCCAAAGTGGATGCGTCTTTTAAACCAACAAAACAGAAACTAAAATTTTACCAACTTTATTGCTTACCTGATAGATAGAGATGGTTTCAATGATATTTTCGGAACAAAATATAGTTTTCTATATGCAAACCTTTTGAGTAAAACTCCGTAGGCTTTGAAGAAAATACAATTAACTGCGTCCGTATCAAAGAATCTTTTCTTGCCAGTTATTTTCTAAAGACAAAAAGTGAATTATACACCGCATAACAGCGGAGAGTTCAGAGCATACTTATTCGAAAGCATCCATCGCTCCTTAACCACTTAGGATTTGGGTCTCTGCAAGACTGCATATGTAGCTCGATAACACATCGCACGAAACGGCGAGATACATTGCTGGGAGCTACTATCTCATTGGCCACACTCTCCCAACATGTTTCCTTCAGAATACGATCTTCTTTTGTCCTTAGACCATCAGATTCGCAATGAAAGATTCCTTGATAAGGACGCACTCTGAACAAACACTTCAATAGTTTTGCCTCAAAGGCTGAGTTTGGCAATTATTTTGTTGGAAAAAGTTCTCTGAAATGGATTGAAACTTTTGTGAATCAGGCAACCAATAAAGTTCGTGAGATTTTCCTTTCTCTTTTGTGTGTTTAAAAAACAAGCTTCTGTTACTTGATACTTCAAACCCCATTCAAGAGAGAAAATGATTGGTTCTTGGTAAATAAAAAATACTACTGAAAAAAATTATGGCTAATAAACGCAATTTCAGAGAAGAAAAAAAGAAGCAAAATGGCAAGATCTTGAAAATAAAATTTAAAATTGAGTTGTAGACGAGTGAAGGTGACGGTCTTTTGTGTTTGAAAATACTCGTATGATCCTTTTAAAGGCAAAGGAAATTTTAGGTTGGAATGACCTGCAGGAATTTTCTGATCATCATACACCTTGGGGTCATTGCTTCATGAAACTCAAAAATCTAGCAATGATAACTAAAGCTCAAAATATTCAAAGAATCCTCAAAGTGTTTGAGAGCTAAAATTGACCTTTTCACAGGAATATTATAAACTTAAGAAAGGAAACAACTTTTGAATGGCCTAAATATCCTAACCAGATCAAACTCTATCTTTTGTTATTCCAAGCAATATAGCTACAGATATAAAAAAGTACGAAAACTCTTAGTTAATACTAGTTAATACAGTTATTACAGCGGTAATGGCATGCTGCACAGATGTAACAAAATTACCCTCGATATTATTATATAAAAGATAAGCAATGCCGAAAAAAATGTATCCATCGATGTAAAGGTTCATAGCTCGATAGATAAAGAAATGATAGAGCGGGTTGGGTTTGTAAGTCGCATCTCTCATTGAAGACCGAGGATGTATAAATTAAAATGTCTTTGGCATTTATTAATAAACGTTCTTTACTCGTCTGTGATTCCTTTAAAGTTTACTTGATCAAAAACAAATGATAAACTATTGGCCTGAATGGAAAAGTGGAACTTTTCAATGTGTCTATTACTAATCCCTTAAAATCTTTCAGGAGAGAATAATGAAATAACTGGATGGAGAGGGGGGGTGGGAGTTGTTTTGAGCCATACGGAGAGAAGTAGAAGATAATCGTTGTCTCAGCTGGGCATGTGGGGCACCAGTTCGTGGGGAAACAGGATCAGTAACGGCATCTAAATACTGTGACAACGGCACCGCAATGGATGGTATCGATCATAACATCATCCTCATAAAAGTCATTAAAACAATGATGAAATTTGAGATTCCTTTACGAGAGATAGTGAGAGCAAAGAAGATTTTGATAGTTTAGAAGTTAGTTAAGTAAACTTTTTTGTAGGTTAAGAATTTTTGATTCTGATCTCTATGAATAATTTTGTGTCTGGAATAATACTTTCCTTTTTAATACAGGGTGATTTTTTTTACTCAGTAAAAATATTTTAAATATTTCTATCATTCTAACCCATTTGTTCTTCTTCAAAATGACGGTACGGCCTAGACCCAGGAAAATACTCTACCTCACACACATTTTGGCTTCTTCTAACTTTTTCACATCTTAACAAACCTTTTTTTTCTCATTGTTTAAAGCTGAAATGACCTCGCTAGTTTTCACTAAATAACAATAAGAATACTTGTGATTTACGTCTTGAAGGTCACTTTAATAACGCTCATCAATCAAAAGATGATACTAATGAAGATATTAATAATGATGACCAAAATATTGACGTGCTCAATTGTGGAGATGGAAATTTTTACCTTTTTGTGATGTCCCTTCTTGTGATGACCCTTTTTGCCGAGCTTGTGACCTTTGTTCCCTTTATAAGCTTTGTTATGTTTACCATGATGGTGATGCTTATGATGGTGACCTTTAAAATGCTTGCCGTGTTTGTCGTGATGCCCCTGTGAGAAAGTATTAGGTCAGAAGATATTAAGGGACATCCTCTGGTCGAGGTCAGCACACACAAGTTTCTGTTTTAAAATGTAGCGCCAGAACCATGCGGGATTAGCCTGAGAAATGTGCTACTGTGATTGCTAATTCTACGCTGAAAATAAATTTAAAAAAATATATTCTATTACAAAAATTACACTAATTTAGACCTCAATTTAGTAATAAACTTCGATTTCTCATTGTATAATTTAGCATCTTCCATTCATTTACTACCTTCCATACATTTGCATCTCACATTCATTAATCATATTCCATTTATTAAACATCTTCCATTCATTTAGCATTTTCCATTTATATAGCATCTTCCATTAATTTAATATCTTCCATTTATTTAGCGTTTTCCATTCATTTAGCATCTTTCATTTACTTAGAAACTTCCATTCATTTAAGATCTTACACTTATTCAGGATCTTCCATTTATTTAGCATCTTAGATTCATTTAACATCTGCCATTGTTAGGCATTTTCTATTTATTTCGGATCTCCATTAATATAGGATTTTCAATTCATTTACCCGCTTCATTCATTTATTGTCTTCAATTCATTTAGGGTCTTTCATTCATTTAGAATCTTCCATTCATTTATGGCCTTCTATTCATTTAGTTTTTATGCAGGCTAATTGTTAACAAAGTATATCTAGAAATCTCTACTACTCAAATGCTGGACTTAAATCAACCAATAGGGATCGAGACACTGTCAGGGAAGTTCCGAACACGAGACTTCAGTGCAAATCTGTTAAAGCATTCGACATTTGGGTTTGTTTTAATCAAATTCTTATCCAAAGTGGCATGAATTAAGCAAAATTGTAACATTTGTATCAATAAAACTAGCGTTATTCTTGTTAAACACTGACGGACAGAACTCGACTTTAGGGCATGTGAGAATTCCTGTGAGACCAATGAAAGGTGTTGTTACAATTAAGATCTGATGCAAGGGAAAAGGCGAAGAATCACTTGTTTTTATCTCACGGCAGAATTAAACTATACGACCGGTTCCTGATATACTTGATTCTACTGATAAATCAATTTTATAGATAGATTTGGCAAATAATAAATAATTCCAGCCAAAATTAAGCGAGTAATTATGTGGTCGCTAAGACATACGTATAGGGAAGAAATAGCCTTCGAGTGGCCTGCAAGTCAGACGTGCAAATTATATAAGCATGCAGCCTGTGAGACTACTTCTAAGAGTAAATGGGAATCGTGTGGTTCTCTGATTGTAACCTTACCAAAGAGATAAGTCCCAAACTAGAACATCTAAAAGATATAACCTCAAACTAGAAAATCTCAAAATTCTTTTCTTACCTTTTTGAAAAGCTTTCCAAATTTTCCGAGCTTGTGTTTCTTGTGGCCATGTTTGTCGAAGTATCCTTTATGGCCTTTGTGTCCTTTCTTGTTGTGGTGGCCTTTGTGAAGGTGTTTTTTATGGCCAAAATTCTTATGCCCTTTGTGGAAATGGTGGTGACCTGGAATACACAGAAGAGTAATTGATCCTTGGTTTTTGGTCTGATTAAGGAGTCAAAGACTCAATCATACAACTTTGGGCAATGATACAAAGATACTAATTAACAAGTTAATTTCTAATACAATAATAATAGTAGGGATTCTATGTTCTGAATTACTCATAATGAGCCCCCATAGCTCCTCGAACCAACCTCCTCCCTTAAAATGGGGATGAATTCAAATAAAATCAGTACGATGATTAGAGGTTGATAGAGTTCATATTTAAATCCTTTTCTTTTTCTATGTTTTCTATTTTTATTGATTCATCTTTTTCACTTTCTATTAACACATTTTTTCTATCTCCCATTAATCCCTTCCACAATCGTAAGGTAACATCCTTTTCCTACTCTCTCACCTGCTGCTGGGATTAAGTCATGAGTAACATAATAGGCCACCTGCTGGCTCTCTGCACTGCTTAAACCTGAATCTGGCTCTAGCCCAATAGGTACCAACAGTTCTGTCCCGCCTTTTCGTGCCGACGAGAAATCGAGGTAGGCTAAAGTTGCTACCAGAGCCAGCGCAAGGTGCCCCAGCTGAAAGGGAATGGAAAAAAATGGAAATGTCAAACACTTGAACAAACTAAGTTATTTTTTTTTTACCTAGAATGGTAGCTTTGTTAATGATACGGAAATTTCTCAATTGGAAGTGGATGGAAGACTTTTAAAGGTGGAAACAAATATTTAATCCAACACACACACACACACATATATAATATATATATATATATGTATATATATATATATATATATATATATATATATATATACATATGTATATATATAATATATATATATATATATATATATATATATATATATATATATATATATATATATATATATATATATATATATATATATATATATATATATATATATGAAACGCAGCTAAACTAGTAATGGTTTGCATCCTCGACACAGGATCGGGAACGCCTGGAGGACGCTCCGACGCTTCTGATCCACACCTAACAAGTGGCTGGGCATCAAATAGACCAATGGCGCTAGAATGGGCTACTAGGCCCTAAGTACTTAATTACAATGTAACTAATGACTTCCCTACGAAATGACCGTTGATTTCGATGCGCTTAGAGATAGATCACTTGAACCTTACACTTCCCAATTTTTGATGTGGTAAATCAGAGTATGAAATTTCGCGCCAAAATAAAATTAATATTCGGACCAAGGTCGAATTTAGTTCAAACACTTTTGGTGATTTCTAACCATATGAAAATTCCACGGACCAATTTGGTTAGGAACTCTGTCAACCAATACCCAAGTATAGAAGCGCACCCACAAACGAAGCTTTTTATTTAAATAATAAAACTCTTCACTTATCAGAGCAATAAGAGACGTGATGTATAATTACCCCCTCTTCGGGGCACCCTAACACAAAAACATACCTTGCACATCCCTGCGCATAAATTGTGAAATTGGATCTCGAAATGCGCTCTCTCCACAACGCTCGCAGGGTTGTTATTATCACAACTTCCAGCCAAACACTTCTTATATATCCACTCGGCGGATGAAAGTTTAGAGGAAGAAGCCGAAAGACGCGCCATCATTTCAGGTACCTATTCTCAATAGACTGACCCCCATTGCATGGGTTCTACCCCCCCCTCCCTTAAAAAAATCCCTCCACTTCCGTTCTTATCCCCCATTGGCTCCTTCCTACCCCCAAATCTCTCAGTTGCATTGATATTGTGCAAACGCGTGAAAAGTCAGTCTTAAGTGGCGATTTTCCGGAATTAATCTTCCAGAAGTGATTCATTGAATGAAGGGAAACTTCCGCCATTACAATGAGCATACTTTCAACTATTGTTTGTATGATTATCTATCTGCTGAATGTATGTTGATTATGAGTTTATATTTTGCAATGTATATATATATATATATATATATATATATATATTGAAAAATATCCAAGACAAATTGGTGCGGTTAAGATAATGGCATAATTATACAACTGCTCTCCTTCAGGTCCAGCATGTGATCCTATCCTCCTTGAACTAGAAGACGGCATAAGGGGATGACTTTGAAATCAGCTTTTGGGGGCTGACGGATGGGCCATCCTTAAGTGTTGTCTTCCAGTTTTGGAGGATAGGATCACCTGCTGGACCTAAAGCAGAGCATTTGACTAATTATCTTAACCGCATATATATATATATATATATATATATATATATATATATATATATATATATATATAAAGAAGTAGAAACTACAGGATCTGCGGGTGATTATACAACCACTACAGGGCTATGCTATTTTTTTTTCTGTCTTTCAAATAAATTTGAAGACAGAAAGAAAGATGCATAAACCTTGTGTAGATGACCTGACTATAAATACATATAGTACAAGAGGAATAAGAATTGGACGCGAATGAGCAAATGAGACAAGAAACTGGAGTTTTTTAAAGGCAAGAGAGAGGAACATTAGGATAATCCAGAATCAAAGGGAACAGAGGGCGGCACAGTGAAGGCGATCCTTCACCGAGAAGACAGAAATAACGCTTTAGGCATAATATAGTTACTGTGCCTGGTAGCTTGGCAGTAAAGCATCTGACCGGCAATCAGCAGACCCGGGTTAGAGTCCCGGCCAGGAATTCAAAACTTTTTTCCCCTGGCGTTATTTCTGTCTTCTCCGTAAAGGATCGCCTTCACTGTGCCGCCCTCTGCTCCCTTTGATTCTGGATTCTTCTAATGTCCCTCTCTCTTGCCTTTAAAAAACTCCGATTTCTTGTCTCATTTGCTCATTCGCGTCCAATTCTTATTCCTCTTGTACTATATATATATATATATATATATATATATATATATATATATATATATATATATATATATATATGTATATATATATACATATATGAAGAACAATAAGGGCAGGCCACACACAAACATTTATCTGGCAGAGCTTTTGGTAAATCCTTTTACCATCTTCAGTGATATATGTGTGTAATTAAGCAACATACCATGGACAATGATTAATTTACCCGTGGTGTGTCTCTTAAGTATACATAAGTAGCTAAATTATACATTTAGCCCCCCAAAAGATTTAGCTAAATTTCACTAATATGATTTTCCTCTCATCTAAACTCTCTATATAATTACTCATAAACTCTCCCCAAATAATTATGTACCCCTTCATCTTTTAGACAGCTCGCTGATGCCTTGCAGATAATTGACCCCGTGTCTCTTCCTTTCTTACGGTGACCCCATTTTACAGTCTCCTCCAAAGGGTCGTTATAGTAGCTAAGATTTGTTTAGTACTGTGTGCGATCATAATTTTTGGTATTAAATTATTTATGCTCTTTCGTGCTTTATATTAAATTTAACCCCCCCAAATATTTGTTGAGTAACAAATATGTACCTTCTCATCTACGTGTGTGGTGTTATCTGTCCTGATCATTTTGACCAACATATTTTTGAATAAAAATGCACTTTTTCACCTAAGTTGCAGTTTTATTCATCTTATAATGTGAAATGTATTTACATAACTCATAGTTTTGCTTAGTTTATATCTTTAATTTATGATTCATATATTACCTTTATTTGGTTGCAAGCTACTGTAAGTATTGTGATAGAAACCTAAGTGTCCGAATCATTATGGCTGTTACTATATCTATCTATATAATATATATATATATATATATATATATATATATATATATATATATATATATATATATATATATATATATATATATATATATATATATCATCTTATGAACGAAAAAGAATTAAGTCTCAATTATTAAATGTTTCGGTAAGCTCGAGCAATCATCTGATTTTCTTTCTTAACTGTATATTTTTAAACTACTAACAACCTCAACTTTTCCCTCAAACTTCTTGTTCATAGTTATCAATTGAAAATGAGAGGATTTAAATCCCTACTTTAAGTGTTCGTCCCTTCCCACGTCACTACTTTAACCTACTGAGGCCTACCTAGGCCATTTCCCCAATAAGGAGTGTTTCGAGATTGCAGCACAGCCTAGGTGAGTCTCTTATGAATGCCAGCGGAGAGAAAGAAGGTTAAATCAAATCGGATAATAATAATACAATTATTACATCATGACTGTAGAACAATTTAATAAAATTTATACCTCTCAACAAAATGGTGAGAAATCAAAGCCTTGTTATATTTTATGTTGATCTGCGTGTGGGAAAGATTCAGAGAATTTGCAACAGTAAAAGTCTATTTCAAGCTAAAAACAGGAACTAAAGGCCTATCAAAGTTATGCAACTTTATGGTTTTTACGTGTCAATTATGTTTGTATAGAATAGCTGTATAAATGTGTGGTCTCCAGAAATGTTTATGTAACGGTTTTCTTGACTAACGTGGATAATGAAAGTATAATTTAAAGTTTAAATAAATATTTCATTATACAAAATAGATTTCATCCATTTCTCATGCCTTTTCCCAGCAATATAAAAGTATATTTGCTTTTGAATTAAGCTTCGTAGGCTTTGAATTAAAAAACCTGAGTCTCTCTTCGAGTGAGTCTTTATCATGGAATCTTTCATTGCGAATCTGATTTATTTGCTTCAAAAGCTAAGGAGTTTTATTCAAAAGCAAATATCAACTTTTATTTCGTTGCAACATGATCCCGGAAACGAATGTAAACTACTTGTAAAATAAATTCTATTGTTTGGACTGTTTCCATTTATTTACCCAGATTGAAAAAAATGCACGAACTTTCTTGGAAATCTGATGTTTCTGTAGTTTACAATAAATTGGAAATTTTAGAGATGTTCTCATATCAGAGAGGTTTCCATGACCTATTACTGCTAAAAATTCTCAAGGGAATTTAAATTAACTTTTAAATGTCTGCTCATTTGCGCGAACTATTTCTTAAAACCAGACGTTAATGTTACGTTCTTTTAGCGCTTATATTTATGGTTGTCAATGCTGTTTTGTTGTCATCCTTACTCTTTTTAATAATTCTTGTACTTTCTACATATCCGCGTAGTTTGTTCATCTATCTGTCTGTCCCTTTCTTCTCTATCCAGTGTCCTCTTTGGTAACACAAATTCTCTTTATTTGTCAATAGTTTAAAGATAACTGCTGCCCTAACGTAGCCCCGGGAGCCCTTGAATCATGTTTTACGCTATAACTTTTGATCTAAACAAGTTGAAGCAACAAATTAGCTATCGAATGAAAAAGCATAATAATATTAATAATAAAAATAATGAATAATAATAGTAACTAAATACTACTTAATATTAAATTAATAATAATTAATGATAAAAATATATATTTATCTATCATTTTTCAGGAAATAATAGAAACTCAATTAGAATCTAGAAAACCATTTACAAGTTACAACTTCACAATGGCATGAAGCAAGGAGCTTAGAAAGTTCCCTGAGCGCATAGTTCATATCCCAGAACTTCCACGTAATGTCCACAGGCAAGTGTCAACTGGGCTCTCTAACAGATCTATCACCGAAACATTCCTGGTTGGATACCCTTCAGCTTTTATTAGTGGTTACCATCTTTCCATCAAGAAACAGGCGTTCCAGTATTTCCTTAATCTTCAGAATTTACTTAAAAATTTAGAAAAGCCCAATGTTCAAAATACTGTATATGAAACAGTTGAGTTTATCATTCCATTCTAGCAGTTCATAACAATGACTAAGTACAAAAATGAAGCTCTTTATGAAACTACCTGAGAAACATCGTGATCTGGTGAAAAGCAAAGAAAGCTCAAGTAACCTTGGAGGAAAAAGATGAGCATTTGTACTGGAATTAGACACCTTGTTTGATATAAGAGCTCCAAATACAATCTAGGAATACGGAACAAGAGTAATGTGAAACTGCAGCATATAAAAGAACAAGATAAAACTAATTTTTTGAACGTCACAAAAAGTTTCAAGTTTTACTCCATTGTGATACTTAGCATGTACTTAACAAATAGTTTCTTAACATGTACTGTTTTACAGATGAGGTAGAACAAAAGGCAATTATTCAGGTGATGGCAATACATGGTGTGATTCAACTGACAACGAGGCTAGCACAGGGGACATGGATTACCAACAGTCTCGTTATGGATGTTCTCACCGTCAAGACACTGTAAATAGTGTGACTTTGACGTTTTCAAGTAAGGTCATGACATTTAATGTCATCTGCAATACAGTTGATAGTCTTGGTTGATCAGACAATTAGGTTAAGGCTATGGTTTCTGCCGCCATGAATGCTTGAGGGCTGTTCGAATAAATTCATCATCTCAGTCTCAACAACATGTAGCAACAGATAAAGTCCAAGTATAATATCAGCCAGAGTCTCATTTCCAATTTTTATTTAAACCCTTCATTGTACGATGCCTTACACTGGGATGGAAAGGGGCTTAAATATGTTGTCGAAAATATTTTTGCCATCTATAATTTTTCTAGCATAGCTCAGGCTAAAGCTTCAATATATTTACTGAAGATATGGGAACTTACGAATAATGTTACTTCCCTTGTTTTTGCTACTACATCCAGTAACAGTAAAGTTTACAGACTATCTGCTAAACTGCTAGAGTAAATGCCGAACAAAAAGAGGTTTATCTGGTATGTCGACAAATCCTAGTATGATCAATTATGGAGGAGCTATTTGGTAAGGTTAAGGAACATGTCCGAGAAAAAGTCAAAGTTGCTGGTTATTAATAGTAAGTGGCTGGAGGAAGAGAAGAAGCATAGCAAAGAAATACTGCAAGAAATTATAATAGCAGAAAGGCTTCCAAGATCTGACGACAGGGAAATTGCTGTACTGACATCATTGTTCTTGAAGAACGCATCCTCTAGGTCTTCATTTGATTCGACAAAGCGCCATCCTTCAAGCAAGATGGATGGCGAGAAAGAAACTTCTACTCCATGAAAATACTGATATTTACAGATCAACTTGAATACTATGAAACACAGTATCAATACTAGTAAGACTCACACCATCCTTGCGTTGTTCTGTATGTATGATGTTAATGTCTGCTTAGCTTTCTGATGCAGTACTTAATAAGATGGAAAACCACAAATAGTACCTGGCGCAGGAAGCTGTGCCATTTTCCTATTCACCAGTAGATTAAGTGACACATTGAAGCATGACATTTCGGCCAGGTTACTTGCTACTGAGAAGCCAGATTGTTCCAGAACAGGAAAGCTTCTATTGAAGAGAATCACAGCTAAGATCATCTTAGTTGATCTCATTGGCCCAGAATCTCATTTACTGTTGGATACACTGAAAATTGGATCCGAGTAGCTTCTGGAACTTGTCACGTCTTGGTCACAAAATGAGGAAGGCCGAAAAGGGTTGGACTATGTTAAGGCTCTGAGAGTGACGAATGGCATTTTTTTACGTGATTTTAATATGATGGGCCAGTTTGCAAATATCATAACAACAGATGCCAACAAATGGACTATCTCCCTCAATCTGTGGAATTCAACAGACCCGAATTTGACATATCTAAGAAATAAACTCTCAACAACTGACTGTGCATATGCCATTAGAAAATTAATCAGCATGTAATGCTTTCACTTCTTGATTGATTAGAATCTTGACAAAATGGTGAGCTAAAATTTCTCATCAATAATGCGCCTTGTCTGTTTTGATTGTGAGAAAACCAACGTTGTGATATTTCTGAAATCTTGGCATGTACCAATGAGCCTTTTCTTTTTTAAGCCTATAATTATTCTATAACTTGAAAAGATAATTAGAAAAGCTTCCATTTAATGCCTATTTTGTGCTCTATCTTATTTATATAAAAAGTTAGAATAAAAAACATGTTTCAAGGTACCCCTGAACTAGTGCTTTTGGCCGATTTCAAGGCAGAAAATTTAAAGATCCATGCGGTAATGACTTCCGTATTTTTCAGGCCAAAAAGCATGGAAAAATGTACAGAAACCTATGAAAATAAGAAAAAGCTGAATTTTGAACAGACTTAACTTGACGAGTTGTGTCAGTTTCCTAGGTACTATAGGTCCTCCTACATTCATTCAAGATGGAAAGTTTGAGAGGAATCGGTTTTTGAATGGATCACTATTGTGAGTGGAAAATTTATCAGTCGGAAAACACAAATTATAGTCATAGACCATCTGTGCTGGTAATTATTGACAATCTGAGGAGCCAGCCATTCAGCGTTTGATTTACTCGTTTGACCAGCGTGTTGCTACGGGAATTCCCTGGGATGATAGAAATGTGCTATCTCTGTCTGCTGCAATAGTTGATTAAACAGTCCTGCCTGGAATCGCAAGGCAGAGTTCGTTATGACTTTGACTCTCGCTCCGTATCGTGGCATGTAGCCACAGAAGATGGCTTACTTGATAGACTTTAGGCGTCATATCTCTTATGGAGAAGGCTTTAACCCATTTAGGGTATCCACAGACGAATGTGAGAAGTTACCTAAATCTCTTTTTGGTCGTTGAGAATGGGCCGAAAGAGTGACCCCAATACAGAGAGCCTAACATCTCGTCGGGAGATAAAAATTGTGTATACGGCGGTTTCGTGTTGCGTTGTAGTTTCCATTTCGAACTTGGTTAGGCATACCTTTCCAGACTAAATGGGCCGAAATCGAATTTAGAGTTGAGTGGGTTCCTAAATGACCCAAATGTGCACCTGGTCAAACTCAAGCTTGCGAAAATGAGGGGTAAGTTTTCGTCCCAATAAACCTTGGAAAAGATCGCAAATAATTAATAGATGTGCGAGAGGAGCGCAAAGTTATTTTTTGTAGTTTAAGCGAAGTAGAAGACTTGCAAATTCCTGGCTGTTTGCAAGGGCTTTATAATCCAGTGGGAAAAGGATGGAATAGCATTAAAACATTGGGCTGAATAAAGGGTTTAAGGTTTTCCCTTTGTGCAAAGCAGATGAAGGTAAGGTAAAGGTTGGGCGTCCTCTGTGGCAATTGCAGTTCCGGAGAGTGGGTCTCTCATATGTTCCTTTCTCGAAAAATGTTTTATGTTATTAGTGAATTTGCTTATGCATTCAATGGCACGTTTCTTGCTTGGCGAATGTTTTGTTTCGTTAAGGGGATAACATATTTGTTCATTAGTCACTTTTCAAATTCTTTCGTTCAAAATTAGCATTTTTGGGTTTGGTATATTATTTTATTGCAAATTTTCTGCACTTTTTTATGGTATAATTATTTTTTAGCAACATGACTAGAATATAGTGAAAATTAAGATAATGCAAAATTGTATACATTCGTCAAAAACTTTTCTTAGATATTTAAAGTTAATTTGTGATAAACAAAACAAAATTACACCATTGATTTTTATATCATTCTACTGAAAATTTTATGCACTTTTTATATTATAGATTTTGTTTTAGCAAAATGACTAGAACATAGTGAAAATTATGATAATGAAAAATTGTATACATTCGTGGAAACTCTCCGTAAATATTTAAAATTGATTTGTGAACAAAATGAAAATCTATACCATGCGATTTTAAATATTTGCTAAAATAAAAGGCGCCTGAGAACTGATTTATATTTTTAGCATCATTCGAATATAGGGCATTCAGAACACCACTACTATTCACCTAATCCCCCCTTTTCCAACTGAGAACAAAACCTATAGTTGATTTTTTCCGAACACAAATTTACATGCAACTAAAGAAAACTGATTGCAAATTATAACTAAATCATAGGTGCATCGTTTGATCTTAAATTGAGTTTGAATGCTTAATTTTTAGTAATTCTATAGCCATTTATATGATATCAGCTTTCAAGGGGGGGGTTCTGAAAGAACTCCCTGTATCCCCAAAACGGCGCCGTAGGTTATTATGATTTGGGCAGGAATAAAAGGGGCTTTTAATGAGCGTTAATTTCATATATAATAATCTAACGTAAGAAAAAGTTAAAAAAATGAATGTGGTATCGCCCTAATGGAATGCACCCAATATTGCACACAATCTGTAGATACATAGAATTCCATTTGTTTGAACATAAGTTTGAACTGTTTTAAAACTAAATAAATGCTTAATAACTCTTTGCTGAATACTTAATAATTTAGTGCGGCGTCTTTGAATGCAAACCTAAAGTTACCTAGAACCTCCCAATCTTTTTCGCATGGTAACTCTATGATTGCTCCTACGCCAATGTTAGAAACTTCATTTGATAGTCGGGATGGAACATCTTTTGACCTATATTTTCTAAAAGATATTTTTTTGCGGAGTATTACCATTATAAGGGGAGTAATATCATATTTATTCTTGGCTTGTAAAAATAAAGTTAATGGGAGAAGGGTAGTTCCAGCATTCTTGACTGAACTTCGGTGAAAGATGATCAGTCCTAAAAAATGTAATGAGTTTAAAGTCTGAGGGCAAGGGAATTGCCTCACCGCTCTGATTTGCTCTGGAGATGTAACTTTAGAATTTATTATGAAACAAAGAAGTCTACGGAATCAACACCACAAACGCATTTCGTCAAATTTATTCTTAATTCGCTCAATCGCAATCGACTGAAAGGTTGTTCTATGTGCTGTTTATGTTTTGCCGCATCCTTACTGGCCGCCATGAGGTTGTATACTTATGCAAAAGTAAATCCTGACCTTCGTAATGCATAGTCGATGAAACTCTGGAGTGAATATGAACTATTGTATAACCCTTGAGGTAGTATATAAAAGGAGGTTGAGTATTATGTTAGAAAGAGGCGTTACCATTTTTTCCAGACAATGATTGATTAAAAGGCTGATATCGCATGTCGATATACAATGGAGGCATTCCAACAAAATGTTTTTGAACCATATTTTATTTCAATATATATATATATATATATATATATATATATATATATATATATATATATATATATATATATATATATATATATATATATGTATATTTGGTTATAACACTGTGAGGGAATCCCCACGTTGAAGATCTTTAGCAGAAAGGAACTCCCATAGGCAGCAGAAGGCCCGGCTAGGCCTAAAGTGGTAAGCCTACCCACCCCCCCTTCAACAAGCGGTAGCCTCGAATCGAGTCTCCCACGATTTACCTTTATGCAGGCTAAAATAGCTCTGCAAGAAGATTCGAGGCCCTTCGAGAGTAGAGCTGTTTCCCGCTAACCCCCAACTCCGGGGAGAGCCTCGGACATAAATAACGCTCAACGGCCCGGAAGAGACACAGAGTTGAGAAGTCTCGCCAGAACCCAGAAGATTTTCCTATGGTTCCGGGTCAAGTGCTAGCAACAAAGCAAAGTGACAGCTGGACTATTTTGTGTATTTGGAATTAGCCCCAGCCAAGAGGAAATTCAACTGAACGATCGCCCCAAGTGATTTTCCTGACTTCTTTCATCAACTCCTGTCGAAGCCCTCCTTATTTCGGGTAGCCGAAATACTCTCCCCTGGACCGGAAGTTACTGCCCCCCCCATTGCTTTTGCAGAACCATCCGTACTCCAACCTCCCGCTCTGAAGTCAGAGCGGTCTCACCTCACGTACAGAAGACATCCGTAAGCCAACCCCCCTCCCCCTTTCAGTAACCCAATTAAGTTAATCTTCCCCCTTCGTTTATTGATGTGATTTTTGCCCGTTAATTCTCTGAGGTAATTTTACCCTTCAATTCTCTTATTAATTTTTTTGTGTAAATAAAATTCTATTTTTGTACATGTCTCTTTAAATAACCTTGAACTTTGCCATTGTCCATAATTTACCTGACTTCGTTGCACTCTCTCGTTACTCAGCCCGTCTGAACGCATGGTTTTCCATCCCTTTTGTCGGTTCGCTTTCAAGTTATTGGTCCTCTTCCATAGATATAATATGGTATTGATATAATGTAATGTCATACCACGACATATATCTATATTAATATACATATTATATAAAGCTAGTGTCATGTGTGTTGGGGTTTTTACGACCCCGTGTCATTTTAATTTCGACATTAGAAGTTCCCTTTTTATTCACGTACATCCCATTTATTTTAATTTTTGTATTGTATTGGCAGAAGGCAAGTTCAAGTTATTTGAAGAGCATTGGAACGTAATCTATTTAGATTTTGTGTTGGACCCCAGGTAATTAATTTTTTTATGGTGTTCGAATTTTGGAGTCTCTCCTGGTTATTAATCCAAAAGAGTTAAGGTCTTTTGGTGTCCTAATTCCGGTAGGACCATTTTAATCTTTTTTCCGCTTAGAAACAGCAGAGGTAGGTAGGTAGCTGTATCTTAATTTTTTTTGTGATCAAGTCCTTCACGAATATTCAAGTATTCGTTTCGTGTGGGTAGTGTCCTAGTTCGTTCGCGTATCAGTGTTCCCTCAGTTAACTGCGTAAAAATGTCATCCTTCAAAAAATTCAAGATTCAGGGTGAAATGTTAGGTCTTTCGGGCAAAGACCTGCTAAATTACGTACAGGAAGAAGAGAGGAACGAACGGGCAGAGCGAAGGGAATTGGAGATGGAGAAGAACAAACTGAAGATGGAGATGGAGGAGAACAAACTGAAGATGGAGATAGAGAAGAACAAAATGGAGGAGAACAAAATGAAGATGGAGATGGAGATGGAGAAGAACAAAATGAAGATGGAAGAACGTGAACAAATTAGGCAGCATGACCTGGAAATGAGCCGAAATCAAATGGATTCTCAGTCAATCGGTTTCCGGGCTGAAATTCCCCAAACTTCTTCAGTCCTCTTCTTGCTTTCAATGATGGAGAGGACTTTGGTTCATTTTTGGCCCATTTTGAGAGAATCTGTCAGATCAATAGATGGAATCTCGAAAATGATGGCGTCGCCCGCTTACTTCCCCTCCTAAATGTCAAGTTAAGGGATATCTTCGTATCCCTTCCCCCGGAAGCAACTTTGGACTATTCCACGTTAAAGTCCGAATTGTTAGCCACTGTTTATATGAATAGCGAATTCCATCGCTCCCGATTTCGCCAGGAAAGGATCCGCCCTGGCCAAACATTTCGAAAACACCGGTACATCCTCCAAAGAAACCTTCAGTGTTGGCTGGATGAGTGCAAATTCCCCAGGTCTACGAGTCCCTTCTGGACTTCTTCCTTAGGGATCATATTTTAGCTGCTGTGGCTCCCGAAATTCGCGCCTTGATTAAGGATAAACGTTGCGCCACTTTTAAGGAGTGCTTGGAAGAGGCCGATGTCTACGCGGGTAGTCACGATTTATACCCTAAGAATGTTAAAAAGGCTCCCCAATCACCCCCAAAACTAAATTTTATGGCCCTAAGACCCCCCCTAATTTGGTTCCAAGATTTACCAAAGTTCCTAGTCCCTCGAAGCCAAGAAACTTCCATCCATCGGAACACCGAGACGTTAAGCCCCTAGTTTCTTCTCTTCCGGTTTTGCCGTACCAAAAGAACCCAATCGTCTGTTACACCTGTGGAGTTCCCGGCCATTACCGCACGAACTGTCCTTAAAACTCCCGATTCGCAAACTCTCAATCCCACCAAGTACACCAAATCTGGGCCGCCCCTGATCCTCCTCCGTCGCCTCAGAAGACTCCCGAACCTTCCTCGCCTGCCAAAGACCCGGTCCATCAGGTAAATTTTCTCTTTAATGAGAACAACCCTGGTGGATTGAAGTTCGAGAACGGAACTGTGAACGGTCGCCGAATATCCACCCTCCTCCGTAACACCGGGTGCACCTGTATTATAGTGTCTGAGGACCTACTCCCCCCTGTTGGGCCCGGCCACAAGAAATTTGCGGTGGTCCACGACTACCTTGGCCGGGCCAGTCGTTTCCCAGTAGTTCGTTGTCACATCGAGTGTGACTATATGTCTGGTTGGGCCGAAGTGGTAGCGGCCCCAATCCAGTTCTTCTCCGTTTTATTCGGTCAGAACCCCGTAATTCACGACCATCCCGTGGCCAAGCCCGTAATTACCCGTACACAGGCAGCCCTGGAATCTTGTGCACTTGTTTCCCTGAAAACCACCAAAGACCCGGAGTTCCAAGACCTCCGGAGCGATAAGTTTTCCTGGGCCCAGAAGGAGTGCGCAACTCTCCCCCCTTTGGGAGAAAACTGAAGCCCTCGAGCGTGAGTCCACCCGAGGCAACAAACGAGTCTCGTATCTCGTGAAGAAGGACTTATTGAGAGGTTTGAGACCTAATTGGACCTTAAGTCACGAGAACGAAAATTCAAGCCTGGCGCGAAGGTTCTGGTGCTACTTCCCACGGGAAGCAACAAAATCCTTAGCCAGTGAAAGGGACCCTACCCCGTCCTCAAGGCTAGAGGACCCGTGGATTACCTTATCCATACTCCGGCGGGAGCGAAGGTTTTTCACGTGAATTGTATATATATATATATATATATATATATATATATATATATATATATATATATATATATATATATATATATATATATATATATATATTATATCATCAATGTTCCTAATTAAATATGATTTTTTTGATCCACTAAATTGTTAAGTTTTTTTTTTTGTCCCATATTTATGCCTCCATTTAATTGTATCCTTTTTTTTTTTTTGGTCCCACTGAAATGTCGCCAATGTTCTCCTGTGATTTTTCATTTGTTTAAAATTGTATTAGTTGAATTCTCTATAATCGACCTGTTTAAGGGTTATGCCTGTAAATTCCCCGCTGAGCTCAGATTTACGTTTTTTTTGTGTGTACACCTGTCGTAGCAGGTCAGAATTTCCCTAGACCTTTGATAATTCTAGTTTGACAGGTTGGGATGATCCTTTCCTACGCAACTGCTCTGTAAAGCATCATATTTTGGTTAGGAGATGTGTGAGGGAATCCCCACGTGCAGCAAAAGGCCCGGCTAGGCCTAAAGTGGTAAGCTTACCCCCCCTTCCCCTTCCACAAGTGGTAGCCTCGAATCGAGTCCCCCACGATTCACCTTTATGCGGGCTAAAATAGCTCTGCAAGAAGATTCGAGGCCCTTCGAGAGTAGAGCTGTTTCCCGCTAACCCCCAACTCCGGGGAGAGCCTCGGACATAAATAACGCTCGACTCCCCGGAAGAGACACAGAGTTGAGAAGTCTCGCTAAAATCCTGAAGATTTCCCTATGGTTCCAAGTCAAGTGCTAGCAACAAAGCAAAGTGACAGCTGGACTATTTTGTGTATTTGGAATTAGCCCCAGCCAGGAGGAATTCCACTGAACGATCGCCCCGAGTGATTTTCCCGACTTCTTTCATCAACTCCTGTCGAAGCCCTCCTTATTTCGGGTAGCCGAAATACTCTCTCCTGGACCGGAAGTTACCGCCTCCCCCCCCATTGCTTTTGGAGA
Organism: Ceratothoa steindachneri; assembly: GCA_963969495.1. Classification (NCBI taxonomy): domain Eukaryota; kingdom Metazoa; phylum Arthropoda; class Malacostraca; order Isopoda; family Cymothoidae; genus Ceratothoa; species Ceratothoa steindachneri. The sequence goes on from OZ018336.1 coordinate 66,406,899, forward strand.
ACCATCCTAACTCCAACCTCCTGCTCTGAAGTCAGAGCGGTCTCACCTCACGTACAGAAGACATGCGTAAGCCAACCCCCCTCCCCCCTCCAGTAGCCCAATTGAGTTAATCTTCCCATCTTCGTTTATTGATGTGATTTTTGCCCGTTAATTCTCTGAGGTGATTTTACCCTTCAATTCTCTTATTATTTTTTTTGTGTAAATAAAATTCTATTTTTGTTCATGTCTCTTTAACTCTTTAAATAACCATGAACTTTGCCATTGTCCATAATAGCCCGTCTGAACGCGTGGTTTTCCGTCTCTTTTGTCGGTTCGCTTTCAAGTTATTGGTCTTCTCCCATAGATATAATATGGTATTGATATAATGTAATGTCATACCACGACAAACACGTAGGGAAAAAGAAAGATTGATTGGAGCTAGCACCATCGTTATTTTAACATTTTCAAACTCACAATGGCTTATAAAATAGAGAGACACCGTATTTATACAAAGCAATGTTTTCCCTATAGGGTCAGATTTTTTATCACCTCTGATAAGTTTCATTTGAGGAAGAAAGATAGGACTATATCTAAGGAAAACAAACCGGGGCAAATATTTACATTTCTCTCCTTTGTGCTGGAGATTAGGAACGATTCATGTATATATATATATATATATATATATATATATATATATATATATATATATATATATATATATATATATATATATATTAACATTTGTTTACCACTGTTAACCACTGTTAAGTGAAACCATGAATCATCTCTCTAATTTTTATTCGCGGGCGACTCTACATCTCACTATGTCAGTCGGTCGGTCTGTCGGTTGGTGCCTGTTTTCCATTTTTTTTTGTAATGACATTGTAACTAATCGGCCGATTTTAACGAAATTAGCATCCTTATATTGTTTTACATTATATTTCGAATGTTATGACTTCCATGGTCTTCCCAAGGTTCCCATGAATTATTTTGTTTTGGCAATAACATCATAACTATTCGGCCAATCTAACGAAATTTGAAACCCTTATGTTTTTTGACATTCTCTTTCGAATGATATAACTCCCAGGGTACTCCTAAGGTTAGCCTTTGAATCATTGAAACTTTTGTAGGTCGTAAGGTCATAAATCAGAATAAGTGAGAGCACGCGATTTTTTGGTTATCAGACCTTGTTTTTGTTCTTTTGCACTTTTTCCAATTTGGGCCATTTTTTAAAGATAATGTCTCCATCGTATCTTTGGTCTTCTTTACGGTCGCCTTCAAGTGGAGGCTAAGCGGTTATTTGTATATCCATCAATTGTCTTGAATCTTGCCACATGGCTTGTCCAGCTCCATTTCATGTTTCATATTGTTTTTATTATATCTTAAAGTTTGATATATTTACCTATGCATATATGTATATGTAGCATTTTCCTTGCTCCATAGGACGAAAAGCACTCCGTGACACTCAAATTTCAGGCATTGTTATGCTTACGCACTCACCGGATCTTCTCGCTCACGCAAAAACTCTGCGATAGATTCCTCTTGCGAAACGTACCTAATGCCAGCGAATAACAATTTCCTTAGAGATGCTCCCAAAAGAGAAAACAACATGAAGTGGATGATCCACCTTTTTAGACATACAACAACACTTATCTGAAACTCATTCTCACAAACCTCCTTTTGTATCCTAACCTCACTAAGCCGCGCCCATCAACTCATTAGAGTAATTCTAACTCTGCCTTCTTTTTTACACATATAAAATCCATAACTTAGCTCTTATGAAGAAACGTTTTGATAGTCATTAATTACTAGCTGTTGGTCATTACAATTCCCAACTATGCACACATATAATTATTACAAAAAACGATCAACTTCCACCATATTTTCCATTCAGGCTCTAAAGATAAACTTCATTCAGGTTTCAACATTCATGAGGTGGTGGGATATTCAGGTCGATATTTGTTAAAATAATTATAAAATGGTCATATTTATTATTAACTATTAAAAGTTGTTGCAAAGATTTAATTAATCTCGACTTGTGTGGCTAAAAATATTTGAGCCAATATAATAGAGAAAGTGAAAATAGAGTTACTGTCACAAAAGCTACACAACTTCATTTCAATCTTCATATGCTGTAGCCCCCTTCAACTACAACTAGTGACAGGACATATTTGCACCTATAACTCTATGGAACTACAACTCAACAACTATGCACAACCACAACCGTCCCACCATGATAAGCACAACCTGTGTTATTTCCTTGCATCAGTTTCAGGCTGCCTCGCTTTACTCGTGTTTAACCCAAATTGAGCTGCTCTTCTCATTTGATACATCAAAAACTCAACTACTACTGTATCCTGCCATATGCAGTAATTGAACATTTTTCGCCCCTTCTAAGAAACTCTACAGACTTGAGCCATCAAACCCTCCGAAGCGGCATTTTGGAAAATTTCAACCCATTTAAGGCCCCCCAAATGTTATTTTTCGCTCGTTCCACCGAACTTTCACATCTTTCCTCTGAAGATCTCATGAGTAAATCAAAGGATACACTAGAAACACATGAAATTCTATCCCTGCAGACCCCATGTGAAGAACTCACTACGGCTACCTCAAGAGCTCTCAGTCACAGCTTTCAGACAAAAGTGATTTCCATCACAAAGTATCCCTCGCAAAACTTCCGCCAGCAGATAGAGGAGCACTAGCCCCTATCAAGGAGGTGCTTGAAACTGCCTCACGAAAACTGGCCACTCTCGAAACATCAAGAGATTATTTCATGAGACGCTCAGCGTCTCGAGCACACAATCTCTCGCTGGATCGAGGAAATCTCCTGTTAGATCGCGAAACTCTCCCAAATTTAAGGATGGCATTTTCTGGTAGTAAAGGCAATACGGTAGCCCATGACAATGCTGTTACCCGGTTTCAATGAGAATGGTACTCACTTACAATGTTATGTACACAATCCATATTACATACAAACAAGGAGAAAATACAGGGTTTACGCGTGTAACATCTATATATGGATACACAGTCTGCAATACACAGTTTCTGCATCTTTCTTTCTGCCTTCGGAACCGTTTTTGAACCTTTAAATTATGACTGGGTTGAAGATATGGTAGAAAAATCCCTTGGAACTACCTTCTATCCTGGGGAGATAAAGTGTTTGATAGTGTTGCGGTTTTTGTAGGTTTGATTTTCTGTGACTTTTAGCTCAGCGGTAGACCAGCTCACCGACAATCGAGGATTAATAATTATCACAATAATTACCCGAGAGGGACTGGGAGGTGATCACGGGGTGAGTCACTTCGTCGAAGACCGTCACGCCTCTGTAAGTCTAAAGATTTTCTGGAGAAGACCACGAGTATGGGTACTCAGGGAAAGATATTCTTCCAGGGGAGGATGAGGGCTAAAGGCTATATTCCAGACTTAGTCTTTGATGTTCCGAATATAGATGTTTGCTGCGAGACCGAAAAGCGCGTCGTCAATGAATGATTCTAAAGACCTCATATGATGCCTCGTGAATACCTTCTGAATTGTGTGGCCTTGCTTACTGGGAAGCAACGGGGAGATGACCCGCGGCCAGAAATCTCAAAGAATACTTCCTCGATTATCCTCGGGGCGGAAGATTTATATTTTTCCGCCGGAAGTTCCAATATTTGCCGACGGAAGCGTTATCGGTTCGGTCCCATATCCTTGATGGTGAGAATCAGCGGTGAAGGATGTAACACCATAAATGGGACGAGTTTCTGGCGCGTTATTGCTTTTGAAGTTTACCGAAGATCCGGAAGCAAGGCTACTCCGCTCGGAATCCCTTCTCGTGACGCGATCACACCCGCTTTCTCTCTCTCTCTCTCTCTCATTTTCTGACATATAGCCACCTTAAGATGGAACGTCCGAAGGGGTAGAGACATCTCAAGTTATAAACAAAATAAAATGAGTAAAATACATCGAGTCCCTCGAAAACAAAAGTACAATAATTGATTCTGGAGTCACAAGGAACCTCAAAAGAAAATAAATAAAACAATTTATAACACAAGAAAATAGCAATGGTATACAAGAATACATATAAGCACAAGAGAAATAATAATTGAATAAATACATGGAAATAGTTGCCATTATCAGGGTCTAATAATCAATAAACAAACAGAAATTTCAGCTGAGGCATACTGGGCCTCGGTCACAAAGAATGGGGAACAAATATATATACACAATCATAGGGAAAAGAGCGAAATTTACGGAGACCTATTTACAAGAGGAAAAATTAGTAGGCTCAATTTAATCGGGAGCGGAATCTACACGATTCCAACTTAGGCTATGAGCCATACAATTCTCTGGGCCTTGTAAATACAATATCTCCAACGCATTAGTCTCCCATTGTTATTTTTAATGTTCTTTAGATACGTTAGTAGCTTGTGATCGGTTTCAATTATAAATTCCTTGCCTAATAGGTAAGTTTGGAATTTCCTAATTCCCCAAATAATAGCTAGTAACCTTCAATTATCGCATAGTTCCTTTCGCGAGATAATCGATGTCGGCTGGTATACGCAATAGGGAAATTCTCCTCATTAGGTCCGTATTGAACGAATACGCAATCTATGCCTTCGTTACTGGCATCAGTTCAAATTCCAAATAGTTCCGAAATGACGGGGCCCCACTGTAAGGGATCCGGCTTGACTCGCCCCTTAACGGCTGTCTTTTGACACACATGGCACGAACGACAGGATTGCAGGATTTCTTCGGTGGCTCCAGGCCAATAAAAATATTTAAAAATCCGTTTGGCGGTCTTTGTGTGACCAAAGTGGCCAGCGAAAAGGCTGTCATGAGCGGTTTTGGAGGATAAGGCGTACATGTGATCGAGGGATGCACAATGACTCGGCCTCTTCGGGATCTCCGGGGGAGCATACGCGGTAGAGGAGGTTATCCTTAATTTTTAAGGAAATTATCCTGCCACATTTAATCGATTCCTGTGTTTCATCCCGAGCCTTAGCCCACAAGGGTTGAAGGGACTCGCACTCCTTCTTCTTTTTGGGAAAATCCTCGCTGATGATGTTCGCATAATCAGGGGGTCCGAGGTTTCCAGGGAAACGAGCGCTTCTGAATCTCGATGAGCCTGGGCGCGAGTGTTCACGGGTTGTACCGTGGGGGGGGGGAATGGGGGGTGAGGACACTTCGGGGCTCTGCCCAATCAAAACGGCACAAAACCTTATGGGTGCCGCCACTACTTCTGCCCAGCCGGTGAAGTAGGCGCAGTCAATATGGTACCTTATTATGGGGAACCAACTCGCGCATCCAAGATAGTCATGGATGATAGCGAACCGATCGTGATCTGGGGCTACTGGTGGGAGTAACTAATCCAAGATCACAATACACATGCACCCAGTATCTCGGACTAGGGTGGAGATACGGCAGCCATCTATCGTACCTGACCGGGTTCACTTGAAGATGGAGGAGATTTTAGTAGAGACAGGGTCCGAGAAGGGGGTGGCACTCACCTGGTGCACCTGGTGGGAGAAGTCATTTTTCAATTGTGAGTTCTGAGCGCAGTTATATTTCACGTGTGTTTCAACTCCGCACGAAAAACACACGACTGGCCTCCTGGGGAACGCTAAAGAAGTGTGTTTAGAAAAGTAGGTCCGATCTTCCTGTTTGACCAGTGGTCGGCTGGGTTTCGATTTAGCCGGGCCGTTTACCTTAAAGAAGTTTTCTTTCTTAGGGGATACGAATTTGGGATTCTTAAACTTAGGCTTGTGGGACGCTGGTTATATCTTTTTTCCTTCTTTAGGCTAACAATTGTGGCTGGCGGCATATAGTGTACGTCCGCCTCTTCGAAGCACTCTTTGAAGCTGGTGCATCTTTTGTCTTCAATAAAACACCGGATCTCAGATGGAAGTGATGCCAGAAATTGATTCTTTAGGGTAAAGTGAATCAATACATCGTAATCCTGGGGCACTTTCGAAGCATCTGGCCAAAAATTAAGGAGTCTTTGCAAAGTAAGCCCGAATTGTCTGAAGGTCTCTTTAGGTTGGATTCAGTACTGTCTGAATTTAACGCGGTAGAAATTGGGGGTCATGTTGCAGGCAGAGGGCATTTCCGCCTTTAACGTGGAGTAGTCGATAGTTGCCTCGGCTGAAAGGGAGATGAAAATATCTCACATGTGAGTGTTTAGAAGGGGCAACATTCTGGCTATGCTGTCCGATTCTATATCGCAATTATTTACCTCGAATATCTTAAAGTATTTTCAAGTAGAAGGCGAAGTCTCCTCCTTCTTTGAACACTGGCAATTTAACTGAGGCCTGATGTTGCGGAGGGGTCCCGGAAGTGATAGATAGGGCCTCATTTCTCGTCCTCCCATCTTTAGTTCATGTGCATGAAGTTGTTTTTTTCTTTCCTTTTACCACTTTTCTTCTCTTTCTTCTCTCGCAGTTCTGTCTTCTGTCTGTATATAGGACATCATCTTTTTACCCAATAAACCTAATGATTCTCCTTGGGACTTGAAAATTTCAAATGACAACATGTCTGGTTCGCTTATCAGAACGCACAGGAGATATTATAAATTCCTTAAACCAAACGAAACACCGCACACGAAAGGAACTCGCTTAATTCATACGAAATGAACGATTAAATGACAGAAATAACAAGCAACATACCACTCAAATAACACCGCAAATAAATTGAAAATATATCGATCGCTATCTAACAGTTGCAATTAATTAAATGAGAAAATTACTGTTTTCTCGTAATCCTCAAACCACCAAATTTAGAACACTTTAAATTAATCTTTATCAAAGATCCTTAAAGAACTGACACCAGTTTATGTCGTAGGATTCAGGTAGTCCTTCTGAACTCTTTTTAACTTCCTCGCCCAATGATGCAGGCAGGTGAGGGAAGACAACAGCCCCGATTGGAGGGACAAGATTTTCCTAGAGTGCGATTTGGGGATTTTAAATGGCGAGAATGAATTTCTCGTGACCGGTATTTACTAAGGTTTTGGTGGTCGGAAGATTTAAACAAGAGAACAAAATAATCTTTTAATCTTATACAAACAACATTATGCAAGAATAATATGCAAGCGATTTAGTTAATACCGTTATTAATTGGATGAAATTGAAATGATAAGTGGGACTCGTCTCAGCCGTACTATGCTCAATAATTACACTAAATACGTGAGGGAAAGCGGCAGGTGACTACTAGGTGAGTCTTAGCCGTACGAGGCTCAAAAATTACCTTAATTACCTGAGGGAAAGCAGGAGCGACTACGAGGTTAGTCTTAACTGTAGGAGACTCAATAATTATCACAATAATTACCCGAGAGGGAAAGGGAGGCGATCGCGGGGTGAGTCACTTCGTCGGAGACCATCACGTCTCTGTAAGTCTTAAGATTTTCTGGAGAAGACCACGAGTATGGGTACTCAGGGGAAGATATTCTTTAAGTGGGGGAGGGTTAAGCACTATATTCTGACGGAAGCGTCATCGGTTCGGTCCCATACCCTCGATGGTGAGAATCAGTGGTGAAGGATGTAACTCCATAAACGGGACGAGTTTCTGGTGTGTTATCGCTCCGGAAGTTTACCGAAGGTCCGGAAGCAAAGCTACTTTGCTCGGAATCCCTTCTCGTAACGCGATCACACCCGCTCTCTCCCATTTTCTGATATCAGGTTTATGGGTGATATAATTAGTGAAATGAGTGCGTTTGGGAGTTTGCTGTCATTAAGTATGTCTTTCCCCTTTGCTTCAGTTGTTGTTCATATTTGCTTGGAGAGATGTTTATTGCAGGATTATATATATATATATATATATATATATATATATATATATATATATATATATATATATATATATATATATATATATATATATATATATTACTTGTAATTGATCTGATCTATTCCTTGGGAATTTGATTTGTAACATGAAGATAAAGACCCAAGTAATGGTTCCCAAACATTTATTTGCAGGACGTTTCGGACCTCAACTGGGACCATCATCAGTATCTGAAATTTTTTTCCTATTTCTGGGACAACGTCAGAGGAAAATTTCCAAACAAGGGAAAAATTGAGATTGACCTTTTAATTAGTATTCTTTGTCGGAGAAACGGCGTTATTAACTTGTAATTTATTTTAACTGGTATTTACTGCTTGCCCTACTTTTACAATTTTAGGTCATGGTAATACTTGCAACTTCCTTGTATTCCTATAAGATGTCCATTCGCTGAAATTGGTCGTTGTTAATGACCGAAACGTTCGGAAATTATAATGTTTGAGAGTATCAAATGGGTCTTCATATTCTTACTCCAGATTAGGTTACCAAGGAACGATTCTATCACCAATAACCTTTGGATCAGGACAGATAACACAACATACGTAGAAAAGAAGGAACAAATATATATGTTAGTTAACAAATAATTTTGGTTTGTTACAATATTTTAGTACTTGTATTCCGGCAGATCCGTGACAGAATTAGGCTGAATCGTGTACTTTGTGGTACAAACATGAAACTTAGTATGATTGTTCTTTATATTTTTCTTAACTACTTCAGATATGGAGCCATCTTGAAAAACATGTTTTGGTCACTATTTTCAAGATGGCTGCCAAGTATGCCAGTTACGCGCATTTTCAGATGATAGTGACAGTCGGGTGACCACAACTTATGAAAACCATTCTTTTTAATATTTGACCGCTCTTTTGATGCTTATGAAATAATCTCTGGCATTGCTATAGATACTTCCTGGTACATTTCTATAGAGATCGGCAAATGGGGACTAAAATAATCTTTATATGACCCTGTACTTAATGTCGATTCTAAAGCAGTATAAGAAGTGTATATTTTCATAAACAGCGCGATGAATGCACCACAGGACATAATGCAGGGGTTAAAATCTGACCTTTGCGTCTAATAATGCGACTACTGTTGAACATATAGGCATTTTGCGCATGTTCAACTTAATTGGATGCTGCAAAAATAAACATTGAACCCCATGAAATGACATAATGAATTATTCTAACATTAGTCATCATGTAATACAATTGACTTTTTCCAGGCATTCGTTCTTTCATATGTTTTATTTTCAGATTCCATATCCTGCATGCATTTGTGGATCGTGTTGCACAACTACTCAGTAGACAATAGTTTAGATAATAGCTTTGGTGGTGGCTTTTAACAATGACTGTACGGGAATCATCCTTAGACCAACTGATTGGGACAATTGCGTTCTCCGCCATGAGGACAAGCCTGAGTCTCTGCACTGTTCCAGTAACACTAGAAGACACGATTATGGTGTTGGATATATATCAGTTGGTGAAAACTTGCAAAAGTTGGCACAGTTGAATGCACTCCCATTTAATATTGCTAGGCTTGATGAAGGTGATGGAGTAGTAGTGCTTGCACTCATAAAACATTGTGCAAAATGGCATAAATCATGTATCTTGAAGTACAAGACAACAACACTTAAAATAGCAGAGAAAAGAAAATCATCTGAATCAGATTCCTTTAAAACCAGTGATTTTAAAAGGCTTACACGATAACAGTCACATGTACCATCATGTTTGACACAGCAAGTCTGTTTTATTTTTGAAGGTGAGGTGAGCAAATTCAATGCACTACATGATGTCACCACATAAAGGCTTGGTGACCGTGTCTCAGAATGTGCACAAATCCTACAGGATCAGAAATTACTGGCTCTGCTCAACGGTGGTGATCTCACATCCCAGGAAGCCAAATAGCATGCTAGTTGGCTTGTTAACTTATATAAGAAAGCAGACCGTTACTGAGATAAGAAAAATCTCAGCACTCCTGCCACTCATCCATGAAGATTCAAAATCACCAGCAATGATTACCCATGGACTTAAGCTTATACGCAAACCAACTAGCCATTTAAATCCGGGACAAACACCCTTTGTCATTATGGGATCAGCCACTTTTTGTGATAGGTAAAAAGGTGCAATGAAATTTTCCAGAATAATATGACAAGGATATTCTAGGCATAATGCTTGGTGGTATCCATACAGAAATGGCTTTTCTGAAGTACTCGTATATTGGGAATTGGATAAATGAGAGTGGCTGGAGAGCAGCTTTGGTTGAAGCCAACATTGCAACAGCTGGGAAGGCTGAATCCTTCCTCAAGGCCTCACATGCAACAATAACACGATATGCTCATCAGGTAACTGCATTTAGTCTTTAAATTCTCATGTTGAGAGCTTACTGATAATATACTCAATCAAGTGGAGAGGATGACATGTCATTTGAGGACTGGCTGGCTTCAAGGACTGAAAATAGTCCACAGGCAAAGTTCTTGCATGTAACCCTTGTCCTGGAAAAGCTGTTACTTGTATATGTAAGATCTTTCAGGGAATGAAATTTCAGTTTTTACATTGAGGCACTCACAGAAATGGCTCCATGAATATTTGTTTAGATCTCAGTAACTATTTCCGGTGGCTTCCAATGCACATACGAGATATGACATCCCTTCACATCACTCATCAAGCTCTGCATGCTGAGTTCCAGATGGGCCACTTCGTCTTTTATAAGACAAAGAATCAATTTTCTGCCATGCCGCTGGATCAAGCATATGAGCAAAATAATGCTTTGGTAAAGGGTGATAGTGGAGCAGTAGGGCTGACAGAGAGTCCTTCTGCGCTCCTGAGATGGATAGTGTCACGACCAGAAATGGCCCGCATGATTAGTGAATTTGAAGAAGATGCAGGAATTCATCCAAGGAAAAGCAGTATTCTACATCATGACCAAACACCAATTGCACAAACTTCTTTTAAAACAGATGTATCCAATCTGCTCAAAGCAATAGAAGGTTATGGTAATCCATTCATGGAAAAGAGCAGAGATCTTCTTGTGTTAGACACCGAAGACATTGCCTACCCAGATGTAGTTCAGACTGTCAAGACAATTGAGGGTATTATCAAAGGGTAGTATAACGAATTTGTCAGAGGCACACTTAAACATCAAAATAAGTCTCTCTATGATCTAATCAAACGTAATAAACTCTCACTGTTTCACTGCCACCCCCGGAGAGAGAGAAGTCTAAACCACAACTACATATCCAATCACTGAAAAGTGACTGTTCTTTGTTTTCTAGACTTTTCATAGCATGTCAGACACATAGAGGAGACTTATATTAATTCTTTGCCCATGAAAATTAGGCAACTCCACCAGCCTTAGCTCACCTGGGAAAACTTTACAATGGAACAAAGTCATCTTTGGTACCTATTTTGGAGACAGCTGCTCCACAACAGTCTGGAACACCATCTGTAGATGCACAAATCATTGATGGAGTTGTTGTCGTGGATATGCTAAAACCTGGTGAAAACTATGTAACCCGTTTGCACCCATATGTATACAATTATAGCATCTTAATTAAAAAAGAAATATTGAAAGTGTGTTACAAAAATAAAAAAACTAAACTATATAAACCCCTACATAACCGACTCTTTTGAGGCGAATATATTACAAAAATAAAAAAAATTAACTAACTAGATTCTTTCAATTCGAAGATGGCGGTCAATCTATTTTTCGTCATAACATGATAATTAGAGATTTTCCCACATTAAGTACTGAAACTGATATATAGTACTAGATATACATAGGTATACACTATATAGCATTTGCGTATTTTTTAAAAATAGAGATATTTATAACAAAGCACCCACGAAATTAGATGGCAGGCATAGACTGAAAAATAACCACATATATATATATATATATATATATATATATATATATATATATATATATATATATATATATATATATATATTATTCCCGATGTTTTCTTCTTTATTTATAAAGACCGCATAACTGTTGAGAGACGCTTGAGATAATTACTATTTTTCCCTATCGTATTTGAGGCTGGATAAATTTGCTGTTAGAATACTCCCTGTCATTCTCTATTTTCTTCATTGCCATCTCAGGGAAATAATCTGCGTATATCATAGATATTTCAAGTAATCCGATCCCTAAAATGAAATGTATGAGAACTATTGCTGAATCCAGATCTGATCTGAATGCTTGACAATTATCCAGATTTCACATTGATATTAACTCTAGATAGATGAGAGTAGAAAAAGGAGCGAAGAAAAAAAATAATAGTAGGCGAGTTGCGAACAGCTTTCCGCGTCGCTGTACGACTGTTAGCCAGTGGTGAATCCACTTAGCAATCCTGAATCACTTAAATCATCATTCAAGGGAAGTTTTTAAGCCACTTGCCTGCACTTCTCGTACGCTACATTAACCACGCAAAAGGGGGTATCGGGAGGAGCACGTTCAATCATGTCGCGATAAACATTTTGAGAACTACGTACATTTCTAGGCCTAACTTCCTTATTAAATGCAAAGTGGGCAGGGGAAACTGTAATCACTACAACCAGTGCAAACAAAGCCAGTTCACCTATTCAAAATTTCCAACTATCTTCTCACCAATTCTAACTTAATTTCCTATCTATCATAGTATTGAGGACATGATTAGATAGTCCATTCTCTGTAAAAAAGGAAACTTGGCACTTCTATGAAAAATCACTGTTAAGTCTCACAGATTCTAATAGACTAAGCTTGACGATTCGTGGGCATTTGACTGCGATTGAGATAAGAATTTATGCTTCAGTCACCTCTTCAATAATGCGTAAGGGTCTGAACACGTACCTACATGTAACCATTCGGGGGTATATTAAACTATACTTCATTTGATGTCCAGCTCTAATGAATTGCTGGCTGTCAGATCAATTGGAAGTTTTCCAGTTTTCCGACGAAGGCTTGTATTTGGACAATGTAAACGACCCAGCAAAGAGCGTAAACTTAAGAGACCTCAGGACACTTGGAATAACTGTGTTAGTGACATGATAATCATCACTAAACTTCGTGAGAGGTGTAATATACTTATAATAAATTAATTTTTATTCTCCTTCAACCTGACTGGAGCGCTGGACGAAAATGGAATGGTCAAACTCAAATGAGGTGTGAGTAAAAGGTGGATAGACTAGGTCAATCCTGATTCGTTTTTTCATGAGTATCAATCACAGGTTCAGTGAAGGCACAACCAACGGGCACTCATTCTGACCACCCGACACCAGCCTCTCTATTATCAACGCACCAAAGAACCTTTGCGAACACACCCAGCTACGCCATCGCAACAAGGTGACGCAATAGAAGAACCAATATCACCTCCCGATCTTAATGGAACACAACCCATCTCTCCCCGTTCTAAGTGCTCTCTACATTCTTTCTCCGATTCCTCTCCTTTGAGCCCCAGCAACGACAAATGCACTTGACTCGAGGATGACTCCCCACCCCCACCTAGAGCAATGCGCTCCTCAGAAGAAACGTGGCTTTACGGCGTAAAATCATATACCTCGTATAGCCCCTCGCAAAGCACACTATCCGAGAAAATACCTTCGCCCAACGAGAGAGGACTTGTAGACCTACATGGAATCGGTACACCAGATTACCCTCACTGTACCGATAACGATAACACTCGGATATGACCACGCTCAAATACAACCACCGAGACTGCCCCAAATACTGAACCTTGTCAGTCATGGGTTCATCTGGCCGATTCATCACCTTGCCTAATGACCCTCGCACTAACTAAACGCACTTTCCTGATTACAGATTATGTTCTGCTCTCTGTTTCACAGCTGCTAATATAGCATCCTACAACCAGACATCCTCCTCTCCAGATTCTTCTCTGAACGCCAATAAAACTACCCACCAATCACCGCTAATATACTGCTCCCTCTCTGAGCACGCCTGGACCAAACCGGATGAACTATACTCTATCCCCTTTGCCTAACTCAACCTTTAACGTACTAACATTTTCATCCTTCTGTCTGACATGGAATATCCGTGGAATTCCGGACAATTATGGCTCGGCAGGCCCTTTTAAAACAGTTTTTCTCTGAAATCGTTTGCCTCAGTGAAACAAAGCTACTCGACCGCTCTTACTTTTCTCCTGTGGGCTACTCTCAGGTCAGCTTACTACAACCCCAATTTTGTGGTAACCTCCTCCTAGTCCGCACGGATATACCATTTACCACCATCTCCCTCCGCATAAACTTTAACGCCCTTGCTGTTCACCTTCACCGATTTACTCTCTTAACTGTGTGCTTAATATACCTTACACCTTCCAATGAACCTTTCTTCCAACTCCCAAACCATTCCATTTAACTAGAGACTAATGCTCGTAACCAGTACTGGTAGGATGTCATAAACAAAAGCAAAGGATATGTTATACTAAACGTAGTGCTACAATAAAATCTATAAGTCCTCAACGACGAAGACCCTACCCATTATCATCCCCAGACAGACTCCTTTACCCACATAGATCTCTGTCTGGGCTCAACTGACTTCCCGCCCGATCACTTCGTCAGAGTTTTTGATGATTTGTGTAGAAGTGATCATTACCCTCTACTTCTAGACCTACTCCCTCTTTCCCACATCTCTCCAGACTGTATTGGGCCTACCGGAATGCTGACTGGGAAACTTTTGTAACATCATCCTCTTTCATAACCTTGTCTGATGAAACAACAGACTGTACATCTCGCCTAAATAAGTTTATGGAACTTTTTTTCAGCAACGGCACAGAAACATGTTTCACTCCGAAATATTCGACTCAAACCATCGGTCACCTGAGGGAAAAAAGAGTGTATCACCGCTAAGCACGAACGAAATAGGCTCCATCGCAGTTCGAGATAACCCCAGCATGCCTTCTTACATTAACTATAAAGGACAATGTGCCCTCACCCGCTGGATATTTTGCCAGGCAAAACGTCACTTTGGATTTAATACACATCGGCCATCTAATCCCGAACCCCTCTAGCCAAGGTCTGGCGACGAATACATAAAATTCGCGGCCGCTCACGAAATCTCCACCTCTCCACCCTCAGACATAATGAAAATTTCGTCAGTGCTCCCCAGGACGTTGCGCAGCTTATTTCAAGCGCGCTCAACTCAATCTCCCATGGATCCATCTTCTCTAAATTCAACTGACATAAAGCACTAATAGAATCTCAACCATTAATGTTTGGAACGTGCAGGAAACTGTGATACAATGAACCCTTCTTGATGAACGAACTCCTGGAGGCACTCTCATCGTGTAAGAACTCCACCATGTCAGATGACTTAATATCATACACACTCATGCATCCCGCCCATGTAGATGCCCTACAGTGCTTCTTAACAATATTTAATAATATTTTCCCCTCCGGAACTTTTCGCCAAGAATGGCGCCATAGCACCATCCTTCCTTTCCTCAAACCAGGAAAAGACCTTTCCAATCCAACAAATTACCGGCCAATCGCCATAACCTCGTGCCTATGCAAGTTTCTCGAGTGCATGGTGAACGCCTGCCTGATGTGGTATCTTAAGGAACAGTAGCTTCTCTCTCCGTCCCAATTTGGGTTTCGCCCAAATCGCTCCACACTGGACCCTCTTACTGCCTTTGACTATGATATTGGCCTTGCTTTCTCTTGAAGAAACTTTGTCAGTGCAATCTTCTGCGACTTAGAAAAGGCATATAATACCGTCTAGGGGAGCTTGATTCTACAACAGCTATACGACATGAGACTTCGTAGACCCTTGGCATTTGTTTATACCTAACTTCCTGAAATACCGCTCTTTCTGTGTCGATCTACGAGACGTCTTCTCTTCGAAGCTCGTACAATGATGTCCCCAATTCTTTATAAAAACATATATTACCGCTTTTACGCTCCTTTCTTTATTTAGACTATATTGATATCTGGGTGACGAGTTCGTCCGCAGCGATGGCTACCACTCTAATCAAGCTAGCCGTCGACTAAATATTGGCTCATGCCTCATCGACCGGATTCGCCCTCTCCCTCCCTAAAACAACGGCTCTTATTTTTACCCGACGCAAATCGATTCATAAGTTTCTGGATCCCCAATCAAATTCGTCACCCATTCCTAGGTCTTATATTTGACCAACATATGACATGTCGATATCATATTGAATACTTTATGAGAAGGTGTGCCCCTGTACTTGCCCTTATGGCATTTTTATCGAAGCTACACTGTGGAGCCGATCGCCGCACCCTCCTCGAGATCCACAGATCACTTCTCCTGTCAAAGCTTGATTACAGCTGCCACTTCTATGGCTCTGCTTCCAAACTCATGCTGAATAAACTGAACTCGCTACATCACAGACGCCTCCGTCTTGCTAGAGGAGCAGTTAAGTCTTCCCCTGTGATCTTTCTCTATGCTGAAACAGGATTCTTCCCCCTCTAATCTCGCCGCGATGAATATAGTCTCCGATTCTACATCAGATCCCTCCATATGCGCTCTAAACTCGCTCGAATGCTCTGCTTTTCGACCCCTCCACCAGAGATTTGCCCTCGTACATTATACTCATACACCCTACGTATAGCACAGTTTCTAGAAAAATTCGAACCTCGACACCTCTCTGTTGCTCTGGAAATAGCACCTACGCTCACCCCAGCGACTCGCAGGAGTGTCAGTTTTGTGAACCTTTCCTGAGAGGCGACGAGGATCAGATAACAACCGCAGCTCAACGTGCCATGTTCCAAGAGCACGCAGACACTCATCACGGTGAAACACCCATTTATACCGACGGATCAAACCATGATGCAGTGACTGGAAGTGCCGCGGTACTTCCCTCTCATACCTTACACTCCACCCTACACCCTACAGCATCTGTCTTACCAGCAGAACTCGTAGCCATCATAATAGCCGTACACGCCCTCGGTCTCCATTCCCCAGGTTTATATAACATATTTTTTAGACTCTATGAGCGCACCGACTTTCCTTTACCAATTGTTCCCTTGCCACCTTGTAGCCATATAGATAGAAACTATACACCTCTTAACCAGACGCTTTTACGCTGCTTTTACTCTATAGCGTTCTGTTAGCTGCCCGGGCACTCAAAATATGTATGGAAATGAAAAGGCCGACCAAGAAGCTAAGAAGGCCGCCCTCCATACCGTAGTGTGTGTCTATACCTGAATCGCTCATCTTCCTTTGAGACTACATCTCTATCATCCATAAACTGGTTAGAGAAGAATGGGAGCGATATTGGAGCTCATATGGATACCCTCACCTACTCCAACTTAGGGAAAAATGCTTCCCCGTGGCCATCATCCTACACCAGACGGCATGAAGTTATGCTATGCCGCCTGCGAATCAGTAACTATCGCCCCACCCACTGACACTTAATAGCTAGCTAGCTAGGAACCAATATATTGTCAGACGTCTCATTCCCGCATCTCAGTGAAACACATCTTACTCTAGTTAAAAAAGGGATACAACCGACAGGAAAAGAAAAGTAAATGGGATCAGTGGGAAGGACCCTCCCCCTTAACTGACCAAGGGACCGGGTCGCTACGTTTCGAATGACAGTAATTCCTACGGAAGCTCTGATAGAAAGTAATAAGGCTGGAAGAAGTGAAACGGTTAAGAAGATAAATTCCTGGGCAAAATTTTTGAGACTACCATAATTTTTCATATAATAAAATTATAATAACTAATCAAATCATTCATTTTTTTTTAAATATACAAGAATTTAGACCCATTTTATTATTAATTACACTCAATTGATGTCATCAGTCAATATTTACAATGATGACCCTTGTTCTTCCGGACTTCTTCAATTCATTTTGGAGACCAAATTTGCGACTATACAAGGTGTCCCAGAAAAAGTTAACCGTACTTTGAATTAGTATAACTCAAAACCTATTAGAAATTTTTGAGTCCTACAAAACAAAACAAATTTAACGACTATTTATCTGTCGATTCTGGAAATTTCATTAAATTTCCTTTCATTCATAAACTAGTTAGAGAAGAATGGAAGCGATATTGGAACTCATATGGATACCCTCACCTACTCCAACTTAAGAAAAATGCTTCCCCGTGGCCACCATCCTACACCAGACGGCATGAAGTTATGCTATGCTGCCTGCGAATCAGTAACTATCCCCCCACCCACTGACACTTAATAGCTAGCTAGCTAGGAACCAATATCTTGTCAGACGTCTCATTCCCGCATCTCAGTGCAACACATCTTACTCTTCTACCCGCGATACTCTGCCCATCGGAAGAAGTACTTCAGTCCTCGCCCCACCTATTTCTCCATTCTCGGAGATTCACCCTATGTTATGTCCAACTTAGTACGATTCCTAGAAGATGCTGGCCTTTCCTCCAAAATCTAATACCCTAGTTACCTCCTTACTGGCTTATATTCAATCATATTTTACTCTCCTTAGTTTTATCCGAGCCTTTTCCATTCTATTTTTTACATGAACGACTTTACTTAGCTGCATTTTAGTGCTCTTTTATTTGTTTTTAATTTGTTAACTGAACTGTTATGTCCACATTATTTGACTGCCTCTTTTACTGGCAGTCAGTACGTCCTTCTATACCTTGTTTTCAATACAAAATTAAGCCAGATAAGCCTATTGGGCAAAAAGGGCTATAAATCCTTAAAATAGATAAATGAACTAGATGGAAGAACTGTCTCGTATCAAGATGGCATTCTTATACTTACAAAAAAACACTAGACAATAGGCCAAAATGCTTGACATATGACCTTCACAACATGGAGACCTAAATTAGGTAATTCCATGCGGGGAAGGTAAACGGCAGACTACCATACAAGAGGAATAACTCACGGCATATTAGACGATTCCTCGGTTAACTCGTCAAATCTAGTACGCAAATCCTTTAAGCGGACTACACATCAAAATTAACAAATAATATAGTATAATTATTTGTTCTCGGCTGATGTTTTTGTCGGATATGACTTGGAGACAAAGAAGGCTGGAAAGAGACGAATGCTATTCACTGAGGAATTTGTTTTGTCAACGCGCGCGTACTTGGCCGGTAACATGTCCACTGCGGGTCAAAATATTGAGACATGCGGTTTCAGCAAGGCTGGTTACATTGGGCTACCGGATTCTGGGTCTAACAAGGCTAGCGTTTGTCGCGCCTGCCCGTTGGGCGCTGCCCTCCTCCGCCGGAGCCAGACATGGTAATCTTATATGGCCAATGTTCGCTTGGTCCGCCGTTAGGGTCTTGCATAGATAGTTTGAGACTGCCAGTATTATATAGTTTACATGTCTTTGAGAGTACCACTGTGGAGTGGTACGCTCACTTCGTTGCGATTTTTTAAGACCCCCACCTGGCGACCCCCTACTAGGGCAAAATTCTCAGTAATCACGCTAAAGCCCAATACTAGGCTAGATTAACAAAAAAAACTTGCAAAGACCAAAATAAAAGAATAACTAATAAACAAAAAGCAAGAAGAAGGAAACACACTTCGGCGTCGGAGGGAGGCCCGCCTCCCCCCAGTGCAGGAACATGCGACCTACAACAAAGAGAGTCAAATAAAATTGAGGAGGCCAACCTCCTCCAAAATGTCAGATAGTCTAAAACTCTACACGGCCAAAAGTTTCTGACAACTGGATTTTTTCTTATTCCTTGCGTGGTTTATGAGTGTCCTGGTGTAGGTTTATATGCATGTGTCCAATCTCTCTGCAAAGCAAAATAAAAGTACAAGCTTCTTTATAACCTTTTTTTAAATAGTGATGCTATTGGTATTAGTATGTAGGCTGTTACAGTCAAAAGGTTTTCATATTTGTTCATTAATATGTTATTCCATGTCGAAAGGATCTGATAATATGATAAAAGAGAAAACACGAAACTATGCAGTGGCGGAAAGAAAACTGATACGCACGTTGGAGAGTCTCAGCTGTTGAGAAATCGCCCAGAGGCTCGGCGAATCACATTACGGTGTGGCAGAAGTGTTGCGGAAGATTCGAGAAAGTAGGAACATCCAAGACCCACCTCTTCAGAACGACCCAGGGTCAGTACGGAATATGACGACAAGGCCTAAACTAATGCCCTCTAGAAGCTGCTGGTCACCCTTCAGGAGAAGCAACATGGATTGACTTGGGCATTTGTTCACCGCAACTGAACCAGGTTTTTTTTATTGTTGGAATTTATGAGTGAGGGGAGATGTGTCTTATGGTGAGAGGAGTCCACATTACAGTTGTCTCGATCCCAGGCAACGATAGATTCCGCAAGAGGCGAGTTGAGGAATCGAGAGTGCATTATAGCAACTATGTAATGGTATGGCGTTGAGTGGCAAGTTCAGGGGTAGATAGCCTTAGCATTAATTCAGAGAAGTACCAAGCTGTTCTGAAAGATTACATGCTGCCCTCATCCCGAGACCTCCCCATAAATGCCAGGATAGTGATTTTTCAGCAGGACGATGCCACATGTCAGAAATCTGTCTCCACCATACAGTGGCCATATGACGTCGTCAGCCAGCCTCCAATGAGCAGCTGAAGGCAATCCTCACCCCGGATTGGGCCAGCAATAATGTATACAGAGCTTCATCTGCGTATCTGTTATATGTTTCTGACGTTGCATGTTTGGCATTTTTGTTGATTGTTTTGGGTATATAAAAATTGGTGCTATTTATCCCCCCATTTCAGTGTTATATTCTTATTGATATACAAATTATACTTTACGACCCTTCATTTATCTAATTTCCTAAAATTTCTAATGTGTCCGAAAACTTTGGGATGCTGCTGTATTTGTTTTACATTTGCTTCTTCATTACAATTGAACGACACTTAAACAAAATTGGGCGCTCGAGTTAGAAAAATATACACACTTTTGCACGTACACATAGGATATGACTAAGCTGACTGAACTCCTCTCCCCCGCCCCTCCCGGGCTCAATGAAGCTACACTACAACGGGTGCGGTTAGTTTGCGAATAGAGTCTAAATTATATGTTTAGTTTGCTGTGGCTGCCATATCCTATTGCGACCCGTGGGCCGTGGCTTGAATCACCAATAGAACTATAAATTTGCTTTGGAGAAAGGAACCTTTAAAGAAAGAATACACAAACTATCATACACTTACAAATTACATTTAAACAAATGATTTTTTTTTATTTCAACAAAAAACACACGTATACGAACAATCGTTTTCCAGCACGACTCATCGCCAACTGTAATTTTGAAAGCGGTTTCGATACACTCGAAAATTATTTTAAAAATCAATTTCTAACAATTTAAATTTACGTGTTACTCTTGTTTTTATGCTTCGCTTGCCTTTGTAGTCGCTTTTCCCATTGTTTGAATTAAAATCGTGATAATAATATTTTTATATTATCATTCTTTGTCTGTCAATATTGGGCGTATGGTTACATCGAGGGTTTAGATCCATGTTGTCTGCCACCCAGAAGACTCCTTATATAAACGCAGGATAAAGGACGATAAGCCGAGGATGATAGGTACTTTTGAATTGATGGGAAGAATGAGAAAATTTTAGCTGCCAAATTAAATAATATTGTCCATATAGGAAGAATTGATGGGAGGGATCGTGAAGAGGAAATATAAGAAGGTCATGTTAAAGAACGGTGATAAATAAGTAAAAACACTTTAATAATGAGGATTACAATAGTTTGTACCCTCTTCAACCGTAGCCGGTGGGACAGCATGGTTATGGTTAAGTTGTGTAGGAGGAAGGACGTATGAATGAGGTGGTCGGATAGAGGAGGCGAGGGAGTTCAGAAAGGAATACTGTTGGAGAATATGGGGTGTAGAGGGATACTGTAAGAGGGTGAGGAGTATAAATGTGATGCTATAGGAGGGTGAGGGATATAAGAGTAATAGGGTAGGAGGAGGTGAAGGAGTATAAGGTGAAGAGTATAATAGGAATACTGTAAGGGGGTGAGGAGTACAAAAGGAATTTTGCAGTGGGGGTGAAGAGTATAGGAGGATTACTATAGAGGAATGAGCGGTATAAGAGGAGAGTGAAGGTATACAATATTCATCCAAAAAAAAGAAGAAACTATATACCAAAATAGTTAAAGGAGGGATACAACCGACAGGAAAAGAAAAGTAAATGGGATCAGTGGGAAGGACCCTCCCCCTTAACTGACCAAGGGACCGGGTGGCTACGTTTTGAATGACAGTAATTCTTACAGAAGCTCTGATAGAAAGTAATAAGGCTGGGGGAAGTGAAACGGTTAAGAAGATAAATTCCTGGGCAAAATTTTTGAGACTACCATAATTTTTCATATAATAAAATTATAATAACTAATCAAATCATTCATTTTGTTTAAAATATACAAGAATTTAGACCCATTTTATTATTAATTACACTCAATTGATGTCCTCAGTCAATATTTACAATGATGACCCTTGTTCTTCCGGACTTCTTCAATTCATTTTGGAGACCAAATTTGCGACTATACAAGGTGTCCCAGAAAAGGTTAACCATACTTTGAATTAGTATAACTCAAAACCTATTAAAGATTTTTGAGTCCTACAAAACGAACCAAATTTAACAACTATTTATCTGTCGATTCTGGAAATTTCATTAAATTCCCTTTTACGATGTCGATACACTAATGGGTTTAGTGGAGGCTATCAAAATTATGTTTGCGCAAGGAAGTAAAATAATGAAACTTTGAAGTTTATAATCAACAAATATATTTAAATCCATTTTTAACAAAAACACCTCTTCATATTGGTAATAAAATTCATTTTTTTAATTTTCTAAGCACCGTTTCCTTCCACATGTCCTCCATTTCTTTCCAAGCACAGTTGCGCCTTTGATTGAATTGATTGAACAACTTTTTTGATTAACTTGTAATTTTCCATAAGTCTATTGACTTCACGTGTGATAATATCTCTTAACTGGTTGATGCTTTGTGGTGGAGTAGAATACATTAATTCTTTAGATATCCCCATAAGAAATAATCGCACGGTGTTAAGTCAGGGGATCTTGGGGGCCATTCAATTGCATGATTTAGCGTGACAATGCGGTTCTCAAACGTTTCTCTTAGTTTTGTTATTACAGCAAGCTGTCTATGAGCTGGTGCGCCGTCCTGAAGCCACCAAAGCTAATTGAATTAATTGCCGTAATCTTGGCGGAGTTCCGGGAAGATCCTTTCGTTGATCATGCTCAGGTAGGCAGCACCATCCAAGTTATTCTCGTAAAACAATGGGCCGACAAGATAGCTATTCCCGCATATTCCGATCCACAGAGACACTTTCTGCTGACAAATAGGTGTGTCAAAGTTGAATGCTGGGGGGTGGTTCAGCGGCGCATATTGCCGAATATTATGGCTATTTACCTATCCATTCATGAAAAGGCTGCCTCGTCACCAATCACAATATTTTCCAAGAAACGAGCAGGTTTATGGAGAAGTCATTCGACAAATTGTCTACAACGAGGAAAATTAGTTTCAAGAAGCTGGTGTCTTGCATAAATCTTATAGGGATGCCATTTTAAGTCATGTTTAATAATGCGGTTAAATGATGACTTTGACAATTGTAACCCAATTGTAAAAATTGTAACATTTTCGATATTTTATGTTGTTCTCATGGTTCTCATACGACCCGAACGACCTTTATTTAGATTTAAGCATGTTCCTCCATGTTGGTATTTGTGAACTTTTTTCCAAATTGTGGGCTTGCTTGGTGGATGCCTAGCTGGAAAACGTTGTTCAAATGAATCTTGTACTTGTTTAATACTGCCAGTCTAAATAAAATTTGTGACTACAAATACGCGTTGATCTTTTGTTAACTGCATGATTAAAAAGGTTCTATGAGGGTAAACTTTTACACAGAAACGCTTCGATTTGCTTAGTAAGCAATAATGACGAGACCATACCACAACGTAGTTGAAAAAACACTGTAAAATGGACTAGGCTTTGCTTGAAGAATCGCCCATTCGCTCAGTAGCCTAGGCTACCTAGGGTCCCTAAGTTTCTCTTGAAAGTGCACGGTGGCCTAGCCTTCCTAGGCTTCGTTTCATTATTTTACTTCCTTGCGCAAACATGCTCGTATATTTGGTAGCCTCCACTAAACCCATTAGTGTATCAATATCATAAAAAGGAATTTAGTGAAATTTCCATAATCGACAGATAAATAGTTGCTAAATAAAACACTTTTTGCAGGATCCAAAAATCTCGGAATAGTTTTTGAGTTATACTAATTCAAAGTACGGTTAACTTTTTCTGGGACACCCGGTATAGTTACCTACGTACGAGTATATTGCTCCATTTCTGTTCAATAAATGCCCGCAACTGCTCACAATTCGGTGGCTTTTGTTTATCAACTGCCAATTTTATTATGTCCCACAAATTTTTTATTAGTTAAATTCTGGCGAATTCACTGGCAAAGATCACAGATGTTCGTTGATATCTTCAACTAAGTACATTGTTATTGCTTTTGTCTTATGATAAAGTACGCCATCATGCCGAAAAATACAGTTATCATCCTCAATTAGTCTTGATCTTTTGAGGAAAGGTGCTGACGATACACGTTTTGGTACCATTTTAAGTTCCTGTCAGTTTTCTTGGGCAAAATTTTTAATACTCGTCTTCTAAGATGAGAAGCACTGCGCACAAGATACAGGACTCGTGAAAGAGCCCTCCTTATATCTTCTAATCTCCTTTAATTCAGGGCGATGCTGACTTTTTAATAAACTGAAAATAATTTAAATATAATAATTATTCTTTTCACTTAATTTAAAAAAAAGAATGAAAAATATAAAAAAAACATATATTAGTCTCGAAACTTTTAGCCATGACTGGACATAGCTCGAGTCATCTAGAGAGGAGACACTTTAAGTTTTAGTAATATGGCGGGGCATAACTCTCTTGAACGTATTCCTTCTCAACCAAAAGTGTGCCTTGCAGGGAATTGAATCAACGAGGGTATTTTAATACGGGGGTGTTATAAAAAGGAAACATAAAGTGATGGCCGCTTAATGCTGGACCCATAGAAAGCATCTCAAACTTTAAGGAACAATTTCTTACGAAAAGGAAGGTTTCTCAAAAATACGAACTTAAGCCTTCTTGCGGAGGATGAGAAAATCAAAAAACAACATAAGACTTCAATACCAAAGCTAAGATCCATTCGCGGAATCGCCAGGAAGTTTATGCAGGCCAACAAAAATCGCGCTATCCACTTACGGCCAGCCAAGTAAAGTAGAACTTATCAATATTTCGGAAATACTTATCTACCCAACTTTTAAACTTTGTGTTCGTATCATTGTGCACCATGATTTCGAAAAAAAAGTCCAATCATTAATTACCTTTTTATTGATTTTTTTTAGCTGTTTCAAACCACCTTAAGTGTAGCTTGAAACCACTTTTATTACCTGTCTTAGGTTGTTAAGCTCAAAGAATGAATCCTATTTATCATCATCCAAATTTTTCTATATGCAGTGACTGCATATTCAAACGGGTTCAAAGGTCCTCCACTGCTTCTCTGTCGCAATCCGGCCACCATCCTGGTTGCTTGCTAATGCATCCTTCGACTATCTTTTCGCAGATAAGATCAGAGTTGCAACCGCATCTTTTAAGGTTTGCCTTACCATGGCGTTGTACAGTTGAAAAACGATAACTTGTATCGGCCTTTTTGCACGTTTCCACACATTGTTGTGAAAAATTAGTCGCTAGGATGGACACTAATAAAATATTTTGACTCCCTTATACAAGGATATTCCTGACATAGTATAGTTTAATATACTCTCTTGGCTCTTCCATGTATTGAATTTCAGCTGCCATTAAATTAAACCACACTATTTTGTTTAAATTTTACCTTCAGCTAAAACTACAAAACTTTTATTTCCAGTTTTATATTATCAGCACATTTCAGATTGTACAGCAAACTTTATCGACTATATCATTAACATACATTATAAATTAAGTGGTCCCTGTACAGATCCCAGTGGAACCACACTAGATAGGAGCTTCGAACCATAATTAATTTTGTTGATTATTGTTCTCTGTTTTCTTCCTGTAAAACTTCTAATCATGCGAGCTGTGTAGTCCCGTGGAAGCTTTGAGTTTTAAGGTTTTTAAAAAGTCGCTGATATGAAAATTTGTCAAGGGATTTTTGAAAATCCAAGTAGATCACGTCTTCTTCTTGGTTTGTGGCTTATTATTGAAATATTTTATGAAAAATAACCAAGGAATTAGTCACCACTTTTTGAATTTTAGAAACAGTGCTATATGTCCAGAATTCCTACATGCAGGTCGAAATAGTCCACTAATTTCTCTTTGATTCAATTAGTTTAATAATCCAGGATGTTAGACTTAATTGGCTTCGGGGACGATCACGCTATTGCAAAATGTAAGAATAACCATTCTATCCAAGAATATGTGATGAATGTGGCAAAAAATATAAAAGAATATCCACACGTTCCCATATTTTGCAAGAATATCCAACCAATCCTATAATGTGAAAGAATATCCACATCTTACTATAATGTGCAAAATGTACACACATGCATATAGTGTGCAAGAATATACACAACTCCCCATAATAAGCAAGGTTATCCACACTTTCTTATAATGTAAAGGAATATGCACACCTTACTATAAATTGTAAGAATATCCACACCTTCTATAATGCGCAAGGATATCCACACCTTTCTCTAATGTGCAAGAATATTCACAAATGACTATAATGCGGATGATATACACACCTTCCTATAATGTATAAAAAATATTCACATGTTCGTATAATATAAAAGAATATCCACAACTAACTATAATGTGAAAAAATATAGACACCTTCATCTAATTTGCAGGAATATTCACCGCTTCGAAAAATGGGCAAGGATATTCACACATCCTATAATGGAAAATGATATCAACACCTTTCTCTTGACAAATTATCCACACCTTCTTATAATGTGCATGAATATCCACTTCGTCATAAAATGTACAAGAATATCCACACATTCCTATAATGTGCAAGAATATCCACACCGCTCCTAATATATAAGGATATCCACATCATCCTATAATGTGCAAGAATATCCACACCATCCCATACTCTGCCAGAAAATCTACACCTTCCTATACTGGGCAAGAATATCAACACGTTACTATAATGTGCAAAGATTTACACAACTTTCAATCTTCATGTGCAAGAACACCCACAACTTCTAATAATGTGAAAGAATAACCACAGGTTCCTATAATGTGAAAGTATATTCAGAACTTCCTATAATATTCAAGAATATTATCGCACCTTCCTATAGTATGCAAGAATATCCGCAATCCCTTCTATTGTGTTCCAGAATATCCAAAGATTTCTATATCGTTTAAGAATATCCACACCTTCCTATAATGTGCAAGAATATCCACACGTTCATAAGAACTTGAAAAATAACTACATCTTTCTATAGAGTGTAAGGATATCTAAACCTTCATATAATGTGGCCGGAAATCCACACCTTCCAATAATTTGCAAGAATATTCACATCTTACTATAATGTGCAAGAAAATCCATACTTTGCTATAAAGTTAAAGAATACCCACACCTTCATATAATGTTCAAGAATATTCACACCTTCCTATAGTTTCCAAGAAAATTAACAGCTTCTCTAATGTGGAATAGTATTCACACCTTCAAATATTGTTAAAAAATATCCACATCTTCCTATAATGTTCAAGCATATCTACACCTTCCTATAATGTTCAAGAATATCTACATCTTCTATAATATGCAATAATATCAACACCTTACTATACTGTTCAAGAATCTCCATACTTTCTACAATGGGCAAGAATATTCACAACTTCCTTTATTCTTCCAGAATAACCACACCTTCCTATAAAGTTCAATAATATTCACAATTTTCAATAATGTTCAAGAATATCTACACACCTTCCTATAATGTGCAAGAATATCTAAAACTTTCTATAATGTTCTTGAACAACTACATATTCTGACTAATGGTAAGAATATCTACAACTTTCTATATTATTCAAGAATATCCGCGCACATACCTATAATGTGCAAGAATATCCACACATTCATATACTGTTAAAGAATATCCCCATCTCTTCCTATAATGTGCAAGAATATCCAGAACTTCCTATGATGACCAAGAATAAGCACACCTTCAATAATATCCACAACTTCCTATAATGTTCAAGAATATCTACACCTCTACCTACAATGTTTCAGAATATCCACAACTTCCTATAATCTTAAAGAATATGCACACTTTCCCAAAATGGGCAAGAATATCCACAACTTTTTACGATGTGCAAGAATATATGCACGCTTCGCTAGTCAAAACAATAGTGCATGTGAGGGTGTCGCTCCTTCCTGTGCCTCCTTGAAAATGATTTTTCTTGGTATTACAAACTAATTAGCGAAGACCAACGAGGATATCTCCACCAGAACATTATTAGGGAAATATCTATAAAGCAACTGGTGAAAATGAAAGAAGTAAAAATGTTGAATGTGGAATATATATTTCCGCAGATTCACCTCTGGGCCTTTTGGCAGGGATGGCACCCAATCTTCTAGATGTCAGCTACAGCATGCTGAGCCATGTTAAACCTGACACATCCTTACGAAGCCTAGAAGGGAAAAAAAATCATACATTTGACCAAGGGTCAGATTGAGGATATTGTTACGAGGGTTTGTCCACCCCGCCCCCTCCTCTTCCTCTCACGTTAACGAGCTGTATAACATTTGCTATCCATAGTTTTTCTCCTGTCTTAAACAAATGTTTCTCGCCATATTTGCGTCTTCACCGGCTCCTTTCACGCTAAAAGCTGTGTCCCCGCCGAGGAAACCGGTTTCTACTTTGTTGCCACTTCCAAAATAGTACATAAACATCATTTAAGTGTTTTGTTGTAGTGTGGTCTAAAATGTAAGAGTGGAAGTTATCATACCACATCAAGTTCAGATAAGCCAAACACATCTGTAAAATCTGGGAAAGGCACTGATTAAATATACCCCGAAGGACTTTGGCAAAGAACTTCAAGAGAACATCGCTTATAAATGCTGTGTCTTATCTGTATTTTGCCTGAGCGATAATACTATCCATTCCCATCATGGCGCAATGCAGACTACGGGCAAAGAGGTCATAGATACTACCAGCAGGCAAGACGTAATCAAACACAATGGGGCTCCTTGCATTATGGGCGAGACTGAACTATCATATATTTTGATTTTCTGGCTGCCTTGATACCAATCTCAAAAATGTCAGCTCCTCTCAGATACCCTCAATTCATCTTCTTAGGTAGGGAAAATGTCTAACCATTTCTTCTCCAAGATTTGAAACATCAACCCTCTTCGACCGTCATTTCCTCCCTTCTCAATGACCCTGATCAGTAGTCATTCTTTCAGTTAACTAAATATTTCCTTAGGTAAATTTTTAACTCTTGATCTTCTGCAATCTTTTCCCTGGCACCATTAACGCTTTGTGCCGTCACTGTATCAATGTACCTCTACAAGGCAGTCTAGCTTCATTTAATTCTTGTGTCACGCATTTGCCATTGTCAAATTACGTAAGATTGTTCTTTAGTATTGGTCTCAATCGTACTCTCATACTGTAAATAGTACCGACTCTTTGCCATTGACAATAGCGTACACGCGCGATTTTTCCCGTAGTCATTGTGAGAAAATTACATTCTTTTTTATTCATTCGCGGTTCATTGAGATTAACTGTTTCATTATTATTTCATCACATTTATTTAGTTTCCACACCGTCACTAGCAGATTTTTTAGTTGATACAATCTTAATTTGTGCATTTCATAAACGATTATTGGAATTGATTGCTCAACAGTTGTATTTTGTTAAATTAGCATTTAAATCACCCGAGTAGTTCCATCCCTAATGTGGTGTTGAAAGCTTCCTCCAAACTTTGGTCGTTTTCCTATAATGTCCAGCAGGCATTTCGATTGCGCCTATAAGTGTCGATTAAATATAAATCCCTAAATCCTATCAGTATTGAGCAGTGTGAGTGGTTGTCTACATACATTAAATTTATCGCAACTAAATCAGGTCAGCAAGACTATATACTCGATCACCTCTACAACTTTTGTTGCATTGGACAAAGGGAGAAGAGGCTGAAGATTTTTGGCATACTACCAGAAATTAGGGTAGGTGTTACAGAGCGGGCAAACGTGAAGATTGTTTTGGTGTAAGGCATAATAAATTTAATAAATTACTTCAAAGATCCCGACTGAATGATCCAAAAATATGATTCTGAAAGATAAGTATTAGATTTAAAGATAGCATTTGAAAGCCTTATCGGTTAAAAAAATACTAGAGGTACTTGCTTTTAATGATATTTATGTGTAAAATTTACTGGAGAATTTAATTGTGGTTAAATAAAGAAAATAATAAGATTGTTCAGAATGAGAATATTTGATTACTGGAGTACTAAAGAGTTTGCTTTAGTATAACTACTCTTTGTTTAATATGATTTCTCTTTTTATTTTCATACCTTGGCTTCACCAACGAGATTTAGAAAAGAAGAAACCTACATCTGCTTCAGGCTTGCTGGCAGCTGAAGATGCCGACTCGTGAGAGGCTGATCCAGCTTCAGCCTTTGCATTGGAAGATGTGGCTTACGTATGGTAGTAGAGTGTCAGTGTCTTTTTATCCTCTCCTTTTCTTCTCAAGACCTAACCCATTTGCGTCCTCGAAGTAGCAGACTGCTTGACGGTGTGTCTCCAGCTTTCACGTTCAGAAGCCAGAGCAGACCACCGGTAATGGTCGATGGTCGTAGACTTGGAGCTACCCCTCAAGTATGTACACTGTAGTATTTAAGTGACTCGCTACCCCGCTTATGAACTTCTAACAAAAGCGAAAATTACTCGTCTCCGCTCGCGCTGGAAATCGGAACCGGTAGCAGTCATGGAAATCCATCTGTTTATCCTCTGAACTATGAGAGCTTCTTCCCTCTTTAGCTACTCATGTTATGCTTTTCTCACATTTTCTCTTTCCTAATGAACCTTCTTTCAAATACTTTCCATTCCTAGATTCTTTTATTGATATTTTCCCTTAAATGAATAGATAAGTTTCAGTCGTTAGTACAAAATGTGTCCGAGGTTTGCCTTGTAGTTTTTGTGCTCTGTAAATATTTAGCTATTTTTGTTGTCGCGCGAATGCAGATGAAACCTACGAATTGTATATATTTTCAGTAACTGATAACTATAGTATCCATAATTATTTGCATAACTTTCACATTTATTAATATTTTAATCATGGATTGCCTTCACCAAATTTTTAATTATGTAGCCATCACTAATGCCACAGCTGCTAAGTTACCATTACTGAATATAATAACATGAAAAACGGATAGGTTGGTTTACTTTGGATTTTTTAGAAGAAAAAAAAAAACACGACAATTTTTCATAGTTATACTTGTGTAGATTTTTAAATGAAGGTTCAAATAATTATTATGTTAGGTCATAAAGACTGGGCCGCCTCCCTTCCCAAATTGGAATACAGTGAATTTTGGGAAGTGTGACCACGTTTGCACAGCCTAATTTGGTCTTTTTTAGCCGCTGGTCATTCTTAGCGAAATCGAACTCATTTTCAGCGAAGCCACCATACAGAAAACGGAGAAGGGAGGCTACTTAAAAAGGTATAATATCTAGTCACTACTTGCATATATGTTGCCTGCAACGTATACCTATATGTATAATATGCACTGCATGCATGACCACGTTTTGCACTCCTAACCAGTTTCTTAAAAATTAAACTCGTTTAACCCATGTAAATTGTAAAATTCCGTAGATATGGAAAAATGCTCCCATGCTAATATGTCCTCAATTTTCTTTGCCTTTTATTACTTTTTGTAGTCTTGAGATTTTTGGTTTAATCTTGAAATTTTTTTAAGGTAAAATCTTAGGATAAAGTTAAATTCTCAGTGGAAGCCCTGAACGTGATTGGTCATAATTGCTGGAATACGACATAGGGTAAATCAGCATGAATTATGATTTTTGTATGGTCTTAGTTGGCGGCTGGCCATATAACCTGATAGTCATATTAAGCGAAGTAAATTTTAAGCAATAAAATATGTATGAATCTGGACCTTCGGAATTGGTCTTAATTTGCAGCCGGTCATACTAACCGATGGTCATACTATGCGGAATCCACTGTATTTGCTAATAGAGTACAAAGAAACCAGCAAGTGGGTACAAATTTTGTTGCAGAAATAAGCGCATTTTTATTTCCTACTGATAAAACTGGATTTATTTTCGATTTTGTGTTCATAAAGTCAATTAAAATAATAAAGGCGACTGAGAAAATTGAACTTTTTCAAAGCATTTTAAAGCTAAATATCGAAGATATCTCTACAAGAAAAATGATTAACATTTTCAGCGCCGAAAAACGGGTAGTCCGCATGACATATTTGAGTAGTTAATTTTATAGAGGGGCGCATGCAAAAGGAACATGTCTGAGCTAAACAGAATATAATATAAATCATAGGTTGCTTTTATGATTTTGTTGTTGTTTTTATGAAATATAATAAACCTTATAATTAGGATATTAACAGATTATCTATAATGTGTTTAAGCTTATGTGTAAGGACACGTCACTATTAGCAATTTTTAGTCCGAAATATTTAGCAAATATTATAATTGATAGGTCAGCCCGTAAGTCATTGGCGTTATTATTTTTTTGTATTTACTTACTAATTTATTTGGTAAGTGAATAAAAAAATACAACCACCATTCTTCATCAATTCTCATCTTGCTCGAGGTGAGAATTAAAAAGGTTTAACAGAACCATTTCGCGAAGCCATTATAAAGCGTTACAGTTTAACTGATGGTAATGTTGAATAAGGCGGGTGTGAAAGTTTTTGGGGACTAAATCATGTCATACTTCTCTCTATCGAAGTAGTAGTGTTCCAGGAGTATATTTTGATGGAGGATAAAGTCACAAAAGTCAATATTTCAACCTAATTTTGTAACAAGATTTCTTCAACATAGATAAGCTCCGATTGTTTACGGTTCAGTTCTGTTATTATTTCCATAATTGAGCTATTTGACGTGTTAGGGAAGTTAATTTGTTTTTTTCAGTTTTATATAATGATTCTAAGTTGTTTGCATTTTTAATTAGGTCGAAAGTTTCTAAAAATAATCTTAAACTAAAAATATTTGTTGGTTGCGACGTCATCTTTAAATGCCAGGAGACGGTCTAAGTTATGCTCTCTTGTTTGAAGATAGTCAACCAAGGAAGCTTGTTTTTAAGGTTAATATTTGTTAGTTTTTATGTAATTATCCTTAAACTAGTTTAGCATACTAGCGCGAGTTCAAAATGACAGAGGGAAGAAACAGTGAGGTTTTTTTATTAATTTTTAGAAGAAAAGACTCCAAAAAAGATCGCGCCCATCGTATTTAAAATTACCCAACTCATTCCATTTAATTGGCTGTATTTTCTTATTCCTTCTCCACTCTTTTTAAATAGTTTCCATCGGTTCGTCAATTTCCTTTATTTGATCAAAGAGATAAATTCCATCTATTAAAGTTAGCCATTTAAAACCTTACTCTTTATAAGGGATTTTATGAAAACACGATATTAAGGTATACTTGTATTTTAATTTTAAGTTATAAATTCGATAAGAAAGATTTATAACTTGAAGAAAAGAAATAAATAGGAGAAAGAACCCTCAATTTCGAAATGCTTAGGTTTGTAATCGTTTGAGGAAGAATAAATATAATGAAATACCACTTCACTTTAGTGGTGGTGTCCATGGTGATGCTTTTTGCCATGGCCCTTGTGATGATGCTTATGGTGTCCGTATTTCTTGTGGTGGCCATGTTTACCATGGTGACCGTGTTTAGCTTTGTGGCCTTTATGGTGGTCGTGGTGTCCACCTTTCTTGAAGAATCCTTTGTGGCCATGGTGCTTGTGGTGCTTTCCTCCCTGTAAGAAAGAGAGAATGTTTTACTAGGATCAAAACAATTCTAATTTTTAATACTGAAAATAACAACACTGTGAGAATTTGTGAAGTGGAGAAAGTTGGAATAAAACCATGTAATGGAATATAACACGAAGTGGCAGAGTGTTTTGGTGAGAATGACGATATTGAAAATTAATCGAACCCCGCTTTCTCACTTCCAAGGCACAACGAAGCGGCAAATGTACTCATCCTTCAGGTCAAGATAGAAGCCTCAGTAGACGTCCCTTCCTCGCCCAAATCTCCATTCTCTTCGCTAGACCGAAAAAGAAACACTTACATGGTGTTTTCCACCCTTGTGATGACCGCCTTTATGTCCCTTGAAGTGCTTATGGAAGTGGTCATGGTCGCTGTGGTATTTCTTGTGGTGGCCATCGTCGAAGAACTTCTTATTGTGGCCGTGTTCTTCTTTGTGGTAAAGATTCTTGAATCCCTGAAGAGGAAGTTAATGGCAATGAAGGTGGGGTTTTATGCTGCATTCATTGGCGATGAGAACAATCAAAAAGGCGGAAGCCGCAATAGCTAGAGGGTTGGACGGAAATGCAGGGGAAGTGGAAGAAGAAAAATAAGAAGAAGAAGAAATCAGAAATACCGGGTGACCTCCCAAAAGCAGAGCCCACAAATCTTTGATAAAACTGTTAATTTTATTTTTTTTCTTTTCTTTTTCAGGGTGAACAAATCGACTTTGTGCATGAAATATTGGAACACTTTTCTTCCACAACATCTCTCGGTCAACCTAGGAAAAGATATTTTGCGTGGAAGCCTATTTCGCCACCACATCAAGCAAGCAAATTTTCGGAGAAAGTTTCGGTGTCGTCATGCCCCATTAAATAGCCAAGGTCTGAGGGGCACTTATTCTGGTCGGAGGGCAAGTGCTAGGACAGAAAGGAACATTGATGCTGTACGGGAGTCATTGGGGTGGAGCCCAAAGAAAATCACTTTGACGACGCACTCAAGAGCTGGGAATCTCTCGAGAGTCTTTGAGGCGTGTTCTTAAATCAGATCTTCATTTTTACCCTTAACAGATCCAAATAAAGCAAAAACTTACGGAGGCGGACATGAAAAAACGCCTAACCACGTGTGAATTGTTTTGTGACACAATCGAAGAAAATCCAGACTTCTTGGATAGATTAAGATGAATAATGGTTCCAGTAATACGAATTCATCCCCCACATATCAAATGACCCCCTATCCTGGCTGAAAGAGCGATTTTAGGAGATACTGATCAGCACAGGAAGTGTGACGTTGAGTGGGCACTGCATTCAACGGACTTGATCCCTCTCCCCCCCAGATTTTTATCTGTAGGAGTATCTTAAGGATAATGTGTACCAGAACAACTCTCGAGCGATTGGTAAACTTAAAGCAGCCATCACAGCAAGAATCAGGGAAATCCCCAAAGAGGAATGTGTTCGAGTAATTGACAATTTTGTGGGACGTGTGCAAGTTTGCCTCTAACACCGCGGAGCCCATTTGGAGCATATTTTGGAAAGAACCTGACTTTTGTGCAAAGCGATCAAGATGACTGAAACTTCGAGGAATGATCGTACACAGACTGAAGTTTAAGTACAGCAAATTTCAAGAAACTTGCTGGAGCTTTGTAGGATTTAGTAAAATTTTTATGGGTTCTGTTTTGGGGGGGCACCCGGTATAATCATACCACATTGGAAGTGGTTCATTCTAATGGAGGTTTCCTCGGTTGGATTATCCAAAAAGAGAGATAAAAAATTATAATTATATTAAGCTTCATGAAAAATCATCACACCCAAACTGTCCTTACATGTGGCTATGCCTTCTTTGAAAGACGATGGAAGAGCCAGGAGAGTTGCGCGCTTTCTTATTCCCTAGCGATTAATGTAAACCCTTCTTTTAGCTATTTGAGTTAACGTCTCGCATATATTTACTTTCCCTTACTTCATCACTTTATTTCCGAACCACATTTCAAAATATGCGGTAATTTCCTCGTTTGGTTTTATTTTACCACAAATTAATGGCATTCTTGCGACATTATTATCTTTTTTCATTTATATTCTTTCTTAATTCGGCTCTTTTTTACCACTCTTTGCTTTTAATTCATGATTCTTTATTAAACATTTTCGAAAAGCATTTTGACGCCCCTCCGCCCCTGGGGTCTTACCGCATTAAGCATTAGGACATGCAAGTGAGCCTCTGGGGAGAAACCATTTTCCGTATCTCCAATGACGTCATCAAAAAATCCTCTTTTTTTTTATTCTTACTTATGTTGTCCTTTTCTTTATTCTTTATTCCACCTTACTATGTTCCTTTCTTTATTCTTTATTCCATCTTAGTCCCATTTACACCCATTTTAAGGGACGAAATCTGATAATTTCTTACCTTCTTATGATGTCCCTTTTTGTGATGTCCTTTGTGGCCGTGCTTATGTCCTTTGGAGCCTTTGTAACCTTTATGGTGACCGCCATGGTGATGTTTCTTGTGGTGGTGACCTTTAAAGTGTTTTCCATGCTTTCCGTGGTGGCCCTGGGCAAGAAAGTGAGAGTAAACAAAGGAGGCGATTATTCGGTACAGCACAACAAAGAGGAAGTTCTAGATAGTACTGAATAGTTTTACTCTGTATAGAGTAGTAGGAGGCATTGGTAGATCAGAATAAATAATTATTAGAATACATAGACTATAACTGACCTTTTTAAAGTGTTTACCAAAGTGTCCTTTATGTCCTTTTTTGTGACCATGTTTTTTAAAGAAGCCTTTATGACCTTTATGACCCTTCTTCGAGTGATGTCCTTTCTTATGGTGTTTATGGTGACCGTAGTGTTTGTGACCTTCAGGTAGAAAAGACAAAAAGAGATTCAGTCAAAGTGCTCAAAGTTTCAAGTGAATCATGAATCTTCTCAGTACGTGTGTTATTTGTGCGTATGGGAAGAAAGGGAGGGGTAATTATACCCAGTCATTATTTCATTAGTTTTAATGAACAGGATTCTGGAATCCCTAAAATAAATTTGAAAAAATTAAAAAATTATTGCCAATTGACGGAGTTCTAACTTTCAGCAGTTCATTTTCACACTCCATCTCTTTCAAATCTTTCAAACCCGTTTTTCTGCCACACTTTTGTAGTTTCAATGACATTCTCAATTGCACCTACGTAACTCGGTAGTACAGACTTTACAATATTTCCCATACTTTCACGTCAACCTCTTCAAGTCCATCTTTCACTTTTAATTTGGGAGGAGATTTCTTAGTCTTGAGTCGCGCTAATTATTCCTGGTCTTTTATTATTAAACACTAAATAGTGTTTTAAGTATTTTTTTAAAATTCTTTTGTTTCTTTTACGAACATTTTCCAAGGCCTTTGAGTTTGCCCGGTGATTAAATTTAGTTATTCTTATAATTACATGGTTGTATGGTTACGAAACTCGGTTGATTTATTCTGCAGCGTAGGATAGGCGCTACACATATCGACCTTATTTACCACTGAAGATAAATGATCTTAATTTTCTTAAATAAATGTTATTTAGTTGGATAAATATTTGTATACGGTCCTGTAACTGATTACAAAGCCTTTTGGATTTACTTTTAGCAGAGTTAATACGTACATAAAAAGAAGAACTACCCTTGAGTTGACGTACTATAATTTATAGACACAGGCTTCTTGTATTTTCATAAACATCCATATGTAAAAGGATATATATTTCTATTATTTAAGGTCAGTATTCTTGACACCAAAGTGTAGTTTATATGTCTACTTTAATATTATTAATAGTATTTTTCTAGTTACCTTTTTGTCGATATCTAAGTCATTCAACACGAATATCTCATACCTTCATTATCCTATTTTTTTTGTGTATAATCCTGCCTAAAATTTCTAAAGACATTACAAAATAAGAGAATCACCCAAACACCACATTAAATTACCTCAAACCTTCCCGAAAACGTTCTTATTGATAAATATATGTAAACTACAGCCTCCCAGCTACCACTCCATTCCATTCTTTTATCTCTGGTTCCATCATCGTAGACCCATAATTACCTGCAGCAGGAGTCAAGTCGTGGGTGGCAATAACAGACACTTGCTGGCTCTCTGCATAGCTCAGTCCTTCCTTGGATGCCGACACTGAAAGTGGGGCTGGGACATCGTCAACCTTGCGTGGCGTGGTTATGTCCAAGTAGGCAAGGCTGGCCACCAGAACCAGCACTATACTCGATAACTGCAAAGTGAGAAGTAGTAAAAATAACGAAGTCATAAGGGAATATTGAAGACTCAAGGAAAAGAACATAACGAACAAAGACGCCTCAAGAAATAAAAATTTTGAAGGATAAAAATAAAGAGTCAAAATAAAAATTAAAGACTTGGAAAAAAATTACGATTATGCAATGCAAAATTAATACAAGCTGAAAAAGAGGCATTAGTTTAAAGGTTTATTTATTTAAAAATATAAAAAGGATGCATTTTAATTGTCCATTCGTATATAAAAATGGCTAGGTAAAATTATTAGATAAGAAGAAAGTGAATAAAATAACATTTAATAATCTAAATAATTTGGATATCTGTTCAGGACTTGGCTGTTTTTAGCGTTGGGTTTATTCCAGCAAGACGAAAGAATAAGGTTGAACAAGAAGAAGTAAATAGAAACAAAGAAACTTTGATGAAGACGGTCATAAATGAATTTAGAATGTAATATACACAGTCAAACAGAGTAAATAGCAAAGGAATCATCAACATAAATTTAAATCTTAAAAAATAGAAAAATATATAAAAGTAAAAAGACAAGGAAAATAAAACAACACTAAAATATAGTTACAAAGCAATCCACCCAATCGTCCAACAGCCAACAAGGAAGCCAACTAGGTGACCAGAAATTAAATGTAGAGGAAAAATATGCTGATATCAGCAATTATCCCGATAGCTAAGCAATGGTGTAGAGATGTGTACCAACCGTTGATTACCATACAGTACTTTCTAGCAATCTGTCAGTTACCCTGAGCTAAAAGCATATGGAATTCAGCAATACTATGCGTAATTGGAGACATTAATAGCTATATCATCAATCAGTCGACTAATCAGGGATAAATAATCAATTAAATGCCGTCTAAGCATTTTCAATCATTCAGCCTATCTGCTTAAAGAGCTAAAGGTCGTAAACAATATTTCAGCCAACTACAAAAGACACAGACATAAATAAGTTCTTCGCCAGTCGTCGATACATTACGAAGACAAACCTAAACAACCACCAGCTATTCTCCTAGAAAATCGAATATACAAGCAGATATATAAATGTTGACCTCCAGTCAGATAAGTAGAGAGACGAATAGAACTCAAGGCCACCTACCAGCCAAACAATATTAGCAGTTAACATGAACAAGTGAAAAACCATCCATCATTTCACCCAATATCTTATTTAACTCTACACACCTTTCTCATCCTGCTGATGCTGCTTCACTCCAAGGTCGATCACCGACCACTGATGATGGCAGGCAAATCATCAGCCTATTTATACCGGGCGGAAACAGTTTAGAAAGTAAAGTGGGAGAACTTGGAAAAAAATTACCGCCGCAGAATTCAGGGCGTGAAGATCAACCCGAAAAGCATCATAACGAAACAGTTCAATTTACTTGAAGCTCCAATGGATAAGAACAGATGCAACGAATCATGATGACATACTTCCAATTATGACATTGTCTTAAGTAGGGCTTTGCGTTTCCGCATCTTTGGTAGATGGGCAAGTGTTCAGGTATGATACTCTTTTGTCTATTTGTCAGTTCTTGTGCCTTTTCTAAATTAGGTTGTATTGTGTTGCGTGTTTTTACCTTGTGTTAGTATATATATATATATATATATATATATATATATATATATATTATATATATATCTATATATCTATATATATATATATATATATATATATATATATATATATATATATATATATATATATATATATATATATATATATAGAGAGAGAGAGAGAGAGAGAGAGAGAGAGAGAGAGAGATTGAACGATAGATAGATATCTTTTGATTTATAGATATATACTGTTGGACAAAAGCAAAGGCTCTAATGTAAGAAGACATATAAAGTAAATAGATTTCACCAAATTTTCATAAACTGCTGATGAAATCTTAAGTTACTCAGCGTGTAATTTTTCATACAGTTCTTCGTTAGTTTTTGTACCTGTGGTTTTTCTTAGTGCTTCTTCAAGTACTCCTGCTCCACACAAGTGTTTTATTGGGTTTAAGTCTGGGTTCTGTGGTGGCCACTCATTAGAGGTGATCGACACTTCTCCAAACCAATTATTGGTGTGTTTGGATGTATCGCATGCTGAAATATAACTTAATTTCCGGATTGATAAATTTATGACAACATGGTTGTATAAGTTGAGTTCATTCTTCTCAGCTATAAAATCATCTCCCATCGCCTCAATGAAGACATGCAACACCATAACATGATAGAACCACATCTATGCTTCACAGTTGGTCCAGCACTAATATGCAGGATGAAATAACTGCCTAACTCTTCGTCTCACAAAGGAAAAACCGATTAGTGACGATAATCAGCAAATTTGTTATAAGAATGTAAATTTATAAATAATTTCTTCGAAGATATATATATAAATGGAATTACATAAATTATATATCAAACCTCAATACATTCATCTCACAAGATAACTTTAGACCATTGTTCATGTGTTCAATTTTTTCAATTTTGTTTGCCCTTGAATAGGTTTCCTCTGTTAACCATAGTATTCATAACTTCTTTCTCGCCCTGCACCTTCTTAGCTCTTGAGCTTTGTCTCCTTCTAACTGTCCTAGTTGATATTATTTAACTTGAAGCTTCATTGAACAACACAACAAGTTCAGTATATTTTATCTGCGATTCAGATATGTATTATAATGTTTTCGACAGCATATCTTGAACATTTTATTTTTTTAGCAATTTCTTCTTATTATAACCCTTTGCTATGCAGAAGTTGGATCTCTGGTCTATGTGCTTTATAAGTTGTTTATTTTTAGTCTTATTAATTAATTAGAACGATATTGAATAAACAATAGGTTAAATTCTGATTTTAAGAAACATAGATTTTGTTAGTTACACACATTTAGTAAAATACTAAGTAATTCCAACATATTAAAAAAATATTGAAATATATATATATATATATATATATATATATATGAGGGTTAAAAAGCCTATTCTATGCTTAATATCTATCTCTTCATCAAAGCCCTTGGAAGGAGATCTTCTCACATACACAAGAGGATAACGCATAAAATAAGATTTTCTAAGACGGCCAAAGCGCAGGGCTAGCGCGTAGAGGTGAATAATGCACTAAGCAAGGCACACAGCGAGTGGCATCTCCCCATCCTCTACAATAGGCTCTGAATGGTGGAAGTCCGGAAGGCACTGGTCACCAAGTGGAGATCACTGTGGTAGATAGAGTCGACCTTCCCCCAAAATGTTTAGCTGCGGACGGATAAAACTCGCATCCTTAGTCAAGCTTTGAAAGAACAAAGGATCGGTCGGAAATCTAGGCAGTAGCCATAACAGCACCCTAATTGGTCTACTTCACGGAACGCAGAACGTCCAATGCGTGGGTCTAAGAGACCCTAAGGCTGCGAATATGAGCCTTCTAGTCGAGGCCTGAGTCTAATTAAGACAAAGGAAAGGGTACAAATCTACCACTGCCAGCCGAATCTCATTTAGGAACAAGTCTGGGTCGGGATGGAGCTATGGATAGCAGCAGAAGTACACGACTTTGGGCTTGGTCAAGGAAAGCCAAAAGCTGTGCGTTTCGGCATATCGAGAGATGTGGTTTGATGCCTGATGGCGTCGATCCTCCAGAGTTGACATCTGGGCCGCAACAAAAAAGATTGAAAGTCTTTCCACGTAGAGTGTAGCGAGAAAAACTTCCGGTAGCACCAAGGTAATACTGTGGATACTCATGGCAAAGACTGCAACACTTTCCTGCTGTACTCCCTCTTCCAGCTCCCTTAAGCCGGAGAGGGCTCCCCCCACCATACGCTGAATCAACGATCTCACAAAAACTCCGAGATAAGATCGTTTGGAAAGTCTCGATGATACCGTATCGCCATGCGGTATCATCTGCTTTCTCCAGATCGAAAAACGCCATGGCGTAGTCTTGTCTACGAAGGAAGGCCTCGCAGAGGGCAAATTCCAATCGCAACATAGCATCCGATGTAGACACAAGACAGGTGGCCTCTGCTAAGAAGGAAAAAGGTAAATCTAACCTTTATAATTTCTCCATCAACTTGTACACGCAAGAGTTTTCAGAAATTGAGCTGAAACCGGCCCGGGTAGAGTGATCTCTCCTAGTTTTTCGAAAAGCAAGCAAAGTAGCCGAGTCTAGCATGAGAAGAATAATAATTAGTGCCAATGATTCACCTTCGCTTACCTTTGACTTTGGCTCAGAGTATATAAAATAAATTGGTAAGTAAGGAAGACATGCCAATAAATAAATACAAAATATCATGTGCTTAAATGCTAATTTTTTACATGTCAAGTGGTATTCTTAACGATAATCCTTTCAGCGACCACAATCTTTTGGTGATGAGCTCTGTTGGAATAAATCTTCCCAGCCAATGATAATATCGATTAACATGTTTTTTTTACAAATGTACCTGATGATTTTAGAGCTCAATTTCCACTTCACGGTCTTCTTCGGTCGTGGAGAAGAAACCTATAGGCCTTGCGTGGTATTCCCTGTTTGCGAAGCCATGTGAGCAGATTTAAAATTATATAGATGAGCACGAATATTTCTCTTGTTGCCTTGTAGTGTATATACGCGTTTGTGTTCCTGTATGATTTTACATTGTCTTGTGTATGGTAGGAAGAACTGGGTCATAAATAAATGTCACTCATGAAGACAAGCGTGTTGGTTTCCAAGTTCTGCAGGATGAAGATGCGGAGAGTCAATTTCCTGTAAATAAAAGGAGCTACTCAGTTCATTCCTTTCCTGGATGTGGGGGGTAAACTGTTGTGAAGAAGGTCGAAAGGCAAATAAGTCTATTGGCATACGAAGGCCGCATCCATATGTCCTTTAGGCGTGAGAAAAATCGCTATTCACCTTTGGCGCATTTTCCTGTACCACACGACTTATCCAGGGATAGAATTTGTCAAAACTTGAATTTCCATGCCTGATATTTTGAGAAACTGTTGAAAGGAGTAAAACTGAAACTGAAATGCGTTATCCGAGAGTATGTGAATATTAGCCCCAAGGCTGGCAATGTAATGGTAGAAAAACATTTACACAATGGATTCTATGGTGGTGTGATTCAATGGATAGGCCTCTATCTACTTTTTAAATGGAAGAAGATGGTGAGTAAGTATTTGTAACCTTCCTTGTTTTTTTTAGAAATGTGCCTACTAAGTCGATTTGTGAAATCTGAAGAATGACCCCCGAAACGGATGCATTAGTGCTTTGCACCTCTGCATCTTTGATTTCTAGTACATTTTAATACATTTTAATACATTTTCTCACTTAAATCGGTCCGTGATTGACTTAATGTAAATGTGTAAATGTGCTAAATTGTGATAATAGCAAGCTTGCGAAGATTAAAGGTTAGGTATTGCCTTACAAAACCTTTGGAAAGATTACATATGATAGAAAGGTTAGTGGAAAGCATATTGATCTTATAAAATTAAATTGAGGTGAGTGATTGATTACACTGCAATTGGCTCTTATCTGAGCATTATTAAATTCATTATAGCACATCATTACAGATGAGAGTATTGCGTGAGAGAACGACTCGTAACTGAATGTTAGATTACCACTTTGGGTAGGCATGATATTAATGCATCTTCGGGCTCAACTGCTCTTGGCAGGTTTCGACGGAAACATCCGTCATCGTCACTCGCTGGTTAAAAGTAAAATACAGAAGTTGCCTAACGTACAAACAAACAAATCAGTGGGGCTAAGGTGGATGATGCGGGAATGTAGCGGCATTTTTGAGAAGCGGAAGTATGAATTTCTTGCTTATTAAGGTATTAGTATTAAATTTGCCGTCGGAAGTAATAAAGTTGGGAATTTCTTTTATAAGTGCCGATTCAATTAAGCGTCGATGTATATAATTGTGAGACTTATAAACTCTTTAATCATTATCAATGTCAATTTGATGATTTTCATTGGACATATGTAGAAATAAACTCGTGAAGAGTGTAACACGTCGCATATCGCATTTATGTTCATTCATTCGCTTGAAAAATCTGCTGCTTTAACCGATATATATATGATAGAACGGTTTGAGGCAGCTTAAATTCAACTGTTATCACATGTTGTTTAAAAACACGAGGCTACCCACGTGCATCTTCGCTTTGAAGCCGGGCGCATTATAGCCGCCACCTGAGTCAATGTTTAAACAAGGAGGTTTATCTTCCCCCGTTTCGCCCAAACGCCGACCTCGCCAGATTGAGCTAGGCTTATGGGCAGATAAGGTATTCTTCTCAGGCTCGGCTGTGCATTTCCTCCAAGCCCC
The DNA here is from genome assembly GCA_963969495.1 of Ceratothoa steindachneri. Classification (NCBI taxonomy): domain Eukaryota; kingdom Metazoa; phylum Arthropoda; class Malacostraca; order Isopoda; family Cymothoidae; genus Ceratothoa; species Ceratothoa steindachneri. Next base: position 66,451,067 of record OZ018336.1, read on the forward strand.
CACTCCATTGTCCCCTACGCCAAGGGGATGTCCCGACTATTTATATGGAAACTTAACCACTAAGATTCAGATTAGAGATCCAGATTTTCTTCGCGAGACATCACTACGGTCCAGTCTCACCTTGTGCACCAAAGGGCCCTCGACCTCGAGATCCACCATCACTTGTCCAGAAGAAGGACAATATCCCTTGAGTGCCAAGGTTCGAGCCTTCGTGGCGCCAGGTCCACTAGGCTTCCCCTGTTGTTCAGAAAGAGAACAACGTTAGAACAGCCATTGTTCTTTTGAGCCCGTTGACAAGAAACGGTTCTCACCCCTCTGCCCTGTTGTTCAGAAGAGAACAACGTAGAACAACCATTGTTCTTCCAGCCCGTTCGCCAAGAAACGGTTCTCACCCTTCCTTCTTGTTGTTCAGAAGAGAACAACATTAGAACAGCCATTGTTCTCGAGCCCGTAGACAAGAGACGGTTCTCACCCCCCCTGTTGTTCAGTTGTTCAGAAGAAAACAACGTAGAACAGCCATTGTTCTTCAAGCCCGTTCGTCAAGAAACGGTTCTCATTCCCAAGACGCCACGTCAGGATCATTTAATTCTCCCCCCTTCGGCTGGAACTCGCCAGCGACCGAAAATTCCTTCACGTCGCCTTCCTCTGCACAACAAGTATAATTACGTAAGCCGAACGTTACCTTTGAGTATTTAACCCTTTTGTCAACTCTATCCTGTGCTTTAAATGGTTTAGCGAACCATCTCATCCCTTTAATTTATATTTGTTTTACCATTTAAATCTCTTAATCCTCGGATTAGCTAGATTTCCCACGCCCCTTTTCAATTCTCTATTTATGTCAATATTTTCCGTTTTGTGTGTTGTTGATAGTTTTTATTAATAAAACTCTATTTTATTAATGATAGCCATATTATTATCCTTGAGCTCAGTTCCACTTCTTAAGCATATCGAAGATAAATAATATCGGTCAACCCAGACATCCACGCACTCTAAAGTTAATTAAATAAGTTCCCTCAACGAATAGTTATATATGGTATATCGTCGAGAGTCCATTCTACGATAATATATATATATATATATATATATATATATATATATATATATATATATATATATATATATATATGTATATATATACATATAATATATATATATATATATATATATATATATATATATATATATATATATATATATATATATATATATATATATATATATATAAAATATATTATACATTGGAGGTCGAGACAAATGATTGACTACCATTTTTGGCACAAGTTTCTTTAGTTTCTTGCCAGAAAACCTTAAGTTATCTTCAATGAAAATCCTAATTCATCGAGCCTACAATATATGCTCTTCGTATAGACTGCTGCATTTAGAATTTTCTTTTCAAAAACCTCTTTTTTAAATAATGGCTACCCTGACTCGTTAGTGAAAAAAAAACATTAAAAAGTTTCTTAATGCCCTCTATCAAGAAAATCCAACAGAAATTACTATAGAGAAATTAACCATTTTCTTGAGTCTCTCATACTTTGGTAGAAAATCAAACAACTTTGTAAATGAAATTAAGAAGACTAAATATATTTTATCCCTATCTCATCCTAAATTTCATATTAAAAAATGGGCACAATATTGTGTCCTCTTTTAGTTATAAGGACCGAATTCCATTTTCCTGCCGCTCCTCTGTAATTTATAAATATAGTTGTGAATCTTGCGACTTATCTTATATTGGTTCGACCATTAGGTTAATCCATTGTCGCATCAAGAGGCCTCGGGGAAGGTCGACCCGCACAGGGCTGTTTCTAAACAAACCAGACCCTCGCTTATACAAGATCACTTCAAAATATGCAATTCTGAAATTAGTTTGGAGAACTTTGAAATACCTGTCATTCCCCCATCCCAAAGAACTACGAATATTAAAATCACTTTACATCCTAAAACTTAAACCTAATTTAAATATAAATCGAAATATATTTTATCCATATCATGAATTTTTTATTCTTGTGTTAAGCAGCATATCTTACATTGCACTATTCTATTTTAGTAATTTATGACTCTAGAAATTTTAACCTTTTACTAGCTTAGTTTCTTAGTGCCGATGGTGAGGCTAGGTCCTCGAAGCGTTTTCGCCTTCCTATTGAAATTCGGATTTGGCATAAGCTCAACAGTTTATGATATATATATATATATATATATATATATATATATATATATATATATATATATAGGTTAGGTTCTATTGAAGTCCACAGCTGTGGCAGCGTTATTAATTTTAACTTGTATTTTCTTACAAATTTTTTAATGGGGTCTTCGAGGCGAGAAAAAACATCAGCGAATGACATGCTTTATTCCTAGACGTCTTTCAACCATGTTAGGTCATCTTCATGGAATGAACAGAAATGGAATTATTTATTGGACATTGGACATAAAAAGTGAGGAATATAGTAGAAGAGGGTTTTAGTAGGAGAAATAGTGGGAAAATAGGGAAAAAATGATAGGAAAGCGAAAATGAAAGGTAGAATGAAAGACAGATCCCTGGTGAAAGGGTATCACTGGCTTTCTTTGCGTTTTGGCTGTGTTTTTTTTTATAGTATATAAATATACCATCCGGTAAATGCACTGGGCATTCAAGCCTTTGTAGTATTAGATATTATCTCTACGTGGCTTTTTAGAAGATTTTCATCTTCGATTCTGGGTGTTTCACACCTAGATTTGGATTTTTATGTGTTGATTTGTTTTAATTGTTTCTTGGCGATATTTCACACAAAAATTTAGGGAAGTGTTTTTAGAACTAAATTTAGCAAATGCTAATTCAGTGGCTAAACTTGTTTGGCTTTGTTCATGTTTTGTTGTGTTATGAATGGGGGTTATCTAGCTTTAAGTGAACTTTGGGTCGACGTTAATGTCATTCGGTAGTCTACTGCTTTTGAAACTAATTGGTCGTCTTAAGTTACGTAAATTGTCAAAATTAATGTGCTCGAGTAAAAACTCGGGAGGAAGGTGCCGGTGCACCTTGTCCTAGATTTTGGTTGCTCTGAGGTGAAGCTTCACGTTTATGGTGGTCATCCCCAGTTTACCATGGAGTTCACTCTGCCTTCTCCCTTCTCTCCTTCGGGTTCCCATAATGATGTATACTGCCTTATTCTGGACCCTTTGCAGTTTAAGGACTTGGGTCTTGGAAACTACGTTTATAGGGACCAGGGGGTACAGGAGGTTTGAGCGAATGCACGCATTGTAGATCTTAAGTTTGTTGGAGGTGCTCAGGTTTACGAATTTGAAAAATTCACCCAAGTCCCTCGCTGCATTCTGTGTAGTTTTCGCTACATGGCTCCTATACCCACCAGTTGTATTTTGTAGTCCCAGAACCATGCCCTCCGTGCGGTATGGGATGCGTGCACCCCCCACACGGATTTCTGCCATTGTCCTTCGGAATAATGGAATTACACGGAACTTTTGGGCATTGGTGGATATCTTCCATCTTCTCTCGAAAGAGTTGATGTTTTCGATTTCCACTGCCGTACTTCGTGCCATGAAATTCGCATTCCGATAAGGCCCCGTACATATCATTGTTATATCGTCCGCAAATTGGACGTATAAGGAACCCTCAGTCAAGGGTTGGGGAAGGTCTATGGTGTAAATGTTATATAGCAGGGGACTGATGCACCCGCCTTGCGGCACCCCCGCCTCGAGTTCGAACTCAGGGCCGCTATAATCTTTGATACTCAGAAACGCTCTCCTCTCCATCACGTGGTAACAAAGAATCCTCTCAAGTATGGCATTGAGGCCTAGTTGTAGGATCTTATATTGTAGGCCTCTCCTCCGTACTTTGTCAAAGGCCTTTTTGACATCGCGTAGCACCAGATTTGCGTGGCGTTTTTCTGATTTTACTTTTGCCAACTTCTCGGTAATTACAGCTAGCGCCGTGTCTGTTCCTCGCTTCGCTCGGAATCCATGTTGTTGAATGTTGTGAGAGTTGTTATTCTTGAGGAACGTATTTACCCTGTTGGCCAATATCTTTCCAAGACTTTCCCTGAAAATTCTAGGAGAGATATGGGCCTGAAGTTAGCTGGACTGTCCGGTGGTTTACCGGCTTTTGGAATGAATATCATTTTTGCTACCTTCCAGTGTTTAGGGAAGTAACCCACATTTAGGCATGCGTTCATGATATTCATGAGCCCCAATAAGATATTGAGCGGGGCTCGAATAAAATTCTCCTTCGTCAGTCCTGTACGCCCCGGTGCTCGCTGTCGAAAGGATTTTAAGGTCATTGAGAGTTCCTCGGCAGTAATTCTACCGCTGAGTCCCTCCATTTCCCTATCATGTGATACGCAATAGTGAGGGTGCGTTCTGTGTATTTGATCATTCAGGTCGTTAATAATTCCGTCTTCGAAGTCCAAATCGAAGTCATCATTCTCTTCCGGGGATATCTTAAATATAGATGCCCAAAAGAGCCTGAATTCCTCTTCGATTCTTTCCACGTCAGAAATTTCAATGTCATCACGTATAAGGTTGATAGTCTTTGCTGGCTGTCCGCCTTTTAGTCGTTTTACCGTCTGCCAGAATGTACGTGAGTCAGTTTCTACATTTAGTCCATCAATTAAATTATTCCAGAGTACATTCTGTTGGTCTCTTATAAAAGTCATTAGTTCGTCACGTATGAGTCGTGTTTGTCCGTGTGTGTTGATGTTGGGGCCAGTGAGGTTCACTTCATTGATCCGTTCCTTATATTCCCTCGCGAGGGTTTTCATTCTTGGGGTCCATGAGGGGGCAGGGAGAGTTTGCAATTTAACTCGGGGGACGGCTTCCTTGTCGGCATTTAATAAATTTTCATTTAATTTATCCAACTCCTCGTCAATTTCTTCTAGGGAGGCATTATTTAAGGGTTCTGGGTTATAACTTTCGAGGAGTTGTTTATACTTATCCCAGTTGGCTCGATCGTAGCTCTTCCGCTCTGGGATAGGGATTTGAATGGGGGAGGTTGAGACTTTAATAAGGATAGCCTGGTGGTCGCTGGGAATAGGGGGGCCCGGCTCAATGAAGTAATTATATGGGAAAATATTGCTGGTTAGTACAATGTCTGGTTTGGTGGCTGACCTGTCAGTGATGAATGTGGGGAAGTCTGGTCCAATTCTAGTCATAATGTGTCTATCAATAAGTGTCTTCCGATTCCTGCCTGCTGGGTTGGTCGACGTATAACCGGAGGCAGTGCTTCTTGCATTGAGGTCACCGGCAAAAAGAACGGTTCTGCCGTGACCACATAACTGCAAGAAGTTTGGAAGGGGCAAATACCCTCTCCTTGGGGGTCGGTACCCCGTTGCCAGGACCAGGGGTCCCACTGCCGTACGGACCTCCACAGCAAGGTAAGATTAGTCGAGTCCACTTATTGATCTGAAGTCAAGACCTCTTTTCACAGCTATGGCGCATCCGTCAAAACGTCCTCCACTGTGATTTTTGGTCAAGACTTCGTAGGGAAAGATCTTTATTGGGTTAGCGTCGTTTATTCCATGTTCGGAAATAAGTATAACGTCTGGGTCGCATTGTCTTAATACGTTTCCGTATACTATTTTTTTGTTTGTCTATCCGTCAGAGTTCAAGTGTAATATTTTTAGAGTCGTCATTTTGTAGTTCACTTAAGGGTTTTCGAGTGTAATATGATGTTTTTAGGACTTATTCTCTTACGAGTTTAGGTCCTTGTGGAGTGTTTGGGGGCGTTATGGTTTTTCCTGTTCGTTTTTTTCTGTATTCGCCGTCAGTTAGGGTGATAAAAGAGTCCGGAGTCAGTTTAATCAAGCCTTGGAGTAAAGCCTCCTCGACCTGCTTTTCACTGAGCTCGTCCGAGGTAAATTCCCATTTGTATATTCTGGCTATTAAACCTTTGGATACATCTAGGGCGTCCATCTCCTTAGGAAAAGGGGACCTTTCAGCAGCGAAAAGCTGTAAGTTAATTTTTCTCGAATGGTATGCGTGCCTAGATTCCCTCTTGCAAGAAGAGGACGATCTTGGGCGTCTCTGGGGCTGCGAGGTTTTCCGTGAGCGAGGTGAACGTGCCCCTCCCTCGGCTCTCGCAACTGCAGTCTCCGTAACTTCATTATTGACCTTGGTGGGTGTGTTTGTGTGGGTGTTTTTGTTTTAGTGGGTTTCTTTCGCTTTTTTTTGTTCTGTGCGTGCTTTTGCAGCCTGGATCCTGGGGGCCCTGGAGGAAGCTAGGGTTGTGGCATTGCTGGGGGTTGGGAGCTTCTGACAACTAGTCTCGCACTGGGGTTTAAGACTAATTTTCAGGATCTCTTCTGACCGCGGGTTCGAGGGGAACCACATCTTCTCCATTCCATTATTAGTTAGCATCTTATTTAGCTCATCTGCAAAGCACCCCGGGGAGGAGAGATTCGCAATATGAGCATAATATATGCAACACATAATTTTCGTCGAGTTTTCATTCTCGACGTGGAGAAATGTAGGGCTCCCTTTCGACTTCGCTACCGCAGCTTTCGCAACCTTGGCATAGGTGGTGTTGGCCTTAGTTTCCTCTTCTAGTTTTTTTAATGTGGCTTTCTTCTTCAGGATTTGCTTTTTGATAGAACAGGCCATGGAGAGTGTCTTATGTTCCCCAGCGCAGTTAAGACACTTCATGGAGGTGCTTTTGCAGCTCCTTCAAAAGTGGTTGTCCGATGCGCAGATGGAACACAAAATAGCATTCCCTTTGGGGCAGTTGGCTGTAGTGTGCTCCTCATACTTATAGCCTTTGAAGCACATTTGGAGGTCGATAAACTCCTTGCGTTCGACCTGCTCAGGGCAGATCCGAACGTTAAAGAGGAGCATACCGCACTCCGTAGCCTTTACCGCCATCGCCGAATCCGTGAAAACAATCTTAAAGACGTGCGTATAGTCCTTGAACTTAAGGACTTCCGTTACTTTGGCCCAGGGATGGTTCTTTTCGACCTCACCATGAATTTCTCTGATGTTGTGGCCACCGACCCAAGGATCGAGGCGTCGAAGGATGATGCTGCGATGAGTCTTTATTTGTGGAGGTGTGTGGGGTCTGAGATTTATTTTTTTCAAGGATTCAGCTGCTTTTTGGGAGGTGAGGACTTCGCAGTCACTCTCCCTTTGGCAGATAGCTGAATATCCATTGTGAGTTTCAATTAGTCTGACTAGGGTTACCCCTAGTTCCCCGTGGGTGATGGCGAAGACCTCTTCCCGATCTGGCTTGGGGCCATCGGAGAGGGTCCTCAGTGGTATCCTCCGAGTCTCCCTCATTTATTTCTCCATTTCCGCATAGGGTCTGAAGAAATAAATTTTACAAAGACTCGGAGTGTTTGGCTATGTTCGTGTGTATGTTTGTGTGATATTTTTCACCAGTGAGAAAAGAGTGGGTCAAAGTACAGAGTCCCTGTCCAAAAACAAAAACAACTCGAGAAAAATGGCACCTTACCTTGGGTGCAAGCGCTTTTCGATAGCCTGCTACATTATATATAGTATTTCTTTGCAAACATAAGAATTACAAAAATTGGCCAATCATGGCAAGGGAAATTTTTAAGGGAAAACTAAGCGCTATAAGAAACATATAAAATTGGAAGGCTCAGATGGTCTGACTATTAAGGAGAAGAAAGCTCAGCATTCTGCAAATCAACACTGAAGGATGGATCGGTAAAACATCGATATTAGCAAATAAAATCAGACAGGTTGTTCTAAACATAATATTAATATCACAACACGGAGTGAATCCAGAAGAAAAACCAATGGAATTGTTCGATTACACCTTCATAAATGCGAACCCTTCAGGCGAGCGTCATGACGGGACGGCTATAACAATAAGAAGAGGGCTGAATTTAAAAGAAGTTAATAATTTGGATGAGGCATACTTGGCCGTAAATATTGAAACGGAATTAACGCCAATAATAGTAGCCACAGGATACCAAGCACCAAGAAATAATTACCTTCCCTTGCACAACCTATTTAAAATCTTCGGCACAGGTTTCCCAACCATCTTTATGGGAGACCTCAATGCCAGGTGCAGTGAAAATGAATACCGCTCCAGAAACTTCAGAGGAGCTAACTTAGAAATGATGTTGGAAAGAAACATTTTCAAGTGAATAGGAATAGACTTCCCAACATATGTCACAGGCAATGCAGCTACAAAACCAGACGTCGTGCTAAGTAGCTTTAATATGCCATACAACATCCACATGCAACCAGTTATCTTTGCATGTAGCGACCATCTTGAAACACATTTGTTCATGAATCAATACCCGATACAGGCACCGGTACCGGCGAGGAAGGGCTACAAGAGGGAAAACTGGGTATGTTACACACAAGATCTTAGTAACTTCTTCCCAAAGGATCTCACTGACGCCAACCTGGAAGATATTGATGAGGAGATCATTGAGGCGGACGAAAGATATATACCAAAGACAAGATACCGTACTCTTCCCCATCTTCGATGGATAGAGAAATGAAGAGAAAGAATAGGCAACTAAGAGGAATACTAGACCAAATAATTCTCCATGGACCAAATAGAGAGCGATAGAAAGAAATCAGAAGACGAAGAGAAGAACGGAGGCATCTCATAGAAGAACAGTAAAACCACATATGGGATAACCTAATAGAGAAAATAGATGAATAAAGAAGACCAAAAGAGAAATGGAGACTAATAAATAGACTTAAAGGCTGCCCCTAGAGAGAAAAATAGCAATTAAGAATGAACGGGGAGTAAAGATCCAAAAAGAGAGGACCACAGAAGAATTTTTTCGTAATCACTGGAAATCGGTGTTCTCCATAACACCAGAGAAGAAGGAAGACTTCAATCCAGAGATAGACGAAATGGTCCACACACTCTTGTGAGAAAACATAAACAAGATCACTCCAGCACCAAGTGTAGAGCGAGAAAGAGAGGAAATTCTGGGTATAGGGGCCTACATAACAACGGAAGTGATAAAAGGCGTAATATAATCATTCAAACAGAAAGCGCCAGGCCCCTCAGGAATAACCAGAATTAATCTTACCAAAGCACTTAACATAATCATCAAGGCATTAAAAAATATTTTTAACGCGTGATTAAACACCGGTCACTTCCCTGATAGCTATAAACTAGCGGAAATGATATTCGTCCCAAAGCCAGGAAAACCACCAAACCACCTCAGCAGTTACCGGCCAATGTCGCTATTGAACTTCATGGGCAAAGTCTTCGAGAAAATACTTAACAGAAAACTAAAAGAATATCTTGAAGAAAATGACTTTTATAATCATTATCAATTCGGATTTAGAAGAAACAGATACACCACAATGGCATTTGACATAATAACAGAGAAAATAGCAAAGGTCAAAGCAGAGAATAACTACATCTAGCTGGCCCTGAGACATGCAGAAAAATCATTTGACAAAGTATGGGTCAGAGGAATGCAATATAAGATCTTAAATCTCTAGATGAATAGCAATCTGGAGAGAATTCTCTGCGATTATGTAACATAGAGAAGAGCATATGGGAAGATCAATGGTTATTCAGGACCAGAATTTGAATTGGAAGCTGGACTCCCACAGGGGGGCTGTCTCAGCTCCACGCTGTATTCAAGATACACGGCAAACCTGCCACGACCAATAATGCCTGGTTGCCTAAACATAGAGTTCGCGGACGACATAAGCAAACTCGTTGTCACTCCGTACAGGAACGTACGCTTTCAGGCAAGGACAACAGCTTTAGAAATCAGCAACATCAACAACTACGAAAGAGATTGCAAGATAAGGACGAACAGGAGGAAATTTACAACAATTCCAATTTCCAAGAAAAAACAGCTGAAATTGTAGTTGAAGATCAGAACTACAGATATCATAGTAAGGGCAAAGTGCTAGGACTTAGAATAACAAAAAAAAGGCTAGAAACAACATATAACGGAGAGGACGAACAAAGCGATTCCGATGCTTAACCTACTGTACAATCTAAATAGAGAGTTATCTCTATTTATTATTGTTAAATTTCATTATCAATTGAATTATCTAACTTATAAATAACAATTCAGTAACCTGTACAGCTCTACATTCTCCCTGCCCATGTTAAAAGTCTGATTCATCTACTACACCTATAATTTTTTAATGTTTAAATTATCAACGTATAATGCTAGTTTTTTACGAATTTTTTAAATTTTTAGATTAAAGGAAGATCGATAAAGTATTTGCTCGAAAAGTCGCACATATCATGTAAAATAAATGAACTTCCTATTTTTCGTCATATCCTGCAAACTAAATTACGGCTCAATAAGAGAAGCCCTTATCAATATATATATATATATATATATATATATATATATATATATATATATATATATATATATATATATATATATATATATATATATATATATATACCTGGTGTCAGCTCTAAAATTCGCATCTTTTAACTAGTTATATCCCGGTAACCCATTACCCATTTGGCTTATTTGACAACATTTTAACTCAACTTGTGTACAACAACGCTTTGCCTTACAATGGTTTGAAATGAAAACTATACCAAATACTTTTTAGCAATATAAAAAACTACATATAAAAAGCTGTTAAAAAAAGAAACAACTGATATTATTTAGTTTAGTAAATGATCGATTGTACCATCATTATTTTGCTAAACTCAACGGAGCCTCTTCTTCCACACAGAGATGCTTCGTATTACATTATAAATGTCAATTTCTTTTAATGATTTTACTATTTTGCTTTTCAATTCAGGTTCTGTGAATTTTTCGCGCTGCTCATCATAAACCTTCTCTTTCATTGATTCCAAAATCGAATAATCCATCGGGTTGCTGTCTGGTCTTTGCGGCCGCCATTCATGGTTCGTAACAAAATTTTGTATATACTGATTTAGAACTACCTGTGTAGCCTTACTTGATTGAGAAGGTGCGAAAATTTGAAATAAGGAATATGACCAAAACTAAAGAACAAATCAAACTTTACCCAATAGCAATTGCTAAAAAAAAATGTTCAAGATATTTTGTCCAAACACCTCTAAAACGATATAAAGAGAACAAAGGCTTTGTATCGAGGAAACGAAGTGGTTTAAAACATCTTACAATAGTGAGGATCATTTTGGCTTCATTGCAGAGTCACAGAAAAAGCATCATTATAAAAATATCACAAAATTTGACCCATGAACAATGGCGTAAAGTTATAAGGTCAAATTAAAGTAATTATCAGGTATGTAAGAAAGGCTATTGTATTGTTTTTATACATAGAATTTATGCAATCACATTTAAATATGTCTTCGAAGAATTTTTATTTATATCTAACATTTTTGTAACAAATTTGCAAATTTTCAGCACCTTTGCAAGAAGAAGAGTTGGAGAAGCATTTAATCCTATTTGCTTGGTACCAAATCTGAAACATGGAGATGGTTTTATCATGGTATGCGATTGCATGTCTTTATCACAACAACAAAAAATTAAGTTATATTTAAGCAGGACGATGTCTCAATGCTATATATCGATCCACACCAGGAAAAATATAATCTAGAACAAAGAGTTAGTTTAGGCAGGGACAAATTCCGGCCCTAAACACGATAGCAGGAAAGTTATGCCACATTGGGTTTATTTAATTGATGGATGAAGTTTCAATTCGGATCAAAGCAGGACATTCGTTGGAGATCTCTCTAGTTTGGATTGTACGTTAAACTCTAAGACTCCAGTGAGGAATAAAGGACCACAAAACAGGCGGTAAATCCTTTAAAAATTATTGCCAATCTTAAACAATAAATCCCAGGAATCACAAATTGTTAAAAGTCGCCCGGGGAATTTAATTAATCCTTAAATTACAATCGAATTACGACGAGGTTGCAGGTGTTCAAAATTACGCCCTCCCTTCTAATTCGGGGACACTCAAACTCTCTAATGGCACATCTATTTGGAAAGTGTGCGATCTCTTTGTGCTAAATAAAATGCTCCAAAATAGACTTTCACAGATTATTTTTCGATTTTTTTTCTAAAAAATATGATAATTTGAAAGTAAAAGGTTTGTAATGAAACAGAGAAAATATTTTTAAAATGGAAAATTATCGCCAATATTATTCTTTCCCACAAAAAAAATGAAAAGTGATATTCTTTTACCATTGACTCATCACCATTCACACACTGAAGCGGAAAGATCAGAAACTGCCGCTTTCGGTGACTTCTGACACTGAATATTCTTATATATGTTTTATCAAAAGAAGCTGAGTCCAGAAAATGGGGTCTCGGGTTCCCATAATGCCTTATTTTAATCTCTTCTCGCGGCCTGCAAGTGGCCCAAACAGGGAAATGAATCCAAATCATTCAAATTGGGCACTTTTAGAAAAATTACATATATCAGCTTTAATTTTATTATGGGTAACGAAAAAAATAATTTTTAAAATATGACTAATAATAAATAATGACAAATGCAAAGACCTGTAGAGCAAGACATGTGAACACAGGTCGAAGAAAATGCAAAAACTTACTAGAAATCAAATGTAGAAGAGTGAACTTGAAAATGCAATTCAACCCAATAATATTAGCAACATAACACGAATATGAGGAGCTTTAAAAGCCATGACTCCTCTGTTCAGACTTACCGGAAGAAGCAAAGAGCAAATTAAAAAAAATTCTTACTATGTACGGGAAGTTGCATCCCTCGCAACAATGGATGGATATAAAATGCTAGGATGATCCGATGCAAATTTTGATACCCTTAAATTTAAGAAAGAAAAGTCTGAATTTCAAAATGGAGCAAAATCAAAGTTTAAATATTATTGTTGTTTTCTTGAGCGCTCAGAAGAGCTTGTAATTTTTCAGAAACGTCCGTTCAAGATGGTTATGAACGCGCGCTTGTGACTGTTAGCGTGAAATATACATATCGGCAAAATTAATATCATGATAATATATGTACATGGATATGTACATAGAACAAACTAACAAATAACTTTGAATCACTCAAACTGAGTTTTTGTGTTTGATTCTGTGCGCCTTTTTTCGGATATATTTTCAAGCCATATTTTTCTTCACATTCAATTCTATCTTCGTGTGTGTTTATGTGTGTGGAAGTGCAGCCTTGCTCTTTCGCGCGTCCAGTGAAATCTCCTCTCCAAAATTAACAGAGCAAATGAGTGTCGGCTTCATGTTTCGAATCCCGAAAACAATGACTATTTCAACTTTTTTATTATCGTAATTCTTTCAAAATCCGAACAAAATTTTGACTTTTTATGTAATGTTTTTCTCCTCAATTTATTCCTAAAGTCTTTAAATACGTGAAAATAAGAATCTGTTTCTTTTATTTTTATCCTCTTCTTCGTTCGTATTCTTCTATATTTTATATCTTTCGTTGTTTTCCACCTTTTTGTAGATCCGATTCCTGGATAAAGATAGGAGCGCTTGTTGGATTTCTGACGTCGAGGCGGGAGGTTCGATCCCAGTGAAACGGATGTTATAACCCGATCGTCCAAAATACAGACACGCCCTCGCAAGGGGAAGAACTCCCTACAACACATAATCTCGAATCTGTTCCTAAACCCAGCCGATGGGGAACTAATGTTCCCTGTGGGGGTATCACGTCCACCTATCTCTGGTGTGGAACAGTTGTGCCCCCTCCCCCGTGAGTCACAAAGATGCCACCTCCATTGCTGATTGGTGTCAAAATACACAATACGATCCGGGCACTTCCCTCCTTCCAGTAGAGAACAGCTACAGGTGGTTACGGCTCACAATTGATGGTCATTCTGATCTTTATGTGGTTGTGTGATCTCATCGTCAAGACGAGGGATGAATGAGAATGCCTACGGAGATAAAGGAAAGATCACCAATTATGGTGATCTTAAAGATCTAAATTAGATTTTGAAGATCACGTTTCAAGATCACTTTTTAAGATACTTTTATATGAGTTGAAAAGAGTTATAGTCTTGTAAAGTAAAACCAAACAAATTGTGATAGAACGAGTTAATTTCAACTCCTATCCCATATTATTAAAAACCACGATGCTGCCCACGTGCATCTTCGATTCGAGGCTTGGAATCTTATCTCAGCTACCGGATGCCAATGTTTAAACAAGGAGGTTATCGTCCCCCCGTTCACCCCCATACGCCAACCTCGCCAGATCGAGTTAGGCTTATGAACAGATAAGGCATTTTTCTCCGGCCCGGCTGTGCGTTCCCTCCAAGCTTTCACTCCATTTTCCCCCACGCCAAGGAGATGTCCTGGCTATTTATATGGAAACTTTACCACTAAGATCAGATTGGAGATCCAGATTTTCGTCGCGAAACATCACCACGACCCTCTCTCCCTTTGTGCGCCAAGGGACCTCGACCTCGAGATTCACCATCACTTGTCCAGAAGGAGGACAATATTCCTTGAGTGCCAAAAGTTCGAGCCTTTCCGACGCCAAGTCCCAAGGCTTCCCCCCCCCTGTTGTTCAAGGAGAACAGCATTAGAACAGCCATTGTTCGTTTTGAGCCCTTCGCCAAGAAACGGTTCTCATCCCCCCCCCCTGTTGTTCAAGGGAGAACAACATTAGAACAGCCATTGTTCGTTTTGAGCCCTTCGCCAAGAAACGGTTCTCTTCCCCCCCCCCCTGTTGTTCAAGGGAGAACAACATTAGAACAGCCATTGTTCGTTTTGAGCCCTTCGCCAAGAAACGGTTCTCATCCCCCCCCCCTGTTGTTCAAGGAGAACAGCATTAGAACAGCCATTGTTCGTTTTTGAGCCCTTCGCCAAGAAACGGTTCTCTTCCCCCCCCCCCTGTTGTTCAAGGGAGAACAGCATTAGAACAGCCATTGTTCGTTTTGAGCCCTTCGCCAAGAAACGGTTCTCACCCCCCTGTTGTTCAAAGGAGAACAACATTAGAACAGCCATTGTTCTTGAGCCCGTAGACAAGAGACGGTTCTCATTCCCCCCTTTGTTTAGAAGAGAACAAAGTAGAACAGCCATTGTTCTTCAAGCCGTTCGTCGAGTAACGGTTCTCCTTTCCAAGACGCCTCGTCAGGATCCTTTTATCCCCCCCCTTCGGCTGGAACTTGCCAGCGGACCGAATATTCCTTCAAGTACCTTCCACTGCACCCTAATGAAAAGTTACGTAAGCCAAACGTCACCTTTTGAGTATTGATCCCTTTTTGTCAATTCTATCCTGTGCTTTAAATTGTTTATCGAACCATCCCATCTCTTTAACTCTATATTTGTTTTACCTTTTTTTAATCCCTTAAATCCTTGGATTAGCCCGAGTCTCCACGACCCTTTCCATTCTGTTTATGTCAATATTTTCCGTTTTTGTGTATTGTTTATAGTTATTATTAATAAAACTCTATTTTATTAATGATAGCAATATTATTATCCTTGAGCTCAGTTCCACTTCTTAAGCATTTTGAAGATACATAATATCGGCCGCCAGACAGTAACGCACTCTAAAGATAATTAAGGAAGTTCCCTCAACGAATAGTGTTATATATAGTATCGTCGGGAGTCATTCTACGACACAAATTATTTCGTTATTCAATCCTGAAATGTATCACTCAAAATACTTCCCTTAGGGTTGAGTCAATACAAGCATCACATCCTACCCTCTACTATGTATTAAAATAGATTTAGTTGATAAAAATTATTTATATAAGTTTAACATTTCAAGTACAAGGTGAGCGGCTGCTTCTTGTCCTCTCTTCTTAAATTGATCATCGCAGTCAAAGTTTGGAGAGTGTTGCGTCGCTGCTGTCATCGCCGTCGTTGGGTTGTTCGAGATTCTGTCGTTATCATTTCGTTCGAGCTCTTCAGAATCATCATGTGTCACCGTTGCTGTTTCTTCGCCTCGTCTTCGGCATCATCATCTCTTTGCTCTCATCATCTCTTTGTTGTAGTTGCATCCTCACCTTAGTCACATAAAAACTCAGAGAGGTCACATCAATGCAATAAAATCTAATCAAGCTATCGCCATCGTCAGGCCTTCGCCCTCATCACGCCTTTACTATTTTTTTATGTTTTCTCCATTGTCACGTCTTCAAAATCAACACATCTCCACCATCGTCTTTATGCTGCGGTCCTTGCTTTTTTTATTGTTATATATACATATATATATACTCGCAACTTAGATGGACTTTTGTTTTAAATGTATGTTATGTTTATATGTGGTATTTAACATGTCACCTAATCTAAACCACAATAATTGATGATTCCCCTTTCAGTTTTTCAGGTGTTAAACTTGAAACTCAGTATTATCATCACTTATCGGCAAAGAAAAACTATTAAATAACATAGATATAGATTCTAGTTCGATCTTTTCCAATTCTTATTTAACCAAGTACATAACCCGTATCAATAAATGGTCAGCATACATAAGTAAACATTTTTTATATAGAATTTAATGTTACAGTTTTAGTGCAATACACAAATACTGACAATACACGGTGAATCACAAAAAGGTATGCAGGCTCAATTTCTAAAAAAGTTTTTTAGATATAAAACTGATATACTTTTTGTGATTCACTCTGTATAAGAATAAAAACAGTAAGTTAAAAGCGTATATTTAATGTTCAACCGCTGTAAAAATTTGCTTTCAGCAAAACCAATTGTCCAAAGTTACCATACAAAGAGGACTTCGTTTTTTGCTAAGAACAATTCCAGCAAACATAAACAATCGTTCACTGATGCAAATGAAGGTACCTTGGTGTTAGGTGCAGACAATGAGCTGCCCATAGTTTTGAAGAAATCTTTTTTTTCAGATCATGAGTCTGAGTTCCCTGAACTATTATCACTGCTGTCAGAATTACTTCTTGCAGCTATTTATATTTTTTCTTTTACTTGAGACTTGATTGCTTTATGATCGCCGAAATTAGGCCCCTGCAATATTGATCCATCTAATTTTGAGGACAAAACAATGGCAGTTACCTCTGGGTTCAACAACAATAAATGAACAAATTTAGCATTGAAGCCAGGGACAACTGCTTCCGATAAGGGCGAGCAGTGTCTAAAGAGCAGGTAGTTTGGTTGGATAGGCTCCAATCTTACGAGAACTTATTAACTTACTAGGTGTGTTGGAAGAAGACAGCCGTTATAGCATTCTTTATCGGTTTGTAATTTGTTAAGGCCACTGCAATTTGTTTTAGAACAGGCGAATATTCTTTATTAATATAGCCTAGCATCCTTTGGGCCTTTTTCTCCGCCTCAATGCACTGTTTCGAGAACTTGAGATCGCTAGTGATAGTTACACCCAAGTCCTTCTCAGTGTCACTCGATTCAAGAGCAGTGCCCTTAAAAATATACTGAGATTAGGGGTTTATGTGGCCGATATGCATCACTTTGCATTTGTTCACGTTAAAAGGCATTTACCACGTGTCCTACCACTCCCCAATCTTCCCAAGATCTTCCTGCAGGCGAGCAGTATTTCCATCCTTTGCAACGTTCATACCAAGCTTGGTATCGTCGGCAAATTTGGAAATCTTGGTAATCATGTCACCGTCCATGTCGTTGACGTAGATGATGAATAGTAGTGGTCCCAGGACAGAACCTTGAGGCACCCCGCTAGTAACGGGCACCCAGTCTGTAGCCTGTCCATTCACCAACACCCGTTGCCGTCTGCCACTTAGCCAGTTCTCGATCCAGCCGGCTACTTTTCCGTCTATGCCCAGCGCTTGCACTTTCCGAAGAAGGCGGTGGTGTGGTACCTTATCAAAGGCTTTCTGAAAGTCTAAATAGACCACATCCACCGCCTTGTCCCGATCGTGCTCACTGAAGACAAAGTGGAAGAATTCCACAAGGTTCGTCAGGCATGACCGTTACCTTCGGAAGCCGTGCTAGGAACTCCTCAGTAGCAGGTTTGACTCTAAATACGACGTCATTTTGTCCACCATCATGCTTTCCATGAGTTTACCGACTATCGAAGTCAGACTGATAGGTCGGTAGTTTGACGGTTGGCTACGGTCTCCTTTCTTGAAGATAAGAGTCACCTCCGCTTCACGCCAGTCTCTAGGAACGCATTCGGTCCGGATTGACATGTTGAAGATTACGCTCAGGTGTCGTGACACTTGATCGCGCACTTCTTTCAACACTTTAGGTAGAAACCCATTCGGGCCAGGTGACTTATTCGTCATTAGGTCACTGATCTTCTTTTTTATTTCCCCTTCGGTCAAATCCATATCCTCCAACTTTTTCCCGGAGTAGGAATCCATTGGTTGGGGGATGGGACCACACTCTTCAGTAAACACTGAAGAGAAGTAGTCGTTGAGGAGGTTAGCATTTTCTGTATCTGAATGCTTTAATGCCCCCTCCTCATTTCTCAAAGGGCCAATCGTTCGACGGATTGGTTTACGGCTGTTCACATATCCAAAAAACTACTTGGGATTCTCTTTACAGAGTCTCGCCACTCGAAGTTCCTCAGACCGCTTAGCCACCCTTATGCTGGACTTCACTTTCCTGGCTAGCCTCCGGTATTCGTCAAAGTCGCACGAGATCTTCGATTGCCGGTACACAGTTTTCTTCTTTCTAAGCAGTTGGCCGATTTCTCGATTAAACCACTTTGTTTAAACAAAAGACCGACGGGGACATCTCAGAGGGATGAAACGTGATTGAAGACTCATGAACTTATTTTTGAAACTGTTCCACGAGTCTTTAACAACATCGCACACTTCTATCCTCGCGTCAGTCAGTCCAGCACGAAGACCTGCAAAGTCTGCTCTTTTCAAATCGACTTTCCTCGTTTTACTAGTTGCAGGCCCTGCCTTCGGGACTTTGACTACAAATCTAATTAGTCGGTGATCACTGCCACCGACCTCTTCGCCAACAGAGAAGTCCTCAACGATGTAATTCCCCATTGAGTGAGGAACTCGTTGTTCGCGAACTCCAGGAGTAGTGCGTTCTCGCCACAGAGTTCTCTGGTTTTTAGTCAACCCTTGTGTTTTAATCACTTATGACGATACACACTCTGTCTTCGACAAGCTTTCTTAGTAGCTGGTACAGATCTCTGTCCTTTTCAACGAGTTGGGCAGGAGGTCTATAAAACGCCAGGGTCCTGTATTTGGCAGGACCTATCTCTAGGTCAATACCTAGTAGTTTATGGTCGGATACGATGTTGAAATCCGTCGAGTTGAGAGTATCCTTGACCTACAACATCACACCGCCACCCTCTCTGTCTGGCCTATCTTTCAGGAAGAGCTGGTAACCGGAAATCGTGAATTCACCTTCAAAATCTCGGCTTGAGGTTTTTATCCACGACTCGGTTATGGCTACCATCTCCGGTTCTTCTGTTGCTACGAGGCCACGAAGTTCTAGAAACTTGTTTCTGATAGACCTCGCATTAAACAGAAGAACTTTGAGTGAGTCCCCGACTGTAGGACTGCCTACGCTCTTCCGTTTCATGTTGCTACCAAGCTCAATGTGTGGGGGCACAACGAATTTTGGATGACAGTGTCACTGACTCATTTCCATGCTCTCTTGAATGTTCAGGAAAGTTGCTGATGAACCTCTTTATAGGAATCTTTTGAATTATCCTCTTCATTTTCCTTAATGTCGTCAATATGATACTGAACACGAAGATCAAACTCTTTAAAGCATTTCACTCTGTTGGATCATTGTCAGTGACTGAAGATACAACTTTTCTGCAACATCTATCTTGTTACGAATGGACCCTGTCCAATATTCAAGCAATTTTTTCAAAGCTATGTGTTTCCCGAAATCATCGGTATACCAGTGCAGCTGATCCTCGCAACAAGTCATCATTGGTCTGTAATGTAACATTATAAAAACAATGGTAGAATGAGCGTTTTTTAAGTTTAATTTAATATTAGTTAGACACGCAGCAGCTAAACTGCGCCACCAAACATTGAAAAGAAGAACTATATGATATAAAGGAGGCAATTGAGTCATGGGTCGCCTACCATACCATTGCATCAGTTACCCTTTGCATAAGAGAAAAATGTGGAAGAATCCATATTCACATCAAAATGAAGCCTCACCAAATTAATAATATAGGGACACATGTTTAATGGTCAATTTATCAATTATGTAAAAATAATACACTAAATCAATAAAATGTCCACTTCGCAGTGACTCACATGAAACTGAGGTCATTAGTTGACTATATGTCGCATGTAACACACACATGGTCATCTACTGCCAGTTTTGCTTGTATGTCTTCCGTCATTGTACTGGTTCTTGTTGCAAGAGATTTAGCCAAACTGACTCTAGATGACATCAAAACAACCTGAGTAACGTCTAGAAAGAATATTGAAAAATTATAACAAATGCAATAGTTTAGCAAGGGAAAAATATAAAAATATTTAGCAAGGTTAAGCTTAGTCTAATGGTCATACAAATAAGATGAATAATTATTTTAATCAGATAAGCTATGAAATTGGCAAAATATTTGAGTTATGCTAACAAGAAAGAAGATCCTTAAATAAACTCAATGGTAAGATATCCTTGATATTGGTGGTCTTGGTATGCTTGGAAATGTGGAACTTGCTTAGTGTTGACTGCTCGGAAATTTTGGCAGACACAGCATTGCTGCCAGTGGCATATTTTTCTTCAACTGGACGATTGCGAGATTTTTCCGTTTCATATTCACCCCAAAATCTAAATGTAGTTTCTGCACAAGAAAATAAATGATTATCACGTGGAGAGAGTTCGTGAACACTATAATATTTATCAGAGTACCAAACTTCCAGTTCAAATTAATAGTTAACAAAATGAGAGCAGAATTTCGTCGTTCAGTAACCAAATAGGAGAAATTACAGACATGGATCAGACAGAGAGAAATACAGATATACCTGGAGTTTTATTATGGTTGGATATTGGTGGTTTTTAATGTAGTTACAAATCCATAATTTATTAATATCTAGTGATGAATATAATATCTCTCAAAGTAGCGCAAGATAATCATGAAGATGAATGCAATAAACCACATTGAAAGAGAAAACGGAATAAATTTTTTTACAGTAATATTTATTACCTTTTTTTTCGAAAATAACTGTGCAGGGAAGTGATTCGAACCATGGACACTGAGGCAGCGAGCACCGCTTTGATCAGAGTTAAAAGTATGCCGTTAGTACACTATGAGAACCAGCGGCTTACTTTTAACTGTGATCGAAGCGGTGCTCGCTGCTTCAGTGTCCATGGCTCAAATCGCTTCCCTGCACGGATTTTTTCTAAAAAAAGGTTATAAATATTACTGTAAGAATAATTTATTCCGTTTTCTCTTTCAATGCAGTTTATTGCATTCATCTAGTGATAAATATAGAAAATGCGCAGAATTGCTCGGTACAAGGAATTGCTATAAAGCAAGTTGATAGGTTCAAATATTTAGGTACTTATTTAGTAAAGAATGGTTCTCTAAATTCGGAATTGAGGAAAGGCTAAGACGAGCCCAACAGGCAATGGGAATGTTTAAGAATGTTTGGAATAATAGCAACTTTTCTGTGCATACTAAAATCAAAATTTCTAAAGTAATGGTTAGAAGTATTTTGATTTATGGACACGAGTCTTGGTGCAGCACTGTGACTACAGACAAAAAACTATTGGCATTTGAAAATAAGACTCTGCGACGAATATTGGGAGTTAAATGGTGGGATAGAGTGTCAAATGCCAGAATCAGAGAAATAACGGGGGTGCAACCGGTCGATGAGTTTATTAGATTTTCCCGTTGGAAATGGTTAGGTCATGTTTATATAAAGCAGGGAATAGCTCGATATACATCAGGGTTGGTGACTCCTGGTTGAAGGAGGAGAGGTAAGCCTAGGGAGACTTGGATAAGACTATGAGGCGGGAAGCAGGAGATGATTGTTGGGAAGATCTTGACGCATTAGCTCAAGATAGAGCGTGGTGGCGTGAGTTCATTGAGGCCCTATGCGTCCCCGTGGGTGCCACAGGAAATAATTGATTGATGAATATATTCAAATGGACGTATATGTAAATGTAGCATTAGTCCTGTGTGGCACGAATCACTTAAGGGGACCGTAGTGGCTAACAGACCGAATTTCGGTAAAATTTACATTTTTGCGATTTCATTCTATAATGTTTCGTCTACGTTCCATAAAGTATCATACAAGTTTTCAGGCTTATATCTTCTTTAGTTAGTAAATTATGCAGCTATTTATAGGAGTCAGTCAGCGTAAAATAAAGAAAATTTAAAAGAGTCTGACCACAAAAGAATAGCTCGAAAAATGTATAAGAGGACTAACACAGAATGCAAACGTAAGTTTTCATTCAATAAGGAGTAGAGCGAAAAAGACTAAATTCGTCGGTTTGAAAGGATTGGAATTGATCGCTAAACATGCTACTCTTAACCACAACCAAGGTTATGTTATGAACAAGCAAGTCTACTGAAGAAGATAAACTTGGATTCAAGCAACCTAACTGAATTTTTGAAAGTCCAAAAAAAGAGAGAAAAAGGAATAGATCTTTGTCAGTAATTCCGAAAATCAAGAAACAGAAAACAACAACAGAATATAGTCCAGTAGCTTATTAAATCTTATAGACCTGGCAACAATGAGCAGCGTGGGAAGCTCTGGCACCCATCTCTACGAAGAGGTAATAGACCAGAAACCAATAAGAAAAATAAATTATTAGAAAGAAAACAAAAATATTGAAGCTTATAATATGGAATGCTGTGGATAGCTGATGACAGGCCGTAAGCGTTCATTTTCTTGTTACTTTTTTTTTACTTGTATTTTTATCCAATGTTAAAATATAGATGAATAAAAGTCTCAAGAGTCGTCATTTATTGGCCTATTTTAATCAAATAAAAACCAGCGTGCAGAGAAAAGGTGTGGCAACAATTCTTTGGTCGAATATTCTTGAATTAGTTCATATATTTTAGGTTGTCGATGCAAAACCCCATGAAAAATTGTGGGGGTATATTACTGAAAACCAACTTTTTGATGTTTACATATATAAATTAGGAAAATTTAACCATAGTTTAAACGCATTGGGGATATATTACATACAACCAAAAAAATACTTAATTTCCTTCAGTAGTTTAGTTTTTGTTTTTTTTAATGGTCAAAATATGAATGTTTGAATGGGGTCCATGCCCCCCTTCCTATAAATTGCGTACGGTCCCCTTAAAATATTGTTTGAACCATTATGTTAATGTTGTTACTTACTACTTAGTTACTAATGAATACTATCCTTGAAATGCCTCAGAATATTAGCTGTTGAGTCGAGGACAGCAGACAATTGTAACTTTCTTTGTGCACTGCATACAAGTTTAATTGAGGAAGAGTAATTATTAAGGTTTGGATTTATTTTATTGATGTACAGTGACTCTAAGATTTTCAAATGAGAGAAATTAAGGCTGAAGATAATATAGTAAATGAATCAGAATTAAGAGGATGATGGTGATACTCAGAGTGTTGCCTCAATGCCAATTCATTTGTATAAATTCCAACCCTGTATCGTTAAATTCCTTTTTTCTCCATAAAGAGCCAATCCCTTTGGGCTTGCGATCCTGTATAATTTACAATTATACAGTATATGTACAACCTGCCACAGGCGTTATGTAGGCCAAACTGGATTACAACTCAAATGCAAGATCGCAAAGCACTTAAGTTTGTCTCATAGGACTGGTATTCCCATCTCTAAACCTGAAGCCTCTTCCATACCGGCGCCCTCCTTCCTCTGGGCCTGAAGGCACTAAAGAAAAAGAGCTTCGGAGAGGGGAAGAGAGGGAGGGGAAGAAGAAAGAAGTAAGGATAGGACAGACTGAAATAAAGTTAAAGGCTTAAAAGTTGACCAAGTTCGACCGTGGGCCTTCTTAACGTGCGACCAGGACCTCGGTGTTTTTATGTTTTCCTAGCTTTTAATTGTTACAATTTGCTGTACCTGTCCCTGGTGTTAGTGTTTGGACCATCTTTGGATAACGATAAAGGAGGAAGATGATTGAAGTGGAAGGAAGTTGGAGGTTTGCAGAGAGGTGCAAGTTGCGTGGAGGTCCCGCTAATCTCTCTACTATAAACTAATTTTAGAGTTAAGTTCGAAATACGTTAGAGGTGAAAATGTATCTGTTTGTTTATTTATGTGGTTATTTTGGTATATGTGTATGAGATAGGCGTTCAAACCGTTGTTAGCGTTATTTGTTTTCCTGTTATGTTAATAACTCGAGTTTCTATGATTTTTGTACCATAATTCACGTATCTGTATCTGTTGTGTGGGCTCATGTTCCTTGGTTATTTATTTGTTTATTTTTCTCTTCTTTATTCATGTTGTTTTTCCTTTTTCGGTTATTTGCAATTTTAGGTTTGTTTTGTCATTCCTTGTGGGTATCAAGTCCAATCCGGTGAGTTTGTCATTATTCGGGAAATTTTGGTCACAATCGGGTTTTCTTATTTGGTTTACACGTAAATCTCCTCTTCTTCCCTTTGGTCCGCTTTGTTTTTAGTACTAGGAAACAGCATATGTGGTCTCCATTCTGCCCCTCGTGCTATTTGAATATTCAGTTCCTCTCCTATTTCTTCTTGTGTTTTTTTATGATTTTTTTTGCCTCTTTTGTCAATTATTTTTTCTAATGGTTTTATTTTCGCTTCGATGTGTAGGTCTCTTTTTTTTTTTTTCTTCTCTAATCGTCACGTGTTCGTAATTATGTATACTGCCTTATTCTGTATATGTTGCATTCTTATTAGATTGCTTCTTGTAAGCGTATACATGACAATTGTTGGATATATCAAGGTAGGCTGTATCATGGCCTGGTAGGTCTTTTTCTTATATTCCATGTTTAGATTTCTTAATCTGTAGAATAAAGTTAGCATGCCTCGTGCTTTGTTTATTCTTTTGGTCACGTGTTTCTTGTAACCATTTTTGGTAATAGTTAGGCCTAAAATCTTGCCTTCACTATTATACCCGTATCGCTCTCAATCTACGTAAACGTTGGATAGGTTTCTGCGATACATAGGTATAATTTTAAATTTATCTTTATTCGTTTTAATTTTCCATTTGCGTTCATACTCGTTTAGATTTTCTATTTCCGTTGCCGTTACTCTGGCCTGCACTTGAGGGTTCCGATAAACACAGGAAATTAATTAAGTGAAATCATCTGCGTATTGTAAGTTAACACAGCCCTCGTTCCTGGGTGGAGGAAATTCCGAGGTATACTCTGAGTATAGCGAAGGACTCAAACACCCTCCCTGAGCGAGTCCCACATTAAGCTATGTATGCATATCTTTCCATGACGTAGTCGCATAAAATTCTTTCCAAATAGTTGTTAATTTCCAGATTCAGAATTCTATGTTGTATGCCTCTTTGCCAGACTTTAACGAATGCTTTCGATACGTCCCGGAATACAATGTCCATACTGCATTTCTTTCCTTTCACTTTGCTTATTTTTTTCTGTGATCACGCTGAGGGCCATCTCCGTATTCCTGTTCTTCCTGAAGCCAAATTGTTGATTGTTCCAGAGATTGTTTTCTGTGAGATATTCATTTAATCTTGTGTTCAGGATTTTTTCCACCACCTTCCCGAGGAAGTTGAGAAGGGATATAAGTCGGAAGTTTTCGACCTCCGAAGGTGGTTTTCCCGGCTTCGCTATGAATATCATTTTGGCTATTTTTAACTCATCGGGGAAGTATCCCGTGTTTATATAGGCGTTAAACACGTTCCTTAACCCTTCGAGCATATTATCCGGTGCTTCTATATAGTTTTTTTTCTAGTGAGGCCCGATTTCCCAGGGGCCTTTTGTCTAAAATTTGAGATGGTATTCTTTAATTTCTCGATTGTGATTTTGGCGTTAAATTCATCGTTCGCATACCGTTCCTCTTCTACGTAATAATATGGGAAAGTCCTCTCAATCCGTTCATTTGGTTTTCGAAGTCAATATCGTATTTTTCGTTTTCCTCTTTGCCGATGTTGAACACTCATTTCCAGAGTTCCCTGAACAATTTTTCAATTTCGCGTTCATCTTCGATTAATTTCCCGTTTCTGTCCTTAATCTTAAATTTTTCTTGACCTTTAGCATTTCCCATTCTTTTTATCTTTTTCTAAAATTCTCGGGGCAATAGCTCGTTGTCAATATTTTGAACAGCTACGAGGGGCGGTCAATAAGTTTTTCAATTTGGATATAAGGAAACGATATATGAGGAAAAGTGTTTTATTATTTTTTCAATATAACTACCCTCGACTTCAATACACTTGCGCCACTCGTCCCTGAGGCTTCGAATTCCCGACAATCAGAAATCTCCCGACTGCTGTTCAATCCACTCCTGGACGGCAAGCTGGACATCTTCATCGTCCCCAAACCGGCGTCCACGCAGTGCAGCCTTGAGCTGGCGGAAAAAAAGTAGTCGCTAAGGGCCAGATCTGGACTGTTGGGGGGATGGTTGAGCTCCTAGAATCCGTACTCGCGCAGGGCAGCTTGTGCAACTCTGGCCTTGTGGACAGAGGCATTGTCGTAGAGGAGCAGGACACCGCGTGACAACTTGCCGCGCCGCTTCTACGGATGCACTTCTTCAATCCAGCCAGTTCCTCGGCGTAATATTGGCCTGTGATGGTCCTTCCACGAGGCGCATAGTCCGCCATCAACAGTTCCTCAGAATCCCAGAAGATTGTGGCCATGATCTTCCCCGCTGATGGTTGGGTCCGGAACTTGATGAGGGTCGGAGAGCCCCTGTGCTTCCAGGACATTCTTTGGAGCTTGGTCTCGGGATCCCAGTGATGGACCCACGTTTCATCGCCTGTCACTATGCGTGACTCGACTCCCACCGGGTCTTGGTTGCACAGGAGCAGCAGCTCCTCCGAACTTTGACGAGGTTGAAGTCGATCATCAGGCATGACGTTTCTAGGGACCCAACGGGCAGAGACCTTAGTCATGGCCAAATTGTCGTAGATGATGTTGATAACACTTATATGTGATATTCCAAGTTCTCGCTCGATTTCTTCGACCTTCACCGGTCGATTTTTTAGTATCATCCTCTCCACACGGTCACATTGTCCCCCTTGGTCACGTCTGACGGGCGTCCTATACGGAAGTCATCTTCAAGGGACTCACGACCATGGTGGAACTCCCTATTCCAGCGAGCAATGGTTGCATAGGAAGGGTCGGTGTCGGTGCACACTGCAACCATGCGTTCATGGATCTCTTTTGCATTCTTGCCTTCCTTCGTCAAAGATTTTATCACTGCGCGGTGCTCAACCTTCTCCATTGTTGAAAAATTGTTACTGACGATCTGCGATCAGCTACTGCTTCTTAAATAGACGAAGCAGGAGCGTGCAGCTGCAGGTCCTGACTTGTCATAACTTGTCCTAACACCCCCTCAAACATCCATCCCCCTTCCTCTGTTTTGCCCTACCGATTCGCAAAACTTATTGACCGCCCCTCGTATGTCCCAGTATTCACTTTGTTTGTCCGTTATTGCGCTTAGTAGTTCTCTCTTCTTCGCTCTCAGATTGCGGTATTTTTCCCTTGACGTTCCGTTTATTATTATGCTATCGTTTATCGCTTTTACTTCTGCATTCTTAGTTTTCATTTCGTCTGTCCAGATAACGTATTTAACTTTTTTGTATGTGTTTCTTGGCATTGCATTCTCGTCACCTGTTTGTATTCACGTCCTTATTTTTTACAGCTCGCCATCGATTTCTTCTAAAGTAGCTTCATTTAGTCTGTTTGGTGCGTAGTCATTAAATTCTTGTTTGTATATTTTCCAGTCTGCTCGATGGTATGCCTTCCATTTTTTAGCGGCTATTTGTATTGGTCGCTGATTCACAGTGAGTAGCATTGATGTGTGGTCGCTGTAGATAACATTTACAGGTTCCATGTGGTAGTTAAAAGGAATGTTATTGTTTGCTAGGCAAATGTCTTGAGTTGTCGCTGTTCTGTCTTTATTTATCTTTGAGTACTCTGTTCATAGTCTTCATATTACCCTTCTGTCTATTAGAGCTTGTAGCTCTTTTCCTGTTTGGTTTCTGTTCTTATATGCTCTGTACGTGCATCTTGCGTGCAGGCCTCCCCAAAACAAAGTTGGAAGTCTATTGTTAAATATTCTCATAAAGTTATTTATTGGGAGTTCCGGTCGTCGCGGTGTTTGGTATCCCGTAGCGATTATTATATTCGTTAATTCCAATTTAACCTTAACTGCGAGGTAAGATTCGGTTAGTCCTTGTTTGGTTATGTACTCTATTCCTTTCTTTATTGCTATTGCTGCTTCGTCATGTGGTTCGTTTGTGTGAGTAGACGCTATTACGTCGTAGTTCCATATTTTTAGTCTGTGAGTCTCAAGGTTAATCCGTAATATGAAATTAGAATAATGTCGGGATCTATTTTTCTAAAAATATTTCCGTTTGTGTTTTCTTTTATGTATCTTCTAAAATTTTTATGTCAAATATAGCCGATAAATCAATATTTTGCGGAAACTTCATTGGCTCCAGCCCATTTTCTTTGAGCTTGGAGTTCAACGTGGTGGCATATGTTCCTAGTTGGGCAATGTTTAAGACGTGTGGGTGTAGAATGTATTTCAGTATTTTTTCGTTCAGAGTTCCGTCAAGCGTCATTTGAGTAGTTGTTCCATTTTTTTCCTTGTTGTTGCCGCCGCATATGAGGTGTTTCTTGTTTTTCTTTACTTTGTTTTGTTTCAGTTTCTTTTCTCTTCAGACATGTTATTGCGATTGTTCTATGGCTCCCTCCGCAATGTATACACTTTTTCGTGGAGTTTGTGCAGCTTCTCCAAAAATGTGGGCAACTGCATTCTGAACATATTTCTCCTTCCTTTCGTGGGCAGTTTGCAGTGATGTGGTCTTCCATTTTGTAGCATCTAAAACAGATTTTTATATTTTGATACTGGTCCCTTTGAATGTTAGAAGCTGGGATTCTCATACTGTATGCGATGATTCCCTTCTGTAGTGCTTTCGTTGCAATCTCAGTTGAATCGCACACTATTTTGAACACATGTGTGTGTTCCTTAGATTTGATTATCTCCTGTATCTTCATCTAGGATTGTTGTTCCATTATTTCATGTTTTATTTCATCTAGGGAGTGCTCCCACACCCATGATTCTACCTTACGGCATACGATTCTTCGGTTGACAATAATCTGGGGTGGTACTTTAGCCTCTAAGTCGATTTTCCTTAAAGCGATGGTTCCTGACGACGAAGGTAGCAGTTCGACATCGTTGTTTTCCACACAGATGACAACAAATCCATTAGCCGTTTCTATGCATTTGATCAGGGTGATTTGTAAATCCTTGAAAATGCTTTATGCTACATCCTGTGGTTTCCATTTTATCCCTTTCTGAATTAGCCCAAGTGGGAGCCTTTTAGTGAAGTCCTGTGGGTTTTTTACTCCACTCCACTAGTAGGAGAAGCCCCCTATCTCTTTCTAATACTATCTCGCCTGCCTGCTCTGGAGCACACACTCCCTAACCCTCCTACCTAATTAGGCCTAGCCCTATAAGCAGTCCTGTAGTCAGAGTTACCCTCGTCACCGATAACCGGGCTCCTTCTCTGGCCCCCTAACGGAGTCTCCTTCGGGAGTTCACGACACCCTACTACTTATTGCTTCTGAGTCCTTGCTGGTGGTCAGGTTATACTGTGCTAGATTGAAATGAAGTAGATCTAAAAGGTATAGTATGAGATAGGAAAAAATTAAGGAGATCACCGCTTTGGGGTGATTCCGCGCGAATCAGAAAAAGGAGGTCTCTCCAATCAGGCCGATTCGCGCATATATTTCTTCTTTCTTCTCTTTGGTATATACTTAAACGTATATAAAAAATGCTCTCTTCGCAAAGTTATTTCAAGTCAAAAGATTGATGTAACTTAGCAGTGCGTAGATAGCTGTGAGGTGTCAGATGAACTAAGCCGTCGGAGCGACAAATAACCTGAGCCTTCCAATTTGATGTTTCTTGTAGCTTTTATTTCCCCGTAAAAATCTCTTGCGCCATGATTGGCCAATTTTTGTAATACTTATGTTCGCGTAGAAATACTATATATATTCTGTAACAATTTGTGAATAATTCCATTTCTGTACATTCCCTGAACATACCTAACATGGTCGAAAGAGGTCTAGAAATAAAGAATGTCATTCGCAGGTGTTTTTTCTCGTCTCGAAGACCACCTAAAAAAACTTGTAAGAAGTATTAAGAAAATAAAGTTAAAATTAATAACGCTGCTGCAGCTGTGGACTTCAATAGTACCTGCATATATATATATATATATATATATATATATATATATATATATATATATATATATATATATATATATATATATATATATATATAAGGGGTGTTCCATTAAGACAGATCGAAGTTAGCAGTAAATAAAACAGTGTTATTGGTGGAAATTTATTGATTTCACTATTGAATCATGTTATTTGAGTCATGGCAATTATGGGTGAAAAATAATATTGCCTAAATATCCGCCAAGGCTTCGGCGGAATACCTCCACTCGATGGTCAAAATATTTAATAGTGTCTCTGCATAGTTGCTTCTCGGTCTCGCCAATATGCCTTATTATCTCATCCTTCAGCTGTTGAATTGTTGTTGGCTCTTTGGCATAGACCTTACTTTTGAGATGACCCCAAAGAAAGAAATCTAAAGGTGTCAAGTCACACGATCGTGGTGGCCAATTGACCTCGCTGTTTCGAGAGATGATGCGACCTGGGAACTTCTCATTCAATAAAGCCATTATTGCATTGTCTGTGTGGCATGTGGCGCCGTCCTGTTGAAACCACAAATCTTCGACATCCATAGAATTTAATTCAGGCCATAAAAAGTTGGTTATCATGGCACGGTATCACTCGCCTGTCATCGTAACAGAATTCTGGCATCATTTTCGAAGAAATACGGACCAATGATTCCGCTAGCAAAAAATACACTCCAAACAGTGACCTTTTGTGGATTCAGTGACTTTTCAACAATCTTCCCTGGATTTTCAGCAGCCAAATGCGACAATTCTACTGATTAACGAATCTACTAAGATGAAAATGGGCTTCATCACTAAAGATGATTTTTTGCGAAAAATCATCGTCGTCTTGTCTTTGCTCGTGCACCCAATTGACGAATGTACGGCGCTTCAAGTGGTCAGCAGTCTTCAGTTCTTGTGTTAATTGAACTTTGTAAGCGTGTAGAGACAAATCTTTTGTCCAAATTCGATGTAACGTTGTTGTGGAGAGGTTCAATTCCAGCGTGCGATGACAAATAGAGGTGTCTAGATCTTCGGCCACATTCTCGCGCACTGCAGCAATGTTTTTAGCTGAACGGCATAAACGAGCACGCAATGGTATTTTTATATCTGCCACCGACCTCATTTGTTTGAATTTACGAACAATTTTCCCAATTGCACTTTCGGTTGGTCGATTATGTTGACCAAAAAATCGCGAAGTGCCTAAATGCGTTTCTGTTTGAACATCCATTTTCATAATAGTCTTGGGTAACTTTAACACGTTGTTCGATTGTTAATCTCTCCATAATTGAAATTGCCAAAGACTGAAGTTGTTAAATCTGAAAGAAAAAGAAAAAAATCATTAGACGCTTGAACTTAACTCACATTTAAAATCTGTCCAAGTTATTGGAACACCCTTTATATATATATTTTTTTTCTGCAACGAGTGTGCAAAGGTTCCTATTTAAACAAGTGATGATGTCACGTACCCGAAACCGGACATTTTTCTTTCCCTAATTGGTAAAGCTTACACATAAACATGTATATACTTTGCAAACATTTATATCATTTATTAAAATATAATTGATTATTAGTATAAGTGAACATTATGCACATTTACTCTCCGTCAAATAATACGTATACGTAGTTAACGTTATTAACAATCTGAAATTAAAATTGATCCTGGGGTCTAAACTGATTATCAAGATCAAGATCGTGCTTATATGTCTATGGCTACCTTGTTATTTAAATAAACGTATCGCGAGCATTTCCTCTTCAAAATATACAAGTAAATTTTAGCAGTATCCCCTTTTTTCTTCCTAGAAAACCATTGATCTTTTGGGGTTTTTTATTAACGATAACTATAGATTAGAATCTTAGCAACTTCTAACATGCGGATGTGAAACTTAAATGAACACTAAAGACAAAATTACATATAGAATGAGGACAACTCAGGTAAAACAAAGAACACTAAAAGTTAGAATATAAGGGGTAGCCAATTATAAAAGGTGTGGTGTGTGTTAGGTTACCAATTTATGGGGATACCCAACTCATATGCAGGTGAATTAAGTATCTAACTCAAAAGATGATTTCTTCACTGTGTTCTTATTTTGGCTAGGCTTACCGAAGGTTTCAGATAATCGATGTACAGAAGGACGTTGCAAAAATATACTTTATTCTAATATATATATATATATATATATATATATATATATATATATATATATATATTTAACGAGAAGCATTATATTCTGGAGCGACAAGATTTGGTGAATTTAAAGGGGGGAACATGAACGAGATAATCTTCTTAATGACAGTAATCTAATAATCTTAATAATACAATTATCATTATAACAGCTGCTCCGGCTATATATATATATATATATATGCTTATTTTCTAGAGTGCGTGGCCTAGAATCGTCCATGGGATGAGCTTCAGTGTCAAGTTCATTGTTCTCCACCCCTAAAGCGGAGCTACCAAAAGCTGGGTATGTCGAATTACTTACATATCCCAAGTTTTATCTATATAATAGAATACGCTTGTCGCAGTTTTGTGATACAATTCGTTTTGGTCAACGGGTGTATTTTCTTGGATTTAATAAGACCACCGCGCGTTTATTTTGTGGAGGTTTTTGCTGGGCTTATTGAATCATGCAATTTGGTGCCAGTAGCCTACCTATTACATAATCCGATCACCACAAGAATAAACCTCGGTAAAATCAAACGACGATAGCACCGTCATTCCCAGGGTTTTAAAAGCTTCTAATCAATAAAAGCTATAGAAGTAATGTTATTCAGGTCATCAAATTACATAGCAATACCCATTTTGGTGCAATTCTGATGAACCTAAGTTTATTGATACTTTGTTACTTTTTCTAAGTTCTGAAAAAAAAAATAGGCCGCCATCTTTGGAGCCAGGAGCCACATCGTCAATTGCATCACGTCAAATTATATTATATATCCTTTTGAAGGAAATTTGTTTATGAAATAAAATATGATGTGGACATTATAGTATCAATCATTTTTAAAGAAAATATTATTAATTTAAATAGCATTCGGGGGTGAGGCTTATATGTGTAATATTAAGCAACGTGGTAGAAAAAATAGAGGCCTAACGACACTTAGCAATCGCCTTTTGAATTCGAATCTAATGTTAGGTTTTCGAATTAGGAATATTAATAGTTTATTTATAAATTGCGGGGGTGGGGGCGCTGCAACCGCATATATATAAAAGAAATAGGGGCATAAGACGCAACAAGGGAGGCATATAGTTATCGTGTTGTTTTTTCGTGAAGGAGGGGATCCATACTGATTGACGCATTTTCGCCATGTCGGGGTTGGAGAATGTTAGGAGAACAAACGCACAATTGTATCAAGTGGAGAGGGCGAATTGTAGAGAGAAAGTAGGAAATATTATTTAGTGAGCGCCAGGGCAAGAAACGAGAAAAGGAAAGAAGCGGCGAAGGGGCATGGAGGACACGGAAGCGAAGGAATGTATTTAACAGCATCCTTGTGGTTGACTACACTATCAGAGCAAACACCTTCAAGAATCTGCCAGTTAGAGATTTGAGAAATATTGACCACCAATCACGTAGGAAACCCAGACAAACAAGCAAAGTCATTTTCACTGCCGCTGGTCGTCTCCATATACCGAAGACTACCGGGAACCGTATCTAAGGGACCAAGGTTTCTGTGCGAGCTCCCCTGAAACTGCCTCCTTTAACGCCCCGTTACAAGAATTCGAGGCTTCAATGGGCCTGGAAGTACATGAAGTTGCATATGAGTTGCGTTCTCTTCAATGCCGAGACCAGGGAGACCCTTGGTGGACTTTTCGATTGGGCTATATCCTCTTCGCCCAAGGAGGTAGACTATGCGACCGGTGACCCCTCAAGGTTGGAGAATAAGTAGGCATGTCGAATTCTCTCCACCAAAAATAAAGAATCCGCCATAGCACTTGTCATCCCTTTTACTCTTAACCCCATATAGTAACCTTGTAGGAGCACACCAGGCCATCAGCGTAGATGTGTTTTTAAGGAGAGGAGAGGAAATATCTATATTAATTACAAAGGAGAAGAAGACGACGCTTAGGCCCGGCCATGTTCAAAGTTCTCCTCTTATGAAAGAAGTGGGTATAAGTGGAACTGCAATGAACCTAAAAGAAGCCGTCGCAAATGAACTAGTAGATGAAAGTGGATAGGGATATTTAAAGTCCATAGGAGTTTAAAATAGAGATAATAGAGAATCATTAGTGTTCTAGTCTTTGTAGATACATATAAAAAATACAGCTAAATATGACATTACAGCAAGGAATGCCTCCTAGACGTAGTAGCAAAGAAGGAGATTGTATCTAAAACACTGGTAAATTGGCCGAAGCTCGCCTGGCAGTCAGGATTAATAAATGAGATCGTGTGAAAGAAGAGGTGTAAAGTCGTTCTCCTCTCACTGATATTTTTTAATATTGGGCAATGGCTAAGATTCTGTATAGTTAAACGTCTCAAGGATTGGAGTCCGGCTCAAGTACAGTCACCACAACCGACTTATATCAGGTTTAGAGGAAACTACCCTCTAGCTAGTTCCGGTTCTAACGATGTACATATGAAGAAGTGGATCTCCAATAATTAGAAGTGTTAAGAAAGTAGTATAGAATTCTACCAGTGTCCAGAGAAGTAAGCCGACAAGAGGAAATAGCATGCCATAGCTATTCTATTGAGAAGAGCCGGTTTAGTCCTAGTCACTAGTGATTGGGAAGCGATGTAAGAGTGTGCTACCTGATGAGGACCTTGGGATGGGCCAAAGTAAGGGCAGCCTCTCGGAAACCACATCTTTTCGATTAGTGAAAGGTCACCGATCTTTTGTTAATGAGGACAGTTACGCTAGTATCAGGGAGTAGCACCTTCTTAGCGCAAAATGCTTTGCTACATTGCAAAGAACACCATAGATACTACCCGATGGGAGAACGTGTCAGAAATTTGAGGATATATAAGAAAGCAGAGGTAAAAATTAGTGAGTTGAGAAAGGTTAGGTTCCAATCAACTGTGCAAAATTTCTACATTCTTTGGGAGTATGTCGTGTCAGCTGAATAAACAGCAAACAGCCCAATCTTTCCTTTGTAACTGCCATCTTTCTCGTGCGACAGTTGGGCTAGTGGAGAGGGGAAGGGGATGATAAACTTGTAAATAGTCGATAGTAAATCGAGGCTGGGGCACAGCCAAAGTCCAGCAGTGCTTCAAGAAAGATCAAGAATGGGAAGAGTGTCGGTGAAAAGGTGGTGATAGGTAGGCGAGCCGTCATTTATACACCACAAGAAAGTTGAGGAATACTCGCCGTAGACAGAGTCTTTGAAGCTAGAATCTTCTAAAATAAGAAAGTATTCACATGTCTGTAGGATTAGATTACATATAAAATTAGGAGAAAAATGGTCATGAGGAGAAATGTTGACAGAGCATACAGTTTATTATCATTCCAGATAAATGCCGTCAACGCAGAAAGAAAGTGAGAGAGAAAAAAGGTTACAGGGACTAATGCCCAAACGAAGATGGCTGCTCCACTACGGTTTGAAAATCCATGAACAGAGGAGAGGAAACGACAGTGAATGGAGATCCTGGGATTTTACCCTGATAAATTCTATGAGACTGACGACTTGGTTGATACGAAGTTGTAAAAGATATAATTATTTTTGAGGACATTGGACATAACAAGTTAGGAAGTATAGATTAGTAGAGTAAAATTAAGAGAGTATAGTGGTGAAAGGGTGTTGACAAGGATAATAAAGGTAAGTTTAGTATAAGTTTGAAGAGGTTATATTTCCCTGGTGGAAGGGTATCTCCCGTAAAAGTAGATAGTAGAGTAAAAATATAGCACGCAAGAGTAGGGATGAATAGATCCCTAGTCAAAGGGTAGCTCTGGCAATATTAGTCTCGTGTTGTGTTGTGTTGGGTGTCGGAATTGGTTGGCATTCAAGCCTTTGTTGTAACTAGTAAAACTCGCTAATAAAGTAGGTCAAATTTTGGTGAAAAGTTGTCGTAAATTAGGTTGTCATGTTAGGGTTGATGTTACCGTTCGGGTAAGGTCTTCTTCAATTTTTGGCTAGCATTTGATACTACGCTAGCAATATAGCGTAGATGCTATGGCGAGGAGTGTTATTCACGGTCGACCTTTGCCCCTTGGGGGGGAGGACGGAGGAATCTTTCCCTTGCCAGATATCTTCTTACGGAACTTTGCGTCCGTGAGAACAACGTAAGTGTCAGTTGAGAATTGGACAAGGTCGCAGAAGAGAGCCTGCTTTACCAGATCTTCAGGTATGTCAGCCTCGTAGTCCCATTTGTATTGTCCGGCCCTCAAGCCATCGACAATATCTTCTTGGCTAGCGTCGTCAGGAAACTGGTTTCCTTCGGCAGCATATACTCTGAGGTTTAACATCCTCGAGTAGTACATGTACCTGGGAGCCCGATTCTTTGAAGACGAGCACCTACTCGGTCGACGTGACTGCGAGGCCTTTTGGGGGCGGGGCAAATACTCCACCCTCTTAGGCCTCACAGTAGCAGCTTCTTTCCGCTCGACTTGTGCTTCTGGTGGGGTAGTTGGGTGTGTCTGTGAGTCCGTTTGTGCCTTCTGCCGGGCAGCCATAGCTTGCAGTCGAGGATCCCGTGAAAGGGCATTACTCGTGCCCGGAGCTTTTTAGCCGCTCTTCTCGGTCTGCGGTCGGAGATTCACTCAAAGAACCTCGTTTGACGGAGGGTTTTCCGTGCAATGTGTGCATAATATATGCAACACATTATTTTTGTCGGTTTTAGTTTTCGATTTGCAGATACGTAGGTGCAGTGGCAACACTACTCTCTGCTGCCGTTGCCTTGGCAACCTACGCCTAGGTGGCGTTAGCCTTTCTTTCCTCCCCTTTTCTGCCTTTGTGCTTTGTTTTCTGCATTTGATCCTTCTTTATTGGACACGTCATTGCCATTGTTCTGTGTGGGTCACCACATTTGAGGCATTTCTCGAACGAACTCTTACATTTGCGCCAGAATGGTCTTGTCTTGTCCGGCGCACACAAAAAAAACTGTGAGTGTAGAGTTGGGGCAAGTGGCGGTGGTGTGTTCATTGTACCTGTCCTGTAGCACCTGAAGTACATTTGCAGGTCAACGAACTCCTCACGCTAAATCTAATCGTGGCAGATGCAGACGTTAAAGGGGAGAAGGCCGTTTTACTTTGCCTTAATCGCCATTGTGGTTTCGGTGAAGACAACTTTCAAAACGTGGGTGTAGTCTTTGAATTTGATTACTTCGGCTAATTTTGCCCACTTATGATTCCGAAGAATCTCGTCCGAGATTTGGTCAATCGAGTGGCCTCCGACCCAGTGGTCGAGGCGTCGGCAGATCACACTTCTATCTGTGCGTATATGTGGCGGGGGCTGAGGTGTGAGATTAATTTTTCGATGGGAGTCTGAGGCACCTGGGAAGGAGAGGGCTTCGATGTCAGCCTCCCTCGCACACATAGCCGCGTAGCCATTTGGCAAATAAATTACCCGTACGAGGGCAATATTGAGCTCGCCGTAAATTATCTCGAAGACTTTGCTCCTGTCCGGTTTTTGCCGGCCTGGCAAGGTCTTCAAAGCAATACGCCGCATCTCCCTCATATCTCCGCCATTTCACCCAAGGGCGTAATTTGGGAGGGAATCTGAGGGGGCCTGAGTCTGTAAGTAAGTGCAACTGGGTGTGTATGTAGTTTTAGGGATCCGTTATAAAAATAAGGAAGAGTGATATGGAGAAGGAGGAAAAAATGTTCAATGAACAAAAGGCAACTTTACCTTCAGGTAGCGCAGAGGAGTGCTTCTTCCTTTGCCTCAACTAGCCTCCATCAAGGCCAGGCAAGGAGAAAATAGCCACTTCCGAACGTATAATTTCTGGTAGAATATCCGGTCAAGCACAACAAAGCGGTATCTAATCAACCTCATTCGAATGAAATGCAGTCCAAATTTATAAAAAAATTGACTTTACCGTACAACAAGTATGTAAGAGAGCAATCCAAAATATAATACTCCCCAGTTAGTGATTTATCAAGACAATTCCAGTAGATTACTATGGTAGAAACAAAAGGAAAGTAAGAGAATAAAAACTTAGGATTTAAACTCTTGAATCCGAGGAGTATCAGATGAACCAGAAGATTTATCTATTCTACAATCACGGCAAAAGGGGGCCTGAGTAGGTATGTTTGGGTGTAATATAAAAGGAAGGTGGCAACTTGGGTGGATAAGCGGGAAGGGTAGATTCATTAGATGATGGGCAGGGAGAATTGAGGGAAAGTGCATAGAAGGAGGGGGTCAACAGTGAAAGACGTTCGTTGTAGGGTTTCAATTACTTTTTTGCCTACAACAAAGAGGGAAAAGGGGGAAAGAAATTTAGTATTTCGTGGAATGATAATCAGAATCAGTTAAAACAGCGCACAAATTCTTATTTAAATCCAATAACAAGAGGCGAGGGGTGATGAAAATTTCTGGAATTTTCCAATCATATAATAATCTACCACTTTTATTATTATTATTTTAAAATTCTATATCAGCTTGAATGTTATTTTATCTACATTAGTTTATCTACATTTAGTTTATCTACATTCAGTTTTTAGATTAGATTTTAAAAGGAAATGAAGGCTTTAATTTAGTATCTGATGTTTAATCTAGGCTTTCGTCAAATAACGAGAACATCTTCGAAGAATTTAATTCATGACATCCTTTAAGCGCGTATAAGTGTTTTAGGAGGAAGAGTTGATTCTTGGTCAGTCAGTGTAAATAACCATTATTGGTTGCAAGCACCTAAATATTTTTTACAAAATGAGTTCTCTGAAGATATTATACGTATATGACGAATCTTTAGATTAAAAATAAGGTACAAAATTAAAGACTTCATTTCCTTTTAAAATCTTACACAACCACGGAATTTCAAAAGGAAATAAAATAATAATAATAAGTGATAGATTATATGCCCGGAAAATTTCACATACTTTCATCCCCTATCGCTTCTAATATTGGATCTAAATAAGAATTTGATGCTCTATTTTAACTGATTCTGATTATCATTCCACGAAATACTAAATTTTTCTGCCACTTTTTCCCTTGTTGTAAGCAAAAAAATAATTTCCTTATTGCAGGTTGCACGCTACATTGATTGCCAACCTGTGTCGCCAAACTGTTCATTTTCAATTGAGTTTTCTCTTGCATTTAAGTGAGGCAATATGACGTCACGGAACACGGGAATTGGAACATTTATTCAGCGGTTTGTTGCACCAATAAGTTTGAAAATTGAGAGAAAATAAATATTTTGAAATATAGGATAAATATAAACAAATAAAACAAAGTATTTTACAAGTGAGTTAATAAAGCAAATTAAATTATTTTTTCAATTACTATAGGTGCCATGATAGGTGTTTACTTACAGTTTTTAGAACCCTTTAGGTTACTGTGGGAGACAAACTGAGACAAATCACTCAACTGTTAGTGATTTAAACCAATAGGCAAAACTACTCCCTATACTCAATGCCTACTAAATGGCGTATGTATTATGGTTTTTGATTGTTTTGTGCAACATACCAGTAATAGTTGATGGCAGAATTTATTTCTTATAGTAAAAGAATATGATATAGTTTCCCTTAA
The DNA here is from genome assembly GCA_963969495.1 of Ceratothoa steindachneri. Taxonomy (NCBI): domain Eukaryota; kingdom Metazoa; phylum Arthropoda; class Malacostraca; order Isopoda; family Cymothoidae; genus Ceratothoa; species Ceratothoa steindachneri. The sequence continues at coordinate 66,490,745 of OZ018336.1, forward strand.
TTTTGATAAAAGATAGCCGTGTTTGAGCTGAGCATTTTCATTGGTTTCTAACCTGAAGGACACCCATATTGTCCTAAAGGTTGCTAGTTAAATTGATACCACATTCATTTTTTCAGCTTTGTACTACGTTATATTACCATTAAAATTCCTTTTATTCCTGAGAAAATCATAATAACCTACGGCGCCTATTTTGAGATACAGGGGGTTCTTTCAGAACACCCCTTAAAACTTTATATCATATAAATGGCTATAGAATTACTAAAGATTTACCATTAAAACTCAATTTGAGACCACAAAAAGCACATCTGATTTAGTCATCATTTGAAATCAGTTTTCTTTAGTTCCATTAAAATTTATGTTAAGGGTGCACTAAAAAATATATATTTTTTGGACAAGGTCAACTATAGGCTTTGTTCTCAGTTGGGGGGGGGGGGCGGGTTAGATGAATAGTAGGGGTATTCTGAATGCTCTGGAATTTAGTTCAAATCGATATTTGAATGATGCTAAAAATATAAACAAGTTCCTAGGCGCGTTTTTTTTTAGCAAATATTTAAAATCGCATGGTGTAGTTTTGCATTTTGTTAACGAATCAACTTTAAAAATCTACGAAGAATATCCACGAATGTATAAAAGTTTGCATTATCATAATTTTCACTATGTTCTAGTCATGTTGCTAAAACAAAATATATACTATAAAAAGTGCATAAAATTTGCAATAAAATGATATAAAAAATCAATGGTATAGTTTTCTTTGTTTTTCTTTTACAAATTAACTTTAAATATCTAAGAGAAATTTTCCACGAATGTATGCAATTTTGCATTATCTTAATTTTCACTATGTTCTAGTCATGTTGCTAAAAATAATTACACCATAAAAAGTGCATAAAATTCGCAATAAAATGATATGCAAATTCAAAAAAATGCTAATTTTGAACGAAAGAATTTGAAAAGTGACTAATGAAAATATGTGGTATCCCCTTAAGAACCGATTTATCCCCTTCGCCAACAGTTTGGCGGAAGTTATGTGATCGCCCCTAAAACTTTTACCTGTTTCATTGTGTACAAGATACCTAAAAATGTTATTGGGGAATTTCAATGAAATTTTGGGGATGGGTGAGTCAAGAGGTAATAAAGAACTAATTAGATTTGGGGGTGGATCAAATCCGTCTGCTTATTCTATAACACTTATTTACTTACTTTAACAATGTGAGTCATGGCATTTGGGGGCATTTTTGCCAATCTCATTAAAAAATAATGAGTTAATAAAATTGAAAATATCCAGGGATAGACAATTTCTGTTGTTCGACCAATATACACAATTTGACCCTGATCTGTTAGTTTAAATTATATATTTGGAGGGAAATTATTTACCAAGTCACAGTACAGTAATGAAGAGAGGTAGAAACATAGGACTGCCCGAAATGTGTAGCTGGGGTAATATAGATTCAAACTGCTTCAAAAATAATTTGTCTCTGTTAAAGATAAAAAGTTATATCTGGAGAATGCGAGATCACGATCTGCCATTATGGCGAATCAGCGTTTGTTGAGAAACACAGAGAGTGTTTGTGTTGTGCTGCAAAGACGCAAGAGAAAAGAAAACAGTGTTGTAATTGGCTATGTGTTATGAGAAGTGTAAGATCTACCCACCCAAAATCATGGGTGAGCACAGCGTGTCCACCAATTGGTAGCCAGATCTCAACGTCCGCTGATGTTTTTGTCCACTCATCTCGGGATTCGGGATCGAACCCGGTACCGCGAAATTGAGAGACCAATGTCGTATCCACTCGGCTAGGCGACATTAAGGAGATCACTCAGTTCGTCATAGAAGAAATCTAATGGGTGACCAGGTGGTTTTAAGATATTTATAACTGTGAGCCAGGAGCTTAGGTAAAGAGTGGCAAGAACTACTTTATAAAGTGTCGGGGGAGGAGTCGACCGCTGTGAGTGAGAGGAAGAGAGATTCATCAACAATAATACTGATCCCATCGCCTCTCTTGCTAGTTTTACAATAGTGAAGGAAAGTGTATCCGGTGGGTTAGCGGCAGTGAAAATCGAGTTTGTAGAACGCCTTCACAACGTTTCACTGATGCAGAATACCTGAATGTTATCCGATATAATTTTGTAGGTGATGAAATCGGACTTTTAAAATCAGTGCACGGTAATTTAAGGAAGCCATAGACACAAGTGGGGGCAGTCATCAGTATAGGGGTATCATGCAAGGATGGATAGGTAAGGGAGGGTGAAGTCAGAGTTAAGAATGGAACGAACCTGGCGGGACAATGAGTAACCCTTATGTTGTAGACCTTCAACTCTCTGTAAGTAGAAGGAAGTAGCAGGTTGAGGTTTCTGTTGTGGATATGAAGTTAAGAAAGAGATTAGCTAGCATGACCTCCACTTTACCCTAGCATTTAATTACCACCCTATACTTCTTTCCACTTCTCCCTACAATTCTCTCTATCCTTCACATCTAAAGGGTTAAATACTGCATACGTGGGACAAGGGCACTATAACTAAGAGAATTTCGGAAAAAGATAAATAAAATGAAAGATAAACCTCCGAGAGATAGAGAATGAAAATTAAAGACAACCGAGGCAACTATCTATAAGATAGAGAACAAATCGGGAAATTATTTCGTGATCATTGGGAAAACTTCTTCAGGATAAGCGAAGATGAAAATGCAAACTTTGACTCTGACTTCGAACTTCGAATCATAAATTTATTAAACACAGAAATAGAAAAAAACACAACCCTACATTTTTGTCGAAAGAGAGAGAGAGAGAGAGAGAGAGAGAGAGAGTGTAGCCAACGAGTGCATCGACGCTGTAATATGAACAGAAGAAGTGAGAAAAATGATTTTAAGTTTCAAACAGAAAACATCAGGAAAATCTGAGCTAACGAAAATACATTATGTCGAGGCCCCTAACAACATATTTGAGGGGCTTAAGAACGCATTTAATACAAGCCTAAATACAGGATACTTCCTAGATGAACTAAAGATGGCCAAAATGATATTTGTGCCTAAACCTGGAAAGCCACCCACGTTGGTTGAGAATTACAGACCGATTTCCCTGCTAGATTTCATCGGGAAAGTATGCGAAAATATAATAACCAATAGATTGATGAGATTCCTAAACGAAAATAATTACCTAACACCTGACAATTAGGATTTAGAAAGAACAGGAGCACGGAGATGGCACTTAGCGTAATGATGGAAAGATATCCAAAGCCAAAGGAGAAAAGGCAAGCATTGTCATAGTGTGCAGAGACGTATCAAAAGCGTACAACAAAGTTTGGCAAAAGGGAATACAATATGAAATACTAAGATTTAAAATAAATAATAAGATTGAACGGATACTTTGTGAGTACATAATCAACAGATACGCCTACATAGAACCTGAAAACTATCGATGAATCACATTCAGGCTAGAAGAAGCATTGCCGCGAGGAGGATGTTTGAGTCCTTTAAACCTATAAACCAGGGAAGCTTAATATGCGGTAGGCAGTCGACTTGCCACAATTTATCCTTTGCCCATACCGAAATGGAGCTATGCAAGCAAGAATGACAACAACCGAAATAGAATCCATAAGCAATTACGAAAAGAAATGGAAGATCAAGACAAATACTGTATAAATAAATTTAAAAGGGTACAAGTATATAGGAAAAAACAGCAGACATCTACATAAAAGGTGAAAAATACAGATATAACAACAAATGCAAAGTATTAGGCCTAACTATCTTAAAAACAGGTTACAAGAAACACTTGACTCTCACTAGAAATGAAAAATGGGACTCAAACTTTTATGTAGATTAAGAAATCTTAACCTAAAGAACAAAAGAAAAATATACCAAGCTATTATTCAATCGGCTTTAGTCTAGTCAAACATATTTTAAACTTATAATAAATATTCATTAAGCATTCTATTGATATGCATGCGCGGACTTTTATATTAATTTTATTTTCCTACTGTATGATATAAAAAAATTCTACTCGGCTGTCAGGCTCTGTATTATAATGATAAATTTATAAATAAATTTTTTGTTTATCTTATAATTGTTTGCTGTTTTCTTCTTTCAGATGCCTCATACATGTGTGAATAACGCAGACAACCTCTGTTACATTTATGGTGGGGTGAACTTTGCATCACAGAAGCGCTGTAAAACTGCTATGATTAGAAAGGCATATCACCTATATTATGGATGCAAGATTGGTGACCAGGATAAGAACAGGGCTCCTCACATATGTTTATGCGCTGCTACCAAACTTCGCCAATGGTTGAACAGGAAGAGAAAAGGAATGCCTTTTGCTGTGCCAATGACGTGGCGGGCGCCAGCAGACCATACCAACAATTGTTATTTCTGCCTGGTACCTCCAGTACAAAAGGGTTTGGTAAATAAGAAAACGGAGTCTATTGAATATCCAAACATTCCATCAGTTATTTTCACAGTTCCACATGGAGAAAATTGAACTGTTCAGATTAGGAAAGTGGTAAGAAGGAAGCAGAGAAGGATGAAAGTGCTGGATTAAAGAGTGACCCAAATTTTGATGAAGCATACTCCTCTAGGCCACATCTTATAACACAAGGGGAGTTCCGTGACCCTGCCAGGGCTCTGCAAATACTTAAGAATAAGCCTAGAGATGCTAGACTCTCGTCTTCAACAGTGGGATCTCCTAGCAGCTGATATGAACATTTCAAGGTTTATGACCGTCAGCAACAGTTCAACGATTTCTTCGTAATGGGAGGTCATTTAATGGCCTGCATCAATATTAACGGTCTGATGGAAGAACTTAGCATCGAATACGAACCCAGACACTAGAGGCTATCATTGCTTCATCAAGTACAAGTCTGAAAGGTGACTTGCTGCACAACGGCAATAGTGAACCATCAGTTCCCGTGGGCTAAAAATATAAAGCATATGTTGAAATGCATAAAATTTGATGAACATCAACGGCAGCTCTGTTGTGACTTAAAGTTGTTGCTCTTGTGATGGTCTTGCAGGGCGGATACAACAAGTACTGCTTCTTTATGTTTGAATGGGACAGCCGTGCAAGAGGTTCTGACCATATCGAGAGAGATTGGCCACCTCGTCAATCATTGGAGCCTGAGATGAAAAATGTTCAACATCCACATTTCAATGAACCAAACAAAATTTTGCTACCAACACTACACATAAAACTGGGAGCATGAAAAACTTTGTAAAACTATGGACAAATCTGGTTAGGGATTCAAGTATTTAACACCGAAATTCCTCTTACTGAGCGACGCTAAGATAAAAGAGGGAATTTTATTGGTCCTGAGATTCGAGAGCTTTTTAAAGATCGTGACTTTGAATCAGCCCTTTATGGGGAGGAGAAAGCTGCTTGGCAGCATTCAAGTTAGTGTAGAAGGGATTTCTTGGAAAAAGAAGGGAAGGAAACTATGAAGAATTGGTGAGAAACCTTATCAAGGCTTACAAGACGATGGGATGTAACATGTCACTTAAAATCCACCTTTTAGACTCACATTTAGACTTTTTCCAGCAAACTGTGGGGACAGTTAGTGACGAACATGTGAAAGGCTTCACCAAGATATTTCAACCATGGAAAAGCGGTACCAGGGTAAATGGAGCGTAGAAATGATTGCAGACTAATCCTGGGCATTTGTAAGGGATGATTATTCAGCCCACTATAAGCGTCAAGCATAACGGCAGAGAGTGATTATGGATTATAGTTTAAAACATAATTACACCTACTGTACGTTATAATTAAATAATCAAATATTACATGCCGCGTATCTATAGCCAATAATATTTTTTCAAGTTGATATTTGGATTTAGTGCCTGAAAATAGATAAGAATTAACTAATTTCATTTGAGAAACACAAAACGTTTAAAAAAATGCTGACTAGTGTTATTTTATTTGAATTGAAACAAAATGAATAGATAGGAAAGAGAGTATGTACTCGAAAGAGAATGCGTAACAGCAGCAATTTATAAAAGCTAAAAACGGGTTGAAAGCCATGATAATTAGACAAAAAACAACATGAAACTTTTAAGCATAATCCAAAACAACTCCCTAAGCAAATACTTTCTCACACTGCTAGAGATTAGCCTGACATCCAAACAACCTTGCAACCCTATGCAAACCTCTTACTTCCTTCAATTTCATCCAAAGAACTTTCACTCTCTATCAAAACACACACTTACCTGACCTACAACTTACACAAGGGTCATGGGCCTAAGAAAATAATAAATAGACTAAGATAAAAAAAAAAGAAACACCTTGGTTGGGATCCCACGTTAAGTTGTAGGGCCAATGACGGATAAAGAAATAACGAATATGTTGCTCTCTAAAGTTCTTATGTTCCATGGGTAGGTAACGACTTTAAATGATACACAGCATCATAAAATAGATGATAAACTAGATCAATACGTCGTTTACAAAAAAATTAAGAATGGCCATTGCCTAGTTGGTTTCCTTATAATCCATAACGGTCAAATACACAATAAAGTTCCGAACACCATAATATAATCATTATTCCTATATTTAGATGTTACATAGCAAATGGCTAATATACTATATACCTACAGATATACATTTACATTCATTTATGCTGAAATTATACTTTTAGCATGTTACTTTTAGTCGAGTCAGCAGATTTTTCCATATACCAAGGGTAATCATTCGTTCTGGCATATGAACTGCGTCCTAAATGTGTTTTCTTTGTCTATATTTCGGTCGTTAGGAGTTTCCGTAATGTAATATAGCGAGGAATTGAGGAAAATATGAGAGGCTCTAGTGGATTGGAGCCTGTTCCCGGCGAATGAAGTGGACTAGAATGAGAAGTGTAATACTATCCTCCTACATTTCTTACTGGTCACGTAACTATTTTAGTGATGAAGATAATAGTAATGAATCATAACTTTAATGGAACAGAGTATAAATAGGTGTAAATTGGTGAGTGTAGTTTAAAAAATTCTAAGCACCAATATAGACTATGGCCACACGTCCTGGGCGTGACCTTAGATATTTAATAGATTTTAGGGTCTGAAGTGAAAAATAGGGAGGAAAGTAGGCAGCCTGATTCTGAACTATGTACTTTTATCAGGAAGTATATTTACTGTGGTAAGCTCTTAAATGCATAGAGTGAAGAGAAGATAACTCTACCTTTGTTCATCGCCTTGCCCCGAAATAAGAAAAGGGTACTTTAGAGTTCTCACATTCTGTTGGGCAAATGATGTCCCGATGGAAAATTTTAATTCCTGAACGCTTTTGATGAGAGACGTGAGAGAGATTCCTATGGTGGGAGGAAGACAAACTTTATCTGCGGAGCATATATATATATATATATATATATATATATATATATATATATATATATATATATATAATTGCTTCCCTGACTTATTAGTGAAAAAACACATTAAAAGGTTGTTTCTTAATGCTCTCTATCAAATAAATCTAGCAGATAGAGAAATTATCCATTTTCTTTAGTCTCCCATACTTTGGTACAAAATCAAACGACTTTGTAAATGAAATTAAGAAGATTATAAATAAACTCTATCCATATCTCGAACAAAAATTCCCATTAAAAAAATGGGCAAAATATTGGAACCTATTTCAGCTATAAGGATCGAATTCGGTAATTGCCGCCCCTCTGGAATTTATAAATATAGTTATGAATCTTTCGATTCATCTTATATTGGCTCGACCATTAGATAAATCCATTGTCGTATCGAGCAGCATCGGGGAAGGTCAACCCGCACAGGACTGGTTCTACAGAAACCAGACGCCTCGCCCATAAGAGATCACATCAAAATATGCAATTCTGAAGTTAGTCTAGAAAACTTTATAATACTTAGTCATAGCCCCCATCCCAACGGACTATGAATATTAGAATCACTTTACATCCTAAAAGTTAAATCTAATTTAAATATAAATCAAACTGCATCCAATCTTTATATTGTATGATGAACTTATTTCAAAAATAAGATTACAATTCTGAATATGTACAATGCACTAGTAAGGCCACAATTAGAATATTGTTCCCAAGCCTGGTCTCCTTACTTAAGAAAAGATATTGAGAAGTTAGAAAAAGTACAAGCCAGAGTCACGAAATTGATTCCAGAACTAAGGAATTATAATTATGAAACAAGATTAGAAAGATTAAATTTATTCAGCCTTGAAACAAGAAGATTGAGAGGTCAATTAATAGAAATGTTTAAAATACTAAAAGGAATAGAAAATGTCGACTCTAATATTTGGTTTCAGTTTAGCACATCTACTACGCGATCAAACGGAATGAAAATAAAACCCAAGAATTTTCGCACAAATATATGTGGGAACTCATTTGCGTATAAAATTGTGAACAAGTGGAATCAATTACCAGAGGATGTAGTGAAATGTAATACAGTAGAAAATTTTAAAAAGAAATTAGACAAAATTTTAAGAAATCTAACATAATATGTGACGACTAATAAGTTAAAATAAAATTTATATGCTAATTTTAAGATTTACAAAATATTAATTGTATTTATTATAAAATATATTTATTGTATGCAATCATAATAAAATGCTTTTTGACATGAATATGTTGTAAATATTCCTTATAGCTCAGAATCATTAACCAAAGACAAAGAACGAGTTTATGTTCTAATATTGGACGAGAAACCCTAATCTAAGTTGAATGTATATATATATATATATATTAGCATGTAAAATATTATATAGAATAAGTAAGTTATGAGAGAACAGCAAATTGACAAAAAAGAGTTAACTCTTGCATTTGTAGCACAAGTAGCATAATAAAAAGTTTGGATGTAGCAAATAAATACAAAAAAATAAGTACCTCCATTGAAATGGAACGAATGTTCTTTTGAGGTACTTACTATCCTTGTAACTCCTTGTAACTATTGAAATTTGTATTCTTGTATTAAACAGCTAATCCTAAATTACACTATTCAATTTTAGTATTTTATAAAAACTAGAAGTTTTAACCCTTTACTATCTTACTCTCTTAGTGCCGATGATGGGGCTAGGTCCTCGAAACGTTCAAACAAAGATAAATAAAGATGCTTTATATATATATATATATATATATATATATATATATATATATATATATATATATATATATATATATATATATACAGAAATAGCAACTACAAGTTCTGTGGATGGAAACACCCACCACAGGGCTTTTGCCATATTTAATTTCTGCCTTTTAAAAAACTTTAAAAGACAAAGAAAGATGCAGAAATAAAGATTTGACCTAAATGAGCAATGAGACAAGAAACAACTTGACCTTCCCTTCTCGGTCGAGTAGAGGCCACGTGGCCTTAAGCTAGATTTCCAAAAAGCGAGGCAGCAAAGAAATTCACGCGTAGGAACAGCCAGCCAGTGGCTATCCACAGCTATGTTTGCTCACGCCGCCCGATGCCCTCTTGAGATGCCTTTCCCGAGAACCCCATACCCCGCGGACATACTAATCCCCCGGAGACACGAGGTCCTAGCTAACCCCTCATGTCTTGAGGCAAGGATCGCCGCCTGAACGAACGTTTTCCTGAGGCCTTATCTCGTCTGGTAAACGAAGATCGGCGCCACACCATTCCCTTGGGACTGCCATGCCCTGGCGCCCTTCTATCGAGCAAGCCAACAGAGAATTTATTCTGAGGTCTCTCGTTACTCGAGACAGTACCGCCCGCTGTCCGTGAGGATACTTCCTTTCGTCTCGAGTCGAACCTCAAGGTTAGAAGGCTTCGTTGGCTAGTGTAATTGCTGTGAATTTTGAGCACAGTTAATAGGCAAATTCGTGAGGCGCCTTTCCTCAGAGAATTGCGCGACCCACTCATCTCATCCTGTTTCAAGAATACATCGCCCCCTCGTTCCAGATATTTTTGTTCGCATCTAAGAGCCTCTCGTTACGAGTTCAAGAATATCTCCATTCACCTTGTAAGAGTAATTCGCCCAGTATTTAAGATTACCCCACTAGTGCCCGAGGTAATCTTATGCCGCCATTGAGAATACTTCGCTCGTGCCGCAAGATCATCTCACCCAGGAGAATCCGAGCTTAGGTTTCACGCCTCCTCTACATCAAGAGTCAAGTCTACACGGTAAAAGCATTTCCACCTTTTATAATACGTCCCGAAGGTTATCCCCTATTGTCATTATTTTCCTTTCTGAGTGATTATTCCCTTTTGAGCCAGAAATTAATTCTCAATTTATCCCTATGTACATGTTTCCATATTTATCTTGTTTTTGTTATTCAACTTTTATTTTGGGTTCTAATCTTTAAATAATTTTGAATGAAGCTTGGCATTTAAAGAACTCCCCTCGGCAAAGGAATAGGCACTCGCATAGATTTAATCGCTTTAAACTTCCCGAACCCAAGGAGGACTCACTAGCCCAACTCATTAGCTTGGTAGAACCGGTCATCTCTCGGCCGCGGACCACGTAAGTATAATTTCCTTCACAGCTGCTAAGGTATACACTTACGATACCACAAGGAGTTTTTTAAAGGCAAGAGAAAGGGACATTGGAAAAACACATGGATCAAAGAAAGCAAAGAATTGCACAATGGAGTCAATCCATACTGAAAAGACAGAAATAATGCGCCTGTGACTAGTAGCATCTGATCAGAAATCAGCAGACCCAAGTTCGAGTTCAGGCCAGGACTATTCAAACTTTTTCCTCTGGCCTTATTTCTGACTTCTCAGTATGGATTACCTTCATTGTGCCGTCCTTTGCTCTCTTTAATCATTGTCTTCTTCCAGTGTTCCTTTCTTTTGTAATATATATATATATATATATATATATATATATATATATATATATATATATATATATATATATGTGTGTGTGTGTGTATGTGTAAAAAATCCCACAGGAAAATGAAAAATAGATTCCAAGTACTTTCAAACTTCTTCAGTTCATTCTCAAGAATAATGAATAATTTTACAAAGGTAGTATATATAAGAGACGGAAAAGCGTTGCCCCGACTATGTACAACGAAAGAACAGAAAATTTTAAAATACTCGTAATATCAGGAATGGAATTAAATACCGGTAACGATGGGTAAAAGCATAAAGATAATACTCTTCCGGAAGTTCAAACTGTGAGAAAAAATGTAGACATAATAGGTCACAAAGCTATGAGTACATACACATGTAATTATAAATACATTGAAATAAACAAAAGGAATACAGCAAATTTAGTAAATCAAAGTGGCTAAGATTTAAAATGGACAATTTCGTTACAAATAAGCCTTTTAATTACAGAGTCCAGTTTAAAGAGACCGGGGAATATATTGAAATTAGGAGAAGAATTAATGAATGAACATTCGACAATATTTTCAGATAAATGAACAAAGAAAGCACTATTACTTTCACATCTTCTAATATTGTATTTTTGTTGGGTCAAGCGTATATTTAATGATTTTCCGGTTTGCCCAAGGTATTGCTGAGGGCAAATGGCACAGTCGACAGAATAAACACATCTATTATATAGTTATTATTTAGAATTAACATTTTGAATATGGTAGACTCATACTTGAATATGACTGAAACATGTTAACTTTTCAAGAGGCGGGGAAGTAAGAAAAGGGACTCAGAAAACGGTAAAACAAGGGAGTTCTTAAAATTGTATGTGGGATTTCAGTCCTATAAAACGATTATTTTGCCAAATCTAGGCACCCTGCAAGAAAACTTTAAGGGTAACAAAGATTGTTACCTATTTCAAAGATCTTAGAAATCTCAACATCCAAGATTTCCGGGCTGGTGACCCACAACCCCCGGAGAAACATTGAAATAAATCCAGAATGTTTGACTTTATCACTATGACCTGAGTAAAAATGAATATAAGAAACGGTGTTGGTAGGCTTACGATAGACGGAAAATTTAAATCCAGATGGATTACTGTGAATAAGTAGATCTAGGAACGGAAGGACACTATTTTGTTCGAGTTCAAGGGTAAATTTAATAGAGGGAACCAGAGAATTGAGGTCAGTAAGAAAACCATTGACATCTTTAGAGGTAGGCCACAAACAAATAATATCGTTCATATATTAGAATCAAACCAGGAGAAAATCGATAATGGTGGGGAGTAAGGTAGTTTAAAAAAACTCCATATATATATATATATATATATTTATATATATATATATATATATATATATATATATATATATATATATATATATATATATATATATATATATATATATATATATATATATATATATATATATGTAGGTTAAAGCCAGAACCAGTATTCGGAACATATATAATTTGGAACGTTTCGAACATTAGCTATGTTCATCTTCAGCCTATAATGGAGTAAAACAATATGAAAGCAAGCAAGCTTAGAATACATAGAGAGATATATGTATTAATGACTGATAATAAGTTGAATTTGAGAGAAAATAATGCGACAATGTAATAATGAATAATTAGAGTTTAGTAAAACTTTCAACAAAACAATGCAAATTATCTAGAGAGGACAATGCGAACTTACAAAGAAAAACACTGCAAAATTATACAACAAACTGAGTAAACAAGCAACAATAATGAGGAACAGTAACTCATTATTGTCCCCCTCAAATTTCAAAGTTTTGGGTTCTGCGGATAAATCCGTAGATCTCAACATTTTGGAATCTCTACTTATTCGAGTCAGTCGTCCACACCACTTTACATCTATTAATTCAAATATCTTAATTCTAGTTTGTTTTATAATTCAATTTGACCTAAAATGTAATAACAACTTACTCAATCACCCGATAATTATAATGTTCTATTAGTTGGTTAACCATATTTCAGTTATTTAAAACAACTACCATGTTTAGCTCGGTTGAAATTTCCCACATATTAAATCCTTCGATTCCTGTCATTCTCTCAAGTTGGAAAGTGTTCATTCATTTATTTTATTTTAATTTTTAATTTTTGCTTTGTTTCCTGAGTTTGTTTTATAATTTTGCAGTGTTTTTCTTTGTAAGTTCGCATTGTCCTCTCTAGATAATTTGCATTGTTTTGTTGAAAGTTTTACTAAACTCTAATATTCATTATTACATTGTCGCATTATTTTCTCTCAAATTCAACTTATTATCAATCATTAATACATATATCTCTCTATGTATTCTAAGCTTGCTTGCTTTCATATTGTTTTACTCCATTATAGGCTGAAGATGAACATAGCTAATGTTCGAAACGTTCCAAATTATATACGAGTATGTTCCGAATACTGGTCCTGGCTTTAGCCTACATACTAAAATCAAGGTTTCCGAAGGATGTTCCAATTTCTACATATATATATATATATATATATATATATATATATATATATATATATATATATATTAGAGAGGACAAAAGATAAGCAATTTCCCATAGCTAAACCAAATATTGAAGGGAAAATTTAACATTAAAAGAAAACTTACAATTTTTAATACATATTGAGATCAATTCAATGAAAATATTAACAGGCAAGGGAATATCAAAGTTACACAATTTATCACTAAGGGAGGGAAAAAGCTCGTTTCCTGGCACTTTAGCAAAAAGATAACATACATGGAAGCTAACAAGGGAGAAGTTATTAAAGTATCGAATGGAGTTGAGTTTTTCAATAAGGTTGTAACTATTATTAATATGAGATTGAGAAATAGTACCAACAAAGGGAGTGAGGTATGAAGTGAGCCATTTAGATAAAGAATATGAAACTGAGCCAACAGAACTAATAATAGGGCGCCTAAGGTTATTAGGCTTGTGAGATATATTACTAGATGGAAATCGCTATTAACTTGAATCGTAGGGTCTAAATCTAGGGCGATATATGTAGATTGGTCATTTAGTAATAGATCCATTTTTACAATAAAAAACACTTTATCCATAATAACGACCTCACCAGATTTATCTTCGTTAGTAATGTGTAATGAAGCATTATTTCGAGTAGCAGCTAAAGCAAGACGGAAAAGCTAATTCCAAGTACTTTCCAACTTGTTCAGTTCATTCTCAAGGAATAAGGAATAATTTTACAAAGGTGGTATATATAAGAGCCGAAAAGCGTTGCCCCACCCATGTACAACGAAACGACACAAAATAGTCTGGCTCCTTTGAATCCTCCAGAAGCAAGAAAGAGAAAGCATCTGACGACATGAACTGGAAATGAGTAGAACGAGGATCGAAATGATCTCCATCAATTCACGGATGGATGTCCCACAAACTGCGTCCGTGAAGCTCCCCGTTTACAAGGAAGATGTATGGTCCTATTCGACGCGTTTTGAAAAGATCTTCGAGCTAAACCACTGGGACATTGAAGCGGATGGTGCCACTAAACTCCTGCTGTTGTTGTGTTCTAAGCTCCAAGATATTTTTATATCCCTTTCACCAGAGGCAACGGTCGATTATTCGACGTTGAAATCGGAATTGTTAGTCGCGTATAACATGACGTCCGATTTCTACCGCGTTAAATTTCGTCACGCCCGTATAGAGCAAACCAAACTTTCGACAGTTTAGGTATACGCTTCAGAGACTTTTCAACTTCTAGCTTAATTATTCGAAAGTTACCCACGAGTATGAAGCGTTAATCGACTTCATTTGAAGGAACAGCTTATGGTTTCACTTTCTTTGGAGATTCGATCTTTTGTGAATGAACGGATGTGTTCCACCTTCAAGGAATGTATCGAAGAAGCCGATGTATTCGCCGTGAGCCACAATCGTTCCGCTAAGGAAGCAAGAAAGTCTGATCCATCGTCCACCAAAGGTAAAAGTGTCAAACAAAAATTTACATCCCATGACCCTAGTAAGTTTGTCAAAATAACTGGCTCCTCCAAGCTCAGAAATTTTTCTTCGTCTGAACCTCGTGACGTTAAGCCATTTTCGTCGAATCCCAATTCGGCATACTTCCCCAGGAGGCCAACCGTGTGTTTCTCCTGCGGTATTGAATGACAATTGAGAACCAACTGCATTCAGAACTCCCAATTCCGTCCGAGTTCCCTTAATCAAGTGCACCAAATTTGTGCCTTCCCCGCTCCACCACCGTTGCAAGTTGAACCCCCTCTCTCTCCGTCTGCCCCTCCTGTCGCTGGCCATCAGGTGAACTTCTTGTTCGAGAAAAGCTTCCCAGGATGCTTGAAGTTTGAGAGCGGATCAGTAAACAGCTGCCTGGTCTCCACCCTTGTTTGGGATACAGGATGCACATGTATTGTGGTGTCAATCGAGCTGCTACCCCCGATCGCTCCTAACCATGATAGGTTTGCGGTAGTACATGACTACCTTGGGCATACATATCGATTCCCCATCATGAAATGTTTTATTGAGTGCCTGTGTTATACCGGCTGGGATGAAGTAGTAGCTGCCCAAATGAAGCTCTGCGCTGTTTTGGTAAAACAGTGCTCATAGGTTACCTCTACCCCTGTGCTTCAACCTAACCTCACGCGTTCCCAGACTAAGAAGAAAGTAGAGGCACCCATTCCCCTATAATCTCCCTGCGACTCCGAGGTTAGCGGCGTTCTGAACAATGAATTAGCTAAAGAGCAAAAGGAGTACGATTCACTCCGCCCCCTCTGGACCAAAGCGCATAATAATATTCACAAGTCCACCCGCGGTAATAAAGTCGTTTCCTACGTCGTGAAGAACAACCTCCTGTACCGCGCCTGCTTGGAAAGCAATAGTTCCGAGGCCCATGCCGTATTTACTCCCCGTTCGCTGGTACCCCTCATATTAAAGGCGGGCCATGATAGTCTTTACTCTGGCCATTACAGCCATACTAAAACGGCTCAAAGAATCTCTAAATATTTGTATTGCCCCGGTGCGGCAAATGACATCCTTAATTATTGCCGTTCGTGTGATGTCTGTCAAAGGACAGCTGCAAAAAACGCATTAGACTCACTCCGCTGCAGAAGGGATTCATCACACATGAACCATTCGCCCATGTGGCAATCGACCGGATTAGCCCCATTCACCCCTTAGATCCGCTAATCGAGGTGCAAGTGGCTTGCATCGAACAAGACAATGAGTACCCTTTGTCCACAGTGCCCAGCGCTACCGAATCTCGGTCATCCAACTTAGACGTTAACGACCAGCTGCCCCCGATTTTAAGAGTCATCTGCGGCAGTTATTGAGTAATTTTGGAGATGTGATTTCTGAAATTTCCGGCTGTGCCGCTCAGTTCGAGCATGATATTATTTTAACCAGCTGGAGCCTATTCGTTATAAGCCGTACCCCTTGTCCATCTAGTTAAGAGAGGTCTTCCACGCAGAAGTTACTAAATTGTTAAATTTAAAGATTATAGAACCCTCCAAATCTAATTACTGCTGCCCCACTGTGTTGGTAAAGAAGTCAGACGGGTCATATAGGTTGTGCGTCAATTTTCGAAAACTTAATTCGGTGACCCTATTCGATGCTGAGCCTATCCCTTTGATCGACCAAAACTTCCATCTCTTTGAAAAAGCCAATTAAATTACCGAAGTGAACCTATGTAAGGCTTATTATCAAATTGCCCTTAAAGAAGGGGTAAAGACATACACGGCTTTCTCCATAGACATAGGTTTAATGTAGTCCCGCCGTCTCCAGTTCGGCTGGGTGACAGCGTGTAGTAATTACAATTGTATGTTCCGAATAATATTAGACGGTTTGGCGAACGTGACTTTTTATTTCGATAACATTTAGGTCGCAACTCCCGAGTGGGACCATTACGTGATTGCCTTCTAGGTCTTGCTGCGTCGCCTGCGCGAGCACGGACTCACAGTCGGCCCGAGCAAGTGCTATTTTGCTTATAGTACGATTGACTACCTTGGCTTCCACATTATGAACAACCGATTGGCCCCCCAGAAGGATAAAATCCACACCATTGTGGAAATGCCCAGTCCGTACAATAAAAAGCACCTGAGATTCTTCATGTGATCTGCTTCTTTCTATCGCCGCTTCGTCCCACATTTCGCTTCTCTTTAGGTCCCTCTGTGTGACATGCTGAAAAAGAAGTCCCCGGAACACCTTGTCTGGCCCCCATTAGCTCTCTCCCACTTTAAACAGATGAAGGGAAAATTAGCTTCCGCCTCTATCTTCCGGCTCCCTAACCCTAAGAAGACAGTTGGTTGGCATCAGAACCGATGCCAGTAATGAAAGGCTATGGTTGCGTTTTACTACAGTATAGCAGTGATAGCGATAGTTACCCCGTCGCCTACGCTAGCCGTAAGCTTCTCCCGCGCGAGAAAATTTATGCCATCGTTGAAAAGGAGGCTTTAGACATTATATGTGCCATATAGAAGTTTAAAATGTATTTATTAGGTGAAGAGTTCCTTGTAGAGACGGATCAGAAGCCCCTCGCATATTTGCGAAATGTAAAAAGCAACAATGGTCGCCTTATGCGTTGGAGTTTATACTTCCAGGAGTATCAATTTAAAATCAATTATATATATAAGGATTCGAGAGTTATGTTGCGGATAGCTTGAGTAGGAACCCCTTAGAGCCTACCCAAACTAATCTAGGATAAATTTTATGCTTGTAACTGTTATGTTTAATTTTGTTCCTCTTGTTTAAAATGTATATATTCGGACAATAACCCTCTGTTCACAAATCAAGAACGATCCGGTAAACCTTTGTATCTTTTGTATTGTGCTGTTTTTTAATCTTTTGCGTGTATTATCATTTTTTGGGTGTAGCTCGTTTTCATTATTGACCTTAGGTGATCAACCCCCGTTTGAACTAATGTTAGTTCTTTTATCCCTTCTATTTCCGTCGAGTTCATTTATTCCTTGTGTTCCTGGATACTCTTTGTACGTAAATATGTCCGAGCCACCAAAGCGCGACCCGTTCAAGGTCAGGTATCCCCAAATTATCCCCCACCCCCATTGAGGTCTGGAAATTTGAGCCTTTTAATACCCATCCAGCGGTTGTCAGATGTCACTCTTTTTTAAAGTAACACCTTAGGAATTGAGTTGTCGAGAATGAAGGATACTTACTGCCATAAGCCCCGTCCAAACCACGAGATCAGGCACGAGGTCAGTCCACGTGAGCGAAGACCGTGAGAACAGTCAGAATATCAAACTGCTTACCACGATAAGCGAGGGATTGGAATCTCAAACGCCTGCGGGAGTACTTCCCATCCCTCAAGCGCCATGTTGGTTCGTGGAGAGATTCCCCGGCGCCCACCCTTAGTGGAGTCAGTAAGGGTTCCGGGTGGTCCCTATATATCGTTTTTCCCAATTGGGCATCGACAGTATTGGCCTGCCTTTTACAACGAAATACGTCATTTTCGATCGCCCTCCCATTTCTGTACGAGCAGAAAGCTAGCATTACACCGAAGGCTCTGAGCCCCAGTCAATTTGCTCATCTTTGGTTTCGCTACATTTTATTTGGTGCAAATACTCCTTCATTTAGTGTTACTACTAGAGGTTAAACTCTCCCTGGTTAAAGTCCCTCAAATAACCATCTGATCTCCCGTTCCATCTCTTAAAGCCTCGAATCCAAGCCAAGCTGTGACGAATCATCTGTAGCTACCTTGCCAGTCATCCCTATGTGCGTATGTATAGAGGCTCGTATCGCCTATCCCCCACCCACCTCCCCGACCCGTAGAGCTCGCACCGAGTAGCTCTGTTAGTCCGGTTCTTGTATACATCGAGTATCCATTGCCATTATTCTATTTAATATATTTATTGTGGATAAGTGTGTAAATATTAAAGTATATTTTGTTCCTACTTTTTCATAAGCCTAATAGCCCTCAGCCTTCATTAATTAAATATCGGCCAACTGCACTTAAACATTTGTATTTAAATCCTTTGCACTCGTTCAGGGAAGTTATACCCGCAATCCCCCATTTCTATTCTTCCCCATCTCTGTTGTGACCAGAGTTGAGTCAAGGTCACTCTTTGGCCTTGAGCGTCCACGCCTATAAGGTAGAAGTAACGTATATGTCGGGGTCATTCTATGAAAATCCCAATTAATCAAATTGGCTTATCCTCCTTCCATATACGAGTTTTAGAGGGAGATATATAGAGAGAAAAATAGAGTGATGCTTTTTTATGGGACGACAACCAGAAAATATCTTAAAAAGCCTCCCAAAAAGAATTGAATCAGGAGCATCTGAGGTTCTTGAATTTATTTTCCTCAGGTTTCGAGTTGTTGTCTTGTGGAAAGCTGCGTTATCATCCACTATAAAGGCATCGCTATCTCTAAAGACCAAGTCTAAAGTCTTTTAGTACTCGTAACTATTCTTTTCCTTCCTGTCACATCTTTTTAAAGGTATCCAAACCTTCAATTTTTGCCTTTTGAGATTCTTCCAAATAAAATTAAAACTAAGAAATAAGAGGGTCGCTCTGAATCGGTTTTCTTCCTAATTTATTTATTCATCCTTAAAGTGGATGAATAAATGCATTTTCTACTTTTAGCTGCATGACAACATAACCATGCAATTGCTTATATAAACTCGATTTCACAATTAAGAGACAAAATTTCAAATTAAAAGAAAAATCTCGAATAATGATATTTTCAGGGAAAGTAACATGACCTGACCTTTTTGCTATAAAAAAAAATAAAGTGAAAACCAACGAGAGCATTTCCCGAGATGTGTTTAAGAAGAATTCCTCTTCTGATAAATTTATTTAAATTATTGATATATGAATCTCCTAGAGATTACCCTTAAGCCGTACAGGTTAATCAGAAGAAGGGAGTTACATTAATACATAAACCGTAATTGTTATAGATTGAATTTAGTTAATCTCTCAACTTTTTTAGATAAAAATATAAGATGAAACAGATTGTGCCTCCTTAGGAATCTTCTTCCCAGAATGTCTCTCCTGAAGAATCTGACCACCAGATTATCTCTCCTGAAGAATCTGAACCCAAGATTGCCTCTCCTGAAGAGGCTTCGGGCGTCAGATTATTCAGGTGATCCTAATAATGTATAGCTTTTTGTGGAGGTATCCCCTTAGAATAATATTATTTCTCCACCTCCTAAGACATTATTTTGGGAGAGAAAGCGAGCCGTCCCCCCCTTCCCCTTCCGACCTCCTCCTCTTTTGACTTGGCGCCAGGTTTCCACGAAATTCACACCGAGGCTACCTCCTACGCGTTTCAATCTTCCCTCCTTTCTACCTCTAGTTGGGAGATTACTTTGTAGGTTCACCGTGACAGCTTTTATGACTCCCACCGCTGGTCGCCCGTCTGGCCCGATAATGAAGGTTAAAGAAGTTCTTAATCGTTCTCCCTGGTTTTGAAGAACTCCAGGTATATATGCATCCGCTCCAAGCTGACAGAAATATTTGGTTAGACGCGACTTCGCCGAAAGGAGTGCAATTCTACAAGCTCTCTCCCAAGAAGTGTAAATGACGGTCACAAGCCCTAGTAGAGCTGGACATCACACCCGTATCTTCGGGCCAGGGAGAAGAGTCTCGTAAGGCAACCTTAGCCTTTCTCATCCGCCTTTGAATCAAAAATTGGAGAAGCCGTCCTCCGAAGTTCTTCTGGTAATATTGTAAGGACAAGAGGCCCGTTAGCTCCCTCAAGTCGAGTGTGGAGAAATCATCTCTCCCCCCTCCCCTCGAAGTTCATTCGGTGACCTCCTGAGGACAGGAGTCCCGCATCTTGCAAACGCAAGTTCGAGAAGAGTAGCCCCACCCGCTATGGGTTTTGTGGCTACCACCCTCGAGTAATCAAGGTCACCAAGACCTTTCCCAAGTTTGCCCCACCTTGTCCTCGAGTTTTAAAGGAAGTAAATCACGCATTACCTTCAATCTCCCCTTATAACAATTCCTAACCACGGTTATTAACTTAGTATTCGGCGCTTAAGGTGTCTTATTTATGTACCCCTATATATATATATATATATATATATATATATATATATATATATATATATATATATATATATAGTACAGGAAAGAGAAATTTGACGGAATGAGCAATGAGACAAGAAACAGGAGTTTTTTAGAGGTAAGAGAAAGGGACATTAGAAGAAGACTAGAATCATAGAGAGCAGAGGTCTGCACAATGAAGGCAATCCTTTACCGAGAAGACAGAGATAACGCCAGGGGAAAAAAGTTTGAAATTCCTGGCCGGGACTCGAACCCGGGTCTGCTGATTGCCGGTCAGAAGCTCTACCGCTGAGCTATCAGGCACAGTGACTCTACTTCGCCCAAAGCGTCACCCCATCAAACCTGGCGTTATCTCTGTCTTCTCGGTAAAGGATTGCCTTCATTGTGCCGACCTCTGCTCTCTATGATTCTAGTCTTCTTCTAATGTCCCTTTCTCTTACCTCTAAAAAACTCCTGTTTCTTGTCTCATTGCTCATTCGCGTTAAATTTCTCTTTCTTGTACTATGTTGTAATATAGTCTGCAATGCAAGGTTTCTGCACCTTTATTTCTGTCTTCAAAATTGTTTTGAAAGGCAGAAAATAAATATGACGAAAGCACTGTGGTGGTTGTTATCACCCGCAGAACTTGCATTTGCTCCTTCTTCTATATATATATATATATATATATATATATATATATATATATATATATATATATATATATATATATATATATATATATATATATATATATATATATATATATATGTATATATATATATATATATATATATATATATATATATATATATATATATATATATATATATATATATATATATATATATATATATATATATATATATATATATATCCATATTTATTGATGTGCCTTTTTATTTCGTGTGTATTAAAATCTATTTTTGTCATTGTGTTTGTTATATTCCTTGGTCACTCTTAGAACAATAACAGTTGTCGCCTTGCTTGTCCTAACTTAGAGCCTGTGTGCGCCTATTTACGCACACTTGGCTATACCTCGACATAAAGATATTTGGTGTTAGGCTTTGGGTCCTTCCCATTTGATTTTGAAGCACTAAGTTTAATTGATAGCAGCTGCACTACCAAGAATATCCGAACAACAATATTTTAGGACAATTTTCTTTTTTATTAACGGGTAACAACCAATTTTTAAGTTCATTGTGTGGTGTGTCCACAGTTTTTATATTTCCTTAAAAGAGAAAACTAGCTAAGCGGTAATACTAACCGTCTTTTTTTGTGTGTCGTGAGTCGGATTCGCCCGTTAGTTAGTTATTTTTTGTGTGTGTGAGTTTGCCCGATTTTATTAGGAATTTTAATAATTTTTGTCATTAGTGGAATTTATATTTGTTTTGGGGTAAAGCTTCAATAGCTCTCGCAGCTTTTTCGAGTGCAAAGGCCGGAAGTAGCATATCCGAGATGTCTTCATTTGATCGCTTTCATAAGCAAGGGCAGATCCTAGGCTTATCTGGTAAATATTTAATCGCTTACGTCCAGGAAGAGGAACGTAACGAACGTGCGGAAAGAAAAGAACAGAGAGAAGCAGAAAACGAAGATAGAAAAGCCAGAGAGAACCAGAAATCAAAGAAAGAAAAGCACAGAGAGAAGAAGAAGCAAGAAAAGGACACAGAGAAGCAGAAATCGAATAAAGAAAAGCACAGAGATAAGAAGAAGCAATAAGAGCACAGATAAAAGAAGAAGAAAGAAAATCGCAGAGAAAAGCAAAAGAGAATGAAAGAATTAGGCAGCATGAGAGAGAGAGAGATAAGTCATGACCAAGTCAAGATAAGCTCCGTAGGATCTAGAAACGAACGGGCTCAAGTGCCCTCACTAGAACTCCCCTCATACAAAGATGGAGAAGATTTTTGCTCTTATCTAACGTACTTTGAGAAGATCTTCGATGTCAACAATTGGGACTTAGAATCAAATGGCCTCGCACGGTTACTTCCACTATTAAATTCCCGTCTTTGCGACATATTCGTTTCGCTTCCTTCTGAGGCCAATCTAAAGGCAGAACTTCTTTCTGCCATTAACATGAATCCAGAATTCTATAGGGTTAGGTTCCGCTCCGCACGAATACAGCCAGGCCAAACCTACAGACAATTTGGATTCACGCTGCTAGGTAATTTTCAATTCTGGCTGTATTCCGCCCAAGTATCAAATGATTATGAGTCGCTAATTGACTTGATTCTAAGGGATTAACTGATATCGACCCTCCCTCGCAAACTAAGGGCCTTCATAGTGGACAGAAGAGCGTCCACGTTCAAATAGTGTGTGGAAGAAGCCGACCTTTACGCTTCCAGTCACAACCTCTACCACAAGTAGGTTAAGAAGAATCATCCCCCTTCCCTAAACACAAGTTTGGGTTTAACCGAAGCCCATCCAAGGGTAACAACAGCTTCGTAAAAATGCAGGCGCAGAGCAAGTACAGTCCTTTCTCGCAGCGAGAGAAAAAGGACGTGAAACCCCCGTTACTCCCCTCCACGCCTAATAACTACCCCCGTAGACCCATTGTATGATTTACGTGAGGTACCCCTGGGCCCCTAAGTTATAATTGCCCACCAAATTCTCAACTGAGGACCTCTTCGAGTCACCAGTTCCACCAAATCTCTACTGCCTTCTCACCTAATCCGCCAGCGGCCCTTGCTCCATGTTCTTCGGATCAACAGGTAAATTTTCTCTTAAGGACAAGAAGCCCGTTAGCTTGCTCAAGCCGAGTGTGAAGAATTCATCTCCTCCCCCCCTTCCTTTTTCAAAGTTCGTTCGGTGACCTCCTGAGGACAGGAGTCCCGCATCTCGCAAACGCAAGTTGCAGAAGAGTAGCCCCACCTGCTGTGGGGTTTGTGGCCACCATCTGTGAGTAATTAAGGTCACCAGGATCTCTCCCAAGTTTTCCCCACCTTGCATTCGAGTTTCAAAGGAAGTTAATCACTCATTACCCTCAATCTCCCATTATAGCAATTCCTAACCACGGTTATCATCTTAGTATTCGGAGCTTAAGTCCGTCTTATTTATGTACCCATATAAATATCCATATTTATTGTTGTGCCTTTTTATTTCGTGTGTATTAAAATCTATTTTTGTCATTGTGTTTGTTATATTCCTTGGTCACGCAGCTGCCGCTATATATTCAAATCGCACTCTTAGAACAATAACAGTTGTCGCTTTGCCTGGCCTACCTTAGAGCCTGTGTACGCATATTCACGTACACTTGACCATACCTCGACACTTTTGTAACAAAGAATCTATAGCAATAATCATTTTATAGAATATATATGTTGCTTGTAGAGGCCAAGGATTTCGAGTCGTTCACACGTTAGCAAACCTCTTCACATGAACACACACATACAGAGGAAAACGAAGTGATGAGATTTCCACAGTTACGCTAAAAGGTTAGCTGTTAGAGGTGTGGAGCAGAAAACACGATAGAAGCGGTCATTATTTGCTTGCGGGAAACCACGAAACACAAAGACGCATCTTTTGGAATTCGAGAAAAATGAATCTCTATCTCCATTTACACACAAATTAATTCGGACTGGAGGAGGCTCTGCCAAAACAAAATCATTGGCTAATCGTAAGCCACGCCGTCAGCGTGCGCCACAGTATTTACATCTTGGGTAGACCGTGCGAGGAGGGTCTTGCAGTAATTCAGTCAATTAGAGTCGGGTTTGCAGTCTAATAAGTCCTAACCAAAAACAAGAAATAAACTCGCCCGAATACATGACATGCCGTTTTCAAATTCATCTTACGCTGAAGCCTCCAAGTTCTACACCCTAAATAAAGAGTCCGAAATTTTGCCGTTTTAAGATTTTTTATTACTGGTAATCCCTATCGATCCTCTTAACCAGTCTACTTAACCTGAAACCGAGGGAGAGTAATATCTTCCATCGAACAATTGGAGTCAACCTCAGGTCAGCGCCAGGTTACTGTGTGGCCGTGTAACGAGATCGTCACTGTTAAGTAACATTGGGCCTTGTTAGTACTTCGCCTATGAAAATAAAGAGACCATCTTAACGACCTTAGCTCGTCACTTATAACTTGGTAACCAATAATAGGCCATATCTTGTAGCGCTCAATTACAAGGTGAAGTAGAGCAAACAAGGAACCACACAAATTAAGCACCCTGTTGGCACTATGAAATCTTGAAATTTAGGAACACAAAACGAACATTGAAATAATATGCCATCATGTAACAATTAATTAATGCAAAACAAAGCCATACTTGTAAATAATTTTAAATCGCAATTCAATAATCTATGTATCAATGAAAAACAGAATATTTTGTAATAATGCAAATGAAATCGTTGTGTTCCTACGCGTGTATATAAACATACACATATTCGGATACAGATGGGAGCCTACAGTTTGGCCGCAGGTATAACAAAGACAGTGGAAACAGCTGTGCATACATAGAACGGAATCTGACAAGAGAGGGAGCCTGACCCACCAGCCAGAACGTGAACCCGTGAAAGACGAAATCAATTTTTCTATCAATGGCGGCTTGATAAAGCCCGGTCAGGTTTTCAAATTCAAATCCTCTCTTCGTGCACACGTACCTACAATGAACATGCACACACCCTATGATCGAGTAAGCTCCGCCCAGTGGTCGGATTAGGAAACACATGACATACCCTCTGATCAGATAAGATCCGCTCCTGGCTCGGGATTGGAAAAAGCGAAGCCACGCCCCTAAGTTTACGGTAGAATAAATAGGCCTGCAAAATATACAACGAATTAATAAGCAGTAATCAGTAAGCCGTAGTCAGTAATTCTTAGTCAATTTTATTAGGATCACAATTAAGTCAACTACCATTTAGAAGGATACTCCCTTTTTTCCCTGCTTCGCAACGCTTATCACATTGCAGGAAGCCACGTGGGTAGAAGACCTCATGTGTCCGAGAGTCACATGACGAAGCAAGCTCAGATGCGCCCCCCCATTCCCTATTGTACCACCGAGTGAGTGTGGAGAATATCCCCCACGCGATCGGAAATTCCAGCAGTTTCCCCCGTGGAGAGAGAGAGGGCGGATAAAAGAACTGTTTGTCGCCGACAGTTGGCGCCTCGAGCTGCTCCCTGGGAGTTCTCCAAAGTGTGGGTTATTCCTCATCTCACGCTTGAGGAGACTCTGCATATTTAAGCCTTTTTCCTGCCTGGGAAGAGCAGTAAAGACAAAGCTCGCTCGCAGAAGACATCACTCGTCCCAAGTCGGTGTGTACCCATTTGAAGTCTGGACACTCTCTCCCCGATAAGGCATCCACGGTCAAACGGAAGCCTCTGACCCCGCCGTATTCTGTAGCAGCTGCGCCGGATTACTCCTTCAAGTCCTCGAAGCACCCAGCACCGTCGAAGTTACTCTGAGGTAGCCATACCTCTCCCGAGAATCACCAAGGATTCCAGCTCCCCCCTCAAGCACCAGCTAATTATAACTTACGCCTTCACAGCCCGCAAGTAAGGTGCCGACCATACCCTTCCTTCTCACTCCTCTACTGACTAGGATCCATCCTTTGAAGACGCCAATAAGATCGTTTCGCTGAGCCCCTACTTTTCCCTAAAGTCTCCTGTGAAGTCACCGTTTCCCTCCGACCCGTAAGCCCCTTTTCCCCTTTTATCTGTTGAATCATTAATTTCATTTTATATCATTTTGATTAATTTTAATTTGTAAATAAAATTTATAATTTCTTATGTTTATCTTGAACGTCACTTTCAGCTTCGTTATTCAAATCTCGCCAACCCCAAACTCCACCTGATTAGTTAAGTGAATTGATCCCACATCTCAACCTGACCTTTATAATCTACGCATCAACGCTTTAATAGCCTGAGTTCTTTCCCTTAATTCTAATAATATATATTGTATTGGATAATCAGTTGTACCAGACACAACAAAAGTCAGACAGTCCTACAGTGATTTCACTTGCCCGAACTGAGGTAGCCCTAAGCCAAGATTAAAAGCCTACAAAACCGCCATTTTTCTTCCGATTCCTTCATTACCCTAAGTAGTCTATCTGGTTACCGTAACCAAGCGGACAAGTGAATAACAAAATGGACATTTGGAGTCATTATTTTTTTTAGTACCGCCGCTTTAGCCTGGCTTACCAATAAATTGGATCACCCCATTACCTCATAACCTAATGCCACACCAAATCCCCATAGCATCAAAAAACTGCGTTGTTTACGTCTTTCAATATTCCTTATTTCTATGCATTTTATTATAGTCGTAGATAACGGTATATAACAAAATGTATGATAACCACAATTAAATATTTTATAAATTAGTTCGAACAATGGTCTATGAAAGAAAATGTAAGCAACTCTGATAGAAAACGTGCGAAGATATTTCCTAGGGTAATTAAAATATAAAATTGATCAACAATTTAATAATTATTATCAACCAGAATTAAAAAAAATAACTTTTTTCTTCCAACTGGTAATTTTTTATAATTTAGGCTACTTATGAGAACTCAAAATAATTAATCATTTATTTTAATATTGATTGATAATTTCATTTAAATTTTCTCAATATATGTATTTTGTAATATTTTCAATTGGTTTCTACCTGTTCAAAAAATATGGGCTTAGCTGCTCTCGCCAGGTAAGTGCGCAAAAGCAGAGAAGTATGCAGGAGCGTAGAGAGCTCATACTGCTTTTGGTGTTGAAAGCACCGCCCTTCATAGCACTAGTCAACAGACTTTTTGCTGACTTATCTTTTGTGGTTGTTTTTAACTAATTTTGACGTACTGATCTAAAATATGGCATCCATTTTTTCTTTATAACAGCGGATTTTCATTCTACAACTTAGTCCTATTTTACGACGTACTGCATGTATTTACTCGATAAGGATAGTTTCCTAAGTGTTATAGTATGGGTTCGAGATTATTTCTCTCCCTTGGGTCGTTTGGTAGACTGGGTAATCAGGTGATCGTTCTAAACTAGACATTCGAAAAGGAAAGAGATTAGCATGGCCTCCATGAAACTTAGCATTTAATTGCAAATTTACTACTTCCTTATTCATCTCTCTACATTTTTTCTTCTTTCATTCACACCTACATGGCTAAACACAGAATACTTGGGACAGGGGCACCATAGTAAGTAAGAATAGTTAAAGGTTATAATACACATCGTGGTTCGGATTCGACGTAAAGTTGTAGGTCCACCGACCAACTTGGTCTCTTTCAAGTCTACTACGCCACTGCAAACTTTGTTATCTCTAATCTTTCCTCTTCCTCTCCCTCTCCTTCTTCTGGTCTCCTTCTTCCACTTCCAGTAGTCTGACAAGAATACGGAGAGGGGAGGGGAGGCCTGGGGGCCGGGTTCCCTTCCGTCACCCTCCGGTCATCTTAAGATGACCGGAGTAGAGAGGGAAGTGGGCTGGCGATCTTTCTCTATCTCTCCTTCCACACCTTTTCCCATAAAAAATCCGGAAGCGATGGTTTTGGCTCAGCCAAGATTCGCATAATCTCTCTCCGTTTATTTAAGGAATCTGGGTTGTAGTCCTTAAGTGATTTTTGTAGCGTAGATTACTTGCCTGCTTGCACAGATTTCAACAGGCTAGGATCGAAACCCGTTCTTTTAAACGCCTAGCGTCCTATGGACAAACAGTCTCGTTGAATACTCCAACAGTAGTCTGCCATCATGTTTGTGTTCCATCACGAACGCTCTCCGTGTTCATCACTCACGTTGCCAAGATTAGCAGGAAATTTCTAAAAATTGCTCTTGAGGAAATGAACTTTTATGCTCATGTTGCAGCCTAAACGATAAAAGCTATCAAGTAATGTCTCTACCAAATCTTTGTAGTTAGCAGCCTTTTTGTTTCCAAGAAATCCTTTCACGACAACCACAAATGAATCCTATGCTCCTTTTTCTATGTCAGCCATCGAACTCGAGAAGTTTTGGTTTTCCATTAACTTTCTGATTTGTGGCCTATTAAAAACTCCAGCCTTTATTTTATCATAACTTAAGCCAGGAAATATTGTACATATGAATTTGAAACAGTCACTCTCCACATTAAGAGCTTTCACAAATTGTTTCATCAGCCCTAGTTTATTATGAAGGGGTAGGAAGATGATTTTTTTTCGCTCAACAAGTGCTTAGTGTATAATATTCTTCTCCCCAAAAGTCAAACTTTCTTTAACTGGCCAGAGTTCCTGTTCCCAATGTTTGTCCTTGGTTCGGCTGTCCCATAACCACAGGAAACACGGATATTTTGTATAGCCTCCTTGTTGGGCAACTAATAAATTTGCCATTTTCAGATCAACACATATGATCCATTTGTGTTTATTATATTTGAGTAAATCTAATACAGATCTTATGTGTCCATGCTTCTCTTTTAAATGCACAGTGACCAATAGGAATCGCACAAAACAAGTTTCCATTATGGAGTAACACACATTTTTTACTCTTCTTTGAACTATCTATCAAAAGTCTCCATTCACTTGGATTATACTCTGAAATACCCATCGCATTTAACAGTCCCGCCACGTTACAGCAGTAAATAAAATCTTCACTTTTAAAGAATGCCACGAGATCTCTTTCCCTGTTCCCATAAAAAGTTACATTTGTTTTTCCTGGAACAAATTCCTCTCGCTAAGTTTAGAAGCTAACACTTCTGCTAACTGTTTTGACAGGCCTAGGTCTCTAACTAAATCAATCAGTTCTAATTAGCGGAAGCTTCCACGGTCTTGGGTCGATGTATGTACAAAATCTGGATCACTGTCGAGTTCATTGTTTATATCAGATTCACGTATATAACTTACATCGTCCAGTGAAGGAAGTTCCTTGAATACAGGTACTGGAATTTCATCTGGATGAAGGACTGGACGAATTGCTGAATCTTAGAGTTGGACTTGGACATATAAAGTGAGGAATATAGTAGTAGAGGATTTTAGTAGGAGAAATATTGGGGAAATTTTGGGAAAAATGATAGGAAAGCGAAAGTAAAAGGAAGAATGAAAGATAGGAAATCTTTGGCTTTCTTTGCGTTTTTTTTATGTGCATATAAATCAGGGCTAGGAAATAAAATAAAAATTGATTCGAGTTTCGATTTAAGTTTGCAATTTTTAAAAATATCAATTCAGATTTCGATTCGAGTTCTCTATATTTTTTTGGCGATTCAAATTTTTAGGCTTTACGATTTTTTAATATGTATTTGGATTCGAATTCAAATTCAATTCGAGTTCGAGTTCAGCCTGCATTTCAAATGCTTAAATCTATTATTTCAAAGTTCTATATGCTTTTTTTCTC
The DNA here is from genome assembly GCA_963969495.1 of Ceratothoa steindachneri. Taxonomy (NCBI): domain Eukaryota; kingdom Metazoa; phylum Arthropoda; class Malacostraca; order Isopoda; family Cymothoidae; genus Ceratothoa; species Ceratothoa steindachneri. The sequence continues at coordinate 66,520,775 of OZ018336.1, forward strand.
GTAAAATATAATTGATTACAAATAACCTAAAACCTTTTCCCCTCTTATTATACATTTTCCTTGAGTTAAAGTAAATTCGTTATTCACTGTGTTATTTCTTGCTTACTATAGCTATCCATATGTATCAGATACCCAAATTCACTGTGTAATTAATTTTCTATTGAAATTAATGGGTAAAATATTCACAAAGTCCCAATGGACGGTAACCGTATGTAAGGATGAAAAAACCGCAGTCAAATGGAAGTTTTGAATGGGATATTACATAATACATTTTTTCTCTATTGAAATATTATGCAATAAAAATACAGAAGAATTTTTTAACATTATACATTAAAACATTGTGCCAAAAAAACTCCTAAAGTGTATTTTATAAATTTTCATTATTATATTGAAATATTATACAATGAACATACATAATACAAATAATATCTTATAAGAACAATTTAAGCTCTTTTAAAAACAAACTTGACAGCTAAATGGTGAATATATTTGACATAAATTTAAATTCAAAATCTCTTAGGGATTTAAAAACTCATAACAAAGCTTTAGCTTTGGGTCATTCTGTGATTAGCAAAATAAGATTAGGACTAGGATTAGGACGAAAGATTAAAATATACATTTACCTACTATTCACAAGTTAAACCACTGTTATTTCTTGGAATTCCTAAATTATTTTATTGATGATACTCGACGTTTTCGCTTGAAACTTATATTTATAATCGATTCAAGTTCGAAATCGAGTTTTTAATTCTTTTCGGTTCGAGTTTAAATTTCGATTCGAGTTTTCAAAGATTTTTCAGTTTGAATTTTTTCCGATTCGAATTTGAAAATATATAGATTTGAATGGTTTGTCAATTCGAATTCGATTCGATTTCCCAGCATTGGCATATATACATAAATATAATATAATATATATATATATATATATATATATATATATATATATATATATATATATATATATATATATATATATATATATATATTTCAGACATCAAAGCCTTTATAGCAGAGGGTTTCTCGAACCCTACTGCTTTTTGTGATGATATTTCTTTTTGTTTTTGTTTTATTTTTGTTTCTATTTGGGTTGTTTACGACTGGATTTTGAGTTGTTTTTTATTATTTGTTTTTTTTATTCATTTTTTGTTTTTGATATTTTTGGCAAGTTAATCGCGCCAAAATTTGGGGGAAATTAGCACTTGACTAATTAATTGAAAGGGGATTGTGTTTGGCTTTGTGTTTGGTTGGGTATTGTAAAATCTAAGTGAGCATTGGGTCTATATATATTATATGCTTATGTATATATGCCAGTACTGTGAAATGAATGGAGCTGCCTTTAAATTGTTTTGCGTGTCCTATGTCATCAAAGCCCATGTGCTTGGGAGAGAGGCGCCGGTGTACGTTGTCCCAAATCCTGCTTGCTCTTTGGTGAAGCTCCACGTTTTATGGGGGTTAACCCCAGTTCACTATGGAGCTCACTCTGCCTTCTCCACTCTCTCCTTCGGGTTCTCGTTATAATATATACAGCCTTATTTTGGACCCTTTGCAGTTTAAGGACTTGGGTCTCGGGACTCGTGTTTATAGGGACCGGCGGATACAGTAGTTTGGATCGAATGCATGCATTTTAGATCTTTGGTTTTTAGAGGTACTCAGGTTTAGGAATTTGAAAAATTCCCCCAAGTTCCTCCCTGCATTCGATGTAGTTTTAGCTACGTGACTCCCATATCCTCAAGTCGTAATCCGGAGTCTAAGAACCGTGCTCTCCGTGCGGTATGGGATGCGCGCACCCTCCACACGGATGTCTTCGAGGGTCCATCGGAATAGTGGAATTACACGAGACTTTTGGGCATTAGTAGATAGCTCTTACCTTCTCTCGAAAGAGTTGATGTTTTCGATTTCTACCGCCGTACTATGTGCCATATAATTCATATTCCGATAATAAGGGGTCGTACAGATCATCGTTATATCGTTGGCAAATTGGACGTATAATGAACCTTCAGTAAGAGGTTGGGAAAGGTTGATGGTGTATATGTTGTAAAGTAAGGGACATATACACTCGCCTTGAATTCGAACTTGGAGCCATTGAAAATCTAATGTTTACAAACGCTCTCGTCTCCATTGCGTAATCGCATAGAATCCTCTTTCAAGTATGGGGAAGGATTTTGTATTGCAGGCCTCTCCTTCATACTTTGTAAAAGTTTTTTTGACGTCGCAGAGTACGAGATTTGCGTGGTGACTTTCTGCTTTTACTTTTGCCAACTTTTCGGTGATCACGGCTAGTGAGGTGTCCGTTGTTGATTGTTGTGCAAATTATTTTTCGAGTAATGTATTCACGCTGTTGGCCAATATTTTCTCCAAGACTTTCCCTGCAAATTCTAAGAGAGATATAGGCCTGAAGTTAGCTGGACTGTGCGGTGGCTTACCGACTTTGGAAATGAATATCATTTTTGCTACCTTCTAGTGATCAGGGAAGTAACCCACGTTCAGGCGCGCATTCATGATATTCATGACTCCCAGGAGTATGTTAGTCGGGGCTTGAATAAAATTCTCCCGTGTGAGTCCTGTATGCCCTGGTGCTCGTTGACGAAAGAGTTTTAAGGTTTTAGAGACTTCTTCGGCAGTAATTCTACCACCGAGTCCCTCCATATCCCTTTCCTACAATACATAAGGGTTAGGATGGGTTCTGTGTATCTGGTCGTTCAAATCTTCTATTATTCTATCTTCGAAGTCTAAATCAAAGTTATCATTCTCTTCTGGGGATATCTTAAATATAGATGCCCAGAATACTCTGAATTCCTCTTCGATTTCTTTCGCGTCCGTAATTTCGATATTGTAACGTATATGTTTTATGGTCTTTTGTGTAAGTCCGCCACTTAGTCTTTAACTGTCTGCCAGAATGTACTTGAGTCGTTTTCTATATTTAGTCGGTCTATCAAATTGTCCCAAAGTACATTCTGTTGGTCCCTAATAAGAGTCATTAATTCGTCGCGTATATGTCGTTTTCGTCTGTGCGTAGTGACGTTGAGTCCAGTGAGGTTTACTTCATTAATCCGTTCCCCGTATTCCCTTGCGAGGGATTTCATTCTAGTTGTCCTAGAAGGGGCAGGAAGAATTTTATATTTAACTCAGGGAATGTCTTCCTTATCGGCTCTTAATAAATCATCATTAATTTTATCCAACTTCTCGTCAATCTCTTGTAGCGTGGTATTAATTAAGCTGTCACGGTTGTAATTTTCGAGGAGTCGTTTATAAGTATCCCAGTTGGCGCGAGCGTAGCTCTTGCGTTCCGAGATGGGAAACTGAATGGAAGAGGTTGAAATTTAAATAAGGATAGCCTGGTGGTCGCTGGAGATAGGAGGACCCGGCTTAATGAAGTAGTTCTAGGGCAACACAGTGCAATTGAGGAATATGTCTAGTTTTGTGGCCGATTTATGTTATCAATGTTGAGAAATATGGTCCAATTATTGTCATAATTTTCCTGCCAATAAGTGTCTCAAGGTTCATACCTGCTGGGTTGGTCGACGTGTAATCTGAGGCAGCACTCCTCGCATTGAGGTCGCCGGCAAAAAGAACGGTTCTGCCGTGATCACAAAGTTGCAAGAAGTTGTGAAGGGGTATTTACCCTCTCTTTGGGGGTTAGTACCATGTTGCCAGGATCAGGGGTCACACTTCAGTACAGACCTCTACAGCGAGGTATGACTCATTGAGTCCACTTATTGATCTGAAGTCAAGACATTTTTCACAGCTATTGCACATCCGTCAAAACGTTCTCCGCTGTGATTTTTGGTTAAGACTTCGTAAGGAAATATTTTTTTCCTGTCTGTGTCATTTATCCCATGTTCAGAGATAAATATTACGTCTGGGTCACATTGTCGCATTACGTTACCGTATAATAATAATAATAATAAAAATAATAATAATAATAATAATAATAGGTATTTATAATGCGCCCTTCAGGAATGTTATCCCTCACAGTTTGCAGGTTGTGTATCGAGTGTAGATAAAGTTTAGAGGGGAGAGAAGGCAATTCTGAAGAGATGATCTTCAGGAGACGTTTGAAAGTAGCAAGAGGATCGGACTTCGGCAGGAAGAGAATTCCAGAGTATAGGAGCACAACCTGAGAAAAGGACAAAACTAGGAGTGTTCAGGAGGGCAGCGAGGTTAGAGCGGAGTGCCCGGGGAGTTTGCGATGGGAGAGGACAGACGAGAGATAAGGTAGAGCCTCGAGATTTAGGGCCTTGCAGGTGATGAGGAGAATTTTATAGTGGGTTCGGAAGCGAATAGGTAACCAGTGTAGCTCCTGTAACAGAGGCATCGAAGGGGAGAACCGAAGGCGGGGCCCAAGGAAGAGCTGGGCAGCATAGTTTTGAACTAGTTGTAGGGCCTAAGGGAAGAAGAAGGAAGATTCACTAGAAGAGAATTGCAGTAGTCTAAGCGTGAGGTGACGAATGCATGAATAGCAGTCTCAAGGCTTCGTCGATCAAAATGGGATCGAACACGTGAAAAGTTGCGGAGGAAACCGTGGGAAGACTTACAGATACGATGGATGTGCCGTTTAAACGAGAGTTGCTCATCGAAAATAACACCAAGATTACTGACGGTAACAGAGAAGGCGACATTGGTTTCCCAAAGTCTAAGGGAGGGGAAGAGAGCTTTAGATTTCTCTACCATCGAAGCGGTACCAACAAGAAGAACTTCAATTTTATCGTGGTTAAGTTTTAGAAAGTTGGCAGACAACCATTCGTTTATGAAGGTGTAGGCTGAAAGAAACTTGGTAATTGATTGAGAGAAGGACACAGGGGATGAGGAAAGGTATATCTGAGTGTCATCAGCATAGAGGTGGAATGACAGGCCCAAATCGCGAAGAAACAAGCCTAGAGGAAGTAAGTAGATGCCAAAGAGGAGGGGACCAAGGACTGAGCCCTGAGGCACCCCAAAATGAATGGGTGCGGGCTCGGAGGATAGCATATTGAGCGCGACCAACTGATTGCGGGAGGAGAGGTATGAGCGGAACCAATCAAGTCAAGTGCCTGAGAGACCAAGAAAAGTTTGAAAACGATCAAGGAAGACAGTGTGGTTGATGGTGTTGAAAGCAGAGAAGAGGTATAGGAGGACTAAAATGGACGTACAACCCCTATCAGCTGCTCTATGTAAACCGTCTGAAACATTAAGAAGAGCAGTTTCAGCAGAGTGCTTCGCTTTGAACCCCGACTGGTACATTTCATCAATATTGCAGTTAGAAATATGGTAATTAAGGCAAGAGAAAACCACTCTCTCGAGGATCTTAGAGAGGAATGGAAACTGTTAGATAGGGCGATACCTAGATGGTTCAGAGGGTAAGGTGTTTTTTTAAGGATAGAACGTATGGACGCGTGTTTGAATGAAGATGGAACCACCTCTGTGGTAAGTGAAGTGTTAAAGAGATGAAGAACCAGTGGGCGGACAGCAAGGAGAATTTGGTGTATGAGTTTTGGTGGAAAGATGTCCTTAGAGGATCCAGATTTTTTAGAGCGTGACATCAGGGCAGTTACTTCCTCAGAGGATGCCCGAGTGAGGACTTTAAGTGGTAATGGATTATGGTCGGGGAGAACACCATGGGCTTGTTCAGACGACTGAGTTAAAATGTAATATTTTTAATGTGTCCATTGTCCTGTTTACAATAGATTCCTGTGTGTCTTTATGTTGTTTTTAGATGGAGCGTACTCGTTTATTTCTGTATTCGCCGTCCGTGAAGGTTATGAAAGTTTCGGGAGTCAATCTAATTAATCCTTGGAGTAAAGCCACCTCGACTTCCTTTTCATGGCAGTCGTCCGATGTGAAACCCAATTTGTATCTTTCGGATATTACTCCTTCCATTACATCAAGGGCTGTCATTTCCTTAGGGAAAGAGGACCTTTCTGCAGCGTATACCTTTAAGTTTATTTTCCTTGAATGATATACATGACTAGGCTCCCTCTTACAAGAAGAGGACGACCTCGGACGTCTTTGAGGCTGCGAGGTTTTCCGGGAGTGAGGAGACCGTGTCCCTGCCTCAAGTCTCGCAGTCTCAGTCTCCGAAACTTCCATACTTTGTGTAGGTGTTTGTGTGTTTTGGTGTTCGGTGTTTACAGCATTGTTTTCTTTTTCTGTTCTTCGGTGCGTCGGTGGTTCGAGTCTCTTTCTTTTTCTGCCTAGATCCTGGGGTCCCTGGAAGGAACTGGGGCACTGCCAGAGGTGGGGACCTTCTGGCAACTAGTTTTGCATTGGGGATTGAGACTAATTTTAAGAATCTCCTCTGGAAACGACATTTCATCCATTTCATTGTGCGTCATAATTCTATTAAGCTCCTTCGCAAAGGTCTCCGGGGAGGAGAGATTCGCGATATGAGCATAATAGATGCAACACATAATTTTCTTCAAATTTTCGTTCTCGACGTGGAGGTATGATTTGTTTTTCCGAGACTCCGCAACAGCAACTTTAGCAACTTTGGCGTAGGTACTGTTCACTTTTTTTCTTTTTCCTGTCTCTTTTGGTTAGCTTTTTTCTTTAAGAGCTCTTTTTTGACCGAGCAAGCCATGGACAGCGTCTTATGTTCTCCTGCATATTTCAGGCAATTCATAGAGGTGCTATTAAAACCCCTCCAAGAATGAGCATCTGAGCACAAAAGAACGTTCCCCCTGGGGTAGGAGGCCGCGGTGTGCTCCTCGTACGTATAGCACTTGAAACACATCTGGATGTCAATAAACTCATCATGTTCAATCTGCTCAGGGCAGACACGGATGTTAAAGAGGAGCATACCTTCCTAAGTAGCCTTAACCGCCATTGCCGTATCACAAAGACTATCTTGAATACGTGTGTGTAATCCTTGAATTTAATAATTTCAGATACCTTCGCCCAGGTGTTTTTTTTCATATCCTCATATGTGAGGGTGGAGAAGATAAATTTGAATGGAAAATCCTTACGGAGTGAGAGTGTGTTTGTTTGTGTTTGTAAGTATGCGTGTGTGTAGTTTGAGAGAGAATTTATGACCAAGTTTAAGAGAAAAGAGAGATTTTCAAGAGAAGTGTCCCATTCCAAAAAATAGTTTTTCATAAGGCACTTTACCTCCAGAGTAGGTCGCTTTTCGAATGAATGCAGGTCGCGATGAAGAGCGGGGAGGGGTAGGGGAGAAATAATTTTACTCCTGGCCACGGGCGCACGAAAGCGAGTGAAAATTTCACTAATTTTGAAGGCAAAATTCGTGAATGAAATTCTTTATAACACTGCCCAAAGCTTATCCAAAAGGATTCACTAAACGAGCGGTACTAACATACAAATCTCAAGGCGGTAAAAATTAAGGCACAAACACGATCTTCGCAAAACCAATAAGAATTTGACGTGCTAAGGCAACCCCTAGCAGTCACTACTGAATCAAGATTTGGTTAACTTATTTTATATCGCGTTTTTTTGCTATAACTATAAGTCTTTGTGAGACAAAAGTAGCAATCGTTTACATGATTCTTCGCTCCCGCCAAACCATAGGAATGCCAAATACTAGTTGTTTTCTAGTCCTGTTTGTCCAGTGGCGTATATTTTCGACACATGTCTTACAAACATTGTGACGAGCCCATGGCTTATCCTGATCACCTAATTTAATCTTAAATTAAGCTATGTATGCTCTTTTAACAAAGCTACTAATGCTCAGTCTTTGAGTTGGTGCAGCAAAACGAGTCAGGTGAATTCAAGCATTTCCTTCGTAATGAGGCCATAACTACTGAATGTTATATCATAAAACAAATCTGAAAAAAAACAAAGTTATATTATACACATTTGCTTTATATATCTAGATGTGCATAAAGAGAAAAGTCTAAATACATAGATAAAATAAAATGAGAAGATACAAAACGCCTCCACTTCCATTCACTTGGTCGTAACATAAGAACATAAGAAAAGAAGGAGACTGCAAAAGACCATTCATGGCCTACACTTGGCAGCTATGAGTGGGACCAATACGGACCAGTCCATGAAATAAAAAAACTTGACGTGATAGTAGAAAACTATTGCCAATTTTTAAACTCAGTGACCTCGAATTTCGCAAGAACAGGTCTCAAACTTGTCAGCAGAAAAAAGTTAAAATTTGTTGAATCGAAATTCACCATTATTTAACCAGATTATTCCCTACTGTTACCTTCGAATGCTGCAACCTCTTAATTGGGCTGACGAACCTCCAGTTGAATCTTGTTTGTTAGCCCTCAAGATCAACGACTTTGAAAATTTCTCGACAAACGCCATGAGATTTGCCGGTACAATCTTGGTAAGTGAGTACTGTTGTCCTTTCGTTTAGGAAGGTTGGTCTCAATACTTCTTCGTTAAGGTGTAATAGTCTTCTAGGTGTAACGTTTCGAAGGCAGAGAAGGTTTATCGCTCTTTAAGAAGTCACAAAAAGACAATATTTAAACCCGATTCTGCCACGCAATTCTTCTTCTACGAAGACATCTTAAATGTCTAGGTTACGCTCGTGCGTTTGTTTTTAATGTTAATATTAGTTTCTTTTCCAAACAACGATGTAGACAGAGGGTTAAGGACTGAAAAAGAAGTTAATAAACTTTGAATTATTCTCACACAAAAGGAAACCTAAAGTTCTGGCCAGAGTGCTCGCCTGAACGATGTGCTCGAGTGAATTTATTATTAGGCGGAAGGGACGTGATTAGGATCGTAAACACCTCTGCAATTCACTTACATTTTGGATAAAAGGTTTGAATTCAGTTTTATTTCATTATATTGAATGCGCTTCACACCTTTTGACAACTCCATTGAAAACATTGAAATTCGACTTCAAAATGTATGTAAAGTGATTATTTTAAATAGGAGGGGGGTTTCCTTTTATTGTGAGGAATATACTCCACTACCCTCTGATTATTTTTAATTAACTAGTAATATAAACAAAGCGAAAGTTTAGCGTTAGGATTTCATTTGAGTAGTTCTTGAGTTTTCAGATTCAGGGTGAAATATTAACATTTTGTGACTGTATAAAGGGTGATAGACTCTCTTTGATATCTAAATATTACTCCTAGGACACTATTACAATGATAAGAGAAGTAATACACCCTTTAGTAGCCTAAAATGCGTGCGCCACTCTTACTCAAAATTACCCTCAAACTATTTTTTATTTAATTCATTCGATCTATTCTACAGGCATATTTGAATTGGCTTCTGCTGTTTTTTGTTTTTTTTTCAGCGCGCAAAGCACTAGTTTAAGAGTTACCAGCACTTGAAAATAGTATTTTCCAATACTTAAATCTATTATTTGCCTCTGCTATGACGTCATAAGCATCGTGAAAATAATTCATTGCTCTGATTCAAGCAATAGATATTATAAAATGATGATACAAATTTAACTACGATATAGAAGATTAGGGGTATTGGATCATATAAGCACGTTTGGTTTTAAGTGTTTTTTTTTAAAAAAAGGATTTCGAATCCTCATATTTAACTGAAATCTCTATATCCTTCTCGTTAAATCTACTTCAGCCTTACTCTCGCGCCATTCACAAACATGTTTATTACGGATTAGGCAGTGCTTTTGACAAAAAATTAATTATAGCTTCGTAACGACCATAATATTCTCGGGAGAAAGCAAGAACAGTTATTTCACAACTATCGCAGAGTACAGACATTTTAGACTCTAGGCTATGCTACGCTGTGTCACAAGAATAGGCTTCTTGTTTTGTTCCTTTGCAGCGGGAAAATATAAAATAAAATTTGATAAAACCAATTGCCCTCTCACCGCTCCCAATTTAACATAACCTAAAAAAAATAAAAAAATAAAATAAAAACAGCTAGCTTACCTAAACCCCCAAAATAACCCATTCTTTTCGTGGTTTTAATCAAGATATTAATAACTAGATGGTTGTTAATATATTTTTCGTCATAACATCAAAATTAGAAATTTTCGCGCCTTAATTGAAGTGCTATTTTTTTTCAAAATAGAGATATGTATAATAAATCTCCTTCGTTTGACTTAGAATATGTATAATAAATCTCCTTCGTTTGACTTAGAGTTGTTGATCTGTAGAATTACCGTTTTCTATACACCAAAATCTGTTATTTGAGCACTTTTCCACTTATATGAAAAAAGTCCCACTGAGGTAATCAAGTTTCCAGTTCAAATTCGGGTCCTTTGAATTCATTCATCATTGCATTATGCTCTTCTGTCTCTAACATAGTAGCAGATATTTCTCACCAGATTGGCCTTCGCTATTCTCTCTGTTGTTAATCCAAGTGACATTCTGGTGTCTCTTCCTTTCGAAATCCTAACTGATAATTATTATATAATTTATTCTCTTCAAGATATTCTTTAAGTTCAGTTGAAGATCTTTTCAAAGTCTTTGCAAATAAAATTAGACAGCGCTATATGTGTGTAGCTGGTTAGGTTGTGAGGTGGTTTTCCTGGCGTCAATACGAATATCATTTTGGCTATTATATAGTCATTTGGTAAGTATCTAGTGTTTAGATATGCAAAGAGCACCAGGCTCCTTAGACTTTGTGTTCTTTACTTCAAGGAATAAATGGCGCCTATGATCTCTTCTGTTGTTGCAATGGCCCCCATCCCAAAATTTATTCCCTTTAATGTGTGCCTGCATGCGGTGGGGAGATTTTCTCAAGGTTGTTCATTAAGTTGGCATAAACAATTTCAGCGATGTCAAGGTTGAAGTCTTCGTTCTCTTCTGATATTATATTACACTGACCTTAACTTATAAATGAATTTCTTCCTCTCTGGTCCCGCCGTCTTGTATTTTTTCCTTTTTATCATTATTTTGCATCTTAGAGGTTTACATTTTATGCAAATTTGTACCCTCCAGTTCTCTTGAGAAGAGCTTTCTTCATTTATTTTTGTAATAAGGGTATCCTATTCTTCTCCTTGCTGTTCTTCGATAGGGTGCCTTAGTTCAAATTTAATTGAGAGGGTGAGCCGAAAGTCTCTCATCAGTAAGAAACTATTTCACTTGTTCAAAAGTGCAACGTTGAACTGTCCGATGTGAAAACAAGTAAGTAGGGATGAATAATATAAATCGTTATAACGTCTTTGCAAATAAATTTAGAAAGATCTTTGTGTTCTAGCACATGAAAGACATTTATAACACTTACTATAAATAATTGTATGACATTGTATCAAGTTTTCCTCCTGTGTAAAATGTTTCGGTTTACGGCAAATTTGTCTCTAATTAGATCTGTCATTCTTTATTAGTTCGTAGATACCTCTTTTTCGTCTGTTCCTTTTTTCATTTCTTCCATCTACTGAGGCTAAGGAAAAGTACATATGGTATCCCCTTCTTAAGATGTTCCTTTCTTCATCCTCAAAGATTGCCCATTTAATTCAAATGTTCTCTTCTTTTATTTTTTGTGTTTTTTTTCTGATAGATTATTTGGAAAGTAGTTTTGTAGATGTTCTTTACACTTACCCCAATTTGCTCTTATACACTCTTTCCTTTTTCGCACTGGTACCTGAATGGGGTAAGGATTCATGTATACAGAGTAAGGTTCTAACATGATCACAACATTCAAAGCTGACTAGTTGCTTGTAGATGTTAAATGTCATGTTATAGCTTCTAAGAGCGATGACGAGCTTCGTTCCAGCTTTGCCTATCCCCATAAATACTTCAGGGAGGCCTGTGCTGAAGATTGACATTAAATTGTGCATTAAATGTATTTTTTTATATATAAAATACAAATGTAATAAATGGAGTTTTGTTTCATTCTTTTTTGTTTTTACTTCTAGTCGAAGAGTTGGATAATTCACTTTGGGCTGGCGCGCTCAGTATTTAGATTTGGACCGATATCTTTAATCGGCAGGGCTAGAATGATGTCCAAGAATTAAAGAGCCAGGTTTCTTTTCGGGATGGTGGCGATTTAAACCAGTATTTTTTGTTTGTTTTGTTGGTTGTGATTCCCCATATATATTTTCATTTGATTCTACCTTATTGAAGGTGCATTTTTAAAAAGGGCCATTGGAATAGGCAAACTGAAAAATAATACTAGTAAAGGAATATATATATATATATATATATATATATATATATATATATATATATATATATATATATATATATATATATATATATATATATATATATATATATATATATATATATATATATATATATATATATATATATGTATATATATATATATATATATATATATATATATATATATATATATATATATATATATATAATTTAAAATTAATCCTAGGAGTAGAAATAAAGCCACATTGTTTATCCTTAAACTTTACTTACAAAGTTTCGGTCTCCATATCCAGCTTCAGGTGTGTCAAAATGAATTAAATTTTAGGAAAAAGAATATTATAGTATAGATAATATTTTTTATTTTAATAATGAATAAAGGTGGGTATACGTTCTTTCTTATGCAAGAAGAAACATAAAAAAGCAGGAATACTGAGTAAATAGGAATAATGGGTGGAGAAGGGAATAATAACACATAGATCGCTGTTTTGAGTAAATGTGAAAAGCAGCTGTAGTAGGTGAATATGTGTTGGCAGCAGAGAAGTACAGACATAGCCAAAATTATTGAGATTAATATTTTTTTTTATTTTCTCCATTCGTTTTCAAAATTTACGTGATAGGAATAATTATTCTATTATTCAAATTATTGCAGGTTTATTACAATTCGTCATTTAAAAAAAAATAATAAGAAAAAATATTACAGTCCTTCGCTATTCGATCAAAATCGTAAAATGATAACAAATATTGGTTAAACGATGATGTATAATAATAATTTATCTCCTAATATTTTTTTGTAAAAATATATATTAGAATCCTTTTTTATTCCAGAAATGGTTGTTTCCAAAGGAAAGCGTCCAACCATGGTTGCTCTGCACCAAAGTGGCCTGAAATGTGAGGAGATCATAATCCAAAGGATCATTCCTATAGTATGGCATCAATGATCATTCCTCACCTTACAGGTCCTGTGTCGTGCTCACAGCGAAGCATCCGGGCACTCCTCATCTCTGGGGCTACTTCTTATTGAAGGGAACTGGAGCACTAACCATTTTTCCCAAGAATCCTGCCATAAACTCAAAATAGTACCAAAACCTGCTTCAACGGCACCTTTTCCCAACAGTTTAGGACCAAGTTGTGGATGATAACTGTATTTTTCAGGATGATGGGGAACCTTATCACGAAACAAAAGCAATAACAAAAGTCTTGCTTGAAAATAGCATCGAGCATTTGGGACCTAGGCCAGGAAGTTCGCCAGATTCATTGAACCCAATAGAGAATTTATGGCCGATAATCAAACTGCAGATAATAAACAGAAGTCATCCAATTGTGAGCAGTTGCGGCTTCTTATTGAACAAAAATGACCAATACCAGTGAAGATAGGATCACAAATTTGGTTTCTAGCAGGTCAAAACGAATTGAAGTACTCTTGAATGACGAGTGACACAACTGTAAATATTGACTGTGCGCATCAATTGACTATTTACTAATAAAATAGGTTTAAGTTAGAATTTATTTTTTAATTTCACCTTGAAATTGTGATACACAAGTACTAAAACAAAAGGCAACGTTTGAGTAGTTCTATTAATTTCCTTATAGAAAAAAATATAGTTGTCTCAAAACCTTTGGCCTTGACTATAGGTTGGACATGTGGAAGAATTTAAACTAGAAGTAAAAGAAGAGCATTTGAATCATTATTTATACATTGATTTCAAAATACTGACGTAACTTTCATTTTTTAATGGGCGAGGGCGATGAAATTATAATCTAGGGAACAATGGTTTTGTTTCTATGCATTTCTTTATTTTTATATGCTTTATTTGGCGTTGAGTGAAAATATTGCTTCAGTTTTGACATATCATTAGTATTTTTAGAGATTTCTATGTTTTTCATTTGATAAGGTACCACATAGGAGACTAGTTCATAAATTAAAAATGATTGGGATATGTGGGGGTGTTTCAAATTGGATAGCTGAGTGGCTGAAAGACAGGAAGCAAAGGGTAGTGCTAAATGGTGTAAAGTCAGAGTGGAGGGATGTTATCAGTGAGGTTCCTCAGGGATCAGTTCTCGGTCCATTATTATTTGTCATCTTTTTTAACGATCTTGGGGAGGCAGTTAATAATAAAGTGTCAATTTTTGCGGATGATACCAAATTAGCAGCTGTAGTTAAAGATATTGATGATAATTTTAAAGTGCAGGGGGATTTAAATAAATTGTTATCCTTGGCACATAAGTGGCAAATGACTTTCAACCTTAATAAGTGCAAAGTTATTTACATGGGAAAAGATAATAGAGAATTTAACTATGAAATGGATGGGCATTGGCTGAGCTCAGTAGAGGATGAGAAAAATCTAGGAGTAGTAATAGATAAGTCATTAAGTTTTTCTAAGCAGTGTATTGAAGCAAGAAATAGGGCAAATAGAGTGCTGGGTTTCATTAAGAGAAATGTCAGTTACAAAAGTAAAGAGGTTATTCTTGAACTCTATAACTCTTATGTTAGGCCACATCTAGAGTACTGTATACAGGCATGGTCCCCACATTTTAGACACGATATTAACCTTCTCGAGTCAGTGCAACGGAGGGCAACAAAGATTATTCCTTCCCTGAGGCAACTTGAATATATAGATAGACTGAGGGTATTAAATATGTTCTCGTTCGAAAGGAGGTGTGAGAGAGGGGATATGATTGAGCTCTTTAAAAAAATTTCCGGAATAGATAAATTGGATGTTAGCAAGTTTTTTGAGTTAGATGATGGAAATCGGACTAGAGGCCCCTCTTGAAAATTAAAAAGCAAGGGTGTAGGTTGGATTTAAGAAAATATTTTTTCACCAATAGAGTGGTAGACTTCTGGAAAAAATTGCCGCGGAGGGTAGTAGGTAGTCCAAACTTAAATGTATTTAAGAGTAGGTGGAATGAGTTTATGGGGAGGGAAGGTTGTGATGGTTCCTAAGTTTTATATATATTAATATTGTTTGTATATATCTATAGAGGCATGATTTAGTTCTTGACAAGCCTTGATTGGTGATACCCTTGTTTCTGGACGCAATCCTCTGGATGTAGTTTTCCTGGGAGTTTGGGTGCTTTAAAAAAGAACCGTTTGACTCGGATGACCTATGATGAGCCCTTGTGGCTTTTGTCATCTGTTATATTATATTGTGGGGGACTTTGGTGATGGTGCTTTTTGTGGGTGACTTTGGTGATGGTGCTTTTTGTGGGTGGGTTTTGACGGATGCGGATGACCTTTGATAGGCCCTTGTGGCTTTGGTCATCCGTGAAATTATGTTATGTTATGTTATGTTATGTTATGTTATGTTATGTTATGTTATGTTATGATATTTATATAACCAATCTTCTAGTTCAATCTATTCCGATTTTGTAAGGATATTGAGACAGTAATGTATTTAGGAACTGTAAAAAAAATAGAAGCAAGAAATAATGAAAAATGTTTACATTAGAAATGCTTTGAACATCTTACTATTTTAGTGTTAACGTTTTTATATTTTCTGACTAGAGACAATATATAGGTAGTCCCTATTATAGCAGTATCCTATCTTTTTTGGTTCTTCTATTTATCGTTGCAATTTACTGATGGAATATCTCACCATGTTTCTCACTGACAAAACCCTCGTTTTCAACAAAGAAAACTAAATCTGAATGCAAAATTGTACCTTCATGGACATACGAACAGCCCAACTCTTTGAAGCACACCATGCTTGTCTTTCGACTTTGGTCATCGTTCTTTCAATTTTCTCAAACTTCTATATTACGTTTACATGTTATCTAACAAATATACCATCCTTGATCTTAATCTCTAGATGAACAACAATCTGGAAAGAATTTTCTGCGACTCCCCCACACACAGATGATCCACCTGAAATGATACAAAATAAAGCTCTCTATGCCATTATCAACATAAGAAAAAGAGAACATAGATAGAAACCAGAGAAGTTTACCTCCATGATCTTGCATGGAACCGCTCAATATAAATATCAAGAAATGAGCGGAGAAATTTGGCAGAAAAATAAACTCAGTTCCTCCCGTATTTTCAGACCTTACTACCATCAACTCTAAGACCCCTTACAACACTCGATTCCGAACCAGTAGACACCAGCTGAGGGCTGAGAAAGCACAGGTATTTACCTAAAATAATTAAGTCAATAACAAAACAAGACAGCATAAGTAATTCAGCTTTAAACGGAGGAATTAACCAAGGAAAGAGACCAAACAGATAGAGATAGAAAATCTAACTAATACAAAACAAACCGACAAGACAATCAATCAAGACAACCTGTAAGACAATCGAAAAAAGTTAATCTGAAGAGACATAAACAACCCAAGTGCAAAATTGAAAACTCAAAATAAAAAAAAATGCAAAGTGTAAAAGTGAATAAACAATAGCGGACAAATAAACTAAATGCTAAGTGAAGTCTAGTTAAGACCAATCGGAATTGCATGTTGTGGCTTAAGTGTGTCCTGTATACATCGTCGCTCGGTTTTTCACATAATAGCATGCGAAAAAGCGCGAGAATTTTGAAATAAAAAAAAAAGAGACAAAATGTGAAAATGGAAAAGTTAGTAAACAATAGTCAAAAAATAAAGTCAAAGCTAGGTGAAGTAAAATGAAAAGTTTATACTTAAATTGAGAAAAACTCAAGTTAAAGTGAAGAAAAGGCGAAAGATGAGATTTAAAGTACAAATTAATAGAAAGAAATAAGAACTACAACATAAACATCGCCAAAAAACGAAACAAATAACAATCAACATAAGCTCAAATAACAAAATAAACATGATAGGATGAATGCCACAATAAACACATTAATGAACGAAGAAATACAAACAAAAGAGATTAGGCGGATCCCTTGTTATGCGTGAAGTTGAGTGTGTGGAAGCAGAAGAAAGAGCGAAAGGCGATAAAAAGGTAAAAATAATTGTGTGATGGGTGGTTTGGAATCCACGATAAACTCAGTAGGTCTTAAATGGATTTGGCTCATTCAATCAATCTATTCACTATAAGAAGAAGGTAAAAATAGATCACTTACTATTCGCTTCTCATCTCGAATCTTTTTCTCCTCCTCATACTCATCTCCACCTTCATTGGTTCCCGCCGCTTCCTATCCATCTGGATCCACTTGGATGCTTTGGGAGAGGCGAGGGAGTAAGATAAGGGTCGAGCGGGGGCGCATCCTTACTCTACCTATCTAACATCGGGAGAGAAGGGTGGTGAGGAGCCTGTGTCGGCGATAAATCTTTGCCCCCTACTCCCCCCAATAAAAATGTGGACGCTAGTATAAGTGGTAAATAACAATGATCAAACATACCTTCTCTATCTCACACCAGAGGAAAATTTCCCCTCACCTAGCTAAGACAGCAAATACAAAAGCCAGACTAAGGCCATGAATTCCATTCACTAATTCCCTCCCTTAATTCTCAGACCAGAGTAGCCAAATATCGTCAATATCACGCTTAATCGGCAAACAATAACCAATCAGATTTAATCTTAACACACTCGCAAAACGTACCCAGAACCTTGAAGGAACGCCTCCTTCAATCAACCGACCAATCGCATGCGACGATCTATACAGTTCACACCTACACCACAACATACAATTCTGATTGGCCTTCTCGTTGAGATATTCTCTTTTATTTTGCAAACTTGCCAAATCTGGCAATAATGAAATGCCCGGGTATAAAGATGCAAGCTCTCAACCACACACAGAATACATAGTTCGTCCTGTGCGCCGAGCTACGAGATGTTGACAAGGTCCTCTCGGCATAAGGATCAAAGGTATTAAAGGACATAGGGCTGGGAGCCACAACACCAGGCCAAGTCTCAGAAAATCATAGCGTTATCTGCAGAAGGGTGGAAGCGTGGATCGGAGCAAACACAAGCGAAGAACTGAAAAAGGGAAATCAAAGAAAAACAAACATGGGCTAATAAAGTAAAGAAAATAATAAAGTTTAACCAAGATCTTGTTCGAAACTACATAAATGACGAATAAAGCAGCTACTGACGGACTTCTCCTCTATTGTGTGAGAATCCCAGGAAGTAGCATCGAGGGAGAGAAAGTCATTAATATATATATTTGTTTCAAACGTTACGAAATGGAGAGACACACGACACAAACATGCCCGAAAGGAGACGTAAAGATGAGTTCAGAATGGTCTGAAGCGGACCATTATTGGAAGTAATACACCTCGACAGTTGGAAAATGCCTGAATTGTATTGGTCCCCCCAAAAAAATATTAAAAAAAGAAAGAAGAGGAACTTAAAATGTCTAGAGTGAGACCTAACTTGTCATATGCAAGCGCAACAAAACAGAACCCAAGTATCAACCAACAATTTAACGTAAACTCAAAAGCAGACATGAAGATTATGACTTGCATAATGCATGCACACATAAATATTGGAAAAATAGTCCGCTACGCAATCGAACTCAACTCAATGCTAAAAACAATGACTACCAACAATGAAATTCCCCAATAACCCGAGCTTACAGCGATATACGATAGAGCTTTCACCATTCACCTTTCTGAGTCAGAGAAGAAAACAAATAACGAAGAGACACCAAACACTGAATCTAAAGAATAATCATCAGAGAAGAAAAACACGAAAAGAAAAATAAAGAAGGAACCAACCCCTGAATAAAAACAAGAAATCCTGTAAAGGCAAAAAGAATAAAAACAAAACAAAACAGAAACGAGAAGCACGGCCGGAACCAAGTCCAAGGCGACTAAACAAACACGAGGCAGCGATAATAAAAAGTAAAAAAGAAAAAAGAAAAAGTAACCAACAAGCAGCAAAATGTGTGACGCAAAATTGAGAATCCGACAGATTAACATGAAGGGATGAATCGGAAAACATACACTATCGAAATAAATCCAAAGAAATCGATGCCGAAATAATCTCAATATCAGCACATGACATCAATACAGGAACTGAAAAGATTATAATATGGAACAACCAATTATTAAATGCCAACCATACCTAATAAATATGGCATAAGGCGGCAATAGCCATCAAAAGAAACATAAAATAAAAAGACTAGAAGAATCGTTTGTGGAAATGAAAATTCTCATGGACTTTATGAAATTAATAATCGCTACCGCATATTAAGCGCCAAGGCGGGACTTTGTCCCCAAGCCCATTACCAAGTTGTTTAAAGGAAAAGTCCCACTATCTTTCTCAGTGATGTTAAGTAAGGCTCTGTGAAAGAAATCAGGTTGCAGATCTACCAACGGGGCCAGGCGATGTTTAAAGATGCTCTTGGAGAGACACATCGTCCAACGAGTCAGCCTGAATTTCATAACAAGAAGAGCGGCCACCAAACCAAAACAACATTTGCTTAGCTGGTAATAATAATTAAGCCATTTAATTACTACAAGGAACCTGTTATGATCTCATGTGATGATCACACATGAACTTTAATTGTCAATAACAAGAATCCGATTAAATCCGAGCTGAGATGAGAAAAGCGTATGGAAAGGCAGATAGGCAAAAATAGAAAAAACAGTCTCGAACAATATATCACCAAAAGAATTAGAAGATGCAAGTCTAGAAGAAATGGAAGGAGAACTTGATTGATTAACATACTATATAAGAAAAGCAGTTGAAGAAGCGATACCGAGAACCGAATATAGAACGGTTGCACACTACATATGGACTAATGATAGGAAAATAGTTTACCGGGAACTAAAAATCACCAGGAATGGGTGACAACCCTTGGACCATCCAGAAAAAGAATAGCCAGAATATGAGCATGCAAGCAAGAAATTTAAGACAAAATTATAAAAAAGAACAACAATGAACTAAATGAGACGAGGCAATAAAGCAAGTAGACAGCCAAGCCGCACCCAAAGAATTCTGGAGAACAGTTAAATCAATGAGAGGCTTCCAACTTAAACGGATAATAAAATTAAGAGACAGTCAAGAAATCATCAGAGAAGATGAACAAAAAGTTGAAGAGATCCTAAGAGAATATTGGAGAAACATATAACATCAGCAACGAAGATAATGCCAATTTCGATACCGAGTTTGAAGTAGGCATTGTTGACCAAATAAACGAAAACCTGAAAGGAACGCATCCAGCACATCAGTTAGACGGTAATGGAGCAACCGTTAGTTACCACATAAGAATTAGAAATAGCACTTAAATCATTTCGGCCGAAAGCGTTTGATCACACAGGGCTCCCTCGAAGTAACTTTACAAAAGCGCCAGGGATTATGATCCAAGGATTGAAGAACATATTTAACGCATACCTGAATTCAGTTTACTACCCTGACCTACTCAGAGTAGTAAAAATGATCTTCATCCCCCAAACTAAGAAAACCACCGGATGTAAAAGAAAACTATAGACCCATTTTACTAATGGAATTCATAGGGAAAGTACTAGGAAAATATGGAAAAGAACTAAACATCAATACTAACGGTTTGAACGCCTTTAAACAAATGTAATTGAATAAAGATAACTAGTTAAAACTAACTAATGACAGATAGGTAGAGATTAAAACAAAACGAATTGAGATTAGACGGATTTTCAGTCCTATTTTATGATTGAAAACGATCAACAAGGAAAAGGAATAGACAAATAATAGAATTCTCTATGGTAAGGCCCTGGTTTGGATTCCACGTAAATCAGTAGGTCCTCAAAGTCAGTCAAATTGTACACAAAAACGATTTGGCTGGGAGAGAGCACCCTATTCTTCTCTATCTAATCTCCTGAGGCAGACCCAACTATGATCTGCTTTATTACTTTGGCTAATATTTACACTTTCTCAAATGTCTCCTTTTCTCTTACTCTCTCCTATTCCGTTTGCCGGCTGTACCCAACTAACTTACCGAGGCATCTTGGCCTCTTATAAGTAGGGGAAGAAGATGGAAAAAGGGGTCGGCTCGCGCCCTCTCCCCACCTTTCCACAATACTAGGAGTGGGGAAATGGATAGGGTATGCTCTTAAAGCACTGGGAGTGCTGACGGTTCTTAGTGTCTCAGGCGCCTTAGTGCTCTTAAAGCACTGGGAGTCCTGAAGGTTCTTAGTGGTCTCAGGGGCCTTAGTGCTTTTAAAGTCAAGGGAGCCTCAGTGTTCTGAGGGCCCTTAGTGCTCTTAAAGCCGAGACGAGCCCTGAGGGTCGTAAGTGCTATGAGAGCCCTTAATGCTTTTAGAAGAATGAGGTCGAAGCCCGACCTCGTGCCCTTCGGTACCCACATTGTCTTGAGGTCGCCGCATGGAGCGTGGTAAGCGAGAATGATCTACGGCGAGGATGCGGACCACGCCGTTTTATTGCATCCCAGCTGCATTTACTTAGGGGCACATTTTCCAAATCTCGCATGCCCTTACAGCCAGCCTCATGCCCTTCGGCATAGATCGAAGCTCTTCGAACATTCTAAGTCAACTTTATCTCGGTTCCCCAAAGGAGTCGCTGCGTTACTCCAAGATTGCGTGAGTCGTAGAGACTCTCACCAGGTAATCCTCGCCACTGACTCCGTTCAGCAGGTAGAACTGTAGTACCATATCACTGGAATACAACACCCTGGCCTAGCACTGTTCCGTCTAACACTCGTACGAGCAAAGGACACGCTCACCCGTCGCGATCGGAGACACCGGCGATTTCGATTCGAGGACAAAGGCTAAATCAACATCCGTGAACTCTGCCATAGTCAATCGGGGAGTATCTGACGAGGAACTCCATCTCCGAAGTCCAAACTACGTGTGCACCTTTATCCGCCCCATGAGGTAACTCAGCTTCCCCATCGCAGTTATCGTATCCCGACTGGTCCTTTCCTTCAAAGAACACGTAAGCAGTTGCAATCGTTGGCGCTTACAGATTATTCTATAATCTGGTCTACCCAAACTGTCCCATCATTTGTGTAAGCCCCGGATTAAAATTCATTTTTAATCACCGACCTGAACCCGACCACTAATCCCATATTTATCCATCCTGTGATCTGTCCCGTGCCGACATTTAATTTCACATGTACGATTGTTCCCTTTAAACTCTGTATCTGCATATATTTCAATAACATTTGTTTGTTAGTAAAGGTATATTTTTGTTTTCGTTTTTTTCTTGCAACCCTGAACGAGTACCAGCTACCTGATAATCTTTGGCCAACTTTCACTCTGAATTATTTGTTTTGTAAGGCCCCTGCAATTAAAAAGTAAACCATTCCCACTGAATTCTTAACTATTCTTCGTTCACGAACCGACTTCGACCAAACCCCCAAAAGGCATATATGTATATATATATATAGAGTCTGGCCATTCTACGACAATGCATTTGAAGCTCAGGGAGCACTGAGGGTTCTAAGTGCTCTGAGGGCCATTAGTGTTCTTAAAGCCCTGGAGCCATGATGATCTTGAGTATTCTGCTTGGCTTCAGTGTTCTTACAGCTTTAGGAACCATATGTTTCTGAGTCCTTTGAGCGACCCCAGTCTTCTTAAAGCCTTGGGAGACATGAGGGTCCTGAATGCTTTGAGTGCTCCCAGTTTTCTTAAAGCCCTGGGAGACCTGAGGGTTCTGAGTGTGCCCTTTGCCCCAGTCTTCTTAAAGCACTGGAAGACATGAAGATTCTGAGTGCTTTGAGTCCCCCCAGTCTTCTTAAAGGCCTTGGAGCCTAAGGGTTCTTAGTGCTTTGAGTGTCCTCAGCTTTTTTAAAGCCCTGGGAGACCCGAGGAGTTTGAGTGCTCCCAGTGCCCTCAGTCTTCTTAAAGCCCAGGAAGCCTGAGGATTCTGAGTGCTCTGAGCTACCACATTCTTCTTAAAGCCCTGGAAGACCTGGTGCTTCTAAGTGCTCTGAGGGCTTTCAGTGTTCTTAAATCCCTGTGAGTCCTGAGGGTTCTGAATGTTCTTGGCACCCAGAGTTTTCTTAAAACCTTAGGAGCCATGAAGCTTCTGAGTCCTTTGAGCGAGACATTCTTCTTAAAGCCCTGGGAAACATGAGGTTTCCGAGTGCTCTGAGCGCCCTCAGTCTTCTTAAAGCACAGGGAGCCATGAGGGTTCTGAGTGCTCTGTTGCGCCCCCAGATCTTTTAAAGCCTTGGGAAGCCTTGATGGTTCTGAGTGCTCTAAGTGTCTTCAGTGTTCTTAAAGCACAGGGAGCCATGGTGGTTCTGAGTGCTCTGTGCGCCCCCAGATCTTTTAAAGCTTTGGAAAGACCTGAGGATTTTGAGTGCTCTGAGTGTCTTCAGTGTTCCTAAATCCCTGTGATCCCTGAGGGTTTCGAGTGCTCTGAGCGCCCTCAGTGTTCTTAAATCCCTGGAAAGCCTTAGGATTTTGATTTTCTGAGCAGCTCAGTTTTCATAAAGCCTTAAGAGCCATGAGGGTTATGAGTCCTTCGGACGCCTCCATTCTTCTTAAAGCCCTGGGAGATATGAAGTTTCTGAGTGCTCTGAGCGCCCTCAGTGTTCCTAAAGAACTGGTATCCCAGAAGGTTTTGAGTGCTCTGAGCGCTTCCAGTTTCCTTAAAGCCCTGGGAGCCCTGAGGGTTCTAAGTGCTCTGAGTGCCCTTACTGTTCTTAACAGTAAGTTCTTACACTGCACCAATAAGCTAGGCGAAGGAGCTGTCTCTAACATCCAACAGCTACCTGGGTGGAGGAGATCATCGATTGATTTAACGGCCAAGAGTAGGGGAGTAAACCTTCCATATCAGGAGAGGAGCCCCGAAGGCGGACCAGTGCGCTGTGCTCACTGACTCCAAAAGTTTCTGCAGCCAAACTGGTACCAAACGTACTGCTCTACATTCCTTTGGACGACACCGGCGAGGCCGAGAGGGGAATCTTGACGACTGGGCAACCCAGGATCTCCATACACTTAGCTTAGGCGCATACACTTCCATGGCGCAATCTCCATTGTCTGGTGAGACAAAAGGATGAAAGATGCCAACATACACTACACGACACAGACAGACAGACACACACACACACACACATATTATATATATATATATATATATATATATTGTGATAGAACGAGTTAATTTCAACTCCTATCCCATATTATTAAAAACCACGATGCTGCCCACGTGCATCTTCGATTCGAGGCTTGGAATCTTATCTCAGCAACCGGATGCCAATGTTTAAACAAGGAGGTTATCGTCCCCCCGTTCGCCCCCATACGCCGACCTCGCCAGATCGAGTTAGGCTTATGAACAGATGAGGCATTTTTCTCCGGCCCGGCTGTGCGTTCCCTCCAAGCTTTCACTCCATTTTCCCCCACGCCAAGGAGATGTCCTGGCTATTTATATGGAAACTTTACCACTAAGATCAGATTAGAGATCCAGATTTTCGTCGCGAAACATCACCACGACCCTCTCTCCCTTTGTGCGCCAAGGGACCTCGACCTCGAGATTCACCATCACTTGTCCAGAAGGAGGACAATATTCCTTGAGTGCCAAAGGTTCGAGCCTTTCCGACGTCAAGTCCCCAAGGCTTCCCCCCCCCTTTTGTTCAAGGGAGAACAACATTAGAACAGCCATTGTTCGTTTTGAGCCCTTCGCCAAGAAACGGTTCAGGGAGAACAACATTAGAACACCCATTGTTCGTTTTGAGCCCTTCGCCAAGAAACGGTTCTCATCCCCCCCCTGTTGTTCAAGGAGAACAGCATTAGAACAGCCATTGTTCGTTTTGAGCCCTTCGCCAAGAAACGGTTCTCATCCCCCCCCCCTGTTGTTCAAGGAGAACAGCATTAGAACAGCCATTGTTCGTTTTGAGCCCTTCGCCATGAAACGGTTCTCACCCCCCCCCCCTGTTGTTCAGAGGAGAACAACATTAGAACAGCCATTGTTCTTGAGCCCGTAGACAAGAGACGGTTCTCATCCCCCCCCTTTGTTCAGAAGAGAACAACCTAGAACAGCCATTGTTCGTTTGGAGCCCTTCGCCAAGAAACGGTTCTCACCCCCCCTGTTGTTCAAGGAGAACAACATTAGAACAGCCATTGTTCTTGAGCCCGTAGACAAGAGACGGTTCTCATTCCCCCCTTTGTTCAGAAGAGAACAAATTAGAACAGCCATTGTTCTTCAAGCCGTTTGTCGAGAACCGGTTCTCCTTCCCAAGACGCCTCGTCAAGATCCTTTTATCCCCTCCCCCTTCGGCTGGAACTCGCCAGCGGACCGAATATTCCTTCAAGTACCTTCCACTGCACCCTAATGAAAAGTTACGTAAGCCAAACGTCACCTTTTGAGTATTGATCCCTTTTTGTCAATTCTATCCTGTCCTTTAAATGGTTTATCGAACCATCCCATCTCTTTAACTCTATATTTGTTTTACCTTTTTTAATCACTTAAATCCTTGGATTAGCCCGAGTCTCCACGACCCTTTCCATTCTGTTCATGTCAATATTTTCCGTTTTTGTGAATTGTTTATAGTTATTATTAATAAAACTCTATTTTACTAATGATAGCAATATTATTATCCTTGAGCTCAGTTCCACTTCTTAAGCATTTTGAAGATACATAATATCGGCCGCCAGACAGTAACGCACTCTAAAGATAATTAAGGAAGTTCCCTCAACGAATAGTGTTATATATAGTATCGTCGGGAGTCATTCTACGACATATATATACATATATATATATATATATATATATATATATATATATATATATATATATATATATATATATATATATATATATATATATATATATATATAAATATATATATATATATATATATATATATATATATATATATATATATATATATATATATATATATATATATATATATATATATATATATATATATATATATATATATATATATATATATATATATATATATATATATATATATATATATATATATATATATATATATATATATATATATATATATATATATATATATGCAAAAAATCCCACAGGAAAATAAAAGACGGGTACTTGGAATCCGCCTTTCATTCATTTTCCTGTGGAGTTTTAGCATTTATTGCTCTACTCACGCGCTACTTTGTGAGTTTCTCATATAAACACACACATACACACACACACACATATATATATATATATATATATATATATATATATATATATATATATATATATATAGTGTGTGTGCAAGCAGAGTACTTATATCATATAACAAAGTTTGGCAGTTATAGACGATGTAGACTTAGCCTAACTCAGAAAATTGCATAAACTTTTTTCTTTATACTAATACTTAGGAAAAGTTCAATGATGCCACATGGAATCATGTAAGTTAGAAAAAATATTGCACATACAAATTATATGCTGAAGGTATAACTAACATTCTTATCTCATCTATAATCTTTCTTCTATGTAATCATATAAAGATGAAACTAAAAACTATGCTTACCTTATCGTATTCATCAGTCAAATATCTGCGTATAACGCAACAATTCCAATGGCATTAGCAATCACAACTACTTCCTATCCCTATCTGTCACTTGGTATGAGCAAACAAATCAAAAACATTTTGATGCCACACGAACTCAATGGACACTTTATAGGTAAAATTTGAAGATAACTTTTGATGATGCCATATGGAAGGAATCATTGGGAGCGATTGATAAGAATTGGACGAGTGGTGACTGAGGCAGACGTCAGTTGCACAACATTTCATTCTTGTTTGATTTCTTCAGAATCATTTAATAAATCGTATCGATTTCTTGTGTATAATATTTATCATGTTATTATTGAGAAGTAAAAGTAAATGATGTAAGCTGATGGAATTGTCCAATTCAGATGCATTAATTCAGAGGCTAAAGATGGAGCGAGTGAAAGAGGAGAAAAAAAGAAAAAAGAAAAAAAGTAAGAACTAGCTATGGTGACGAAAAGAAAGGTAAAGCAATGTGTGATAGCAAATCTCATCCTAAAAAAAATCTCTAATGAAGGGAGGAGGTTCAATCAAAAGAAGCGGGTAGGAATTCGCACAAAGTTCACCAGCATTCAAAAGTTCGAATTTAAACACTCCAGGAACAAAACGGGCACAGAACGGGAACAGAAACATAAATATAAAATAGATAAAATGTAAAACTTGACTTATATGTTAACAGAAACAAAATAAAAGTTTCCCTGAACATTACAAACAAAGTCTGAGTATGGGAAAAACTTGAGGAGAAGAGCAAGGAAAAAAATACATTGTAATTACACAGAGAGATGTCAAAGAATTAAAGAAAACTGTGATTTTGCCATTCGACCAAAGTACCGTCAATGTCTTAGGGATAATACAACAAATACAACATCAGTGAGTTCTATTTCATTGAGGCCGGCTGATCTTACACTACAGCGGGCTGGAGTGTGTAAAGTACAATCATGGCCTCTTGATGACATCCCATCGATACAATTTCCCCCTTGTTGGTGCAGCCATACAGTAAAGCGACAGCTACGCCACAATCTAGGCACCTGGGGTGCAATCAGAAAAATAAAAACCAATAAATATAAACAACTCCCTCGAAATCCAAAATTAAGGCAGCTTACGCGAGTTGGTATTATATGATTATCATTGAGAAAAAAGAACCATCTAAATCTGAGCCATAACATAAACAACCTTCGTATCTCTAGAACGTTAAAATAAAGATATTGATTTATGTTAAAAAATATAAAACTAATGGCCAAAATGTGAATTACCAGCAGAAAAAATAAAATGATATTCCGAGCACTTTTGCCTTTATTAAACTGCCTCATTCGGGGAATGAAAAACAGATGGAAGAGGTCTATTACACGATGAGTTTACTCTTTGGAATCTGGTAAAGTTAATATTAAAAGTGTTAATGGCCATCGAACCAGGAATCAAATTAATATTGGGGACTGATGCCATGGAAACAGCGTCAAGGATATTTCTCGAGGCAGAATTACATGAAGGCTAGAAAGCTCTGATACTGTCCCACCCCATCGAATGATTAGAGAGGGACATATAATTTGCTCGCTGCAACGGCGATTTGATGCCGTTTGATTCCAATTTTTAATATAAATCCTGATTTGTTTGTCCTTCGTCCTTGCATTATTCCCTTTATCCAATCCCAAAATTGTAAAACCCTTTTTTAATGAAGTCTCTTTCATCCCCCTTTTAACCCTTACTATATAAGATGCATCCTTCCATCTGTTCTCTGCATTCGGGCCTTATTTTCTTTTTCCATCGGGTAATTTACATGAGTTAATGTTAGTTTCTCACTAGTGGCGAAAAATGAGCTCATCAAATTCATTAGAATAGACGAAAGCGGACAAAGGTATAAATGAACTAAAAGATCCACCAATTTTCGTAAAGAGGAAGTTGACAAACATAATAGAGAATGTGAATGGAAAAGAAACAAAAAGAAGACAGATAGAATATGACAAAATAAATATCAAAATGTTGCTATCCATATCTCCTTGAATAAGCTTGAATAAAAGTAAAACATCTCTATGCAGAAAATTTATAATTTCCCGCAGGGAGATATATTAATTAAAATGAATATATAAGAATAGGTTAAAATAATTAAATAATAAAATAGCGAAGAAATCATGAACACAATCATTTTAAAAATATTAAAGCTATGGGAGTAAAGAGTAAACGTCCACGAACAAGCGCGCACAAAGGTGCAAAAAGAACCCAAATCAACGAACAGATTTTGCCTTCATATGGCTCAAAAGTAATGTCGATCTTAAGAAGTATCAATCTTCGCTATAAACCATTCATTCAATATATGTGGTAGGGGCGCATCAACGCGCATCCCTCCTAACCTTATATAAAGGGAAAACTCCTTTCTGCCATGGAAGTAAGAATACCACCTCATAATGTCACCTGCGCGTCGAAGAAGGTGATTAAATATGTCTACGCCCATGCACATAGTGGCCGGAGAGAGTGGTCTTGGAAGCGGCTCTTTCCTATGATCATACCGTAAATCGCGCTCACATCGCTTGGATCGGGTTGGGAACCTACCAAACCACAACCTTCCTTAAGGCAACCTAATGGTATGCGATATTTTGGTGTGAGGAATGTGAGCCAGCGGTGGGTGTAAGTAGTAATTGTTGTTGTTTTTATCATTGTTAAGGACGAAGTGTTCTTGTAGTTCGTGCCAAGCTATCAGCTGTGATATCCTGGTGCTGGCGTCACATCAGCCTCTGAATGAAGACGTGTTTTAGAGGAAATGACATTTGAAAGGTGTTCCTTTGAGGGGCGGTAGAATTAGTCCCTCTCGCCCTATTAGAGTTGCGCCAGGACGTGAAAGACGTCAGTGGTGGCTAGGGGAAGGAGGTAGGTCTTTTTTCTCTGAGGTTATGGCTAGGAGAAAGAGAAAGGGAGGACGGGAGAGGAAAGAAAGTAAAAAAAAACACATTTGAGACAGGTTGCGAAACAACGAAAGAGAGATGTAGAGGGATGGGTAGGGAGGGACAAACTCGATAAGAACCCGATCGGATTCACTTTAATTAGGAAGTTTTTAATTTTATATAAATTATTTTTTTTATGAAAGTTTTAATTTAAAACCGTGGAGATAAAATAGGTTTCGAACCAATTGCAGAATTTTTTGCTCGAAATACATTGGTTTAGAAAAAATAAAGGAAAAATTCTTTAAACAGATTTTTACCCTGTTCTGCCCTCTCATACGATAGATACCCATTCAAGAAAAGTAGAAATCTCTCATCTCTTTGAAATGTTAAAGATTGAGATCAAAGTTGACAGGCTGGGAAGCAACCTTAATCTCGTCCAACTTCAAAAAAGTTGATGTATTCTTTGTTAACATCCATCTATTGCTTGTGTCATTCTCTCTCCATTGAATGAATATGACCTCGTGAGTCACTCCTCCACTCTCTTGTAAATGGGTCAAAGACCGACTTAGGGACAAATTGGCATCCCATTTTCCAAAAGCTCTTTTCTGAGAAGGGTTATTTTTAAATTTGAGTTTTATTTCTAATATTTATGGAGGTAAGTTTCGAAGGAGCAACATTACAAAGGAAGTAAATTGCAATTGAATTTTAAAGGAGTGATACGAATATTGCAGTACAAAGTAAAAATGTCTATAAATAAATTGCTGTATTTCGGTCGAGCTCGTGTTTTTGGTTGAATCAGGGTAAATTAATTTTTGTGAGTTTTTCAGATGGGATTGAAATTTAATTTTCAAACCTGACCTTAAAATCATGAGTGAAGAAAGGTAACTGTTATCAGGAGACATGAACTGACTCCGGGTCAATATTAAACATGTTTAAAATATTTTAACAACTAATGGTTCTGTTTTAGTTTTTCAAACTTAATTAGTTTTATTTTGTACATGTATCATTCCTTTGATCCAGTATTAATATTATGAGTTTTAACATCAGCGATCTATCGCTTTAGTATAACATCATGAATGTAGGAGATAATGAATATTAGTCTCTTTTACAAATATTAATAGCTGGAGGATTATTATTTCAGGAATTATTATCTTGAATAAAAGTTCAATAAGAAACTTTCTCCTTTTCGGTTTTTAAAATGCTAGCTAGATACTTAATTATATATCTGTCCAATTAATTAGATAAATTAGGTGATCGTGTCAAGAAAAAGGAAACAAGTTTCACCATGCCAAAAATACCACTCTAAGGCTAAATATCATCTAAGGGAAAAAAATAGATACATATACATGCTCTTCACTCTAATGAAAATGTATGCTATACTAAATTATTAAATATGAATTTGAAGGGCAATTACGTTACAGGAATTAATTAGTCTGGTTATTTCACCTTCTATCCACAGCAGCCGTTTTAATAACAAAGTGCAATAACGAAGTGCAAAGAGTGGTTGACGGTTCTGTGCTGGCAATATGGATTATTGGCCAGATTTCTGTGGGCTCACCATTTATCAACAAATTTAATTTTTTTTCTGCTGACTTACAGTTTGATACCTGTTCTTGGGAAATTCGGGGTCACTGAGTTTAAAAATGGCAATAGATTGCTTCTATCGCGTCAATTCTTTTACGACCAAGTGAACGGAAGTGGAGGCATTTGATATTCTTCTTATTTTTTTTTATCTATGTATGTAGACTTCTCTTTATGCACATCTAGATATATAAAGCAATTGTTTATAATATAATTTTGTGTTTTCCAGATTTGTTTTATGAAATAACATTCAGTAGTTATGGCCTCATTACGAAGGAAATGCTTGAATTCCTCTGACTCGTTTTGCTATACATGTGGTTGTTTTACTGCACCAACTCAAAGAATGAACATTAGTGTCTTTGTGAAAAGAGCATACTTGGCTTACTTTAAGATTAAATTAGGTGATCAGGATAAACCGTGGGCCCCACACAATGTTTGTATACCATATGTCAAAAGTCTGCGCCAATGGACAAAGGGCACAAGGAAACAACTAGGATTTGTCATTCCTATGGTGTGGTGGGAGCCAAAATACCATGTAAAAGATTGATACTTTTGTCTCAAAAAGACTTCTGGTTATAGCAAGAAAACGCGACATAAAATAAGTTACCCAAATCTTGATTTAACAATGCATCGAATGCTCCATTCAGATGAAATTCCAGTACCTATATTCAAGGAACATCCTTCAATGGACGATGTAAGTGATATACGTGAATCTGATGTAAGCAATGATCTTGACGGTGATCCAAACTTTGTACAAACATTCACCCTGGAACATGAAATCCTTAGCCAATTAGAAGTGAATTATTTAGTTAGAGACCTAGGCCTGTCAAAAGAGTTATCAGAATGTTAGCTTCTAGACTCAAAGAGAAGTATTTGTTGTAGAAAAAAACAAATGTAAATTTTTAGCGGAACAAGAAGAGAGATCTCTTGGCATTTTTTAAAACTAAAGAAGATTTTGTTCATTGACGTGGCGGGACTGTTAAACGTGATGGGTGTTTCAGAGTATGATCAAAGTGAATGGAGACTTTTGATAGATAGTTCAAAGAAGAGTCTAAAATGTGTGTTACTTCATAATACAAACTTGTTCGGTGTGATTCCTATTGGTCACTCTGTGCATTTAAAAGAGAAGCATGAACACATAAGATCTGTATTAGATTTACTCAAATATAATGAACACAAATGGATCATATGCGTGGATCTGAAAATTGTAAATTTTTACTTGGCCAACAAGGAGGCTATACAAAATATCCGTGTTTCCTGTGGTTATGGGACAGCCGAGCCAAGGACAAACATTGGGAACAGGAACTCTGGCCAGTTAAGAAAGTTTGAGTGTTGGGGAGAAGAATATTATACACTAACCATTTGTTGAGCCAAAAAAAATCATCTTCCCACCCCTTCATATTAAACTAGGGCTGATGAAACAATTTGCGAAAGCTCTTAATGGGGATGGTGACTGTTTAAAATTCATATGTACAATATTTCCTGGCTTAAGTTATGATAAAATAAAGGCTGGAGTTTTTAATAGGCCACAAATCAGAAAGTTAATGGAAAACTAAAACTTCTCGAGTTCGATGACTGACATAGAAAAAGGAGCATAGGATTTATTTGTGGCTGTCGTGAAAGGATTTCTTGGAAACAAAAAGGCTGCTAACTACAAAGATTTGGTAGAGACATTCCTTGATAGCTTTCATCGTTTAGGCTGCAACATGAGCATAAAGAATCATTTCCTCAAGAGCAAATTTTATGAATTTCCTGCTAATCTTGGCAACGTGAGTGATGAACACGGAGGGCGTTTTCATCAAGATATCAAGATTATGGAGGAGAGATATCAAGGTCGATGGAACACAAACATGATGGCAGACTACTGTTGGAGTATTCAACGAGACTGTGTAGACATCAAACACTCCAGACACTGGCAAGCGAAAACTTCTGCCATGAATGTATATGTATGTGTACGATTGCTTGTATTTTCTCCATTTTTTTTGAAAAATAACCTGTATGTATTTAGTAATAGGTGATGTTATCTTACTATGCATTTATTCTTTTCAAATTCTGTTGACATTTTGAGTTATGCATTTATTTACCGAGTAAATACATGCAGTACGTCGTAAAATAGTAATATGCTGTAGAATGAAAACCTGATGTGTTACAAAGAAATGGATGCCATATTTGAAATCAGCACGTCATAATTAATTAAAAACAACCACAAAAGATAAGTCAGCTAAAAGTGTGTTCACCAATGTTATAATTGATCCGTCTCACACCGCTTTTCAGATTATTGGTAAAACTGTTTCTTGGTCTCTCGGTTCAATTACTTCTATAACCAGATATTGTTGGTGAGTACCTAGTATCTACCAAGCCAAACTCCCAAACTTGGCTTTTAGGGCCCCAACCACGATGGTGTTTTTGTTAGGTTAGGTTAGGTTAACATGAGTTAAGTTAACTTCATCCTACCTAACCTAAATCTATCGAGTGAGGCTATGAAAATACCTTTAAAGAACTTCCTAGGTGAAGAATAGCAAACCAATTTTATCAAAAATAACCACCGCTGAATTTTGGGAGTTCTTTTCTTTACATGATCTGAAGTCTGGAGCGAATGAGACATGGATAACTCAGTGATATCAAAACTAGCCCCGCTTTAATAAACTTTATGCCCCAAAACAGTAATATATATATATATATATATATATATATATATATATATATATATATATATATATATATATATATATATATATATTAGTGTAAATGTGTAGTAGGACCTTCTTGTATGCAGATTTTGTTAAAGACCATAGTATATTTCGCCTTTATTCATTTTCTTTGGAACCTTTCCATTCTTATTATTATCGTTTTTAGTTCATCTTGTAGAGGATAAAAAACTTCTCCTACGTTCATCTCTTTTTTAAATGAAATGTGTTTGGTAAAACTAAACTTGACTTTAATTGCTCACCTTTCGACCTATGTGATCATCTTCAGAGTGTCTTTCCTCCTTTATGGGTGAAGAATGGTGGAGTATGAATGAAAAGATGAAGATATATTTGAGAGAAAATAATGCAAATTAGTGTTACAAAATAGTTAATAATGAAGAAAAATGTTGAGCGGAGAAAAGAAATGTATAAGTAACAGTATGGAAAGAAATGGGTTCTCCAGGTACAACTTGAGGTCATATAGTTGATTTCTATACAAAATTATTTCTATCTATTATAATAGATTGAATTCTCCAGGTCATACTGGAGGTCATATTGTTCACATTATACAATCATATTTTTCCATGACAGAGTATTATATTTATAATCTGCATTTATTTATTTACCTATTTTGTTTTATTCAAGAGCTCGTTGTTTTTGTTATTTTTGTTTATATATAACTTGAACTTTATTTACAAAACTTGAACAAATTATAAGATATTTTCGTTTTTATATGTAACTTTAAGTCTATTTATAAAACCTTAACAAATGTTAAGATATTGACCTCTCACGAGTATATATAAATTTCACAAAATCATTGTTTGCTTAGTGATTTTTACTTCTACATAAATTTTCACTCTAATTTCGTTCCATGGTTATTTTAACTATTTAATTTCGTTTTCTA
The DNA here is from genome assembly GCA_963969495.1 of Ceratothoa steindachneri. Lineage (NCBI taxonomy): Eukaryota > Metazoa > Arthropoda > Malacostraca > Isopoda > Cymothoidae > Ceratothoa > Ceratothoa steindachneri. The sequence continues at coordinate 66,555,128 of OZ018336.1, forward strand.
GTTTAATTTGACATTTTTAAAACATCTGATCATATTTAATTGGGTACGGACGAGGGGCGGTCAATATGTTTTGCAAATCGGTAGGGCAAAACAGAGGAAGGGGGATGGATGTTTGTGGGGGTGTTAGGACAAGTTATGACAAGTCAGGGCCTGCAGCCGCGCGTTCCTACCTCATCTATTGAAGAAGCAGTAGCTGATCGCAGATCGTCAGTCACAAATTTTTCAACAATGGAGAATGTTGAGCACCACGCAGTGATCATTTTTAACCAAGGAAGGCAAAAATGCAAAAGAGATCCATGAACGCATGGTTACAGTGTACACCGACACCGCCCCTTCCTATGCAACCATTGCTCGCTGGAATAGGGAGTTCTGCCATGGTCGTGAGTCCCTCGAAGATGACCCACGTCCAGGACGCCCGTCAGACGTGACCAAAGAGGACAATGTGGCCCGTGTGGAGAGGAGGATCCTCGAAAATCGACGGGTGAAGATTGAAGAAATCGAGCGAGAATTTGGAATATCACATGGAAGTGTTATCAACATCATCCACGAAAATTTAGGCCATGACCAAGGTCTCTGTCCGTTGGGTGCCTATAAATCTCACGCCCCATGATCGACTTCAACGTCGTCAAAGTCCACAAGGCCAGAGTTACACAAGTTGCCCTGCGCGAGTGCGGATTTGAGGAGCTCAACCATCCCCCCACAGTCCAGATCAGCCCCCCCCCCCTAGTGACTTCTTTTTATTCCGCCAGCTCAAGGCTGCACTGCGTGGACGCCGGTTTGTGGACGATGAAGATGTCCAGCTCGCCGTCCAGGAATGGATTGAACAGCAGTCGGGAGATTTCTGGTTGTCGGGAATTCGAAGCCTCGGGGACAAGTGGCGCAAGTGCATTGAAGTCGAGGGTAGTTATATTGAAAAATAATAAAACACTTTTGCTCATATCTCATTTCCTTATATCCGAATTGCAAAACTTATTCACCGCCCCTCGTATTTAGGCCTATTTTAAACACTTTCTTATTTTTCAGCCTAAGAGATTTATTATGAACGTTTCACTTTTAGTTATTTTGTTCCATTTTAAACATTTAATATTTTTCAGCCAACACGATTTATTATTGTTAACAAAAGTTAACAATCTCGTTATGGAAAACAACATCTGCTAAAACTCCTCGATCCTGAAGTCTACAAACATAGTTTACGAGTTTACCTGCCCGAATGAAGACTGTAAGCTTCAAAACAACTCAAAACATGTTGGTATGATAACCACTACACTTTCAAGGCGTTTGAGAATCCACCTGCAACATTGAGTCCCCCCCCCCCTACAAATGATATGGAGACTATGTGTAACATCAGCTTAACCAGGGACATATTGGTTAATAACACAATGATAAAAAAGAGAGGGAAGTAAAGCTAGTCTGAACACCTGAGAATTAATTAACGAAGAAAGGCCAGCAATCAACATCCAGACTACACGCTGGAATCGAACATTAAATTTGTTTTAAAATTCCGCTTACACAAGAGTGGCGCGTTCCCTTGACATAACGTTTAAGCGAGCAGGAATAAATATCCCCTAAAATCCGTTTTCTTTTCATTCTGACTCCACCCTTCTTCACCGATAAAGGAGTAAAGACACTCTGAAGATGATCGCATAGATCGAAAGCTCAGCAATTAAAGCCAAGTTTGGTTTTACCAAACACATTTCATTTAAAAAAGAGATGAACGCAGGAGAAGTTGTTTACCATCTATAAGATGAACTAAAAACGAGAATAAGAAAAATGGAAAGTTTCCAAAGAAAATGAATAAAGGCGAAATAATATACTATGGTCTTTAACAAAATATGCATATATATATATATATATATATATATTAACCATTTCTACATTTAATGGCGGGCGTAGTTTAAGTCCATTGACTATTGTTGTATGACTTCACTAGAAATATTTAATTTTGGAAGTATGCCAATGTACCCTTTCAAGCAAAAAGACACCTCCTCAAATAGAAATATTGGGTGGACAATAAGTAAAATCCTGTCTTCAGAATTAAAGATGAGTTTTTGTATAGAAATCCGACCATTTTGTGGGTTTTTAGAAGCTTCTCCACATTCGTTTAAAGGTGTCTACACTCTAGTGCACTTGCTTCAAATATGCATTCAAATTGTTATAATTGTATGATTCATTTCTTTATCAATTGTGTGGAATTTTCTGTTTCTACGTTAGGGCCTATTTTTACCTTGACTGATAAGTCTCTTCATTAACAATATCACTTTCTTTGAACTATATTTTGTCTCCATGTTTTTATGGTAGTCATCAAATTAGGTTTAATGTCAGTGACATATAGAATAAACAATACAAGTCCCCAAACCGATCCTTGTGGCATCCTCAGTGCTTATACATCTTAATTCTGATGGAACATCATCAATTACAGTACTTGATTTTCGCTCATGAAACCAAGCCTCAGTTGCCCTCTGAGACCTAAAATTCTAATTCTAGGATTATTTGCTTTAAAAATTTAAAAAGCTTCGAAGCAGTATCTATGTATGCGACAGCCATACTGCATAGTCAGAACCAGATTTTGATTGTTTAAGTGGTGAACATTTTTTGCCTTTTATCATTGAATGTAACTCTTTTTTGATTAGATATCTCAAGCTGATTGGTCTGAAATTATATTCATAAGATAAATAACTTTTTAAACATCTGGGAAAAATGAAATATTCCATAATGATTTGAAACAGATAATTCTTTAGGAGATGTAGAAGAAAATCGAATTTGTTTATATGTATTTTCCAAAGAACTTTATTTCGAAGGATTCTAGAAAGTCGTCTGAATTTTCAGAGATGAACACTGAAAGAAAGTAATCACTAAAAAATTTGGGCGCTTCTAGTGGCGGAAATTCTAGTACTAGTTTCATTTTATAATGATATCCTTTTGTCTGACACAGGATTCCTTGTTGCTAGGAGAATAAAAAATCGGTTTTCTTTGCTGCTCTTTGCAAGGGCAGTTTCGAACTCTCCCAATTTACTTTCCTGATAGTTTTATTTCCATCGAGTGATAAAAATATAATTTTGTTTCGCTAATATAAGATTCAAGCGACATTTTAGCCATTTTATACTCGAGATTCATTACCCATTTACCACCACCAAATTTAAGTTGTAAATTGAATTTCTTCTGCCTTCATGTTTGGGTCTGCATTTGCCATCAAAGTGCTTTTTAACTTTTCTCGTACGCATTACTACATCATCAAAAAATATTCCTAAATATCAATACAATCTTGCGGTTTTATCCTTTTTCCTATACCAAAATCCTGAAATGATTAAAATGCTCTCGTGTAAAGTTAACAAAGACGTCTGTAGGATGACAGAAGAAGAAAAACTGTTTTGAAAAGGTTGAACGGGTCGATGGGTGGTATCGTGGGATCCAGCAAGTATAACAATCTAGAAACTATTATGATGACACTAAGATTATGCAGAAAGCGAAGGGAGAATTTGTAGAAATTAGTATCATGGTCAATTTTCTACAGACCACCGAAGATCCACTTGAGGTTAGTCCAAGAGAGCAAAAGAATGCAAGAGAAAAGATCAGAGTGGATTGAAAATTAAATGTGAGCTATACATCAGTTATAGGTAGGCAATGTTACCTTTTATAGTAATTTTATATGTTAAAGTATGCTTATAAATTTTATTCTTAAGCACGTTGACTGAAGTGCTTTCAACCTTTGCGAGGGTAAATTATTCCATATCTGATAATTCTGTACGAAAAGATTTTTGCATTATCGCGGTATTAAATTCTTGTTAGTAATTTCTAGGGACCGCTCGTTGATCTAACTCAAAAAACTCGAAGATATCAAGGCATGAAGATATCGTAAGGGAGAAGTAACCAAAGGATTTGTTGAGGTCAATACTGGGAGGAATACTGTTTAACGAAGGAAAGCTTCAGGTAACATCACTGGATATCAGTTCATAATTACTAGTCAAAATTTGGAAACAGGACATATATAAGGTTATGGTATAAGATTTGGAAACATATATGTGACGTTTTTTTACAAGTTGAAGAGAGAAAGAAAACTGCACGAGGAAGTGGTCAGAAATTGATTTTGTCCGGTATGCAGAGCAGCAGAGAGTTGTGAATCAGGAAGGAGGAAACAACATGGCAAAGTATTTTTTCAGTGTGAGTAGATGAGATATGTTGCGAATTGAGTTTAAAAATATCGAAAATACATGGTTGCGACGGAATGTGATGGTGGAGGTTAAAATCGCCCAAGATGAGGACCGCTGCACAGAGGTTAGAGAAAGCCATGTTTATAATTTCGCGTAACTCAACAAAATAGCTGTCAGCGGTGCGTGCTTGGGTGAGCAGTGTGAGTGCGGGTTTCAGAAGCACTTCAAATGCATTATTGATTAACTCTTAAAAAGATAGATAATGAAAATAAAGGAATGTATGAGATTCTTTTAAGAATTTTAGCAAGACTCCAGGTAAATATAATATTTATTGATTGTTTTTTATAATAGATATATTAAAGATTATCAAAACTTAATACATTTTTTACAAACAATTTCAAGAAACTCTCCTGATAATTTTACACATATTGTCAACAGGGTTTCAGTGATGACCATGACCATGACTATGTTTAGAACCATGGCCTTTGTGGTGATGACCATGATGTCCGTGGTGTTTGTGGTGGCCATGATGTCCTTTGTGTCCGTGGTGGGATTTATGACCCTTGTGGAAATCGTGATGACCACCCTTCTTGAAGAAGCCTTTGTGTCCGTGGTGTTTGTGATGCTTTCCACCCTAAAATATAAGAGTGTACTTCAGTGTGACTTTAAATTGGAGCGCACACAAACATCCATGCAATATCACCTCATTCAAATTTTATTTTTCATACTTTCCATTCTAGTGTAAGTGTGACGTCATTAAATAACTAACCGTTCATACTTTTATAGTTCCCTTTTGCGTTTTACCTATGACCATTTACCTCCTTTTAGTATTATTCTTTCCCGTATCTCTCATGTCATCTAATATTGGATTATGTACCTCATATCAAGGCTTTACTAAATTACTTAATTGAGGCTTTACTAAATTTAGACCCTAAGCATCTTTCCTATTCGCAGTACACTGTAGCTAACTCATCCCCGTTGACAAAAGGAGCAAAAAATTGAATACTTACATGATGCTTTCCTCCTTTGTGATGACCTCCCTTATGACCTTTGAAGTGTTTGTGGAGATGGTCATGATCGTTGTGGTATTTCTTGTGATGTCCGTCATCGTAGTACTTCTTGTGGTGGCCGTGTTCTTCTTTGTGGTACAGATTTTTGAATCCCTGCAAGAAACAGTTGAACCACTCATAATTATATATCAACTTCATATCTTTCGGGGTATTTTGCCATTTTGAAACAACAAAATCCCACTATTGTATTTTACAGGTAGGTACCTAATCTTGTTATGGGTTTATGCCTATTCAAATTAATACGAGTAGTCTGATCTACCAGATTTTCACTTTAATGAACTGACTAAAAGTCTTGAAGTCAAATTCAGAAAAGGAATAACACGTCCCCTGTTTCTTTCTATCAGATCGGACTTTGTGAGGTAATAATTTGAAATCTACTTAACTACATTGAGGGAAACTCTTTTTCCTTCAAGACATTTACAGTAAGGAACATCGTAAAACGGGTTTAAGTTTGAACCCTTGATATTGTCTTTTGTTACTCACGTAGTTGTGGATATGGAGATATGTAACTACCACATCAAACATTTTAGGTTGATATTCTCTATTGTAGAAGTGAACCAAGTCTTCTACATTCCCTTAAGATCTACTGAAATCCTCGATTATATTATTTCTTCGTTCTTATTTTCTCGCTAATAGGAGTTCATGACTCCCATTTTGGGACCAGTTCCTCTCACCAACCATATACTTTAGTGGTTGGTGCAGGACCGTACCTTGTGGTGATGTCCTTTGTGATGGTGTCCTTTAACTCCATGTTTGTGTCCTTTGCTTCCCTTGTATCCTTTATGGTGACCCGCGAAGTGGTGATCCTTGTGGTGGTGACCTTTATGGTGTTTTCCGCCATCGTCATGGAAACCCTAAATTCGAGGAAAAGAGTTTTTAATGGAAAATTATTTTCCCTGTCTTTTACTATTTCTTTCTATCTCTTTACTTCCAATATTATGGAAATTGAATTTTATAATTTTTACTCTTCTGTTATTTTATAATAAATTTAATCTTTTAAAAGGTATTTTTCTAGTTTAAGAAAATAGTACTCATATCATCATCACTAGATCTTTCATTTCAAAATTTGCTATGTTAAAAGTACCCAATATCAGTTAATTTATTATTCTTTGGCTACTTTCTTATAATCGGCCTCAGATATGAAACTACTAGAAACTCTACATAGCGAAATAATGATTGTTCTCGATAATATTATTAATATAAATAGAATTAACCTTCTTGAAGTGCTTTCCAAAGTGGCCATGTTTGTGGTGCTTGTGTCCATGCTTGCCATGGAATCCTTTATGACCTTTATGACCGTGTTTGTGATGATGACCTCCCTTGTGGCCCTTGTGATGCCCATAGTGTTTATGGTGACCTGTGGAGGAATTTTATTTAAAAATAAGAATCTGAATTATTCAAAAGACAATTGGCGCTTCAAAGCAGATTTAAGAAGAAAGCCTCAAAATTAAGATGAATCTCAAAATAGAAGGAAAGTGTTTACAGCAAAACCTTGACAACTTCATTGTTAGGCGCGTCCAATAACATCATAGCTATTCGGCCGATTTTAACGAAATTTGAAACCCTTATGTTATTTTACATTCTCTTTAGAATCATTTAATAACCAAAATCCTTCCAAGTTTAGCCCGGGAATTATATTTTCTGGCAAAAACATCATAACTATTCGGCTGATTCTAACGGAATTTGAAACCCTTATGTTGTTTGACATTTTCCTTCGAATGATATAATTACCAAAGTGCTCCCAAGGTTAGTCCTGCAATTATTAAAAGGAAACTATCTTTATTCAACTACTTCCACTAATCTTTATTTCAAACAAGTAAAACAGTTGTAAAAGGATTCGAAAAAGTTCTAAATAGGAACTTAAAAAAAGGGAAGGATTCTTTTTAGGGATGGAAATGCAGCACCCTCAAAAGGATTCTGGCACCGCATATTAAATTTGAATGAAGTCATATTTTAGGGAATTTACAACCTCAAAATTGAAATAAACAACGGGGGGCCTAAAAGTTACTTCACATTTTAAAAAATGAATAAATGACACAAAAACTAATTAAGTTATAAAAGTTACAAGCAGGAAAAGGAAATAAGTGGATTTTTGTTTCAATATCTGAGACTCTTCAGGTTTCATTAAAATTTAAAGTTAAAATGAGTTATCGAAAAATCATAATAACCACATTGAAAACGAAAAGCGTTAATTGTTTTGTTTTTCGATTCGTCTCGATTTATGAGCGGATAAAGGTATTTCCATCCCAAGTTGCGTCGAGTTCGTATCGTGAAAATGGATGAAGATAAGAAATAACTCATCTCCTATTAGGACACGGCAAGGGCAATTGATCCTACCTCCTGCACTTTGCTCCAGGGGATGGCTGACCACCACAGACGTTTGTTGACTCTCTGCATGACTCAGCAAATCGCCCGAAACGAGGTTCCCCACTGTGAGTGCGTCATCCTCCCGCTCCTTGGCAGCGACGTTGAGCTGCAGGGAGGTCAGTGCCGCTCCACACAACAGTAGCCACCATGACAGCTGCCAGGGCAAAGACGAGGGGGGGGGGAGAATTAAAGGAATAAAGTTATTAGAATGATGATTCGAAAGAACAACCAAAACAGGAGAAGAAAAGGAAATTAAAGAAAATGGGAGGAGAAAAATAAGAAATATAAGAAACAAAGGGGAGAAGAATAAGAAATATGAGAGGCAGAGGGGAGAAGAATAGGAAATATTAGAAACAGAGAAAAGAAGAAGTAAAACAAACCCGTTTAACACAAACGCCAAGGAAGAACTCAAATTACGAACTCGTAAACTCATTCTCATTTTAGAGCGTCGCCACGCTTCTATTAACGAAGCAAGGGGGCGTCGTCATCTTACCAGGTTCTACAATGGGCAATTAATTTATACTTTTACACATTTGTACTTTTTGGCTACGAACTTTCTTATCAAGGATTAAAATACTCCATGAGTTTTTTTTCCATATTGCATTCTTTCCTTTTTTCTACTTTCTGTCCTACATTCCTCCTTTGGTCACATGATGAGCATTCCCTCGTTGGCTTACTCCGTTTTCATTTGTTTCTAAATGATCGATTATAGTGGAACGGCCGTGTAGACAGAGCAAAAAATAAAGGTGAAATGAGAGGAAGTTTGATAAAAAAATAATGACGAAAAAGAACTTGTTAATAAAGACGAAGCAAAAAAAAAAAGATCGGTACAGAAACTAGAAACTTATTTACATTGAATACTTGAAGTTCAAACACAAAATTGCCTTGCTCGTTTTTTACTTCTCTTTATGTTAGGTCACACGGAACGTTTCTGCCGTTTCAGATAAATAAATAAAAATATTCTAAATAAATCTAATTAATTATATCGTTACGATTTTGTTCTCCAGTTTTGCACCATTTTAATGACTTAAAATAAAGAAACAAAATTTTGAAAAAATAAAATGGCTATGCAAAAGATTTCGAGCGAACAATGCATCGTTCCCTATTGAGCGAACAATGCAACACTCTATAATGAGTGACAAATGACCAAACAACGCACTACTACCTAATTACCAACAAATGAGCGAACAACGCCCGCTTGCTTTTGAGCGACAAATGAGCAAGCAATGCCCGCTTCCTAATGAACGACAAATGAGCGAACAACGTACCGCTTCCAAATGAGAGACAAATGAGCACGAAGGTAGCTTAGTCGGTAATCGCTATAAGTTTAACAAGTTCTAACCTGCTCGTTCCTATAAAAAATTATTATTATTTCCTTTACTTCGCTAGAATAGTCCTAGTTTTTAGACTAACTAGGTTAGGCTAGTCCTAATTTATTAGTTCAAAATAATTTGCAGAATAATCATAATATTTTAAGGATTTCTGTTTCCTTTTCTCAAATCAACAAAATGGTGAAAGTTCTAGAACAAAATGTGATTGATTTGATTTATTTAAAATATTTTTTTTATTTCTATAAAGCAGACGAACTTTCTGGAGGACCCAATAGTTGTCTTTTTCAGTTATAAAGAAAATATTAAGCCCTTTTTCCACTGATTTGTGTCGTCTTCAAACTTGTCAATTTCGGCCCTATCTATTTATTGGTCATTTCATGAACTACATCATAAAAAACCCAATTAAAAGTAGTTACGCTTTAATGAATATAACGTTTGAAAATAAACACATTCTTCATTTAAAAGTTGATATTTGAAAATATATACCTATAACTAGCTAATGTAGTCTTGAACACCTGTACAAATTGTTAGGAATCTAGAAACTCACCTTGGATAAAGCCCACATTATGAACGAGCAAAAGAGATAGTTCGTTCTAAGTGCTTGCTTGTTGGCTCACTTATGCTGCTTATGTGAAGATTTCGGCTTATTTATACTCAAATCCGAGACATGAATCGCATCTTCTCAGTTCCATCAAGTGATGGCGTGAATGCATATGCAATTCGTCTCCCCGTCCCCTCCAGACAATGAATGAGAATCAACCCCCGCTCTTCCGTAACACCGTTACAATACCCTCAAACCTACACCAAACATTATTTAGTCACGTTAACAACACAATTTAAAGTAAAAAAATGTTTTAGAATTTGACTTAAAATGTTTTCAAATACTTCAAAGAGCCGTTTGCACCTTACCCCCCAACAAAAGCCACTCCTACTCACATGCACCCACACTTTAACAACCTTGCAAATAGGCATGTAATTAATTTCTGACCTAGATAAAGAACAATCGTGAGCTTTTAACTTGTTTGTAATCCCATTAGAGAGAAAATGAAAAGAAGACAAAAAAACATGGAGAATTCTTGAGTTATAACAAAATTCTCTCTGAAGTACGTTGTGGCCATGAATGAATGACAATCGAGGAAGTGTGGAGTAAGAGTTGTGGTCGGGGTAAAAGTATAAATGTTGGGGAAAGATACCAAGCATGAATGGCATTTTTTGTTATGATGTAAATATACTTTAAATTTTCAAAGAAATGGTAATATTTTTATGTGAATCCTATAATTCTTTCTCTACAGATAGAGCCAAAAGTCTCTGGACGACTACGATTGTGTTGTTTTTTCAATTATCCTTAAGTTTTGCGCTCTTCTCTCTCACAATGCTGGTTGAGCCACCACAGTTCTGATTGTCCTTTACGACTGGCGTTTAAGGACTAAGAGCGCCAAAAGTTTCTTACCAAGCTCATCGCAGATTCCGTTGGTATTATAGTAACGGACAGCTAGTAGTCACTTGGTGTATGTATGCTTACAAGTTGCACATATTTCTGATTAGTGCAAGAAAGAGGAAAAATTAGTAATGTGAAGCAGAGCTCGCTCACTCAGGATGGTAAAAATGAAAATGTTTGAGACATAAAATATAATAGTAAGGAACCATGGATGCAAGAACTGCCGTAGCAAACGTCACAACCTTGAATGTTGTGTTAAAGAATGCTGCCTAAGTCTCTAACAAAGCCATATAAAGTGTAATAGTACTCAATATATGAGTATATAATATTATAAAGCAAAACATAGTAACAATAATAATACTAATCGAAGGATATCCGACGTCTCTCGGTTTCAATTTGCTACCATTCATAGGTTAGGTTATTTAATTGTGTTGGTTTTATTGGATGTTTCTCATGGGAGCTCTTTGACGAGGGATGAAAGCTAGGACAGATTCAAAATGTGCTATGTTAAAAGTACCAAACATCAGTTAATTTAATATTCTTTGGGTACTTTTTTTTTAATCACAGCCGACCCTTACATATGAAAATACTAGAAATTCTACATAGCGAAATAATGATTTTATTACTAGAAATCAAACAACCTCCCGTCGCAGGTTGTTTGATTCCATTAAGGTGTTGGTTTTATCTAATAATTGCGATGTTTGGTGCGTGAAGGTCAAATTGGTTAGATGAGTTGATTTTATTTGATGATTGTGATCTAAGCTGATTGTTGTTTAAGTGCATTGGTTAAATCTGGTGAATGTTATCTGTGTATAACGAGTGCTATAAGAAAAATCACGTTTGTTTAGATGTATTAGTTTTATATGATGATTTTGATTTGAGTTGCTTGACGTGAGATGAAGGTCAAGTCAGGTTATTTATATACATATGTTAGTTTTATTTAATAAGTGTGATGTATGTAAGCTGGTGGACGTAAGAGGAACGTAATGTCAGGTTGTTAGTCAAATTTACCTTAGAATTATCATATAAACTGTTTAACCTATGATGAAGGTTAGATCAGATTGTTTAGATGTGTTACTTTTATTTGATACCACTCATAAGTACCCGCCGTTGCCAGGGATAAAAAGTCCTGTCGTAAATAAATTCAGATGCCAATTATTTTAAATTCTTATATTGTGGCATAAAAATATCTTTACTTACTGATTATTATTACTATTTGTATTAAATGAAACAAGATACGGGAGAGTTGCGGACTCTCCCTATGATATATCAAATAATATATTTACAATAATTAAACGTTTCACACCGTGCGCCCTGCAGTTTACGCGCACGCGTGAAATACCGTTGAAACCTTGTATTTTGACCAACAGGTGGCACCACTTTTGCCAAATCTGAGTAGCCTATGTCACTTTCCGGGTCAGTTACCCCCAATGGTGACCTTTGTTGGTCTTCAAGGTCACTCTAAGTGGCCTTCTATAGCGGTCACATATACATACATACAAACAGACAGACTTTCGTAAATATATATTAGATTGTGATGTGATCTATTTGACGTTGGGGTGAAATTAAGGGCAGGTCGTTTAGTTATGCTGGATTTGTTTGATGATTGTAATGTGAGCAGTTTGACTAGGGATGAAGTTAATTTCACGTTGCTTGATTTCTTTAAGGTGTTGAAGCTGTTTTGCGTGGGATGAAGTTAAGATCAGGTTGTTAAGTTGTAGTGGCTTTATTTGATGATAGTGAGCTTTTAAATTAATGTCAGGTCGTTTTGTTTACTTGGTTCTACTTGATGAATATAAGTTGTTTGGCGGTTAGGAAAGTAAGAACAGATTGTTCTATGTTTTTCTTTATTTGATGATTGTAAGTTCTTTGAAGTGTGACGAAGTTTAGGTCAAGTTGTTTGCATTTGCTGATTTTTTATGATATCTGTTTTTTTGTTATTACCAAAATTTTATTTGATGGTTACGACTTATTATTTGTTTATTTTTCCTTTTGATTTCCGTATTCTTCTTTGCCCCTTCCCTTGTCCTCACTAACCGTCATAGCCTCCTTGATCACTTCTATTTACCTCCCGAAAATATCCTACCCCTGCGGCGTAAGGTGGATAAGGGAGTCATTTTGAGGGAGTTCCTGAGAGTATAACGAAAATGACCAAGCAAGAAGATAAAGGACTAAATTTTCACACCTACGAGAGATTACTGATCTTGAAACGCCTTTTTTAATTACAAAAATTAAACTCAATATTGTTTAAGTCTTAAATATACCGGAAATAATTAATGGAAAATAGAATGTTGACTAAATTATTGAAGAACTGTATAATGGAGTGGAACTAACACTTAAATTGTGAAAGTGTCTGTTCACGAAATTGGTAAAAAATGAGGTAAATAAGTAAGACCGGATTCTGAAAAGAAAGATAGAAAGAAAGAAAAAAATGAATGAAAAAAACATAAAAAACAGGGAGCGATACAGACATAAATCCACACTATCGTCTGGAAATGTGTAAATTTCAGCGATTCGGTGCTTGGCTGTGTGGTGTCTCAATCGACATTGTCGAAATATCCCCCACTAACGATAAATGTTCGGTTCCATTCGTCACCATCTCCTGACACAGGCGCAACAAGTGGAGAGATAAATAAATGTTAAAAAAAAAATTATGTATTGCGAAAAATTATAATAATTATTCGTGTCTTGAATCGCGTAATGTAAGGTGACAATGGAAATTCCTCTGTTATTGAAGAATTATAAATCTATTTTTGGAATTTCCTTAGTTTATAGCTATTTCCCTCCCCAACGACCGAATTTCCCAGTCTGCAATGCCTTCACTTTCAGTCAATCGTCTGGCGGGACTTTCCTGCACAACAAGGTCATGTTTGTCTCTTACTTTGTGCCATTTTTTTCGTTGGAGATTTTATCAAATATTTCCACGTTCACGGATGAACAAGATTATTAGGGTAGTATGTAGAATTAGCTATGTCTTTTCCATTCACTTGCCATTTCCATTAGTTGTTTTCTGTTTTGCCTAGAGTATTAGAAATTAGCTTCGCCCGTTCTATTCTCTTGAAATTTCTATTACATATTTTGACTTAGTTTAGAATACTAGAACTTAGCTTCGCATTTTCTATTTTAGTGTCATTTCCAGAAGTAGTTTTATATTTTGACTAGAGTTTCAGAAACTAGCTTCGTTATTTCTAGCCAATTTCCATTTATATTAGTTGTTTTCTGTTTTTTCTATGATAGTAGAACTTCACTTCTCCCTTTCTCTGCTCTTGCCATTTGCAGTAGTTGTTTTATTATTTGCTTATAGTAATATAACTTAGCTTTGCCCTTTGGCATTTGTATTAATAGTTTCCATTTTGTCTAGAGTATAAGAACGTAGCTTTGCTCATTCCATTCTCTTGCCATTTCAATTAGTTGATTTCTTTTTTGTCTAGAAAAGTAGAGCTTTGCTTCCCGCCTTCTATTCTCTTGCCATTCTCATTGGTTGTTTTCTATTTTCTTTAGTGTAATAGAACTTAATTTTGCCCTTTCTATACTCTTAATATTTTCATTAGTTTTCTTTTTGGTATAGAGTAATAAAACTTAGATTTATTCTTTTTATTATCATGCGCTCTCAGTTAGTTGTTTTCCTTTTTTTCCCTACAGTATTAGAACTTAAATTTGACCTTTATATTCTCTTCCCATTTCCACTAATTGCTTTATTTTTTCAAGATTAGTAGAGCTTATCTTGGCACTTTCTATTCTCTTGCCCTTCTGAATAGTTATTTTGTTTTTTCTTTTAGAATAGTAGAACTTATCTTCGTCCTTTCTATCTTCTTGCCATTTCTATCAGTTATATTCTTTTTTGTCTAGAGTAGTATAACTTTGCTTCATCTTTTCTATTATCTTACCAATTTCATTAGTTATTTTTTTTTTGTATAAAAAGATAGAAATTATCTTATTTTCGTTTATTATCTTCCTATTTTCATTAGTTCTTTTATACTTTGTCTCTAGCATTAGAAATTAGCTTTGCCATCTTCAGTAATTTGTGAACATTTGTCTAGAGTGGTAGAAATTAGCTTTGCTCTTTCTTTAGGTTGTTTTCATTTTGTCTCGACAGTATAAATTTGCTTCGCTCTTTCTATTATCTTGCAATAACCTTCAGTTTCTTTATTTTGGTCTAGAGTATTAGAGCTTAGCTTCACTCTTTCTAGCTTTGCCATTTCCATATTTCATTTTCATTTTTGTCTAGAGGGTATAGCTAATCTTCGCCTTTTTTAATATCTCACTATTTCCATTCATTGTTTTCTTTTGTCTAGAATATTAGATCTTAGATCGCACTTTCTATTCTCCTGCCATTGCTATTAGTTGATTCTTTTTTGTCTAGAGAAGTATAACTTAGCTCCACCCTTACTATTATCTTGCCTTTTCCATTATTTTTTTAATATTTGTTTTTCTTTTTTATATAGACCCCTGTAGCTTAATTTCGTCATTTGTTTTCTCTTCCGATTTTCATTAGTTACTTTCGTTTTGTCTTGAGTACTAAACTTAGCTTTTTCCTCCCTATAATGTCGTAATTTCTATTGGTTGTTTTTTTATAGATTTGTCAAACCTAAATTTGCTCTTTTCATTATCAGGCCATTTCCATTAGTTGTTTTCATTTTAGTCTCGAGTAGTAGAAATTAGCTTCGCCTTTTCTATCCTCTTGACATTTCGATTAGTTTTCTTTTTTGCTGGAATGGTATAATTCGCTTCGCCCTTTTCAATATCATGTAATTTCCATTAGTTGTTTTTTGGTTATAATAGTAGAAGATAGTTTAGTCCTTTGTATTATTTTGCCGTTACTATTATTAGTTGTGAATTTATCTTGAGTAATAGAAGTTAGACTCATCTCTTTTATTCGTTTTAATTTCAATAGGTTATTTGTTTTTTTTATTTTCTCACTATTTTTCTATTAGTTATTTTTTGTCCAGAGTAGAAGAATCTAGCTGTTTTCTCTAAAGTAGTAGAACTTATCTTCGCTCTTTCTATTCTCTTGCCATTTTCATTAATTGTATTATTTTTGGTAAGAGTAGTATAAGTTAGCCGCCCTTTCTATTTTCTTTCAATCTCCTTAGTTGTTTTCTTGTATTTTCCAGAGAATTAGAACTTTGCTTCGCCCTTTCTAATATCTTGTCATTTCCAAATGTTTTTCGTATGTTTAATTTATGGTAGTAGAACTTAAATTTGACTTTTTCTTCTCCTGCCATTTACATTAGTTTTTTTATCTAGACTAGTAGAATTCATCTTTGCCATTTTTATAATCTTACCATTTCCATTACTTGTTTTTTTATCAGAATTAGTAGAAATTACCTTACACCTTTCAATTATCATGCCATTTTAATAATTTATTTTCGTTTTTTTTCTAGATTATATAAATTAGCTTTGCTTTTTCTCTTCTCTTGCAATTTACATTAGTACTTTTATTTTTTGTCTAAATCGTAGAACTTAGCTTCCCCATTTCTATTCTCATGCTATTTATTATAATTAGTTTCTTCTATCTAGAATAGTAGAATTTAGATTTGCAGTTTTCTATTTTCTTGCAAATTTGTTTAGTTGTTTTCTTTTTGTCTAGTGAAGTAGAAATTAGCTTATCTTCTCTTGCCATTTCTATTAGTTGTTTTCTTTCTTCTCTATATATTAGAACTTAGCTTCACGTTTACTCTTCTCTTGCCACCTTCATTTGTTGTTTTCGTTGTTTTTCTATTAGTTATTTTTCTTGCTATTTCCCTTAGTTGTTTTATAGAGTTGTATAACATAGATTCGACTTATCTTTTTTCTTTCAATTTCAATGAGTTGTTATCTTTTTTGTCTTGAGTTGTAGAAGTTAGCTTCTTCCTTTCTATTCCCTTGCCATTTCGATTAATTGTTTTATTTTGTCTGAAAAAGTAAACTTATATTTGCTCTTCCTATTTTCTCTCCATTTCCATTAGTTGTTTTCTTTTATGTCTATTTTATTAGATGCCCCCTTCCCTTTCTATTATATTGGCAATTTCATTATGTCCTTTCTGTAGAGTGTAGAGAGGTAGAACTTAGCTTCTCCCTTTCTATTATATTTCCATTTCCATTAGTTGTTTATAGTTTTGTAGAAGGTAGCTTCGCCCTTTCTATTCTGTTCCTTTTCCATTAGTTGTAATTTTTGTATAAAGTAGTAGATCTTATCTTCGCCCATTCTATTCTTTTTCTACTTCCATTAGTTGTTTTTTTATTAGAGTATTAGAAGTTAGTTTTGCCCTTACTATATTATCTTCCACTTTATATAAGTTGTTTTCTAATTTGTCTAAATTAGTTAAGACTTATGAACTTCTCAACTTCCTTTCAAATCTTTTGCCATTTACATTAGTTGCTTATTTTTTGTCTAAACTTTGACGGAATGTGAAGCAGATCTACATCACCTAGAAAAATCGCTTAGTTTTCTGTCAAGACCGAGTCAGAATGCATCACCAGCGTTTGTTTTTCATACGTACATTTTTCTGTTCATGGGGAACTCCTGATTAGCTCTCTTTCAAAGGCACTGTTTCTCTTGAATTGCTAGTGTCACTACTGGTTATGACACTAAAATATGAATATAATTTTTTTGTACGTTATTTACGAATGTAACCTATATTTTATAGTATTTGAATAAAAGACTGTATTACGTATATATACTATAAAATTAACTTTACTTATCATAGTAGGTAAACTTAATTTTTATATGATGCATTAAGGCATCATCTTTGGCAGAGTTGCGTATTAGTAGATTTTTGGTACATGATATTATTCATATAGGTTATTATTTCATTTACTTTTTTCAAAAAGAATTATTGAATTTTTTATTGTTTATTACATTTTCCTTTTATTTGCAGTTTATAAAATTAATGAAATTTCTAATGAAATTTCTTCATTGCAGATGTCCATAAAGATGTCCAGACAACGTGTAGCAGAAATTTACATTATGGAGATATAGGCGAGTATCTTTTCGATGATTTACCAGAAAAGAAACCGTTAGTTTATGCGACAGTGACTCAAATGCAGATAATATAGAAACTCAGCAAGAACTTTTGTAGAACAGAGAAACGATAAGCTTGGTAAATAAATTGATTTTCTTAAGAAAATACTGTATTTGGCAATACAAGATACACATAAGAGTAATATGTTCATCCAATCTTTTATTTCACAGTATCTTGTGTAGCATATACCAAGAGTAAGGGTATTTTGGATCTCTCAGATATGAGAAAGTTCACCTATGAAATAAACTGATAATCTAAAGAAAAGATGGTTCAGAATATTTACTCACTTTGTAGATGTTTCTGGTGCCAACAGCTTTATTATCCATAGCTATTATTTCCAAGTACAAATCTCACTCATGAAGATTTTAGGTGCTTAATGATTCAAGTGAAAAAGTGAAAAGCCCAATGTTCTTGATGCCAGAAAAAAAGCAGTTCAATAATGATATATGAAAGGAAATTAGGCAAGGTGAATAAGCATATCTACCATTAAAAATAGCAACTCGCAGGTGTAAGTTTGGTACTATAAAAGCAGAGTCGCATCAAATTTAGTGGCTTTTTGAAACATATGAGGTACCTTCGTGCTTCTAGGTGAAAGAAACTTTTTCAAAGCTTTCATTTGCAAAATAAAAAAGGCCTAAGAAAAATGGCATTCGAAAAACGCAGACCTTTGTCAAAAATGGGACAGGCGTTTAGTTTACTAACAAATTCTAATAAATGCTTCTTGGGTGAGACCCTTACCCCCTGCAGATTTTAGTAAAATTTATTCATAGCTCTTTACATAAAGTTAATTTATTATAAAGCCTGTTATTTAATAAATAGTTAAGCAGTTATAAAATTGTTATAAATCGATTTTTTATTTTATAGATACAATTTTTGTTGAGTATATGCGTTACTCTGAAGTTAATCATCTATTCAAAACTTTTCCTTGTAATGATTATATATATATGCAAATTTTGTTGAAGACTATTGTGTATTTTGCCTTAATTAATTTCTTTCTCAACTTTCTTTTCTTCTAAATATCTTTTTTATTCCATCTTAAATGAATGTGTTTGGTAAAAACCAAACTAAATTGCTGAGCTTTCGATCTTATTCGATCGAAGATGATCGAATAAGATCGAATAAGATCAAAAGCTCAGAAATTTAGTTTGGTTTTTACCAAACACATTCATTTAAAATTTAAAAGATAGTTAGAAGAGGAGAAAGTTGCAAATGAAATTAATTAAGGCAAAATACACAATGGTGTTTAACAAAATTTGTATTCAAGAAAGACTGCTACCCAACTACACTAATATATATATATATATATATATATATATATATATATATATATATATATATATATATATATATATATATATATATATACTAGGTGTTCCAAAACTAATGGTACATACTTTGATAGTAGGTATAAAAAAATCAAAAGAACGACTTTTATAAGAATAAGTAAATGTCCCAAAATCTTAAAGTTGAGTATGGTATAACTAACTCTGCTGGGGCCAGTCCCCAGAGTAGTAGGTGAGAGAAACACATTTGAGTACATACTTTATTATGGTATTGGAATTACAATAGGTGTTCGAAATGTCCTCTCTCTACGTCACAGCAGGTCTGGCCCTTACGCAGAAACGTTTCCCGAACACGATCAAACACTCGTGGATTATCCGCAATGAGTCCTGCAGCGTCCACTATCCTTCCAACAAGATCCATCTATGTCTCCACTGGGGTTTCATAAATTAAACTCTTTATATGGCCCCACAGGTAGAAGTCCAATGGTGGCATATCCGGAGACCGCGCTGGTCATGGCACTGGCCCAAAGCGTCCTATTCATCTGTTGAGAAAAGTACGGTCTAGATATTGTTGCACATTCCTTGAGCCATGTGCTGGAGCGCCGTCATGTTGGAGCCACATTTAACGTCGAATACCCAAAAGCACATCGTCCAGAAGGTCAGGCAATACCTCCCGTAGAAATGCAATGGAATCACACAGGTCCCAACCAAATTGGTACCAATAATACCATCCCACTCATTAACACAGAACCGGTGTTGGTGATGGCTCTGATGCACAGCGTGAAGGTTTTCATTCTGCCATACGTTTAGGTTGTGTGTGTTAAACACACCACCGCACGTAAAAGTAGCTTCATCAGTGAAGAGCACATACTTTGGAAACTCATTATCTTCCATGGTCTTATTCATAAACCAACGTGCAAACGGTTGCTGAGGGTTAAAGTCGGCGGGAAGGAGCTCTTGCACTCTCTGGAAATGGTACAGGTAGAGGCTGTTATAGTGGAGTGTTTGCCATACTATTGAGTGATAACGCATTCCAAGTGCATTTGCCGCCGCTTAAGTGCTTGTACGTGAATTTGTATTAAAATGTTGTAGTATCCGATCTTCGTTCTCAGCGCTAACTCGTCTACAACAACAACTTACTTCTTTTCTGTTTACCGGAAAACTGCCAGTGTCTCGCAGCCGTTGACGCACCCTGGTGAAAACGCGATGATCAGGCAAATGACGGTTGGGAAAACGCTCTGCATACAATCGAGCAGTCAATCTAACATTGCCATTCACCGAACCATATGCCATGTACATATCTGCCACTTCAGAATTTGTTAAGCGATTCATATTGTCGGAACTATTTTACAATATTCACTGATAGCAGACGACCATTAAATTAAACAACTGTTGCAATATTTGCGGATGTAGGATAATGCCGAACGTAAGAAATATCCCTAGAGACCTCCAATCTTTACTATTCGATATCTCGAAAACGATACTTATTTGGACTTTTACTTATTCCTGTAAAAGTCGTTCTTTTGTGTTTTTATACCTACTGTCAAATTATGTACCATTAGCTTTCAAACATCCGGTGTATATATATATATATATATATATATATATATATATATATATATATAGAGAGAGAGAGAGAGAGAGAGAGAGAGAGAGATATTCATGTTCCTAAAGTTGCACATAGGCCTCTCTTTGTTCATTAATCTCATCTTTAACCAATATTTATTTGTCCTCTAACACCAATATTTCTGCTTTTCAACTCCCTTATCTCTCCCTCTCGTTGGTGTCAGGTTTTTTAGATACGACCTCCCTCTCTCTCTCTCTCACTCCCTCTCTCTCCTTTCTCTTTCTCGCTCTCTGTCTCCTGGTCTTGCTCACTTTCTCTACACATATAAACAAGACACATTATGCTCATGAACTCAGATCAGCGTTACTAACAGTCGAGGACACACTTCTTCATCGTTATTATCCATCCACTTCGGTTGATATGATTCATCAAGCTCTAGCCTTTCATTATAAAAATCTCAAACTTCGAAATAAAGTTATTTATATCAAGTCGTTTATAAAAATCAAAATACGAACTTATTTGGTCGGATATCCTCAAGAACGAACTCGAATCCTGTAGGAGAGGTGGAATGTTGTTCCAACCCAGAAATGTTGACCATGCCACAATCAATCAAATTATCAACCAACTAACCCCTCTCGCTACAAGTGGTGACCCTGGAGTGACTTCAAACAACTCATGTGACCTCGAAGGGCAAGCAAGGACACAGTCGACGTCAGCAAGGCACCTTTTTCGAAAATGGACAACGCCGATAATTCCACTGCGGTAAGCAGAATTTCTGTCACCTCCCTACTATAGTTCCAAAGCTCTTCCCCTCAATCCTGGTTTGCCCAAATTTATTTGTTATTCAATATCGACCGCATTACCAGTGATGTGCATAAGCTAAAATCACTTATAAGGGCACTTCCCTATACGGCGATAGATGGCATTTCACCTCACTTAAAGAACCCTGCTACCTTCTCTTACCTTTCTCTCCGGAACGCTATCCTCAAAAAATATACCCCAACCAAAACCTAAAAAATAGAAATGGTAACCCAGGTATCCGCACTGCCCCATCTTGCACCGGATGAGCTATTGCGGAGATTACGTGAAACTCTGGGAGACAATAGGAATCACAAATTTCTTCGGGAATCCTTTCTCCGACGGCTCCCACCCCACATTCAAGAGGCCCTCGAGATTCTGGCCCTTGATACCCCCCTTGCCAACTTGCGTCCGCGACCACTCGTGCCCTCAATCGTAGTTCGCAGGTACGAGTAACGGCCATTGCCAAGGCCCCCTCCCCACCTCCCAGACTTTCAGTCACAAATGGAAGCAGCATTGCCCCTATAAAAGGGAATTGGAAAACCTCTCCCGCTGAATAGCATCCTTATTACAATGTAGAGACCCATCAAGAGGACGATCACCATCGCGCTCGCACAGTTCTCCTGCTCGCCCTCACACCGACTCGAATTACTCTCGCAACTCTCCTACACTTGTAAATGGTATTTCTTGGTTTTACAGGAATCTCGGTCCAATGGCACGGATTTTCCCAGGCAGCTGTGATGGAAGATATTGCGTCATTGTGTGCTCCCCACCCTTGTTTATATGTCACTGATACCATAATGGGTAAGAGATTTTTGGTTGATATTGGTTATATAATTAGCATTCTGCCCGCTACCCTAGTGCAAAAACAGAAAGACGAAGAATCGCATATGCCCCTCACCACACCTTCTTGCACCCATATTAGTACATTTTGCACCCAAACTTTAAACCTCTCACTAGGACTTAGAGGCACACTAGACTTAGACTTCCTGGCACACTAAATTCTTTTAGTTAATTTAAGGAAATCATGTTTAGTTGATGGTACCACGAATTTATCCCTTCAAGCAATAAAGAAAAGTTCAATTCTTTCCACCCTTTCATTTATTTCCAATGATTCCCCGATAAACCAATTACTAAACAAATATAGTGCTATTTATAAATCAAGTAATGAACGTGTTAATCCTCAAACCAGGTATAGCGTCGTTCCTCCTCATTTCATCATTTCATTCTCACGGACGGCCCCCCGGTTGCTGAGAGGCCAAGACGCCTTTCTCCAAAAATTTTAAAGGTTGTCAAGGACAGTCTATAGACTATGCTGTCAGAAGATATAATTAGACCAAACAAATCACCCTTTTCTTCGCCAATTCATCTTGCTAAACATCAGATAACAGCTATCGCATTACTTGTGACTATAGGCGACTTATTCTGTGACTGTTAGAGACAAATATCCCTTATCTTATTTTACAGACTTGACGGCAAAAGTCCAAAATTGTACTAAATTCTCTAAATTTGACCTTAAGGATGCATTTTTTTCAAATCCTTGTAGACCCTGCATCTAATAAGAAGACGGCTATGACGACCCCTCTCAGGCTTTATGAATATTTGGCCTTATCCATGGAATAGTAAACTCATCACAAACATTTCAAAGGTATATCATTCATGTTTTAGGTGATTTGGATTTCATTTTCTGATATGTAGACGACTTGCTCATAGCCAGTGAACACGAAACTCAACATTTGCAAAATCTTGACAGTTCCTTCGAACATGAGATTCACACGGGTTACAGATAAACCTTGCAAAGTTTATCTTTTCGGTAGACACGATCGACTTTCTTGGCTATCGAGTTGGATCACAAGGCAAATATTCTCAAAAGGATAAAATCACTGCCCTAAAAGATTATCCTGTCCCCATAACGCTACACGAGTTGCAGAGATTCATGGGTTTGGTGAATTTCTTACGGTGGTTCATTCGAAAAGCATCCATAATCTTGATTCTACTCACGAAATTATTGAAAGGTGCCGATAAACGCTACCCCAATTCAATTTTAAAATGGGACAACCAAGCACAGGAGGCATTTGCTGCCATAAAACGGGATATCATCAGTGCCACCCTGTTGGCACATCTAAAGCGAAAATGCCTATTACGTCTCATTACTGACGCCTCTAATCTTGGCCTTGGTGCCGTCCTTCAACAGTTTAATGGAAATAAACTAAAGATAAACTTTCTTGGTCATGAATTAAAACATAATACATTCACTAAGGAAATGACCGCAATTCATCTTGCAATCAAGCACATTCAACATTTACTTGAAGGGACAAGTTTTCTCCTGCTCACAGATTGTAAGGCCATGATTGGTGCCCATAAAATCCCTCAAAACACGACACTCTCCTAAAGAATTCATTTCACAATACATAAATGACATTAGTCATATTGCAGGGAAAGATAATCCTACTGATAACCTCTCTAGAGCCCCCGTCATCGATTGCAACATGCAATCTGCTACACATACACAAACATCGGCATATCAAAATAGCACTCTAGATCCTTCATGCCATACAATACATTCATTTGTTCCTTCCTCTTCTATTATTGATTATACAGCATTTGCAAGATCCCAATCAACATATCTGCAACTTGCTGAACTACAAGACGATGATAGTATATCCTTTAAATTTTACAAAGTAGCACTCCCATTCTCTTCTTACTCACTCATTTGCGATTTATCCAAAGATTTTGTGAGGGCCTTATCTTACTTCTAGTTTTCGCAAAATAATCTTTGATTTTCATCATAATCTTAGCCATTTAGATACTAGAGCCACTCTCAAATCGATTTCAAACCGATTTGTCTGGAGGGGAATAAGACAAGATATTCTATCTTGGGATCGTAATTGCCTTTTATCTCAGAGGGCTAAATTGCAACGACACACAAAGCCACCTTACCCACAATTTACTGCACCAGAGCATAGATTTTACACCATTCATGTGGATTTACTCAGTGGTTTTCCTGCAATTCAAAAAGGCTACAAGTATCTTCTCACAGTTTTATGCCGTTTTTTCAAAATGGGTTGAGGCATATCCATTAAAGGACATGATAAATATCTCAAATTGCGAAATAAAGTTATTTATATAAGGTCGTTTATAAAAATCCAAATACGAAATTATTTGGTCGGACATCCTCAAGAACGAACTCGAATCATGTAGCAAAGGTGGAATGTTGTTCTAACCCGGAACTGGTTGAACCAATCCTCTCACTACATATATATGTGTGTATTTTACATTTAGTAGAGTTTTTTTAATATTTGTGAATTAATTTTAAAATTAAAAGTAAAGAAGTTTTTCTCTCATTCCATAAACGTGATGCATTTATGCGTTACCACTAAATCTGTCAAGTGATACAATAATGCATCGCCTCTGTTTAGTGATTTAATATTGTCTTTGAACAAAAAAACTTCGAGAACTTTTATTCTCACGAGTAAGATCATAAAAAATCCCGAAAAGAACGTTTTGGGAGCAAACCTTTATGTTAGTCAATTTAATTTTCTTGCAAATTCAATTAATTGTTTCTTTTGTTGGCTAATGAATAAAATTTAGCTTCGCCCTTTATAAAAGTTTTCTTGTTTTTTTTTTTTATAAAAAGTCGTAGAATGGAGGTTCTAACTTTATATTCTAGGACCATTTCGATTAGTTGTTTAATTTTTGTCTAGAGAAGTAAAACTTATTTTCGCCCTTTATATTTCCTTGCCTTTTTCATTTTTTCTTTGCTTTTTTGTCTCTTGAGTAAACTTATCTTCGACCTTTCTAATATCTTGCCATTTACCTGAGTGGTTTTCTTTCTTGTTTAATATAATAGAAATTATCTCTGGCCTTTATATTATTTTCTCAGTTCCATTACTTTTTTGTCTGGAGTATTAGGAATTAGCTTCGCCCTTTCTATTATCTCGCAATTTACATTAGTTGTATAAATCTTTACTAGAGTATTATTAATTAGCTTCGCCCTTTCTCTTCTATTACTATTTCCATGATTTGTTTTTCTCTAAAATAGTAAAACAAAGCTTCCCGCTTTCTGTTTTTTTCCATTCGCATTGGTTTTGACTGGATTTGTATAAGTTAGTGTCGTAGAATGGACTCTCGACGATATACCATATATAACTATTCGTTGAGGGAACTTATTAAATTGTCTTAGAGTGCGTGGATGTCTGGCGGGCCGATATTATGTATCTTCGATATGCATAGGAAGTGTAACTGAGCTCAAGGATAATAATATTGCTATCATTAATAAAAGGGTTTTATTAATAATAACTATCAACAATACACAAAACGGAAAATATTGACATGAACAGAGAATGGAAAGTGTCATGGGGGCTCGGGCTAATCCGAGGATTAGAGGATTTAGAAAAGGTAAAACAAATATAAAGTTAAAGAGATGGGATGGTTCGCTAAACCATTTAAAGCTCAGGATAGAATTGACAACAGGGTTAAATACTCAAAGGTAACGTTCGGCTTACGTAATTTTATACTAGTGGTGCAGAGGAAGTCGACGTGAAGGAATTTCGGTCCGCTGGTGAGTTCCAGCCAAAGGGGGGGAATAAAAGAATCCTGACGTGGCGTCTTGGGAATGAGAACCGTTTCTCGACGAACGGCTTGAAGAACAATGGCTGTTCTACGTTGTTCTCTTCTAAACAACAGCGGGGGGGGGGGTGAGAACCTTCTCTTGTCTACGGGCTAAAGAACAATGGCTGTTCTAATGTTGTTCTCTTCTGAACAACAGGGGGGAAGGGTGAGAACCGTTTATTGGCGAACGGGCTCAAACGAACAATGGCTGTTCTACGTTGTTCTCTTCTGAACAACGGGGGAAGGGTGAGAACCGTTTCTTGTCAACGGGCCTGAACGAACAATGGCTGTTCTAACGTTGTTCTCTTTCTGAACAACAAGGGCAGAGCCTTGTGGACTCGGCGTCACGAAGGCTCGAACCTTGGCACTCACGGGATATTGTCCTCCTTCTGGACAAGTGATGGTGGATCTCGAGGTCGAGGGCCCTTGGCGCACAAAGTGAGAGAGGGTCGAGTGATGTTTCGCGACGAAAATCTGGATCTCCAATCTGATCTTAGTGGTAAAGTTTCAATCTAAATAGTCGACACACTCCCTTGGCGTGGGGGACAATGGAGTGGGAGCTTCGAGGGAATGCACAGCCGAGCCTGGGAACAATGCCTTATCTGCCCATAAGCCTAACTCAATCTGGCGAGGTCGGCGTATGGGGGCGAACGGGGGGAATATAAACCTCATTGTTTAAACATTGACTCAGGTGGCTGCGATAAGGCGCCAAGCTTCAAAGCAAAGATGCACGTGGGAGCATCGTGGTTTTAAATACCATGTGATAGGGGTTGAAATTAACTCGGCCTCAACCCATTCTATCACACCCTTCCATTCCGGGGGGAAGTTGTCACTTCGAAAAAAAGAGAGAAGGGACAACGATAGAGCTTCGTTGTGGGGAACTTGTTTTCTTGTACCCACCGTACCTTCCTGCACCTAACTAGAATTACCTCAATACATATGATTATTTTGATCTTTTGATTATAAGGGAAAATAACCTTTAATACAAATTAATAAAAAAAAGGCAATGAACAATGAAATGATATAAAATTAGTACCTATTGGACAAAATAATTTATACGTAATCAATGGGTACAAATATATATACATACAAAAAAATAGACATTGAGCGTTACAAAATTCAGACATATACATTAACTAATTATAATACAAGAGAATCTAATTTAAGTCGTACAAGACGGTATATACCTACATGGAGATACTAATCCTATGAATACAATTACTCTACGCTATTCGGTAACGCATTCCTACTGAGTGCGTCAGCGACCTGGTTATCGGAACCTTTTATATAATTTATTTTAAATTGATACTCTTGCAAGAGTAAACTCCAGCGCATGATTCGGCCGTTAGAGTGTCGCACATTCCTAATATAGGCTAACGGACGGTGGTCGGTTCCTATCTGAAATTCTTTTCCTATCAAGTACATTTTGAATTTGTCTATGACCCAGATAATTGATAGAGCTTCCTTTTCTATAGTCGAATATCTCTTTTCACGTGGTAATAATTGGCGACTAGCATATGCAACTGGATGACTCGTTCCGTCACCCTCGTGATGAAGGAGTACACCTCCAATGCCCTCGTTGGACGCATCGGGCTTAATCCCAAAGGATTTTCCGGGTTGGGCAACTTTAAAATGGGGGCAGAAATGAGCTTACTCTTGAGCTGATTAAAATGGGAAACAGCGACATCATTCCAACGTAAACGATCGGGGGAATTATTTTTTTTAAGGGGGCTGAGGGGGGCCGAAATTGCAGTGAAATTCGGAACAAATCGCTGATAGTGAGAAGCTGATCCTAGGAACGATCTTAATTGCTTCTTTGTAATCGGGAGGGGCATGTCGGCGATTGCCTTAATCTTGTTCTCTTGGGGAACTAACTTGCTTTGTCCTATTTTGAAACCCAAATATTTTATGGTTTCGTGGGAAAAATGGCATTTGCGGAGGCCAATGGTGAGGCCATTTTCACGCAGTCGCTCGAAAAGAGCTAATAGGGTGGTTAAATGGTGACTCCATTCAAATAGTTCTTGTAGCTGACTCTTTTGATGTGGTGTCAGCTGCGCGTCAATATCCAGGTCAGAGGGTTCAAAAGACTTGCCTGGTAGGGAAGGAGGAGGGTAATCGGCATCAGGTTGGGTGCACACTATCTGTATTACGCTAAGGGACTCCGTGGGGTAATCTTCTTCAAGCGCCGATGTTTCGTCCAGTTCTACGAAGGTATCTCCATGGGCGCGTTGGGGGTTCTTTTTTTCTTGGGGTCCACGGACAGTCTCCGTGTCCTTGTCTTGGGCCTTATCGCCTAAGGGTGTTAGTAATTCACACTCCTTTTGTGCCGTCCTAAAGTCCTGGTTAGGGGTCTCCGAGAAATCGGACGGTATCGGGGTTCTGATGGGGACGGGCTCCTGGGCTTCTTTCTTAGCTCGGCCTCGAGAAAGAGTGGCCTGAGACACAGGGTCGGAAATTACTTGGGGGCTTTGTCCTATAAGTACGGAACAGAATTGTATGGGTGCTGAAATGACTTCAGCCCAGCCATCATAATATTGACACTGCAGGTAACATCTAACGACGGGGAATTGGTTCGCCCGCCTAAGGTAGTCATGTACCACCGCAAATTTTTCGTGGTTAGGGTCCACTGGGGGAAGGAGTTCGTCGGACACGATGAAACACGTACATCCTGTGTCCCTGACGAGAGTCGATACTCAGCAGCCGTTCACGCTGCCCTCCTCAAATTTCAAAGTTCCCGAAGAACTTTTATCAAAAATAAAATTTACCCGGTGGCCTGACGGAGGGGGAGAAGTTTCTGCTTGGGTCTGCACCACCGGGTAAGCCGGGGTTGCATTAATCTGGTGAACTTGGTCGGCTGGTCCGCTTTTAAGCCTAGAATTTTGGGGGCAATTCCAGCTCATGTGGTTTTCTATACCACAGGTGAAGCATATGATTGGTCTCTTCGGGGAGAGAGATAAAGGAGAAATTTTAACGGGAGGTTTGGAGTCCCGTTGTTGGTTTTGGGGAAAGAAGTTTGGGGGTTTTACGGGGCTCGGAAACTTCGTCGGTTTTCCTGTGAAGGGGCGCGAATCCTTCCCTCTTTCCTTGTAGGGGGATCGGTGAGAAATCCGATTCTCCTTTGGGTATAAATTATGGCTTGCGGCATAGACATCCGCTTCTTCGGTACATTCTTTAAAGGTCTGGCACCGACGATCCTTGACGAACGCGCGGATCTCCTTCGGGAGAGAAGCCAAAAATTGATCTCGCAACACGAAGTCTGTTAAGGAATCGTAGTTCGGATCAATCTCTGAGGATTTTTACAAAAATTTAAAATTCCTCTGAAGAATGTATCCGAATTGACGGAACGTCTGTCCGGGTTTAATACGACCTCCTCGAAATTCTTGGCGGTAGAAATCGGGAGTCATATTATGAGCGGCCAATAACTCAGCTTTCAAAGTGCTGTAGTTAATTGTACACTCAGATGGTAAAGATATAAAAATTTCGCGCAATTTACAATTTAACAGGGGAAGTAATCTGACTACACCTTCAGCCTCCAGATCCATGCTATTGATTTTGAGGATTTTTTCGAAGTGGGCTAAAAATGCTCCGAAATCCTCTCCATCCTTGAAATTGGGGAGCTCTAGTGAGAGATTGGGGGGGCTTCGGAACGGGAACTGGCTGACTGTATCTCTACTTCAACACGAGCTAATTCAATCTGATGGTGAAGCTCAGCTTGTCTTATCCGTTCCTCTCTTTCTCTTTCTTCTCGTTGGATTTCTCTTTCTCGTTCTTCTCGTTGTATTTCTCTTCCTCTTTCTTCTCTTTGGATTTCTCTTTCTCTTTCTTCTCGTTGGATTACTCTTTCTTTTTCTTCTCTTTTGATTTCTCTTTCTCTTTCTCTTTCTGTTCTTTGCTCCTCTTGAACGTACTCAATTAGTTCTTTTCCGGAGAGTCCCAAGGATTCTATTTGCGCTTTAAAGATTTCGAACTGAGTCATCTTTGCACTTGGGGCGCACTAGTCAACCAACTAAAATTTTTTGCAACAAGAATTATGCCTCTATAGAATTAGCCTACCAAAATATGGGCACTGACCTATTCGTACTTGGTTTCTCGATCTAAATAACCAATGACTAAAATCACAAAAAAAACACAAACAAATTATTATAACAGTTCCTTGAGCTACTTAAGCTTCTTAAGTTTCAAAAAAAAGGGGATAGCAATCGTTAAAACAAAAGGGAACTACTATACTCTATTATTATGACGAATATCACTATGCTTTACTCGACTGAGACCAGTGTTTGCAAAGATATAGCGTTAAATCTTACACACCTGATACCAAATTTAAATAGTATATATATATATATATATATATATATATATATATATATATATATATATATATATATATATATATATATATATATATATATATATATATATGTCATAGAATGGACTCTCGACGATATACCATATATAACTATTCGTTGAGGGAACTTATTGAATTATCTTAGAGTGCGTGGATGTCTGGCGGGCCGATATTATGTATCTTCGATATGCTTAAGAAGTGAAACCGAGCTCAAGGATAATAATATTGCTATCATTAATAAAATAGAGTTTTATTAATATTAACTATCAACAATACACAAAACGGAAAATATTGACATAAACAGAGAATGGAAAGTGTCATGGGGGCTCGGGCTAATCCGAGGATTAGAGGATTTAAAAAGGTAAAACAAATATAAATTGTAAGAGAGGGGATGGTTCACTAAAACATTTAAAGCACAAGATACAATTGACAAAAGGGTTAAATACTTAAAGGTAACGTTCGGCTAACGTAATTTTATACTAGTGGTGCAGAGGAAGTCGACGTGAAGGAATTTCGGTCCGCTGGCGAGTTCCAGCCAAAAGGGGGAAATAAAATGATCCTGACGTGGCGTCTTGGGAATGAGAACCGTTTCTCGACGAACGGCTTGAAGAACAATGGCTGTTCTACGTTGTTCTCTCCTGAACAACAGGAGGTGGTGAGAACCGTCTCTTGTCTACGGGCTCAATAACAATGGCTGTTCTAATATTGTTCTCTTTTGAACAACAAGGGGGAAAGGTGAGAACCGTTTCTTGGCGAACGGGCTCAAACGAACAATGGCTGTTCTACGTTGTTCTCTTCTGAACAACGGGGGAAGGGTGAAAACCGTTTCTTGTCAACGGGCCTGAACGAACAATGGCTGTTCTAACGTTGTTCTCTTTCTTAACAACAAGGGGAAAGCCTTGTGGACTCGGCGTCACGAAGGCTCAAACCTTGGCACTCAAGGGATATTGTCCTCCTTCTGGACAAGTGATGGTGAATCTCGAGGTCGAGGGCCCTTGGCGCACAAAGTGAGAGAGGGTCGGAGTGATGTTTCGCGATGAAAATCTGGATCTCCAATCTGATCTTAGTGGTAAAGTTTCAATCTAAATAGTCGACACACTCCCTTGGCGTGGGGGACAATGGAGTGGGAGCTTCGAGGGAATGCACAGCCGAGCCTGGGAACAATGCCTTATCTGCCCATAAGCCTAACTCAATCTGGCGAGGTAAGCTTATGGGGGCGAACGGGGGGAAGATAAACCTCCTTGTTTAAACATTGACTCAGGTGGCTGCGATAAGGCGCCAAGCTTCAAAGCGAAGATACACGTGGGAGCATCGTGGTTTTAAATACCATGTGATAGGGGTTGAAATTAACGCGGCCTCAACCCGTTCTATCACAGTTAGCTTTGCCCTTTCTATTCTCTTTCCATTTGCATTAGTTGTATTTATATTGTCTAGATAGTAGAAATTAGCCTCGCCCTTTTCATTCTTTTGACATCTCCATTAGTTACTTTGTTTTATATTCTTAGAGTATCAGAACTTCGCTTCGTTCTTTCTATCCTCTTAGTCATTTCTATTAGGTATTTTCTTTTTTTCTAGAGTAGTAGAACTTATCTCGCCCAATCTATTTTCAGGCCATTTTTATTAGTTTCTCTTTTGCTTAGACTAATGAAACTTAACTTCGTCCTTTCTAATCACTTTCCATTCACATTAGTTATTATATTTTTATCAGACGTATTAGAAATTATTTTTCCCTTTTTATTATCTTGCCATTTCTATTAGTTTTTTAGTTTTTCTCTTGATTAGTAGAACTTAGCTTCGCCCTTTCCAATATCTTGCAATTTCCATTAGGTGTTTTTTTTCTAAAACTGCTAGAACATAGCTTCACACTTTCTATTCTCTTTCCATTTTCATTAGTTGTTTTTTATTTGTCTTGAGAAGTAAATCTTAGCCTTCCACTTTCTGTTATCTAACTATTTCAATTAATTGTTTAATGTTTGTCTTGCCATTTCCATTAGTTGTTTTATTTTTTGTCTAGATAATATACTTAGCTTGGCGATTTCTATTCTCTTGCCATTTTTAATTGTTTTCTTTTTCTCTAATCAACTAGAACGTAGCTTGGCTCTTTATCTTCTTTTGCCATTTCCATTAATTATTTTCTTCTTCTCTCGAGAGTAGAACTTAGCTTCGCCTTTTTTATTACCTTGCTATTTCGATTAATTTTAATCTTGTGTGTCCAAGAGTAGTAGAAATTATTTCTCCCCTTTATCTTCTCTTTACATTTCTATTATTTGTTTTCATTTTTGTCGCGAGTAGGAGAACATATCTTTCCCCTTTCTATTTTCTTGTCATTTCTATTCGAAATTTTATTGATTTGTAGAATATAGCTTCGCTATTTCCATTAATTGTATTCCTTTTTGTCTAAGAGTAGTAGAATTTAGCTTGCCCATTATATTTCCTTTTACGTTCGTTGTTTTCTTTTTTCATTAGAGTACTAGAACTTAGCTTTCCCCTTTCTATTCTCTTGCCATTTACATTAGTTGTTTTATTATTTGTCTAAATTAGTAGAACATATCATCTTTCTTTTCTATTCTTTTCCCATTTACGTCATTTTCTTTCTTTATTTCTACAGTATTAGATCTTATCTTTTCACATTCTATTATCTTGCAATTTCCATTCGTCGTTTTCTCTTTTGTCCTGAGAGTAGAACTTAGCTTCACCTTTTTATTCTCTTGCCATTATATTTAGTATTTTGTTTTGTCTAGAATAGTAGAATTTAGATTCACACTATTTATTCTTGTGCCATTTCCAACATAAATTCTAAAAGTAGATGGGTTACAGTTGTTTACAAAGTTATTTGGTTACGGATAATCCACGTTCTAAGAAGCCCGGAATAAAGTTGGCTGATGTCTTAAAAGTTTTGAAAGGATTGCGAAAGTTTACCTTCCCCTTCCCATTCATTGAGCTCACTATTCCGGTAACAAGAGTGCATACAATTCTAAAGGTCACACTTTATACACATGCCTAAATATTCAACTGGTTTACCACATACAAGGGTAGGATTGCTATACAAGATTAGATTTTCGTCATATGCTAAAATCAGAAGTCGGGAAATCCCGTGTCTTTATTGAAATGTTGACCTTTTCAGATGAATCAAAGTTCCATGTCTGCGGCAAAGTCAATCGCTACACTTGCTGCAAATGGAGACTGAAAAATTATAAGAAATCTGGACACATGGGATGAATTCTACACAAGTAACTATGTGGTGCACGATCAGAAAGTCACATCATCGGTCATTTATTTTTTGATAAGCAAACAATCAATGGCGAAAGTTATCTGACTATTCTGCAAAATTTCTTCATCCCAGATTTGCAGAATCTAAATCTCTTAAACAACACCTTTTTCCAGCAGGAAGGATTTAGCAACCTGCCATTTTGCATTAAATGGACAATTATTTTTAAATAACACCTTTCCAAACAAATGGTTGGGTAAAGGTGGAGCCTTTTCTTGGCCAGGGCGTTCACCTGATTGTCTACTGAACGTTTCTCTGCGTAAATACAATCGTTTACTCGACAAAATTACATTCTTTGAGTGGGTTCAATGTACGAATAGCAAACACAATTCAAGTAATATCAATGGATCAATCATGTAATACATAGAGAGAGTTCGAGAATCCACTTAAATCAACAACGATCTCGGTCATGTTGAAATGCGATAATAAAAATAAACTAAGAATATAAATTTAATCATTTGTAGAATGTAAGCTCTTAAGTTCTAAACCTGCTGCAGAACAGCTCTTAAGTTCTAAACCTGCTGCAGAACTTTATGAACCCTTATTTATCTCGATTTTGCGAATGTGCTACCTTCCTGCTTCCTTCTTATGGGCTGGCTTCTTGTGGACCCGAAGGACTTTGCCAGGTTCTTGTAGTGTAATAGTGTAAAAGCTCATACCATAATGGATCGAAAACCGGTTGTGCGACCGCAAGCAGAGTCATAGTAGATGGAATTAACTCATGTTGGGCATTGTTTAATAGCGGCGTCTCTCAAGGCTAAACTTTTCATCCATTGTTGTTTATAATCTATATTATCGATCTATACAGTAATTTAGGATGAAAAATTAAATAATTTGTTGACGATATAAAGTTAAGAAGTAGAGATAAATACCTCAACGGTGTAGCAAAGCGACTTAGAGTTGTATCATGGCGTGAAAGTAAAAAGTAAAAAGATTTATACAAACATGGTATTGAAACGTAAGTAAAAAGATGGAGACGAATAGTAAAAAACTGGTGGAAATTATATTATGAGAATAAATAAACGCTTATTTATTTATAAATAACCTCAAAGAGTGGTTTCACTTCTATCCATAAACTAATGATAACAGGAAAAAAAATGCTGCATTACTTATGGGATGACCTAATTTTTATTATTGTTTATTCGCTTTTTTCGTCTAATTTGATGTTCTTTCAGCCATTTTCTTCCTTTACTGGACTTGCCTCTACAAGACCTCCCTGATAAAAGCCGTTGTTTATTGTTTTTATGTTTAAAGTAAATTCTTTACTCTAGTCAATCTCTTATTCCTTTGCCATTCATTTTGAGATTTGTATTAATATACCCCAGAGTAACAATCATCCTACCATAAAAACAGGAAGGTACCCTTTGGTTGAACGAATCAGATGAGCTGGCCTAGGGCGCTAGAGAGAAGCCGTTCCTGGCCAAGATTCCCATAAATGGATCGAGTTCCAAGAATTCGATTGTTTGGGAATTGGCTCATGTTTACCCTTGAATGTAATTACTTAGTCTATCTTTAAGAAGTGGTTTTCTAAAACCAAATAAGAGAAGTTTTCTGTTTTAAATTATTGGTAAACTAAAGAAGAGAATATATTTAAGTAAAACCTTCGATTGATTCCGACCTTTGCATCTTTATATCTTTGTATGATTCCTACTTAATCATATTTCACATCTGACAGCCTCGGTGGCGGATCCAGGATAAAAGATTTGAGGGGCTAACCTGAATTTATCCTTCTGTGTAGTCTGAGAAAGAAGCATTGATTATTTGTAATGTTTATCTTACACAGCATTTATAATATCAATAACAGTAACTCACACGGAAGTGAACACTAATTCTATTGGTCCGATATTTCTCTTCCACATCAGAAAATTATGAATTGTAGTTTTTGGACGCCAATTAAGGTTTATACTTAATTTAATCATTATTTTTGAGATTTATATCCATTTGAGACATGTATCTTATAATGTACATTCGATCTTAACGGTTTAAAAACTGTTTTATATATATTTTATATTATTAAATAACTCTTTCTGAATTACAGAATACAAGTATGGCTTAAAAAAATATAGACATAAACGAGCCCGAAAGGGTTAATAACAGCATTGGTCACAGTATTTCACGTGAGCGTCAACCTCCTGTTCCTACCTTTGGGCCAATACATTGATTACACTGTCTAATCTATGTATCATCAATTTCGGTGTGAACATCGATCAACGCCGGGCCGTTGAGGCGTTTTTGACCAATGCTATTCTTTATGTAAGTTTTTAGTCGTTTCAGGCCCCAAGATGAACGCTCGGCCTCCGTCCGCATTCAAGACTTGGAGAGTGATCAGAACTTAGAGCTGCCTAGCCAGGTTCGGATACATTCGGATCTGGATGTGGGAAAGAGCATCTTTATTGGAGTCAAATTTGATTGTTGATGAAAGCTAGGGCTCTGCTTCCGCCTTGACGATGCTCAAGGCCTCGTATCCTTTTGCCGCCTCCAGTAAAGCAGCAACATCTCTGTGGATGCCGGCTATGTAACTAAGTCAACACCCGTTCAATGAACGAGACATAGGCAGATCGGTGGTAATATTCCTCCGCTGTTTGGTAAAGTAAGTTCGCTCTCTGCGTTTGCCGCCTACAAGCTCGAGGCACAGGAATCGTGTCATGTGATGATCCTAGAGGAGCTTCTCTGCCTGCTTGAAGACGTCGTGGAAGCTGGTCATTGCACCCTTCCGGGTCTTGTTGAGATTCGTCTCCACTTCACCGATCGTAGCGTATACTTAGACGAGATCGACTCTTATTCCTTGAAATGCTGACGGACATTAGTAAAGTTTTTCCACAAATTTCCTTTTTTGTCTTTTTTTTAGAAGTGTTGGTTCCCTGGGTATTTTGTTTATGCAGAGGGGATTATGAACGCTATTTTTTCATTCAAAAGAGAGATGAAACTACTTTATTACTAACATTTGACAGGGATTTGGCCAAGGAATGACGGATACACTCGGACGAATGGCCAGCATATCACAGGTTTTTACAACTGGAATATAATCTTAAAACTGTAAACCAGTAATAAAATTATGTGGATCAAAATACAACAGCTCATACTCATCAAATTGAACGATCTTGGCTAGAAAGTAAAATCAAGATAGTGAAGAGAAAACGAGGACTAGCTATTCCTAGATGAAGTTTGTTGGAAACTTCCAAAGGGAAAGATGCCTGTTATTTCTTGAAATGCCGACGGACATTCGTAAAGTTTTTCCATAAATTTCCATTTTTAATTTTTTTTTCTCATTTTTCACGTTTCTAAACAAATAAAATGTTTATGATTTTAATTAAACTAAGTAAGAGTAACTTAGTCTTTTTCTCAACTTTCGTTGAGGAAGGAATCAATCTATGAAGAGGTAGGAATCACGCTAAAATCGAAAGTTGATGGATAGAAATCACACAAAAGCGACACCCTATTTTGATTTTCTGTTTTTTAAATGTTCCAACGAGTAATGAAAGAAATAAGTTGCTATTTATTACTCATTAAAATTCTATTAATTCTACAGATTGACTCCAACGCAATCGAAGACGGTTTTTTATAAATATTTGTATTTATCTAAAATACCCCAATTGCTATTATATATGTAGTATATATCTGCATTTTCCCTAATAATGCCGCGGAGATTTATACATATGCTGCTATGAAGAAAAGTATCAGGTTGCAATAATGTTTTAGATGGCATTAATTAAAGTAATGCCTCTTGTCTTTGTTTAAGAATGCTACAATGAGTAATTAATACATTTTCCTTTCAGATTATAAAAATATTGTACATACATAATCTTCTTCGGTATTCACCCCTATGATCGTTCCATGTAAAGATCACATTAGACATATTTTACTCTATGAGTTTCATGAAGGTCTCAATGCAAATACAGCGGCAAAATACACTAAGAGTACTTATGGGGATGATGCCATAAATGAAAGAAGTTGCTGTAGATTTCAATCTAAAGGACCGATTAAAAGAGGTTCATCCAAAAGAACTTGATTCCGAAGAGTTGGAAGCTGTTGTCCTAGGGAATTCTGCTACAACTTCTATGCAACTTGCAGAAAAATTTAACACAACCCATTCAACTGTCCTACGCAGAGTGAAAAGGATTAGAAATATTCCCGTGATTGGAAAATGGGTCCCTCACGAAATGTCCACGGTGAATCTGCAACAACGTATTGCTTGCTGTGACTCATTGTTTTCACGACACCTTCAGGAACCATTTTGAGCAGTTTGTTACTGATACTGAGAAGTAGATCTTTTATCATACCGTTAAACGTCGCCGTTCATAGAGCAGTCGAGGAAGCAGAACTGCTCAACAAAGGAGAAGAGGACTTCATTGAAACAAAATCAACTTGAGTGTATGGTGAGATATTGAATTAATTGTATATTACAAACTGTTTGACAGCAATCAAATAGTTAATGCTAATTTCTAATGCAATCAACATCGTCGTTTTAAAGCCGCTTTGGGCCAAAGATGACTCTCCTTACTCAACAGAAGGGGTTGTTATCCTCCATCTCGATAATGCCCGTGTTCATACAGTTCGGATGATCAAAGATCTTTTAGGGAAGCTCGGTTGGAAAATATCCCTTTATCCTCCAGATTCTATTGACTTTGCTCCTTCTGATTATCACTTGTTTAGGGGATTACAGAAGCATTTAGATGGTCTTAAGTTGCCATCAAGAGAAGAGGTTGAAAATTCCTACTTAATCTTTGAATTTCTAGAAAACAATGGAGGTTATTTTTATGATTAAATATTTCCATAGTCATAAGTTTATTATTTTCTAAAATATACACTAAAATCGGACATTACTTTCGTTCCAACTTGATAGATTTGTAGCCATCTTCTCATTGATAACTTGTTTGTAACCCAGCAAAATAATGCATGGTGAAGCTTTGGGTTGATTAGTTTTTTTATTTGTTTTTAGGCTAGGGTAATTTTTGTAGGTTTACTTATTTTTTTTAGTGAGTTATGTTAGGTTTACACTGCTATTTTTCTGCTGGAAAGGAATCAAACAAGAATCCTATTCTAGCGAACATACCCAGAGCCTAAAGCCTTAGGCTTCCG
This sequence comes from Ceratothoa steindachneri, assembly GCA_963969495.1. Taxonomy (NCBI): domain Eukaryota; kingdom Metazoa; phylum Arthropoda; class Malacostraca; order Isopoda; family Cymothoidae; genus Ceratothoa; species Ceratothoa steindachneri. The sequence continues at coordinate 66,593,437 of OZ018336.1, forward strand.
TTCAAAATGGGCGATCTTTATGACGGTTGTGATACAAAGATTTTGCGTTTTCGGATGAATATTAGTCGTTTATCTATAAAATTACTAGAACTAAACCTGTTTAAATAACCTACTACCCTTAACCTTCTACATCTTAGTTAAATTAGCATCATACCTAAATGCGATGCTAATCATTATCTTGGGGAATGGCTATTTGATGAATATGTGCGCCCAATCGCTCTCTTTTCCCGCGGCCTTTGACGTCATACCGACAAGGCTAGCAGCGGCTAGGAAAATACTACTTTCAAGTGCTATAACTAGGAAAATATTACTTTTCGCGACGGAAAAATAGCAGCAGACACTTCAAATGGGCCTATAGAATAGAATTAAAGTAGATTTTCTACAAAAACTGTGGTCTCATTAGAGTAGAATTAAAAAAATTCATTCAGGTAACTTTAACTGTTTTTAACCACATATTGTGTAACTGATTCCAGGAGATTTTTTTTTCCTTTATTTAGACTTTTGTCCTTTTAGGAGTTTTTAAGCATTGTTTTTCCCGTCAACTCCAAGGAGAAACCTCGCAAGGGGAGGGGGGAGGGGGATTAATACCCCTCCTAAAACTAAAACTTGGACTAGTAGTAGCTCGCCCTCCAGACCCTCTCTCAGGTAGTACTTTTCTCCTCTTTTAAATCTCCCACTACCTTTGCCACGTCTGTCTAGAACCAGCAAAGGGCGAAAGAGGGTGTTAAATGTCATAAAATAAATAATCCAAGGAGAAAGACTTTATTATATCAAATTCATGAATTCATGCTCAGGGAATTATTAAATTGTGTGTTCGTTCCTATTTCTTTTACTTATTTTATAAAAATAGTCTCAGAATGGAGAAATAAAACTAGGTTTGGGATTTTTCATATATTTCTGCACATTAACAATACTCAACACCAACGAATTAATCACTATTTACATATGTACATGTGTAAGTTACTACACATTTACAACACTACATAAAAAATTAAACCTCTATTGAATAGAAGGATAGATATTTGGAAGGTAGATGATGAAAAGAGCCATAGATAAAAGCATAAAATAAAAAATATAACAGGAATAAATGATGGAAAGAGGCGAGAATGGCCAAGAAAGAGGTTTCTGGGAAGAACGTTGCTCCGATATGGAAAATCTCCTTCATTTTAGTGATGTTTATGACCACCGAACCCTTTTCCATGACCATGACCATCATGTTCGTGGGAATGTCCGTGCCCACCTTTATGACTGTACCCACCATGTCCACTGCCGTGTCCACCTTTTCCGCTATGGTGATGACCGTGTTTTCCATAATGTTGATGGTGTCCATGATGACCCGAGTCTCCGTGACTAGACTTGTGACCTCCGTGATGGTCGTGGTGTCCTCCTTTGGCGAAGTGACCTTTATGACCATGAGCCTTGTGGTGCTTTCCGCCCTAGAATACGGATCAGTTATCTAAACCGTCAATTAATGATCAATTTACTAAACAAATAATCGTTGAATGGATGATCATATCGTTGATTAATCGATCAAAATTAACCAAGTGGGGAATTAAGCAAAGATTACTTAAAATTCCTTGATAAATTAGTGGCGACATCATTATTTATAGGGAAAATTAACTTGTGACGCAAAGAAGAGACCCAATGACAGCACCCCTTTTGAAATTACTGGTGTACCATTCGTCTCACCTTTAAATATCAAAATTATCAACTAATTAACTTAGTGACAAAGAATTGTTAAGTGGTGCTAAATTTAAGAAATAATAAAAGGATTAGTAAAAAACCCTGAACCCATCAAAAGGGATTCCAGCCACGCCCCCAAATCATAAAGGCGATTCGACAGGCAGGTAAATTCTGAAAGCTCTAGGGAATGATTTACCTAACTAAAAGCACCCCAAGCTAGGATCCCGTTTGCTGAAGTCTTTGTGACCCCTTCCCTAAAAGGCGCCCCTTCATCTAAAGACTTTCTTTGTTGAAGTCTTTAGAACTATTTAAGAAATAAAAAGGACATTTGCAAGATATACTGACTAAATCACTAAATACTTAACACTGACACTTCCTTGTAGTCTTTGATACTTAAAATTCCTCTGAGATTCCCAGAGGGCATTCTATGGTAGCCCCTAGACTTTCAAAATTAACGAGTTATCTTTAATAATGATTACCGAATGATGACCCCCATCGTGATGACCGCCCTTGTGACCTTTGAAGAACTTGTGGAAGTGATCATGATCATCGTGGTATTTTTTGAAGTCGGAATCATCATAAGATTTCTTGTTTTGACCGAATTCTTCTTTGTGGTAGACATTTTTAAATCCCTGGAAAAAAATTAATCGACGCTCAACAACCGTCATCAAATTTTTAGGTTTAATTGATTCAAAAGAAGGGAAACGCGACAAGGACCAGCAGAAAGATCGACCCATCTAAAGCTACCAAAGAACCTCACCTCCATTTCAATGCAGAAATAAAAATAATGAACACAATAATCATATGCTCATATAAAAGCCACTTCAGTGGTAATATTATAAAAGAATGGCGACGATGCCCTGCTTTACACTTTTCCACAATGCCACTGGTACTCCTTTTATCTACATGTATACCCACGACTCATGAAATTTATTCAATAAATTTATGTGTACGACTGAGATGCTAATTATTCTCATGTTCATAAATTGCCACAATTTACTCCATTCACAACGGAAAAAAATTACAGTCCTGTACATCTTCTGATTACCATAACCCGAGAGATGTTTAAAAAAATATAGCGATCACTGGTATTATTTTTCTCCCATACATCTTGCTACCAATTCCCTGTTAATGACTTGATCTGTCGTGGACCCATTCTAATTCAATCAATATTTATTTAAGAAAAAAGAATAGGAAAAGATTGAAAATAACAAAAGAAAGATAGAACAATGTGTCTATCTTTATCCCTGAAAAGTACATTTCAAAATCCTTTTGTGTGCACATAAAATTGGATTTCAAGTATTCAGCGCCTAAATGATAACGGAGTGAAAAGTTGTACATAGCTAGAAACCAACCTTATTGTGGTGTCCTTTGTCGTGATGCCCCTTTTTCCCATGGTGGTGTCCTTTGGAGCCTTTGTGCCCTTGATGGTGACCTCCAAAGTGGTGATCGTCGTGATGGTGACCTCCGTAATGCTTTTGTCCGTCATTATGGAAACCCTGAGAAGGAAAATAGTCAAAATATTTGTTTAATTCAGAAAACGCGCAGTTCTCCAAGGTATATTCATGTCTACCACACATATTGGTACTTACAGCTTTGTGATGTTTTCCATGATCAGAATGGTGACTTCCTTTGTGTCCATGATGACCTGAGTGTCCCTTATGCCCTTTATGCCCATGGCTGCTATGATGTCCTTGATGATGAGATTTACTGTGATCATAATGGTGTCCGTGGTGTTTACCTATCAAGGAAAGACCTGGATTTATAAATTATTTATAAAATGATTCCTAACAAATTTGCTCTTGAGACGTTGGATTTACTCCATTGCTTTGGTTCTCTTCTCATATTTGCATGTCCCATAATCCACGTTTGTAAGTGAAATTATTGAACTGTTATGTACAAATTTGTTTCGGAAGTATTGAATTGCAATTCAATTTGTTAAGGATCAAAGGAATTTCTGAAAATGTTCTCATCTTCCCAAACCTTTTACTAGATATATATAACTCCATTTGCATTAGTTTTCTTCTGACTATTTTTACGCCCTATTCTTTATACACTGAATGATGTTGTTCCCTTCAGATTATGGTTATGTCTTTATCGTTCACACCAAAATATTACAATACTATATTCCGTCTAAAGCGTTTCCTTTATCATTATGTTGCTTTAGAAAGCATTATTTTCCTATCAAATTCCACTATTCCAAGTGCAATAAAACGTAGTGTTTTGGTCTCACTAAATCAAACTAGTACACTATCGTGGTCAAATTGGGCTACCTTCAGCTGGTTGAAGATCGTGGGTGGCTACAACAGCAAATTGCTGGCTCTCAGCAGTAGCCAGGTACTTGCGAGGTATAGGACGGAGTGCCAATAAGCTTGCTTCATCCCGCTTGGCATTGCAATGAATAACAAATGCCAAAACCGTGATTAGTAATGTCTGGATAAAATAGAGAAAACAAAACACATTATAAAAAGTGTAATTCACATACATTTGAGCATGCAAAAATTATAAAAAGGCATTTTGAGATGTAATATTTCACACACACACACGCACATATATTCTTTTTAGATTAGAGAAGTGACTAGCTAAATAAAAACACCGATTTCTAAAATTCATTGCTTTAAGGTGATACTTTGACGAATTGTGGCATGGTTTGAGGCAAAATAATAAACTATTCATGCTTTTTTCGCCCTTATGAAATAGAATTAATGTTAATTATCAAGTAAACTTTCACATACCATTCCTTTACAAAAGCAAAAGTCATTGCTTTAATCATAATAGGGTGGGGTTAAAGTAATGGATGAAGAAAGACACGTAATTAGTACTCTGAGACCAAACTCGTTCATGGGATCGACTCTCTCTCTGTATCAATAATATTCGTTTTGCGACGAGCAATGTATAACATGTTTTTTTTATTGAGTTCACCCTTCATCCAATATCTATTACTACCCTTTACTCAGAAAAATAATAAGATCTTATAATTAATTAAAAATAATTAAAGTGCAGATGCCCACGATATGTTTATATAGTGAATAAAAGCAAAAAACCATAATTTACAAGATATCCGACTTGATCAAGTTTTCATTTCAACTAAGATACTCAATCTCAGATTTTCTTCGAGGTATGTCTACATTCTAACAATATTCACTTTGAATACTTCACCTAACACTTACACTTACCAACTTCATGATCCTTACCAATGGATCTCGATAGGAGCTAAAGAATTGTGAGAAGAGACAGTTCTGAAATCACAAGACGCAAACAAGGGTGGGAGACTTCTGACACTGTTGCAGATGAAACCCCAGTTTTTATGCGTGATGTCACAGTCGAGTAAATGGCAGGATTGCAAGGCTATGGCAATGGACACAAGGATCGAACACCGGGAGTTAGATATTTTCACTTTTACTTCCGGTCTGTGTACACTGGATTTTGAGTGGGGGAATGGAGATTAGGAAGGTCTTTGGGGGAGAGGAGGGGAATGGCATTTCAATAGGGACGTGACTCATTGTTTTTTTTTTTTTAAATATATATTCGAAATAATATTATAGGTATTCTAGTTTTTATCCTTGCTTGAATAGAAGCATTTTTTAGGGAAAAAATGATTTCTACATCTTTTTTTTTAGCAATGGGGGGCGTGTTCACAGTTCTCTACTGAATTTCATGCTGCTTAGTGGCGGAAGAGTGTAAACCTAAAACAAATGTCCTAAAAGAACAGTAAACGGTAAAAACAGTAGTAAAAAGAGATAGAAGTTGACAGACATGCTACAAAAGCAAATCTTATTAATCTTAAATTCCAAAAATATGAAGGTATATAATACTAGAAAATCTCTTGATAAAATAGTAGTAATATTACGAAGCGAGAACCTTAGCATACGAAATTATAACTTGCGAAAATAATTACAAATAAAAGGGTAAGGAAAAAAGAAGAGAAGTTTGACAAATAAAAAAAATATTTTCTCTTCCTCGTTCCCCAAGACAAAGGAAAAAGTTCTAAAAGAACAGAATGAGGAATAGATAGGAGAAGCATAACTAGATAAGGGTAACAGAGAATAAATAGGGAGAAAATTCCCGCAGAGAAGACAAAAATGGAATTCATGATGCTCTACCATATTTAGTTAACTCAAGTTCACATGTACAAACAAAGATCGCCTGATAAATGGAATCACTGGTCGGTTTCTATTTGCTAGAAAACCTCGTTGGTCCTAAATATGTGGTATACAGATGTGTTGTGAATCACTAGGAATAAAATAACTCATTAGTACAAAATAAAAACTGTATAATTAAAGTATCGAACAAGAATCAATGAAAAAATCTGTAGAAGTTTTAGAAAGTTGATTCATAAATTATGAAAATTTACAGTAAATAAAACTGACTCTAATCAAAGGGGATCGCGCAATTCTCCTGAAATTTCTTCATTGCTTTAATGATAGCCTGTTGTTAGGACAGACACTAACGATAAATTACAAAATAAGTACAAATTAAGGAAGATTAGTACATTTTCCTCTAGATTGGTGTACTATAAAGACCTCCATCGACCCGATGAGGACAAGAACAAAGCACAAAGGTCGAGATCGACGTAGCAAAAAACTGATCGAGAAAATGCAGTGGCGAAACTTGGCAACTCTCCACCCGTGAGAGCGTCTTTCTCATCTCCCAGTGGCACAAGTCACATATGACCATAAGCCCCGAAGAGTACAAATTAAAGATGAATACCAGTCTCAAGAGTGCAAGTTACACTTAATATTACTTAAAAAGGCTACAACCAACGAGGGCATATGTCCTAGAAAGTTTGTAAGAAATAATCCGTAAGGAAAGTGGACAAGATATAGGAAGTGCAAATATGTGGAATATATATAGCTGTAGACCCCCTCTGGGGGCGTTTGGGGCCGAGAGGCGCGCACTCCATCAAATATCTTTATGGTTCTTTATGCTACCGTTAAATGTGGGGGTAAAAGTTACAATAGGAGCACCAGAAGCAAGAGTCCCCATAGTTAAAGTTAAAAACTACAAGTTCCGAAGAAGCACTAGTAACAATGGTCTGCAATGAGTACAATCCAATTCAGAAAGTTGTACAGACCCTAAAATCCACAAGTCAAAAGATTACAAGTACTACAGGAGCACGAGTCAAGTGTCTCCCAAATCAAAAGGACAAAAAATGAACACAAGTCATAGAAAGTTCATTTCAAAATAGCACAAGTCACTAAAGCGCACAAGAGCTAAAATGTACAAGTCACAATGGGTCACAATTCCCCAATGGTAGAGGTCTTTCATTTTTAATTTAAGAGCCCATCTGGCGATTGCCTACTAGGGCAGAGGTCTCCGTACTCACGCTACCACCAAATACTAGCCTAGATTAAGAAACAACTAACAACATGTAAATAACAAATAACAAAGATAATAGAGGAACAAAGGCTAACATTAAAACTGAAAAAACAACAACATCAAATAAAAAGCAAAAAAGGAAATGCGCTCTGACGTCGGGGTGGGTAGACCCGCATCCCTGTGGTGGTAGAGGTCAAAAGAGTTACAAAAGGAGGACAATTAATTTCAAGTTCAAGTCAAAAGTGTACAATTTAAAAAATGGACCCAGGTCAAGTCACAGAGCACAAGTCACAGAACAGTATGAATTCTATGACAGTTGATGTCACAAAAATGTACCAGTTTAAAGATTAAAAGAAGTGAGAGAGTAGGGACACCAAGTGGCACAACTCGCAAATAGTACAAGTCAAAGAATAAGTGTTCTGGAAGAAGGAGCACACAATACAAGAGCAGAGCTGCTCACAAAGGCAAAGTAAATGAGTACACGTTACAAGAATGGTACAAGCTAATATAGGAGCACAAAGATGAGATGAAAAAAATATAACCCAAAGAGCTCAAGTAAAATCATCAGAAATAATAAAAAAATAGCTTGAATTACCAAATATTAAAAGCAAAAGAGTTTAAGACCCAAAACGGTAGTCACAAAATAGCCCACCGCAAATCTTTAAAGTCTAAAGATTACAAATTACCAAAAAAGTAAAGTCACAAAATGAGGAACAGTCAAAAATAACCACGTTTGGAAAAATCGCAAATTAAAAGATTAAGAATTGCGAATTAACCTAATTAAAAGTGTTATTAAAAAGAATATTAAAAATCCAAAAAAAGTCACGAAAGATCACAAGTTTCTAAGAAGTGCACGGGAAATGAGAACAAGTCACAAAATGCCCGCAACTCACAAACGGGAATTCACAAAAGAGTAGAGGTAAAAAAGATGGCCTCAAAAGAATACCAGTTACGTGAGCAAAAATTACAAGCCGTACAAGTCACGGAAGAAGCACAAGTCACAAGATGTACAAGATGAAGGAGTACAAATAAAAGAGAACATACGTCATATCCTCCGGTGGCAGCACAAGTCATAAAATGTCACTGAAACTGAGAAGACGCCACAAAGATCCGAAGTGAAAATAGTCAAAGTGGAACAAAGAAGACATCACAAAATGAAAAAAGTCACAGAGAAACACCAGTCAAATGGAGTACAACTCCGAAGAGTACAATTTTAAAATAACAAGTCATATCCAGAAAACTCAACAGAGGCCTTTTACAAAAGGAGCACAAGTAACAACCCAGAACAACTCAACAGAGACCCGTCACAAAATGAGCACAAGTTACACCCAGGACAAGTCAACAAAGGCCCGTTGCAAAAGGAGCACAAATTAAAAGAAAAATCTTAATGGAGGTTCGTTAAATAAGGAGCACAAAGCACAACTAGAACAAGGAACATAAAACACAAAGAATACTTCTCAAAGACCCGTGATAAAGTGAGCTCAGGTTACACCCAGAAACATTCAAATGAGGCCCGTTACAAAAAGATAATAAGTTACAACCACAACAACTCAACAGAGTCCTGTTACAAAAGGAGCACAAGTTACACCCAGAACAACTCGAAGAAGCCGGTTACAAAAGGAACAGCGGTCACGTAGGGACACAGGCCATAAACGACTTTACGTTACAAGCGGTAGTGAAAAGAGTACTAATCATAAAGTCCTAAAAGTGGGAGATGAGCAAAAGTACTCGGCTTAGAACACAAAACTCCAAAAGAAGTAAAGAGAGTTAAATACTTAGGGGGATGGCAAGAGGAAGTCACCGTTGTACTCTAGCCAACGGAGTTTCAAGTTCGTTTATCAGATTTACTGTGTTTTCTGTACGAACTTGTTCTCTTGTGTGTACGGATATCACTCTTATAATAATAATAATAATAATAATAATAATAATAATAATAATAAGAAGTCTTTTGTAATGCGCTCTTCAATGCCTGAGGCCTTCCCAAAGCGCACGTTGTGCTGAGATGAGAATGGAAATTCAATGGAAATTCAAGAGGGGGAAGAAGGCAATACTGAAAAGATGCATTTTCAGGAGACGCTTAAATGTGGTAAGAGAGGGAGAAGACCTGATTTTAGCAGGAAGAGCATTCCACAACTTAGGGGCGCAGATTGAGAAGGAGCAGTCCCCCATTGAACAGAGGGATGAACGAGGAATATTCAAAAGAGGTGCATGTGATGACCGAAGAGCCCGAGGGACATGGCGTGGCGAGAGGGCAGAAGAGAGGTAAGACGGGGCCTTGTTGTTTAGGGCCTTAAATGTTAAGAGAAGTATCTTAAAGTTAGTACGGGATCTGACAGGAAGCCAGTGCAGTTCATGCAGCAAGGGTTTCGAGGGAGAGAAACGGGCGGCATAGTTCTGTACAAGTTGAAGTCGGTGGAGAGAGGAGGATGGCAGATTCACAAGCAGAGAGTTACAGTAGTCAAGGCGTGAGGTGATGAAGGCATGAGCAGCAGTCTCAAGACTTTGGCGATCAAAGTGAGACGAATGCGAGAGAAGTTACCAAGGAAACATAGAGAGGATTTGCTGACATTGCGGATATGAGGCTTAAAGGAGAGATGCTCATCAAAAACAACACCCAGATTCCTAACGCAGTCAAAGAAAATGATAGTATTACCGCCCAGAGTAAGCGAGGGAAAGAGATATTTAGATTTTTTGACAAGAGCAGGGGTGCCGAGGAGGAGGACCTCAGTTTTGGAGTGATTCAACCTGAGGAAGTTGGTAGAGAGCCAGTCAGAAATGGAGGAGTAGGCAGCCAGGAGGTCAGTGATAGAGTAGGCAAGAGACGTGGGGGATGAGGAAACGAAAATTTGAGTGTCATCAACATAGAGGTGAAAGAGCTTAGTAAATATAGCCTGAGGAAAGATTTCCTCGTTAGGAAAGCCAACAATCGTCCTCGGCTCCCATTTTTCTCTTGGATAATCTGAAGAATTGAAAGGAGTCAACCACTGAGGTCATTTCCACGACAAACTTCGCTACCACTAAATAATGGGGTAGTTTATTATGAGTTAATAGGAACGAGTTCGCTCAAGAGAGAAACCAGAAGTAGGTAGAAAGTGACTTTTTTGCGAACATGTTCGTACGAATGGGACTCAGAAGTATGAAGTGAGAAGAATGCGGTCTTGGCGCAAGATCCAGTCGTGGAAGGAACTCAGAAATACGAACTAGATTCTCTTTTCGTAAGTGCGAACAAAATGTTTTATTAAATATCAACACACGTAAATTCCACTCATACATACGAACAAGATTCATTTGTATGTACGAACCACGTTTTTTTTTAATCATGGTAGTTCGAACATAGTATTTGGTGTAAGAACAATTTCGTGTAAGTAACTCTCATAATTCGGAACTGAAATCCCCTGTCGGAGTCTTCTGAATCTGATTATATCTTCAATCTCTACACTATAACGACCCCTGCTGCGGGACCACGTTAAAGTGGAGGTCTTCATTGGGATTCATGTCAGACAGTGCTGATCATAAGAACGTTTGAGTTTTTCGAATCCCTGTTACTCCCACCTCCCTACGTGGTTGGTGGAGGGGGCAATGTTTTGTTCAAACTATTGAGCGACCCTCAACCTATACATTAAGCCTAATCTTTGTATATATATATATATATATATATATATATATATATATATATATATATATATATATATATATATATATATATATATATATGTATATATATGTGTGTGTGTATATATATATATATATATATATATATATATATATATATATATATATATATATATGTGTCAGCTCTCTGTCTTCAACTCAGCATTTTTCTCATCTTAGAGATTTCACTCAGTTATTTGTCCTTTTTTCAGAAGCTCTCCTGAGCTCAAGCGATGATTTCCTTTCTTATTTCTTGTCCAAAGATTTGTTCTCTGGATTTGTGTAATCTTCCTCCTCGACGGCCTCCAGAACCCCTTGGCACGGTCACAGCTACCAGAGGCACTTGTTCGTGAAATGTTGTTTTCATGTGGCCCAAACGCAGAAATCCGTCCAATCCGACTTAAATGCGGCAAAGCATTGGACTCAAATTCGTGGTAGGGTTTTACTGGTGAGGGTTTTTTTTATTTTATTTCTTTATTCTTTTTCTTCTTGTGTCCGTTCCTATGGTCCAGAAGTCTCATGGTTGGTTATCGGCAATATTATCTTCATTTGCCTGAGAAGGAAGGTGCAACTTTCTATTTTGGTATGATAAAGTTAATAAGTATTTCATAATTAATCGAAAACCAACGAGAGTAGCTCTTCAGAATTTTTTGAGAAACTAGTATAAAAATTAAAGTTTGCAAAGTAAAGATGTACATGATGTACATAATACCAGTTGAGAACTTGGAACGTTATGGACCCAGATAGAACGCAACTCTCCTGAGTTTGCCTCCGGTTGCAACAATGGCAGGTCGTCTTGTAAGGGATAGCGCTCTTATTTATTCCCATCCGTTCCCGGAAAAACAAGAATAAGTAGGTCTAGATGTCAAAATTTTTCTCATAGGCTCCGGATACCATTTACTTAATTGCATGGGCGGGGGGAATGAACATTTTTTTAGTTTGTTGATGCGAGCCTACTCCACTTAGTTAGAAGGGCAGATGATGTTGAGTTTTTGGTTTATCATAAATTTCTTAATGCAGGAATCCTTAATCTGAAATTCAGTATGGAGGCATTGTAGTGAATGTAATTACACTTGAATCGCCGCATACCACTTAAGCATGAAACTCATGAAGTTCCCCTGAGCTTGGTTAATGCCTGCGCTCCTCTTATACAAAAACGGACGTCTGATAAAGAAAAGAAGTCAAAATCGAGACAAACCCAGGAGCTGTCGTGTTTATCTTTCGAATGAAGCGCAATAAATGAACAAGACAGTCATCATTAATTTACTTTCCTTTTAACCCAATCCTTGTTATTCAATTCATTAACCGAAAGAGAAGATTTTTAGAGAACGCCCCATCGTCTTCTACGAATCGTTACCTAACTCTGCTGTTGTCGGTGTGGCGTCCTCTCCCGCCAAGACTTGTCTCATCAAGCAATCACCCGTGTGCCCTCTCCCGCAATTTCAACACATTCAGTTTCCAGCCTAAACTGAAGCGACCACGGTACCCACCAAACACTGCAACACTCGTGTCCATGACAAAATACATAACACCCTAACAATGTCCTGTGATTCATGACAATCTCATTTTATCAAGTACAAAGCGAGCTTTATCTTCGCCTCAATCCTATACGTAAATGACCATTTTACTCTTCTGTTGTACTCCACTACATAATATATATCTGTGTCTTAGGAACAAACGACACCCAATATCTGATCTCTTTCGCTTTCGTTTCCTTTTCTTTTGCTTCAGAGACTGAAGTTGGTGCTTAGTCTAAAAGCTTTAAATTAAGCCATACTCAGAAGCATATAGATTAAGGGAGGATCTATGCCACAAGTAGCAATTATTTACATTCTGAATTGGGGAACGGTTGCTTTTCTGTTCTACATGTTGATACTAAACTTCATGGGATCCATCATGAACAGTGTACATAAAATTTGTCTCAAGTAATTTTATGATCATATTTAAAACATGAATTTGAACCCTTTTTGTCGGGCAGATTCTTGATGCGTTCTTTTTCAGAAGAGGGAACGAGCTATCCGCGGCCCAGTGAGTCTGCTTGTTTTTACCCCACACCGTTTCCATATCTTAAAATTACCCTCTTCTACTCTAATAAATAAGGGTTAAAGATGGACAAGAAGGAAAACAAAATGATCAAAAGGTATTCTTTTAGGAGTCCATCTGGCGACTGCCTACTAGGACAAAAGACACCGTAATCACGCTACACCCTAATACTAAGATAGATTCACAAACAGACAAACAAAAATAACATGAAAAACAAAACAACAATGATACAAAAACAAAGACAAAGAAACAAGTAAAAACAAAATAGGCAAAAAAGCAAGAAGAAGAAGGAAGCACGCTCCAGCATCGGGGGATGCGGGCCTTCCCCAGGCGTAGGAGCATGCGACCTACAACAAAGAGAGTCAAATAACATTGAGGCCAGCCTCCTCCAAAATGTCAAATAGCCCATAGGTCTGTGTACACGAACCCGTCCCGAGTACAAGAAACAAGTGGTGATGATCACAAAAGAATAGTAAAAAAAAGTAGGAAAGGTTGTCTAACAGAACGTGGCCATCCCAAAATGCTGCCACAAGGGGTAGTCGAAGAAGCCAGAAACAAATTCCTCAAAATGAAAAAACACTGAAACGCAAAACCCCTTTTGTGCAATGAACAGAAAAACCCAAGTTGCAAAGTGGAGGATTTTGGCCTGGGTAGTAACTTAAAAATAAAGTTTTGCTCCTCAAACCAGTTTCTAATTTACAAGGAACAATTTAATCGAATATCCCACATTATACAGTATGAATCAGCATGAAATAAGTTTATTGTTAAATTTTTTCACCCTCACAAAATACAAAATATGATCCCCGCAAGGCCGATTTTTGTCAACTTACAGGTAAAAATCGCAATTTTTTTCACATTCCTGAAAACAAAAAGAAATAAGACTAAATAAATAGAAAAAGCAGAATTTCACCTTGTTGAAAACTCTCCTTTTTAAAAATAATTTTTCTATTTTTCTGTTTTCAGGAAAATAAAAAGCCTTTTTTCATCGAAAAATTAACACAATGAACTCTTTTCTGACGGGAGGAGGGGGTGGGGGATAAGGGGAAATTTAGGGAACAACCACATTATTTCGGTATTTTTACTTTACATTGAATTTTTTTTCTGTGAATGAAAATAGTAGATTGCGCAAAAGTATGATCGAACTCACCTTTTGCGGGAAAAGATCTTTCCTTCACGTATTCGTGTCTACATCTTGTATATCAGCTGCTTTCCTTCTTTGACTACTTTAATTCAATTCGTTCTTTTCAATATTGTTGAATTTAACCGTTCAACCTGCCATGTCAGTATATGCGATTCATATTGCCATTATTATTAACTTCCAGTGGCAAATTGTCTATACCAGTTATCGGTAATGTTGACATGCTTCTCAAAATCATGTACATAGTAGAGTCGATAATATTGTCACACTACGTGTCACGTATCCTTATTCAACAACAACTACCCTACTTTCATTTCCTGATTTATTTTTTCTATAATTCCGTATTCCTTCATTACTCAACGCCGTGTCTCCATTCCTTGCCGAGGAGTTCGATCTAACCATCCTTCATTTTCCACCAGATAAGGAAGGTCAACTCCATCCTGCGAATGACACCCGTCTCGTAGTTAGCGGGGTTCAAATATTCCCGGAGAATAGAGGTCTGGGACGAGACATATACGTCAATGACTGAATAAACTTTTGTTTGAAAGGATACAACTCAGTTTAATCTATAACTTTAACTTGAAGCACAAAAAATGTGCTATTTTCGATTACGTCTTTGCCTATAGCCTCCAGGCTAGTATAGTGGTTAGTGCGCTTGTCCAGCAATCGCTGGGTCGGCAGGTCGAATCTCCGTCCGGATTCTTTTAAAGCTGACACTATTTACTAGGGAGGTTTCCACCGTGACTGGGCATCACGGTGGGGAGTTGGGGCTTGTCCTAGTTGACGTCCGCTTGAGGAGCAACAGAGCTTGAGAGGAGGACTGAAACCAGCAAACTTTAACTTTATATATTTTTTCTTTCGGTTCTGCTCATTCACACTTCCGCCCTCCCCAAAAGGAATCAATATATCACATTCCTACAAATCTGCGGATTCAAACCGGTTTCCTCAAGTCTACACTCTTGTACTCTTGAATGTCTTTGCTCCTCGTAGAGTACTTGTTCCTGAACTTCGATTTACCAATCCTCGATTTCGGGTTGATGGAGTACTATTCTGCCTTAACTTCATTAACAACTTCAATTACTTTTTTTTCTTTTCATTTTGCCCTGTTCTTTCCTTCTTGCCCAGCTGTAGGAACGTAACCTCGTTGGATTACTCAGCTTTCATTTCTTTTAGAGTGTGAAAATTGCAAATCGTTACGAAATACTGATCAAAAAGTTATATAATTTAAAGCCAACAAAATTGACCTTTATCTGATTTTGGCACAAGTTATTTACTTTGAACTAAGAAACTATTTTTTTCATTTTTATTTTTTTATTTATTTCATTATTCTTTTTATTTGTTTCATTTTTCATTGTTTTATTTTTCATTTGTCTTCATTTTTTTATTTAAAGCTAAAATCAACGAGGGCATCTCGGCCAGGAAGCTACCGAGCAGAGATATGTAAAGAAATTGAAGAAGAAAGAGGAAGTGTAAATGTGTAAATGATATATAGCCACAGATACTCCTCCTCCTCGCCATCCTTCAGATGTTAGCTGCGACACTAACGAGCTATAGCCAAGGAAGGCATTTGCGACAGAAAGTGAGGACTAAGAAGTTTTGTAAAGAAAGAAGTAGAGTCAAAGAGTGGGGAAATGTTCGGAAGGTGTAAGCTGAGTACTCTACAGAGGAGACTACTTAGAGCGCTGGAGGATGGGAGACGTACAACTGCCCATACCCTACCCAATTTCTCCAAATATGACAGATTCCCTCACATCGGTTGGGGTCGGAAGGGCACGCAATCGCACAAATGCAGTTGGGGTGCCCTTGCAATTCTACTCCTCTACGCCTACCCTCATCGAGTGGGATAAAGGTGAAATTAAATAAAGTAAAATTGGAAATGTTTTTAATTATTCATTCCACTTCGCTACAGTGAAGGCGCGAATGGTAGAAGAGGTATATACAGTGCAAGTGCAGATTAATTTCATACAAAATCAAGCCAAAAATATGTAATGAGATGAATATCCTTCACAGACTGAGGGATTTCTCTTCTTCGACCAAACGTGATTGGAATATGTTTCAGTGGTGGTGACCACCGTGGTGTCCGTGTGAGTGTCCTTTACCACCGTGGTGATGACCATGCTTTCCATGCTTCGAGTGGTGTCCGTGATGTCCAGAATGTCCGTGGCTGGACTTGTGACCTCCGTGGTGATCGTGGTGTCCTCCCTTAGCGTAGTGTCCTTTGTGACCGTGGGCATTATGGTGCTTACCGTCCTGGAATACCATAGAAAGAGTAGTGTTTCACCTTGATAGTGAGAGCTAGTGGATGTTCTGATAAGGTAGCTCTTATTATCCAGCAACTAGAATGATGACTATCAACAAACAATAAATATCCCTTAATCCCACTCCTCCAGTTAATTAGCATCTGGTATGACCACTCCTCAACTAATAACAGACAGCACTCAACAAACCCGGTGGTGGCATATCGCACCTAAAACCCCCGTTCACAAATTCCTCCCTCTCGGCTGCCAATGCCAATCTAATTTTGATCATCATTTATTCATGCTATTAACATGGGTATGTCTTACCTTATAATGACCTCCATCATGGTGACCTCCTTTGTGTCCCTTGAAGTGCTTGTGGAAGTGATCGTGGTTGTCATGGTATTTCTTGAAGTCGGAGCTGTCGTAGAATTTCTTGTTGTGGCCATATTCCTCCTTGTGGTACAAGTTCTTGAACCCCTGATCATCGTGAAAAACAAAAACACTATGAAACACCTACATCATATGCTAGATACCATCATGAACTAAGATCCATTTTTCACGATTTGCTAGAACTATGAAGCTAATAACCTGATAAATTAAGCTACATGCCTGCTTGGAATTTTCTAAATGTATGCTAGAGTTAGGTTAAGTAAAATTCATGCTATAATACTCCTGCTATAATAAAGTAATTTACTGTCTTATTATAACCTAAATAGAAAGTTTCCTAAAAATAGAAAACAAACAGAATGATTTATGAATAATATAGAAAAAAAAACAAGCAACACGGGATTAAATCGATTGGTCAGAGAAAAGGAAATAAACAACTAAATATACATAGATAAAAGGAAAATAATTTAATTGAAAGAAAACCTAATTAAAAAACATAAGGTAAAATGTATGGGAGGCGTCAATTCGGGCCATGAAAGGCCACCTGAATGTAAAAATTTGTAGGAAAGAAGCTGAAAAAAGCAAATCAGCCATATGTACTTGAAAAACCTAAATTTCGTACTTTGACGATCTAGAATAAGGAAGTACAAAGAAACAATTGAATCTAATTTACGAGGATAGAACACTATTATGGAATATATAAGCAAGACCATTGTAAGTTTAGACAAGATCCAGTAAGCAATCTTTCGCAAACCTTGAGAAATAACACACCTTGTGTTGGTGTCCTTTATGATGATGCCCTTTGGATCCATGCTTGTGTCCTTTGTTCCCTTTATATCCCTTGTGATGACCACCAAAGTGGTGATCATGATGATGATGGCCACCGTAATTCTTTCCTCCTTTGTCATGAAAGCCCTGGAACATTAGGCATGGGAATTCTATTAAATAAAAATTACTGCAAAAATAATAGGCCTAGGGCCACTGATTTTATTGTGATATTGGACTGTGCTGTCTCAATATAAACTATTAACTAAGCATCTGACTTAGGAAACTGTTCTGGTTTGTGGTTTTACCAGAAAATCCATATTGTTTAACCATATAATGTGCTGAACATTTGACAAGTATAATTTGTACTCCGCAAATTGAAACAGCTTTAAAGACCTAATCTGGTAACAGGTTATCAGAACAATTACTCACGGATTTATGATGTTTTCCATGGTCTCCGAAGTGACCTCCTTTGTAGCCATGATGATCATGATGTCCCTTGTGACCTTTATGACCATGGCTTCCATGGTGCCCACCGTGGTGAGATTTATGATTCGCATAACCCTTGTGGATTCCAAGTCCATAATCGTTTCCTATCGAAAACGGAATCATTCCGCTATCGTCAGTATCTGTACCATGTTCTGATATTAAATACAATTTTTAATATTCTAGTTTCTTCAATCAAACAGCGTTTGAATTAACTCACCAGCGGCAGTTTCTAAATCATGATCAACTGCAACAGATACTTGCTGGCTGCCAGCAGTAGCCACATCTTCCTTTGGAACCACGTGGCCGAGTAATAAAGAACTGATCTCTTCTTTTCTGCACTGGACACTACTCAAGAAGACGAGAGCGCAGGCCGAAACCAATACTACCTGTAATAGCTAGAATAGTGCATCAATGAGAGCTATGGAATTGTGTTTGAACAACAGCTCATATCAGTTGTTCTTTACCACAAATCTTCCTTTTCAAGGAGTTCACATTAATTTGAGCTTTTTAAAAGGAAAATATGTGTAGAAGGGCCGCAAAAGTACTGACGAGAATAAACGGTAATCATACAATTTGACCACAGTTACAAGAAAAAAAACCACATTTAACTAAACAAAGAAAAAATAAATCTGTTAACTGGCATAAAGAACAATAAAATGAGGTAAAACAATGAGCATAGAAAACGCTAACGCTATAAATAACCTTGGAAAATGTCATCCTTGAGGATCGCGTCTCACAATTCCACACTTACGGAACCGTCTCGCGGCATTTGGCATCAATGATCCTTTCAGGCTAAAACTGATCGAACGAAACGGAAAGAAGGGGAGGAATCCGCCGATCTGTTTCTTTTTCTCCCACCTCCCTTTTCATTTCATCTCAAGAAGGCAATTTCAGGACGCCAGCCTTAACTACAACTATTTGACATTATATCGGATAGGTATGAATGCATATCCAAAAACTCGCAAATACAAAACGAATCAAATTACACACCGACCACACAAAACAAACCACAAAAGTATAAACCATACAAACACGCAATTTTTACTCATTTGATCAACCTATGGAGATTCCAGCAGCATTTGTCTTTATTGGGAAGTTTTAGTTGTATCTAAGTATATGGAATTAGTCTCCGCATTCAACTGAACAATATAGATTTGCTCCGACATGTCCAGTATTTAAGCTTTCCGCTCCTCCTCGACTTATATTTGTCCTTACGGAAAGTTTTTCAGCCTTAAAATAAATTTAATTGCCAATATAAATAAACCAAATTTCCTTTGTTCATTTTTATCATCATCACCAGCCGGTTCCCCGTAAGGCGAGGTTAGGGGCGGATCAACGTTCAACCAGCACAGATTTCCCCCAACTCTTAAAACTCGAATCTCTTTCTTATTCCTCTACAAAAGAAACTGCTTTTTGCAGGATAACAAGAGCGAGTATAGGAGTTACCTGCGTCCCTCGATCCTAGAGCTCCAAGTAGTTTCTTCCTTTGGCTACTCGCGCAATGTACCTTTCACTTCTACTATTGTCCCCAATTTCTTTCTGAACTTTTTTCATCAACTTGCATACGGAGTTTCCTTCGTTGGTTTCCCCCACCCCATTTTAGGCCTTTCACCTTCAATTCGCCATAATTCAACTCTAATCTCTCGGCAAAAGGCCTCCTCCTCAGAATTTTGCCCTCTTCTTGTCTCTATTTTGCCTAGTAGTATCTTCTGGCTTTTCCATAATCTTCCTTATCGAAAATATTCTAGCGGTGAAGTGCGGGTAATTTCCACCATTTTTATTTAAATAAATCCAAATCCTCAATCGAAATCCTTCCCTCACCTTTCCGAGATCGCCCATGATTGGCGGGTCGTAGCAGCGAGTGTCTCTACAATGAATGGATGGCGAGAGAACCAGAAATGACCGACGACTGCCTGACCGCCTTCTTTATATACCAGTGGCCTCCGAGCGAAGGAACGACAGGTAACCAAGGTTATCAACGCAGCCTATGAAAACAATGTCTCTATATTGTACTCTACTTGTATTATTTATCCATATTTACACCAATGATTCATGACGATTTTTTATAATTATTATTTGGGTGGGTTCGTTTGTTAGTTAATTTCGCCTATTTATCCTTAAAATATTTCTATGAACTTCATTTAAATTCTGTTTTTGCAATATTTTATCTTTTCGTTCTTTCTTTTTCTTTAATTTAATTTTAATTTAATTTATTTTTTTTATTTTTAACTGTTCACTTAAAGCATATATAAATTTGTGCATGAATATGCAATTATCTTAATATGATGGAAAATATAATAGCATATATGGGCTAGATCATGTCATGCATCGAAGGTCAACCCAGAACTAAACAAACCTTTTTACAGCATCATTAGTACTTTGAAAATAACACCGCTACCAGTTCTCTACTGACTTGCGAGCATACCACCTCCTACTATTATGCAAGCCCCGCAAAATGTGAGAAGAACAAACAGATTGAAGTAGACGAACACTTCGATCACGCAGGAGCTTCATAACAGTGGATTACATAGAACACCTTAACTCGTCAGAATAGAGACTTCATCAATGGAGAGAGAATGACCAGCTTCCACATAATCAGTCACTACCAGAACCAGGACAGAGCCTTCCAAAAAAGGAACATTTTCCAGTAGAAAGGAGAAAGAATAACCGGCTTCAACCAATGAATCGCCCCGGAACCAAGCGAGAACCTTCCAAAAGAAACAGCCTTCGGTTGGAAATACTGGGTAACCTTTTATCGAGCAAGACCCAAAGTGGGTAAAACAGGGGATGACCTTGTTAAAAGGGTACTTGCTACAAATGCTGCATGCCCTTGTGGCGAACCCATTCACACTATGGAACACATTGTCCGAGAATGCTCTTTGGTGCCAAGTTGCTCCGACCAAGGCCTCTTGGAAGCAAACCCCCCCAGCTACCAGTCGATTTCGAGGTGGCGTGACAGGATATGATGAAATCAGGAGAAGGAAGAGCTGAAACTGGTGAATTAAGTCCGTATGACTGGATCAGATTATTTTTTGTATAATCATTGTGTTCCCATTTACGAACTCTTTAAATTTTGAAGATTTAAAAATAACCCATAAATTCTTTTTAAAATTTGAGCTGATTAAAAAATGATATGTTAGTTCGTATAATAAAATCAATACATTCCCACAAACGAACACTGTGTTTTTTAAGAAGTCGAAATATGTCAAAAGACTATTGTGATAACACTTCTCAGCATTCGCCTCTTTTCATTCTACATCATTCCTTCTTCTCTTTCTTTCGTTTTCTCCTATTGCGTCTAGTTTCGCCTCTCTGCCATTGAGGGACTATTTCTTCGCGTTTGGTCCAAAGAGGTTAATTTGTTTATCTGCCATACGATCCTACCGAGTGGGAAAAATTACCCCAGTTTAACAAAGTTAAACCACCTTGAGTGTGGTTGATACCAGGATGGGAGTCTGGATCTAAGTGGACTTTACGTTTATACCGTATGTTGTACTATCCGTGCTTCGAAAACTAGGTTACACTGTAGATCTCCACTGAGATACGAACCAAAACGTCTGCAAATCAGTGGTAAAAGTAGATCTAAAAACAAGTGATTTATAGCGGCCTGTCAACAGAATTTTAAACCTAATTTCGAATTTGATAATATTTCCAATTTAATTCCTAATTTACTCCTATTTCTTTCATTCATTTTTCCTCCATGATAGATTCTCAATTCCCTGGTCTGGATCCCTTTGTACGAATTTATTCGATCGCGCACCGAAAACTTTCCCCAAGGCGAATGTTCACAATTAGGATAAGATAAAGATAGCGGAAGAATCGTGTCGAGCCAAGGTTTAAGTCAGTCTACTGACATATCACTCCCCTTTTCCCTACATAGTGGAAGAAAATGGCGAAATGGCATCAGTTGGTACTTAATATTCACAGGGTGGGCAAGAATTTCGCGGTCTTTTGACATCGCTCTATAATAACTCCTAATGAGCATCGTTTGTCGAGGCACAACATACACAGACGAATATTTCCTGCGGACCGCCCTTCACAAATGTCAGGATTTCTCTCTCTCTCTCTCTCTCTCTCTCTCTCTCTCTCTCTCTCTCTCTCTCTGCAAAAAATAGAGGGAGAGGGGTGATGCCCCCTTGTCGCAGGAAGAGAGCTTGTGCGTACCCTTGACTTTTCGATCTATGTCGGCTGGGGTACTTCTCTTCTGGGTGCCCCTGGTAGTGCTTCCCTTGTCGATTTGGTCGGAAATGAGGTTCCAGACTAAGTGCGTCATTCTTCATTTTTTTCTACTCTATCCTTCTCTTTTTTCACTTTTATCCTATCTCTTACACTTACTAAATAAAAAACACAAACAAAAAAATCTACTAATATCATGTCACTCTAACCCTTATTTCCATCTTTCTACATATAAGGACCTGGCAGCTACCTCATGCGTCAAAAGAGAGGCTTTGGAACCTCTATAAACAACGCCAATCGACGCTCACTGGTGCGAGAGACTAGGACTAGAGGTGTCCTAGGCGTTGGGGCACGATAAATATGATGAGGGTAGTGCCCCGCTAACCCCTTCCCTGGCGCGTAATTATTGACCATTCCCAGTGACCGTTGACGGGTGCCTATGGTAGCATCGGTCCGAGGTGACGGCCCTTTGTTCCCAGGTTGGTTGCCAGGCCAATAAAAAGCCTTGGGTCGAGTCTCTTGGTGTGGCGGGATATCTATTGAAAGCTACTCCGAGATCCTGGCCGTCGTGAAGGGAACTAGTAGGAGTTTAGTAAGGGGCGTGCTACGTTGTTCACCTGGTGAGAAATCGATGGCCCCTTCGGGGACCGTCAGTGCTGTTTGGTTGGGAGCCACGGCACGCCGAGGTTTGACGACTTGGTCGGACGAACAGCAGCACATGGAGCGTGCCTTCTGAAAGATCCGAAACCTCTCCGATGGATAGGCGGGAGCGACTCACGTGGGGAGAACTCATCAACCCCCCTTTTTATCATTGATTGGTCACGAGTTTTCAGAGAGAGAGAAAGCGCTCAAAATGACAAGCAAAAAAGGACTCGTTCATCTAAAACACAACTGTGCAACATGCCAGTTAAAAAAGTGTTGCCTTGACTTTCCGGAGGGCTGCTACTCAAAATACAGCCCCGAAAATGTCTGCACTACCTGTATATTGACGCGAGAGGTGAAGAACCTGAAAGACCTCTATAGAGCCTCAGAGGAGAGAGCTAAAATCCTTGAAAGAAAGTTGGAGAAACTCGAAGCCCTTAACGCAGCTCAGATTCGATGCCTAGAAGAGGCGCCGCCCACTGACGTGTCGGAATCCCCCTGGTACCCAAGCGGAGATTCCGGCATCATCTGAGGCTAAGCTAGCTGAGGCGAGAGAAAAAGAGAAAAAGAAGAAAGGAAAAAGAAGAAAAAAAAGACAAAGAATAAAGTTGAAAGAAAAGAAGAAGAACCAAAAATAGAAGAAAAACAGATAAACAAGAAGAAAAAGAAAGATAAGAATGTGGAAAGTAAAGAGGAAAAGGGAAGGCCTCTTCCACAAGGAAATACCCCGTCTTCAGAGACCAAGTGTCCGAAGGTCACCCTCATTGGTGACTCGCAAATACGGGATCTGCAGCCGCTGCTAGCGGCCCGCCTTCGTACTAGCGTGAAGGTAAGCTGCCTGTCAGGACGGACGGGGTAACCACAACATCAGAGTAGAGGCAGAGAAAGCTCAGATTTCTGAAAATTCAGTTGTTGCTCTGATGGTGAGCGGCAACGACCTCTACCTCAGAGGAAGTAAGGTTGACCTCAGTGTTAAGACCTTCCAAACGGTGATGGGAGCCGTGGATGACATAGGACTTAAAACCCGAAAACGTGTCGTGGTTGAGATGCTTCCGAGAAGAGGTTGATCCCGAACCGCTCATGAGAGGAACGTCGCAGTGAACAGAAGGTTAGCGGATCTTTGCACGGCAGAAGGAGTCTTCTTCGTGGACTCCTATCGTACCTTTATCGGAAGACGACCTCTACCAAAGGGACGGGGTACATATCTCCTTTAAAAAGAAGGCTTTTCTCGCCAACCTAATTCAAGATGTCGTGGTACGCACCCAAAGGAGCGTTCGAAACAAAGCGAAAGCGGACGTGCACCAGCATGCCCGTGTCACTCCTGGAACGACTTTCTCGGAGGTCGTCAAAAAGGGTGTTACCACGAAAAAAGAGAAGCCGGGAAACGGAAGAGCGTAGGGAGTCCTATACAAGGGGACTCCCTCAAAGTTCTTCTGTTCAATGCGAGGTCAATCAGGAATAAGTTTCTTGAGCTCCGTGGCCTCGTAGCAACAGAGGAACCTGAGATGGTGCCTCTAACGGAGTCGTGGATAAAAACCTCAAGCCGAGATTATAAAGGTGAATTCACGATTTTCGGTTACCAGCTCTTCCTGAAAGATAGGCCAGCCAGAGAGGGTGGCGGTGTGATGTTGTATGTCAAGGATACTCTCAACTCGACGGATTGCAACATCGTATCCGACCATGAACTAGGTGTTGACCTAGAGATAGGTCCTGCTAAAAACAGGACCCTTGTACTTTATAGACCTCCTGCCAAACTCGTTGAAAAGGACAGAGATCTGTACAAGCTACTAAGAGAACTTGTCGAAGACAGAGTGTGTATCGTCATTGGGGATTTCCACACACAAGTTCACTGGGAAACCAGAGAACCCTGTGGCGAGAATGCACTACTTCTGGAGTTTGCGAACAACGAGTTCCTGACTCAATGGGTGAGACAGCTAACGAGAGGAGACAATATACTTGACTTGGTTTTCACCTCTGAGAATAACATCATTGAGGACCTCTCTGTTGGCGGAGAGCTCGGTGGCAGTGACCACCGACTAATTAGATTTGTAGTCAAAGTTCCGAAGGCAGGGCCTGCAACTAGTAAATCGAGAAAACTCAATTTGAAAAGAGAACACTTTGCAGGTCTTTGTGCTGGACTGACTGACGCGAGGCTAGAAGTGTGCGATGTTTTTAAAGACTCGTGGAACAGTTTCAAAACAACATTTATGAGTCTTCAATCGCGTTTTATCCCTCTGAAATATCCCCGTCGGTCTTCTGTTCAACCAAAGTGGTTTAATCGAGAAATCGGCCAACTGCTTAGGAAGAAGAGAACTGTGTGCCGGCAATCGAAGATCTCGGGTGACTTTGACGAATACCGGAGGCTAGCCAGGAGAGTGAAGTCCAGCATGAGGGCAGCTAAGCGGTCTGAGTAACTCCGAGTAGCGAGACTCTGTAAAGAGAATTCCAAAGAGATTTTTGGATATGTGAACAGCCGTAAACCAATCCGTCGAACGATAAGCCCCTTGAGAAATGAGGAGGGGGCATTAAAGCACTTAGATGCAGAAAATGCTAACCTCCTCAACGACTACTTCTCTTCAGTGTTTACTGAAGAGTGTGACCCCATCCCCCAGCAAATGGATTCCTACTCGGGGGAAAAGCTGGAGGATATGGACTTCACCGAAGGGGAAATAAAAAAGAAGATCAGTGACCTAATGGCGGATAAGTCACCTAACCCGGATGGGTTTCTACCTAAATTGTTAAAAGAAGTGCGCGATCAAGTGTCACGACACCTGAGCGAAATCTTCAACATGTCAATCCGGACCGAATGCGTTCCTAGAGACTGGCGTAAAGCGGAGGTGACTCCTATCTTAAAGAAAGGAGACCGAAGCCAACCGTCAAACTACCGACCTATCAGTCTGACTTCGATAGTCGGTAAACTCATGGAAAGCATCATGGTGGACAAAATGACGTCGTATTTAGAGTCAAACCTGCTACTGAGGAGTTCCCAGCACGGCTTCCGAAGGCAACGGCCATGCCTGACGAACCTTGTGGAATTCTTCCACTTCGTGTTCAGTGAGCACGATCGGGACAAGGCGGTGGATGTGGTGTACTTAGACTTTCAGAAAGCCTTTGATGAGGTACCACACCGCCGCCTTCTGCGGAGAGTGCGAGCGCTAAGCATAGCCGGAAAAGTAGCCAGCTGGATCGAAAACTGTCTAAGTGGCAGATGACAACTGGTGGTGGAGAATGAACAGGCTTCTGAGTGGGTGCCCGTTACTAGCAGGGTGCCTCAAGGTTCTGTCCTGGGACCACTACTATTCATCATCTACGTCAACGACATGGAGGGTGACATGGTTGACAAGATTTCCAAATTTGCCGACGATACCAAGCTTGGTATGAACGTTGCAAAGGATGGAAATACTGCCCGCCTGCAGGAATATCTTGGGAAGATTGGGGAGTGGTCGGACACGTGGCAAATGCCTTTTAACATGAAAAAATGCAAAGTGCTGCATATCCGCAAAAAAAAACTACAATCTCAGTATATCCTTAAGGGCACTGCTCTTGAATCGAGTGACACTGAAAAGGACTTGGGTGTAACTATCACTAGCGCCTTCAAGTTCTCGAAACAGTGCATAGAGGCAGCGAAGAAAGCCCAAAGGATGTTAGGCGACATAAAGCGCCAGTTTGGATACCGTAACAGGGAGATAGTACTTTGTCTGTACAACTACCTCGTTCGGCCGCACCTGGAGTATGCCGTACAATTTTGGAGTATTTCCTTACGAAAGGATATCGCAAGGTTGGAACGCGTACAAGCCAGGGCAACACACCTGATTCCCTCTATCCGACATAAAAGTTATGAGGATAGACTAAGCGAATTAAATCTGTTCTCGCTGGAAATTCGTAGACTGCGTGGTCAGCTCATCGAAGTTTTTAAAATACTTCGAGGGTTTGACAATGTTGACTACCGGGATATTTTCACACTGAGTGAGAACAGAACGCGCAATCACGGCTTCAAACTTGAACTGAAGCGTTACAACCGCAATCTGTGTGTAAATCTTTTCACTTACAGTATCTGCGGTAAGTGTAGCGCACTTCCAGTGGAAGTTGTCAACAGTGAATCTGTGGACCAGTTCAATTCAAGGCTAGACAAAGTCTTGAAAAGTGTCTGTTTAGGGACGCAAAATAATTGAGCAGCTATGTGCCCGCTCGATTGCTTGTCCAAAGGTACCCTCTTTGAATGGACCGTAAGGTCTCCTAGGGTACTTCCTTTCCTTGTTACTCCTTGTTACTCTTTTTCTCCCTCCCTTCGTCACCAACTGACAGGTATTTATGGTGTTTAGCTAAGAACATTACTAACAACTTATGTTGCTCTACCTTTCCCTTGCTATTTCGTCCTGAATATATTAATGGGTTTTGCAAAAGGTCTGTTATACTCGTGTTTTTTATCATTTGAGAGGTTTACGTATGTGATAGAAAAAGTTCCGTTAAACAACCATAAATTTCTACCTTTCCAGACGTGTCACTAAAGGATCATTTCCATTGTGTACAGATGTATCGAGATCAAATTGAAAATAATCGAGATTTCTGCTCTCCTGCGCTGGACTACATCGAAATGCAGCTCAAATTCAGCCGGATGACCAGCCACAGAGTCGGTAGAGGCACAAGGACGGGGTAGACATTTAAGATCGACCTCGTTCAGGCAGACATCAATTTGTTAACCGTTTGTCTGTGAGAAAGGCCTTCGAAAGTGCTCCGAAGCCTAAAAAGACTGCGCTTGCGAAGAAAAAGAACATATACTCGTATGTGTCCAGGGTATATGGCCTGTCAAAGAGGAAGGTAGCATGAACTTGCGTTGCGTGGAAAGGCCTCTGCTCACCAACCGCATGTATGAACAACGTCAGGAGCGTGGTCGTCGTCTTTTCAACGGCTTGAAGAGTCATGACAATCGAATTCTCTTTTTTATTCTGATGAAAATGCCTTCGCGGTCGATCCGGTGATCAAAAAACAGAACGACCGCGTGGTAAGCTTAGGCTAGAACGAGTCCGAGGTTTACACGTGTCCACAACCAAGCAGCCGGCCTTCGTGAAGGTGGACGACGTCGTGGCTCCGAAGAGCGAGAATATGCCGGTGGTATGATTCGCGGCCAGCTACAAGCACACTGGAGTCGATTCCAGGGAAATATTGGCAACAAAATTCCTGCCCTGGGTGAGGAAAATCACGAAGAAGGCGGACTACGTCTTCAGCAGGACGGTGCTCCGGCCTACACGGTCAAGGCGGTGCGAGAGTGGTTGCTGTCGAAGATGAATATTTGAAAGAAGAACATTTGGCCGCCGCAGTCACCCGCCCAGAAATCCCTCGACTACAGCGTGTGAGCGCATGTAGATGGCAAGGCCTGCAAGGTTCGCCACATCAATGACAAAAACCTGAATTTATCCATCAACCGTGTGTAAGCCAGCATGAGGAAGGATTTCGTCAGCAACTTGTGTGCGGCCATCACCTCTCGCCTGGAGCACGCGAATGCCACCAAGGGTGGCCATATTGTTTAATATTACAAGTAAGACATATTTATATCTTAAATCAATATGAACGTGTCTAACTGCATCAAAACTATCGTTGTTTTCTTTGTGAGAACGTCGTAACAAGTGTAACAGAACCTTTGCAATAGCCGGTATAACTGTCTCTTCGCTTTTTTATCAAAGCAACTCTCTTTGGTTCCTATTTCTTTTCTCACTCTCTCCTAGATTACTTTATCAAGAACCTAAGAACTCGCACCTATGCTTGCATGTCTTTACTTTTTCCCTCTCTTATAAAACTTGCTTTGATATATTCAATTCCTAATAATGTTGACCATTCTGTTTTTTATAACTATTATCGTCCTATTGCTTTCAAATCCTTCATTTCCAAAGATCTTGAATACATTCTTAACTCCTATATGCTTAACACCTTCAATTTCACAGTATGGAAATAAAGCAAGATCTACTTGTGGTATTCTTTCCTATCTCACTATTTTCTGGCCAACATCTTTCAAGCTTTTGGGGGTCATAAGTAGTTGTCCTTGACATTTCCATGGCTTTTTATTAGGTGGGGTATCGTGGTCTCATATCGAAGCTTCCCTGTTTTGGCATCTCCCCTCTACTATACTTTTGATTTCTAGCTTCTTCTCTGGCTGATCTATCTTTGTGGTTATGACGGATCAGCCTCAACCCTTTTCTGCTCCGACAGTGGTGTCCCTCAAGGATCTTTCCTGTCTCCTACATTTTTCCTATTTTCATCGAGTTCCTCTCTTTCACAAATAACCCAATGAACTCAGTTTGTGCTCCTAGACTCTTGAATGCTCTTCCTGCCGAAGTCCGATCCTCTTCCTTTCTTGCTACTTTTAAACGTCTCCTGAAGACTCATCTCTTCAGAATTGCCTTCTCTCCCCTATAAACTTTCTCTACACTCGCTAACAGCCCTGAAGAGCGCATTAAAAATACCTATTATTATTATATACTTGTGACTCAACACTGCCTTCTCATATGGGGGGCGGGGTTAAAGGGTTTTGCGATTCTTATTGGGGTCCGTCGGTGGTCGGTCCGTTTGGGGTCTTATGGGTTTACCTAACGGTATTCAAAGACCAAGAGGTTTACGTTGATTCTGCCTTTAGGCTGGGTTCCAGAAGGTGCCTGGGTTACCTCGGGATTAAAGGAAAGGACTCAGAGGAAAAGCGACGATAAACAGGTTTTTTATTCTTGAAAGTAGCGTCTACCATATTAGGCGTAGAGAAATAAATTATGTGCGTCGGTATGTAAGTTTCACTAATGTTGGGGTAGCTGAGGCAAGGTGACATACCTTAAGAGCAAGGGACGGACCCGCGATGGCAGTAATACTAAACGGACTAGGCAGGTGCCTTTAATTGAGTCTAACCGACTGAATGATTTAAATGATCACCTCTAATGTCCATCCATAATGTCCTCTTCGTTTATTTATAACTCCCCTGCTTAAGGGCGCGTGACCTTTTATCTCTTCTCAAAGCTCGGGGCGAAGCTAACGATAGGAAACTGGCTTTTTAGCCTCTCCGCTGATCGTTGGGTGGAGTTCAGAAGTGTATATCTGCTCATCGAGTATCTGTGCACATTTTAAAACCAGGCCTGCAGATCCTATCAAGAGATAACTTTTTATTTTTCTTTTGACACCTTCACGAAAACTTGACGGCCAAAGCATATCTCACTCTGTATTTGCTTGGCTTCCTTAATTATCAAGCATCGGGATCTTTCCGTCCAGCAGCTGCTCCTTTATGTATGTATGTGTGTGTGGTGTAGCCGCATGGAAGCCAGTTATTTGCTCGCCTTTCTTATGCATTTCTAATAAATATACAGTTATGAAATAAGTATTTTTACAATGGTTTATTACTTATTACATGTTCTATTCCTTAATTAGTTAATGTGTGCGTTCAATCTTAGGATTTAATAGATCCATTGGGCATTCATTTGTAGGGGTTCCTCACTGGCCCTATCTATTCTGCAAATGGGTGCCACGGGCCTAATTTCATTGCACTCTGGGCACCACAGAAGACTCCCCCCCCCCCCGAGTTATGGAGTAAGTTAGATTAATACTTACTAAGTAATAACTTGGGGTAAACATACTGTAGTATTAACAATACTACCTTCTTACAGGGCTTGGAAATTCATTAACATATGTAGATATATGTTTACCCAACAATACGGGACTATTTAATATCCCCTATAATTATGCTATGTTCCGCAATTACAATATATATTTATATAATTTATCTAATAATAACGTCATTTAAGTAGCCCCTATAGTTATACGCGAGAAAGTTACAAAGTATCGAGGCGTACGGACATTTTTGCCTCTGTGCTTTTAAATAATATAAGGCGAGTCAGTGAAATGGTCTTAACCCGATTAAATAATATATTAATGATGGGTGTCAGGAAAACATAATTCTTCTCCCAGAGCGCGCGAAGAAGTCCGGCTTGTCGTGGTTTTTCCTGGTGCCGTTACAAGGCTTTATAAAGTTCCCATGATAATCATTTGTGAGGACTCATGGTGGAACCTATTATGCTTTGCAACGCACTCTTGTCTTGTTACTCACATAGACGAAACTATATTATTATTTTATCATAAGGTTATATTTATTATTGTTTTACATTATTATTTTAAATGAACGAACGCTATATATGATTATCTTACAAATATGAGATATAAATATATATATATATATATATATATATATATATATATATATATATATATATATATATATCACATTTTCATTATTAAACAGCTTCTATAAATATGCTATGTTCCGCAATTACAATTTTTTATCTTTATAATTTACCAAATAATCACATCACTTAACTAGCCCCTATAATTACACAAGTTGCAATTATGATACATGAAATATATACACTTTGGTACGCAAGAAAGTTATAAACAATCGAGGCGTACGGCCATTTTTGCCCCTCTCTCCTTTTTTTATAAGGCGTGTCAGTGCAATGATCTTAACCGGATTAACAATAGACGAACGATGGGTCACTGGCAAACCTAACTCGCCACCCAGACCGCGTGAAAACGTGCGACTTGTTGTTGTTTTCCCTGGTGCCGTTACAAGGCGTTTCAGAGTTCGCCCATGTAAAATAACAATGTGAAATAATAATAATAATAATATATATATATATATATATATATATATATATATATATATATATATGAGTCATTCATATTTATGCAAACTGCAATTCCTCTTTTATATAATTTATACGTGCATAATTATTCGCCCGCCTGACATAAGCAAAATTGGGCTCATATACTACTCATATGTGAGGTCTAATTACTGAACAAATTGTGCCTTGCAATGAGTGCCTACAAAACCTAAGCATTTTGAGCAAACTCCCTTTTCTTTGTAAATTAATATATATACCATCTATGTACGCTTAATTCTCCATAATAAATTTACTGGCCTTGTCCATTTTACTTCTGTCTAGTAAAACCGATATCTTTTCTACATCACCGGACATTTACTGTTTACCTCTTAAAAAAAGAACTGAATTTAGGCATTTAAATTAATTATCACTGGAAAACTTTTGTTATTAATAAATTATTCAAAAACTGCACCCGAACGTATGGCGTAAGTGTGTGTCTTCATCCCGCTGCAGTGTTGCCTGCAGAGTTCCGGTTCATAGAAATGCGTACTTCTACCATTCGGATTTCTGCTTCTTCGAAAATGGAAGGCCAATGATGATGAAGGTGCAGAGACGGCTTCTTATTAGGCAAACGGTAGGCTTGATGGAGTCCTCGTTGGTGACTTCCGTCTCCCCTCGTCCTTTTCGGAGGCGGTCCGATGCTTCTAGATTCTACTCTTTGTCACTTTCATTGTCCGGCTGAAGGGGCCACCAGTTTTTGGTCCTCGATGGTATTACGCTTTTTGATGGTGACCCAACAGGGGTTGAGGTGGCGGACTCTTTATTTTTTATGCAGAACTCTCCAAACTTCATTTTCTTCCCCTCCATCCTTCGAGGGGTCACCACAGATGGAGCCTATCTCCTTGAGGAAGAGTACCTCATAACCAGCGACAAAGCCTACCTCTTTAGGCCTACTTAATGTTTGACTGGAGGGAGAAAAACGGGACGCTGATAAGAATAAAAGGAGACTTGAGGACGAATGCCTAAGATTATTTAACTGTCCCTTGACTGCCCATAATGTCCTTCTTCGTTTATTTATAACTTCCCTGCTTAAGGGGCGTGATAATTTTCTCTTCTCAAAGCGGGGGGGGGGGGGGAGCTAACGATAGGAAACTCGATTGTTATCCTCTCCGACGACCGTTGGGCGGAGTTCAGAGGTGTGTGTGTGCTCTTCGAGAATCTGTGCACATTCTTAGACCGGGCTTGCAGATCTTATCAAGAGATGACTCTTTATTTTGCCTTTGACACCCTCACGAAAACTTAATGGCCAAAGCATATCTCTTTTTATTTGCTCAGTTTCCCTCATTATAAGCATCCTGCAGCTGCTCCTCTGTGTATGTATGTGTGTATCTGGTGAGAACTCTGCCCAAGATTTATGTCTTCCGCGTAGCCGAGTGGTCTAAGGGGCGGTTTAATTAAGATCAAAGCGGCTGCTTGCTGCTTCAATGTGCATGGTTTGAATCCCACCCCAGCTCGTTTTTTTTCGAAGTAGCCAATAACTATTTCTGAAGAAAAATTATTCCATTTTCTCTTATTCTTTATCGATACCTCCTGCCTTGTTTATGAAAACTGAGACTATTGTAGATTTTCTTCAATTGGTTCTAATCTTCCTGTCTCCAATGTAGTTTTTTACGTTACTGATTTCCATTGCTATCAGCTTTGCTTGAAATCATTAAATTCTATATAGACAGACAAGCAACTGGCTTAAGTCCTCCGCAAATTGAACTTATACACAATCAGGCACTTTTGGTGTTAGCAGCTGAGCTGTATATAACAAGGGGTATTTTGTTGTGCCATATGGAGCCAGGAGGTGTGAATTAAAATCAGATTTTCAATGAAAGCGTTAGGAATTCGATCTGAGCTTGTATGTTGTGATGAGCTCAGGTTTCATCACTTTGAAGAAAAACGCTTCCGGAATCTTCAGGCCACGAGCATCCGTGTTCTTCCTGAGAATAGTGGTGTCATCGACGAAATATTTTGCTGTCATTTATTTCCGCGTTTTCTACCATAGTGAAGTTCAATGGCACCATCTTAAAAGTACATGGTGAATTTTAGGGCTAGAGTTGTTGTGGACATACCAAGATAGAAATTATTGGGATCACGATAACAGTCTTCATGGGGACATTGGAATTTATTAATCATATTGGTAGACTTCATATTTGATTAATGAGCTGTAGTGTTGTTTTTAAGAATAAATTGCTTCTTTTAAGATTTTTGTTCTATATTCTTAATAATTTTTGTTTTTGTTTGGTGTGTTTATTTATGCAATATCATAATATGTACAATGTTACTATGTGGATTTGTCATATGATTCTTAGAAAAGTGAATTTGTGCTCTATTACCTTGTTTGTCTCTTTTTTTCTCTATATGGCCTGCATATAAAGGCTGTTTCATTAAGACGGATCGAAGTTAGCAGTAAATAAAACTGTTATTGGAGAAAATTTGTTGATTTCACTATTGGATCATGTTATTTGAGTCATGGCAATTATGTGTGAAAAATAATATCGCATAAATATCCGCCAAGGCTTCGGCGGCACACCTCCACTCAATGATCAAAATTTTTGATGACGTCTCTGCATAATTGCTACTCGATCTCACCAATATGCCTTATTATCTCATCCTTCAGCTGTTGAATTGTTGTTGGCTCGTTGGCATAGACCTTACTTTTGAGATGACCCCAAAGGAAGAAATCTAAAGGCGTCAAGTCACACGATCGTGGTGGCCAATTAACCTCGCTGTTTCGAGAGATGATGCGACCTGGGAACTTCTCATTCCATAAATCCATTGTTGCATTGGTTGTGTGGCATGTGGCGCCATCCTGTTGAAACCACAAATCTTCAGCATCTATATAATTCAATTCAGGCCATAAAAATTTGGTTATCATGGGACGGTATCGCTCGCCTGTCACCGTAACAGAATTCCCAGCATCATTTTTGAAGAAATACGGCCCAATGATTCCGCTAGCAAAAAATGCACACCAAACAGTGACTTTTTGTGGATGCAGTGGCTTTTCAACAATCTTCCTGGGATTTTCATCAGCCCAAATGCGACAATACTGCTTATTAACAAATCCACCAAGATGAAAATGGGCTTCATCACTAAAGATGATATTTTGCGAAAAATCATCATCGGCTTTTCTTTGCTCGTGCACCCAATTGACGAATGTAAGGGGCTTCAAATGGTCAGCAGTCTTCAGTTCTTGTGTCAATTGAATTTTGTAAGCGTGTAGACACAAATCTTTTGTCAAATTTCGATGTAAAGTTGTTGTGGAGAGGTTCAATTCCTGCGCGCGATGACGAATAGAGGTGTCTAGATCTTCGGCCACATTCTCGCGCACTGCAGCAATTTTTTAAGCTGAACGGCGTAAACGAGCACGCAATGGCCTTTCACATCTGCCACCGAATGTGCTGAGAGCTTATTAAGATATTCAGAAGGAAAGATGCGCAGGTAGGCACCAACAGTGAAGAGAGAAGAAATATATGCGCCCACTAAGAATTTCATCCCAATTCTAAACTTCATAACTATTTTCCCCACAGGCCTCCAGACAATATGCATGAGAGACCTGAATGACACGTAGAGAACGAATGGCTACCAAGGAAGACCAAGCAGAATATGCGAAACTTTGAAATGTTGATCGAAAGAAAAATCTTCAAGAGGATAGGCCCAGTCTTTCCAACATAGCTCACTGACAATGCTGCTATAACCACATACATAAACCTAAGTAGTCACTACATACCATACAAAATCCACATGCAACTAAACAACATTGCTTGCAGTGACCATGTTGTAACTCTGCTGATCTTCAATCATAACTCGATAGATGTACCAGCAGTGGAGAGGAATAACTGCAATATAGCAAACTCGGGCAGGTACTAGGAGGAACTCTGAATTATGTTCTAGGCTATCTAACGGATGCAAATCTGGCCAAAATCTACGTACAAAGCGACCGTTTGCAAACATCTTTAATCGCGGCAGAAGCCATCAATGTACCAAGAACAAGGCCATGGGTAATGAATGAGAAGAAAAAGCAGCTCAGCGACAAATATGATCCGATCGATAATCTTGCAGCAAGCAGAACAAAATATGCGCCACTAAAAAGAAAGAAAGATTAAATGAGGCATGCCATAGAAGAAAAACAAAGATATATATGGGATAGCAATATTAAAGAAATAGATCATAAATGAAATCCCCCAAAAAAGGCTAATAACTAAGATATACTCAACGAAGTTAACTTTCAATAAGAAATACACAAGGAAGAAATTCAAGAAAACGAGCGACTATAAGAAAAGTTTAGAGTCCATTGGAATTAGATGTTCTTAAATGAACATGTAATTCAACCCAGAAATTGATCATATGGAAAGTGAAGTTCTCAGTAAGAGCCCTGATATTTT
The DNA here is from genome assembly GCA_963969495.1 of Ceratothoa steindachneri. Classification (NCBI taxonomy): domain Eukaryota; kingdom Metazoa; phylum Arthropoda; class Malacostraca; order Isopoda; family Cymothoidae; genus Ceratothoa; species Ceratothoa steindachneri. The sequence continues at coordinate 66,629,027 of OZ018336.1, forward strand.
TATAAGCACTGATCGGCGAATAACAAAGAGAAGAACTCATGGGACCAAAGGATCCAGCAACAACAAAAGAAATTAAAATCGCCGACTATTTATTCCAGCAAAAAGCGCCAGGCCACTCACATAATGATTATCATGATCACCCTACCAAAGGCACTTGACAATATAGTAAAAACCATCAAGAACATCTCTAATGCGTGCTTAAACACCGGTTACTTCCCAGAGAAACTACCCAGTTAATTTATCAACTATTATATAGCTTCTGAATTTTCTAAGAAAAGTCTTCAAAAAGATCCTGTATAGAAGAGTGATAGCATACAATGGAAATAACAATATGTACAACAAATATCAGTTCGGAATCCCTAAAGGCAGAGGCACCGCAATGCCACTTGGCATCATAACAGAGAAGATAGCTAATGCCAAAGAAGAGAATAAAAACATCGATCTGCTCGTGATAAATGTAGAAAAGCCCTTTGATAAAGTTTGGATCAAAGTCTTGCTGCACAAGATCGTGACTCTCCAGCTAAACGGTAATATTTAGATCATTCTCGGCGCCTCTTTCCCAGATAGAAGAGCTTATGTGGTTATCAACAAATACGAAACAACCCAGTTGGAAAGAGAAGCTTTGCTTCCTCACAGGAACTACCAGAGCTCATGCTGTAATCCATCTACACAGAGAATCTACCAACATCAAAAATACTTAAATGCGTAAACATACAATTTGCTAAGGACATAACTCAATTAGTTGTCAGTCACTAGATAAACAAGGATTTGAGGAGGGCTGAGAGGTATTGACAGCGTCAATATTAGGCTATTTGAGAGGGACTGGAAAATCAAAGCAAACTAGCAAAAGTTTACCATTGTCCCAATTTCAAGAGAAAATAGTCAAGATGTGAGTGCAAAAAGTGCACCTTCACACTCATTCTAGACCCAAGTTGCTTGAAACATGAAATCAGATCATGGATAATTTTTTCATATTCTGGGGAGCGGGTGTTTCCCGAGAAGTTGTGGACAATCTGCTTGAAGGAAAACCAGGCATTCACCTCGACACCTGCTAATGCTTCCTCAAAATGCTTGTCCATCAATTCCTGAATCTGAGGGCAAACAAAGATTCCTGTCTTTAGCTTGCCTTCACTTACACGAGGAAATTTTGACTCCAGGTACTTTAAAGCAGCTCCATTCTTGTACAAGGCATTCACAAAATATTTCATAAGTCCTAATTTGATGTGGAGTGGTGGTAGCAGAACTTTCTTGGGGTCAACGTTGTGATTTCCGGGTAAAAAGCGGGTTCTTGGTGTCCAGTCCTTTTTTACATAGTGCTGGCTGTCAGCCCTACTATCCCAGAGACACAATATCAGGGATACTTGGTGTATCCCCCTTGAAGACCTAGTATGAGAGCAATAACTTTTAAATCACCACAAATGAGAAAATTGCGCTGATGGTACTTGATTGCCGTTATTAGTGTTTTCAAATTTTGGTAGGTTTCGGACATTTGGATACTATGTCCAATTGGCACAGATGCAGCTGTGTTGCTATTGTAGAGAAAAACGGCTTTTAAACTTTTGTTAGAAGATCAATGAATAGCCTCCATTCATTTGCTGTGTACGGCATCCCTATGTGTTTGATAAGGGCAGAAATATTTGAACAGAAAACTAAAGAATCCTCTTTCTTAAAGAACTGAATGAATTCCGCTTCATGATGATGGTACCAAGAGAATACTGATCCAGAAGCTAGAAGCCTGTGTTCTTTCAGTTTAGAGCCTAGTATATGTGTACTTTATTTTAGAAGCTTAAGGTCTCGCACCAAGTCGTTGAGCTCAGCTTGGTTGAAGAGGTTGGGATCGTCATTTGTTGGTGGTTCATAGTTTACTTCCATCTGATTAGTATCACTAGTATCGGCCTCTGATGAACTTTCCCATATCTCAGGTGGCACAGGCACAGGTGTATCATCTCAGTGTGGAACAGGCTTTATTGCTGAAGGAATATTTGGGTATATTATGCAATCTTTAGTCTTCTTGTTGAATCCAACTACATTAGTCATACAAAAGTAGCAGAAACATCATGGTGATTCTTCTGCTCTCGCCATACCATTGGTACTCCAAGGGCATACATTTAAGTTTTCCAACTGACCACATTTGGAGCTTACTGATGCAACTCTTGCAATCTTTGTGTGGGGCAAATAGCTTGTCTTGGTCTCCTAATCTGAAGCCAAACTAAGCAAAATAACAATGCTTCAACAAAGGAGTAATATTGCTCCGGGAATCTGAAGGGGGAAATTGCCGGCAGACAGGGCAAATACGAGTATGTCTGCTGAACTTATACCACCTCTATACATATTCACAATCTAAAAATAAAAAAAAATATATATATATATATATATATATATATATATATATATATATATATATATATATAATATATATATATATATATATATATATATATATATATATATATATATATATATATATATATATATATATATATATATATATATATATATATATATATATTATAATATATATAAATATTTACTTATGCTATATAAAAAGAGAAAAGTAACGTCTCCGTATAACTCGACAACGTGATGTGATAGAGATGAATAAAAAGTAAAACACCATTTTTCATATATATTTTGAAAAAGATGTCTGAAAGTCAATAAAAATAAATCATGCAGACCAGTGTTATTAATTCGGCAAAACATATAGAAAGCACACAAATAATACAATTATCAATAAACGCATCAAAAAATACATTTGTACAATGGCATGAATGCTGCCATAAACACATGGACGAACTAGTCAAAAAGGCAGATATCCGACGGATCGCCATTCACCTATAAAGAACTGCACTCTAACAACTCACTAGAGCAACTAAAATAAATAGAATTCAAGAAGAAACTCGTGGTTCGGATTCTACCTTAATCGGTAGGTCCAAAATATAGAAGAATTCCATTCTATTCTTCTATCCCTCCAATTCAAAGAAAAGATCAGTTTAGATCAGCTTCTTTCTTCTTACTATTATATCTCATTTAATCCTTATTTCAATTTTCTCCTACCCCACTCCTCTCATCTAGAATCCCGCTGACTCACTCTTTTGATCCTGAGCGTGTAGGAGAAGGGTGCCGGGAACAGAGAGAGAGGAGGGAAAAGGTAGAGTGATTTAAACCGAGGAGTTGCCTCTATACCCACCCTTTCTGGGGGAGGAATACTTTTCGCTCGATATATATATATATATACCATGGCAATGGCTTCACCACTCCTCCCTACGGGGGGAGCTTGCAGTTCGCTACTAAGATTAAAATTTGAAATCTAAAAAAAAGCAGCCATTGTTAAATTTTTATAAATTTTCTGAACTTCGCCAATTCTAATAATTTTAAAAATTCTCAAAATTTCGATACTTATATTTATTTCTGAACTTCAGTATTTTGTTTTTTGATATTATAAAAGAATTTTAGGAAATAACTTTGATTAAAAAACAAGTCCTAAATTCAAATACTAAAAAAAAATCCCCTTCTTAAATTATAGAGTTAGCGATGATATATATATATATATATATATATATATATATATATATATATATATATATATATATATATATATATATATATATATATATGCTAAAAATCCCACAGAAAAATGGAAGGCGGATTCCAAGTACTTTCGAACTTCTTCAGTTCATTCTCTTCCTTGAGAGTGAACTGAACAAGTTCAAAAGTACTTGGAATCCGCCTTTCATTTTCCTGTGGAATTTTTTGCATTTATTGCTCTACTCAATCACTACTTTTTGAGTTTCTTATATACCGGGTGTCCCCGAAAAATGTATACACACCTTAAATAATTGTAAAGTAGGTCTCTATTTAAATACATTTCGTTTTCAAAAATTAATAGAATCTACAAACATTATTTTATTGTTTTTTTTCATAAAATAAAAATGTATACAGAGTTTAAATAATTGTAAAGTAGGTGTTTATTTAAATACTATTTTTTTCTTTGCAGAATTAATGATGGTAGTCAGACTAAACTTTGAAGAAAGGAAGTTCATTCTAAAATGCTACTGGAAGTGTGAAAACGCAGTTTAAGTACAAAAGCAATTTAGGAGGGAGTTTCAAAAAGTACCACCAAAGCGCCGTATCATCAGTTGAATTAGAGATAAGTTTGAAGCCGATGGAACTTTTCAGAACGTTCACGAGAAGCGTTCCGGAAGACCACGAACATCCTCATCTCCTACAAAGCAAGTAAGAGTGTTAGAAACGTATCACCGAAGTCCAAGAAAATCTATGCGGCAAGCCAGTGGTGAGGTAGGCATTTCAAAATCGTCTGTCCATCGCATTATGAAGCGTTGTCAATGGGAAAGTTATATTCCAAGACTAGTTCATGTTCTTAATGACGATGATCCAGACCGAAAAGTGCAGTATTGCGAGTGGTACTTGGAACGATGTGTCGAAAATGCACACTCTCCAACACAGATTGTGTGGAGTGATGAGGCCACATTCAAATTAAATGATTCAATTAACCGGCACAATTGGACATATTGGGGATATGAAAATCCGCATGTTATGGTCGAACACCATTATAACTTACCAGGAGTACAGTGTGGTGTGGCTTATCACCAAGAGGAATAATTAAACCATTTTTTTTTTTATGCTACTGTGACTGGTGCCGTTTACCCTAAGTTGCTGCAACAGTCTGTCATGCCAAGTATTAGGGATAACTTTGAATATGAGGAGTTTTATTTCCAGCAAAATGGGCCACTCCAAAACAACCATCACGATGTCAGATCCTTGCACGATGAGAACTTGCCAAACAAGAAAATTGGACGGAGGGGTTTCGTTGAATACCCTCCGCGTCCACCAGACCACACACCACAAGACCTTTTTTACGGGGATACCTAAGAGACAAAGTATAGGCTATGAAACCTGCAACAGTCACTGAATTAAAAGCAGCCATCAAACGGGAATGCAGGCAAATACCAAACGCTTCGTGCTGTCAGCAATGTCTGGAGCAGAACGAACGTCAGTTTGAGAACAGGGGTTGACAAAACAATAAAATCTTGTTTGTAGATTCTATGGGAAATGAAATGTATTTTAATAAACACCTACTTTACAATTATTTAAATGTGTATACATTTTCTGGGGACACCTTATATATATATATATATATATATATATATATATATATATATATATATATATATATATATATATATATATATATATATATACACGTGGAACTTCTTTTCCAGCACGGAAGTGACGTCTATGCGCTAAGGAAAAGTCTAGAATGTATTTAGGATTAAATTGGTAAGCCTTTCCCCCCTCTCCATCCACAAGCGGTAGCCTCGAACCGCGTCCACTTCGGACCACCTTTTCGCGTGTTAGAATTGCCTCGGCGTGAAGATTCGAGGCCATTAGAGAGTAGCGCAGTTTCCCCCCACCCTTGCGGGGGAACCCTCGGATATATATAGGGCTCGTCTTCCATGTGGGAGACACAGAGTTGAGGAGTCTCGCCCGGACCCAAGAAGTTTCCCCTAGTTTCAAGTAAGGTGCTAACAACGAAGCAAACTGACGGCTGAACTTTTGTGTCTTGGAATTAACCCAACCATTGTGGTAATTCCAGTTGACGATCGCCACCGAGCGATTTTTCCGACACCACCCATCAACTCCTGTCGAGGCCATCCTCGTTCCCTCCTCATTTACGGGTGGCCAAAATACTCTCCCCCGAACCGGACGTTACCACCCCCCTCCTTTGGAAAACCGTTATCACGTCAACTTCCCGCTCAGAAGCTCCGAGTGCCTTCGCCCACACGTTTATGGCCTGCAAAAGACCTCCGTGAAACCTTACCATGACGTCTCACCCGGAATCCTCCGTAGGCCAACCCCTCTCCCCCTTCAGCAACCCATTTGAGTAAATCCTCCCTATTTGAATAGTCTCCTTCTGTAACGCATTAATTTCTAACTTCAGAGTCTGTTGCATAACTCTGCAATTCCCCCCTCGTTTACCAATTTAATTTTGCCCATTAATTCTCTTATTTTATGCAAATAAAATTATATTTTTGTACATGCCTCTTTAAATAACCTTGAGCTTTGCCATTGCCCAAATTGTACCTTAACCTCGTTGCCCTCTTTTCTTGCTGTTCCGCGCATCGAAACTCGTGGCGTTCCGTCCCTTGTCGGTTCGCCTTTTAAGTTATTGGTTCCTTCCCCTTAGATATAATATGGTATTGATATAATGTAATGTCATACCACGACATACATATTTATTAATATACATATTATATAATTTTAGCGGCAATTGTGTTTGGGGTTTTTACGAACCGTTCATTTTAATTTCGACAATAGAAGTTCCCTTGTTATTCACGTCTATCCCTTTTATTTTAAATTTTGTATTGTACTAGCAGAAGGCAAGTTCAAGTGAATTGAAGAGCAGGTAAACGTTTTAATCAATTTAGATTTTGTGTTGGACCCCAGGTAATTAATTTATTAATTCTGTTTGAATTTTAGAGACTCTCCTGGTTATTAATCCAAAAGAGTTCAGGTCTTTGGTGTCGTAATTCCGGTAGGACCATTTTAAGTTTTTTTCCGCTTAGATACAGCAGAGCTGTATCATAATTTTTTGGTGAACAAGGCCTTCATGAATATTCAAGTATTCGTTTCGCGTGTCAGTGTTCCCTCAGTTAACTGCGTAACAATGTCATCCTTCGAAAAATTCAAGAGTCAGGGTGAAATGTTAGGTCTTTCGGGCAAAGACCTGCTAAATTACATACAGGAAGAAGAGGGGAACGAACGGGCAGAGCGAAGGGAGGAGAAACTAAGAAAAATGGAGGTGGAGAAGAACAAGATCGAGATGGAGAAGAACAAAATGGAGATGGAAGAACGTGAACAAATTAGGCAGCATGAGCTAGAAATAAGCAGAAATCAAATGGATTCTCAGTCAATCGGTTCCCGGGCTGAAATTCCCCAAACTCCTTCAGTCCACCTTCCCGCTTTCAATGATGGAGAGGACTTTGGATCATTTTTGGTCCATTTTGAGAGAATCTTTCAGATCAATAGATGGGATCTCGAAAATGATGGCGTCGCTTGCTTATTTCCCCTCCGAAATGCCAAGTTAAGGGATATCTTCGTATCCCTTCCCCCGGAAGCAACTTTGGACTATTTCAGGTTAAAGTTTGAATTGTAACCCGCTGTTTCTATGAATTGAAAATTCTACCGCTCCCGATTTCGCCAGGAAAGGATCCGCCCTGGTCAAACATTTTGGCAACACGGGTAAATCCTCCAAAGACACCTTCAGTGTTGGCTGGATGCGTGCAAGATTTCCCAGGTCTACGAGTCCCTTCTGGACTTCTTCCTTAGGAAACAGCTTCGAGTTGCCGTGGCTCTCGAAATTCGCCCCTTCATTAAGGATAAACCTTGTATCACTTTCAAGGAATGCTTAGAAGAGGCCGATGTCTACGCGAGTAGTCACAATTTATACCCTAAGAATGTTAAAAAGGATTCCCAATCGCCCCCCAAAACTGAATTTAATGGTCCTAAGACCCATCCTAAATTGGTTCCAAGATTTACCAAAGTTCCTAGTCCCTCGAAGCCAAGAAACTTCCATCCATCTGATCACCAAAACGTTAAGCCCCTAGTTTCTTCTCCCCCGGTTCTGCCGTACCAAAAGAACCTGATCATCTGCTACAAGTGCGGAGTTCCGGGCCATTACCGCACGAACCATCCTCAAAATCCTGATTCGCAAACTCTCAGTCCCACCAAGTACACCAAATCTAGGCCATCCCTGCTCCTCCTCCGTCGTCTCAGGAGAACCCCGATCCTCCCTCCCCCGCCAAAGATCCGGTCCATCAGGTAAACTTCCTCTTTAATGAGAACAACCCTGGTGGATTGAAATTCTAGAACAGAACTGTGAACGGTCGCCGAGTATCCACCCTCTCCGTAACACCGGGTGCACCTGCATCATAGTGTCTGAAGACCTACTTTCCCTGTTGGCCCCGACCACAAGAAGTTTGCGGTGGTCCACGACTACCTTGGCTGGGCCAGTCGTTTCCCAGTAATTCGTTGTCACATCGAGTGTGACTATATGTCCGGTTAGGGCGAAGTGGTAGCGGCCCCAATCCAGTTCTGCTCCGTTTTGATCGGTCAGAACCCCGTAATCCACGACCATTCCGTGGCCCAGCCCGTGATTACCCATACACAGGCAACCCTGGAATCCAATGCACCCGTTCCCCTGGTAACCCCTATCGCCTCGGAGTTCCAAGCCCGCCGGAGCGACTAGTTTGCCCGCACCCAGAAGGAGTGCGCAACTCTCCTCCCCCTTTGGGAGAAAAATAAAACCCTCGAGCGTGAGTCCACCCAGGGTAACAAACGAGTGTCGTATATAGTGAAGAAGGACTTATTGAGAGGTATAAGACCTACTTTGACCTTAAGTCGCGAGAACGAAAATTCAAGCCTGGTGCGGAGGTGCTGGTACTACTTCCCACGGAAAGCAACAAACTCCTTAGCCAGTGGAAGGGAGCCTACCCCTTCCTCGAGGCTAGAGGACCCGTGGATTTCCTCATCCGTACTCCGGCGGGAGCGAAGGTTTTCGACATGAATTGTATATATCATCTAATTAATATTCTTAATTATGATTTTTTTTATTTTGGAGGGTCCACTAAGTTGTTTAGTCATTAGTCCCATATTCATGCCTCTATTTAATTGCATCCTTTTTTTTTTTGGTTCCACTGAAATGTCGCCAATGTTCTCCTGTGATTTTTTTTGGTTTAAAATTGTGCTAGTTAAATTGTCTTTAGAATTGACACGTTTAAGGCTTATGTCCGTAAATTCCCCGCTGAGCTCAGATTCACGTTTTTTTTTGTGTATACACCTGTCGTAGCAGGTCAGAATTTCCCTAGACCCTTGATAATTCTAGTCCGACGGGTGGAATGGTCCTTTCCTACGCAACTGCTCTGTAAAGCATGATCTTTCGGATGGGAGATGTGTGGCGGAATTCCACGTGGAACTTCTTTTCCAGCACGGAAGTAACGTCCTTGCGCTAAAGAAAAGTCTAGAATGTGGTTAGGCTTAAAGTGGTAAGCCCCCCCCCCCCCTCCTATCCACAAGCGGTAGCCTCGAACCACGTCCACCTCGGACCACCTTTTTGCGGGTTAGAATCGCTACGGCGTGAAGATTCGAGGCCATTCGAGAGTAGCGCTGTTTCCCCTCACCCCTGCGGGGGGACCCTTGGATATATATAGGGCTCGTCTTCCGTGTGGGAGACACAGAGTTGAGGAGTCTCGCCCGGACCCAAGAAGTTTCCCCTAGTTCCAAGTCAGGTCCTAACAACGAAGCAAAGTGACGGCTGAACTTTTGTGTCTTGGAATTAACCCAGCAAGTGTGGTAATTCCAGTTGACGATCGCCACCGAGCGATTTTTCCGACTCCATTCATCAACTCCTGCCGAAGCCCTTCTCGTTCTCTCTTCGTTTTCGGGTGGCCGAAATACTCTCCCCCAGACCGGACGTTACTGCCCTCCACCCACTTTAGAGAAACGTCATCGTAACAACTTCCCGCTCAGAAGCTCCGACCGCCCTCGCCCACACGTTTATTGCTTGCAGAAGACATCCGTGAAACCTTACCCTGAAGTCTCACCCGGAATCCCCTGTAAGCCAACCCCTCTCCCCCTTCAGCACCCATTTGAGTTAATCCTTCAGTAACGCATTAATTTCTAACTTCAGAGTCTGATGCATAACTCTGCAATTCCCCCCTCGTTTACCAATTTAATTTTTCTTATTAATTCTCTTATTTTATGTAAATAAAATTATATTTTTGCACATGGCTCTTTAAATAACCTTGAGCTTTGCCATTGCCCAAGTTTTACCTAAGCTCGTTGCACTCTTTTCTCGCTGTTCCGAGCATCGCAACTCGGGGCGTTCCGTCCCTTGTCGGTTCGCCTTTTAAGTTATTGGTCCCTCCCTCATAGATATAATATAGTATTGATATAATGTAATGTCATACCATGACATATATATATATATATATATATATATATATATATATATTTGAGGTAAACCTCTGTTATCGTCAATCGCTGGAAGACGGATGAAATACAAAAGAGATGCAAAACCTCTAAACACACAAATTTACATGTCGGAATCTGAGTTGAGGGGGGGGTGTATTAGGAAGCATCGGCATTTTTGAGTAAAAGAAGTATAACTTTCTTACTTATCAAGGGATTAGTGTTGAATTGATCATCGGAAGTGTTAAAGTTTTGAATTTTCTTTATAAGCGCCGATTCAATTCGACCCCTATGTATATAATTGTGAGAATTATAAATTATTTTTGCATTTTCAATGTTAATTGTATGGTTTTCATCTGACATGTAGAGAAACAAACTACAAGAAAGAGATCCACGTCGCATATCGCATTTGTGTTCCTTTATTCTCTTGGAGAATCTGCTGCTTTCGCCAATATATACTTAATTGCAAAATTTGCAAGAGATATAATAAACTCCCTGTTCTTTATCAATGGATCTATTTTTCGACAAATTATTTCAGATCGTTTTTTCGTATTGAAAGGCAACATTGATTTTGTTTACACAATGCAGGTGCTAACTTTTTGAAATTAATTAATTGTAGCTAGTATGAGAATGTAATATAAAAATTGTCCCATATTTTTTCCTTAGGATTAGCTGTTGAGTAAAGGATGGTTTTGGCTTTATAATGATATTTTTCTATGAACCAAAGGGGATACTGCAGCTCAATCAATGTTGGAATGATCGTATTGATTTTATCCTGCAAGAAACAAGGATCACAAATGCGATATGCTCTCAGGAACATGGAGGAAACTACGGACCTTTTAACCTATACTTCATGGCATGAGAAATAGTGAATATAGGCATTAGAGTTGGTTGGTTTTCGTTAGAAAGAACAATATGCTTTGCTGTTTACTTCAGATATTTTTACATTCAAAAAAGGCCATGAGTAGTTTTGTTCCCATTCTACCTTAAATGTAATGTTGGGGTGGATATTATTCAATTGTTCGAAGAAAGAATCAAATGCATTATCGTCTGCATAGCGAAAATAATTTATAGGATTCGGTAAGGTAAGGCGGGGGGAGGTGTTTTGCATCTCTTTTGTATTTCATTAGTCTTCCAGCGATTGACGATGACGGAGGTTTCCGTCGAAACCTAGTTTTGCGAATAAATTGATCATATCACTGTGGTTTCTTTCCTTCATATATATATATATATATATATATATATATATATATATATATATATATATATATATATATATATATTTACGCACTAGGAAAATGCTGGAATCTCTTGTATCCAACGAAGACATTTTCATTCGGTGAAGAAATATTGTGGAAAAGGATGGTGAAGGAAGAAGATTGACAAATACAAAAACTCAGAAGAATTTAAAAGATTATAAATAACTAAGAATGTATTAGCATAAGCAACCTCATTGCTCTCGTCCCGAGGATTGCATTATACCAGGTGTTCCAAAATTGAGTTCGTAGTTTGATAAAATTGAAAACCTTTATGAAAAATTTTGGTTGAATTATGTTCATAATGTTCGAATTTCTTTGCACACAATTGCAGTGTCCCATGTACAGGGCATCCCCAAATCTTTATTTGTTTTTCAATCCTTTTCAGAAGCCTTTAATAATGAATACAGAAGACTGGATTTTTGTTGTGATAGATCGTATCAGAGGAGCATAATTTAATGAAGTACTAGAAAAGTTCCAAAGAAAGTTTAGAAAACTTGGACCTACAGACAACATGATCCGTTCACTTGGGAACATATTTAAAAGAACCGGATCAGTACATGATGAGAAAGGAAGTGGTCGAAAAAAGATTTACCTCAACATACTGAACAAATTCGACAATTATTTCAAATTGAACCAAGAACTTCGATGAGAAAGGCCAGTCAGGAACCTGATATGCCCAAGACAACAGTGCACAGAGTCTTGCGCTCAACATTTACCTTACAGCCTAACCACATTCAATTACTGCACTCCCTTAATGGAAAAGATTATTCAAATCGAGCAGCAAGGTGGGCAGAATTTGTTGATCAAATTGAAAATGAAAACTTATTAGATAACATCTTATTCAGTGATGGAGCGACTTTCCAGACATGTGGTAAAGTAAATCGACAGAATTGTCATATCTGGGCAAATGAAAGACGAGGGGGTTTCATGGAATGGAAAAGAGACTCTCCAAAAGTTAACGTGTGGCTTGGAATAACCAAATTTCAAATTTATGGCTCATTCTTTTTTTATCAAGGATCTGTGACAGGCAACATCTACCTTGATATGATCCAAGAGTTTTTAGAACTACAGCTTGTTGATAGTGTCGTGTTTCAACAAGATGATGCACCATATCAATGTGCTTTAATATTCAGAGATTACCTCAACAGTCGCTTTCCAAATCGATGGATTAGACGTACCTTGGCCTTCACATTCTCCAGATTGAACTCCCATAGATTTCTTTCGTGGGGTTTTATCAAAGCAAAAGTGTATCAGCAATTTAACTGAACTTAAAGAACGCATACTTTCAGCAGTGCTGGACATAACTCCGAAATGCTCCACAATGTTTTTCGCAATGCTAAATATCGAATATAAATTTGCAGAGATGCGGACGGAGCACATGTTGAATAATTTAAATAAATTTTTTCTTTTCTTTTTGATATTTTTTTGTTTTCTATGGGGATCATAATTGAGCCGGAAAAAAATTAGTTTTAATATCTATTAAAAAGGGATTATGAAAAGGATTGAAAAACAAATTAAAATTTGGGGAGGACACTCTGTACATGGAACACTACAATTTTGTGCAGAGCACAATTTGAACATGATGAACATAATTCAAAAAGAATTTTTCATAAAAGTTTTCAATTTCCTCATAATACGCACTCAACTTTGGGACACTCGGAATATACGATCCTAGAAATCTAGGAATAAGTTCGTACAGAGGGTACTGACATTGACTGGTATGAAGTTGACTTTCTTGTTGCGATCTTTGCTCATATATACACAATTCAAGTAATATTTTTCCCCTCTCAATGTCCCCTTGTATTAATCATCTTTGTTCGCCTCTTTTTTAACATTCAATTCCTCCCTCCCTTTTCTGGATGTACGTATGTAGGCGTGGACTTTAAATTCCAGCATGTACTACTTGAATTTCTATTTCTATTTATACAGATGGTTCAATCATTCCAGAATTGCCAGCGTCATGCTTTCTTAATTTGCTAAGCGTTTTGGAATTGCTTGAATGTGTCAGTTGATACCTAAAGCGAAATTGTCTAAAGATTGTCTTCTGTTTCATCTCCCCATAATGGAATAAAATAGGTTTGTTTGTTGTATCGCACGTTCCTACATTACGATGCTATTGTTCATATTTTTAGTTGGTATTGTGACAAAATTGGTGTCAAAATCATGCATATGGAGCTGTTGAAATGGGAAATAATGTTAAATTAGTTTGCAAATATATACGTACGTGTAGGAAAACAGGTAAGTTGTTAAAACCGACATTTGTTGGGAGGGGAGGGGTAAGTGATGTTAAAGCTACTAAGAGATGGAGAGGCAACGCCACAAAATTGATATTCTCTTATAAATTGAGAGAAAAATGAATATATACTTCAGATAATTAACCCTTATCTTCCTCTGAGTATTTTGCTTTTAGTTTTGGATTAAAAGCTTCCAGATGTTGGCTGATAACACTCCAGCTTTTGCTTTTACGTTACATTACTATTTTCATAGAAATTTTTCATGTTCCAAAAATTGGAATCTTAGCGCAATATATAACACAAACTTACCCATATGATATGAAAAGAAATCATCATTTCGTTCGAATTTTATTGCCTTTATATGGTATTAAACACATTATTCTTACAAAAACATGCAAATCCTATACTTCAGCTAAGAAAAGAGTAAATTTTATATGAATAACAGATTATTTCAATTTATTTTTATTTGCAACTAGTTACTTCTTGTCATAGGCTTCACTGCACACCTTGTGGAGTCTCTTTCCGCATTTGGCGCACTGCAGTCGTGTGTTGTTCATACAGAGGCAGCATCTCCCTTGGGTGCATGAGTCCAGAAAGGGATTAACTCCGTCCTCCCTTACCTTACTACTTTCGCGGGTTGTGCGGAGGATCTTCCAAGCCTCTTCTTAAAACTTTATCAATGCTCGAGCAAGTTTTTATCCTGAACATTGTGTGTGACATATCTGCCGATCCACCAATATGTTGGTAGAATGTGTAGAATGTGAAAGCAGCCACCACTACCAGATTCAGCATGTTTGAGAAAATGTTATACCACCATTTCTTTGAAGGCAACCGCGGTCTGTAATATGACAACATTCTATCACATATATCAACTCATCCCATTTCCTTGTTTTGCATGTGAATGAGATGTGGCTGGTCAACTAACTTGTTATTCTCCTTCTTCACACGGCGTTGTACTTTGTGAATTTGAGTTACACCATAGCAGTTATTGGCAACTGTCACACTAGAATTGTCATTCCACTTCACACACAATACTGTACCATCTGATTTGTAGTCGAAATAGCCTCGCTCTATCCTTTTGACTTCTTTCTTTGATGGAAGGCGACATTTGCCTGTTCTATTATCTCGAACAGTTCCAGAGGCTCGAACCCTTTTGCAGCGAGTTCTGTCAGCAATGCATGAGTTGTGAAGAAATTGTCAAATAACACTACATGGTGGTCAGCATTTTCAACTGGTTGCAACATTGACATCACGGCATGTGACCCCAGTTGGCGAGTCTTCGAGTTACCCTTTTTGCTACAATAGATTGAAAAATTGTATGGATATCCATCTATTCCACATAGCTCAACATTTTATAACCGAATCTTATTGGTTTGTTTCTTATGAACTGCCTAGCAGAGTGATGACCATGATACGAAATCATTGATTCATTTATGCTTAGTAGTTCATGAAATATACCAAACTTTTGGGAATTACTTCTTATCATTTCAAGTAAGGGCAAGATCTTGGCGATCTTCGAAGCTGCTAGATTTTAGTTATCAGCAAGTTGCAGGTATCTTTTGATGTTAAGGAACTTCTCCCTGCTCATTGTTTTGGCTATACAGGTGCAACCAAATTTTTACGTGTGGACCAATAATCATTTTCTGATGGCAGACTTATAAGCAATAGTCTCAGCAATTTACTCATTTCTTCCTCAGTGACATGAAACTTTGATGCATTCTTGTCTCTAACGTCATACAAATTTGTTTGTTTTTGTCATGTGTTGGATAATTTCAAGTCCAAAGAACAAGTTGAATATTTCATAAGGCTCCTTGCGAAAAATGATCGTCACCCACCTTCTGCGTCATGGGGCGTGTTTGTAGAGTGTCGAGGTAACATTTCAATCTTCCTCCATCGAAAAATTTCCTGATTTTCACTCTCCTTAGCAAGATCTTCCTCTTCTAGCTCGTCGTGAACTTCTACCTTACCAATAACTTCATTTGAAATCCAATCCTTGGCTAAAATCTGATCGTAATCCTTTTCATCACTATCAATACCCTGACATCCAGCAGCAGGAGGCAGTAACACCAAGGCCACTTTCTGACTTTTAGTTTTCGCAACAGCATCGTTTGCCACCTTAATATGTATGAATTGAGTCAATTGTCTTCCAGGACTGAAAAGAAACGTAATACAAGTATATCAGTAAGGGTGAACATAGAAAAAGCTGAACTAATGAAGCTGATAACATCGTCATGTATAATCTCGTTTAGTATTAGTGACCATAATTGAACGGTAAATGTAAGAACACACACATATACACGCGCGCGTGCACACACACAATAAAATAAAATACTACAATAAGAGAATACTGACAATGAAAACGACATTTTATTACAGTAAAACCTACGTGTAAAAAGACGAAATGTCCATGCTTGAGGATGAGTGAGCACCAAATGACTGGAGGCAGGGACAGAGAGCTTATAATATTGCGCCGTTGTATCAGGCTACAGTAGGAGCCAACATGTCTCAGCCTGTATAGCCACACTCACACGTTGCCTCTTGCGAGCACATAGATTTGTATGCGGCAACATGCCAACGTTCCCAATTTGGGAACATGCAAATTAAGTTACTATAAATGACAAAACTTAAATTATTTTCATTATAATGATAATCAAATTTGAAAAAATAGTGTCTGATGAAAAATGGGATGCAGTATTGCAGCCATAGAACGAGATATCTGACCATGGTGAAGTTCAGAAGAAAAACAGTCACAGTAACTGCAACTGGCGATATTGAAATATTAAAAAATATATTAAATTACTTGAATTTATACTATATAACAATATATATTACTTAGTCAACATCAGTCAAAGTACTTTAGTGTTTATTGAGAGCCATTAAATATATGCACATTATATTGTGAATATTTATTCCCATGTTCCCGAAATGGGAACGTTGGCGCTTAAAGGGTTAATAAAAGAAAGACGAAATAGGCATTTCACCTTGGTTGTGTGGTACGAACTGGGAAGCATGGAAATGGTCCTATTATGGTATAGTAATCCATCTCTTCGTCTGGGCCAGATGCATTATTTTAATGCAAGGAAAGAATTAATTCTGCAACTTCCACCACCATGTTGCCCAAGGCTTAGAGCCATCTATCCAGAAATTGCCCCTACGATACCAAGAAATGAAGTCACACTTCAGGAGGGCAGCAATGCCCCATGCTATACATCCAATTACAACAAGGATTCGGTTATAGAAGTGTGTATTACCTTAGACTTCATATGAGTACCTGAATCTAATAGAACTCTCGGGAGGAGTGCTTGGAAAAGCATTAAGAAGTACCACAATTACAAACCCCTACAGCAATGTATGAAAAATTACAGGGTGTGTGAAAATATACTGATTAAACTTAATAGATAAAATATTTAATATCCTTTTTATTTGTGAAAATTTGGCGACATTCATGCCACGAGGAATTATGGCTGTAATGAAAACAAAAGGAGTATATCTATTTAAATAATTAAAAAGTAATAAATATATATATTTTAATATATATATATATATATATATATATATATATATATATATATATATATATATATATATATATATATAAAGATATAGGAATGATACTCTTCTCGTACATATGATCCTCGAGCCGTTGGTTTCTTGGTGCAAAGTGTGGGGAGTTTTGTCCGTTGACTTGACAATTCAATTATATGGAATCCAGCCGAGAAACCATTGACGAAATCCAGATGGCGACGAAAATCATATTCAAGAAGTTGGTGTTTACTAACGGCTTTAAGTGGATAAAAGTGCAAACATTTAGGAGCAATTCGTAGAAATGTCATTTATGAAAGTCCTGTACCATCTCTTATGGAGGATACTTTAGGGTTTTCTACTAATAACTGACGAACACGGTCAAGGTTTTAATAAATCTAAAAATTAAGACATCTTTCAATAAAGCTAGATTCACATAATCCAAATAGTGGATGTTACATTACATAGAACAAACATTGAAAATATTTCAATTTATGAAAAAGTTATTTAGACTTAAATCTGATATGCTTTTTTCTTATTCACTGTATATAGAGGTATTCAAACAATTACCAATATAAGTCCTATCATTATCGAAAATATTTATGCTAAAAACAATATTTCCGTATTCGTCAAAATCTTTTGAAGAAAGTAAAATATAAATTTGAGGATAACAGATATTTTTTTTTATTTAACTAAGGACTAATCAAATGATTGGAGGAAAATTGAGTTAAATCAAATTTGTCTCCTATTATTGTAATGTAATTTGTTTCTTTGAATTGCAGCCCAGATAATAACAAAAGACTTATTGTCTGTAAACACATAATGTGGTCGATTGGAATATCTTGAACTTATATGTTCGGAAACATGAAAAATATTAACAAGAGGGAAAGTCCCTCGAATGACCTGCGGCTTTTTGTGATAAGATAATAAATGGTTATTGCATTGATGGTTTCCCATGGTTCAAATCACTTACAAGTGCCTTTGAATGGCTCAATGAGGCTTCTACCACTAGATGGGCCTACCAGCGCCAAATCTGATAGCAAATTTGAAAGCCCCAGGGTGAATAACCATATGTCCCATGGTCATGAGGGGCATTTCATGCCTCTAAATGGGTACAATTAAACTTTAATCCTTTCGAAAAATAAGCGACGCCTTGACCTGGTGCTTCGCCGCAGGTAAAAATCGAACAAAATTGACTGCATATAAATTTGGCATGAAGTATATATAAGAGAGACAATACAAATATTAAGACCTTTCAAGAAAAGACATTGAGCAATTGTGAAACAGGTAGGACGATAACTATTACTTTTACCTTTTGCTCTTTTACTGTTTTTTCCTTTTTCTTTTTACCTAAATCCTAATTCCCCTTATATAGCGCATGCGCCAAACGTCGCATATTAGACGGTTAGAAGTGATGTATATCACCAGTGATAATAGTAGTAAGTATGATTACTCATGCAACAATATTATTTAGATCTTAATACATAGATTTACATATATTAATATATATTATTAATATTAATATATATGTATATTAACATATTTTATTAGAATTGGTGAAGATAGAACAGTTGTATGGCGCATTTGAACTGCTTGACTAAACTAATAGCTGGAACGTTAAAACTTGGCCACCTCTGATTCAAGGCAATAAACCAAGACATGCAAAATCCAGGTCATAAAATTTAGGGCTTAAAATCCTTTTCCAGGCCCCTCTCCTTGAATTCTGGGGCTGAACTGTCCAGTAGAAATAAACAGTGAATGATTATGAAATATCCGTTTAAGATATCGCCATTGAATTTTTCAAATTTGGAAAGTAAAACTATATAGAGTATTCAAGCACATTTCATGGTCGGAGGCCCCGAACAATGCCGAAGTCAATTGTTTTCTCGGACAAATACTTGTGAAGTAAAGAAATCTCACTCATTCATATTTTAATTCAAATAGATTGAAATCCAAAAATAGTTTATTTGTGGGAATTTGGGGGTGGAGTGAAGAGGGAGAGTTGTGGGAATTATTTTAAGCATAATAAATAATTGTATTCTTTTCATTATATATATATATATATATATATATATATATGAGCAGGCGCTTGTAGACCATCCGCTTTAAATGTTAGATCTTTTAACCCATGTGGCCCTCTTGGCACCTAAAAGAGTAATTTGGACAACCGTCCAGCAAATGCAACACCAAGGCACTGGGTTGGACTATAGCTACCACTAAAAAGGGACTTTTTAAATGAAGAATAATTGAAAAATATGTTTACAGCTTGGATTTATACGCTAATATAAGAGGGTTTAATCTAAGCACTTATTTTCTCCTGAGATAACAGGTTTAGATGATAAATGGTGTTAAAGAACAGCTTTACTTTTCAGCCAACCAAATGAGTAGTCAAACAGCCGACAATTAAAGAAGATGATATTCTAGCACACTGTATATGTGTATAGTAAACCACTCATTCTGGACTTATTTTACCCAAACACACCCCTCACTTCAAACAAGCAAAACTTTCTACCATCCAACACTTTGTTTGTTTCTATTCCCTCAATTTATAGAACGGGCCATGGCGTTTCCTAAACGAGAATATCCTTCACTTTTTCCGGATAAATATTTATTTAGGAGAGACTTTGCGTAGCTTATCCTGTATTTTTTCAGCCTGGTTGTTCCATTTCGGTACCTGTAATTCCTTGCCCTTACAGGCAAGGAATTACAGCGAAATTACAAGGATCGTGAAAAAATTCCTAATTGTGATATAATACCCTCGTTTGCGCTTTCCGAAAATTTCTTAATGGTGTGTAAAAATATAGCCTGACATTAATTCGAATATATGGAATTATTTAGTCGATATTAGTTATGAAAATATATCAAGCTTGTTATATAATGTTGCCCACCTGTTCACAGACACGGGAAGCGTTCCTACGGCATTTCCAAAGACCCGTTATATAACGTGAATATATTTGGAAATACTAGGCTCTAATAAATACACCATACCGGTGATTAATTTTCAATACTTTAGTTGCGGGTCTTCTTTTAACTAGGAATTCTCCGTAATTGTACAGCCTTGTAATAGAAGATAAGGGACTTAAGATGGAAATTTGACACGTATGTTGATAATTTGCGCGGAAGGGTAGAAATATGCTGTCGAAATAATAGCAGAAAACGTGGTAACGGGGATAGGATACAACTAGGTTATAAATCAGAATTCATAAGAGGTCATAAGATAATAAACTAAAATATTATAGTGATATTCGAAAAATCGACAGGACTTCAGGCCAGTTGTAAAATGGGCTCGACCAAAAGGCCTGCACACTTTGAGGTCGAGTCTTGTATTGCGTTTGAAATTTTGATCTCACGTGAAACTATAATGATACTGTACGGGCAATCATTAGTTAAAAAAGAGGATAATGAACAAAAAAGCAATGAACCAACGAAAACAAAAGCAGATCTATATGCGTGGTGGCTGTCTAGAAAATGGGGTACAGTAAATCGCTACAACGACCAGGAGTAGTAGACCTTCATTCTAGCCCCCCTTCCTCTCGTCTTTCGGGCAAATAGATGGTCCTATACTCACTCCTCATCTCCTAACCAAGCACAACTAAAGAAGCGGCCTTAATCTCATCCCATCTTCAATCAATCAACTAAAAATAAAAAGCATTGTGTATTAACTACACCTTGACTGCTGCCTCCCAGTCCCGCAACCTCCTCTCCAGCTGGCATAAATTTCCCAGGAGATCCGAACATCCGGTAGGACAGCTTCGATTTACCAATGGTTACATTGACATCGCAAGAGCTATCTTGATTCAGGAATTAAAATCTCACTACAGTTAAAAGTCTTTTGGTATTTTATAAGAATTTTTAATGCCCCCTAAAAGTACCCATCTTGTATTAGTAATGATTTATTGAGTTAAGTACTTATGTCTCTAGTTAATTATATGTTATAATTAAGTGTTGATAATGTTTTATTTTCATATGTTTTATACTTTGTTGTTGATTGCTTAATTTAATATATTTTATGTAGAGCTTGCTTCCTTCTTTCACTCTCTTTGTACTTTTGAGTCAGATAAAGTCATTTATCTTTCGCCTTATTATCATATATAATTACTGGGCTAAAAGCATAACCTATTGATGTTTTGGTACTAATGGGAGTGATATATTAGCCACCTACCCCCAAAACTTTTGAGAGTAAAAGTATAATGAAAACCCTTTGCTCCTTTTTTTGTATAAATTATAATTATTATACGAGTAACAAATGTATTTCTTACATTGAGTGCACAGTGATTTTTAAGTTATTTTTATTGTTTTTTTTATATTTTTTTTTCTGCTGCGTCTAATTTTGTGTGAAGTAAGCATTAGTTTACACTTTATAAAATTGTGCATCAGAAACTTTTGTAATTTATAATCAGATAATCAGAACTTAGACTGCTGATATTATGTATCTTAGAGTTCTTCCAGGACTCGTTGCCTCGTTAACCTAATCGCATGAATCAATGTTATACGGCTCGCTAGGTTATCCAAACTCGTTAAGTTTCTCTCGGAGTACTTTTATGCATCACTATTCAAGTATCTAGAAGTATCATGTTTTCATTTCGCCCAACGTTGGAGTACTTCTGCAGTCTAGTTTTAAGATCTGTACAACCCTATCTCTCTCGTATTATTTTCTAGTACCTTAGCCTAACAAGTCGTTAATACTCTAGTGTTGTAATGTTTGGGTTTCTTAGTATAGATTTAGAGTCGTGATAACCAGCCCTGCTGTATTTTCCCAAAGTTTTCTAGTTTCTATTTTCTCTTAATATTCTAGTATCAACAGACATCATATCATGGCTATTAAAGAATTTGATTTGATTGCTGAATATTATCAAATTTTCATTCTGTTCATCACTCAAATTCGACTAGGGCAGAAAGAAGTTAGTAATCTCGTTTTGAATTTGGAACTACTTAATTGATCAAAAACTTCTTGAAGAAGTTGCTGAATGTGCTTTTTCCTGAGAATCATTTAGAATCTAGGCAAAAGAGGCTGAATAATTAATTTTTCCCTAAGTAGTAGAGATAATTCTTAAACCTGTTCTAAAAACAGATCCATCCTCTTCCTCGCCTGAATTTGAAAAATATAATTGAGAACTTCAACGCAAGATGAAAATTAAGATGAAAAAGGCAGAATTAGAAAAGGAGATAAATGAAACAAAAGAGAAAGCTATAAATGGAAAGAGAACTGAAATTAAAGAAATAGAACAATCTGGCAAGCACAAGGACAAATTATTTGATGGGTCTTTTAAGTTGTTTAAAAAACTTAAAAGCGAATTACTTAAAAAATAATGAATGAACGTTATAGGTCCTAAATTGCCGGAAATGTCTTTGAGAATTTACATTAAGGTAGCTAAAATGGAACACTGTGACTTTGCTAAGATACAATTACTTCATGCGCACGGGCTCGCATCAGAAGTTCTAGACAGAAAATGCAACTTTTCAAAAGTGGATAGAAGTATTAACAGTGACTACCTATTCAGAGATCATGATTTCCATTGTCTTAGAAGAATAGAATAGCAAAGCTTCTTTCCATGTGCGCTGACCACGCCTTAAGTAAAGCTCGCTGCTTATATATCTCCTAATCCGATACATTCCCTGCCTTCGCTAAACGCTAAAATTCAGGCTAATTTCATTAACCAGCCGTTTCATTGACAGCATTGCCACATGTTGCGATAGACAGTAAGGATCTTGATACCTTGCTCGCTTTCTATCATCAAGATGGAGTGTTTATGTAGGCATACCAACCACTTTCTCTGGTTAAAAATGATTCTTGTCCAGACACTCACCAAGTTGTACTCCCAGCTTCAGTTCGTCTTTTCTTTTTGAAAATGGATCATGATGGCTATGCTGAACATTTGCGTGATCGTAAGGCCTATAACAAAATGCTCTATTTTTATTGGGCCAGGATTAAGGAAGTCAGTAGTGTTACAAACTTGTTTTTAAAAAACGGCGAAAACTAATTTATTGATATTTCATAAAAAAAAACATAAATCGAAATATAAAAACCAGTTTTTTTAATTGCCTGCGAAACAGACAATTTTGAGGCCTTTTCCAAATGAAAATAAAAAATATTGAACCTGAAGATGATTCCCCAGCGGCAGTAGCATTAGAAAAATAGGGCTACCTAAGAAAGCTCACCATTTTTTTTACATACGGACTGAGTTTAAACACTATGAAGCTACTCACAAAAAAATGACAATTTGCAACCTTTTTTGATGTACTTCTCACCATAAAGCCAAGGAGCGTTGAAGCTGAGAGATCATTTTCAGCAGCAGGTTATTTTTTGTCCAAAATATGTGCAAGAATGGGCGAGAATACATTAAATGGCCTTTGACTTTTGCGCTGCTACTTTATAAGAAAGAATGTCTTAAAAATTATGTGCGCATTTTTTCTTATGATAAATCTTTATCAGGATTTTCACTAAAACACCTGCATTCTATTTTTTTGAAAAGTTTATATGGTTTGCTATGGTATGCATTAGTTTTACCTGTATTTATAATACCTAATAATGGACTTATTATACAGTTTTATTTTTAATTAACCCCTGGTTTTGTTTTTTTAATTTTCGGTCGAAACCGGTTTTCAAAATTAGACTCGGTGAAAAGCGGTTTTCAATATTCCGGTTATTTAGTAACCATAGAGTTCACCCAGTTGGTTAAGATTTGCAATATTGTCATTTAACAAGAAAAGTTAATCAGTCTCTTTCCCTTGCTCCTATTTATTTCCATTCTAGTGGTTGATGAACTTTTCGAGAAATTATTATTGAATGCCTATAACCATTTCCAAAGAATATAAAAGCGAATGAGTATATAATTAAGCTGGTGAATTGTGCAAATACATATTCCCAAGCAGTTCCGCTAAAATAACCTCACGACCATGTCCATTTTGAACTCGGCTCTTGAATATGATTATCTCCAAAGGCATTCTAAACAAAGGCACTCAGATCAGGCGAAGAATTTTATTATTCAAACTTTTTAGTAAATAATAAGTGAATAGGGAGTAAAACACATTACTTTCTGTGCTTATTACCTACATTCTCAAGGATGTCTGGAAAGACTTCACCAAACTTTAAACCAAGTGTGTGAAAATATTGTTTAGAGAATAACACCAATTGGGTATTTTTGTTTATCGAGAAACACTCCAAGAGTATTTTTGGAAGTATCACATTTAAATAGTTTATGCTCGACTTCTTAGGGAACCCCTAATGATCGTCTAGGAAAGATAGTTCTCCAAATGCATCGAGCTTACTACGGTCCACAATTACGTAGAAGATCTTGCACGAAACCTCTATGTAGTAAGAACATTTGCTCATGCAAATCAGAAAGCCGTTCTTAGAAAGTTTAAGCATATGTAACAAATTCTTGTTTTTTTACCCCCCACTCCAGTATCTCCATTAAAGAAGAAATATATAGAACGTTATTCAATTTACAAAGAGATAAATCCTGTAAACTATAACATATCATCACCAGACCGTATAAGTTTGGGAAGGTGTTAATGGATATACACTAAAATATCCATTAACACCTTCCCAAACTTCAACATTAGCCCGGTTTTGTTTACGCTAGACCCGATCATCAATTCATATAGGTATAAAATCACAAATAAATATGTTTCAGAATATTGTACCCCCTAATTAGGGTTCAGGGAAAGGTAGTCTAATCCTATCCTCCCCTCTCTCTACTATTTATGTCCTGCTTTGTGCAATTCCTTGATAAGCTCTCTGAGAATAAAGAAGAAAGCGCTCAGAATCACTTTTTACTTTTCCTTTATGGGTATTTATTCATAATTAGACTCACGTGCATACTTATTAATCTTTTTCTCATATATATATAAGTAAAATAACTCAATGGCGAGTTATGGAGTTATGGTATATGATAGTGAAACCACTCTATAGGAGCCAAAAGCTAAAATAACGAGACTGGTTTCAGCTCTTACACAGTGGTTTCCCTAACATATATATATATATATATATATATATATATATATATATATATATATATATATATATATATATATATGTATATACATGTGTGTAGTTGGGTAGCAGTCTTTTCTGAATGCAAATTTTGTTGAAGACCATTGTGTATTTTGCCTTAGCAATTTAGTTTGTTTTTTACTAAATATATTCATTTAAAAAAAAGAGATGAATGCTGGCTAAGTGATCCACCATCTACAAGATGGAATAAAAAAAGAGTTACAAGAAGAAAAAGTTGCCAAAGGGTATTAATTAAAGCAAAATACACAATGGTCTTTAACAAAATTTGCATATATATATATATATATATATATATATATATATATTTATATATATATATATATATATATATATATATTGGAAGGAGGCCATTTTTTTTAGGTAGGATTCATTGAAGTCGACAGCAATGGCTGCATTGTTTACTTTTGGCTGCAGCTTTCTTCTTATAGCTTTGATTATAATCTCAAAAGACGGCTCAAGGCGAGGAAAATTGCTCAGAAGAGGCATAACTTTATTTGCTTACACGACTTTATCCCTTTCCTCCGTGAGAGGTACTCTAGGATAGTTTAGGATTTCCTCTTCATCTTCTTCTGAGCTCTATAGAAGTTGGCTTTTTCCCATTTCTTTACTCTCTTCCTTCTCTGTTTCTTGTCTCACTTTCGTCTTCTTCTTCTTACTTTGAAGTTTTTTCTTCGGGCTCTTTTAGGAGTTTCCGCTCTTTTTCGATTCTTTTCCTCCGTAGTTACTTCTTCCTCAGTGTGTTTTTGTTGCTTTTTTGATGTTTTATCTTTTTTGTTTGGGTCTTTGTTTTCGTCGACAAACTGGATATTTAATATTTCCTGCGACGCGATGTTGGGTGGGAACCACAGCTTTTTCTTAACCCCGTTCTTTTGTAGAAGACGATTTAATTCATCTGCAAAACTGCCGGAGTTGACTAGGTTCGCCAGGTGAGCAACAATGACCATAGTCATTATTTCTTTGGTCTCACCTGGCATCACTAGCTTTGGGGCTGCGGTTCTACTGATGGTCGTTGTAGCCATCGCTACCGCTTCGACGTACGTCTTCTTTTTTCGCCTCCATTTGTTGCTTTATTACTTCCCGTTTTGTTCTGAGAGCTTCTTTGCGGACAAGACATCCCATGGCCAAGGCCCTGTGGTCCCCTCCGCAGTTCACGCATCTTGGTTTTTCCGACGTACACTCTTTCCCTCCGTGATCAAATTTTGAGTATACGAAGCAAATGTCGTCGGGCGCCGTACATTCCTTCGCGGGGTGTTTTCCCACGGCAAGGCAACGGAAGCCGCTTTCCAGCCTGATGAATTCCTCAGCTTCGACCTGCTCAGGGGCTATTCGAAGGTAGAACCCAAGAAGTCCCTCCTTCATGTCCCTCTGAGCCATCTCGAGTTTCTCGAAGAATATTTTGGCAATATTTTTCCCGAATTTTAAACCTTAGAAATATTCGCCCATTTTGGTGCTTGGTTAGCCAGGCCTTGATGCCTTCGCAACTAATGTCAGTGAACGATTATCTTTCTTCTTACAAGGATTTCTTAGGGTACGTAAACTTCAAGCCTAATTTTTCGAAGAGGCTCTTTGGCTTCTTCTGACACTATCTTCTCGATGTCGTCATCAGTCCAACATATCGAAGGGAGTCTCAATAAGCCTGATGAGGGCTATATTTAGGACTCCAAAGATTTTGTGAACGTGCAATTACAGAAAAATATATTGAATATGTTTGAACATTACTGTAAGAAAACGGACCAATCATCTAACTCGAAATAAATGGATAGATTTATGTTTAAACATATTTTGAACATTATTGTAAGGAAACGAACCAATCAACTAGCATTAAAAAAAAGAACTTTTGAAGAGAAAAACCAGTTAAAAGAAACAGGAAGAGGGAAAACAAGGTGAACAGTACTTACGCCAAGGTTGCTAAATCTGTTGTTGCTGATTCTCAGGGAAATCCAACATACCTCCAGGTCGAGAACGAAAACTCGACAAAAATTATGTGTTGCATCTATTATGCTCACATCACAAGTCTTACCTCCCGGGGTGCTTTTCGGATGAACTAAATAGAATGCTGACGCATAACGGAATCGGGAAGATGTGGTTCCCCCAAACCCACTGTCGGAGGAGATTCTTGAGGTTACTCTCAAACCACAGTGCGAGAGTAGTTGCTAAAAGCTTCCCCCCCCTAGCAGCGCCCCAGCTCTCTCCAGGAATCCTAGGATCCAGGCTCAGGCAGCAAATAGGCAAAAACACGCACTGAGAAGCAGAACGACACACAAACTATACAACAGACAAACACAATCATAAACACTGAAGGATAATGAGGTTGCGATGACTGAGGCAGCGAGACCTGATGGGATGGGGGGGCACGCTCGCCCCCCTCACGGAAAATCTCACAGCCTCAGAAACGTCTGAGATCGTCCTCTTCTTGTAAGAGGGAATCTAGGCACGCTTACCATTCGAGAAAAATTACCTTGAAGGTATTCGCTGCCGAAAGGTCCCCTTTCCTTAAGGAGATGGATGTCCTTGATGTATCAGAAGGAGTAATATCCGGAAGATACAAATGTAATTTTACCTGGGCCGACTGCAGCGAAAAACAATTCGAGGAGGCTTAACTCTAAGGCTTGATCAAACTGGCACCCGAAACCTTTATTACAGTATTCTAAAGGACGGCGAAATCAGAAAAAAAACGTAGAGGAAAACCAATCACGCCACCAAACACTCCACAAGGACCTAAGCTCGTAAGAGAATAAGTAAAAAAGACAATAATACCAAACACAGGAATCTTTAGTGAAAAAGACAATGGAGACATTAAAAATATTACATTTTAGCTCAGACGGTTAGATGAACAAAAAAAATACGATACGGTAACGTAATACGACAATGTGACCCAGACGTTATATTTATCTCAGAACATGGGATGAATGACACGTACAGGATGAAAACTTGACTTCAGATCAATAAGTAGACTCGATGACTCATACCTCACTGTTAAGAACCGTACGGCAGTGGGCCCCCTGGTGCTGGTAACAGGGTACCAACCCACAAGGAGAGGTTACTTGCCGATTCACAACTTCCTGAAACTTTGTGGTCACGGCAGAACAGTTCTATTTGCCGGCAACTTCAATACAAGGAGTGCTGCCTCAGATTACACGTCGACCAAACTAGGAGGCAAATTATGACAAGAATTGGAAAAACTTTCCCCACATACATTACACATAGAGCAGCCACAAAACCAGACATAGTGCTCACTAGCACCGTGTTCCCTACAACTACTTCATTGAACGGGGCCCTCTTATCCACAGCAACCACCAGGCTATCCTTAATAAAATCTCAACCTCCCTTATTCAAGTCCCTATCTTAGAACACAAGAGCTACGCTCGAGCCAATTGGAAAACTTATAAACAACTCCTCGAAAATTACAACCATGACCCCTTAATTAATGCCCCTTTAGAAGAGATTGACGAGGAGTTGGATAAAATTAATGATAATTTATTAAAAGCCGATAAGGAAGCCATTCCCCGAGTTAATTATAAAACTCTTCCTGCCCCTTCTTGGACTCCTAGAATGAAATTCTTCGCGAGGAAATACGGGGAACATATCACTGAAGTAAACCTTAGTGGCCCCAACATCACTACGCACAGACTAGCGCGACAGATGCGCGAGGAATTAGTGACTCTTATTAGGGACCACAGAATGTACTTTGGCACAATTTAATAGACTGACTGAATATAGAAAACGACTCACGTACATTCTTGCAGATAGTTAAAAGATTGAGAGTCGGACAGCCCCAAAAGACCATAAAACTTACATGTGACAATCCCAAAATTACGGACGCGGAAGAAATCGAAGAGGAATTCACACTATTCTGGGCATCTATATTTAAGATATGCGCGGAAGAGATTGATAACTTTGATTTAGATTTCTAAGACATAATAATAAACGATTTGAACGACCAGATACACATAACCTATCTTTGCCATTATGTATGGCAGAAAAGGGACATGGGGGGACTCGGTGGTAGAATTACTGCCGAAGAACTCTCGGAAACTTTTAAATCCTTTCATCAACGAGCACCAGGGCGTAGGGAAATGAGAAGGGAGAATTTTATTCGAGCCCAGCCTACAATCGTTTTGGGGCTCATGAATATCATGAATACGTGCCTGAACGTGGGTTAGTTCCCTGACCACTGGAAGGTAGCAAAAATGATATTCATTCCCAAAGGCGGTAAGCCACCAGACAGTCCAACTAACCTCAGGCCTATATCTCTCTTAGAATTTGCAGGGAAAGTCTTGGAGAAAATATTGGCGAACAGGGAGAATACGTTTCTCGAGGAAAATATTTCTCACAACAACCTACAATATGGCTTCCGAAGGAAGCGAGGAACGGGGACACGTTGCTAGCCGTGATCGCCGAGAAGTTAGCAAATGTAATAACTGAAAGACGCCACGCAAATCTGGTACTCCGCGACGCCAAAAAGGCCTTTGAAAAACTATGGAGGGGAGGCCTTCAATACAAAATATTACAACTTGGCTTCAATAGAGAAGAGGGCATTTTTAAACATTAAATATTTCAATGGCCCCGAGTTCGAACTCGAGGCGTGGGTGCCACAAGGCGGGTGTATAAGCCTCTTGCTGTACAACATATACACCATCGACCTTCCCCAACCTCTGACTGAAGGCTCGTTATACGTCCAATTTGCACACGATATAACGATGATATGTACGACACCTTATCGGAATGTGAATTACATGGCACAGAGTACGGCGGTAGAAATCGAAAACATCAACTCTTTCGAAAGAAGATATCTACCAATGCCCAAAAGTTCCGTGTAATTCCACTATTGTGACGGACCCTCGCAGTCATCCGTGGGGGGGTGGGGGGTTGCACGCATTCCTTACCTCACGAATGGCACGGTTCTGGGACTCTTTATTATGACTCATGGATATGAAAGTCATGTAGCTAAAACTACATCGAATGGACGGAGAGATTTGTGGGAACTTTTCAGCTTCCTAAACCTAAGTACCTCCAACAAACTAAAGATCTATTATGCATGCTTTCGATTCAAAACTCCTGTATCCGCCGGTCCCTATAAAAGCGATTTCCATAGCCCAAGTCCTTTAAACTGCAAAAGCTTCAAAATAAAGCTGTCTATATTATAAGGAGTACCCGAAGGAGAGAGCGGAAAAGGCAGAGTGAGATCCATGGTTAACTGGAGATAACCCCCATAAACGTGGAGCTTCACTTGAGGGCAAGCAAGATCTGGGACAAAGTACACTAGCACCTCCCTCCCGAGTTTGTACTCGAGCACATGAACTGTGATGACATAGGACACGCAAAACCTTTTAATAGCAGCAGGCTACTCATTAACGACGACGTAGACCCAAGATTCACTTAGATTTTCACAATACTCAACCAACACAAAGCCAAACAAAATCCCTTTTCACTAAATTTGTCAAGTGCTAATTTTATAATTTTCACCCCAACTTTTAGCGTGATCAACTTGCCAAAAATATAAAAAACAACTACAAAAAATTAATAAAAAATACACAAAATAATAAAAAGACACAAAATCAGGGTGTAAACAATCCAGATAAAAGCAGTAGGGTTAAAAAAAACCTCTCCTACAATGGCTTGAATGCCTTTTATATATTTATATATATATATAACAAAAAATATATACCAAAACGCAAAGAAAGCCGAAGATGCCCTATCATCAGGGACCTGTCTTTCATTTTACTTTTCATTTTCGCTTTTCACCATTTTCTCCACTATTTTTGCTACTAAAACTCTCTACTATTATACAAGTATTCCTCACTTTATATGTCCAATGTTCCACATTAAAATATATGGATATGTTTAAAAATATGTTCAAGAAAAAAAAATGATGTTGGGTATAAACAAAAGGAGGAAAAGGTCAGGGGAATTCTGGTTCCATGCGGAGGCGTTGCAGATTCTATCGGTGAGTTGTTTTGGAGGATAGTCCCTAGCTGGAGTTGTGTATTGATTGAAGGTCTGCGTTGGGAGATCATAACTGCATCGGCTATTTGGAGTCTTCGGTGGTCAAAATCACAGAAGTTGATGGAGATGTTTTTGGGTGAGCGTTTCTCTTGTAATTGACGTATCATGCGTTGCGGCATTTCGGATGATAGCACCGTCCTGGAGGTGCATCCTCAACCTGCGCAACAAGGTTGTAGATGTCACCCCTATGTATTTAGGGTTGCGGGGAACGTAGTCACCGACATTGCACGAGTATTCATACAATAGGTTTGCCTCTTGTAGGGGGTTCGTCGCATGGAGACAACTATTCTTCATGACGAGGGATTGTGTTTTTATGATCTTGTAATATACATATGACCAAGGTTATTTTATGCTAGGGGTTGGGTGGGGAAACGTTGCGGTTTATAATGACTTTGGGAATCTTCTCGTCTTCCTTGTAGCCTGTGTTTATTGTTGCATGGTAGTATATGTCTATTGATGTGAGGTTTTCTGCTCTGTCCGTCGGAAAGAGGGTAAAGTTTATCTTCCGTTTAATGATTGAGTCGAATACGGTTTGTGAATAGCCATTGTTCGCAAGGAGCTGGTTCACTCGCTTAAGCTAGGCATCAATCGTTACCCAATTGGAGGAGTACAAGAAGTGCTCTGTTCACGTAGGCGCTAATCAACGATCTCGTATACCTATCGGGCCACTCTGAGTAACCACTCATGCCAAAACCTAAATTTGCACTCTTGATGTATACTTCTCTCCCGAAGCGCTCTTGAGAAGAACGAACGAGAATATCACGGAATGGGAGAGCGAACTGCTCTTCGTTCTCGTGAGTGAAGTTAAATGTCTGGATAAGCGTAGGTAGATCTTCGGGGTTCCGCATGTTCAGGAAAATATCGTCAATATATCGGACGAAGATGGGTGGTTTGAGGGTGGGATTATTTTCGAAAATGGCATTTTCTACGGGTCCCATGTAGAAATTGGCAAATAGAATGCCAAGTGGGGAACACATAGCTATACCGTTGATCTGGACATACATACGCCTGTCGGGTCCATAAAATGGAGCCTCCTTGGTGCAGGCTCGTAGTATTTGCCGTAGGGCTGGTTCTTGGATGGGGAGAGGTGTTATGTCTTCGGTGTTTACCAACGTGCTAGTGGACGAAACTATTAACAGTTACCTTATCGGTCCCTTTCCTTACAATAATGTTCAAAATATTTTTAAACATAAATCTATCCATGTATTTTTCGAGTTAGATGATTGGTCCGTTTTCTTACGGTAATGTTCAAACATATTCAATATATTTTCCTGTAATATTCTGTTCACCATTCTGCCAGGAATATAACCTACTGTTAGGTCGAAAGACGTCTAGGCAAATGAAGTTATACCTCTTCCGAGCAATTTTCCTCGCCTAGAGTCATCTGTTGAGATTATAATCAAAGCTATAAGAAAGCTGCCGCCAAAAGTAAACAATGCAGCCGTTGCTATTGACTTCGATAAATCCTGCATATATATATATATATATATATATATATATATATATATATATATATATATATATATATATATATCAGTACCTTCGGTGTTTACCAACAGTACCTTTACGCCTAATTGGGTCTCTGCCTTTCAAATTTTGAATGCAAGAGAAACAATGAAATCAGCCTTCCCTGTTCGGTTAATTTCACATTTAGGTGATGTTTCTTGGCCAACACCATTACCTGATTTTACCCCTCTAGATATCTTTTCCTTTGGAGATATGTTAAAGAAAGGGTATACGTAAATAAAACAAACAATGATAAAAAATTTAAATAAACCTCATCGAAGAAATCGACAAGATCATTTCTGAATTTTTGAAAAAGTCATGGAAAATATCAGGCAAAGAATCCGCCTTTGTCTTGGCAATAATGGAGAACATTTGTAGAATATTTTATTTAAAATTTTAAATTTCAAGATCTCCTCTTTCTTTTTTTATACAGTGGGTACAATGAATATCCGATACCTGATAAAAAGTATATATACCATAGTTACACAACAGCAAAGTAATCTAAAATTGAACATCTTATGTATTTTGTACATTGAATACAAATCCGGTATTAGAATACACAAATAGTAAAGTATTGATATTATATCGTCAAAAGTGTTAAATTATCGCCTCAAAAAATATCCAACGCACCCACAAAATTAGTTTTAAAGGGATAATAAATACTTCTCGAACATTCCAGAGTGGTTTACGTGACAGGAATGCTGTAGAACTTTCTAGATAAAAGATCTACTTCGTCCACGTGAAACAGCGAATTAAGAAAAAAAACGAACAGTCAAAACAATCTTAGCACCATACACTCCACAAGGACCTAAGCTCGTAAGATAATAAGTAAAAAAAACAACACGATCACACACAGGAATTTTTATTGAACAAGACAATAGAGACATTAAAAATATTACATTTTAGTTCAGACGGTTGGATGAACAAAAAATACAATACAGTAATGTAATACGACAATGTGACCCAGACGTTATATTTATCTCAGAACATGAGATGAATGACACAGACAGGATAAAAACTTTTCTCTACGAAGTCTTAACCGAAAACACAGCGGAGAACGTTTCGACGGATCCGCGATAGCTGTGAAAAGAGGTCTTGACTTCAGATCAATAAGTAGACTCGATGAGTCATACCTCGCTGTTGAGAACCGTACGGCAGTGGGCCCCCTGGTCTTAGGAATAGGGTACCAGCCCCCAAGGAGGGGTTACTTTCCCCTTCACAACTTTCTGAAACTTTGTGGTCACGGCAGAACCGTTCTATTTGCCGGCAACCTCAATGCGAGCAGTGCTGCCTTAGATTACACGTCGACCAAACCAGCAGGCAGGAATCTTGAGAGGCAAATTATGACAAGAATTAGACAAACTATCCCCACATACATTACACATAGAGCAGCCACAAAACCAGACATAGTGCTCACTAGCACTGTGTTCCCTTACAACTACTACATTGAACGGGGCCCTCCTATCCACAGTAACCACCAGGCTACCATTATTAAAATCTCAACTTCCCCTATTCAAGTCCCTATCCCAGAACGCAAGAGCTACGCTCGAGCCAATTGAGATACCTTTAAACAACTCTTCGAAAATTTCAACCAAGACCCCTTAATTAATGCCACTCTAGAAGAGATTGACGAGGAGTTGGATAAAATTAATGATAATTTATTAAAAGCCGATAAGGAAGCCATTCCCCGAGTAAAATATCAAATTCTTCCTGCCCCTTCTTGGACCCCTAGAATGAAATCCCTTGCGAGGGAATACGGGGAACAGATTAATGAAATAAACCTCACTGGCCCCAACATCACTACGCACAGACGATCACGACAGATATCCGACGAATTAGTGACTCTTATTAGGGACCAACAGAATGTACTTTGGACAGTTTGATAGAAGGACTGAATATAGAAAACGACTCAAGTACATTCTGGCAGACAGTAAAAAGACTAAGAGGTGGACTGACACAAAAGACCATATAACTTATACGTGTCAATACTGAAACTATGGACGCTGGAAAAATCTAACAAAGAGGAATTCGTACTATTCTGGGCATCTATATTCAAGATATGCCCTGAATAAAATGATAATTTTGATTTAGATTTCTAAGACAGAGTAATATACCACTTGAACGACCAGATACACAAAACCCATCCTCAGCATTAGAGTATGTATCGCAGGAAAATGAGATGGAGGGAATCGGCGGTAGAATTGCTGCCAAGAACTCTCAAAGACCTTAAAATCCTTTCGTAAACGAGCACCAGGGCGTAGGTAAATGAGAAGGGAGAATTTTATTCGAGCCCAGCCTACAATCCTTTTGGGTCTCATGAATATCATGAATGCGTGCCTGAACGTGGGTTAGTTCCCTGACCACTGGAAGGTAACAAAAATGATATTCATTACCAAAGCTGGTAAGCCACCGTACAGTCCAGCTAACTTCGAGCCTATATCTCTCTTAGAATTTGCAGGGAAAGTCTTGGAGAAAATATTGGCCAACAAGGTGAATACGTTCCTCGAGAAAAATAATTTTCGCAACAACCAACAATATGGCTTACGAAGGAAGCGAGGAAAGGACACGGCGCTAGCCATGATCGCCGAGAAGTTGACATAGGTAAAAGCTGAAAGACGCCACGCAAATCTGTTACTCTGTGTGATAGAACGGGTTGAGGCCGCGTTAATTTCAACCACTATCACATATTATTTAAAACCACGATGCTACCCACGTGCATCTTCGCTTTGAAGCCTGGGGCCTTATCGCAGCCACCTGAGTCAATGTTTAAACAAGGAGGTTTATCTTTCCCCCGTTCGCCCCTGCGCCGACCTCGCCAGATTGAGTTTGGCTTATGGGCAGATAAGGCATTGTTCTCAGGCTCGTCTGTGCATTCCCTCGAAGCTCCCACTCCATTGTTCCCCACGCCAAGGGGATGTCCTGACTATTTATTTGTAAACTTTACCACTAAGATCAGATTGGAGATCCAGATTTTTCGTCGCGAAACATCACTACGACCCACTCTCACCTTGTGCGCCAAGGGACCTCGACCTCGAGATTCACCATCACTTGTCCAGAAGGAGGACAATATCCCTTGAGTGTCAAGGTTCGAGCCTTTCATGACGCCAAGTCCACAAGGCTTCCCCTGTTGTTCAGAAAGAGAACAGCCATTAGAACAGCCATTGTTCTTGTGAGTCCCTTGACAAGAAACGGTTCTCCCCCCACTATTGTTCAGAAGAGAACAACGTGGAACAGCCATTGTTCGTTTGAGCCCGTTCGCCAAGAAACTGTTCTCACCCTTCCCCTGTTGTTTAGAAAGAGAACAACGTTAGAACAGCCATTGTTCGTTCGAGCCCGTTGACAAGAAACGGTTCTCTCCCCCCCCGCCTGTTGTTCAGAAGAGAACAACGTAGAACAGCCATTGTTCTTTTGAGCCCGTTTGCCAAGAGACGGTTCTCACCCTTGCCCCTTGTTGTTCAGAATAAAACAACATTAGAACACCAATTGTTCTCGCGCCCGTAGACAAGAGAAGGTTCTCACACCCCCCCTGTTGTTCAGAAGAGAACAACGTAGAACAGCCATTGTTCTTCAAGCCGTTCGTCAAGAAACGATTCTCATTCCAAGACGCCACGTTAGGATCATTTAATTTCTTCCCCCTTCGGCTGGAACTCGCCAGCGGCCTGAAAATTCCTTCACGTCGCCTTCCTCTGCATAACAAGTATAATTACGTAGGCCAAACGTTACCTTTGAGTATTTAACCCTTTTGTCAATTATATCCTGTGCTTTAAATGGTTTAGCGAACCATCACCTCCCTTTAACTTTATATTTGTTTTACCTTTTTAAATCTTTTAATCCTCGGATTAGCTCGAGTCCCCACGACCCTTTCCATTCTTTGTTTATGTCAATATTTTCCGTTTTGTGTGTTGTTGATAGTTATTATTAATAAAACTCTATTTTATTAATAATAGCAATATTATTATCCTTGAGCTTAGTTCCACTTCTTGAGCATATCGAAGATACATAATATCGGCCAGCCAGACATCCACGCACTCTAAAGATAATTAAAGAAGTTCCCTCAAAGAATAGTTTTATATGGTATATCGTCGAGAGTCCATTCTACGACACTCTGCGACGTCAAAAATGCCTTTGACAATACAAAATCTTACAACTGGGCCTAAATCCCATACTTTAAAGGATTCTATTCGACTACGTAATGGAGAGGAGGGCGTTTATAACATTAAAGATTTCAATGGCCCCGGATCCAAACTCGAGGCGAGGATGCCACAAGGCGCGTGTATAAGCCCCTTGCTATACAATATATACACCATCGACCTTCCCCAACCTCTGACTGAAGGCTCGTTAGACCTCCAATTTGCACACGATATAACGATGATCTGTACGACACCTTATCGGAATGAGAATTACATGGCACAGAGTACGGCGGTAGAAATCGAAAACATCAACTAGTTCGAGAGAAGATGGAAGATATTGACCAATGCCCTAAAATTCCGTGTAATTCCACTATTCCGACGGCCCCTCTCAGACATCCGTGTGGGGGGTGCTCGCATACTATCCCGCACGTTGGGCGGTATGGGATGCAAAAATACAATTAAAACAGTTCTTAGGAACGAGAGATTCCATTCTCGCACACCAAGAAATCGTCTGAATTTTGCCAAGGAACATTTAGAGAAGCCTGCTAGTTTGGATACGCTGTACTATGGTCTAACAAGACGAAGATTGAGTTATTTGGGCGGAATAGTGTTAGTCACATTTGGAGGCAGAAAACCTCAGCGCATGATCCTAAAAATATAATCCCAACACTGAAGTTTGGAGGAGGTAGCATAATGGTATGGGGCTGTTTCTCCTCTGCAAGTCCTGGAAAACTCCATATTATTTGAAAGGAAAATGAATGCTCAGATGTACCGCAAGATTCGGGATGATATTCTCGAACAGTCAGCAGATGACTTGAAGTTGCTAAAGGGATGGACATTCCAGCAGGACAACGCTCCAAAACATAAGGCCAAAGGCACTGCAGCGTAGTTTTAGCAGAAGAAAATAAAGGTTATGGGATAGCCAAGTCAGTCGCCAGACCTAAATCCTATCAAGAACCTGTGGCGATAATTAAAACTAAAGATTCATAAAAGGGACCCAATAAATCTAGCAGATTTAAAAAGAATATATCAAGAAGAATAGTCCAAGATACCTACAAATATTTTTAAGAACCTTATAAGTAAATATCCCAAACGGTTGGAATCTGTACTAGCGACGAAAGGTCATATCACCAAATACTAACTGGTTTCCATAGATGTATCGGATACATTTTGAAACATTTGTTTGATATTTTTGCCGTAATCATAGTAATATTTAAGTAATTTTGCAATATGATACCAATTTCTATTCAACGTACAAAATACATAAGATCTTCAATTTTCGATTACTTTGCTGTTGTGTAACTATAGTAACTAAACTTTTGACCATGTATCTGATATTTATTGTACCCACTGTATCACATAGTTTATAACTTCTTTTTTTTATCAATTTTTAAATATGTGAAGTAACCTTTGGACCACCCTTTATATGCAACAAAGCCCACAATGAAACTCAAACGAGGATTCAAAGGACCGGCCTCTGGAGACACGGGCCGACCAGCGATTATCATACTGACCTTATATTGATTTCATTATCCTGTCGGGGATCCTCCCAGTATCATGGAAGGATCAGTGTTGACTAACTAATTTTATAAATATATTCAAAGTTCCTTATTAAGGAAATTTCCTGATGTCTTCTCTCAAGAAAATGCATGTTTTTGCGGATATCGTCCAATTTCTTAATATCTTGCAACCGAATTCTCGTAACTATACACATTATAATTACAAGACTTTCCCTTTCATTCACAAGACCAAACTTTGTATGTACTTCGGCATATACATGACTTGCAAATTTAAGGATTTGCAAAACATATCATGTTTTTATTTGCCTTAAAATGACCGATGAGTTGTTTTCCATTAACTTTAACACTTTTACTCATTATGATATGAATTTACTGTATACTTTACGCCCTGTGCATTATTCGTGATTATTTGTTCTTTTGATCAAACGGTAATGTGGTTTCTCAATTTTTCAACCTAGAAGCGTTTCAATCACGTAGCTCAAGTTCCCTCTCCTCTTTCCCACCGCTCAAACAAAGGAAGCTAAATGCGATTGTCAGAAGAAATAATTTCTATTTCGGGTGAAAATGCGATTAAATTCCATTTCACAATGTATATAGCTCGGTTAAGTATGCATTTAGATATTAGATATGCGATGCCTATTTTTTAAAGAAATATACCGATATTTTATATAAGTATGTAATTTATATTAACCAAACATTTTTAAGGTGCTCATGACTTATAAATTTGATTGCAGAAGATCGTTTCTTTTTTTCTATTCCACCGGGAGGGTTCTGGCCGTGTTAGACATGGTAGAAAAAAAGGTAGTGAAAATGTTGCGCCCTTTTAAACATTTCAAAATCCTATACCATTTTAAAATCGCCTGGGAAATAATTCATTATGGCTGATATTTGGTTTGGGTAAAACTGAACTATCCTAAGAATTTCAAAATAAACTGTATTATCAGCAGACGAAGACATCTTGAAAAGTTCTATTTGCAAAAGATTATTTAACTAATCCAATAAAAATGGCACGCCGTCAAGAATCTAGCAAAACGAGAGGGGAATACAGCCAAAGATTCTTCACTCTTGACGTAAGGGATCTTCCCTTCCTAATGCGTCGCCTTAGTAGGCAACCACCAGATGGGTGCTTAAAATTAAAAAAATGATCCTTTTCTGCTCCTTGATCTCTAATTGTTTCTTGTGAATAATTCTCGAATGATTAACAAACAAGGGCGCCCAAAATCTGATTCAAAGGAGGCAAAGGTATTAGAGAAAATATCTCAAATTTTCTATAATCCAATATTCTAATAGTATTGAGAGCCGTGGCGCCAAATTGATCAGAGACTGGATGTTGGCCTACATAAGTGCCATAGACTGAAAGATTACATGCAAAAATTTGGTAGAAAAGTTGATTTAGATAAAATTGACCGTCGGGGCCGACAATTTTCTAACCCGTTTCTATATATAATCACGCATTCCTGAGATTATTGTAGAGGAAATCGTGTTTCTACCCGGCTATCTTTTCCCATTCATAACTGGTGCCTTCATATTTATTTAGCAAAGAAGCACAGCTGAATAAAACGTGGAGAAGCCAATTTAAAACTAATTTTCTAACTATAGAGTTGTAGACACATTTTTAGATGTCTCAAGTTTCAATAACTCTATGAAATATCTTAGAGACAATGAATCAACCATTTACGAAGGGCGGTCAATATGTTTTGCGAATCGGTATGGCAAAACAGAGGAAGGGGGATGGCTGTTTGCGGGGGTGTTAGGACAAGTTATGACAAGTCAGGACCTGCAGCCGTACGCTCCTGCCTCGTCTATTTAAGAAGCAGTAGCTGATCGCAGATCATCAGTCACAATTTTTTCAACAATGGAGAAGGTTGAGCACCGCGCTGTGATCAAATTTTTGACTAAGGAAGGCAAGAATGCAAAAGAGATCCATGAACGCATGGTTGCAGTGTACACCGACACCGCCCCTTCCTATGCAATCATTGCTCGCTGGAATAAGGAGTTACGCCATGGTCGTGAGTCCCTTGTAGATGACCTCCGTCCAGGACGCCCGTCAGACGTGACCAACGACGACAATGTGGCCAGTGTGGAGCGGACTTGGAATATCATATGGAAGTGTTATCAACATCATCCACGACAATTTGGCCATGACCAAGGTCTGTGCCCATTGGGTCCCTAGAAACCTCACGAAACCTCATGCCCTATGATCGACTTCAACGTCGTCAAAGTCCACAAGGTCAGAGTTGCACAAGCTGCCCTGCACGAGTGCGGATTCGAGGACCTCAACCATCCCCCCTACAGTCCAGATTGGGGCCTTAGCAACTACTTTTTTATTCCGCCAGCTCAAGGCTGCACTGCGTAAACGCCAGTTTGTGGACGATGAAGATGTCCAGATCGCCGTCCAGGAGTGGATTGAACAGCAGTCAGGAGACTTCTGGTTGTCGGGAATTCGAAGCCTCAGGGACAAGTGGCGCAAGTGCATTACAGTCGAGGGTAGTTATATTGAAAAATAATAAAACACTTTTGCTCATATCTCGTTTCCTTATATCCGAATTGCAAAAGTTATTGACCGCCCCTCGTAGTATAGCTTGTAGTAATAATGATAGCAGAGATTTGGTTAAAGAGATCAATTATTCAATGGAAATAACACATATGCTAACAATAAATTGCTTTTCAGTGTTCTATGATAAGTAGAGAAAAGGAATGTAAGATTCTTACCTAAAATAAAAAAATACATTCCGAAATACTAGCTCTTCAAATTTGACCAAAAATACAGTACTACTTCACCGCAAGGAGACGCTCGGGTTGTCACGGCCGATAACGAGGGTTTGAAAAGGCTCCTTTCTCTCCCTGTTTTGGAGAACTCCGGGTATATATGCACCCTCTCCAGGATTACAGACAGATTTGGTTAGACGATACTTCCCCGAAAAGTTTTCAATTCAACGAGGCTCTCTCCCGAGAAGTGTGAGGGATGGTCGCAAGCTACAGAAGAGCTGGAAATCACACTCGTATCTTCGGGTCAGAGAGAATAGTCTTGTGAGGCAACGTCAGCCTTTCTCAACCACCTGCAGATCAAGGATTGGAGAAGCCGTCTTCCGAAGTTCTTCTTGTGAGCACTTGAAGACAAGAGGCCCGATAGCTTGCTCGACCCGAGCTTGGAGAAGTCATCTCCCCCCCCCCTTTGAAGTTCGTCCGGTGACCTCTTGAGCACAAGAGGCCCGCATCTCGTAAAACACAAGTTCAAGAAAGTAAGCCCACCCGCTGCTGGTTTGTGGCTACCCCTGTGACTAATCAAGGTCACCAACACCTCCCCCAAGTTTGCCCCGCTTTACTCTCGAGATTCAAAGGAAATAAATCACTTACTACCTTAAATCTCCCATTATAACAATTCAATAACCCAGGTTATCTAATTAGTATTAGGGACCTAATTCCGTCTTATTCATATATCTATATTTATTTTTGTGCCTTTTATTTAGTGTGTATTAAAATATATTTTTGTCGTTGTGTTTGATATATTCCTTGGTCACGCAGCTGCCACTATCCATTCAAATCGCACTCTGAGAACAATTACAGTTGTCGCCTTGCTTGGCCTACCTTAGACCCTGTGTGCGCTTATTCCCATACACTTGACCATACTTCGACATCATATATACATTTATTACCAAAAGAGCTTAATGCAACCTCCCATCCTAAAAATCAAGTTGATAGGTTTATTTTACTCCATTTATTAGATCTAGCTACCAATATACCATACCTGTGACCAATAAAAGAAGGAAAAGATGGCAAACATAGAGCATGAAATTTAACCTCTTGTGTGAATTGAATACACAAGTGTTAATATTGATTATTTACAAAAGAAAAAAATACCCAGCAAATAAGGCATAAAATAAACTTTTCTATTAGGAGGAACAAGTTAATAAATCTAATGAATAATAATAGAATTAAAAACCATAAAAGACCCTAAAATCCAATCGATGATAGTTCAAAAAGAAGGGGAAGGAATCGCTTCCTTAGTTGATATATCAATGGTAATAAAGTTCATATGCTCCTGCCTAATGTTCAAAACAAAAAAGGCTAAAATCTAATATATATTTCCGAAAGTATATATCTATATATATATTAACGCTATAGAAGGCCAGTTAGAGTGACCTTGAAGGCCAACAAAGTTTACCATTGGAGATAACTTGACCCGGGGAGTAACATAAGTTACTCAAATTTGGCAAAGGTCACGCCACCTGGTTGTTAGGTTAGGTTAGGTTCGAATTGTTACCCTTTATAAATTTTAGGGACAAATAATCACGACTATGAATTTCAATTTCAAACATAAATATTGATTGTGGAAAAATGATTTGACTGTAATGTTTAAACAATGTGAAAATACTTATTATCAACATACCCGAGACACGAATAACTTAAGTATTCAGTTAAAACTCGCATCCATCTGCTTGGGGCGTGTTTGTAAGTCTGTGGCCTCCACCCGTGTAATCACGTTTGCTTGCCTCCTCGCCTACCAGCCAACCCGTTTGCTCGCCCTGCCACGATACTGCAATGTGAAAATCGTTCTCTGTTAGTCTTTCATGATACACTACTCCATTACTCAAAATTTAAATAAACCTTATATTTTATACCTACCAACGTTTAATTGCGTAATTTATCTGAAGCAAAGAATAAATTTACTTTGTTCAGGATAGTTTTTTATGTAGGGGCAACGACGGGTATCTTTGCTAGTATAAAATAAAAATAAGAGAATCGATGGTAGTAGAACATTAACGAGGTGAGAACTTGCCATAGAAAAATCGTCAGGCAAGAGTTGAAAGAAGCAGCTCGGGTAGA
This sequence comes from Ceratothoa steindachneri, assembly GCA_963969495.1. Lineage (NCBI taxonomy): Eukaryota > Metazoa > Arthropoda > Malacostraca > Isopoda > Cymothoidae > Ceratothoa > Ceratothoa steindachneri. The sequence continues at coordinate 66,672,035 of OZ018336.1, forward strand.
GGCAAAAAAAGTGAGAGTCTTTCGATTCGGTAGGCTTCGACAGTGGAAGACATCTCTTTGCTCGTGACGTGAGGGATTTCTCCTGGTATCTAGTCCTCGGTCTCTAATCGATGTATGTATATGGCACCACATGATTATTGTAGTGGAGTGCGAGCAAAATCAGATAAGAAGGCAGACGCACCAGGTGAGGATGCTACATGTTTTATTTAATTTGAAACTGTCGAGAGTCGTTGTGTCAAATTGTTTTATTACGTTTATAAATTTTCTCATATTTTGTAAATCCAAACCTGGGCAAAAGTATGAAACTTTCAGGTAAACGGGAAAATAAAATAAATTGTTCACCAAACTAAGCAATATATTTCCATGAGAATATAAACACAAATAGAACGATATATATATATATATATATATATATATATATATATATATATATATATATATATATATATATATATATATATATATATATATATATATATATATATATATATATATATATCCCCAAAAGTACATTAGCGTACGTGTAACTATAGGGATAAAACCACAGTAATCGGACTAATTTTATATCCTAAACCAGGTTTGGACGGAAACATTAGTCATCGTCAGTCGCTGGTGGACAAGTGAAATACAGAAGTTGCTTAACGTACAAACACACAAATCAGTGGCGCTAAGGTGGATGATGCAGGAATGTAGCGGCGTTTTTGAGAAACGGAAGTATGAATTTCTTGCTTATTAAGGTTTTAGTATTGAATTGGCCTCGGAAGTATTAAAGTTGGGAATTTATTTTATAAGTGCCGATTCAATTAAGAGTGAATGTATATAATTGTGAGACAAATACACTATCTTAGCATTATCAGTATCAATTAGATGATTTTCCTTGGAGATATGTAGAAATAGCTTATTTTTGGATAAGCTATTTTTGATCGTATTCTCGTACTGAAAGGCAACATTGATGTTGTTGGTCCATGCCAACTTTTTGAAATTGATTAACTGGAGGAGTATGGGAAGGTAACATAATACTTGTCACATCTGTTTTCCATATAATTAGCTGGGGAGTAATAGATACTCGTAGTTCTGGCTTTATAGTGACACTTTTCTATGAACCAAAGGGGAGAGTGCAGTTCAATGAATGTTTGGATGATTGTATTAATTTTGTCTTGCAAGAAACAAGGATCACAAATGCAATTTGCTCTCAGGAACATGGAAGAAACTACAGACCTTTTAACGAATACATCGTGACACGAGAAATAATGAATATAGGGATTAGAATTAGTTCGTTTCCGGTAGACGGAACAATATGCTTTTTTCTTTATTTTAGATATTTTTACATCCAGAAACGGCAATGAGTTGTCCAGTTCCCATTCTACTTTAAATGTAATAGTTGGATGGATCTTATTCAATTTTTCAAAGAAAGAATGAAATCTGTTATCATTGATAGGCCATGTGGCACATATATCGTCTGCATAGCGGAACCACGCTATGGGATTGGGTAAAATGGGGGAAAGGAGCTGCTTTTCAAAATACTCCATAGACAGATTGAAAAATATCGGGGAAAGGGGATTACCCATACTCATACCATATTTCTGCCTGTAAAATCAATATTCAGTTCTAAACACATTGTCCGCCACACACAAACGAACGAACTTTACAATTTTATTACACGGTAGGGGTAACTTTATGTTAGACAAAGGCAAGTTTTTCATAATTACATCGAGAGCTTCATCAACGGGAACTTTTGGAAAAAGGCTATTGACATCAAGACTTAACAACTGCTTATTCGATAGGTCAACCTTAGTTTTATTCACAAAATGACCAGAATGGATAATGTGAGCATCAGAAATGCTACCAACTAATTAAGATAGGATTTTCATTACCAATTCATATATCATGCTTAAATTTATCACGCTCATGGAATGCTTGGCATTTTTTAGTCGCGTGCAGCTCTATATTTCACTATGTCAGTCGGTCGGTCGGTCCCCGTTTTGCTTTCTTTTATTTTAGTAATAACATTGTAACTATTTGGCTGATTCTAAAGAAATTTGAAATCTTTATGTTGTTTTACATTTTCTTTCGAAGGATATAATTACCAAGGTCCTGTCAAGGTTAGCTGGGTAATTATTTGGCAATAACTTCATAACTATTCAGCCGATTCTAACGAAATTTGAAACTCTTATGTTGTTTTACATTCTCTTTTGAATGATATAATTGCCAAAGTACTCCCAAGGTTAGCCCGAAAATTATTTTGTTTTGGAAATAATATCATAACTATTCGGCGGGTTCTAACGAAATTTGAAACTTTTATGTTGTTTTATATGATTGATTGAAAGTTTTGAAGGTCGTAAGGTCATAAATCCGAATAAGTGAGAGTACGCGACTTTTGGTCAGCAGACTTTGTTAAATAAAGAGTGGGTCCAATTTGATGTTTGCATTATTTTAAGAATTTCAAATATGACTTCGTTTCTCTTTGTGGTTGCTTTGATAAAGGAACAGAGAAAACAATAAGTAGAAAGGCATTAATAAATTTACGGGTTAAAAATAATGGGAAAATAAACGCGGCAACTCGCCGGAAAGTTTGGCAATGAGGTTCATAAAAAAATGATGGAGGAAGTAAAATGTGTTAAGAGGTGTCTAGAGGGTGCACGATTCTTGTGAACCTTGGTTTCCTTCCCAAGAAAGCTGGTAAGAGGGGCAAATGAAAATGCTATCTGAAATAATTAATATAAAAACACATAAGAAGTTTAAACTTACGAACACAAGAGAGTAATTTAAATAAAATGAAACTTAAAAGGTCCTCAAGATGAGCCCAGGATTATCTTGTGCCCACAAGTAGCTTCCTTATTTATACTAACATTGCCCCCTTATCTTCTAGAGGGGTCTGCGAATGTTAGCCAAGGATTGTCTTTATGATTTGGGAAATTCTACTTCTGCGAGGCAGATGTAGTCATTTATGGCCCTGTTTTCAGGCTTGAAAAAATTAGCGGTGAGGATTCGAAAGACTAAGTGTGCATGGGAGAGGGGTAGTTTCTTCACACGGGCTCAGAATGAGGGGACAATTTAGCCCTAACTAGTGGTAGGAGATAAACGATTCTCACAATCTCTCAAGCCATTCGTGGAGTAAAGACTCTTCTTAATTTTCATACTCTAATATATTAACATATAGTTATCGACTATTTTGGTTTCAACTCTCAAACTCCAACGAATGCACACTTTAACTTTTCCAACAATCTTTATCTTCAAAATCAAATGAACCTTAAGTAGCTCCATAAAAACCGATTACTTCCCTACAAATAAATAATTCGATTTCTTGCCCTTTTGTTTTTAAAATGTGGTTTAAAATAAGATAAGTTTGCATCAGTGACCAGCAAAGAGAATTTGGCCCTGGAATTAACTTTTCCATTGATAAGTACAGCTTTATCAGTTCTGACGTGCAACGTCTAAACAAATAAAACAACTTTGTTAACCTCAAACGCCCATTCACCTTCTTTCAAACTACTTTTTAATGACATTTTGTCAGCGAAATTGTTTTTGATGGTAGTAATTTTAGGACGTTGGCTAAGCTGTGGTGTTCAGATATCACTAATAAATGATTTAAAGGTTGCATCCCTGTTCGTACCAGAGAGCGTGCCTCCCCTGTACGAACATTGTAATATCAAATAAAGAATCGAAGAAATCTAAAAAAAGAGCAATTTGGTGTATTTTATGATATATTATAGTGAGTTCACGTCAACCCATAAAACATTTTAATTAAAAGTGTCTATATGGAAAATAGTGTTCTAAAGACCGCTTATTTCTTTCACTATATCTCTCTTTTGGAAATGTCCAAATGTAAAATGTGGTCAAATAATCTATTTTCGTTTGTGTTTTTTTTCCTTGTTCCTTATTCTGGTGCGATATGTGCAAGCGTTACGACGTGATTTACTGTCAGATCCCTTAAAAAAATTGAGGAAGGCTCGTGCATGATACAATATACAATATCCCGCCATCCTATAATTTTGTGTTTGTCTCGCTGTGTAATATGAAATATTATACAAATAAAGACCGCCAACATCATAATATATTTTTTACCGTAAATGAGTGAACAACTTCATTTATATTTTACAATTTAATGTCATTTGGTAAGCTGTTTATTATTTTCTCCGTAGCTATTTTATTTTTTCAGGTAACTCAAGTACACCTGTTGTATTTATTGTAGAGGAAAAGAAACGTAAGGATATAATACTTGTTTAGTTTGCATAATTATAATATATATATATATATATATATATATATATATATATATATATATATATATATATATTAATTGCAATACAATACTCGTATATTTTCTCCTAATCAATATAAATTGGCCATCTGATAATAAAACAATAAGGCCGAGAAGTTCCATAAAGAAAATACTCACCTTCCTCTGTCACTTCTAATAGATGAGGCCGAAATACATCCATTGTCATTATTCAAATATATATATTATAACTATTAAAATATCAATATCTTATTGATATAATTAAGAAACTTGTAAGATAGTATTGTTTTCCTATTATTGAAAAGACGTATAAATATAAAATGTAAGCTGAATGTATCAATTCAATTTTGTTTGAAACTCATATTCGCCGATATGTGTGCGCGTCATGAGGATAAATTGTGAATTGGAAAGAGTGTTAGAATATTAGAGAAACTGTTTTAGAATAAATGAGGAAGAAAATAGGAACTTCGATGAAAGACATGAGGGAACCGTTCTCGAAAGGATTAGGGAACTAAGTGAGGAGCTCAGCCCGCACTATAACGTTGATGGTACTCGTCTCGCACAGGAAGAGGGGAGATGGGGCTTTACCCATGAGGGATATGAGGTTGCCCTTAAGGGCTTCAAATAAAAAGCTCCAGGAATAACTGGTATCACAAAGAAACATCTATTAAACGCTCCCCGAAACATTAACGGGGCCCTATTGCAGATATTTAATGCTTGCCTTAATGTCAGTTATTTCACAACCCAATCCAAAAAGGTCAAAATAATATTCTTGCTTAAACCAGGAAAACCTTAAAAGGATATATGCAGCTATAGTCCTCTTTCCCTTAGAGTTCTTGGGCAAATTCCTGGAAAAGCTCCTAAATAACAGACTGAGAAACTACCTGGATGACACAGATCTATATAATAATCAACAACATAGGTTCAGAAGAAAACTTGGCACCGAAACAGCACTCGCACTGATTACTGAAAGAATTGCTATTGTCAAGGCCAAAGACCACAACATAGAGCTGGTGCTTCGCGACACCTCCTCAGCGTTTGACAAGGCATGGCTTCCGTTACTTAAATTAAAAATAGAAGATCTCGGAATGGAACAAAATATAGCACGTATACTTTGAGACTACCTGGATGACCGCCAGGCAATTTTAAAAATAAACGATATTGAAAAAAAGCCATTTGAACTAGAAACAGGAGTGCCACAAGGAGGATGCCTCAGTCCTACCTTGCATGCAATTTACACGGGCGATCTGTTCCACCCTAATCCCGTAAGAGTCGCGGAGATTTGCCTTCATAGCCACCGTGCTGACGGGACTCAGCGCCTCGTCCAGCCCCAAGTTAGCCTCTTCTCCTTTTTTCAGTCAGCCTGTGTTTCTTCGTTACTTCACCTACAACATCTCCCACAACTTTCTCTGGTCGCCCTCCATTTTCATAGATATATGCTGACCTTCCTAGCCAACTATCACGGATCGGGGCTCAGGTGTGAGGGGAAAATGTTCCCTAACCCCCGAGCTCCGGTTTGGGATGTCGGATTTTTAACAACATGTTTCATTCCCACCCATACCTACTTTACTATATATCTTTTATGCCATGCCTAAGGTAAAGCCGCCATGCCGAAGGGCTGCCAGGTCACCAGGCGGGTAGGGTGACCTTAAATTGGGGTACCTGGCTCTGCCACCCAGGTACGCACCCCTTGCAAAGCGGGTTACTGCAAGGGGTGATTAGCATCTGAATCCCATGAATATAATAGGGTCACCATGCCCAATGATAACAAAACCAAAGGTCGCAAATTAATTCCCCCTAGTCCACCGTCGGAGCCACCCTCGGGCAGCTCCACGGAAAAAAATGGAAGTCCCCTGCCCCTGTGCTTTCACAGGGAAACCTCCAAAACTCTTTGACTAGAAAGGAGGCTTACTCCTCTTCAGTGCCTGTGGGTGCAGGGGGCTTCCCCTCACCCCTTATTTGGAGTCGCCCTGGGGTTCGTCCCTCTTTCCAGCGGCAGTTCCCCCTTTACTTTCCCAGGGGGCTGCCAAGAAATCCAACAGGTAGCCCATAACCGGCCCCTCCCCGTTGAAGCTGATCGGTAGTGCAAACCCCCTTATGGTGAGAGAGAAGACAGGGCCCATCGGCCGCTTCTCTCCAGAGACCTGCTGTCTCGTATATTGACCTTAGCGGGGGTCAAGGCCTGTGCCTCCCCATACTCTACTCGTGACACCACTGCCAATTGGACCTGTGATATCGTGGGGGGGTGGCCAAATGGAGCCTCCCCCCCGAGATAGACATGGTCCTTGAGGCAACTTAGTCAAGCCTCAGATGGTAAGGCCTTCCATTGGCACAAATCCGGGCTCGGCGCCAAGCAGCGAACCCGAGTCCGCCCTTATGCAAGGTATTTCTCAAACGGCTCGGTTCTCCAAGGCAGTAGAAGGAGGGGAGGGATCTCCTCCTCCGGCTGGTGCCCCTGCGACCACCAGGACCTTGCTGAGGCCGGTTCATCTGGGCTGGGGGCTTCTGCCGGTGGATGGGAAAAGTGGGTTCATTCCCCGCCCCACTCGTCTGAAAAGGAAAGAAACAGCAAGGAAAAGACAAAAATGACGAAAAAGACTCGGGGCTCCGTCCATCAGCGGGTTCTACGTGGACGGATACGGGTGCTGCCACTTCGGTAAGCGCCTAAACCAAGATCAGTAAGTCTGGCCCCTCTGCACTCCCCGGGTGCGGAGTCTCTGGCTAAGACTAAAAGTGCTAGTGCGCAGAGTGGAGCCTCGATTACATCAGGGCCACTCATTTAGAGACTAGCCGGCTTTCTCGAACCCGCTGTCTTCAAACGTTTCCTGGTTATCCACTCTACTGATGGCAGCATGTAGGCTAAGGGCAAAATGATCCATCAGAAGAGATCTTTAGCTAGTGTGATTAGTAAGGAGCCGAAGGTGATCCGTTTCTCGGACCGAAGCCTTTTGGCGAATGCGTCAAATCCCTCCGAGGCAGCAATAATTAGTGCCCTTCGGACACTCGATGGCACGCCTGTGAGCGTGACGCCGCACTCTACCATAGACTTCGTAAAAGGAGTAGTTTATGCGAGGAAACTAGTGTATTACTCCATAGATGACATCACCTTAGAGCTGGCCGACCATAAGGCGGGCAAAGTCGAACGTGTCATGAGAAAACAGGGAGGGGCCTCGAGACCCACCCCTACACTCTTCGTGCGTGCGTGCGTGCCGGTTTGTATCATTACCGCATGAAGGCATTCGTGCCACTGCCGCAGAGATACTATTACTGTCACCGCTTTGGCAATACTAATCGCTCCTGTCGACGTGCAAAGTTAGGGTTACCGAAATCTGTGTGAATCTCTCCAAGGTCACAGCCCGCTTCTTCCTAGCTATATGGTGCGTATCTCCTTGAGAAGAAAATCCTGGCCGTACAGGCTCAGCATTGTCTCTCATTTCGCGAGGCTAAGGACTTGGTCGTGGCACGCCCGTCGCTGCCAAGGACGTCCTATGCCTCAGTGGTGAGAAGGACACCCTCTGCTCCTAGCCTCTCTAAGCCTAAGAGTACGGTCGTTTCCGCTCCCATTCGCAACCCTTCTGCGGGTTCTACACACCCCGGGCGCTCTCTTGGTAAAGCTGGCCCTGCTAAAACCAGCCCCCCTTCCCCCAGCGTAACCGTTTCCCGTAAGGCAAAACGGCCACGTGCCTCCACCGAGTCGATAGACTGACAGGAGGCAACAACCATGAAGTTGGTCACCAGGCTATTTTCCGGGGTTCCTAAAGCTACCCCCCGAAAGGAGAACAGCACTAATGGAGCTTCGGCTCCTTTGCCTACGGCTAGTGGTGGGCTGGAAGGGGCGGAGTCGGTGGATCTTCGAAAAGAGAGCCCTCCCCCCTGCCTCTGAAACCGTCTCGCCCGGATAAGGTTTTGAGAAGGAGAGAGAAAAAGAATCGCATGGCGAGCCCAGCCTCCCCCAATAAGTCCCCGAAGGCGACATCGCCTTCAGCGCATTGTCCAGCTAAGAGCTCCGGGAGTTATGCCTCCGGGAAGCGTACGGCCATTCCTGTGAAGGTCTTTTGCTCGAAGAGGACCCCCGTGTCTCCTCCGAGCTAGGCCTGGAAGGCATATTCCTTCAATAGAATTGCCGCGGACTCCGGGCCAACTGGGAGGAATTGCGGAGGCTATTCTTCTCCCGATCCCCGATAGCTATCTTTTTTGCAGGAGACCATGCTGGGCTTATGCCCCCTGCTCACCCTTTCGGAGCATAAGAGTTTTGCGACCGCACCACCACCACGGGATAACGGCTTGGCGGGAGGATGTGCGATTTACACCTGGCATGATGTCTCCGTTTTTCTCTTTGCTTTAGATACCTCTTTTCAGGAGGTAGCTGTGCAGCTGAACCTGGATATACTGTTATTTCTGCGTGATTCCACCGTCAGCCGACTTCGACGCGGTGGACTTCCGCCGCGTTGTGGCGCGGTTGCCGAGGCTCTTTCTCTTGCTCGGAGATCAAAACCGTAGACACCTTCTCGGGTGAGAATACTTAATTAATCCCCGGGGTCAAGTCTATACCGACTTGATCGATGAGCTTAGCATGGGTGTCCCAGTTGTGGATGAGTTTATGCATCACTGCCCGAGAATGGTTTCATTTTCTTGCCCCGATCTATCTTCGTGCTCTCCGGGTGCACAGCCAAACTTTGATTGGGGGGTGGTCGATGACCTCCATAGTAGTGATCACTTTCCCATTCAAATATCATTTTCTGGGCCGTGGGCGCGGTGGTCTGCATTTCAGGAAATGAATGAATTCTCTATCCCAGTCAAGGAGTTTAGACTGGTAGATGAGGCCGTTGAGTTCTTCTCCGGCAACCTCATCGCCACGGGCCAAACTACTATTCCTAGAATGTCTGGCCGTTTTACACGCCGACCACTTCAGTGTTGGTCAGTTGAGTTTGAGACGGCAATCAAGCAGAAGCGCTATGCCTACATGCGCTATAAGCGCCGAACGAACGATTTCACTGTCTGTGAATTTCTTCGGGCTAGGGCTAGGTTCTGGTATATATCGAAGCACGCCTGCCGCTCTTTTTGGAGGGCATACGTGTCTTTACTTAACGGGAAGTTCCCTCTAGCAGAGCGAATCACAAGGATTCCAGGCAAGTTCTTGCAGTACTCCCCTCCTGTTCTCCAGGAGAATGTGACCGCAATATCGGACCCTGCGTCCGTGGCGGAATCCTTTGGGACCGCTTTCTCCGCATTCTCTCGCGGGGATGCTGCTCCGCCAGCATTCAATGCGCGTCGTGATGTCGCGGAAGGCCGTCTTCTGGACTTTAACTCCAGAGGCGGAGAACCCTTCAACGACAAGTTTACTCTGATTGAGTTGTGTCCGCTCTTGCTTCGTACGCGAAAACCGCCCATGGTCCGGACGATGTCCCATACGCCATGCTTTGAGACCTGGGTGAGCGAGGCATGGCCTTTCTGTTAGATTTGCTCAACAGGATCTGGGTAAAGGGTCTCCTTCCCGATTCCTGGCGAATCGCTACTGTTATCGCCTTACGCAAACCGGGAAGAGATCACTCTACCCCGGCAGGTTTCCACCCAATCTCTCTAAACTTTTGCGTGTGCAAGTTGATGGAGAAATTAGTAAATGTTAGATTAGCCTTTTTCCTGGACAGCAGAGGCCATCTATCTTCTGCACAGTATGGCTTCCGCAAGTTTCACTCCACGTCGGATGCTCTGCTCCGACTTGAAAATGCCTTCTGCGAGGCCTTCCTTCGTAGACAGCACTACACCACGGTGTTTTTCGTTCTAGAGAAGATCTATGATATCTCCTGGTGAAATGAGATCGTCGATTCTGCGGAGGAGTAGGATGAGCCCTACCGCCCCAATGGACCAGGAAGAGGGTGTCCCGCAGGGAAGTGTCATCAGTGTCAAATTCTTTGCTCTGAGCATCAACGGCATCACCACGGTGCTGCCGGAAGATGTTCTCGCTACGCTTTACGTGGATGACCTTTCAATCTCCATTGGCGCGGCTTAGATGCCAACTCTGTAGCGTCGACCCCGACAGGCATTGACCGAAGGCTCTCGCTATGCTGACGAAGCGCATAGGTTTCCGTTTTTTTTTGGCCAAGACTAATGTGGTGCACTTCAGCCACCATCCACGGCTCCACCCTGACCCAGAATTTTTTTCAATGGGGTATGCCTAGAATTGGTTGAATTGCACCGTTTTCTACTCTTTTATTTGACCGATGCCTCACCTGTGAGCCTCATATTCACAGCCTTAGGGTCTCTTGTACCCACGCCATGGATATTCTTCGTCCCGTGACGTTCAGCGCTTGGGCGCTGATAGTGCTACTGCCTTACTTTTTTATCGATCCTTTGTTCGTTCGTAGCTCAACTACGGATGCGAGTTTTATGCATCCGCGTGTATTGCGGAAGGTGTACTCGATCCACCACACCGACCTTCGCTTGGCGACCGGCGCCTTCCACAATTTCCCCATTGAGAACCTACTTGTCTATGCTGGGGAGATGCCACTCGCTATACGCCGTGCACAGTGCATTATTCGCCTGTATGCGCGAGCTCGGTGCCTCCGTAATTCGCCAACAGCTCTCACTGCATCTGCAGCTGATTTTGACGGTGCCATTTCCGCCGAGAGATGCTATTCCTACCTTAAGCCCTTTGTATTTAGGGCTAGGAAACTCCTTCGAGAGCTATGTATACCTCTCGGGCCAGTGGTGCCCCTGGTTCCTCCCAGGACGCCACCCTGGATGGTACCACCTTTGGCTATTTGTCACCACGCTTCTGCTCCCAAAGCTTCTACAGCACCGAGAGTATTGCGTTCGACCTTTTTGGAGCACACCTCGTGTCACGCTGGAAGTATGCCAGTGTATACAGATGGCTCCAATTCCCAAGAGAGGGTCGGATTCCACGTCGTATCCCCTCTGTTTGAAGTCAGCAGGGCTCTGCCAGGCGTTGCGTCTGTCTTCACAGATGAGCTGATAGCAATACACCACTCGGTACGGGATATTACGCGACGTGCCCGGTTTGCCAACCGGATTATGATTTATAGCTTCTCACAAAACGCCCTGAGTGCTCTCGGGGCATTGGAATCTCAGCATCTCCTGGTTAGCGATATCCGTGACGCCACGGTTTTGGCAATCCAAGCGGATTTTGAGGTTATCTTTTGCCGGGTTCCTCAACATGAAGGTATTGCAGGGAATGGGCGCGGCGATGAGGACGCCAAAGAGGCCGTGAGGACTGTGCGGCCGGACCAGCCTTTCGCTCTTCCTCACACCAACTACATGGCAGGAATAGGGGCAGCTTTTCGGGCTGCTTGGCAAAGAATATGGGAGACGGTCGAAGAGAACATAAAGTTGTATGCCATTGCGCCGCGACTGTTCCCATAAACCTACCCCCCAATGCCGCGAAAGCGAAGGTTGCTTTCTGTCGTATCCGAATTGGACATATTCGCGGGACGCACCGCCATTTGATGAAGCGTTCGCCTGCACCTTGCTGTGAAGACTGCGTTGTACCTCAGACTGTTCGGCACATTCTTGTTGAATGCCCCAGTCTGGGCATTCTTCGCGCACGTTATCTGCCCCGGTACTGGGACGAGCGTGGTCGCTACCACTAATCCCTTGTACTCGGGGCGGGTTCGTGCACAGTGAATAATGGACTCTATGACTTTTCGGAGTAAGCCTGCCTTTGTCATTTTATTTGACCTTTTTTCTTGCTTCTTCTTGTAGGTCGCATGTTCATGCGCCGAGGGAAGGCGGCCCTATCCCCGACGCCGGAGCACGCTTCCTTCTTTTCCTCTTGGTTTTTCTCGTTACTTTTTATCGTTGTTATCTGTTAGTTATATATTATTTTTTCTGTTATTTATTTTTCAATATAGCCTAGTAGTAGGCCATGTGGTGTACAGTGATTTGCGATGCCTAAGTAGGCAGTCGCCAGATGGGCTACCACAATGAAAATAATTCCCCAATCTAATCACGAATCAGTACAAATATACAGAAACTATCACACCCCATAGATATAGCAAATAGGACAAGAAGAGAAATTGAGAACCTCAATAGGTACGAGAGAGAACAAAATATCAACAAATATCAACAAGTTTAGAATGATCCCGATGGGAAGACGTAAAACTGCAGATGTTCAAATACAAGGGAACTCTACCCATACTCCAGAAATGGCAGAGTACATGGCCTCAAATTCCATTAAAGAAAAAAATAATGAGTCCAACAGGACGCTAGAATCACTGTTTCGTTTCTGAATGCTCTTACCGAGAAACAAAAGGAAACTATATATGTTACTAGTGAGACCATTACTACTGAATCCCGCTATGTCTTTTTATTTCTCTAGCGAGACAATGATGAGGAAAGCTCAAGTGCTACAAAATAAGGCCACAAGATTTATGACTAAAGTTACATTTCAAAACCGAATCCCATCAACTATACTTCACGAAATTGTAGACATTGAACCAATAAATATGACTGCACAAACGACCAATACCTACCAGAAGAAGTGATCCGACAAATAAAACTCGAAGATGAAGAATTACCGATTTTACTTTTCAAACAAACCTTTAAAATTAGACAGCTGCAGACGCGGCAGGCAATTTACCCGCTTTATAGATAACAATGATGATAATGAAGAAAAATAAAGCAAATAATACATAAAATAACCATAAAAAAGCTCGGTAGTGGACAATTAATTAATAAGTATAAAGTTAAACAAAATTATAGTAAAAAGATCCGAAATGGACAAAATATTAAAAATAAAAAGATCCGTAGTGGACAAAAAAAATAACAAAATAAAATAAAAATCCGTATAGGATAAAGTTAAAAGATTCAATGTAGTAATATCAAATTTGAAATCTATATAACAAATGTGACACTAACAATAAAAATAATGCAGCGACAAGCTCGTTTAATTCACAAAAGATAATTTTCATCGAATAAAAAAGATTGAAAGCTTGACTCAGTTTATGAGAATCAATAAAGAGACATAATGAAGAAAAGAGGCAAAAAGACTGAGTTTACCAGACAATCTGGTACAAACGCTTTCACTCTATAAACACATTTTCCTCTCTTTACTTCTACTTCATACACAATTTCCTTTCTTAGATCGTCGTTGATCGTTATTAGAGCGGAGAACAGAACATTCGAAGAATTTCAAAGTTCCTGCCAATAAATTATCCTGAATTTACTACTCAAGATTTCCTTTACTCATAAAAAAAAAGCCCTGATCACCTTTACCTAGCCTTCAATCAAGAATTATGAAAGCTCCAACACATCGGAAGTCTCACCTTACCAAGTAAAAAGAAGCGCCAATAACGATCACATGTGCTTACACCATAACGGATGACCTCTATAACGTTATTCAACTCGGGCTACAAAACCAACAAACTTTAAAAAATATCGTGTCAAGTTTTATAAAGCTTGAAAGTAGGAATTTTAATTGAGCAAACATAAAATACCATCAGAGATTTAAGTTCGGTAATAAAAGTACGAATTTTGGTTGAAATTCCATTGTTGAATTCTACTGCTTGATTAAAAAAATAATTAAAATCTTTGGTAGCTAGACTTCTCATTTTAATTTATAATCCCTTAAATCCAAGTGTCACTATGACAAGTAAAAACGCTTTAATTCAATCAGATTGCAATATGACCGTAAATTGCATTGTTAAAAGCCATGTGTTCATTAATTGAAAGATTCTGCTACTACTTAATAGAGCCCATTCCTCGATAAATTCCGAATCATTAATATCTCTTTTCGCTTCTGTGGCTCAATTCGACGAACAAATTGTGCAAAGCTATCTTTCTTTCGGTAATGAGGAAGAAAATGATTTCATACTTGATCGTGAATTGTCCTCTCAAATTGAGTATAAATTTGAGGTCGTTCCAAATAGCCACCATACTAACACAAAAATCGCTTCTTCTAGGTTCTAGGTAACTCTACCTATTCAAACACCGTCTCGAGATTAGACGTAAAAGAAGAGCGTCATTTTAGCGAAGAGCGCTTGATGACACAGGTTCAAATCCAACTCCTTTTTTCATTTTCATATAACGGTTAAAATAGTTTTCCTTATTGTTCGTTTCTATATCTCTCATTTTCTATCTTAAGCTTTAATGGTACACGTAATTAACTTCCTTAGCGTTTTGGGGGGTTGTGTTAGCAGTTTTCATTTCTTTGGGCCTTTAAATACATCTATTATATATCACGGTGTCATGTGATTTTCGATTAATATAAATATATATATATATATATATATATATATATATATATATATATATATATATAATGGACTACTGGATTCTATCATCGTAGCACCTACTACATAATAATGTATAAATTTCAACGCAACCCCTAAAATATGAGGAAAGTCTTAATTGAAGAAAGCTTGAAAATTCTACCAGCGCTACTGAAGAAGTTTTGATCCGGCCCTGAAAATATTGGCTTCCTATAAATTGAAATAGACATTTTACCATTTTGATTTAAATTTAATAAAGCTAGGAAAGGCAGGGTTCATTTTATTCTTGTTCTATTGAATACTCTAATTGATATTTTGATGAAGAGAATTCAAAATCTTAGAACCTTTCGGCATTTGTGGCATTTTGAAAAACTACCATATAATCATCGACGAAATGTCTACTAGTAAATTGGCTGATAGTCAAAATGAAATTGTTTTCAGAACTTGTTCTTAACATATACGCTGAAAAAATAAACTGGAGAATCTATACCAACGCCATCAATTTGTTGATAAATTTTATTGTCAAATATAAAGTTTACATCAAATACGAACTCTAAGAGCTGTTCAAATATTGCTCTTAGGCAACAATGACATGCCAGTGAGTGTTGAAAGAGTTTGTTAAAGTATTTTCTATCACTTTTTTACCAAAGAAAAGTGAATAATGATCTTACATTCAAGTTACTACAAATTGGTTGATGGAAAATTACACTGTAAGAGTTCTTTTTTGAAAATCATAAGTATCAGAAATTGTATTTTGTGTTTTTCGAGTGAAGTGAGATAAGATCTAAGATATATTTGCCTAATTGAAATATAGGAAGTGAATATGAGGCTAAAATTGGTCTCAGTGGTATGTGCTTTATATATCTTGGGTAAAACAGGGTCATTTTGGGAACAGGCTTAGCAGCGAATTAGGCATTCCTGGCTTTCGCGAAGTTAAGGTTAGGCTACTGCGTTAGATACTCGTAGTGTGAGCACAACTTGGAGGTTAGGTTAGGTTAATTATGGATTCTGTTGACATTTTAAGCTCTTTAACACAAAAAACACTAGTTGCCATCCCTTTACACAATGCGTAAATGAAATAAACGATTATTTCAAAGAATAATTTGGGGTTTTCTAACCAAGTGTCTTTTCGCAATTCAACAGTGAAATTGAATTTACGCTTATTACAACGTCACGCCAACGCAAAGATAATAATAATAATAAATATTTATAATGCGCCCTTTAGGGCTGTTTGCCCTCACAGAGCGCAGGTTGTGTAGCGAGTGTAGAGAAAGTTTACAGGGAAGAGAAGGCAATTCTGAAGAGATGAGTCTCAGGAGACAAGGAGCAAGGGAGGGACAGGATCGGACTTCGGCAGGAAGAGCATTCAAGAGTCTAGGAGCACAAACTGAGAAGGAACGGTCAGCCATCGAACAGAGGACAGAACGAGGAGTGTTCAGGATGAGAGCGAGGCGACGGAGGAGGTCAGACGAGAGATAAGGTGAAGCTTCGAGGTTTAGGTCCTTGTAGGTGATGAGAAGAATTTTATAGTGGGTACGGAAGCAAATAGGTAACCAGTGTAGCTCCTGTAACAGAAGCATCGAACGAGAAAACCTGGGGCGGCGAAGGAGGATCCGGGTAGCATAGTTTTGAACTAGTTGTAGGGGGCGAAGTGACGAAGAAGGAGATTCACTAGAAGAGAATTGCAGTAGTCTAAGCGTGAGGTGACAAAGGCATGAATAGCAGTCTCAAGGCTTCGTCGATCCAAATGGGATCGAACACGTGAAAAGTTGCGGAGAAAACCGAGGGAAGACTTGCAGATACGATGGATGTGCGGATTAAACGAGAGTTACTCATCGAAAATAACACCAAGATTACTGACGGTATCATAGAAGGTGACATTGGTTTCCCCAAGGTTAACTGAGGGTAAGAAAGCTTTAGATTTCTCCACCATCGAAGCGGTACCAACAAGGAGAACTTCAGTTTTATCGTGGTTAAGTTTGAGAAAGTTGGCATACAGTCATTCGTTTATGGAGGTGTAGGCTAAAAGGAGCTTAGTAGTTGATTGAGCAAAGGACACAGGGAATGAGGAAAGATATATCTGAGTGTCATCAACATAGAGGTGGAAGTACAGACCTAAATTACGAAGAAGGGAGCCAAGAGGAAGTAAGTAGATTCCAAAGAGGAGGGGAGGCACCCCAAAATTAATGGGCGCGGGCTCGGAGGAAAGGATATCGAGCGAGACCGACTGAGTACGGGAGGAGAGGTATGAGCGGAACCAAGCAAGTGCAGTGCCCGAGAGAGCAAGGAAAGTTTGGAGACGATCAGGGAGGACAATGTGGTCAATGGTGTCGAAAGCAGAGGAGAGGTCTAGGAGGACTAGAATGGATATACAACCCCTATCGGCTGCTCTACGTAAACCGTCTGAAACATTAAGAAGAGCGGTTTCAGCAGAGTGCTTCGCTTTGAACCCCGATTGGTACGTTTCATCGATATTGCAGTTAAAATTATGGTCATTAAGGCGAGAGAAAACCACTCTCTCTAGGATCTTAGAGAGGAATGGAAGCTGTAAGATAGGGCAATAGCTAGATGGTTCTGAGGGGTTAAGGTGTGTTTTTTAAGGATAGGACGAATTAAGGCATGTTTGAAGAAAGAGGGAACCACCCTTGTGGCAAGAGAAGTGTCAACGGGATGAAGAATCAGTGAGAGGACAGCAGGGAGAATTTGGTGAAGGAGTTTGGGTGGAAAGACGTCCTTAGGGGATCCAGATTTGTTAGAGCGTGAGATCAGGGTAGTTACTTCCTCATAGGACATCCGAGTGAGGACATTAAGCGGTAATGGATTATGGTCAGGGAGAAAAGCATGGGCTTGTTCAGACGACTGGGGAAGTTTGGCGTGAAGGATAATAATTTTATCAGAGAAAATTTAGAAAGAGTAGAGGTGTTGATGGGAGGAGAGGTGGGGGAAATGGGGCTAGGCGAGGAAAGACGAGAGAGGAGACGAAAGGTAGTCCGAGGGTCATTCTTGCTCTCAGACAAAGGTTTGCGTGAGTGGGTCCCACGCGCTGATTTTAATTTGGAAGATAAGTCGAAGTAGCGAGGCGATAGGCAAGTGAGAGGGAGGTCGTGTGCTGCCCACGGGAGCGTGCTTTACGAAGGGCATGTTCATGGGCACGTAAGGACCTCCCTGAACGAAGGAGTTCTATGGTGATCCAAAGGGCGCGGTAATGGCGGTTTGAAGAAGGAGTGATAAGTGGGGCGTGCACGTCAAGGCAGGCAAGTAATGATTGGTGCAGTGAGTTTAAGGTTTGCTCAGGTGAAGTAGTAGTATTAATAGGAGGTAGTGCAGAAACAACATCGTTAAAGAGAGTAGTAGTATCAATTGACGATAGTCACCGGAAAGCAGTAGGATCTCGGGACAAGCTAGTAGGAAGGTGGAAGGGAATATAGAATTTAAAATTGACCCATAAGTGGTCGGAAATCGTAATAGGAAGGTTAGTTACTGTTAGATTAGATATACATATGGAGGTTCGAAATGACTAAGTCAAGGATATTACCATGTATATGTGTTGGGGATGACACATGTTGGGTAAGAGAGAAAAGGTCGATGATATCAATAAAATGCGCGAAAAGTCTCATTGTGGCTAAGAAGATTGAAGTCACCAAGAATAAGGAGAGAACCAGTAGAGGATAGGTAGGAGAGTAGGTTACTGAACTCCTCGAGAAATAAGGCCAGAGACGAGCTAGGAGGGTGGTAAAGGACCACAATAGTTAGAGCGGGCACAGCACGTGAAACAAAAATGAGAGACTCAAATGAGGAAAGACTGGGATAGGGGAGAAGATTCAGGGAGAAAGATGATTTTGAAATCAGTGAAACTCTCCCTCCACGGTGGTTCCAAGGAGCATGCAGGAAAGAATGACTGGGAGCGGTTGCAAGGGCGGTGCATGAACCAAAATCAGACTCGAGCCTACAACTAGTTCAAAACTATGCTGCCTGAATCCTACCTCGCCGCCCCAGGTTCTCTCCTTCGATGCTTCTGTTACAGGAGCTACACTGGTTACCTATTCGCTTCCGTACCTACTATAAAATTCTTCTCATCACCTACAAGCCTCTAAACCTCTAAGCTCTACCTTATCTCTCCTCTGCCCTCTCCCGTCGTCAAACTCCTCGGGCACTCCGGTCGGTCTAACCTCGCTCCCATCCTGAACACTCCTCGTTCTGTCCTCTGCTTGATGGCTAACCGTTCCTTCTCAATTTGTGCTCCTATCCGATCCTGTCCCTCCCTTGCTACTTTCAAACGTCTCCTGAAGACTCATCTCTTCAGAGTTGCCTTCTCTTCCCTGTAAACTTTCTCTACACTCGCTACACAACCTGCGCTATGTGAGGGCTAACAGCCCTGAAGGGCGCATTATAAATAATATGTTTATTTTCGCAAAGTCCTAACCTAGTCATAGCCTAACCTAACCTATATAACCTTACCTAACCTAACCTAACCTATATAACCTTACCTAACCTAACCTAACCTTCGCCTAACTTTAACCTCGCGATGGCTTCGAACGCCTAATTCGCTGCCGGACCTGTTACGAAAAAGACTCCAAAATAAAATTGGGCCAGACAAGAGACAAAGTGGGACTAAACTAGCTTAGTTGGGTTACTACCACGCTGTTTAACTAGCTCGAACCGTTTCACTCTGGTCAAAATTCACATATTTTCTATAATAGGCTGACTAGCCTCGTACTCATTTTTCGTCGGTCATTAGGGACTAGTTCGCTATTCACTCAGAATATTTTACATAGCAATTATTTTTTTCAGAGAATCTTCTTTAGTTTTATTTTCAAGCCAATAAAACTGAAACAG
Organism: Ceratothoa steindachneri; assembly: GCA_963969495.1. NCBI lineage: Eukaryota > Metazoa > Arthropoda > Malacostraca > Isopoda > Cymothoidae > Ceratothoa > Ceratothoa steindachneri. Next base: position 66,691,337 of record OZ018336.1, read on the forward strand.
ATCGTTAAAAAATAGTGGTAAAATTTAAGAACATCCCCAACAGTTATTTTAGGCATTAAAATGTATTTTTCTTATGTTTGGGGGGTTTCAGATACAAGGAGTTGATTTTTTATACCGCCGCAATCCTAGATAAAAAGGTTTGTTTTTTATAATTAATTTAATTCAATAAGATAATCCAATTTCCCATAAAAATACATTTTAATAAATTTCAGAATAATTGGTGGGATGTTCTGAAAATTTACTCAAATAGTAACTATTTAATTGCTCAATTGTACTTAAAATATTTGTTCTATTTTTTCACAGCGGCAAGAATTTCTGAATGCCAGAGAGGAAGATACTTTAGCAATAATTTCAGATATATATTAAATAATTAATGTTTAATTTAATTGTTTTAATCTTCTCCTGTGGCATTTCTCCATTTATTTAATTTGCGAAAAATGGTGGAAAAGTAGTTTCTTTATTTTATACTTGCTTGCGTTTAAGATATTTGCTTCACTCAAAGAAAACTATTTAAAGGAATAACTATTCGATTTATATGTTTACTTATTTGTGTACAACCTAAAAGGGTTTTCCCAATAAACGAGGTAAGAAAATTTATGCCATTAACGAAGATAATTTCAGTAAGGAGAGACCGAATAACGAATTGGAATAAAGAAAAAACTACCAAATAACGTAAATAATTATAATAGGAAACACTTGAAAGAGAGAAAATTAAAAACAAAAATGAAATAATGAACATCCTGGAGCGCCTGAAAGGCGCATTATTTTATGAACGTCCAGCGACTAGTTCGCAAATGACGCACACGAACAAGGCACTGTTAAATTACATACTATAGTCTTCTTAATGAATGACAATTGACTAAATGTATATCACATATACCAATCATGTTTATAATCTTTAACTAATCTATTTGATGTTCGTAGTACATTTTATTACATTATAATGTGAGCTGTTGTCCCATTTGCGAAATAAAATCCGAGTCATTTATTTATTTTATTTTATTTAACACAAATAATACTCAATACATAGTTTGGAAACATACAAATTAAGATTCAATAAATTATAGAACATGAAATGAAATAATGCAATACATAGTAAGATACACACGTAAATATTGCACTGGAAAAAGTGAATGTTAAATTATTAATTTGAAATTTTAGAAACAACAAAACCATAGCAAGCATTTAACTCTAACTTGGGGCTAGTTTGATTACCCTCGTTCATAAAGTACAACCTCGAATCTTCAAGACTTTTCTTTGCTTCGTTGTCGCTGATAATGGCAACTTGAGACTCCTACACATCTTCATCCTGAAAGTTCGAATTGTCACTTAGAGTCTGCTTAATATCGGTACCTTTCAAACATCACTGTTGTAATCAACATTTTCTTCTGTATCAAAATCTGCAAAGTCATTAAATTTGTGAGCATGTTTGAATCTACAATGTTTGTAACAGTTAATGTGTTGCTCTTCTTAACTCTGCGCATACTGTCTGCTAAGACCTTGATTGCTTGCAAAATCGATATTTTTGCACTTACGTCTTTCGCAGTTAATTCCGAGAGTCTTCAATGGCTTTCAGTGTGAACTGCACCAAAGCGGATAGGTCTGACATCTTAAGATTCTTTATGGTTCCCATATCCATCGGCTCAATGAGTGATGTAGTATTAGGAGGCAAAGACTCTAAGCGAATATTTGACAAGCCTTCTAAGTGCGAATGGGCAATGCAGTTATCAACAAGAAGCAAAACTCTGCTGTGACTCGTTTGAAGTTCCGAATTCAATTTCATTGCCTATTCCGCCAAAATTACAGACTTCATCCATGAATTTTTATTTTCAGAACACTCGACAGCAATGACTCTATACTTAACCCTTCAAACCACCGAGGTTTAGCCACCTTGCAGATAACCACAATTTTTGTTGCCATTTCCAGACATGTTAGCACAAACTAAAACTTCAATACGGTCCATCGCTTATTTTAAGCCCATCACAGTTTCCGTTCTAAATAGGAACGAACCATCTGGCGTTGCACAATAGTACAATCCTGTCTAGACTGCATTATAGATGTCATTGGAAGATTATTGTTCTAGTATTTGGGGCAGTATTGAAAATTTCCCATCTTTAGCTAGATGTAAATCCACACTGGCCTTCTCTCCATGAGCTTTCTTGTATCTTATCTCAGCTCTGTTGCAAAATCTTTGGCCTTTTCTTTAAGAATTTTCCCGTTCACCTCTCTTGATAATGATTACCATATTTACCGTGACGTTTTCTTTTCTTCCTGGTCGTGGAAACTTCTTGCGCTGTAAGAAGAAGCTCGTTTTCATTAAAACGGCGTCGCGAAAGTGGTTTGGGGGATACCTAAGGTTTCAGACAACTAGACGAATTCAAGCTTCCATTATAACTTAATTTGTGTCTTTAATCCATAATGAGCTTTTTTTTTCATCCATCTTTAAAAGGGTAATCTGATAAATAAAAAATAAATAGTCAACGTGCATGGTATGCATACTGGTATGTCTAGTACGAGCCGAGCACCACAGAACTGTAAGCTCTACACCAACGGCTTAATAGAATACAACTCGGCATTGTAAACTTTTAATGGTAAACATTTAGAGGTTATCTACATATATTTTGAACAAAAATTGTATACTACATTAACTTTTATAGTAGGTTGTAAAGTGGTTGATACAATATGAACCTTTAAATTAAGTTTCATATTTATACGTTATGGAAAAACATTTATTTATGCACTTTTTTACTCCTTGTAAGCTGATTCTGGTTCCCTGGATCCGAATGAATTTAACACGGCTACATAAGATTTGATTCGGGACTAGCGCTCTTTGTCCTTATAGGTGGCTATTTGTAAGAAGCGGAGTTTCTTATAAGCGAAGTCAACTGTATATATATATATATATATATATATATGAGGAATTAAACCACATTCTCCGAAAACAATTCAATTCAGAACAGTTTCGGTGTATCTCACACCCTTTTTCAACTGACACTGGATAGAAAATATAAGAAAATTACTTACAAACATAACACAGGGTTAGGTCGTGAAAGATCCCCTCTTTTATCCAAATCCTCCACTTGTGGCTAATCAGGGGGAAGGGGGGTTAGGCCTAAACATATTGAAAGGCTAACATTTTACTATTTTGTTTATTTGCTTTCGTATTACAGGATTAAAAGAAAATTGACCCTCAGATAGATTTAAATTAGGAACTGACGATATCAAGCTCGATTCTATGATTCTTCTCTTAACATAGTTAGCCGATTTAAATACCATTTTACTTCCATTGAAATCGATCGAATGATTCAAGTCTCTAACATGGCAAAATATTCCACTGCTTTCGCTACCCACTCTAATATCTCTTTTGTGTTCATACAATCTCTTGTCTAGATTTCTCCCCGTTTTCCTTATATAAACTTTATGGCAATCGTTGCATGGTATTGCATATACTCCTATGTTATGATGTTCTTTTGGTTTCCTGGCAATCATCAATTGGTTTAAAGAATTATTATATTTAAAGGCTAGATTAATACCCGCTTTTCTAAATATGTCCTTTAAACTATTTAATTTATTATTAAATGGCAATGTTATACATTTGTTTAAGTCATTAGTGCGGGAAGGCTTATTACCATAAAATGTTTTTCTAGCTGCAAATTGGGCAGACGATATGAACCGATCGGGGTAATACAAATTAGAAAAAAATGGTCCTGATGATGACAATTTTTTGATCTAAATAGGAAGGATGACATATTTTGTATGCTCTTAGGAAAAGGTTAGAAATTACAGATTTTTTAACAGTATTATCGTGAAACGAAAAATAATGTATATAGGCTGTAAGGGAATGGTCACTTCCCCCCCCCCCCTCGACCACTCTTGGTGCAGTTCCAAGGCGGTTACCGCAAGGACATCCGCCCCAGGCATCGGCGAGTCGAAAGCGTAACCACAACGTGGCTCAACCTAGTGCCATGAAAGACCCTAAAGGTCAAAAAGGTAAGATCTCCCCCAGGAGAGTGAGATCCAGTTTCACGTCGAACAAGAAATTGCAGACGGGTTTCTCCCAATCTCGATGGCTACCGAGGAGCCGATGTTTGACCTTGTGGGAAAGACCGTTAGGAAAAAGAACTCTCCTGGGGCCATCCTCAAGCCCCTCTCCCCCTTACCACTCCCCCAGTGGGGGTGCGAGGTATAAATGAGGAACTCTGAGGAAAATCTGGGTAGTATACGTCAGGCCAGGTGACGAAGGCCTCGATTAAAACCGAGCTACCTAGACTGGATTGGTAGTATACGTCAGTCTCTAAGGGACGAAGTCCTCGGATCCACAACCGAGCTACCGAGACTGGAGAGGTAGTTTACTTGGCTCGCCAGACCAATAAGTACCCTGCAAGAGAGGCAGGGCTACCTACCTTAAGGGGCTAAAAAGAAGCTCATCCTCGAGCTAAGTCCCTGGTTATCAAACCAAACGATAAGTGAACTTTGGTAAGTTCGACTTACTCTCGCCAGAGAGACTCCGCATATCCTGGTGCACCTTAAACACCAGAGGTATTCCTCGTCCTTGAGGAATTAAGTAGAAGAAGGAAAAGGCTCCCCCTCGAGCCCGTTATTCGGTGGCCACACCAAACTTTAAGTAACTTATTCTCGCCAGAGAAACCCCCCTCCGTTATCCTCGCCCTTAAAGAAGACCCTCCCCGAGTTCAGTCCTTGTCCATGAGGAAATTAGTAACGAAGGAGAAAAGCTCCTCCTCGAGCTCGTTACTCGGTGATCACAACGCACTCCAAGTTAACTTGAATTAAGAACCAAGTTCGACTCACTCTCGCCAGAGAAACCACGACTGCCTGGGTGTTGCATAGAGCACCGTATTGGTTCTCGTCCTTGAAGAACCCTTCCCCCCCGGAAGAACGTGTGGACCCCCCAGCTGCTACCCTCGCCAAGACGACCGTGGAATTCCGCCCATCTACACGCGTCAAGAGTAAACATTTCTGAGGCCTTTAAACTCCACATGAGTCCGTAAGCCTAATTTTTATATTATTGTTGTGTAGAGAAAACGTGAACTTAATTTTGTGGGTAAACTAATTTAATTAATTCTTGTTTATAATAATATTTAGAGTATTGCTGTAGCTAATATATAAAGGTTGTGTATTCAATGGTTAAAGATAAAATATAAGTTTATTTTGTGAATTAGTGGGCGTTTCTTTTATATCCTTACGTGTTTGGTAACGGCTCTATTCTTTAAGATATTCCGATATCAAAGTATATTAGACAGCTCTTAGCACTCTTAGAGATAGAACAAAAAGGAGGGGAATTCTACGACACTAAATAAAAGTGGTGTCAGGTAAGTAGAGTTCTTATCAGAAAGAATTCTACGACATAATTAAAGTGGTGTCAGGTTTTGTAGGTTGTTATTAGAAAGAACTCAGCAGTGTCTAATTAAGAAAGAGCCAACACGTAAAGGAATATCAGATCAGGAAGAAGAGAATAATTGACGAGAGGAAAATTGGTAGAGTTAGGGGTGGTAACAATCTAAAGGTAACTGGTAGGTCAAGTGGTAAATTTGTTGTCGGGAGTGGTATTTCAATCAGCATAGTAGTGGAATTAAGGGTAAGTTATGCTGAGCGCTACCTGGTGAGTGGCGGCATAATTATCTGAAAATATAGAAAGGAAAAATCGACGGACCAACACGAAATGGATCCAGTCAAAAGATTTTACCAACAAGCCCAAAGTCTGGGACTTGAAGGCACAGAAATGCATGACTACATCATGGCAGAATTAAGAATAGATTGTATAGAAGAAGAAAGAATTTGGGATATAGAAAAAGAACAAGAATTAATAAAGTTTGAGAGAGAAACAGAGGATATAATAAGAGAGGATAAAAGAGAACGTGAATTAATGGAAATATGGATGAACCGGAAAAGTGAAGAATCCCGAATACAGCGGAAAATAGAAACAGAGGAAAGAAGAATGCTGAGAGGAGGTAAAACAAGCGAAAGAATAATACTGTTGAAAAGAGAAGCACGAGAATTCAGAATAAGGACAGAAATGGAAGATGAAGAAAGAAGACTAAAGATAAAGCTGGAAGATAGAGAAAGAAGAAGAACTCGACGGGAAAACGAAATAGCGAAAGCAGAACAAGAAGCCGAGGAAAGGAGAATGAAGAGGGAAAAAGAGTCAAAAGAGAGGAGAATAAAGATTAAAAACGAAATAGATGAGAGAAGAATGAAGAGGGAAAAAGAACGTGCTCAAGCTGAAAGAGTAGAGAGAGAAGAAAAGGAAAGATTGCTCGCACTCGAAAGAGCACCTATCGAGAATCTCATAGTGGCCAAGGAAGTTGTAGCCCGGCCTGGACCTAAGAAAGGACCATCGAGGGAAACCCAGACAATTGGGGTAACGATGGAAGAGCTAGAAAGTAGGGAAGAGGTACCTGCAGGAGTACCAAAGGAAGAACCTACGAGGAGAACCCAGCCAAATGGGGTTATCAGGGAAGAAGTAGAAGGTAGAGTAGAGGTACGAGCAGGTGTACCTGAGGAACTACCGGCGAAGAGAATCGAGTCAAATGAGTTGACAAGGAAGGAGGAAAGAGGTGCTATGGCGATACACCCAGGTAAGACTAATCAAATGGTAATAGCGGATGAGTATCCCCTACCCCTAGTAGTCTCCTCCCCGAACGGAATGTCCACGGAGTTACCGCTAAATCACCAAGGCATAGGGAGCGCCACGCCCATTAACGACCTCGCAGGGAAAAGTTTTCTCGATCCCCAAAGATCGAACCCACACACGATCTTCCCGTGTACCTGGTTAAAGGAGAGCTATGAGACTCAAGTTCTCATCAATTATGCCCCGCCTCAACAGGCCGCTCTAGCTATAATGTTCAATTTAAAGGTAGTCAAGTACCATAATATGGGTAAGTCGAGTAGGTTGAAATACCGCTACCATTTAGTAACGTACTGGGGTAGACTCAATAACCCGAACGGCCGACTCAGGCGCGGTAGAATAATGGTCACAGAGCACCATTTTAGGATCAGCTACATCAAAGGAGCCGATAATGTACAGCTGCTCTATAAGTGGAGACGAAAAACCATGGAAGGTTATTTCAGTACCTAATAAGCGTGAAACCATGTTTTCATTTGGTGTTCGTGTTAATATTTATCGGTAGGATTTAAGTTCTCAAAAACTTAGAAAGGTAAGGAAGTAGCTTGTTTTGTTTTGTTTTTTGTGTGGGTAATCGATGAATTAATGTTTTTTTAATTTTCTATGTAAAATTGTATTGCGAGTAGGTCTAGCTCGACAAATTGCCTGTGTAAACGCGCGCGTGGGCGCTCATGTGTAAGGAAACTTAATGTAAGAGAGGGCTCAAAGAAATACAACTTTGCTAAGCTCGACTAGGTTGAGTAAGTTGTTTTGAGTTCCCGGGGGCATCCCCCTCTCCCCATTAAGTTCTTCGGTGGGAGGTGTGTAAGGGAATGGTCACTTCCCCCCCCCCCCTCGACCATTCTTGGTGCAGTTCCAAGGCGGTTACCGCAAGGACATCCGCCCCAGGCATCGGCGAGTCGAAAGCGTAACCACAACGTGGCTCAACCCAGTGCCATGAAAGACCCTAAAGGTCAAATAGGTAAGATCTCCCCCAGAAGAGTGAGATCCAGTTTCACGTCGAACAAGAAATTGGAGACGGGTTTCTCCCAATCTCGATGGCTACGAGGAGCCGATGTTTGACTTCGTGGGAAAGACCGTTAGGAAAAAGAACTCTCCTGGGGCCGTCCTCAAGCCCCTCTCCCCCTTACCACTCCCCCAGTGGGGGTGCGAGGTATAAATGAGGAACTCTGAGGAAAATCTGGGTAGTATACGTCAGGCCAGGTGACGAAGTCCTCGATTAAAACCGAGCTACCTAGACTGGATTGGTAGTATACGTCAGTCTCTAGGTGACGAAGTCCTCGGATCCACAACCGAGCTACCGAGACTGGAGAGGTAGTTTACTTGGCTCGCCAGACCAATAAGTACCCTGCAAGAGAGGCAGGGCTACCTACCTTAAGGGGCTAAAAAGAAGCTCATCCTCGAGCTAAGTCCCTGGTTATCAAACCAAACGATAAGTGAATTTTGGTAAGTTCGACTTACTCTCGCCAGAGAGACTCCGCATATCCTGGTGCACCTTAAACACCAGAGGTATTCCTCGTCCTTGAGGAATTAAGTAGAAGAAGGAAAAGGCTCCCCCTCGAGCCCGTTATTCGGTGGCCACACCAAACTTTAAGTAACTTATTCTCGCCAGAGAAACCCCCCTCCGTTATCCTCGCCCTTAAAGAAGACCCTCCCCGAGTTCAGTCCTTGTCCATGAGGAAATTAGTAACGAAGGAGAAAAGCTCCTCCTCGAGCTCGTTACTCGGTGATCACAACGCACTCCAAGTTAACTTGAATTAAGAACCAAGTTCGACTCACTCTCGCCAGAGAGACCACGACTGCCTGGGTGTTGCATAGAGCACCGTATTGGTTCTCGTCCTTGAAGAACCCTTCCCCCCCGGAAGAACGTGTGGACCCCCCAGCTGCTACCCTCGCCAAGACGACCGTGGAATTCCGCCCATCTACACGCGTCAAGAGTAAACATTTCTGAGGCCTTTAAACTCCACATGAGTCCGTAAGCCTAATTTTTATATTATTGTTGTGTAGAGAAAACGTGAACTTAATTTTGTGGGTAAACTAATTTAATTAATTCTTGTTTATAATAATATTTAGAGTATTGCTGTAGCTAATATATAAAGGTTGTGTATTCAATGGTTAAAGATAAAATATAAGTTTATTTTGTGAATTAGTGGGCGTTTCTTTTATATCCTTACGTGTTTGGTAACGGCTCTATTCTTTAAGATATTCCGATATCAAAGTATATTAGACAGCTCTTAGCACTCTTAGAGATAGAACAAAAAGGAGGGGAATTCTACGACACTAAATAAAAGTGGTGTCAGGTAAGTAGGGTTCTTATCAGAAAGAATTCTACGACATAGGCATTCGAGTGGGTTGGTTTCCTATAAACGTCAAGTTTTAATTCATGGTGATCTTTATTAATGAGGGCATCTAAAAAGGGTAATCTATTATCATATTCCCATTTATATTTAAATTTGATGGAGTTCTTTCAGTATATCTTTCAAAACCGATCTAAAAGAACTGAACTATACCTTTCAAAACCGATCTGAAAGAACTGGACTATACCTTTCAAAACATGATCCATCCCAAATTCGAAACCATCTGTCACAATGTGACTCTAGGGCTACACTCGAGAACTTCACGATACTTAATGCGGTAACAAACATCTCGGACCTTTGCCTGCTAGAGTCAATTTATATTACAAAACTTCAACCCAGTCTAAATAATATCTCAGTATCTCTCCTATTAAATATAGTAACTCATTAAAAAACATTATAATTTGTTGAATTTCCCATTGGTTGTTTATTTTTTGTTTTATAAGGGGGTGTGCAAGAATAAAATCCAGTGTCAATTATTTTCCTTCCTATTTTTTTAGAAATTCACTCGTTGGTTTAGTTTTTTTTTCCTCCATATTTCTAATGTAATCAATTAGTCTCAAATTTAATATTCATGTTTCACAATTTAATTACATGTGTTAACTTTATATGTATACATTCAACTGTGTATTTTGTATTCTTTCTCTAGCACTGATGATGGGATAAGTTATAATCCTGAAACATTTGAAATAAATGTCACGAGGCATCTACGGTTCTGTCCTGGTCATCCTGTTTATACTTCGTTTAAAGTTTGCCTCCATCAATTCGTTTGCCACTTATATATATATATATATATATATATATATATATATATATATATATATATATATATATATATATATATATATATATATATATATATTTAGATATATATATATATATATATATATATATATATATATATATATATATATATATATATATATATATATATATATATATTTAGATTTATATATATCTATATATATATATATATATATATATATATATATATATATATATATATATATATAGAGAGAGAGAGAGAGAGAGAGAGAGAGAGAGAGAGAGAGAGAGTAGACGTAGAAACCCTTGTATCTCTCTTACTAACGCTTTCATCTTCAACTAGAGGGACTTAGCTTCATTCTTTTCCTAATAAAACGCTAGTGCTCGATGGCATAGGTTCGAACTTTCCCCCTTTTTAACTTTGTTTAACGAGTAAATGAGTTGATATTATTTTATTCCTTTAGTTTTTCTCTCTTTCTTTTTATTAATCTAGATTTAATCTTTGTTTGCTTCTTTACACCGTTTTGAGGTCATATACAGTAGTTATAGTTCTTTGAATCTTTTTGTCTCTTCCAATTATTTGCATTTCTTAAGTATTTGGGTTTCTGTCACATATATTATTGAATACATTTACAATTCATACAATAATGATATTTCAGTTCAGAAAATAAGTAAAAGGCGAAGCTCTCTACGCTTGCGTGATCTTAAATACTATTGTTGTTGTAGTTAAGCAGCTTTACTCATATGACATGAAGTATTGTGGCACAACTCATTTTTTCGATACTTTGGACCAATGTAAAGAAGCTTACATATATGTAATTGTAAGAATCATAAAATGTCTTTGGGTAAATTCATGTGAATGAAATTAATATTGAAGACTTATGTGATATTTTTTATAATGTTTGGTTTGCAGCTACATACTTTACAATTTATTTTTAAATATACTGAATATTAATGGAATTAAGTGAATAAATTATTTTACGGTAATAAGTCATTCATAACGGTGGTGAAATAATTAAACAAAGTAATAATAGGGGAAGAAAGGAAAGGATTACAACCTGCACGTGTGACGTAACCAAATTGTCACCCAGGTCAGCATGATCTAGATGACGTTGGTTCGATTCCCTGCCAGGATAGTTATTAATTTTTTCGGGGCGTTATTTCTGTGTTCACAATTATGGATTGCCTTTACTGAACCGTCGCTTGTTCTCTTAATCTGCCTCTTTTTGCCTTTAAACTTCGGTTTCTAGTTTAATGCTCTCATTCTCATGCATATTTTCCATTTCTGTCTAGATATTCTTTATTTTCCTATTTCACTTTTATACAATTAGAACTTTCATTATTTTCTCGAAAGAAATGTCACATCGGACAATAAATGTCCACTATACTAAATATAAGCATTGATTTTATTGACTTCTTGTTTTGTGAGAAAGACAAAACTTATAATTATTTTATAACATAAAAAAGACAAACCTAAATCTTTGGACAGCCTGACCACTTCCTCACTCCAACAAGTTAACTTGTATTGCCTATGGTTAGCGCAACTCAAGATTTTGTATCTAACCCTTTCGCTCCCTACCTTCTCCTTTTGATATTTAGGTGCATTTTGATGGTCCTACCAAAACCTGCCTCTCGTAAAATGGTTACAACAAACATATCTCCACCATTTGACCAAAGTGTTTGCCCGTCCACTTTTATGAGAGCTTACACTTGATGGAACTGCCAAATGCAGTCAAGAAGTTCTGGCTAATCTCAGGCGCATTAATAAGCTTTACTATACCGACTTAGAGCTCTTTCTAGCCGAATGGATACGGCGTTGGTCTGACAACGTCGTGGTACCGGGTTCGACTTCAGCATGAGTGGACACAAGCGTCAGCGCGCGGAGAACTGTGGCTACCGATTGGTGGACGCGCTGTGCTCAGCCCTGTATTTGGGTGGGTAGATCTTACACTTCTCATCACACACAGAACCAACTACAACATTAATTTCTTTCCTTTCCCGTCTTTGCAGCACAACAACACACACAAATCATCTCTGTTCCGATGAATCTTACCGATGGTTATCTATCTCCACATACCTCGGACGCGAAACAGATCCACCTGTCCCGGAGTTTGGTATCAAAAAAATAATACTTCCTGACACCTCTCCCTAAAGAGGACCTCTCCCTGGTGCCCTCAGGCTCACTAGCGATGATGATACTGTACTTTATATCTAATTCATTATCCGGTTTTGTCCCGCCTGGATAAAGGGAGGTTGGCGAACTATTACTATTATACCGCCTTCTGAACCAAAATGACACTGTATGAAGAACCTTGACTCGTGTTTCTAAACTGACTCTTCCTCAGGTATCCTTTTACAAGTTAATAACGAATAAGGATGGTTCTAACACCAATGAATCCGTTTCCATTTGTGGCACTTTCCATTATGGTGACATTTTGGCGACAAGAAATTAATTCTCGTTTAGCTTCGAGGCGAAAATTGCTGTGGTGACATTAATTTAATGAAAACATACTCCAATATGCTTTTTAAGATCTATGGTCACGTTCTGGTTACACCTTATGGTTTGGCCTCGGAGTATAATTACACCTTCATGACAATATTAACACGACACCGTCAAAGGAAGAGAATTATTTTTATAAATCTCTTTTCCCCATAATGATCTCTCGAGACCAGCGTCAGTCTGATTGTGGGCTGAATCCGTTGTAGTACTGTTTTATTTGTGGCTGGACATCAGTTTCATGTTGTTCTTCTTGAGTAAAACTGTAAATATTTAAATAAAAAGCTATATGGTGGTCCATGGAGGTGCTTGGACTTTGCGAATCGGATACCAATACCAAGGTAGTAAATCTAGCTCTCAAGGAGCAAACGATTGACCCTCCACCAAATGCTTTCCTCGGACATTTGAGAGCATAAACAAGGCAATAGCATAACTGTAATGAGGTTTCATTTGACCTTTAAATATCTCAGTTTTTCATTAAATTGAAGTGTTATATGGGGCATCTCAAGAACTATATATTATTTCACATATCTTAGAGCCATTTGTACAGGCCTGATGAAGACTAGAGAATTAAGAAAGCAATTCGCTGAGATTCATATAACCTTTTCAGATTAGGAAACATTGAATAAACTTCCCAACTGATTTTTTTCTTGATGCTTCCCGATTCTTGCTTATCATTTTTACCAAACCAACCTTCATATTTCAGAAAATTTGCAAATAAAATTATTTACATCCCCTTCAAATGTCCCTAGTTTGTATGTATTTTCGGTAATCATTCAGTATCAATTAGCAGTAACAAGCAGGTATAACACCAAAGATGGTATTTTGATTTTATTTACTCCATGAATTTAGACTGAAAACAAAGACAGTACAATCACAGCTCATAATATGCAGGGTTTGGGGGTGAAATTCAAGCAATCGAAATCTTTCTCCAAACTGATTTAAGAAGTTTTCGAAAAGGAATGCCAGTAACCATTCCTAACAACGAGCTCAGAACAGATATAAATTTAACCAACCCCTTATATGTCAGAGGTTCATTTTCTAGTGCAAACCTCAGAGTACAAAAAAATAAAGAATTTCTGAATTTGAATATTATCGGTATGAAGTAATCATTAGAGAAATATCCGTTTTACAAACTTACTGAACATAATAAACATCATCAGATCACTATTTGTTCGTTAATTCTTCTCTGTCAAGGCAATAAACTATTTATAAATCCATAACTGATTTCTGATGAGAAATGGGTATTGTACGACAATCAAAAGAGAGAAAGTTTAATGAAAAGAAAGAGAATAATGCTTAATATAGCGAAAACCATTGATCTCTTATGAATAGCATGAAAGGAGACTGCCCAGAACCACTATAGACATGCAGGATCCTTCATGGTAATGCCGCAAATGTCAATATCCCTAATATGTCAGACTAATACGTTACATATCAACTCCAGAAGGTCAAAATCTATAATCTCAAAAACAGCCAAATAAAATCCAACAAGATCTTTTAAAGCCATGAATTTGCATCCAATCTTAAAAGCCCAGTTCAAATGAGAACATGGAATTAAACCTCTAAAGCCCTTAATAAGACCAAACCTGAGAGCTGATATGTGGGACCAAGGCCATATCACTGATGGTTCCTCTAAAAAGCTGTGATAATGGTTAATTAAAAATATTTGTAAATTTGATGTCTCTCCAAAGTGGAACCTAACTTTCAGCGGAGAGTAAGTAGACTTGTTTTGCAGCCTCACTTGTTATGAAATAAATATTGAAGAACCTTTTCTTCTCTCTATTTTGATAACTTAAATAGAACTCAAATTTTCTGAAGAGTGACCTACCTGACTTTGAAATGTTAGCTCATTGAGAAATTACCTGAGCTGCGAATTCAATCCCTTTTTCTTAAAGCAAAATCCAGGCAAGGCCTATCTAAAGCTTCACGCAGTTATTGGCATCCTGTCAAATCCTCCAAAGAGTCAACTTATAGTGGAGTTTTTGGTCTTTTCTACATACACTATCGTTTGGAATTGGATTTTTACTTTCCTTTTTAATTCTCTTTCATTTTCTCGTTTATTTTTTGTCTTCGTCCTCTTTGTCTTTATTCCTCCTACTGTCCATGGCTAACGCCGTTCTCCTTTTGACGCCAGACAAGGAGTTTGGGAAGAGATAGAGGACAGACAGAAGTAGACAACAGTAGTTCACGGAGAATAATATCACATCTGCAAATCTGGACAGACACTCATTGGCTCTGGACTTGAATGGGGATGAACCTCTTTTCAAAATACCATTCGATTAAATTTACCAAAAAATGAACATAAGAATTCGCAAGTACTATGATCCATCTGCAGAAGTACCTTAAGTAAACTGAACTGAGGGGTTTGAATGCTATTAAATCTCCATTAACAAACAGAATCGAACACTCAAGATGTTTCTCAAGAATGAGTAAAGGTCCACACTTTTATTCTACCTGATCTTTAATGCAAACTCGTTATTGCATGTACAAACTTACTATCAACGTTTCTCCACCTGTGGTCGATGACATTTGCGAGAGAAGGAATTGCCATTTGCACGTCATTTTTATTCTTATCTTTAAATATTACTTTTTACTCCATCTGTCCGTACACTCATTCTGTCTCATTACCTTAACATCACTTTGAGAGATTAAATAATTTATATTTTTCTTATCTCCTTAACTTCAACCATTTTAAATTTGTTTTAATCGAGAATAAACCAGGAAAACTCAAAGAACCTGAAAAGGTCCAAGGAGGCTTTCTTTTACTATTTGCTAAGAATTAAAAACTTGAAATCAATATTAGTAATAACTGAGCAAATAAATGAATGCAAAACATGAAAGCGTTGTGCTCCTTGTTCTACAGCAGGGCTTCAATTGGTACTTTTTACTGCCTTTGCTTTTTACACCTGCTTGTGCGTAGATGCTTCCAATACACTCCCTACCACATTAATTACCACCGATGTGCTTTGAGATGGCAGCCCTTCTCAGTTATTCTTTTATTCTATATTTCCGATCTCAATATCCACTCTGTTTTGTCTGTCCGTCAAATCTCTTATTCTTCCCTTGATTAACATGTTTTATTCCGTAATTTTCTTTGGGTTTTCAATTACTCTGCGATATTTCCTCACTATTCCTAGCCTTTTCTATTCAGTTTTTGTTTGTTTCCTCATTCTCTCTCTAATAAGCGTCACCAGAGATACCTTCTGTATAAAAAGCAATGAAATTTCCGTTTCTTTTCCCGTTTGATTTTTATGCCATTTCTGTTTTCAAGGAAAAAATTAAGACCAGATAAACTTCAGCTTTAATACAAATGCATTACAGATGTACTCCCGTACTACAAATGTACTACGAGAAGTATTACAGAAATGAGTGCTCTAAATACACCATTGCAAATGATACAAAAATAAATACATAGATTTGGTTACGTGGTTCTTCCAGGACTAGGACTCCGCGGAGAGAGGTCTCGAGACGGGTCTCCATGAAGTGAGAGTGAATCAGGGTAGTGAGGTAAGGTCCAGGGCCAAGTGGTGGTGTCTTAATGGTGATGATGACCGTGTCCTCCATGTCCACCGTGGTGTCCGTGTGAGTGTCCTTTTCCACCGTGGTGATGACCGTGCTTTCCATGCTTCGAGTGGTGTCCGTGATGACCAGACTTTCCGTGGCTAGACTTGTGACCTTTGTGGTGATCGTGGTGTCCTCCCTTAGCGTAATGTCCTTTGTGGCCATGAGCCTTATGGTGCTTTCCACCCTGAAATAGGTGCACAGTGAGTTTTGAAACACTTGCAAAAGGATAGGGCATTTTCACACTATATTGGATTTTATGACTTTACTTACCCCGTAATTTCCTCCCTTGTGGTGTCCGCCCTTGTGTCCCTTAAAGTGTTTGTGGAAGTGGTCGTGGTCGCCGTGGTACTTCTTGAAATCGGCGTCGTCGTAGAACTTCTTGTTGTGGCCAAATTCTTCTTTGTGGTAGACGTTTCTGAATCCCTAGTAACCATGGAAATGGTATGAATGGAGTGAGAGGGTCGGGGTGGGGGTGGGGGGTGACTCGAAAGAAAGTATTTTTAAATGAAGACAAATCATTCAAAACATCTCCCAAAATAGTGAACAATCACTCACTTTGTTATGGTGTCCTTTGTGATGATGCCCCTTGGATCCATGCTTATGACCTTTGCTACCTTTGTAACCAGCATCGTGACCTCCGAAATGGTGTTTCTTGTGATGGTGACCCTTGTGATGTTTACCTCCGTGGTCATGAAAGCCCTGAAACAATAAATGGGGCAAGAATTTATAATAAAACTTCTGAAGAGTAGGGGAACCATTAGCAACAGTGACCCAAAAGATTATTTGGAGATACTCACGGATTTGTGGTGTTTCCCGAAGTCTCCATGGTGACTCCCCTTGTGGCCATGGTGACCATGATGACCTTTATGTCCCTTGTGTCCATGGCTCTTATGATGACCGCCATGATGAGATTTATGGTGGCCATATTTTTTGTGGTGTCCGTGATGTCCTGCAATGATAGTTAGTAATGGGTTTATAATATGGGGTATGCAGCCGGATCACTATATTTCACAGGAAGTCAGAAGTCGGATACTGAGACTTTCAACAGGTGTCTATGGTGATTCTTATTCTATGTTTTACTATTTTCGAAAATTTCGGGGGGATTTATAATCTCCCTTCTACCACTTTGAGTTAAAGTTGCGAAAGCCATTCCTAAGCCTTGAGATTCTTTATAACCCTCTTTGATCTAAATCCTCTTTCCTTTGGCGATCGTGGATTTTCTTTTTTCTTTGAAACCATAGCAACATCCTATTAGCTTTCTAAATTTAGGTCTTATTCCCATAACTTTGGAATACACTTACCAGCAGCTGTCTCCAAATCATGGGTGGCTACAACAGATACTTGCTGGCTTTCAGCATTGGCTAAGTTTCCTTTAGGAGCTAAGTGTCCAAGTAGTACAGAATCTCCTTCTTCTTTCTTCGCTAAAGTACTACCAAAGTAAGCCAATAAAGAGGCCAAAACCAGCAGTATCTGAGGGAGCTGAAAAGAAAGAATGTCAAGATATATTTAAAGTTTCATATGTTGTTTTTTTTATTTAATTTTTGCCAGATATTCAAAGTTTTGTTGCATAAGTATTGTGCTGATTCAGCTCCGACTGATTCTCGCTTATGATTAGTAAACTATAATCGATTTTCTTGACTGAATTATAAAAATTCTAATTTATTTTTTATCTACAGGATAACTTACTCTCTTCATAGTCCACATTTTCGAATGCTTTGCTGTTGATCTTTCGATTGAAGTTGTAGGAGCGAGCACAATTCAGCCACTGACAATCAACCCCGTGATCTAGCAGCATTTATACTCGGTGCTTCACTTCACAGAATTATTGAAGGTTATACGTGCCATGACACCAACCAAGCTGCTCGTCCATGCGTGAATCGGCCGTCCTCGTGGTAGGCTAAAGCTGGCGTCGCCGTTCCTAAGCCGAAACCCGACTTTGAACAAAGGCCTTCTTAGATTTTTATTGTAATTACTCGCAAGAGAAACTGTGATATAAACATTTTTTTAAAAAATAAGTAAAATAAAGAAAGTAGTGAGAAATAATACAAGAACATACGTAGAGGAAAAGCTGTAAGATGGAAAAGAAAAGAATGCGCTAGATGGCTTTATCAAAAAGCGATTTTCATAAAGTTAGATAAGAATACTTACTGATAGGCACTGACAGATTACTGCAAAAACAATAAATAGGGGTAAGAATATGAGCTTAGGCGGTGTAATTGAATAGATATTGAGGTGCAACCCAGCCCTCATCATTGTATCAGGGATCTTGCTTCCTCCCTTGTATTTCTGTCTTCCTCTGATATGAGTTAATTTCGATTCTTCCTTTGTAAAACCTTCAAATTCACTCGTTTACTCTTTCTTCTTCATCTTCATGATTCCGTTCACCCTTATGAGCGAGTTATATTCATGTACTCTTTGTGATAACTTGTTTGAGGCTTTTCATCCACCATCCGGATCATATAGATTTGCCGTATTTGTCCCCCATAAATTCCCTCCAGTCATTAAAAATAATACTCTCGTTATTTTCACCATTTTTCTATTTTTCTCAAGTAGAAAATAATTTTATTCTCGAAAAAATACCAAATTGCTTTGCCTACAGTGCGAAAAGAGCAAAGGAAGAAGAACTGAGAGGGGAAGAAGTCTATATTTTAAAAACCCCTAATGCGAATTCACGCAAATGTGTTGGGACAATAAGACCCCGGTAAGGGAAATCCCATTTCAAAATCTAGCTTACCAATATTAATGGAAAAATTTCGTGATCTATCTAAACTCCCAAATAAGCAAGGCATTTGGAGAAGGGGGAAGGGGGGACATCAAAACAGCTACACTTTGCATCTCATCATAGCTCCGCCCAAAATATGGGAGTCACCATGCGAGTTTATTGAAAATCACACATTCATTCATCACCTCAAAATTAAAGAAAAATAATCACTTTGGCAACGTAAGTTTTTCCGTTCATTTAGAAGAAGGAATTTTTGTTCTACATAAACGAGTATAAAATATTTAGTGCTTTGCATCGCAGTTTTAAAATTAATGTCTATTCTTATAATGTTAGGTAGGTAAATTATCCTTTTGCAGACTAGAGATTTTTATATGGACTTAATAAAGAAACATTGGAGTTAGCGATATTTAAAGTCGCATTTACAGACTACATCTTATATTAATCTATCGATAAATCTATAATGAATGTAATCTCTTTTCCTTTTTTACATCCAGTAAAAAAATCTGGCAAGCTCGGCTGGAGTGCTATCTCTCTCTCTCTCTCTCTCTCTCTCTCTCTCTGTCTCTCTCTCTCTGTCTGTCTCTCTCTCTCTCCCTATCTCTCTCTCTCTCTCTCTGTCTCTCTCTCTCTCTCTCTCTCTCTCTCTCTCTCTCTCTCTCTTTCTTTCTCTCTCTCTCTCTCTCTCTCTCTCTCTCTCTCTCTCTCTCTCTCTCTCTCTCTGTCTGTCTCTCTCTCTCTCTCTCCCTATCTCTCTCTCTCTCTCTCTCTCGCTCTCTCTCTCTCTCTCTCTCTCTCTCTCTCTCTCTCTCTCTCTCTCTCTCTCTCTATCTGCCTATCTCACACGCATATGCATACGCACACACAAGACCACATTAACTCTTCGATCTTCATTACGCTTACACGCCTTTGCTTCTCTCTCTCTCTCTCTCTCCTTGGCCATTTCCGTTCCATCACCATACATCTCCTCAGGGAGCTTAACAAATCACCCCCTCAGTCAGGTGATGCAAACTCTTGCTTTCCACTCTCTTGCACAAACATATTTCTGCACCCTCGTCTTCTTCTCCTTGTTATTTTCTTCTTTTCCTCGTTCTTTTTCTGCTTCTTCTTGTTCTTTTCTTCTCACACTTGTTCATTTTCTTCTTCTCCTTGTTTTTCCTTCTCTTTGGTCCTGTTCTTCCTCTCCTTGTTTGTTATTCTTTTCCTTGTTCCTTTTCTTTTTCCTTCCTGTTAATTTGATTCTTTTTCTTGTTTTTTTCGTCTTCTTCTTGTTTTTTCTTTGTTTCTTTGTTCTTTTCGTATTCTCCTTGTTCCTTTTCTTCTTCTCCTTGTTCTTTTCTTATTATCCCTATACTTTTATTCTTATTCTTGTTATTTTTTTATTGTTTTTGAAATTTTATTCTTGTTTTTGTTATTTCCTTCTTGTTCATTCATTCTTCTCCTCGCTATTTTTCTTCTCATTGTTATTATTTTCTTCTCAGTGTTCTTTTACTTTTCTCTTCGTTTCCTTTCTTCTGCTCAGAGTTCATTTTATTCTTTTGTACTTTTTCTTCTCCTTGTTCAACTTTTTCATCTCCTTGTTACTGTTCTTATCTCCTTGTTCTCATCTCTTCCTTGTTCTTTTCTTCTCTTTTTCTTTTCTTCTTCCCTTCGTTTTTTTTTCTCTTCCTTGTTTCTTTTCTTCTTCTCCTTGCTCTTTGTCTTCTGCCACCACCCTTAACTCGTAGGTGGGTCTCTTGGGAAGAAGGGGTAATGCCCCTGCTACCACTGAAACCTTGAGGAACCGCATCCCCTCCTTGCCCACTGCCCGCAAAATTGTACCAAGCAGGTCGAAAGAGAACTTGCGGCTATATATCTTCCATCATTTTCACTTCGTCTCCCTTCGTTACAAACTTTACATATATTTGCTTAATAACTTTCTTTTTGATACTGCTTCGTTGCTATTGCGCTTTCTATTCGTGAAAAAAATTCCACCATTTCTTAGTATAAATGAACCATTTTAATTTCACAAATTATAAAAATTCTCTCTTCTTTATATTATTATTGAAATTTTGGAAACTACTCTTCGATTGCCTATAATAATTTATGACGATTTTCAGCGAAAATTGAACTAAAATCGATATCGCGTTGTCGATTCAACTTTTATTCGTGTAGATTCCCAATATCACTCATACGTGAGAAAATCGAATTAACCAATTTCTCCGAAGAAATAGTGTGCCTGAATTGTGCTTACAATTTTAACGTAAATTTCCCGAAATTGGAAAAATTGTCCCCGGCGCTGGCGTAACCAATTTGCAGCCACGAAGGTAAATCGCCTTTCTGTCAACACTGCGATTGCACGTGCGAATAAAGAAAGAAACAAGCGAGCCTTGAAAATGAATGATACAGTAGGCAATTGAAATAGTTAAATTCACTTTAGGCACAGTGCAAAGAGTGAAATAAAATCAGTTGTTGAGACATTTCTAATGACTGTAAAACTAACGTTAAAATGTTTTATTATTGTGTTAAAAGTAGAACAAAACTATGATAGAATTTTTTTCCTTTGCAAAACGAAGAAGAGTTGAACTTTAAAAAGAACTAATGTGTCAAAAATATTAAATTTGTAGCAACTTCTCGAAAACATTTACGAATGGTGATTTTTCGTGTATTCCATTAACGAATGATATTAGAGACTTCCGGTAAACTGCGAATTTAGAGTAGTTAATATTTACTGACACTGAATTGATGCTACTTATAGATAAACCTAAGCCTGCCAAATCACCCAGTCTGAAGTGTATCTATTCTCGTCACATATCAGCTCAACATTTGTTACTAAAAAATTAATGGAATTGTTCTTAACCGTAAAATTTGTCGATTACCTGGAGAATATGAAGCTGATTCGGGTTAGACAACAGGTTTAGGAAGCGTCGTTCATGTTTAACTAAATGAGAGGAGTGTATGGAGTGGCACTTTAGTAGGCATCTAGGACCTCCACAAAACCTTTGACATAGTTTATCGTTGACTGTTAATAAAACTAAAAGCTCACTGGATTGGCGGCAAGCTTTCGAAATGGATTGAACAATAGCTATGCCACACAAAACATAAAGTTATATTGGATTTCAAGTGGTGCAAATCAACCCCTTGTTACAGGTCCTCCAGAATTCTGCTTTATGTCTTATATTTGTTTCTGACATCAACGACGTGTTACAACGACGAGGTGTAAAAGCGATAAATTGGAGGATGATAGAATAATTGAGCAGGAATTGATAAGAAGATTGGATATGTGATGACCTTCCATATGCTTTAGATGGGCTTTCTGAATGGTCTGGCAAATGACAGCTAAAAATATTGGCACGAAATTCAGTTATCGAAATCGGAAGCAAAGACTGGATAAAAGATCTGACTATGAGTGGAGTAACTTCAGTCGGAGCATAATTTAGAAGTTATTAATTGTACTAGCTATAAAATATATGAGCAATGCGTAAAAGCGGCAAACAAAAGAAATATATACACTTTGTCAAATAAATCGAAACTTTGATTATAAGTCAGTGGTTCGACCACAATTTGACAACCCACTGTAATTTTGGTAGTTTTTCCTTCAGAAAGATATATTGACTATAGAGTTCAGCAATCGTCTAGAGTAACCTTTCATACGGAGAAATACTAAAAAATGCCAACACTTTTTTATCATTGGAAAACTAACGACTTCGAAGTCAAATCCTTGATATAAAATTCTCAACGGTTTCATTTTATTTTTGTGATTAATATTGCGGAAATATTTTCCCATACACCCGTAACCAAAAGTATAAAGTACCGCGTATAGATTTATATATTTAATGTGCAATTTTCTATATTAAATATTTTGTTAGTATATTTGGAATAGCATTATCGTAAATGGTGAGTAAATAATAGAATGGCATGTTCTCTAAAATCAGAGTTTAACCAATATTTCTTGTCTTAGCTTAAATTGCTAACTATTGGGTACTCAATATCGGTCTTAATAAGTAAGATGACTAAAAATAAAGAACTTACACAACAACAAAGAGCGCAAATTCAACCTCTCCATAGCCACTGTTTATCACAAGTATAAATGGCTAAAATGAGTAAAATGCTCACGATATGTTGTCCAAACCAATGTAGAAGAAGAACCCTTCTTACAACCCCTAGAGAAGGCAGATGTATCAATCGAGCTCCACTAGAGAACCGTATAAAAACCATTTGTGAACTTGCTGTGGGATGCTCAAGAAAGCTTAAAAAAAAAATATCATCTATAACAGTTAAGAAAGCGAGAAAGAATCCTGGGATATCTGAGCTCAACAGAAGAACAATGATCTAAAGCAAAATGGGCGGGATGGCGGCAGGTATGTATTACAATAATAAAAAATAACTGAATATATATATATATATATATATATATATATATATATATATATATATATATATATATGATAAATAACACCTGCAAGGAAAATGGAAAAATGATTCCGAGCACTTTCGTCTTTATTCTAAAATACCCCCCTAGTTAGGGTTTTGATGCAGGCAGCCGTATTATCCGCCCCCACTCCTTACTATTTAAGACATTGTCTGTCCTGACCCACGTTATTCCATGCAGAGGTCTTTTAGAATAAAGACGAAAGCGCTCGCAATCGTTTTTCCATTTTCCTTGTGGGTGTTATTTATCATAATTTTGACTCACGTGTAAGTTGTGAGTTTCGCTTCATATATATATATATATATATATATATATATATATATATATATATATATATATATATATATATATATATATATATATATATACAACAAGCACCACAAGGAAAATGAAACAGAGTCGAAGTACTTTTTAACCCAATTTCAAGGTCTTTATCAATAAGTTTGAAACTACTTGGAATCTTCGTTTCATTTTCTTTTTGGAGTTTGTTGCATTTATTGTTTACTCACGTGATACTATACTGAGAAATATTATTGCAGTAACACAATTAATTATCCGGTTAAGAGGCTATTTTTTGCAAACACAGTATTACTCAAAGCCCTCGGAAGGAGTTCTTCTCACATACACGAGAAGGTATATATATATATATATATATATATATATATATATATATATATATATATATATATATATATATATATATATATATATATATATATATATATATATATATATAAATATATATATATATATATATATATATATATATATATATATATATATATATATATATACATATATATATATATATATATATATATATATATACGAAGGGCACCCAATAAGTTTTGCGAATCGGTCGGGCAAAACAGAGGAAGGGGGATGGCTGTTTGTGAGGGTGTTAGGACAAGCTATGACAAGTCAGGACCCGCAACTGCACGCTCCTGCCTCGTCTTTTTAAGAAGCAGTAACCGATCGGAGATCGTCAGTCACAATTTTTTCAACAATGGAGAAGGTTGGGCACCGCGCATTGATCAAATTTTTGACCAAGGAAGTCAAGAATGCAAAAGAGATCCATGAACGTATGGTTGCAGTGTACACCGACACCGCTTCTTCCTATGCAACCATTGCTCGATGAAAAAAGGAGTTCCGCTATGGTCGTGAGTCCCTTGAAGATGACCCCCGTCCAGGACGCCCGTCAGACGTGACCAATGAGGACAATGTGGCCCGTGTGGAGAGGAGGATCGTCGAAAATTGGAAAAATCGAGCGAGAACTTGGAATATCACATGGAAGTGTTATCAACATCATCCACGACAATTTGGCCATGGCCAAGGTCTCTGCCCGTTGGGTCCCTAGAAAACTCACGCCTCATGATCGACTTCAACGTCGTCAAAGTCCACAAAGCCAGAGTTGCACAAGCTACCCTGCGCGATTGTGGATTCGAGGAGCTCAACCATCCCCCCTACAGTCCAGATCTGGCCCCTAGCGACTACTTTATATTCCGCCAGCTCAAGGCTGCACTGCGTGGACGCCGGGTTGGGGACGATGAAGATGTCCAGCTCGCCGTCCAGGAGTGGATTGAACAGCAGTCGGAATATTTCTGGTTGTCGGGAATTCGAAGCTTCAGGGACAAGTGGCGCAAGTGCATTGAAGTCGAGGGTAGTTATAATTAAAAATAATCAAACTCTTTTCCTCATATCTCGTTTCCTTATATCCGAATTTCAAAACTTATTGACCGCCCCTCGTATATATATATATATATTAATTAATTTTAACTTGTATTTTCTTAATATTTCTTACAAGTTTTTCAACGGGGTCTTCGAGGCGAGAAAAAACATCCACGAATGACATTCTTTATTCCTAGACGTACTTCGACCATGTTAGGTTATCTTCAGGAAACATAAATATTACCAAACTTGGCCAATCATGGCGCGGGAAATGTTTAAGGGGAAACTAAGCGCTACAAGAAACATATACAATTAGAAGGCTCAGATTGTCTGACTAAGCGCCCCTCCGTACTATCAGTGGAGCGAACAAAGCACCAATTCCCACAGTCATGCAAACCATCTTCGCCATGCTCAATATAGCCCCAATTAGGCTTATTGATACCCAGTAGTGTGCTGGAAAGACGAAGATATCAAGAGACTGGTATCGGAGGAAGCCAATGAGCCCCTACGTGCGATTGGCCTCGAAGCTGTTATCCTCAAGGAAATCCTCGCTAGCTGAACCATCATACCTTGGAGACTCGACCCGTTCTTCACGGACAACTCTTACGAGGACCTCAAGGCTGAGCTAACTAAACAGAAGAATTGGGCAAAAAACGACAAAATCTAAAAATTCGGATAAAACATAGTCAAAGTAATCTTTGCAAACATCGAGATGGCTCAGAGGGCCATGGAGGATGGACTCCTGGGATTCTTCCTTCGTATAGCGCCAGAACAGGTTGAAGCGTAGGAGTTTACCTAACTCGAGTTCTGTAAACGCTGCATGGCCATGAAACAACATCCCCCTAAAGAATGTATGGCGGCTGACGTCACTTGCTGCATATGTTCCAGACTCAGTCACGGATAGAAAGAGTGCACTTCTAAGAAACCAAGATGCGCTAACTGCGGAGGGGATCACAAGGCCGTGGCCATGAGGTGTCCCATCCGCAAGGAAGCTATTCGAAGAAAATGCGAAACGATGAAGCAGGTAAAGGAGACAAAATCCAAGACCTACGTCTGCTCCAAAACTGGTAATGCCAGGTTAGTCCAAGGAGATTATGACCATGATCATCTTTGCTCACTTGGTGAATCTAGCTAACCCCGGCTCCTTTGCAAAGGAGTTGAATCGCCTCTTTTAAAAGAATGGGTTTCAGAAAAGGCTATGGTTCCCGCCCAACCCCGTATCGCAGGAAATGTTAAGAATACAATTCGACAACGTTCCCCAGCAAAAAAAAAACACTGGAAAAGAACAAGTTGTGAATCAGCACCATGAAACCTTGGAGGAAGAAGTAACAACGGAAGAAGACTTGGAAAAACATAGAAACACAAAAAAGTTCATGAAGAAGAAAAAAAGAGGAAAAATAAAAAAGAAGTGGAACTAAAGGCAAAGAAAGAAGAGGAAACAAGCCAATCTCAAGAAAGCTCAGACAAAGAGGAAATCCTAAAGTATCCGGGAGTTCCCCTCACGGAGAAAAGGGATATATTTCTGCGGGGCTGCTTCTTAGACGCCAAGGAGGTGGGCCTTAAAGTACATGGTCCCCCCAATGCCGACCCCCTAAGGGACAACCTGAAGAACTGCTCGACTGAATCAACAAAGGAAAATACAAATGGACTTACATCGGACCATGGCCTCCGAAAGAAATAGGTGGACTATTGATGGAGCACGCGATTTACATCCCGGACTCGTGCATACACACCATCGATTTTTCTGTCTTTAAGGAAATGGAGAATGGCCATAAGACTTTGGAGTATTATTTAACTACAGAAAAAATCAACAAGTGTTAGCAATAAGTGAACAAATCAAAGTGATTAAAACAAGTTATCAAAAGTGCGACCAATTGAACAAATTAATGCGTTTGAAATAAGCAATATAAAGTGCGAAAAGTAAATGAATCGAGTAAATAATAATTAAAATGGTCTAATAGTTTAAAATATAGAATAATAAATTAATGAATAAACTAAACGAGGATAAAAATATCAGTGAGACTATTTAACAGATAAGATAAATACGTAGGTGAGTCAAAAAGTTCTCAGACAAATGGCATAAAATTTTTATTTGTAATAATACTGTAATCATTTTTCTACATAAGCTCCATTAACATCTATACACTTTCTTAATCTATGAATCCAACGGTAAAGACCATCTTTGTAGAATTCACGGGGTTGTCTCTGGCACCAAGTAATGACCTGCTTTTTTGCTTCATCTAATGATTGAAACCGGGTTCCTTTTAGGTGTCCCTTTAAATTTGGTTAGGTTAGGTAACCTAACCTAACCTAACCTAACCTAACCTAACCTAACCTAACCTAACCTAACCTAACCAAATTTAAAGGGACACCTAAAAGGAACCCGGTTTCAATCATTAGATGAAGCAAAAAAGCAGGTCATTACTTGGTGCCAGAGACAACCCCGTGAATTCTACAAAGATGGTCTTTACCGTTGGATTCATAGATTAAGAAAGTGTATAGATGTTAATGGAGCTTATGTAGAAAAATGATTACAGTATTATTACAAATAAAAATTTTATGCCATTTATCTGAGAACTTTTTGATAAAGTGCAACCAAAATAAAGTGTCAAACGAAACTAGAAGAAATAATAAAACTAGAACAATTAATATATCTAAATATGACTAAAAAAATAACTCAATTAAAATTGTAAGTGCCTTAAATAAATTAAATTGAATATAAGGTGACTATTTCCAAAATTTACTTAAAATATTTTTATGACAAACCAACAACAAAAATTAATTAAATCGAATGTAATGTAATTATATCAAAAACCTAAAATAAATTAAATCTCATGAATGTAATGTATCTATATCAAAATTTTACTTTAAAAAATTATTCCTAAAATTAAAAACATTTCATGTATAGTATCAAAGCAATATATAGTAATAATAAGATGACCTTCCCGTTGATTCTGGGAGAATCTCCGCTGAATTTTTTCACAAAAATATAACTTCACCACTACACCTATCTATTCTTTCGTTTTACATATATATATATTTATTTTTAATTTTAATATTTGTAAAATGGAAAAACTCATTGTATATTTATCACTTTAATATATCTTGATCTTGATCTTGATCTGACTAAGCGCTACAAGAAACATGTAAAATTAGAAGGCTCAGGTTATCTGACTATTGACTGAACTTTCTTGAACGACTTGAACAGCACCAGATATAGCAAAGTCCTACTACCTCCTTTTTTGAAGATCTATTTTCTATTTAGTAGGTGAAGAAAAATTGTGAAAACTTTTCAAAAGCATCACTTTGGAAATTAGGCTGAAGAATTAGCATACTGTACATTAGAGAAATCACATACACTGTTGTACATCAGTGTGTCTCTTAAGGGTAGCCGCTGATTGATTAGAGATACATCCTGTTTCAGCTTTTCCCAAAGAGAGGCAGAAGCAAGTGTGGGCGGGCTGATTGGAGATACCTCCTGTGCCTACCCTACTTGAAAGGAACACAACTGTGTCCCTGAGATTGTATCTTAGTACACCATATGTGATAAAGACCTGATTGGATCTAGGAAGGTATCAGCTGTTGGGGCCGTCATGGACGACCCCAGCGGCGATAAGGGAGTCCCACTCCGGGTCAAGGAGCAGTGCCACAAGCCAGTACGGAAAAAAGTCCTAGAAACCATCTTCGCAAAACTAGGCAATGCACTCTGTAGGCTGAAGCATCAAGCCTACGGTTACATGGCTCTCTGCGACACGACCCACGACCTCTATAAATTACCTTTAGAGAAAGCGCGCGACGAGCTAGAAAAAATTGGTCTCGTGCGTAAAGTTCCCCCACAAGCAGCAGCGAAGCGCTCGATTATATTTCGACGTATCGACCCATACGTTGGAAGCCACTCTGTGGTTGAAATCAAAAAGAGATAGCGGAAAAGCAAAGTTGGGCCAAGATCGAAGAGGCCATCAAATTTAAGAACAGAGAAGGCGTTGAACACACTCACGTGTTCAAACTCGTATTTAAAACGACAGAAATGGCAACAAAGGCAGCAAAAAACGGATTAATACTGTTTTACTTCAAGATTTTGGCCAGCTGCATTGAAAGGGAGTTCTTTGTACCACTACAGATCTGCTTTTCCTGCTATGCATTAAAAAATCATGCAACAAAGGACTGACAAATTGAAGAAAAAAGTTGTTCTAAATGCGCTGAATCCGGGCGCACTTGGAACGAATGTAGAAACCATAACAAAAAATGCCTCAACTACGGGAACTCTCACCGCACTCTGTCGATGGCTTGTCCATTGAAAAAGATTTTAATCTCAGAAAATAAAAAAAGAATCATTGAGGAAAAGAACAAAAAAACTACGATAAGCTACGCCCAAGCAACAAAACAAAGCAGGACCAAACTATGTTGCAGCTTGACCCTAACATGAGGCCGGATTTAGTAATGTGCATTCTACATGCACACTTTACCAACATAACCAAACCCGGAAGCTACGCAACAGAGCTCAATAAGATGCTTGTGCACAATGGGCTCAAACCGATGTGGTTCCTCGACAACCCACCGCTTAGAGAACCTCTTCCACGCTCAAATTAAGAACTTGCCACAAACAGAGCCGAGCTCTCGCTCAGGCTCTTGAGACCCGCGCTTACGCAAAAATCAGGCAGATCAAATGGAAGTTGCCCAACAACCTGAAACCGAAAATACGACCTTGGATGTACTAATTAAAACAACCGAAGAACTAAACATGAAGATTTACGGTTCCCCATCCGCCCCAATACCGAAAAACTCCAAGGTAGCGAAGTTGATTGAGGGAATTGTAAAAGTAAAGTACAAGTGGAAATTTGACGCTGACATCTCTGAAGTGGACCTGCTCAAAGCACTAAAACAAGGCCAAATACATATCTGTCCAGATTTGTGCTTCAATCTAAACAGTGATCAGTTTAGCAAGAAGCACTCCGGAAGAGTTAGGTCCCCTGACAGAGAAATAGGATCAAAGGCCAAACAACCTTATACCAACTAATATGGCTTCATGCACAAAATTCATAAAAAACTTGAAAATCTTCTCTCTGAACGCAAATGGATGGAACACCAAAAGTACCATGTAAAATCAAATCATAAGATCGGTTGACCCTGATATTGTACTCATATCAGAGCATGAACTGAATGATGATAACGAGTACGTCAAGATTTATAATTATGAAGTTCTGATGACCAGCCATACCAAAGAGCGGTAAGATGGAGCAGCCATTGCCATCAGAAAAGGAATTAACTTTAAGGAGATACGAGACTTGGAAGAGTCATATCTTGCAATCAAGATCCGCATGACAAACAGGAAATTCTCTCTGAAACAAGTCACCATCTCCGGGCCCTTCATTCCATCAGGCCACGTCAGCATGATCACCCACATCTCTACCTCCCCAATCCAGGTGCAGGTCCCTAAGCGCAGATGTCTCTCAAGAGCCAACTGGGAGTTATACCGTGAACATCTACAACATGTTCAGGTAGAACAATGGAAGGAGCCACTCTTGAAGGTATTGACGCGAAAATCAACCACCTTACGTCAAATATCTTAGAGGCCGACCGATTAGCATTTCCCTGGACGGAGTATAAAGTTATGCCGGCCCCAAGATGGGACCATAACATACAGAAGAAAATGGACCAACTTGAAGCGTCCATCTTCTTCACAAACCTGTATGGGATCACGGCACAACGTCATCAAGAAATATGTAATATGTAATCTAAGAAAAAGATCAAAGGCCAAATCAGGCAGAAATCTAGAGAGCAATGGGATGATCTAATATCAAAAATTGACGCAGAAGGAGACCCAAGAAAATTCTGGAGCCAGCTAAAGAGATTGCGTGGCACTCCCCCAAAGAGTCGCATAACAATCAAAGTTAATAGCGTTGAACTCACAGAAGACCCTGAAATCGAACGTGAGTTTAGAAGATACTGGCGGAATCGGTTTCGTATCGGAGAAGAGGCAACGAAGACTTTGATGAAGCATACGAAGAAGAAACCTTAGCAAGACTTAGAGAAATAGGAAATAACCTGACTCCTTATCACGTCGTGGGCAGGACAAGTCTCGCTTGGGAGGAGGGTAGACCCTTCTCCCATGAAGAATACAAAGAAACCTTTAAAGATCTTCAAGCAAAAGGCACCAGGACTTACTGGCATCACCAAGATGCATCTGATGAATGCCACCAACAAAATTAATGAAGCTCTACTCGAGGTGTTTAACGCCTGTCTCAATGTCAGATACTACTAGGACCAGTTAAAGAGGGCTTGCATGATTTTCATACCAAAGTTCGGGAAGCCGAAAAAACAAATTAGTAGTTACAGACCCATCTCCCTACTGGAGTTCGTGGGAAAGCTACTAGAAAAGCTCATCAATAACAGATTAAAGAGCTTCCTTTAGGCAAACAACCTGTTTAATCACCAGCAACACAGCTTGGAGTGGAGAGATACAAAACATAATTGAATACGAACGAAGAAATAAAATCAGTACAAACGTACAAAACTTTAAAATGATCCCTATGGGACGTTACAAGGCAGCGGACATGCTGGTGCAGGGCAATCTCTACGAATACTTAACAGAAGGACGGGTAATTGGCCTGAGGTTGAACTCGAGGGGGTACAATGTCCACTACAAGGACAACATAGCCACAACAACGAGGACACTTGGGTCTCTGTATCGATTCAAGCGTCCCTCCCCTCAAGTCAATAAGAGACTTTACATGCTTTTGGTGAGACCACACCTGCTGTACCCCTTCATTTCCCTTCATACCTTAAGGAGAGGTGCCATGAAGAAAGCCCAGGTGGTACAAAATACAGCCACACGCTTCATTATAAACACTACCAGATGGGACCGAATCCCATCAGAAGTCCTGCATGATGTCACTGATTTGGAGCCAATAAACATGACCCTAAATAGAAGAGCAAGTGAACTATGGAACAAGATATACGAAATAATGTCAAATAAGAATACCGATCGAAGAAATACCACAATTAAGATTTAAGCGTGACTTTCAAAGCAGTCAGCTAAAAATCCAGGAGAACATTGAACCAATTTTCCGATAAAAACTACCCGAAGAGTAAACTACAAATTAAACAAAAGTGAAACAAAAAGAAATAAAATAAATTTAAACAAAAATATCCGACGAGGACAAAGATGAAATATAATTAATAATAAAGATGCAAAAAGGACAACAATTAAAAATAAATAGATATAAGAACCAAAAGGACAAACTTAAAGATAAAAACAAGATCGAAATGTACAATCTTAAATAAACCAATTCAAAGAGATCCAAAAAGGACAAGTAAGTAAAATACATTTAAACAAATAATAAATATAAAAAGATCCACAGTGGACAAGTTAATAAAAGATAATTTAAAAACTAAATAGACAAAAAGTAATAATCAAGTGCAAAATCAAGTATGAAAAACTAAGAAAGATTTAAATCTAAGCAAAAGGCTTGAATTCTAAAAATAAAGAACAAACAACATTGTAAACGAAAATATAATGAAAATCAAATGAGGTTGCCAGACAACCTGGCACATATTCTCTTCATCTACAATTAACACTTATTCTCTATATATCTACACTTTATCCCTACACTTTTTCATATCTTTTACCTTCGTTGAATCGTTGAATCGTCAGTTCTGCAAAAGGAGGTAACGGAAAGTGTAATTAGCCAAACGTTCCCGAAGATTTTATCCTCTCGCGAAATCTTCTCGCTCAAAATCAATTTTCTTTCATGTGTTAACAATAAGTTTGGTGCAAAATAAACACCATACAAAGTGATAGTGACACCACAAAACAAAGATTACAGCAAGTAAACGGCTACCAGAATCTTCACTTCAAAAGGTAAAGTGGCAATTGGATTTGGGAAATTTCATCTTCTTCTTTGTTCTTCTGGCCTTCCACTATTTACTCACACTTAACAAAATGACAAGGACGACAAAATGACGAGGGACATACTAAGAATTAGTTTGAGGGCTCTCCCCGAAAGGACAAAGTCTGCTCGGGAAGATGTCTTCTCCATAGTCTACGGAGAGCTGAACGTCGCTCCCGTGAGTCTAATTGACACACCTTTTGGGTATACGGCCATATTCCAGAAAGAAAGTAACGCGGAGCTCTTGGCCTCGTCCAAGGCAACGAAGGTATTCAATGCAATCAACCTAAATCCCCTAATCCCTCCACAAAATCAGGCACACCGTAGTATCATTTGCCGCAGGCTTGATTCCTGGGTGGGGCACCAATCAAACGCCGAAATCTCTCAGGAGATCGAGAGATATCACTACTAGGCTAAAGTCTCTGAAGTCATCAAATTCAGAGACTACACCCCCGTCTTTAAGGTGATTTTCGCCGACACGGGAATGGCACAGAAGGCCAAAGAGGTAGGACTACTTCTCTTTCCCTTTAAGGTCTGCCCTGACCAGATCGAAAGAGAAGAATTTACTAAAGGCCAGACATGTTTAAAGTGCTACAAATTTAACGATCACACAACGAGAGCATGCCCTGAGACAGAAATAGTTTGTTTCATCTTCAGTAAAGCTTGATACGTCTGGTGTGACTGCAGAAGCAACGAGAAACGTTGCATAAACTGTAACAGGAAACATTGAGCCAGAAGGACGCTATTAGGAAACGGCAGCAAAAGAAAAAAGAGGAAGAAGAGGCGAGAACGAACAGATCTTATGCCAAAGTGGCAAAGGTGGCAGTCAGCGAGGCAGTAGCTCAACGCACATACCTTAAGGTAGAGAGCGAACAGTCGACCAAGATCATGTGCTGCATTTACTATGCGCACATAGCCAATTTAACAAACCCAGGCTCTTTTAAAAAAGAGCTGAACCAAATGCTAAAAAACAACGGGATGGACTAGATGTAGTTCTCCGAGAACCCACAATCGGAGGAAGTCCTTCGCATCCAAATGCAGCCCCCCATCTAAAACCAGCCACTTCACAAACACTAGATGTTCCCGCTCCCGCGAATCAATCCCAAGGCAACCCAGAACCTATAGAGACGAAATCACCCAACGGAACAAAAACGAAACACTGCCACAGTAGCCGCTCCAAACGCTTACCCAACCGGCAGAGGGATAGATTCACCTCTTCGTCTAAAGAGGGAAAGCATGCCTACCACGGTAAGAAAATTGAACTTAAAATTTTTCACCACGGAAGAATCCCCATTTTCTGAAGTAAAGACGGATAAAGACGTAAGCGACGGAGTGACCACCGGCGGGTACAAATGGGAGTACAGCGAGGAAATCTCAGAGAAGGTAGTTGAAGACGCCCTCATCCTTGGGATGGTTCTGCTCAACCAGGACGCATTTGTTACGATCACGACCTCGCAATTTAACAAAAAGAGATCCGGTAAGTGCCGATCTCCACCAGCCAGCCTCTCCACACCAAAGAAACAAGTTAATAGGAACGACTAATTGACAGACAACATGGACAGACTAAAAAAAGACTTGACAATCTTACAAATGAACACTAACGGATACAAACGACAAACAAGTGACTTACGGTAACATTATCAGAAATTGTGACCCTGATATCGTTATGATATCAGAACACGGAAATGACACGATGCAGAAGATTATGAAGATCTTCAATTATAGCATAACAACTAAGAACGACAGCCAGGAACGTTTCGATGGCGCTGACATCGCAGTAAAGAAAGGTATTCAGTTCAAACTTCTCCCATCTTTAGACGAATCCTATCTGGCCATCGATATACAAACCCCCCTGAGGCCACTTGCGGTATCAATAGGATACCAACCTCCAAGACAAGACCATATCCCAATGCACAACTTTCTCCAACCATGTGCACACGGGAGAACAGTCTTGTTCTCGGCGGATCTCAACGCCAGATGCCAGGAATCCGGATACACCGGAGGTCTAAACAAGAAGGGGAAGAACTTGAAGAACCTTATTTACAGGGGTATCGTTGCCCGCATTGGGCCCGACTTCCCCACCTAAATCACCGAGACCTACGCAACCAAACCGGATATCACCCTGACCAGCTCTCAATTTCCCTACAATTACCATATCCAGCCCGGAACTCTAATCCCGAACGAGCTGGGAAGAGTACCGGACCATTCTCGGTTAGTTCAGGGCGCAACGAATCGTAGAAGCCACCCAGGAGGAAATCGACCAGAAACTGGCAAGGTTGACGGAGGCAATGGTGGAGGCGGACCGCGCAATGGTACCCACAACATCCTATAAAACGTTACCAGCACCAAGGTGGACACAAGAGCTATATGACCTAACGGACGAATATAAAAGACTTTTCGAAGAAATTAGACTGACTAGCCCAGACAGAGTTAAAAACAGACAGTAACGAACACTAAGGACAGAAATGAAGACACTTATAACAGAGCAGCAATCAGCACTCTAGAATGACCTCCTCGACAAACTAGACGAAGAAATGGATCTCCGAACTTTTTGGAACACTCTATCCAGATTGAACGGTAAGCCACCTGACAAAAATATTCTCCTCAAGAAAGATGACGGGACAAAAATAGACCCGACAGAAACGGAAGAAGAGTTCAGAGGCTACTGGAAAAATGTATTTTTCATTACACCAGAAGAAAACGAACTCTTTGACTTAGCCTTTGAAGAACATATCCACGCCTAAATAAGACAAGAACTAGACAGGACATACCCCTTCAATAACACAACTGCTGACAGAGAGGTGACAGGTTATGAACGAAAAATAACGACAGAAGAAGTACTAACGACGCTACGTTCCTTCAAACAGAGAGCACCAGGCGAAATAGGATTGACCAAACTCAACTGGTTGAACGCCCCCCATAACATCTTAGAGGGGCTGGTCAATCTAATGAACGCATACCTAAATGTCGGCTATTTCCCGGACGAATAGAAGATCGCCAAAATGATCTTCATTCCCAAAGCCTGGAAATCGCCCAACAGACCAGCAAATTTCAGACCCATCTCCCTCCTCGAAGTCGATGGCAAGGTCTTCGAGAAGGTCCTTGGTAGCAGAATCCAAGATTTTATGGAGGAAAACAACCTCCATAACCAACATCAGCATGGATTCAGAAGAGAGGGACTGATACAGCGCCAGCAATCATCACAGAAAAACTTGTGAAGATTGCTAGCCAAAAAAGGTACGCTGACGTGGTGCTCAGAGATTTGAAGAAGGCATTTGACAAAGTATGGAGGACTGGGCTTCAGTAAAAAATACTAAGACTCGGACTAAACCCAAGACTACAAAAAATTCTATGTGACTACGTGACAGACAGAATAACATATTTACAAATATACGACCATACGGGACCAGACTTCGAACTAACTGCAAGCGTACCACAAGGAGGGGGCCTAAGCCCCCTCCTATACAATATATATACCCTCGATCGACCTGATCCGGTCAGGGGAGACACGCTGTATATCCAGTTTGCTGACAACATCTCTCAGATTATGACTGCCCTCTTCAAAAATCCCGAACTCGTGGCACAGATCCCCGCCAGAGAAATCGAACATATCAGCAGGTTCGAAAGAAGATGGAAGATCGCCACTAACAATCCAAAATTTAAGGTAATTCCATTTTTCGCAGGAAACGACCCCATATCGAGACCGATAACGCCCGAATTCCATACAGCAACGGCGGGACAGTACTTAGACTAAAGATAGGTAGTAATGGATACGGTAGCCACGTTGCTCAGACAGCAGCGCGAGCAAAAGTCGAGCTGAACAAGCTATTCAGGTTTCGAAACCTGAACACGACTAACAAAAAGAAAATATACATCGCGCTCATAAGATCGAAGCTGCTGTATATAATTATACCTATCAATACTAGTTCAAAAAATAAAGTACGACTCCTCCAAAGAGTACAAAATAAAGGAGTGCTCCTAATAACAGACACCAGGAGGAGGGAAAGAAGAAGGCAGAGGGACCTTCATTACAGCATCCAAATGACTCCAATCAACATGGAGCTGCAAAGAAACGCCCGAAAAATCGTGGGAAAAATCCTACGACACATGACGGATGAAATCAGAACAGAGACCGACATTCCGTTAGAGGAATTAAACAGAAAAGGACTAGACTTTGTCAGTAGCAAATCACAGACTGAAATACAAGAAGATCCAATCTACACATAAGACTAAGCATAACAAACAATAAACTACACAAGAATAAACAACAAGAAAAACAATGACAACACATAAACGAACAACGAGAGAAACACAAAAGATACAGTAAACACATACAAAGGCTTGAACGCTGCAAAAACCACTATAAATTACACGATACAAAGTGAAGACACAATCAATAACATAAAAACCAGGAACCACACAAACAAACATGCAAAACCATAACAACCAAAACAAAAAAGAAACAAAAAGAAGCAGATAAGAGTACGCAAAAGAACAAGAATATTAGAACAGAAACAAAGAGAAAAACATGAATCTCAGACAAACGCCTGCGATTCCCTATCACCAGGGATTTTCTACCATTCTATGCTTTTCATCAGGAAAACCTATCCCTATCTATCTATCTCCCACTATTATATATATATATATATATATATATATATATATATATATATATATATGCATACATAATTGCAATTGCAATCTTATATATGTGTATGTATTTTCATTTCACAACTTAATATATCCATTGTCCATTGTCCTTTGTCTGACTATTGACTTGGAAGAAATCTTTAAATTTTTTACGCTCAACGAGAAATCACAGGCGGCAAAGGTGGAAAAGTCGAGGGAAAGACATTCAAGAAATCCTCAACGAACTTTGCTTTTTCCCCACGGGGACTACAAGAACATTTTTGTACGGAGCCACGTATAGCCGACCCATGTCTGGCTAAGTCCCCCCCGGAGCAGGGGGGCTGAAGTGAACTGAAGTGCCATTCATCTAGTCTCGCCCCAACTATGTCGGTCAACTTTGATAGACATAATTGGAGACGTAAATGAAAGCAGGTTTGAGGATTAGTCCACTGTGGTACTCTACAAGAGACCAACCGGGTAAGAGGCGATGCTGAAAGCTTTTGGGAAGAATTCGCTCTAATCTCTAAGGGTAGTTTCCGGCCAAGATCGCAGGGGGACATGCAACCGTCCCTATATAAGTTGGAAGCAGCATCGATAACCAAACCCCAGACGAGGTGGGACCCCCGGGGAGTGATAGTTGATTAAATCACCACCCATCATTAAGTCCGCCACATTCACCCGTCCGAGGGGCCTTCCCGGATCCACCCACCATTCATCCATCCTATCCCGCACCCAGTTCATGTTCGCTGAAGCTCTCTTGCAATGAGGAGGGGGGTTTCCCCCATAAAGAACTCTACAGCAAGATTACAATTTTACAAGAAGGAAGAATTATCTGTAACAAGTGCTAAGAAGTAAAATCATTAACAAGAGAATAAGACGAAATCCAACCCAGGGGGTCATCCCCTGAGAGAAAAAATTTTTCCCAACGGAACCACTCGGATCCCGCTGCGCACCATCAGTGGAAGCAGCAGGCCCAGCCGAGACAAGGTGTTCGAAGTGGTCTTCGGTAAACTGAAGATCGCTATGCTCCGTCTGCTCGAGGTCTCTACAGGATATGTGGCGATCTGCGAGAAATAAAAAGATGTGGAGGGTATAACAAAGGAGGAGGCAGTAGAGACACTGCGCGAAATAGGTCTCCAACCGGCAATCCTGACGCAAATACAGAAGCACAGGAGCGTCGTCTGCAGGAGATTAGATCTTTGGATTGGACAGCACTTCAAAGAAAAAATAAAGTTGGAAATCCCGAGAAATCAACCATGGGCCAAGGTTTCAGAAATGATCAAATTCTGGAACAAAAAAGAGAATACAGAGTACGCATACGTATTCAAGGAAATCTTTGCGGACATATTAATGGCACAGAAGGCAAAAGAAAACGGACTCCTGTTATTTAATGCCAAAATCAGCGGAGAGCAGATAGAAAGAGAAGAATTTACTCCCATACAATTCTGCTTCCGCTGTTAAAAGATGGAGAGCCACGTGACTAAAGATTGCCCCGAATCACAGGAGATCTGTTCAAGGTGCAGTGAGGCAGGGCAGCACTGGAAGAATTATAGCAGTTCGAGGGAGAAGTGTGCCAACTGCGGTCAAATACATCGCTCCATGGCTAAGGCCTGCCCTCTAAAAAAGGAACTGATTAAGAAAAAAAGTACAACAAAAGAAAGAAGAGCAGACCAGAAACCAAAATACGACATTCGCCCAAGCAGAAAAAGCAGTCCTCACGGAGACGGAGGCAAAGAAAACATACCTAAGGTTAGAAAATGAAAATTCTACCAAAATACTGACATGCATCCTGTATACAAACGTCCGAAACCTTACAAACCTAGGGACCTTTGCAAAGCAGCTCAATCAGCACCTCGCTAAAAACGGGATGAGCGAGATGTGGTTTCCTGATAATCCACCATCAGGGGACGTACTCTAATTGCAAATGTTCCATAAGGGAAGGACAGGAAAAAGCCAGGAGTCAGAAAAGAAAAATAATAAGGAGGTCAGGCGGTCAGATCCAAGGATCGAGGCCCCAAAAGAAAGAGAAGCGGCCGCTAAGGCAGCCCAGCCAATGATACAATGTGTGGAAAGAGAAACTGAGTCTTCCGATACCACGGACACCTCGGACTCAGAGGGCTCCGTATGTGAAGTGAAACCCCAAAAGGGAAAAGAAAAAATAATAAGAAAATCGAAGCTGACAGAATAAACCTTAACTTCTACGCCACAGAGCAGTTACCTTTCCCGAAGGACTGGGACACGAATAAAATCTGAGTCGGGATAAAAAAGAAGTTCTACAAATGGGACTTCGATGCTCAATGCAACGAGGAAACGGTTGAGGAGGCACTGTTTAACCAAAACATAGCCTTCCACCAAGAAACATTTGTGGAAATCTCCCAGCAGAATACAAAAATAAAAGGACCAGGAAACGCAAGTAGACAACCTGTAAACACTAAGACATACACCTAAGCCAGAACAGAGAATGGAGAATCAGAACAACAGGTTAAAGATCTTGAACCTCGACCTGAATGGATGGAGGGGGGGGGGAAGCCACGGCATATGGAAACATATTCCGTGTGCTTGATACCAAAATCATATTAATCACGGAGCATGGTATCGATACGATCAACAAGCAGTTAATGATACCAGGCTACAGAGTAGTGACGAAAAACCATTCTCAGGAGAGGTATGACGGTGCTGCTGTTGCGGTCAGAAGGAATCTCTCGTTCAGACTCCTTCCGGATATGGACGAGTCCTTCGTAGCGGTAGAGCTACACACTCTAGTGGGCAAGCTCATAATCGTGGCGGCATATCAATCACCTCGACGAAGGTACCTTCCTCTCATAAACTTCTATACACTGTTTGACCACGGCAGAATGGTATTACTTGGAGGCGACCTCAATGCCAGATGCCGAACTGCTGGCTATCGTAACACGGATGAAAGAGGCCATAACTTGGAAATGATTATGCGAAGGAAAAACATCCAGCGGATAGGTCCGGATTTTCCGACCTATATCACCGCCCGGGCAGCAACAAAGCCCGACATAATCATGACAAACGATACCTCCCCCTTCAATTACCGTAGTGAGCCAGGCCCAACAGTTCCTAGCGACCACATAGCGATCTTGGCGACCATTTCTCTCGCGCCAATCCAGCTTCCAATCCCTCTTCGCAAAAGCTACGCTTCGGCCAACTGGGAAGGCTACAAGGAAATTCTTGCTAGATTTGAACCAGCAAACCTAAACGGTGCAAGGCTGGAGAAGATTGACCAGCAGTTGGAGAAGATAAGTGCCCTCATCATCGAGGCGGATCGCGAGAGTGTATTGATGAAGAGGTACAAAACTCTCCCAGAACCCAGATGGACCGAGGAAATGAGAGAGATCGCTAGAGTGCACAGGGAGGTGTTTAAAGAAATTAGGAAAGAGAGTACAAATCGGGATGAAAGCTCGCTGCTACGACGCTTAAGTGAAGATCTAAAGCAGGCTATTAACCAGCAACAGGCTGAGATCTGGGACAGTCTGATTGAAAATGTAGACAGCGAGGTGAGACCCCATGTGTTCTGGCAACTTGTGAACAAGTTAAAATGTCTTAAAAGTAAAGAAAAGAACCGCATTAATGAGGGCGATGACTACTTGGAAGATCAGGCGGTTTTGTAAGAGAGATTCCGTACATTCTGGAAAGATGTCTTCGCCATAACACCCGAAGACAATGCGGAATTCGAGGGCTAACTGATGGAAGATCTTAATCAGATTGTGCATCGCACGCTCCCACATGCCTATATCGATGAAGGGAGGGTTTTGGCAGACCATGGCCGACCAACTACACATAAAGAGGTCATGGCAGTCATAAAAACCTTTAAAGAAACGGCACCAGGCTGGACGGGCATCACCAAAAATAACTTGGTGAATACCCCCGGCAGAACATTCAGGGAGTCACGAATATCTACAATGCTTCCCTGAATACAGGCTAATTCCTGGACGGTTTCAAGATGGCTAAAATCATCTTTATACCTAAAGGGAGGAAGCCCGACCAACTGGTGGACTACAGGCCAATATCACTCCTGGAGATTATAGGCGAAGTCTACGAAAAGCTTCTAGCCAAGAGGTTACAAGACCAACTGACCGAGCTGGAAGCTCACAGCCCTCAGCAGCACGGGTTCGGCAAGTAAATGGAGCTTACCCGCTGTAAAGCTGAGAGAAAATATTTTCCAAATATGTCCTTTAAACTATTTAATTTATTATTAAATGGCAATGTTATAAATAGTTTAAATAGTTTAAAGGACATATTTGGAAAAGCGGTTATCAATCTAGCCTTTAAATATAATAATTCCTTAAACCAATTGATGATGGCCAGGAAACCCAAAGAACATCATAACATATGAGTATATGCAATACCATGCAACGATTGCCATAAAGTTTATATAGGGGAAACGAGGAGAAATCTAGACAAGAAATTGTACGAACACAAAAGAGATATTAGAGTGGGCAGCGAAAGCCTTGGAATATTTTGCCATGTTAGAGATAAGAATCATACGATCGATTTCAATGGAAGTAAAATGGTATTTAAATCGGCTAACTATGTTAAGAGAAGAATCGTAGAATCGAGCTTGGTATTGTCAGTTCCTAATTTAAATCTATCTGAGGGTCAATTTTCTTTTAATCCTGTAATACGAAAGGAAATAAAAAAATAGCGAAATTTCAGCCCTTCAATATGTTTAGGCCTAACCCCCCTCTTCCTGATTAGCCACAAGTAAGGGATTGGGGTAAAAAAGAGGGAATCTTTTACGACCTGACTGTGTTATGTATGTAAGCATTTTCAAATATTTTCCCTCCAGTGTCAGTTGAAAAAGGGTGTGGGATACACCGAAACTGTTCTGAATTAAATTGTCTTCGGAGAATGTGGTTTAATTCCTCATATATATATATATATATATATATATATATATATATATATATATATATATATATAAGTGTTAAGGGAGTATAAAATGGCACTTACGTAAACTGACTTCGTCCGAAAGGTCGTAAAAACTACTTTAGTAAATTGCTTGAAATGCGATTGTACCGGTGATAGCCAAAATTTTCCCTCTTTTATAATGCTGTAATTTTTAGGCAATTAAGCTATGAGATTAAAATGAATATCATTACAAAAACAATATTTGAAATTTAATTAGCTAGCTTTTTATCATTCGAAATGACCACTACCGGACTCTTTGCACTTATCAATACGATTATCAAAATTTCTTATGGCATTTTGAAAAATATTGACATTGGTGGATGCCACGATTTCACTAAACTTATTTTTTAGTTATGCGATATTAGATGGTAAAGCTAGAAATTGTCTCTCTTCCACAAAGCTCCATAGAAAGTGGTCTAAAAGTGACAAGTCAGGTGACCTGGCTGGCCAGGGCAAATTTGTCCTATGCGACACCGTGTTATGGTGGCACATGCAGCGCCATCATGCTATAATCATTCTTCAGGGTATGAGCTATTGGCGAAAATGCTTTTGATCGTCTCAAGATATCTGGCAGCGTTAATTGACTGAACTTGTCTTGTTTCATGGTCCTCAAAGAAATAGAAACTATACATCATATTTTCACTTAGTCCACACCATACTCTTATGTTTGGGGAGTGCAAAGGTTTTTGAAAGTGATTATTTGGCTTAGTTTGTGACCACTTCCAATAATCCTATTTATTTGGCAAGCCTTTCAGCTACAAGTGATATTCATCACTCAAAATTATGTTATTCGTCCTCACACTTTTCTTACGACCGCAATTTCCTTACGGATTGTGCTTTGTGCATTCCACTTAGCGTAATTTCTGGGGGTTTTTTGTTTGGCTTTTGTTTTTGTCTAATTGTATACATATCTTGCTTTAAAATGACGAATTGATTTTATTATGGAGCCATTTTGAACCATTTATTCTACGAAAAACCCGCCTGTCCAAGAGTTTATTGTACCATTTTTTAGAGCCTAAAACAGAACTCTTTAATATCTGCATAGATAGACTATCCTAGGCTCGGATAGACTATCTATCCACAACAAGCCTAGGCTCCCTAACC
Organism: Ceratothoa steindachneri; assembly: GCA_963969495.1. Taxonomy (NCBI): domain Eukaryota; kingdom Metazoa; phylum Arthropoda; class Malacostraca; order Isopoda; family Cymothoidae; genus Ceratothoa; species Ceratothoa steindachneri. The sequence continues at coordinate 66,734,518 of OZ018336.1, forward strand.
TATCAAATAAAATTTCAAATATGTATTGTTCCTTTTAGTCATAATTATTGCTACCTTAGAGCTTTAATGGCTAACAAATTACAGCATTAAAAAAGGGACATTTTTAGCTGTCACCCGGCATGAGCATTTTTGCAAACCACTAGCAGGGAGGTGGCCTACAAGAAAAAGACCTTTCCTAGCCCTTGTTTCGCTCTGTGGACGATAAATAATAGTAACCAAATAAAATTTAAGGCAGAATTTTAGTAGCATTATTCGAGAATATAGATATGATATAGCCATTGTACGATTGTATTATGGTCACAGTTTCAGCGAAATTGGCGCATTTTGAGGTATGAGTTCTCGCATGTGGCCACGGAAGTTCTGATCTACTGTTACCAATTTTATAGTCGTTTGTGAGTGTGTAACCCGTTATTAAATAAAAAAGAAAGACATGAATATTTCACTAGGAATATATCGTCAACTCACCTTATGGCTACAGATGGGTTATAAAACGCGAACCAAAATCCACTGGTGGCCATGGTCGATTTAAGGTAGACTGAGCCTCACTGGAGTAGCACATCCTCCCGATATCGGTGCCCCATAAGAAACTAGTGCTTTGTCCCGGGTCGTCTTTTGACCTTCTTTAAAATCTCCCATTGATATTTCCGCGACTGTATAGACAAAGGGGAAAAGAGGATGGTAAACTTTATTAAAATAAATAAATTCTTCTCCTAAGTATTTCTCAAAGTGATCTACCCCCAACCCTTCTACCATACAATTCACACTTTTAGAATCCCACTTTCTTAACTCTTCTTCTCTCTTTTAATCCGTCATCCTCTAATTGCCTCTTTTGTGCCTTCCCCCACGAGGGGAGAGAGGCGTCTGGGATGAATCAACGAGTTTGTCTGCCATAGACGATTCCTCGAATATACGTGAATTCATGTTATCAGTCATCCTATAGTTTGCCATCATGACTCCACTACAACTTACATACGGACGCATACATACATATACACCGATACGTACACACAAAGACTACAATTTGGGAGGAAGGATACTCATCCTGAGAGATCGCAGTCAAGGGTGCCGCTGTACTATTGAATTTTTAGTAGTTTCAAAGCCAACGCAAATTTGCTCACTCAGGCCCCAGTACTTATCAGTTCTGGTGTTGAAATTCCTTCGATCGAAAGAATAACCAAGTATCTTTCTGAGTGCGGGAATCATTGAAATTAATAAATCTTAAAGTCACTCCACCCAATTTAAATAAGAGCATTTCCATTGTAAAGTATTTAGTTCCTTCGTTGATTCGGTTGAGAGTTTAATGTATTTAAACTTCACGCCGCCACTCGGAAGAGTCTCCTCATTTTCGCCTTAAGCAATCATGTTCCCATAATGAACGAAGTTAAACTCAATATTTCAACCTCTTTCGTCTGATATCAAATTGAACATCGTTCATTTTGGAAGAACAATGACACTACAAATATTTCTTGCTTAAGTTAAGTCCTGGTATTGTGCCGTGGTTCAATGGGTAATTAATTAAGTTTCCTATGACCTACCGAGTGGGTGCAGCTATTGTTTTCGATTCGGGAACAGGAGAATTGAGTTACACCTGGGACAGGCTGTGATATTATTAATTCAACGTCATAAAAGCTGAAGAGCTATGTTGCAAAATCTCTAATACCTCCACACAGTTCTTATCCTCTTTATTCATTTTTATCCTACATTTTTCCTCTTGCTATTAGCGTTTTTTTAAAATACCCTACCATTCAGCTACCTTTGAGCAGATGGTTGCATGCAGTCCCCGGCCGTGGCATCAATAGCAAGCATGTCTCTTACCGGAAGCTCTTTGCCTGTGAAATAATGAGGCCAACTTCAAGCTCATATTTGGACCGGTTGGTAAATCGAGCGAAGCGAAGCGCGAACAATTATTGTTGTTTGCTTCGTGCCAGATCACCAACTCCGGCCATGGAATGCTTTGGAAGCGGATTTATGGGGAACACTTGTGGATATAAGAAAGAGAAAGGATAAATTAGGCCCTAAAATAAAGGTTAAAGTAAGTTCAAATTTCAAATAAGTTCGAAATTAAAAGGGAAATGGCACATTTAAGAGTGGTCATAAGAAGGAAAATTTAAGAAGGTGAAAAATTAATACAGAATTAAAGCTAAAATTTACGTAGCCAGAGCCAATTAGGTCTATGTGGGTGGCAATTGGTGCCAAATAAACGCTGTAAATGCCAACCATGAGGATAAAAATACCATTTATATCCGAATCATTGAAGAAAGGTTAAATTAAAGTACATTACAATCAACGCCAAAATATCGTTATTATAGCCAGATTGAAAAGTACAATTTAAGCATATGCTGCAATAAGTAACCCACTCCAGCCTATATATGTATACTCTACCCTAGTTCCTTTACTTTTGAATTAAGGGTACCAGGACCAAGAGAACAACATTTGGCCCTGCTTTAGCAAGGCTCAACTCTGCTTTCGCCGAAATAGTCTCCATTTCAGGCACCTCTCACCACAAACTGCAAGAATCAAGAGCAGAGAGACCCGACGCAGACAACAAGGAATCTATCACAGAGTGACCCTTATTTAAGGGGGTGTGGCGCTCTAATAGACTGTGCTATGTACATCATTTTGACCGGGTTCTTTTGGCAATACCCACAATTAATTTTGGTCCTTCTCTAATAGCTTAGTACAATGAATAGCCCCATTCGCACTACGACTTGAATCTGTTATATAATGGCATTATTAACCTCACTCAAGGTGAGGTTTTTGAGCCGATAATTATAGTGGCCTGCGTTTGAAAATAAAAATTTTGTTGTCTAATATTTTTTTATTTGATTCCATATAAATTGAACTCTCTAAACACGAAAATGATAATAGTTTTAATATTATATACATCATTGGTAATACTCATTATTATATTCTTCTCTGTAGTCCATCTTTTAGTACATCAGATACAAGGAGCTAGAACTGTACCAGAAGCTATAAAACTAAATTGAAATTCTGTAAAATACACGAAAATTTCAGTAAAATCTTTTATAATGAAAAACCCTAAATCGCACTATTAATTAGAAAGAAAAAATGACTAAGTTGATTTCTATTATATGTGGCTCCAGATTCAGCCCTTTTCAAACATCAGCTGTAATCACTCATCATGTTGATGTCCCAGCGTCTTTGATACCTTTATTCCATCGTGGGGATATCCTGATACAACCCTTTGCCTTGCTCCTCAGTGTAATCCTACAATTTTCCGGATAATAATTCAAGTAAGAGCTCAAAAAATGCAATTTTATGGACATAAGAACTCCCAGTTTATGGAAGCTTTCCAAGAAACTACTAACGATAGCTTCATACTCGGGACTTCATTGGTTTGCGAGAAAGTTACTAACAATTAATTTGTAATCAATTTAAGCTTTCTTTACTAGTTCTTCCATAGTTTTCACAAACTCGAGATCCTTCATCAAACTTCTAATTTGGAGAGCATCAAAAATACCCGCATTCACTTTTGCATTACTTGTATGTGGAAACTTCCTCTTGATGTAAATAAAAGCTGGTTTCTGTTTATTCATTACCTTTACAAGATTTTTCATAAAACCTAGCTTTTATGCAGCGATAGGAGTAGAATTTTTCTACAATCAACCAATGGGTTAGCAAAGATATTTTAAAATCTAAGTTTTAAAAGATTTTTGAGCTGGCCATTCATGCTATTCAAAATGTTTAGTTTCTGCACGGCTATCCCACTAGCAAAGAAAGCAGGGATACTAGAGGTAACCTTCTTGCATTTCTAATATCAGATAGATAACCTTGAGATTACAACATATTCTACACTGATGATCGTTGCATTTGATGGCATCAAGTAGAATTTTCATATTTTCATAACTTTTAATCAATTGGATAGAATGACCAGCTTGAAAAGAGAGCGGATTGTTACCTTTATTTAAGATTACAGCTTTGAAACTTCTACTCGATGAGTCTTTAAATAGGCCTCATTTAGATGGTAATACACAAATACTAATGCTTCGATCAAACTCTCAACCTCTGAGTAGTACAACAAAAAGGAATTCACAATAAGAGAAAAGAACTTCCTGAATTTTACAGCCCTACTTCTGTACCCTTAATATGGTGTTTCTGGTGCCAATAGATTTCTCTCTCTAAGACGAGAGCCAAGGAGCTTAGACAACTCTTTTGATAGTCCTCAATCTGCTGGGCGATTATTGAGCTACGCTTGTCTTAATGGTTTTATTCATTGAAACTAGATAATGGTAAATTGAATAATAGAAAGTTGTCCCCTTTTGTATTCGATCATCAATGACTTTATCCAGATCCAAGTTTTCGGGTAATTCTGGAATTGGAATACCTGGTCCTCTGTGGATTGGCTTTATGGCACAGGGTGCATCTGGGTATTTAACAGTGCGTTTGTTATTCTTTTTTACTTCTGAAACAAAAGATAGTCATTTAAATAATTGTTTACCATGTTTAAATAAAAATAGGAGGATAACAATAGTTTCCTGACCTTTAGAGATAGGATGCATTGGAGTATAACGAAAATAGTAGCACTTTATAAAGTTATGAAGCATTAGAACTACTTAAATTTCATTTAGTAATCAAGTAACAACCATAATTTTCACTCTTTTACAACAGATTATAAAGCCATTATAACTATTAGCTTGGAAATGATTCTCAATTGTATATAGAAAGTAGCTTTTAAATTGTTATATATTCAAATGTGCACAAATTATGTATCTCTGTGTTGAAAAAAAGCAAAACGTGCACGAAATTACTTACCTTGTAAGTTCGTGATGCAGAAGTAGAAATCTGTTTTATGGTCCTTTTCTACCGCCAACTGTTCAGGATAATACGCACACAGGCTATAAAGTAGGCTAAGCAAGGCAATAACTGTTACTGTTCTAAGAGTGCGATTTGAATAGTTAGCTGCAGCTGCGTGACCAAGGAATATTCCAAACACAACGACAAAAATAGATTTTAATACACACTAAATAAAAGGTACACAATAAAAATGTACATATATATATATATATATATATATATATATATATATATACATATATATATATATATATATATATATATATATATATATATATATATATATATATATAGGCACATGAATAAGACGGAGTTAGGTTCTGAATACTAATAGGATAACCAGGGTTATTAAATGGTTATAATGGGAGATTTAGGGTAGTGAGCGAGAGTAAAGTGGGTCGAACTTGGGAAGGGTGACCTTGGCTACTCACGGGTGTAGCTGGGAACCCGAAGAGGGTAATGCTACTTTCTCCAAACTCTGATTTAGCGAGATGCCGGCATCTTGTCCTTAAGAGGTCACCGGACCAACTTCGAAGGAGGGAGGTGACTTCCTAAAACTCAGATCGAGCGAGCTATTGGGCCTCTTGTCCTCAAGAGGTCACCGGTCGAACTTCGAAGTGGGAGGAGATAACTTCTCCAAACTCGGATTGAGCGAGCTATTGGGCCTCTTTCTTATCCTCGAGAGGTCACCGGAAGAACTTCGGAGAACGGCTTCTCGAATCCTTGATCCGAAGGCGGTTGAAAAGGGCTGACGTTGCCTCAAGAGACACTTCTCCCTGACCTGAAGATACGAGTGTGATGTCCAGCTCTTCCGTAGCTTGCGACAGTTACTAAACACTTCTCGGGAGAGAGCGTCGTTGAATCGATCTCCGTTCGAGAAGGCGTCGTCTACCCGAATCTATGGGTAATCATTGGGAGGGTGCATATATACCCGGATTTCTCCAAAACAGGGAGAGAGAGGGGGGCCTTCTCAAACCCTCATTATTGGCCGAGATAACCGAGCGTGTCCTTACGGGAAAGTGTAAGAGGCTGGGATCAGTGGGTCTGACGGAACGACCAGCGGCTGGAGACATAACAGTTATTCGAGGCAAACCTACAAAATAGATGAGTATTCTCCCGACCCAGGGGAGGGGAAATTAAGACGGCGGGGAGGTAGCCTTCAATTTCAGCGTCATGCCTCGTTGTGAATTTCACAGTGACCTGGTGGCAAGTTTGAAAAGGGTGAAGTCAGGGGGCGGGGGGAGTAATGGCTCGCTTTCTCTCCCAAAGTAATATCTTGGGAGGTAAGGAAATACAACTATTTTAGTGGATCCCTCTATACTCCTCCCTATCCAAAGACATTTTTCCAGCACAGAACAATTAATTTGGGGCGAAAAAAATGTCTACAACTAATTTCATCAAGAGGGGAACTTACAAAGTTGCAATTTTAACGTTTACCAACCGGGAAAAAAATCATATAACACTACACAGGATTTACATATGTGTAACCACAGATAACCTAATCTATACATACGCACACACAACATTAATAAGGAATAAAAAAGGAAAATAGTGTTTACAATATAAATCAAACACGAATTTTACTACACACTCAGGTTGTTGGAGGGGGTCTTCTATTGGATTCCTACTCAAACTATCGGCTAGGCAGTTGTCGGTGCCTTTAACATAAATGATCCAAAATTGGTACTCCATGAGTAGTAGGCTCTAACGCATCAAACGGCCATTTTGGCTCTTACAGCTTTTTAGGTACACCAGGGGTTTGTGATCACTTTCGACAATAAATTCTATACCTATGAGATACATCCTAAACTTACGAATAGACCACACTATGGCTAAAGCTTCGAGCTCTTTGGTGACATACGCCTTTTCGCAATGGGACAGCTTCCTACTAGCATATCCTACAGGATATCCCACTTCATCGTCATCATATTGGATGAGAGCACAACCTAGGCCATCCTAAGGGGCATCGGTGCGAACCCCGAATGTTTTATTAGGATTCGGTAATCTCAAAATAGAGGCTGAAATTAGTTTGTCCTTTAACTGGTGGAAGCGGTCTTCGGCGGAAGGAGTCCAATTGACTGGATCGAGGGCCGTTCTCTTAAGCATGTCGTTAGGGGGCAAGGCTATGGCACCGAAATTCGGCACAAAACGACGATAGAATGACACGGATACCAAAAAGGAACGAAGCTGTTTCTTCGTTCGGGGAAGCGGCATTTCCGCAATAGTCTTTACCTAGTCGTCCTGGGAAAGCATTTAATTTTTACTAACCTGGAAGCCAAGGTAGTTAATAGTGTCATAGTCGAAGTGGCACTTTGTCGGGCCTTCTGTGAACCCGTGTACGTGTAACCGGGATAGTAGCGCGCGCAGTAACTGTACGTGTTGGTCCCAAATATGAGTAGTGACGTACACGTTATTGAAATAAAAAGTCATATTTGATAGGCCATCTAACAACGGGGGCAGGATCCGGTTATAACTTCTGCAAACAGTTACCAACACGAAGGAAGTCAAGTAAACTGAAATAACTCCTTTTCAGTAGCGAAAGTGGTAAAGCGTTTTGATTTTTTTGAAAGCGGCACTTGGTGGTAGGCTTTGTAGAGGTCGATCTCGGAGATGAATTTTGCGTCTTCAAAGGCATGAAGACTTTGGTCGATTAAGGGTATCGGTTCCGCGTCAAACTGTGTAACCGCATTTAATTTGCGAAAATCGACGCACACCCTAAACAACTTGTCAGGCTTCTTAAGCATGACAATGGGGAAGCAAAAATCGGACGACGAGGGTTCTATTATTCCTAAATTTAATGAGTTCTCGGTCGTAAATGTACGGGTATGGAAAAAGGATTGGTCCATATCGCATTGTGAGTAGTGAGGACAATCTCATGTGTAAATTGGGTTGAGCAACTCGGGAATTCTGAAATGACGTCGGGAAATCCTTCTAATAAGACAAGCAATTGAGCCCTCTCATTAGGGGCGAGATTGAGGTTTACATCTAAGTCAGAGTTGGGCTCTGCTTGGTGGGAAGGAAGAGACGGCAGGGGGTACACATCGTCTGCTTCTACGCACACCGTTTGGACCAGACACAAGGATTCAACGGGATAGGCAGCTTCCAGGACGGGTTGTTCGTCTAGGGCGACTATGTTATTTAGGCAAGCTTGGCGGTGGTATTTTCTTAGGAAGTTGATGTGGTAAATCTTATTACCGGGGTGGGGGCGATTAGGTAATCCACCGGGCCGCGGGGCTCTAAAACGGGGAAAGGTCCTTTCCAGTGTACAGGAGCTTATTAGCTTCAAAGGGAAGCAAGAGCAATACTTCTTCACCTGGTTTGAACGAACGCGCCTTTGATTTTAGGTCTAAGTAGGTGTGGTATTTCTCCAAGTTTACATCGGCGTTCCAAAGAGCGATGTCAGCACATTTTTCTAACCGCGTACCAAGGTCTAAAACGTACGCATAAGAGGAATTAATTTCCTCATCTATTCTAGGATTGGACCACGATTCTTCTAAAATGAGCATCGGTCCTCGGATGGTACGTCCATATAACAGCTCAAAGGGAGCGAACCCCAAAGTCGTATGGGCGACTTTGCGACAAGCAAATAACGCTACAGGAAGGTAGCGGTGCCACTCTTGTGGCTGGTCGTGGCACATCTTCTTGAGTACCATTTTGATGGTGTAGTTTAATTTTTCGCACATCCCGTGAAGAGGGACTTGATGAGAAGGAGTTTATCGACATACTCCATCAATTCAGAGGTGAATTGACGTCTTCTGACGGATAAGATATCCTTCTGGATCCCTACTCAGGAAAACATTGAGATTAAAGCCTCTGCACAAGAAATGCTGTCAAGCTTCTTCATGGGGATAACCATATTATATAATGCCACATAATAAATATAGTTGAAGTGATAGGCTACAAAATTACATATTTTCCAGAATGAATTTTATTGAGTCCACAGTATCAATTTTTTTCTTTACATTCTATTAAAAGTATTCTTTACAACGATTTCTTCTTTTCTTTGATCATTATATAAATCCAATTGCTCAATAAAAGACCGATATGATTTACCGTTTGTCATCTGCTAAATGAAATAGACACAAAACAAGCCACATGAGTTTGAGAAGTAACTCTAAATGGATTGACAATAATAATTTTAGTCATTTTTACTAAGTTTTTACGAATATAAATATTGTTCTGGAATCCTAGACATAGGCTGTCGAAACAAACCAAACTATTTTGTTAACAAACAAAGCGATCCAATGCGAACCAGGTCGATTGTTGCTGTCCAGATTAATTATATAAGCTGCTGACAGTTTTAAAATTTGACATAATCGAGTTTCCCCTCCCCTTTACCTCCTACCCGCACCCTTACCGTGGAAGCAGAGTCACCCCCCCCATACTTTGGTCAGTGAACCTTTTCGAAGGAATTAGAATCTACACACACACGCATACACATACACATTGTAGCTTTCTAAGGAATTAAAGTCTCCAGACCCACACAAATAGATTGGATTAGATTAGGAGTAAAATGCCTCACTTATTCTCACCCCCCCCCCCATCCTTCCCTAGCATTGGTCACATGCTGGAAAAAACAAGCGATATTTAGTACACACACACACACACACTCGAGCAAATCGGTAGGGAGGAGATAAAGACTGCGTCGAACTGATTTGTCATCTATTATTCGATTCGTCAACAATGGAGTTGCTACTTATTTTTTTCAATTTCTTAATTGGTCTGTTTAGTTGCCATCTTGTAAATCATTTGTTGCTAAACATCTCTGTATGTCACACGTTCTAAAAACCGATGTCTCTCCTGATATTCAATTGAGCTCTGGTGGGACTAACAACCCTAAAGGGCGCATTATAAATACCTATTATTATTGTTATTATTATATTCTACTTTTGGTCTTACTGGTGCCCCAGACTCGAAAGTAGCATCGACTCCATCAACGTCGGTAGTGGCATTCATTGACATTTTTCCCTAGAGTTTATTTGGTGAATTGTTAATTTGATGCTATTTTACCTGCGCATATGACAAAAGCGATTCATTGTAATCCAGTAGAATTCGGTCCATTCCTTTTATTCTGTTCCTTGAATCAGCCAATTTTATCCGATGCAATCTTTACCTATGTGCTTATTTACCTCTTATTGTATTAAATTTCTGAGAGTTATATTTTGCCAACTGACTAATACAACGTCAATTTTTCATTCACCACCTTAAAGAGAAAAATTACATGCTGCATCATTGGTTCTTTTATCTTTCGTCCCTTATTACTAAATGAAATTTGTAACTAAGGAGGAAAAGGGACATGACAAAATAATGTAAGCAGATAAGATAAGACAAAGATAGGACAGAATAGTACGTTGTCCTCCAAGAGAAAACAATTCCACTGACTAAACGGAAAAACTACTTGGTTATTTAGCAATTCAACCTAGATAACTTTAATATAATAGACATATGTAATGATAACCTTCGAAGACATTACATACAATATGGGTTATAAAATTTTAAATACAGTTAACATTAAAAAGGAATTAAGTTTCTTAATCTCGAGTAATCTAACTCTTTCAAAACAATGCACTGTAGTTTTTAAAAGAACAGGAGAATCACGTTCTATGATACATAGCTTGACATTTTGCGCTTAAATAGAAATATACCTTTCTTCCATTATATAAAGTGGAACAATTCGGGTCTCCATAATAGGCAAGGTATATAGTAACCTTGAAAAGGCGTCCAGTGTCGAGTGACAAACTTAATTCCTTTATTTAGAAATAGATCGCATAAAGACACACTGAGGCAACTTAATTTATTTTATCTGGAAGATCTGCATTGCCGCATGCAACATACTGAGGTATTTAACATACTTAACGGGTTGACTGGTATAACTTATGACTCAATATTTAAGCCAGATAACCGAATGTCTACTAGAAATAGAGGTTTTAGGATAGTAAATAAAAGACCTCACAACCATAGCACAATATTTTCTTTTGGTATAAAATAACACAAACTTAAACAATTTTCCTAGAAATGCCAATGAAAGAATAACAGTTTGTTTAGGAATAGAATCGCGAAATATTACTCTAAAAAATAACTTTACAGAAATAAGAGGTAGGGAACTAATTCATTAAACATATCAGCTCTTTCTTCTACCTTTCTTCATTTTTGACCTTTACCTTTTCCCTTCCTCCTTAAACTAACCTGAGGTGGATCTTAGAGATTTTGTTGTGTCGTAATCATGGAATTCTATGATTCCAATTTCTCGACCATCGGCGAAAAGGAGCGAATCGCTAATCAACAAGTGGAGAACAGGACACAATTCCTATCTATGTTGGCAGTCGGTTTCTTCATCATCTGAGGGGGAAATTTGCCTTTTTGTTTTCCCTCATTTGTCGTTTTCATTAACCCACCAAATATTTTCCCGTCAACCGTTTGTCTGTTGCTACGATCCTTAAATCTGTACTGATTGGTCAATAGAGGGTGACCAAGAAACGGGCTCCAAAGTTCGAATGGCTTCATTTCTTAATTGGAAAAATAATTAAGAAATGAAGCCTATTGAAAGTTGGCACCCGTTTTGGGGGGTTACCCTGTATGCTCTTCTTCTTTTATATTTGCTTCGGTTTTACTCTTTCTCGGTTCTAAACTTTTTTTCTTATTTTACTTTTGAGTCTATAATTACCGCTGCTCCATTATCCATTTAACTTTGTAGAGTTATTTTTTAGCTAATTTCACTAATTCCTATTTGTTTGTGCTTTCTCCCTTTGCATTCTTTAAAGTTTTGTTTTTACTTTTTACCTTTTTATTTTGAATTTTCTTTTTTTTTTCCTCCTTGTTTGCAAGTTCGTACTTTTAAATGCCTAACCTCTATTTAAGAACTTAAAAGGGCTTCAAAATATGACCCCTTATGATCGGAATTGACGAGTTTTGTTATTAAAGTCTGCATCAAACCTTTACCTTCTTAATCATGCCTTTTGCTTCTATTTTTATTTTCATCTTTCCCTTCCTCCCGCATTATTTCTCTCCTCCCCAAACTGATCACGTTGGTTACACCAGTTTTCTTTCTTTTCTCAGATTTATTTCTTATCTGCGTTTCCTTTGTTCTCTTTTATTTCCCTTCATATGCATGCAAGGACTTTTCGCCCTCCACTGCCCTTCACTACCCCCCACTAAACACAAAAGACAACTGAAAATAAACGTCCCCCAAATGTTCACACATTTTTTGGTTTGGGGAATAATGGAGGAGGGAGCAAGGGGGAAAGGGAGAAGGGCGATACTCTTTTTTAAGGTCCCCTTTCATCGAAATGGTACTTATGTTCATTGCTACGCCCTTCTCGAGGTATGTAACAGTTTAAAGGATAATTACGATGACCAATGAGATAATGGCAATCATCAGGAAAGGAGAAGAAGAAATAAGAATTAATGTAGGGGAAATAATCCTAAAATTAGATCCAGAATGGCCAGGAATGTGGCAGACTGGTACAAAAGCAGTAACATTCAAATAGATTTACGAACTTACGAACAACCGATTGAAGAGTTGCGTTCGTACATAGGAGGTTATGAATCCCATGAATGTATTATAAAGAACTTTATGGAAAGTCCATTTAAATATTCTAGAAAAATCTACACGTGCCATTATATCCTGTCTCACACTTTTAACAAATGTCTGTCATTTTATAAACTAAGATAAGAGCTTCCTACAACTAACGAGGATATTTTCATTCATTATAGTGAAAATGAAAAAAGTGCCATGTAGATAAAAAATAGTAGATAAAGAAGTGAAAGTAAAGAAATAGTGAAAAAGTTAATTATCATAAAGACTACATGGCGAACTATGTCAACACTAAATCCTTGGGAGTAAGAAACACCACAAAGACTTCCAGAAACTAGTTTGTACAAAGCGCACAACTACTTATAAGTACAAACTTTAGGGTGTAGATTGCTTGTTACGTTAGTTCACTTCTTCCAAGATGATAATAACTATAGTTGAATATCACTGTTTGGCATGGCCCCCTCACATAAATGAAAACCATTCTAACTCCAAACCTAATCTTTAGCGAATTTGTCCTCATATATTTGGGAATCGAGTGTCCGGCTCTAAATAACAGGTATGCAATAAAGTTCTTTCGTTTTAGTTTATTTTATCGATTTGGATAAATGAAAACAAACTTCGGATAGTTTAAATCTGTTTAGGATCTCAACGAAGTGAAAGTTTATCTAAGCTCCTTAACTAAAACTCCTTGGGTTTGAAAAGAGACTTGAAGTTTCTCTACACGTTCAAGGTGAACTTATTCGAAAGCATCTCGGTCTGGTCCTACCCGTGGTGCGAGATACTCCGAATCCTCCAATTTCAGAGTTACCTACTTCATCCACCATACTTGCCCTAACAGGTCTCCGTTGGATTATCACTTTTTGTCTCTATACGATTAGATTGGCAATAAAAGATTCCTTAATAGGACACACTCAAATAGATGTGCCAACAGTGTGTAGCTGATATAATATGGATTTAAAATGCTTTAAATAGGTTTTGTCTATCTTCCATTAGGGAATATTAGGTTATTATCGATAATTCACAAATACTGAAAATGGCCATGATTCTTACTGCCACGCGTAAGTTTCCAGCCTGAAGGAATTATGTCTATGGCATTAACTAATTTCGCGTGTGAGTTACCTGGAGTAGAAATCCAGATTCACTCCGCCTTTACCGAATAGGTTCTATTGGCAATGCCTCTAGCAAAGGCATGCACTCTGTGAGTGCTTTCTAGTTTTAACTGTTTCAATCTATCCACTTAGATTATAGAAAAACGAACAAACTATCCTCGACAGTTGATACATTACCTGACTTTATAGGGGTACATCAAAAGAATGATGTATTTTAGAAACTTTCCAGAGATATTACGTTTCAAGGCTCATCACAAGTATCGCAAATGAACTAAAAAAACAAAATAGTGATCTTTTGTTAACAGAACAGACAAATGTTAGTTAAGTGGTTACAAGAAGCACCGCATTTTCTAATAAATAACAGGCAGGTTTCAAGAATTGGTACATTGAACGTAAACTATTATGAACAATTACACTGTTACATACAAAAATAATTTTAATAGATGTTTATTAAAATTTTATATAATTATTATTATTATTTTTTTAAAGAGAAACAAAAATAGTATATATTTTTATTGTATTTGACTGTTTTAATTTTCATTTTGTAGTAAATTCAAAACAATTTGGTTAATTTGATAAGGTTTTGCTGTCCTTTTTCTAAACTACATTCTGTTTTTAGCTGAAATTATGATTATAAGGTTGGCAAAACTCATTTGGTTGAATAAAAAAATCCTTTGTCTTTATCTAGACCTTAATTAGTGACATCTTGAGCCCCGTCTAGTGCTATCCCCTAATGTGACGTACCTTGTTAGGATAAAAAAGTTGAAAATAGAAATTGAGTTCTAGTGTCATTTTGACTACAGTTTGGTTCCTTTAATATAATATTCATTAATTTCGATGGTCCCTCACACTCAATGTCAATTCTTAGCTACATTTCAGCAGACTTTTTTGCCCTACTGGTTTAAGTTGTCCTAAGTTGTCTCTAAGGGTTTCACTCAACTCTTGTTTGTTCAAGTTAGGAACGCACGAAAAACTTTATAAAAGCTTTTCTGTTCGTTTTTTTTTAATGAAGGAAATACTTTACTCTCGTAGGTTAGGTTAGATCTTTTGCCCTCCGTTTGCTTTCCGTTTCTTGGAGCGGTTGGCGGATAGCACGCAGGGCAACTCGGTAGTTGAGCCTTGCCTCGAATAATGCAATTGAACTTTGGGTTCCAATAAATCTCTAAGAGTGACTAATTATACTTCGCAGAATTAATTCAACTATTTAGAAGGTTCTGTATATCAAACTGGGCGAAACCAAATAAACTTTACTACTGTACAAACACAAATAAAATATTGGACATGAAAGATAAATCACAAATAAAATAATGGACTCGAAAGATAAAGCAAAGTATACACACTCAGCCACACACAACCGACAACAATTCCGGTTGGATCTGCCATCCAAAGATTCGGCTGCTCAATGTTCGAAAGGAGCACGAGGGAGGGGGGGGGGGGACTGAGCTCGAGTACTTTCCAACAGTACGGGTTGGGTTTGCACTTAGGGCCGTTTAGTACTCGGCCTGTTCCAAGTTATGACGGAAAATACAACCTGTATTCCAGTAAACACAGTCAGTCTCAAAAGTAGGGATCAAGGGAGTATTTGCCGGGGGCGAAGCTGAGCTTGAGAGATCTTTTCTCCTTTGTTTCTTTTTTCTCTTTACTTTTCTTCGGGCTTTTGGGGTATGGGAGGCCGAGAGAAAGAAGCTTATGCACGTCTTCTCTTAGCAGAATACTAATTTACCCAGGCGAATACTTTACTATTAATACGGAGCTCCGAAAGTGAAAGTTACAGAGGCGCCGGAAGGGGCATTTTGCTTTATCTGAACATAAAAAGGACTCCCATTTATTGATTTTTATATCAAAGTAAAATCTTTTGAATCCAATTAAATGAAAGAAAATCGTGTTCAAAACGATATGCAAAACAGCGCAGTGCCACGGAAGCTTTAAATTTTAGGAGAGCCTCTTCCCAAGTTTCCTCTCCCTACTTTGCCCCTTCTTACTTTGCCTCTTCCTACTTTGCCTCCCCCTACTTTGCCTCTTCTTACATTGTATCTTCCTAATTTGCTTCTTATTACTTTGTCTCATATTTTCTTTTGCCTTTTTTTCTTTCCTCAATGGGGACCTACTTATTAACGTGAGATCCCAACCACGAGTATCTACAGCGTATGGCAACCACCATGAATTATATCAGAATCATGGTTCCATCCAGCGACTTAACGACCAGATGTGGCTTAACTTTACCGTAATCGGAAGAGGTATTCCCACTCGGCCATGCCTTAGACTTTTAAACCCTAGGAAAATAACACATTTGAATCCAATTCTTTTAGGTCTTTTACCCTTTCCGTCATTCTGTGCACCCTATCTCCATGCATGGCATCGGATACCTATGCACTTTTCTCTTTATTATTATTCTTATACATATTCCTGCTTGAGCCTCATTGTCATACTCTGTAGATACCGCGGGTTCGGATCTCACGTTAATCAGCAAGTGCCCAATGAGAGAAAAAAAAGGCATAGTTAATGAGTGGGATCGGTGTTAAAAATGCAACCATTTTTTTTTTACCATGGTAGAAGGAAACTTAAGCAGTGGCAATGGATTCGAATTGAAAGGGAAGCGATTCCACAGGATCAAAAGAAAGAGATTTTCGTCACCGAAAGTTGCCATTTGGTCGAATACTTTTCTTGCTAATGATTTTTTTTAAGCTACCACGATTGATTCGTTGAAAGAAAATTGAATTAATACTCGAAGGAACGTATTATTATGCAGATGAGTTGGAATTATCGGAAGAAAAGGAAAGGTCAGTTTGGATTAGAAGAATGAAAAATATCAACAAGGTCTGCTGACCAAAGTCGCGTTCTCTCATTTATTGTGATTTATTATCTTACGACCGTCAAAACTTTCAATAATTCCGGCCTAACTTTGAGGGGACCTTGCCAATTATATCATTCAAAAGAGAATACAAAACAACATAAGGGTTTCAAATTTCGTTAGAATCGGCCGAATAATTATGATGTTATGGCCAAAAGAAATTAATTCCAGGGCTAACCTTGGGAGGACCTTGGCAATTATATCATTCAAAAGGAAATGTAAAACAACATAAGGATTTCAAATCTCGTTAGAATTGGCCGAATTGTTATAATGTTATTACAAAAACAATAAAATAACAAAATGGGGACCGACCGACCGTTATAATAATGAGATATCGAGTCTCACGCATGCTTTCCTTTCTCTTCTTCTACCCATTTTGACATATTGAAGGTTTGCCTATTATCTACATATTATATATATATATATATATATATATATATATATATATATATATATATATATATATATATATATATATATATATATATATATATATATATATAAACCCACAGGAAAATGAAAGGCGGATTCCAAGTACTTTCGAACTTGTTCAGTTCATTATCAAGGAATAACAAAAAATTAATATCAAAGGCGGATGTGAAGTATTAAACTAAATAGATAAGGTCTACTTCCGAAAAATTCCAACCTCTACGCAAAGAATGCAGATATTCATGTGACTAAAATAAGTACATACATATCTGATTGCAAATACCTAAAAATAGACAAGTGAGACATAACTAAATTAATAAATCAAAGGGCTAAGATTTAAAATGGACAATTTCGTTATAAATAAGCCTTTTAATAACAGGGCTAGACCCTGTTTAAAGAGACCAGAGGATACAAATTAAAATTAGGTGAGGAATTAATGAAAGAGCATTTAACAATATTTCTTTGAATAAAGTCATTAGATTTGTAAATAAATTTAGCTGAATTCCAATTGATAGGGTGACTGTTTTCCGATAAATGGACAAAGAAAGCGCTGCTGCATTCTCCCCTCCTCATAATGGATTTGTGTTGTGTCAACCGTACACTTAATAATTTACCGGTTTTCACAAAATATTGCTTAGGGCAAACTGAACAATCAACAGAATACCCCCTTCTATACTATTGTTATTATTATGAATCAACATTTTATACATGGTAGACTGACATTTGAATATAACAAATATTTAACTTATTCAAAAGGTGGGGAAGTATGGAAAGGACTCAGAAAATGGTAAAACAAGGGAGTCCTTAAAATTGTATGCGGGAGGGAGGGCCGTTCTATAAAAGGATTTATTTTTTTGGCCAAATCTAGGGATCCTGCAAGAAATTTATGAGGGTAGCAAAGATTGGTACCAATTTCAAAGATCTTCGAAATTTCACGATCCAAAAATTCCGGGCTAGTGACCGCAATCCCCGGAGAAACATTGAAATAAATACAGACTGTTCGACTTTATCATTAGGATCTGAGTAAAAATTAATATAAGAACAGGCGTTGGTAGGCTTACGATAGACGGAAAATTTAAATCCAGATGGAGTCCTATGAATAAGTATATCTAAGAACGGGAGGTCACCATTTTGTTCGAGTTCAAGGGTAAATTTAATAAAGGACACCAGAGAATTAAGCTCAGTAAGAGAACCATTAACATGCTTAGAAGAAGGCCACAAACAGATAATATCATCTATATATCGGAACCAAAAAAAGGGGAAAATCGATAATGGTGGGGAGTAAGTTAGTTTAAAAAAAATCCACATAAATATTGGAAAGAACAGGGGATAAGCAATTTCCCATAGCCAAACCAAACTTTTGAAGGTAAAATTTACCATTAAAACATGATAGGACATGTAGCAATAGGTTTAAGCTGGATAAGTTTAGGTTTATGAAAGAGATTGGTAGAAATTGGTTTACAAATTGAGTGGTAGATGAATTGAATATGCTCAATAGTCATGGTATAAAAGCGCCATGCATGCGGAGTTTTAATAATAGACTGGATAGATTGAAGAATGAAGATGCTAGGTGGGACTGAACTTAGTAACGGGAACAGGAGTTGCCTCATCTAGGCTTTTGAAGACCTTCTTTTCCTATGTTCTTATATTTCTCTTTTACAAAACGGGGGTTCGATGCCGTACTTTTAAGCGCCTGTGCTCTTTGTGCAAACTTGATCCCAAGATTTTCAAGGCGCCGTCTTGGCACTAATATTTGAGGTTATGGTATTTTCTAAAATTCCATGTCGTTATATTTTTATATATTATTCCGATATTTTTCGATTCTTTAACCTTTTGTGCGATCATATTCCTTTCTAACTCTTATGAGTAAACATATCTTCAATGATTACATAAGTAATAATTTATTTCGTGTTTTTGATCAATTTTTAGCACATTTTTCTATTCTCTTTTCCAGTACCGTAGATTCCTGTCCCTAAGACAGCCTCGACAAACGGCAAAGCGAGAGACAACTAACTTCCCATTGGCTCCAAAGAGATTCTTCTACGACAAAGAGGCGCGAATTATTTACAAAGTTCGTCTAACAGACTTGCACCTGTCCTCTTTTGACCCCCATGCCTTCAATAAATTAAAGTAAAGATGACGCATAACATGATTCCTGGTAACCACGCCATAGGTGGACAAAGAATGCCGTTGTAGTCTTCTGACTTTCATGTGATTGGTTGTTCTTTCTTGCATCATTGCCGTGTTTTCCAACCGATGGACATGCAAGCTATTGAATTAGTAAAGAAAATTCATACAAAACAGAAGTTTAAGAAATCTTTTAAAGCTTCATGTGAAGATCACACAATTACGCTAAATATTTTGGGGCACAGATCTTTATGTTCTTGAGCTGTTCCTATATTTGTACTAATTTGAACCATGTTGTCTAATACATGGTTAAATTCTCCCTGGAGAAAGTTTTCGTGAAAGATTGTAAATGACTGGCTTAGTATTCAACTCTGGTGATGTATAACGGCTTATGGACAAATACGACATAGTTGATCGCCAGGAATTCCGAAGAGAAGAAGAAATTGACATTCGAGAGAACGGAAAGTTGTCAGATGTTACAGGATTCAATGCATGTCCTACAACTCATGTGTATCGAGAGAATTTGAAGAAACACATCAGAGGACGATGTATTATCATTCTTATAAAAGCTTCGACGGTAGAAGGTAAGGCAGATAAAGCAAACAGCTATAACTTCTTCAGAAAAGAAGCAAAGAAGATTAGACCTTGTGACAACATCGCCAAACGATACTTTCTATGGAAAGAAATAATGTCAGAATTCGGAAGCCACTGTAATTAGTCAACAGCAAATTCTCTCTCTATTTTTATTATTATAAGTAGTAGTATCATCTAACCATACTCTTTCTGTTCTGTTGTCCTTTAATCCGTCGCACTAATTCATAAATAGTTCTAATACTATACACTACTAGTAAGAAATGGTATATCACTGGTGGCGATTGTTGTTTTAGTTGGAAATCGAGGGTAGTTGTGGTAGAGGGTGAGGGTTATTAGAATGCCAAATTCTGCCATGACCTCCCCATATCTTTTCCAGAACGTACCTATAATAAACAATGCCACGTATAGCTTTTTATGCAGTCAAGGAGAGGGTAATATGCAGGTGGCCGGGGAGGGGGGAACAGTAGGGTGGAATAAACCACAAAGGTGAGACTACCGTGGAGATAGAAAAGAAGAAGAGTAATTGGGTTTAAATGGCATTGACGAAATTTAAGAAGAGAAAAGGGAATCTTTATTTTTTTATTATTTTACCTCTTACGTTTCTGTTTGTTTCTTTCACTATTTATTTGCTGCCCCAAATTGTCCGGGTTGTCGTGTTTCTATGCCAAACAAATTAAGTCTAATGCCGCCCCCCCCCTCCCCCTCACCGAATCGGCAACCTTGATGGAAGAGGGGGGGAGGGTTCTCTGGTCTCATTTTCGGCTCTACCAGATAACAACGTCCTCCTCAAGAGGGCCACAATTGAGGTCACACGACCCTTCCCCCACTTGTTACAATAGAATTCTCTCGTGGCACCCCTTGCGTCTACTGGCACTCCCGAAATTCCAATGCAGGGGAGGGATCTGGAATTGTTTTTTAGGCGTGGAATGAAAAAAGAATCTTTATGCTTTGGTGAGCATCGTTGCACTCCATTTGACTGCAAACGCACGCATATATATATATATATATATATATATATATATATATATATATATATATATCCTACCCCAGGCGCATCAATAGGTGACGGAGAGGGGATGCAGTGTCAAAAAATCCCCACATTTACGACTTTTACCTTTTAGTTAGTTTAACGGAGTATATAACTTTTATTCACAGGAGGCGAACAAGACCCTACCAGTAGGTGGCAGCAGGGAGGTAAGTTCATGAGCAGAAGGCACTAGAAATACCCTAGTATACCTAACAAAGCTAGTAACGGTAACGACCATTACTACTTACAATTTTGAGGCACTCTCAAAAAATACTAAGCTCCATGAACTAGAAGAAGAACTTAAGAGAGAAAACTGCATCTCATTGGCCTCAGCAAAGCACAAAGGAGAGGAGAGGAAAATATACAAGTAATAAACGGTCAGATACTGAAAAGGTCGACATAATAGTGGCTTTTGATTTTTCTTACACAGAGATATAGCTTCATACAGAGTCTTGCAAAAGTTATGTTAAACTCGAATTTTGATATTTCGAGAGATTTACGTGTTATAAAAAAGTGCCGTCAAAGAAACTTAAAGTTCTACTTATCCAGGACGTTTTATTAAAACGTCTTTTCCATTGTGTGTCGACATGGAAGTGAAAAGAATCGAGATCTCTTCTCTCTTGTTCGCACGCCACAACAAGTCCGACATCGACAAGCGGCTCAATGTCAGCAAGATGACCGTTCACAGAATGCCGGAGAGGCTCAAGAATGACGAAGACCTCAGAGATAGACCTCTTTTAGGCAGATCTCAAGTTGTGAACCCTTTGGCTGTGAGAAAGGCCTTTAAAAATTCCCTGAAGTCAAAATTACTGCAATCCTGAAGAAGAAGAAGAACATCTCGATGGACATGGTGTCCAGAGTCTTCAAGAAGGAGCGCGGCAAGAGCTTGAAGTGCGTGGAATGACCTCTGTTCATCATCCGTATGTGAGAACAACGTCGGGAGCGCTGTCGACGCCTTCTTAACAACTTGAAGATTCATAGCAATCGAATACTCATTTTTTTCAGATCAAAAAGCCTTCCAAGTTAATTCGGTTATCAAAAAGCATAAAACCGCGTGGTATGCTTCACTCAGGACGTCTCCGAGGTCAGCTACTTGTCCACGACCAATCACATGGTCTCAGTGATGATACTCGAGGTTGTGGCTCGTAATGATGATAAGATGCCACCGGTGTGGTTAGCCGCTGGTTACAGGCTCGCCGCAGTTGATTACAGGGACATCTTGGCTACGAAAGTCATTCACGGGATGATAAAGATAACGAAGAACTTTGACTACGTCTTGATTTGGACGGTGCTCTGGTCCACACGGCCAAGACTGCAAGAGAGGTTGGGGTTGAACATTAACTTCTGGTCCAATGACTTTTGGTTGCCTCACTCGCCCGACCTCATTTCCTTCGATTACAGCGTGTGAGTACATGAAGAGGGAGAGGCCTGCAATGTCCGCCGCAGACCGTCGGCGAGCTGCGAATAATAAAAGTCAACAAAGTTGATTCATTTGCCTTCCGCTTTGCATTGTGCGTTTCGCGCCTCCTCTGGAAACCATGCTGTTATCTGCGATGTATGTGTTTGTCAGTCCATGCGGAAGGTTGATAGTGTTGTGTTTTGTAATTTCCACCAATCTAGGCAGCCTTTGTTTCTATGAACCCATTGTATGTATGATATCTTTGGTTGTTGTTGGTCGGCTATGACCTGCCATAGGAAACCGTCGGGAGCGGGTGGGTACGTTCAATTATTTCATTTAAATAATCTTTTGCCTGGTCTTCGAATTACTGGTCGAAACCATTGTTTTCCTCTAACGTTATAAAGATGTTTTCCTGTATTTTTACTCGCGTGCGACTCTATATCTCACTATGTCGCTCGGTTTCTGGTTTTCTTTGTTTTTCTTAGGTTTTTTTAGACATTCTCTTTCGAATGATATAATTGCCAAAATCCTCCCAAGTTTAGCCCGGGAATTAATTGTTTTGGCAATAACATCATAACTATTTGACCGATTCTAACAAGATTTGAAGCCCGTATGTTGTTTTACATTCTCTTTTGAATAATATATTTTCCAAACTCCTCCCAAGGTTAGCCTGGGAATTATATTGTTTTGGCAATTACATCATAACTATTCGGCCGAGCCTAACGAAATTTGCAACCCTTATGTCGTTTTACATTCTCTTTCAAATGATATACTTTCCAAACTCCTCCCAAGGATAGCCTGAGAATTATTTTGTTTTGGCAATAACATCATAACTATTAAGCCAAGTCTAACAAAAGTTGAAATCCTTATGTTGTTTTATATTCTCTTTCGGTTGATATAATTGCCAATGTCCTCTCAGGGTTAGTTTGAAAATTATTCGGCAATATCATCATAACTATTCGGCCACTTCTAACGAAATTTAAAACTTTTATATTGTTTTACATTCTCTTTTGAATGATATACTTGCCAAACTCCTCCCAAGGTTAGCCTGGGAATTATTTTGTTTTGGCAATAATATCATAACTGTCGAGGATTAGGTCACCTCTCCAGATAATACGTCTATATATACATATATGTATCTATTGGTTGGGAGGAAAAAGCTAAAAGCCACGAGAATATGTATATATACAGTTACATATACATATATCCTCTAATGTACGTACGCGTCCTTCGCTACGTACAAGTACGTTCACTTCGTAAAAGTAATCCGTTGATTACGAGGTATAAGAGTGCGATTTTAATACAGGGGCCGATAGCGTTTAATGAGTTTACCAAGTTGCAGTTAAAGGATGTATTTAAAGAGTGAAAACCAAAAATATAATTTTAATA
The DNA here is from genome assembly GCA_963969495.1 of Ceratothoa steindachneri. Classification (NCBI taxonomy): domain Eukaryota; kingdom Metazoa; phylum Arthropoda; class Malacostraca; order Isopoda; family Cymothoidae; genus Ceratothoa; species Ceratothoa steindachneri. The sequence goes on from OZ018336.1 coordinate 66,757,792, forward strand.
AGTCACTAGTTAACATATATATACATACGGGAATATATGAAATGTAAATGAGGATGATACTGACAGAATATAGATAATTGGTAAACCGATAACTTTAATTACTTGTCAACTAGCTTTTAAAGGAGATACTATAAATCAGTTATACAGAAGGAATATTTTAAAGTAGGAAAGCAGGTCAAATAAACGGGAGATACAATCAAGGGTTGTTTTTCCTTAAAGGTGGCTAAGTCCAGGAAGGGATATCCTTTAGTGAGTCGGCGAGGGAGGATGGAGACTGAAAATGGTCGTGCTTCTCGACAAAATATCCTGATGGTGAAGAGTTTGAAGGGATAGGGGGACCAGAAGATGGACGATGGCAATTCTGCTGCAGAGAAGTGCAACCTCTAAAACTCGAGACTCTGACACGGCTCGGCGCGAATTCTCAACCAGGAAACTGGAGATTCTTTAGAGGGGGAGGGGTCCCAAATGAGACGAGAGGAATCCCGGCCAGTCCTTCGGGGATGAAACGAATCGAGATTTGCTCTAAACAGAGTAAGCCTTCAAAAAAGAGATGGATCTGCCTGGTGACATCCAACTTCGACTGTATACACGAATACCAATGACTCGGGGAAACAGATACATGATCTGCACCGAAGGAGAAGGGTTATCCAACTCAATCTGCCCATCTAGGAAAAACCTAGGGTATTTATATGACCGCCATATTTTGTTGCTCAATCGCTGGAAGGCACAGATATCTGTGAGAAGGCTTCCGGCGCCTAGAGGGATTAGCTTTTGTCGCCCGACACAGGCTTAATCGTCTCTAACTATGTGGGTGGGAAACTTTCGGCTGACATTTTCCAGACTACGGAGATTAGCGTTTCATCGGCGAGGTGAAAGTTTTTAGCGCCCAACTTAACTCCCCCTGTGAAGGGCTGACGGATATTCAAATTCTTTCTTCTTTTATTTTTCTCTTTAGATACAGAGCTTACTCCACGTGGAGTTATACTTAGGAGACATAGCGAGGGAAGGAATTCAAGAAACAATTGAAGGAGGTATTCTTCTTGGCGTCCCTTTTCCTTAGAATAACTATTTGGCCAATTTTAACGAAACTTGAAACCGTTTTGCTGTTTTACATTTTCTTTCGAATGACATAATTTTCAAAGTCCTCTCTAGGTTAGACGGGAAATTATTTGGCAATAAAATCATAACTATTCAGCCAATTCTAACGAAATTTAAACTCTTATTTTGTTTAACATTTTCTTTCGACTGATATAATTGCCAAGGTCTTCCCAAGGTTAATTCGGAAAATATTGAAAGTTTTGAATGTGGTAGGGTCATAAATCAGAATAAGTGAGAGTACGCGACTTTGGGTAGCAGACCTTGTTTATACTGGGTCCTCTCGATTCTCTCAGTTTTCTTGATCATTGTTTTTTCCTTTGCTGATGATTTTCATAATATCTTAAATTGTTCAAAAGTTCGTTTATATTTTGGTCCTCATCCGGTTTGCCGATTATTTCGTTCCAAATTGTCGATTATAATTTTAATATCTTTTTGCTTCACTTACTCTTTTAGTTGGCGATTGTGAGTATTCATTTCCCGATTTGGTTCTGATCTTATCAGCGACCTGTATAACTCTATGCGTTCACAGGCAATCTCCATCTTACAGTATTATCTGTCCACCTTTGCTGAAGAGGTGTTTTGAAGGATGTTTTGGAGAGACCCCTTTAATCCGAAGTATCAATGAAGTTTGTCATCATTCATTTCCGCGTCGATCTTTACTAGAGTCGTTTAGTTCAAGTCAGTCGGGTGGTATCTGCTCAACAATTGCCTCTACGCTTCCCAGTTGGCTCTGGCCTGGCACTTCCTAGCCTTGATCGGGACGGAGATGGGCGCAGGTGAGATTGTTGCGAAACTCGAGATGTAATAATAGTTCTTAGGTTCATTTTCTGTTTTTCTTCTGGTCTTTCTATTTTTATTTTCCTCAAACTCCATTGGTGGAAAGATTTCTCATGTTTCTTCGTAAAGTATTATACTTTCCCCGTTAAGTGCTTCCTCAAATCTCGTTCATGATCCAGGGCATCAAATTCACATATGTATCTTTCATTCTTGACATCATGAAAAATTCCGGTGTCTACGTGTTTCTCAAGAGAGATACTTGTTCATTACTACATATATATTTTCATTTTTTTCTGCATCATATTTGCATGTATTCCTGGTTTCTCTTTCCTTTCGTCTTATGTTTTTTTCCAGGCTTGTTGTCCTCTCAATGTTGGAGCTATCGGTATCGGAGTCAGTTGTGGGCTCATGCTGAGTCTTCATTTTACTTCTATTTGTGTACTTTGTTGGCGATTGCTTATTATTTGGTCATTCTTGTGAGCTTCAATACATGGGTCTGGTATTTTTACCGTTTTAGTTTCCACAGAATCGATCTTATGATCCCTTACGAAAGGTTTATTGGAAGAGGTTGTCCAGGAACCCCATTTATCTCGTTGTTTTTCAACATTTGATTGAGCTCTATGATGAAGGTACCGGGGTGTGTAAGATTCAATACGTGTGCGCATAGAATGAATGTCATATTTGAGGAATTTTCATTTTCTAGTTTCAAGTATAATTTCTTGGACTCATTTTCGTTGAGTGCTTGCTGCCTTTGCGACCTGAAAAAATATACAAGTCTCTCGTTTTTCTTCTTCCTGGCTCTTTTCTGCATCTTATTTTATCAGGAGCTCTATTTTGAGGGGGCCAGAGATAGTTTTTTCCAGTGAACTTAGCTCCAATTGACGTACCTCTCATAAATGTTCTTACTTCATCCAATTGTGATTGCGTTCACTTCTTATGGAGTAAATTTCATTTGTTGCTTCGCATTCTTTTGTCGTATGTTTTTGACTCTTGTAGTAGCGAAATAATATTTGAATATGGATGAAATCCTCTGCTTCAATTTGTTCGCTGATAACATAGGTATTGAAATACGAGATCACATTCGTTTGCTTTTAGCGCAATAGCCGGCTCAGTAGACACCGCTTTGAAGAAATGAGTGTAGTCTAAATTTTCTCTCTTGTTTCTAAACTTGATTATTGGAGACCTTAGCTCATCTTTGATTTCTTATTGCCTCCTTCTTGATTACTTTATTAATGGGCTGACCCATCCACGGGTGAAATTTTCTACAGTCACTCACTTCTATGGACCAGGATATGTGGTGGTATAGCTGGTTGGAAGTATATTTCCTTTTTACATTTATTGCTTCCTCGGTGGAGATAGCTTTGAAATCTTTTTCTTGTTAACATATCGCCACGAAACCCGATGATACATCGATAAGAGTGTAACACCAATTGTTACGGCCGCTACTGGTACTAGACTGTATTCCAATACAACCTATTTACTTTTGCTTTGATTCACTTCAGAGACCAAGGAGATCAATGACTGCTCGGATTGAATATGAAAGACTTTGAATGGATACCCTTTATTTATGAAGTAAATAGATCGTCTTTCTGTGTTTTATTAGAGAAAATTATTGTAATGCTATTAATTAAATATTCAAAATATTATAACAGTAACAAATAAAATATAAAATTATTTGCTTCAATGAGTATCCCAAACGAGAATTAATTCGTTTTAAATGCGATGAATTTATGTGCTTCACTTTAGGCACAGTCTAAAACATAATTATTTGAATATAAAGTGCTAATTATAATTTTTATCTTATGTTCAATTATAATTAGACCTAAGATGAAAATTAATTCATTTAATTCTCTCCAAGCTTTCAAATAATTATTCGAACGCTCAGAGAGAATTAAATGGGCTTTGAGTGCAATGAATTTTAGAGAAACTGGAGTGCTAGGCTTCAATATGGAGTCGTTCTACGATGAGGAATATAGTGATCAGCAGCGACCTTTCGTATTGAAATGCAGCGAGAATATAGTGTCGCATCCAGTAGACGACCGTTACCCTGGATAAAAACGAGGGATGAGAAAGTCTCTACTTAGGTAGGTGTCACCTCTTTGTCTTCTTTGCGTGAAGAGTAATGGATGAATTCTGACAACTGGATTTCCTGCTCTGAACTGATTAGGGACAAGCGAGTTTTATTTGTCCCCAACTTGGGGGAATTTGCTAATTCCAGGTCAAATAAACTGCGATACGGATGACATTTGGCGAATTCTCTTGTTCAATCGATGATAGGAGTGCTCGATTATCACTATATACGGTACAAATTTTCCTTCTCCCTCGGTGGGTAGAATGTTTCAGCGCGAAAAATACAGCAAGGAGGCCACATGAAAATGCGTTGTAACCTCTCTCATCAGGCTTTTGCATCTTGGACTACATTTTTCAACCCAGACGCTTTTGGCCTCAGTGCAATCCTTGAGTTCCTCATTGATTGCATTTAATGAATTAAAAGTTGCGCACAGCGTGGCATAAAAATTCAGTAAAAATGACCATCCACACGAATTTTCGAAGTTTGGTGAAGGTACGCGGCTGTGATAACTTTCTTATTCATCAATTTTATCTTCGGTTTGGGAGATGACATCTTCGTGAGATGATCCCCAGGAGAGGAAAACTTCAAAGCTCGGGAAGTACATTTTTCGGGATTAATTCGAAATCCAACCAACTGTAGATGCTCGAATAGTTTTCGCAGGTGGGAATTGTGATCGTTGGGACTCGAATTACCACCAAAATCGATGAAACGAAGAAAACGTTCTTCTGCAGTTTTCAGTTCTATCGGTATCCAGACCAGGTCAACCTCGGAAATTACGGATTTTCCGTGGAGATATCGGGATAGCGGTCACTCTTTGTCTGTGCATTGAGGCACCTAAAAACGGAAAATTGTGATCCATATGCAGAAGCGACGTCCATTCGCTATTGGAAAGACGGGAAATGCCACTACAATTTGATTTTAGTCAGGCTTCGCGCACTGAAATAAAGCAGAGGAGTGTGTCTCAATATGGTGGTGAGTAGCATGAATGTAAATTACCTTTTTTCCCACTACGTATTCAGTATTTATAACTTACGTTCTAGCATTAGGACTACAAATCATTTTTATTATCCCGTATGGGCCATTTTTTTGTTCTTATATTGGATAGAAAGTATATATATATATATATATATATATATATATATATATATATATATATATATATATATATATATATATATATATAATTATTTTGTAAACCTAATAATTCGCCAAGATAACCTACCATATTCGGAAGACATCTGGGAATAAATTTTCTCTCCGTGTTATCGTAGCTTGAAAAGTCAGCGAAAGATCTCGCTAAGAGAATAAAACTACGGGTTAAGACGAACAAAGCTGTTATTGCTGTACATAAGAACATAAGAAAAGAAGGAGACTGCGAAAGACCATTCATGGCCTACACTTAGCAGCTCCTGTTCCAGTCAACACACAAAAGATTTCTTACCAGAGAAAAGTCATCAACATTGTCACCCTTTACAGGAGCTCGTCAGATCTAATCTACAATATACATAAAAGGCATCCAGAGGATTATGTCCATTCATTCAACCGCAAAATATAATCTCATCACTCCTTAGAAAAATATATACATATCTACATAAAAAAAGTCAGTCCTATCTAGCAGCTTCATCCATATATTTATCTAATCTATTCTTAAAACTACCCAGAGAGGAGGCTTCTATCACATGTCTAGTGAGCCTATTCCATTCATCTACCACACGATTTGTAAACCAATTCCTCCCAAAACCTATACTTATCAAGCTTAAACCCATTGCTACGTGTCCTGTGATGTTCACTAAGTATAAGAACCTTACCCAGATCCCCTTTATTAAATCCTTTTACCCATTTGAAGACTTCAATCAATTCCCCTCTGACTCTTCTCCTTTGCAATGTATGTAGATTTAGTTTTCTGAGCCTTTCACCATAGGGTAAGTTCCTTAGCCCACCAATCATCTTTGTCATCCTTCTCTGCACAGACTCAAGCAAATCAATATCCTTCCTATAATATGGTGACCAAAATTGTACTGCATAGTCTAGATGAGGCCTAACTAGCGCCAGATACAGTTTTAGAATGACTTCAGCACTCTTATTGCTCACACTCCTCCTAATGAATCCCAATATCCTATTAGCTTTATTCTTAGCATTTAGGCATTGCTTTCTACAACTTGCTCTATCCCTTCCTATCATATTCTCTCAGTCTACAGAATTTAAATTAAAGTCACCAAGAATAACTATCTACTTCACATCCTTTCTTCATTTCCCTGGTCATTAGCTCATCAATACAGTCAGTCTGTCCGGGTGGTCTGGTTCCCCATTTGTAGGAGGCGGCTTTTTGTCTGCTCAATCTACTCCCTCTCCTTGCTAAATAGGAATTTTCCTATTACTTCTCTTCTGTTTTTAATAAAAGGTTGCTTTAGTCTGATGCTCTTCAGTCCACCACAGTGAAGAATAGAATGTTCCGAATCCTCTGTCTCCACACTGCATAGCACATACCTCACATCTCCTCCACCAAACCTCTTGTGTCCCATTCATTTATCTTACTCTTTATATGTTATTTCTTCATTATCTTGATCTGCTCCATCCTTATTCCCATCCTCTCCTCATATTCTTGCACCTCTCTCATCCACTCATGGTTTCTATTCTCTTTCATTTCTGTTATTATCTCTCTTACAAGCTTATTTGGATATGTTGCTCGTGTCTTTCAATATACTTCTTAAATACTGCAGCTTTCCCTCCATTATTCTTGCAGCCATAGATGGTGCCCCCACTTCTCCTCTCAGTTTCTGCTAGAGCATATCTTGAGACCCCAGCATTTGTCTGTACACTTCATTTTCTACCCTCTGCAATTTTTTTAGGTAATAATTCAGTTTAGGGGTGCTGTTTCTGGGCTACAATTTAGGTGTCAGACATCATAAGGCAGAGCCCCTCATTTAGAAAGTAACTAAAAATAATTTTTGCCAGAAATAGCCTAAAGTAGCGCGTGCATCAAAATAACAAAGGCAATAGCGCCACCTAATTTAAGTTATTGACACCAAAAATTAACATTTTTTTAGTATATGAATATATATTGGGAGATATGCCCCCCCAGATCCTTCCAATTGATTGAAACCTAGGATCATGATAGGGGGGTCCTCCTGCAGTGATATCTCCCCCACGAGCAGTCAGGGTGGGCAAATAAAAAAAAAAAGCACTAAAAAAACCCTGGGTTTTGTGTGGCTTTTTCAAGTGAAATTTGAAAAAACCCAGGTAGATTTGTGTCCTTTTCAGAACAGGCCCGGCACCGAATTATGCGTTCGAGGCTATCAAGAGGTTAAGTTTAGGTTATGGTGATCAAGGGTCGTAGTGTGGTCCATCTGTAGGTTAGGTTAGGGTTTAGACCAAGGAATTTGCGCACACATCTTGCAGAAAGGTTTGTCAATCAGTTATGCCGTTTGTTGACAATTTAATCTCTTTAACACAAAAGAGTAGTTGTCAATCCTTTGCACCATGCGTGAATAAAATAAACGATTGTCCTAAAAGATAATTAGGATCCTTGTAACCAAGTGTCTTTTCACACTCTAACACTGAAATTGCATTTATGTTTATTATAGCGTCAAAGACAGCACGAAGATGCTAAAGGAAGGTTTCATAATAGCCTTCTTTTAACTTAACCTAACTTTAACCTTGCGATAGCCTCGAACGCCTAATTCGCTGACTGGTCTGTTCCTAAAAAGACGCGTATAATTTAATAAGGCATATATATATATATATATATATATATATATATATATATATATATATATATATATATATATATATATGTATAACTGAATCACGAAAATAAGGAACGTGAGGAATTTATGAATAAGGTTACAGCCACGAGGAAAATTAAACAACGGAGAACTGCGAGGCCTTTCGACTAATGGTCCTTTACTAAGCAGACTAAAAGACAGGGAAAAAGAGAAAGATATTTATACACCTGATTAATGAAAATATGGGATATAAAGATTAAAAGGGGTGGGATTAGCAGATACCTGGAAAAATCCTATTAACGAGATGAGCCGTCAGGGTTAAGAAAAAAAAAAAAAAAGAGTTTACGGGTTACAAAAGAAAGGGGGGGGGGCCAATGTTTAGGAATCACATATGCAATATGAAAAAAAAAAAAAAAATTACACATGATAACTAGAAAATATGAACAAAAGAAAAATATGAGGACAGTTTTTTTATAAATAAGCTATAATTACTTCTAGGTGGTAATCATTAATTCAGAAATTTTATCTTTAAAATCATTCTTAAACATTCTTTTGATACAAGGGTCCAAAAAATACATTCCAGGGCTGAGATTAAAATTTGAAGTAAGTTGTATAAATGCCGATTCTAAAAGATTTCGTGAAAAAAAGTCATTTGATTTGGCAATCACAGAACTCTCCTTCCAATTAATACGATGGGAATTTTCACTCAAATGGATAAAAATGGCATTTGATGTTTGCCCAGTGTTTACAGAGTACTTATGTTGCTTAATAAGCACATTCAGATCCTTGCTAGTTTGCCCAATATAAAATAAAGGGCAATCCAAACAAGGGATTTTATAAATTACGTTATTTGTTTCATTAGGGCAATTTTTTATTAACATTTTTTTTAAAGTATTAGTATAAGAGAAAACAAGATTTACATTAAGTGTTTTTAACAATGTTTTACGGTTTCAAAGCCATTAAAATAAGGTAAAATGAGGATATTCTTGGATGCTTCCTTCTCAATAGTACTTACGTTATAAAACTTTTTTTTGGCTTTATTATAACAAATATTAAGTATATTTTCTGGATAACACAAGTCTGCACCGATTTTTCTTATAGATTCAATTTCCTGATCCAAATATTGAGGACTGACAATGCGCAACGCACGTAAAAACATAGAGGAAAAAATTGATATCTTAATATTAAGATCAGGAAATTGAATCTATAAGAAAAATCGGTGCAGACTTGTGTTATCCCGAAAATATACTTGATATTTGTTATAATAAAGCCAAAAAAAAGTTTTATAACGAAAGTACTATTGAGAAGGAAGCGCCCAAGAATATCCTCATTTTACCTTATTTTAATGGCTTTGAAACCGTAAAAACATTGTTAAAAACACTTAATGTAAATCTTGTTTTCTCTTATACTAATACTTTAAAAAGAATGTTAATAAAAAATTGCCCTAATGAAACAAATAACGTAATTTATAAAATCCCTTGTTTGGATTGCCCTTCATTTTATATTGGGCAAACTAGCAAGGATTTGAATGTGCGTATTAAGCAACATAAGTACTCTGTAAACACTGGGCAAACATCAAATGCCATTTTTATCCCTTTGAGTGAAAATTCCCATCGTATTAATTGGAAGGAGAGTTCTGTGATTGCCAAATCAAATGACTTTTTTTCACGAAATCTTTTAGAATCGGCATTTATACAACTGACTTCAAATTTTAATCTCAGCCCTGGAATGTATTTTTTGGACCCTTGTATCAAAAGAATGTTTAAGAATGATTTTAAAGATAAAATTTCTGAATTAATGATTACCACCTAGAAGTAATTATAGCTTATTTATAAAAAAACTGTCCTCATATTTTTCTTTTGTTCATATTTTCTAGTTATCATGTGTAAATTTTTTTTTTTTCCATATTGCATATGTGATTCCTAAACATTGCCTCCCCCCCTTTCTTTTGTAACCCGTAAACTCTCTTTTTTTTTCTTTTTTTTCTTAACCCTGACGGCTCATATCGCTAATAGGATTTTTCCAGGTATCTGCTAATCCCACCTCTTTTAATCTTTATATCCCATATTTTCATTAATCGGGTGTATAAATATCTTTCTCTTTTTCCCTGTCTTTTAGTCTGCTTAGTAAAGGACCATTAGTCGAAACGCCTCGCAGTTCTCCGTTGTTTCATTTTCCTCGTGGCTGTAACGTTATTCATATATATATATATATATATATATATATATATATATATATATATATATATATATATATATATATATATATATATATATATATATATATATATATATATATATATATATATATATATATATATATATATATATATATAAGTAAAAGAACTCAAGGGCGAGTTATGGTATATGATAGTGAAACCACTGTATTGGAGCCAAAAGTTTAATTTTCGAGACTAGTTTCAATATGTAGTTTATCATACCCTCTTTAGTCGTATACTGACTGAAGAGGGTATGATAAACTACATACTGAAACTAACCTCGAAAATTCAACTTTTGGCGCCTATACAGTGGTCTCACTATCATATATAAATAAAAGTATATATATATATATATATATATATATATATATATATATATATATATATATATATATGTGCAAATTTTGTTGAAGACCATGGTATATTTCGCCTTGATCAATCAATTTCTTTTGGCGACTTTCTATTATTCTAACTGTCGTTTTTATTCCATTTTGTAGATGGTAGATCACTTGTCCTGTATTCATCTGTCTTTTTAATGAATGGGTTTGATAAAAATCAAACTAAATTGCTGAGCTTTCGATCTTATTCGATCATCTTCGGAGCGTCTTTATGTATTCTTTTTTCCTTTACCGATGAAATATGGTGGACTCAGAATCAGGCTGAATAAAATTAATATGGTTTTTAGGGGATAATTATTCCGCCTCGCTTGAGCGTAAAGTCAAAGGAAACGAGGCAATCCGTTGAGTGGAATTTTTAGAACAACTTTAATGTTCGATTCGAGCTCATCGCTTGACTGTTGAAGGTAGGCACAACATCAACCTAACGAGAGATACATATTCTAGTTGACAACACCTCAATTAAAAGAAAAGAGGGAAATAAAGCTAGGCTGAACATCTTAGAAGCCATCTTAATAATCAAATTATAATATTATTCATAAATATATATAATAATGTGAATTTGATTATGTTTGACTATTTTGTTAATATGTTTGAATTAATTAGCATTTTACTAAATGGTGTGTAATTAATATATGTTTTCTAAAAACCAAATTGAACCAACATTTCTTAAGTTTCAGTTTTAATTTATAACTAGTGTGCATACAATATTCTTTTAACTGAGTAATATAATTAAAACTAGTCAGTTCTCTGCCTTATTTTTATTTAATCTATTATTTGAATTTAAAATTTATACCTCTGAGATTTTTAAGTTTTCTGATGACTACTTTAAAGATTTTGAAGTATGTTCGCTGTGAGCTTAGAGAACGACAAAGTTTGCCTCTATATATCTGTCTTTTTTACTTTGTTTCTCTTCGATTTATTCTTCTTCTCCCAGTTAGTAATTCTTTCGTACAGGGTGACCCCCCAAAACGCGCCCCAACTTTCGATAAGACTCATTTCTTAATTTTCTGCAAGAATTAAATAAAACTTTGGTGATAACTAGTTTATTTTGTTTAACAACATCCTATCAAAATATGATAGTCTTTGGACTTTTCTTCTTCATTCTAGAGCGGGTGTTCGAGATTACCTCCATTTAGCTCTGTGCATCTTTTGAGGCTCAGCACAAAGTTGTCCATGACGTCCTTACAAACAGACCGACTAATGGCTCTGATCTCCTTCCTGATGGCTTCTTTGGGTTCTGTGATGGTCCTGGCTCTCCCTGCGTACACTCTGTCTTTAAATTAGCCCCAGAGAATGAAATTGGGGGAGGGGCTAAGGTCAGGGGGGGCTAAGGTCTGGGGTGTGAGGTGCCCCTTAAAAATCAGTTTTGAGACTGATCACACAGCCCCTAAGGTTCTCTTTTAGCCAATCTCGGGAGAGGTTTGAGGTGTGAGAGCTTGCTCCATCGCGTTGGAACCAGAACTTCCCCGTAAGCGACGGAAACATGGTCTGCATCTCCCTCTTGAAGGTTTTGAGGACCTCAACATGCCGCTCATTGGTGACTGTCGCTGTCGCGCTAGATTTCTCGAAGAAGAATGGTCCGATGATGACTCTGGCTGAGATTGCAGTCCATACCGCGCACTTAGGGGAGTGTTGGGGCTTGGTGGCTACCTCATTTGGTCTGGAGGTCCCCCAGAAAACATTTGTCTTCGAGTTTACCTTTCATTCAAAATGGAAGTGAGCTTCATCTGAGGTCCAAAAGAGGTTAAGGAAAGTTGGAGTCTCCTGAATCTTTTCCAGTATCAGGACTGCCATAGCCTTTATTTGCTCCTTGTCTGAGGTCGTAATGGTCTGCTTCCTCTGTATTCTGGATGGATAGGCTTTTAGATCCATTACTAGCACTCTCCTTCAAGTTTCACTGGATATACTGAGGGACTGACTTCGCTTGCGCACAGAGCTTTTTGGACTCTGATGAACTGACCCTCTCCCGCTGTCGACCAGCTCAGCTGTACGTTTCCTGGGGCGTCCTGAATGGCTTGGAAGGTTGTCACTGGCGGCATTGAGGTTCTTCACTGTCCCATAGTTCTCAAATTGGTCCATCCAGTCCTGAATCCTGCTCTTGTAGGGAGCATTTTCACATTCAAACTGATGCACGAAATGTCCTGCACTTTCTTGAACAAGCCTGTCTTGTACTAATGTTTGACCTAGTATTTTCTTTGTTGGAGCTCCCATTGAGATCTAGTTGTGTTCCCAGGCGTTGTTTCTGCCATGTCCTGCAGAGTAAGAGTGGTGAGTGAATGAATAAAGGATATATCACAAAAAGTGTGTGCAGGCCTGTTTTGGGGGGGTCACCCTGTATTCACTTCCTCACAAAACACTTCTGACAACGATTCATAAAATTCACATGTGGTTGAATCGGATTCCTAGGTTCGTATGTTTAGACCCTTGTCTTGTTCAAACATACAAACTTACGATAGAATTTTATCTTTCCAGGGACCTTCAAACTGTACCTCTGATCTCGACTTCTTTTCCCTTTATATTCCACATTTATCTTATATTTGCCATCTCCTGATTATATCAATAAGGAGGCTACTAACCCTATTCTTGCTCGGCTACAGTTTCTCTTTCTGTTTTCCTGTACGATGATAATTATTAATCCATACCCTATTTTTATTGTTAGAGACTGTCTCCTTTGACAATTTATAATCCGATTATCTCGATCTAGTCTTTGATCTATTCTGATCTGATGCTATTAAGATTTCAACCCTTAAGAGAAAGAGAGAGAGAGGTAGAGAAAAATAGAGAGAGAGAAAATGAATTCTTAAATCATCTATTGAAACATTGAGATTTTTGGAACTATTCGCATTGGTGAGAATTTTCAATTTTTTAAATTCCTTTTTTATTAATTTACCAAAATTTTAAAGTCTCTCAGTACAGTTACAAGGAGCTACAAGGAAAATAATTGCCCTAGAAGAACTTACGGTCCATACAAGGAGGGTACTTTTAGCGCAATCATCGAAGGTGTCCTCCGCTTTCAACCTTGAAGATCACTCGTGAGGATCTTAACGGTGATTTCGCAAGACTTTATCTAGTCTTGACTTGAACTGGTCAACAGATTCACTGTTGACAACTTCCGTCGGAAGAGAGTCCAACTACTGCAGATACTGTATGTGAAGAATTTCCCCAACAGATCACGGTGGTATCGCTTCAGTTCAAGTTTGTAGCCGTGATTTCTTGTTCTTCCCTCCCTGAGCTGGAAAATAACCCCGTAGTCCAGTCAGTCGAAGCCTCGAAGTCTTTTAAACACTTCGATATGCTGACCACGTAGTCTTCGGGTCTCCAGCATGAACATATCTAATTCCCTTAATCTATCTTCATAACTTTTATGTCTGATAGAGGGAACCAGTTTGGTTGCCCTGGCTTGGATGCGTTCCAATCTCGCGATGTCCTTTCGAAACGAAGGACTCCCAAATTGTACGGCATACTCCAGGTGAGGTAGAACGAGGGAGTTTTACAGACACAGTACAATCTCCTTGTTCCGATATCCAAACTGTCGCTTTATATATCCTAACATCCTTTAGGCTTTCTTCTCCACCTCCATACACTGTTTCTAGAACTTGATGTCACTCGTGATAGTTACTCCCAAGTCCTTCTCAGTGTCGGTGGATTCGAGAGCAGTGCCCTTAAGGATATAGGGTGATTGGGAATTTTGGTGGCCAATATGCATTACTTTGTATTTGTTCACGTTAAAAGGCATTTGCCACGTATCCGACCACTCCCTATCGTCCAAAGATCATCTTGCAGGCAGGCAGTATTTCCATCCTTCGCAACGTTCATACCAAGCTTGGTATCGTTGGCAAATTTAGAAATCTTGGCAACCATGTCACCGTACATGTCGTGGACGTAGATGATGAATAGTAGTGGTCCTAGGACAGAACCTTGAGGCACCCTGCTAGTAACGGATGGATATATAAACAGCCGTAAACCAATCCATCGAACGATTGGCTCTTTGAGGAATAAGGAGGGGACATTAAAGCACTCAGATGCAGTCAATGCTAACCTCCTTAACGAATACTTTTCTTTAGTCTTTACTAAAGAGTGTGGTACCATCCCTTAGCCAACGGATTCCTACTCGGGAAAAAAGCTGGAGGATATGGACTTCACCGAAGGGGAAATATAGATCAGTGACCTAATGACGAATAAGTCACCTGGCCCGAAGAAGTTTCTACCTAAAGTGTTGAAAGAAGTGCGCGATCAAGTGTCACGACACCTAAGCACAATCTTTAACATTTCAATCCGGACCGAATGCGTTCCTAGAGACTGGCGTGAAGCAGAGGTGACTGCTATCTTCAAGAAAGGAGACCGTAGCCAACCATCGAACTACCAACCTATCAGTCTAACTTCGATAGTTGGTAAACTCATGGAAAGCATCATGGTGGACAAAATAACGTCGCATTTAGAGTCAAAGCTGCTACTGAGGAGTTTTCAGCACGGCTTCCGAAGGCAACGGTCATGCCTGACGAACCTTGTAGAATTCTTCCACTTCGTCTTCAGTGAGCACGATCGGGATAAGGCGGTGGATGTGGTTTAATTAGACTTTCAGAAGACCTTTGATAAGGTACCACACCGCCGCATTTTCCTGAAAGTGTGAGCGCTGGGTATAGACAGAAAAGTAGCTGGCTGGATAGAGAACTGGCTAAATGGCAGACGGCAACGTGTGGTGCTGAATGGACAGGATTCTGAGTGAGGGCCCGTTACCAGCATGGTGCCTAAAGGTTCTGTCCTGGGACCACTACTATTCATCATCTACGTCAACGACATGAACGGTGACATGGTTGCCAAGATTTCAAAATTTGCCGACGATACCAAGCTTGGTATGAACTTTGCAAAGGATGGAAATACTGCCCGCCTGCAGGAAGATCTTGGGAAGATTGGGGAGTGGTCGGACAGGTGGCAAATGCCTTTAAACGTGGGGCAATGCAAAGTGATGCATATCGGCCACAGAAACCCCCAATCTCAGTATATCCTAAAGGGCACTGCTATGGAATCCACCGACACAGAGAAGGACTTGGGTGTAACAATCACTAGTGACCTTAAGTTCTCGAAACAGTGCATTGATGCGGAGAAAAAGGCCCAAAGGATGCTAGGCTATATTAAGCGCCAGTTTGGTTATCGGAACCAGGAGATTGTACTGTGCCTGTACAACTCACTTGTCCGACCGCACCTAGAGTATGCCGTACAATTTTGGAGTCCTTCATTGCGAAAGGACATCGCGAGATTGGAACGCGTACAAACCAGGGCAACCAAGCTGATTCCCTCTATCCGACATAAAAGTTATGAGGATAGACTAAGGGAATTAGATCTGTTCTCGCTGGAAACCCGTAGACTACGTGGTCAGCTCATCGAAGTCTTCAAAATACTTCGAGGGTTCTACAATGTTGACTACCGGGATATTTTCACACTGAGTGAGAACAGAACGTGCAATCACGGCTTCAAACTTAAACTGAAGCGTTACAACCGCAACCTGTGTGGAATTTTTTCACTTACAGTATCTGCGGTATGTGGAACGCACTTCCAGTGGAAGTTGTCAACAGTGAATTTGTTGACCAGTTCAAGTCAAGACTAGACAAGGTCTTGGAAAATGGCCGTTTAAAGACGTAAAGCATTTGAGCAGAGATGTGCCCGCTCGACTGCTAGTCCAAAGGTACCCTTATTGAATGGATCGTAAGATCTTCTAGGGTACTTTCTTTCCTTGTTACTCCTTGTTACTCTCCATTCATTTTTGCTCTTCATATTCTTGCTTAGCCCATTTCCACCACTTTTACTACCTTATTTTGAAATCTCCGTTAACTTTCTCATTTTTAAATAAATAATTAATCCCAAATTGATGACAGAAGATTGACTTAAGTTATAATTCAATAATAACGATCTTAGAGGCAAATAAAAGAATATTTTTGAAATATTCATTAAAAAGATCACCAACACTGCTTACATATTAATACTGTACATATTTAACATACATTTGTGCGAACATCGTTATAAACACGCACTATTACAAGTAAATATTTATATAAATAATACAAGGTCCCGCAAAGAATCGAAATATATTTCATCTATACATTTAATAAAATGTGTAGTCTCTCTTTATACTTTTGTACACAACAAATCTCATGGGAATGAATTAATATTTGTTATATTTTTTGGTTTCTTTGTTGATTGCAGTTAGTTTAATTAAGTCTGATTTTCTTCCGTGTCGTTAAGTTATTTTGTCGCTATTATTTTAAAAGAAGGTAGGCCAAATTATGTTGTTTGAATTCTTTTAGTTTACTTTTTAATCTTAGTTTGCTTAACCTTCTTATATGTACATTATATTTAAGTGTTCACTTTTATTTAGAAATTTTAATTAGTTGCTTTCAAGCAAAGAACAATGAAAGGGGGCATTTTTAATCAAAATACCCGCTTCTATATTAAGAAGACTTTCAAACTAGAAAATATGACGACGAGTTTCGTTTGGGAATGCATAAATCTTCCATTTAAAGCCATTAAAACCGAAGAAAAAAATCATACAATAAAAGCGAAAAAATTCAAATTTCCAAACTGAAGCCCCCTTTACGACGAGAGGTTGACGGCATAATGATTTTGAGTCCCAAATTACATATGCCCCACTTAAACCTATTTACACTAATACCTCATTTGTGTGCCCATCCCTCCCCCTGTGACAAGATAATCATTTCCTCCAATGATGACGATGATGGTAGTGATGATTCGTGTATTTTCTCTTGTTGCCATGGTGATGATGGTCGCCATGGTAATCCTGGTGTTTATACACATCCTTATGTTTTTTCATGTAATTTTCGAATTCTTTGTCGAAGTTAAACTCTTCGTAACCATGTTTATTGTGGCGAGAATCGTCCTGAAATGAGAGGGGCCAAATTAACGTCAGATTACTTGTAACGAAAATGTGCCTAGGTAAGATATATATATATATATATATATATATATATATATATATATATATATATATATATATATATATATATATATATATATATATTAGGGGAGGGGGTAAAAAAAATATATGTCTGAAATCTCTTACGGCACCCATGAATTATTGTGAGGAATAACAAGGAAAAAGAAGCACAAAAAGTTTCATGTGAATCTTTTAAGATTTAGGGGTCGCACAGGGTAGTTGATTTTTCGAGACCATACAAGTGTTCATTCCTGAAGCTTATTTATTCACATCAACTATAAATGTCACAGAAACAAAACTATTTACTCTGAAGTGAGGTAAATAACTATTCTAGGAACATTTCGCGATACAGCAGTGTATATGGGAGGAATATTACTCTGATACTATACAAGGAACACTTAGGAACAGTGATAGGAATGGCACATTTCCTGGAATTTCTTCAAAATAAAACTGAAAATGGCTTAAATAACGATTGAACCGATTTGTCTATTCTTCTGTAAGATCAGTTAAGGTTCAGGTTCAGGCATCGGTGGCGCTCGACATCTTGCAGGAGAGGTTGTTGATTGCTCTCGTTCTTCGTGAGGATCTGGGAATAATCAGTGATCAGTTTGATCGCCCGTTCCGCTGCATCATTGATCACTGCCAGATGGTGGACGGTCTCCTTCCCCTGGTTGTACGCCTCGTTTTTCTTCCAACTGACCACAAGAGATTGGAGAAACGAGGCATCCAACTTTAGTGCCGTGAAGGAGAAAAGTGACTGTTTGGTGACAAGGTCCTCAAAGTCACCGAAGAAGGATCTTGGGGCTCTGTAGTCCATCGCTTCTTGCCGAGGTCCTTAGGTCCTTGTCAATGGCCAGCTTCTCTACCATCTTGGTCTTCTCCTCGATCGTGACTTTGTCGCTGAACAAGGCAAGGCCGACGAGGTCCGTCCCCAAGTACCAAAAGTGCCGCTTGAAGGTCCTCACCGTGGCCTCCGAGATCTTTGATTTGAGGTCTCTGTAGTTGTGGAGATCATGGAAGAGAGTGAGATCGTTGAAAGGAGCGTCTGCGGCCAAGGTAGCCTCGAACCAGGCACGGGCGTAGATTAGGATGATGAACAAACTAATCTCCTGGAGGCTACGCAGTTCCCTCGGCGTAAGTTCGAACTCGTCCTTGAACATCGTGATCTTGAACGTGTAGATTGCTTTCGCCATCTATCTCGCGTGGTGGTGAGCTCCTGGTTTGCGGAAGGTGGTGGGAACCTCTCCCTTGATGGCCTTTGCCGTTAGTTTCGCGAACTCGTTATAATCGTCTCTTGTCGTTTCGGCCGCCTTGGCAAGAGCCTCAAGAGTCGTCCTATTCCATTCACCATGGTCAGCCAACCAAGGGTCGTTGATGATCATAGCATTGGCATATGCGAGAGTGACCAACTTCTTGTGGAACCATTTGAATAGTTGGCAAAGGTGAGGAAGGTGGCCTCGAAGGCTGAGGTCAAGATGAGCTCCATAACGTGGTGGCGGCACGCCAAGTTCAACAACGGACGACCCAACTTCTGTTCGAGGAGTGTGCAACAGCCAGCATGGACGCCTGTGTTTGAACCGGTGTTGTCGAAGCAGAGACCCACAACTCTGTCTTCGAACGTCCAGTGTCTGATGGTCTCCTCGAATTTGCTAGCCATTGCTTCTCCGGTATCGGATGGCAAGGCAGGGATAGCCAGGAGCTTGTCTCCTTCGAGGGACGGACTGGTGACAACGATGGCCAAGCGATAGACATGACCTTGACTTTCTGATCCGGGCAAGAGTTTCCCGTCCCAATGAAGGATGAGAACCGCGTCGTGCTCCTGTAATTGGTTTTGTTAATCCTTGACAGCTGCTTCTGCTGTCTCCTTTCGCAACACTTTCCGGTGTCGTGAATGGACGAGGTAGACGCACTCATAATTCCCTAGTCTGCAGCGATGGCAGAAAAGACGTGGTGGGCTCCACGACGGATCAACTTGACCCTGTCAGCCGCTACTGCAAGCTCCTTCGTGATCTTGAGCCTTTTAGGAGGAGAAGCAGAAGCAACCGCGCTTCTCCGGGCAGGAGAGTTGGTGGCGGACGAAGAAGTTGATGAAGTAGCGATGGTGGAACTACCGCTCGCCAACTCAACCGTCTCTTCCCTCTCCGAACTCTCCGCCAACTCCTTCTCCTTCCTCCTTCTCTCAGCAGCCAACCTCTCATGTTTCCTATACTCTTTTGCCACGCTCTACTTGTTAAAGGCACTCCTGACCATTTTCCTCTTGCCCCTTTCGTCGTCGAGGAAGTTCTTGTTCTCCCGGTTAAGGTGTACCATGGAAAAAGAAGTGGCATGAGCTGCGATGTCGAACAGTGACAAGTGTCCTTAGAGGATAGCGTCGGAGACCTTGTTCCCCTTGGATTGACGTTTGCTCGCCTTCTTACGGACTTCGTACTTCACGACGAGGGCACGTTCCCAAACTTTGACGACTTCGTCGATGACAGCTTTTCGATTGTCCTTGCTGTTTGATCCATGACAGAAGAGTCGCCGCAGAACATCTTTTCCTGCTGGAAGGACAATTTCTCTGGGGACTTTAAGGGGCTGTCCCAACAAAAACAGCTCAGTCTGTTTCCGAGTTGAACTCACCATTTAGACCTGAAGAGAAACGATGATGTTTTTAGCTTAGTTCTGGGTCTGAGGGTATAAAGACAGAGCTATGTAACAGCAAAAACTACGTAGGGGTATGCACAAAATGAGTTGACATCACCAAGAAGTATATCTAAAGGCATAGCGACCACAACAGAGTGTATGGTAGTTACGCTATGCTAAGGGAAAGCTAAGCAAACTTTCGATCACTCGGTGAAACCTCTCTTCATGCTTTGATTTAGACGAAACGCAGGATTTGGGAGTTTCTCATGAAGCCTCACAATAATTCACGTGTGCAGAAACAAAAAGTTCACTTTAAAATTTTTACTATATATCCGTGACCCACCCTAATATATATATATATATATATATATATATATATATATATATATATATATATATATATATATATATATATTGGTTTGGGCTGCTCCTGTAGAGCTTCAATTTAAGTTGTAGGATAAAATAAAGGACGCAGAGGGAGAAATTCATTTCATTACTTGATAGCAAACAACGCTTCGGGTGTTAATTTCACCCATCTTCTAGTACTGAAAAAATACATATTGGTAAATAGAGAAGCATTTAAAGAGTAAATTCAAGCATTCAAGTTACGGAATTAATGGGAGATTTAGATCGTCAATATATAAGTAATGTTTGAATTTTTACTTTAAAGGTTGAGAGATACTAATTCGTGATATGTTGATTAACCATTTGCTAAGTTCTCATGGTCGATTACGGAATATGAGGGTATCATAGAGGTTAGTGACTCACACGAAGGGATTAATTAGCTTATTATTTTGAATCCAAGACGATGGTAATGGTTCATGTATGAATAGTCATGTCTCTTAAACGGTGATGGATGCACCGGAAAAAGGATCACTAGGATTCTCCTTGCCCGACATGTGCTTTACGACCTACCTAGACTGGCTAATGAACTCGATAGCACGAACTTACCTGAGCGATTACCTTGTTGAATGAGAGTGGAAGGCACCTAGTATTGCTCTACATTCAGTAAGAATATAAAAGCTGCTGCCTTCAAGCAGGTGGGTGAAGTGTTAGATGCAGGAGCGATGTAAAGATACTCCTTGCTAAATGTGGCATAGTTTATTTCTGCGCCTTTGAATACTTGACTAAAGTTCTCCACTGTTTGGCATTCTCATAAAATTGTTGTAAAACTACAACCGACCCGTGATTTAACCAAGATGAAATTTGTGAGGGAAGTAAGAAATGAATCAAAATCTGCCTCGTCACCCATTGTAAAGGAAAATATGGGCTACGTTTATTTTAGTTTTTAGAAGTTTCGTGAGAGAAAAGAGAGTGCTGGTGGCATTTTTCAGAAATCTCCTGAGAAAATTAATCAGGCCATGAAAATTTTCAACTCTTAAAATGTATGAGGAAGTGAGTATTCCATAAACGCACCAATTTACTATCACCTGAGGAGATATCATGTAAGTGACTTTATATCTCCCAAATTCGAAAGATTCTAAAGTGAAGCAGGTCTAAACGAGATTCATTTGCCATTCATGTAGCTTCATCCTTGCAAATAATTGAGTTAAATATTGTATGTACTCTTACTCTTTTTTCCTTGCTATCACCCAATCATCATAAGCAAAACACAAATATAGATCACCTAAGATATGGTTGATGTACCGATGAAAAGACTGAGAATTATTGCACATACCTCGTAGTAACACAAACCATTCGGACAATCCAAGAGGAGAGATCATGGCACCTTCACATTAGAAGTTTCCTCCAAGGGGATTTTGTTAAACGCGTCCGGTGAATCTACCTTAGAGAAAACTAGGCAGCCTTCACATTTCCAGTAAATTTCCTCAGATAAGGCAATGGGTATTTTTCTTTTCACTGTGATCGAATTGAGTAACCGGCAGTCACAGGTAAATTATTGCTCTGATCGGATCTCTCTATCAAGGAAATCGGTGAGGCTCAATGAAATTTACTTGACTGTATTTTTCTTTCAGCCAAAGCTAATTAAAATATTTCCCATGACAAATTATGGGGTCTATGTGCAACTGGGAGAGCGTGTGTAATAATGAGATGTAAGTATGATGTGGAGGTGGGGCTTTTATCAAGCTTATACAATTTACTGTACTTTGATAAAAGAATATAAAGATTTAAGAACTATTCACAATGAAAGGATGTAGGGACGACACTTTTCAGTATCGTTCTTATTGCCATCTTAGTTTCTCATTCTATTTAGCACGAGCTTGAGATTGACTATAAGATTATGGTAAGTCAAAAATTCATTTTTCATTATTGTGCTTTTCACATCATAATTTAAGAATTTGCATAAAAATCCTTTCACAAATCTATAGAAAGTTAGATTTTTCCGACCAAATTTTCCGATAGGGAATAATGGCACTGTTGAAGGGGAACGAATGTGCGATTCTTCTTTTTCTTCATTCGCTTGCTTGGTAGGTGATTCTGGACCTGCAGGCAGTGATTTGTCGTGACGACAAAGGAGAATTGTTTTATTATCATCCCGCGCTTCAATTGTTTTGACTGTACTAGCATCTAGGAGGAGCACTGATAATCCTGGTCTCCAAATGCCTTGTAATACCAGCAAACTGTAGTAAAAGGTCAAGAGAAGTGCGGAGGCCGAAAGTTAAAACACACCTGGTTGGTATTCTGGCTTGTTCAAGCTTTGGAAGCCTTCGAGAGTCAGTTGCTGCCTCCTCCAGTAGGAAAACAAGGGATGCTTTCATCTACTTGTATAGTTCCTGTATAGGGTCTTTCGACATAGAGATCATCTTTTTATGGCTGGTTTTCTCAAGCGCGCGAGTGGTTACCATCGCTAGATGGTCCAAGTAGATTTCGAAAGACAAAATTTTCATCGTTATTTATTAAAGTATAAGGGAAGACTCCGGGCGTAGGACTCCCAAATGAATTACTAACTAACTTTATCACCCGAGGTGTCTTGGACCTTCCATAGTAGATTCATTGGATATAGGTGGAATAGCTCGTTTGATCTGGCGAGGAGTTCCATCTTCTGTGTCATAGTTGATTTGAAACGCTCGAAACTTACAACTCTGAGTGGGGCTTATCTCAAATTGCTGAGATAACGTAGGAATGGTAAGACTCTATTTACCACAGAGTAGAAAGTGCAAGTGCCAGTGACTTAAACTTCGGAGAGTCGAGAATAACTGTTGCCAAGCGAAAGTAGTGATCCGCTTGCATCAACCATGAGTTTAGTGATCCACTTTGGAACTCGGTTCAGAGATATGGAAGAAAAGGGTTTCACGTGGCCGTTGTGTCTTTTTAGTGACCAATTGATAGGTACTTAATTGATCATGCAGGTACCTGCATGAAAGATCCTGCCTGGGAAGGAGTTAAGTATCAATTCGGGGTGACCAGATAATTAGTTAGGGCTGTGATGTTCTTGGATACCATTCAGAAATTCTCAACTCCCGCACAGGATAAACTTACGAGTATAATAACGAAATAAACTTATGGCATGATTAACAATTAAAATAATGAAGCAAAATCTTAGCAAAATGGTAGAGTACATATAAAATAGCTGAGTTGATGCCTCCCCATTAAATTTTGCACCACAGGGAGTTTGACATGGACTGAAGTTGTGCAAAGCACGGCCAAGCGAATTATAGAAATTGAGTTGTTTCACTACTGGAGCGTGATTTGAGTGGAGAAACTAATGATAGTTGTGAGGTCTCGGGGAAAATAATGCTCTACTAGTGAATCAGTGGGCGGAATAGGGATAAGAGAAATTAGAAGAATGAAAAATTATATAGAGAGTGGGTTCTTTTTAAATGACTTGTGTGGATTTCAAGACACGCCCATCTCTGAGGGAATTTACTTCTGGGATTTGGTCGGTAGATCTGCATGTGCTGATTGGCTCTTGGAAGATCTTGATTTATGACTGTATGTGTGTTAGAGGAATATGGCTTTTAAATATAAACTCTTTTCAATCATCGGTTTCTCAGCATATTTGAATGTCTTGTCGGCGGAGCCTAGATGCCCAGTTTTGACGTTATCTTGTTTCTGTTAATTTAGATGTTTTATTGGAGAGGTGTTGGAAAAAATGTTTATAGGGCTGCTAAGAGTGTGGTTTGCGAAGAGGGAGTAGCTGACTGCAAGATTTATACTATTAACCATTCTAACTATGAACTCAAAATGATACCAAAAACGTGCTTCATCAGCAGCTTACCTTAAAGTTCAGGACTAATTTTGTGGGATAACTGAACTTTTCAGGATGACAGCGCACCTTGTCACAAAGCAGTAACAAAGAACTTACCCCAGGAATTTGCGTGAGTTCAACCAAATATAGAATTTGTGGGTGATATTCAAACTGGCAATTAATAATCAGAAGCCATCCAATTGTGAGCAGTTGCGAGTGATTATTGAACAACACTAGAGCAATATTATCAAGATATCATAATAATTTAGTCTCAATGATGCCAAAAACTAATTGAGCCAGTCCTGAAGAATAAGGGACATCATTTTAAATTTTGACTACGCATATCAATTAACTGTATCCATCAAGAAAACGAGTTTAGGCTATAAATGTTTGTATATTTAACCTTTAGATAATAATACAAGTAATTTTGACCTTAAGATTCCACCAGTTTATGAATCTTGAATTGCAATCAAGGAACAATGATGAGGGAATTTGGATGGAGTTATTTCTTATGGCCTGAATGGAAAATCTGATCGAAATCAGTTGATACTTTGTAAATATTATTAGCGTGTACAGTTGGACAATCTAATGATAAAAAAGTAACGAGTAATGAGTATCAAAAAGTATTTGCATAGAATTTAGTTTTAACTTATATATTTTAAAAATAGGAGGCAGAGTTAGAATTCATCGAAGGAAGTGATGTGCGTTGCTTAGTGGTGTCACGATACTAAAATATGTTTGTATGAACACTCACAACGAATATATGTCCTAGTGTTTGTCTAAAAAGTTGGACTAGGCACTAACCGTTGTCGTCCATTTTGGAGGGATCTCCAAAAAAATATTTAAGGTCTTGCACTATACAAATTCTACTTTTCTAGCACGTGTCATAAAAGCGTCTCTTCCATTGTATGAAATAAATTAAGACCTATACTCTCCTGATGTGCGGCACAACAAGTTCGACAACGCCAAGTGGCTTATCGTCAGCAGGAAGACCGCTCGCAGAGTCGCAGAGAGGCTCAAGGACGGAAAGACCACGAAGATCGATCTCATGCAGGCAGAACTCAAGTTTACAACCGTTTGGCTGTGTGAAAAGCCTTCGAAAGTGATCTAAACTCAAAATGACTGCGCTCGCAAGGAAAAAAAAACATCTTGGTGACCAAGTTGTCCGGGGCCATCAAGGAAGAGGAGGAGAGCGGCAAGACTTGATGTGCGTAGAAAGGACTCTCTGCTTAACGATAGTATGCGTGAACAACGTCGAGAGCGCTGGGGTCGTCTTCTGGACGACTGGAAGAGTCATGACAATTAAATTCTCATTTTTTTCGGATGAAAAAAAAATACGTTTGATCTGGTCATCAACAAGCATAAAGACCATGTGGAAAGCTTGTGCCAGGACGTCACGAAGAAGAAGGCCTACATCTTTCAGCACGACAGTGCCCCTGGCACCTTGCAAGAAATGTTGGAATCGAACTTCAACTTCTGGTCGAAGGACCTTTGGCCGCCGCTGTCGCCCGACCTCAAAACTATTCACCGCAGCAACATCGACAAGCGGAAGTCCTCTGTCAACCACGTGTGGGCCAGTGTGAGGAAGGGCTTCGTCCGCAACGTGTGCGTGGCCTTCAGGTCTCCCCTGGAGCGCGTACTTGCCGCATAGGAATGCCAAATTAATTAGTATTACAATTTAAACACATATTTATAAGTTAAAACAATAAAAAAGTTTCTAACTGCATCAAAACTATTATTGTTTCCTTTGTTCAGAGAGTGACAACGAGTGTAACAGGTCTTTTGTAATACCCAGGGTATATACATATATATATATATATATATATATATATATATATATATATATATATATATATATATATATATATATTTGAAATTAGCTAAAAGGTCATGTTGTGTACAGGTACTATCGAAGTCCACAGCTGTGGCAGCGTTATTAATTTTAACTTGTATTTTCTTAATATTCCTTACAAGTTTTTAACGGGGTCTTCGAGGCAAGAAAACAGATCCACAAATGACATTCTTTATTCCTAGACGTCTTTAAACCGTGTTAAGTCATCTTTATGGAATGAACAGAAATGCAATTATTCACATATTGCTACATTATATAGAGTATTTCTACGCGAACATAAGTATTATAAAAATTGGTCAATCATGGCGCGGGAAATGTTTTGAAGAAACTAAGCGCTATAAGAAATTAGTCGCTCTGATCTAGTTCTTTGGCAAAGGAGGCAAAGGTAAGGAAAAGTTTGAAAACGTGCTTCTTTTAACGGCGGTCAACTCGGAGTCGCCGAGATGTCGGGAGTATGGTTTTCTGCTGAAGTTGCACGTTAATTGCCGGTTTCTTCATTTGAATAATAACGGCTTTGGCCATCTGAAAATTCTGCGGTTTTGGAGTCTCAGGATGATGGAGATGTCCTTATTTAGTTTTTCACGGGTTAGGGTAGTCCCATGAGCGTGGCGTGTTTTGTAATCGCGCCATCTTTAAGGTGAGCTTTCAGTCGCCTTGACATGGTTTGGATGTTACGCCGATGTACTTAGGATTGCGGATTTCGCAGTCATCAACTTTGCACGAATGTTCGTACACGGTTAGTCTCCTGGAGTTCGCTCTTGGGAGGAAAACAGTTGTTCTTCATGATGCAACTAATTGTTTTCTTGGTCTTGTAGTATATAATTAGATTTATAACCGTATCAGGGTCGGTTTGGGTCACATCACGATGAAAAATATCTTTGAGAGCCTTTTCGTCTTCACGATAGCCGCTGTTCATGTTGGCCTTGTAATAAAGGTCGATATTATTCAGCAGCCAAGTTCATTTTCTCTTTCATGGTGGCGTCGATGTATTCTTGTGGGTAGCCGTTGTTAACGAGAAGAGAACTCGGGAAACTCTCTTAAGTTTGAGATCAACAGACGTCCACGAGGATGAATGAGAAATTGCCCTGTTAACTAAGGCATTTATGACTGATCTCTTGTAACGTTCAGGACAGTCAGAAGAACCGTTTCAGCAGAAGCCCAAGTTCGTGGCCTTAACGTATACTTGGGTCACAAATTTGGACTCCTAGGCACTTATAAGGATATAAAGGAAGGGAAGGGATCCTTCATCTTCCGTTTCGTGGGTGAAATTCAGACACGAGTTTTTCTTGAATGTTTCAACTAGGCCGTTCACTTGTTCGAGGTTATTCCTATTCAAAATTATGTCATCGATATAGTTTGCGTAGATGTGAGGCTTGGGCGCTTTATTGCTTTTGCAAGTCTTGTTTTCTACTGAGCATATGTAAGAATTGGCAAAGAGAACGCCAAGGAGGTTCTCCATCGGGGCCGTAGATCGGAGCTTCTTTTTGGTATGCTTGGAGGAGCTGTCGCAATGTGTCTTCGGGAATGGTGAGGGGTGTAGAGTCTTCAGTATGGCCAATGGCATTTGTTATCAATTCGATAGTTTCACCAATGAGAACACTTGTGAGTAAAGATTCTACCTCCATAAAAGCTATTACGGCCAAAGAAAGAGGACTGTTACTCTTCAATGCCAAGATCAGCGAAGAGCAAATAGAGAGGGAGTAGATCACCCCCATCCAAGTATGATTCCGGTGTTTCAAAATTGGCACCACCCCACAAATTAATGCCAAGAGCAAAGCATAACTTGTTCTAGGTGCAGGAGAAAAGGCCACGGATGGCGAGAATGCTCTGTACAAACAGAGAGGTGCCCAAACTGTGGGCTAAATCACAAGGTGATGGCCCTGTTCTGTCCCTCCCAAAAGGAGATAATAAAAAGAAGGAAAACTGAGAAAACGAGGAGAGCTAATACCTCCTACGCCCAAGCGAAGAGAACAGCCCCAACCAGAACTACCGAACATCAACAGCCGAAGACATATCTAAAGCTGGAAAACCAAAATTCCACAAAGATTCTTACGTGTATCTTATTTGCGCACGTTAACAATCTTACAAATCCGGCATCATTTTCGAAAACGCTTAATCTCATGCGGAAAAAGAACGGTATGTCAGAGATGTGGTTTCTGGACAACCCACATCGAAAGACGTCCTGCAGCTGCAATTCCTGCCAAAGGGTGCACCAGAGACACCGGCAACTCCATTTCACCCATAGGAAAAATCCACAGGATCTGAAAAAGCAGCGGAGGCCAAGATTGGAGGCACAAAGGTGCCTTGAGAAGAAGGAGAAAAACAGCTAGAAGAATTAAGCAAGCAGAGGGCAACCTCACCAGCTCATCGTCCTCAGAATCTGATGCTGAGGAGGTAAAAAACAGAGCAACTAGAAGCCCTGTAAGCTCAAAAAGTAGGTCGAAGACCTCGAAACTTACTTACAAGTACGGTGGAGAGGAGGTCGACCTCAAGAGAATCACAAATGAGCAGACCCCATACCCCAAGAAGCTCTTCCCTAAGGAGATATATCAGGGAATCCGGGACAATAGACTCAAAGGGACCTACTCAGCACTAGAATTAGAATCAGACATTGAACAGGCTATTCACGAAGGAAAAGTGAAATTGCACAAAGATTCCTGCATCACCCTAAGTGATACATAATACAAAAAAGATCAGGAAAGGCAAAGTCTACAACACTTAATAAGTCTCACCAAAAAGAACAAAAACATGCAATAACAAGGAAACAATGGAGAACATCAACAACACTTTAAAAATACTCACATTGAATGTGGATGGATGGAAGGAAAGTCCACTCCTTACGGCAAAATCTTCCGTAAAGTGGTCCCGGGCATCTTCCTAATGTCAGAACATAGCGTGAACACAAACACGGACTCAATAAAAATACAATTACACAAAAATACAGAAGAACCAAACAAGAAAGATTTGATGGCGCAGCCATCGCGATCAGGAAAAACATAAAGTTCAAAACGCTACCGGAATTAGACGAATCATTCGTGGCTTTCGAGATCTCACGCTGGTTTGAGGCCAAACTGTGGCGGCAGCCTACCAGCCGCCCAGGCGACAATACCTACCGATCAACAACTTCTTTACCCTCTTCAGGCACCGAAGGCTAGCGCTGCTAGGCGGAGACCTAAACGCCAGATGCCGTGCATTTGGCTACGGGCCCGTTGACCAAAGGAACCTGGAGCTACTATTCGAAATAAATAGGCTCCGGAGAGTCGCACCAGACTTCCCAACCTATCTTAGGCAGCGTTCGGCGACAAAACCGGACATTGTATTAGCAAGTCCAGAAATCCCCTTCAACATCGTCAACGCACCAGGCCCAGTGGTCCCGAGCGATCATATCTCAATCATCAGCACCATCTCGCTTGCGCCAATGCTCAAGCCCGTCACACTTAGGAAAAGCTAGAAAAAGCTAACTGGGAGCAATACAGATAAATGCTCAGCAGCTATCATCCAGCTGACCTGTATGACCCAAATCTCGAAGCATTGATGAGGAAATTGATAAGATCACTGATCTCCTCACTCAAGCTGATGAAAGATGCGTCCCCAGAATCTCGTATAAAATGCTTCCACAACCTAGGTGGACGGACGAAATGAGGGAAATCACCAGGAAACACAGGGAAACCTACGAAAAAGTCGGTAAGACAGGCCCAAACCGGGAAAGGGCAGCCCGAATGAGACAGCTAAGTGAGGAGCTAGAAACATAATCCTGGAGAAGCAAAAAAGAAATCTGGGATGATATCATAGGCAGACTAGACAGGGAGAGAAATCCTGTAATTGTTTGGAATAACATCCGAAAAATAAGGGGATTGCCTCCCAAGCCGAGGACAGAAATAAAAGAAGGTGACAACATCATAAAGGATCTGGAATCTCTCGAAAGGAAATTCAGGAGACATTGGAAAGAGATATTTGCAATATCACTTGAGGAGAATGATGATTTCGACCAGGACTTCGAAGACCAGCTGCTCAAATATCTCGGAGCAATGATACATAGGACCCACCCACACCCGCAAGTATCTAGAGAAAGAGAGATGGTTAACCACGGGCGCCCCATCACCATTGAAGAGACCATGAACACCATAAGGTCCTTTAAATAAAGGGCACCTGGTTGGTCTGAGCTCATAAAGAACAACCTAGTGAATGCCCCATGGCAAATTATTCAGGGCATGGTGAACACCATGAACGCATCCCTGAATACAGGCTACTTCTCAGAAAGGTATAGGATGCCTAAAATTATCTTTATCCCGAAAGAAATAAGCCCCCAGACCAAGTTGCTAACTATCGCCCAATCTCTCTCCTCGAAATACCCGGCAAGGTCTTGAGAAGATTATAGCCGACAGGCTAAAATCTCAACTCGACGAGCTAGGAGCGCTTTACCCATAACAACATGGGTCCCGACCAAAAAGGGGCACATAAATGGCCCTAGCGCTCCTAACAGAATACGTTGCACATTGTCGAGCTAAGGGTCACTATGTAGACATCGTGATGATGGACTTGCAGAAGGCCTTCGACAAGGTTTGGCTGAAAGGACTCCAATACAAGATCTTAGGCTTCCAGCTAGACTCACTCCTGGAAAGAATCATTTGTGACTTCGTAATGGACAAAAGGCGTATCATGGCCGAAGAATACAAAGGACCAGAATTCGAACTAAAGGCGGGCGTTTCCCAGGGGAGTTGCCTGAGCACTCTACTTTACCTGGTCTTCACCATCGACCTCGCTAATCAAATACACAGGGACACCATGTATCTGCAGTACGCAGATCGTCCCTAGTAGGGGAAGGAAAACAAGGGGTCAGACGATCAACACCATAGCGGAGATCTCAAAAAAATCGGGAAACATAGGGGCAAATTTAAGATCCTATCGATACGCCACAAGTCGACGTGGCCCATTGCAATAGATGGGAGGATATATGGATACTCCACCGAAGGCACTATCCTAGGCCTAAAAATCTCCGACCATGGATACTCGAATCACTACAAGGATAGGCAAAATATGACTAAGAGAGAAATCGTTAAGCTATATAGGTTTAGAAATCTTAGCTCGGCGAATATCAGGAATATATACCTGATGTTTATCCGGGCTAAGCTCATCTACTGTGCAGTAGTGACTTAAGCGGCTAGTAAGACTGCTATGAGGAGGCTACAGCGAGTGCAGAATTCTGCATCCCTATGCAGAAACAAAACCAGACGAAGAGAGTATCTTCAGGAAAGGGACCTGCACCGCAGACAACGTCTGGAGTCCATCAATGTCGCAACACAGAAACTGGTCAAAAAGGTCTGGTCAACATCGGCCAATGATATCATCCCAGAGCTAAGAAGAAGAAGAACAGGTGGCAACATAAACATCCCTGCCAGATTGCGTGAGAAAGTCGCACGAAATTGACTTTTCCAAAGCACTAGAATCTGCGCCGAGGAAAACATTACACCACTCTATGCATAAACAAGAGAGAATACGACACAACAAATATAGGACAGAATTTATAATCACATATAATGAAAAACAAACAAATAAAACCCGAAACAAAACACGAGGTAAAACACTAAATTAGATCAGTAATAAAGTCTCGAAAGCTCAAAAAATACACGAAGACTAAATAAACAAAACAAGGGGACAAATACACGGAATAATATAAAAGACACAAACAGAAACAAACAAACAAGTCAACAATAGTAAAACAGAACGTACAGAAAAGGAAAAAATCAGTAATTAAAAGTAAACAAATGCCCGCGATGCCCCTCAAACTAGGGCAAACCCTACCTTTTCTATCATCTATCTTCTACTACTATCCATATCTTCGCCTATTGAGTACATCAGAATTACATTTCTGTTTTATCCCTGAAGATGACCTAACACGGTCGAAAGACGTCTAGGAATAAAAAATGTCATTCGCAGATGTTTTTGCTCGCCTCGAAGACCCGTTAAAAAAACTTAAACTATGGCAAACCCTACCTTTTATATCATCTATCTTCTACTACTATCCATATCTTCGACTATTGAGTACATCAGAATTACATTTCTGTTTTATCCCTGAAGATGACCTAACACGGTCGAAAGACGTCTAGGAATAAAGAATGTCATTCGCAGATGTTTTTGCTCGCCTCGGAGACCGGTTAAAAAACTTGTAAGGAATATTAAGAAAATACAAGTTAAAATTAATAACGCTGCCATAGCGTTATATATATATATATATATATATATATATATATATATATATATATATATATATATATATATATATATATATATATATATATATATATATATCTATATATCTATATATATATATATATATATATATATATATATATATATATATATATATATATATATATATATATATATATATATATATATATATATATCTATATATATATATATATATATATATATATATATATATATATATATATATATATATATATATATATATATATATATATATATAATGTTTTTCAATGTTCACGATCTAACCCTTTTGTTGGAGGATAAATCGAAGTTTATTTATTAAATTCCTTTTTCAATATAAATATAAAAATAACAGGTATATTGTCCAATCACCGGAGGATATAGGCTTATCTGAATTTTCCGGTGCGGGAAGTAATATTTTCTGAGTTATTAGCACTTGAAAGTAGTATTTTCAGAGTCAGGATGTTGAAGTTTCGGGAGAGTACGTTATTTAGATGTTTAGTTTTATGTTATTCTACAGATTAACAGCAAAAAGTGGCAATAATCGTGTCCTACAATTTAAATGATTTAGTATAATAGCGCGAATTCTAAATGACATGATGAGGAAACAATGTTGTTTTTCTTGTTTTGCGTTGCAGAATGGGTTTGAAATATTGACTTTTTGGTGATTTTATAAGAGGTGAGACATCCTCTACGCCATCAAAATATTACTCCTGGGACACTATTAAACGATATGAGAAGTATGACTTGATTTAGTAACTTAAAAAGTTTGCGCGCGTCTTATTTAAAATTACACTGTTCAAAAGTTTCCCTGTGAGAAGCTGGAAAATAAATTTTAAAAACCTTTAAAGATGTACTCCATTGAAAAGAACATAGTATTTCATAAATATATTCAAAGCACCTCGTATGTTTAGTTTCTACTAGAGCACATGAGCCTATAAATCAATTATAATTTCTAAAAGATTGAAACATAGTTTAGGTGCAGTTTTGAAGTAATATTTAATTCACTTTCTTCAGAACTGAATTTGATGTAAATTAATTTTGTTACTCAACTAATTTGTATTTTCTTTAAGTGAAATTTAGTACCTTGGATTTGTATGGATAACAAATATATACATTATTCTAGCCCGCTGTTTTGAAAATAGAGAGATTAATTAATATGTATTTTAAGTGATTGTGAAATAAAGAGACACTTAAGTTTCTTAAAAAAACAGACATTAGGCATAAAGTAATATTTTGCTGGAAATATTTGAAGTTTTCAGGAATACTTGCCAAAATAGGAGTGTTGCAAGTATTACAAGAAATACCATGAGACTATGGAAGGAAGTTTAAAACATTATTGTTCAAGAAATTCGCCGGTTTTCGTAAGTCTAAATAAATTACAAGAAGGGAGAAACGTCATGCAAAAAATTAATACAACTACGACAAGGTATAGAATAGTTACCAAAATATAGAGCAAAATTGGCAGGAGACATATAAATTACTAGAACATAGAAGAGATTTAATTACCAAATGTTTATGGTGATCATTGTAGCTGTTTACATGTTTATCGAAGAAAGAATCGAAGTCGTCAGCAGCTTTTAAATATTTTGTGGCTTCATCTTCGTCATAATATTTTTGGCGAGATGAATATTCCAGTTTATGATGAAGATTTTTGAATCCCTGGAAATTTATAGATGAGTTTTATCCGTGTTTTTGTTCTACTACCTATATCTTCTTTATTAATTAATTCTCTCCTTTATCCGTTCCCAAATAAGATGAGAAAGGTCTGACTAGGGATATTTTTTATATATGCATTTCCCTAGTTTTGAAATCCCCCCCCCGCCCCCCTGACAATCTCCATTCATATAAAATTTAAAGTTATTTAAAATTTTCTTATATTTTTATACCCTTTTTTTACTCATTTTTTTATATAGTTTCTTAAAAAGTCCTCCCCACTCCAAATTTCGAGTCAACAACTTATCATGTATCATTATTTGCCACTCTCATTTTCAAAGCAGTGTATTGAGGCAAAAAATAGAGCAAATAGGGTGCTAGGTTACATTAAAAGAAATGTTAGCTACAAGAGTAAGGAGGTCATCCTTAAACTATACAACTCTTATGTCAGGCCACATTTAGAGTACTGTATACAGGCATGGTCACCACATTTTAGACATGATATAAACTTATTAGAGTCAGTACAAAGGAGGGCAACAAAAATAATACCATCCCTGAAGCACCTTGAATATGAAGATAGACTGAGGGTATTAAATATGTTTTCATTTGAAAGAAGGTGTGTGAGGGGAGATATGATTGAGCTTTTTAAAATCTTTTCTGGGATGGATAAATTAGATTTCAGCAAGTTATTTGAGTTAGAAGGTAGTAATAGAACTAGAGGCCACCACTTAAAGATTAAAAAACAGAGGTGCAGACTGGATGTTAGAAAATATTTTTTCACTAACAGAGTGGTGGATTATTGGAATAGTTTGCCACCTGAGACTGTAGACAGCCCAAACTTGAATGTTTTCAAGCGCAGATTGGATGATTATATGGGGATGGAGGGTTAATTTCTTACTTTTTAGTATGTGGATATGTTTCTTGACTCATTCCTGTGGATGCAGTTTCTTTTTATTGTATATTTTGGGGGATTTTGATTTTGTTTTTGACAGACTCCTATGGAGGCTTTAAATTATATATTGTAGATGCATGGTTGGACATTCCTATGGATTGTTAAATTGTATATTGTAGCTGCATGACCTGACAAAATCCTATGGATGCATTATATGGGTGGGATTTGATGGATACGGATGACCTTTGATAGGCCCTTGTGGCTTTTGTCATCCGTTAAATTATGTTATGTTATGTTATGTTTCTATGGACTAGTAATTCTGATTACCCCTAAAATCCCATTTTTTTTATACTTAATTGATAAAGAAACCCTCGAGAATTAGATCCATGAAAAATTTTGTCTAATATCCAACCGATATGTGCGTCATAATCTTCTTTGCCTATTCTCTTAAATTCATTATCATCAGGCATTCCAATAAGGGACCTCTTCTATATAGCCAGGAAGACATTGCGAGTTCATTGTTTTCCACTCCGCCTAAAAGGCCGGGTAATAACCATCTTATTTTTGTCCATCTTAACTCATTAAATTTCAGCCTAAAAATTTGTTCCTTGGATTTTTTAACCCAATATCCATTGACTCCAAAAATTCGCCTGTAGGTTTCTTTAATTGTATTTGTGTCAATGAAGTTCTCCCATTGTTACGTAGGATTTCAGCGTTTATTTGAAAAAGTGTTTGAGGATTTTATAAAAAGAATTTTCTCATAAAATTTATCACACTGGCTTATCCTCACAAGACTAGTTTTTTGAGACTGGTTTCTTAGTTTCGAGCCATAAGCTTGTCTCACAAGATATAGACCTTCCGGATAAAAATTTGACTACAATAGTTTATTTCCCCCAATTCCCCAAAGATCTTGGTTTTCTGTGATCTGCATTACTTAGCTCACTTTATTATTGAATCCCTTCTCGTGTTCTCCTTTAGATCCCTTAGCATGGCCTTTGCTTTTCTTCTTTCCCGCGTCGTACTTGCCGTGGTATTCTTTTTGAAAGTGATGACCACTATCGTCCTGGGCACCGTTGTCGTGAAATTTCTGTCAAATGATACTTATTTTTTAGTGAATAGGGTGAAGACTGAAGTCCTTCAATGAAATTTTGATACAGCGGGGAGATAATGAGGAGAGAGAGAGGATGGGAAGAAAAAGAACCAATGAAAACAATGGCAGAAGACAATGAATCAAGGATGGAGTGTCCCGAAGGATACCTTCTCACTAATCTTCGAAGAAGCGGCTAAAGTAGAGTGCAAGCACTCTAAACGACGAAACTGAATACTCTGAAAGAGTGAATAAGGAAAGACTAATGTGGTATAAGATAAAGTCATTATTTGGGGACAGAAAGATAAAAAAATGGTAGAAAAGAGACAGAAGAAAAATAATTGGTTCCTGGAAGCGTGAAGAGTGTCGTTCTTCCAGATCCACTCTTCAGAATGAGAGCAGAATTGTGGTAATTAAGCAGCATTTTAGTCCCAGGTATCTTACCTTGTCTCTTATTGAGCTTCCTTTCTACTTCTTTTAGGGTCTCCGCCTATTTATCTATTTATCAACGGATCTAGAGCCATTTAACGGAGTAGCGGGATTGGTTCAATTACTGCTTTCCATTTCTCATTCGAATTAAATCACGCAAATTTATTTAAGCCCTGCTACCTGCATTGTATCTGAAACCCACCTTAAAATTTCGATTATCTCCCCCTTCCCTTGGTCATCTCACCAACAGAACTTTTGATGAGTTTAGTAAATTTATAATATGGCTCTCTCTAACACATCCGCCAAAAATATTTATTCTAGGTCATTTTAACATCTTTGCACTTATCTACATCTCCACATTTTCAAACTCTACTCTCTCTCTCTCGATCTACCTATATCATTGTTTAGTGCCCCCCCCCCCCACACACACACATGTGAATATCCACATAGTTTACAAACACCGTATCCTTGCAGCTAAAAATATCCACACACTTTGTTCAAGCTTCTCGTAAATCTCATGCCCCGTCCGCCCCCCCCCCTAACACTCCTACCGATTTATATGCCTTCTTTACAAAAGAAAATGCCCAGAGCTCTCCTAGAATGTCATTGGTCTGTATTCCTTTCCACCGGGTAACTACCCCTTTACCACTGCACCGACTTCTTTCTCTCTCCCCAAAGTCTCCTGAGGAATTGACCTCCTCTTCGAAAAAGTTCTATTCATATCTCGACCCTTTCCCAATGAGTCTCTACCGCTAGTTCTCCACAGCCATTTTGATTATCTCCCATTAACTCAATTATACTTTTAATTTCTTCCTCTCTTTTTGACTAGTACCCTAAGATTTTAAATATGCCTCTGTTCGCCTTGTCTTTAAGAAACCTATCCAGAACCGAACGACACGGCAAACTACCGCGCAATCTCTCGACTAAAGTTCCTCTCAAAATTCTTTAAAGCACGGATCCTTGGTTAAGTGCTCTTTTCCATCGTTGATGATAATTTTCAGTTTGCTTTTAGGGCAGGAATAAGCAGGTAAGAGCTGATGCCGAGAAGTCTCAGATTTCAGAGACTTCAGTCGTTGTCCTTATGGTAAGTGGCAACGACCTCTACCTCAGAGGAGGTAGGGTAGGCCCTACAGGTGAGATTATGAGGACAGTTATGGGCGCTGTCGACGACTGTGGATTGAAAACCCGCAGACGCGTCGTGGTGGGGATGCTCCCGAGATGGGGTCCAAGCCGGACTGCCCACTTGAGGAACATGTCGCTAAACAGGCGCCTTGCAGACCTCTGTACAGCGGAGGGTGTCTTTTTTGTCGACCCGTACGCCGTATTCTATGGTAGAATTGACCTCTACCAAAGGGACAGGGTGCACCTATCCTTTAAGGGCAAGGCGTTCCTAGCCAACCTCATCCAGGATGTCGTGGAGCGCACTCAAAGGAGTGTCCGGCCCATTGGGAAGGCATACGTACGCCAGTACGCCCGAGTCACTCCCCAAACAACCTTCTCGGAGGTTGTCAAAAATGGTGCCACCGTGACAAACAAGAAGCCAGGAAACGGAAGAGTATAGGGAGTCCTACATTAGGGGACTCCCTGAAAGTTCTTCTGTTCAATGCGAGGTCAATCAGGAACATGTTTCCTGAGCTCCGTGGCCTCGAAGTGACGGAAGAACCCGAAATGGTAGCCATAACAGAATCGTGGATAAAAACCTCAAACCGAGACTTTGAAGGCGAATTCACGGTTCCTGGCTACCAACTCTTCCCCAAAGATAGGCCAGACAGAGAGGGTGGCGGTGTAATGTTGTATGTCAAGGATACAATCAAATCTACGAACTCCAACGTTATATCCGACCACGAGCTCCTAGGCGTTGACCTAGAGATCGGTCCTATCAGATACAGGACCCTGCTGCTTTAGACCCCCTTCCCAACCCGTTGAGAAGGACAGGGAACTGTACCAGCTGCTGGGTGAGCTGGTTCAAGGCAGAGTGTGCATCGTTATGGGCGATTTCAACAGCCAAGTTGACTGGAAAACCAGAGCAGTCTGTGGCGAGAGCGCGCTACTCTTGGAGTTCGCCAACAACGAGTTCCTCACTCAATGGGTCAGAGAACCGACGAGAGGAGGCAATATCATCCAATTGTCTTCACCTCTGAGGATGATATCGTTGAGGATCTCTCTGTAGGCGAAGAGCTCGGTGGCAGTGATCACCAGCTAGTTAGATTTAGCGTCAAGATCCCGAAGGTAAGCTCTGTTGCCAGTCAATCAAAGAAACTTGACTTGAGAAGAGCAGACTTTGCAAGCCTTCGAGCTGGACTGACTAACGTGAGGCTAGAAGTGTGCGGTGCGGTTAAAGACTCGTGGAATAGTTTCAAAACCACATTCATGAGTTTTCAATCGCGTTTCATCCCTCTGAAATGCCCCCGTCTGTCTTCTGTTCAACCTAAGTGGTTTAATCGAGAAATCGGCCAACTGCTTAGGGAGAAGAGAACTGTGTACCGGCAATCGAAGATCTCGAGTGACTTTGACGAATACCGGAGGCTAGCCAGGAGAGTAAAGTCCAGCATAAGGGCGGCTAAGCGGTCTGAGGAACTCCGAGTGGTGAGACTCTGTAAAGAGAATCCCAAGGAGTTCTTTGGATATGTAAACAGCCGTAAACCAATCCGTCGAACGATTGGCTCTTTGAGGAACGAGGAGGGGACATTAAAGCATTCAGATGCAGAAAATGCTAACCTCCTCAACGACTACTTCTCTTCAGTGTTTACTGAAGAATGTGGTCCCATCCCCGAGCCGACGGATTCCTACTCGGGGGAAAAGCTGGAGGATATGGACTTCACCGAAGTTGAAAACAAAAAGAAGATCAGTGACCTAATGACGAATAAGTCACCTGGCCCGGATGGGTTTCTACCTAAACTGTTGAAAGAAGTGCGCGATCAAGTGTCACGACACCTGAGCGCAATCTTCAACATGTCAATCCGGACCAAATGCGTTTCTAGAGACTGGCGTGAGGCGGAGGTGACTCCAATCTTCAAGAAAGGAGATTGTAACCAACCGTCGAACTACCGACCTATCAGTCTGACTTCGATAGTCGGTAAACTCATGGAAAGCATCATGGTGGACAAAGTGACGTCGTATTTAGAGTCAAACCTGCTACTGAGGAGTTCCCAGCACGGCTTCCGAAGGCAACGGTTATGCCTGACGAACCTTGTGGAATTCTTCCACTTTGTTTTCAGTGAGCACGATCGGGACAAGGCGGTGGATGTGGTCTACCTAGACTTTCAGAAAGCCTTTGATAAGGTATCACACTGCCGCCTTCTCCGGAAAGTGCGAGCGCTGGGCATAGACGGAAAGGTAGCCGGCTGGATCGAGAACTGGCTAAGTGGCAGATGGCAACGGGTGGTGGTGAATGGACAGTCTTCTGAGTGGGTGCCCGTTACTAGCGGGGTGCCTCAAGGTTCTGTCCTGGAACCACTACTATTCATCATCTACGTCAACGACATGGACGGTGACATGGTTGCCAAGATTTCCAAATTTGCCGACGATACCAAGCTTGGTATGAACTTTGCAAAGGATGGAAATACTGCCCGCGTGCAGGAAGATCTTGGGAAGATTGGGGAGTAGTCGGACAGGTGGCAAATGCCTTTTAATGTGGGGAAATGCAAAGTGATGCATATCGGCCACAGAAACCCCCAATCTCAGTATATCCTTAAGGGCACTGCTATTGAATCCACTGACACTGAGAAGGACTTGGGTGTAACAATCACTAGTGACCTCAAGTTCTCGAAACAGTGCATTGAGGCGGAGAAAAAGGCCCAAAGGATGCTAGGCTATATTAAGCGCCAGTTTAGTTATCGGAACCAGGAGATTGTACTGTGCCTGTACAACTCACTTGTCCGACCGCACCTGGAGTATGCCGTACAATTTTGGAGTCCTTCATTGCGAAAGGACATCGCGAGATTGGAACGCGTACAAGCCAGGGCAACCAAGCTGATTTCCTCTATTCGACATAAAAGTTATGAGGATAGACTAAAGAAATTAGATCTGTTCTCGCTGGAAACCCGTAGACTGCGTGGTCAGCTCATCGAAGTTTTCAAAATACTTTGAGGGTTCGACAATGTTGACTACCGGGATATTTTCACACTGAGTGAGAACAGAACGCGCAATCACGGCTTCAAACTTGAACTGAAGCGTTACAACCGCAATCTGTGTGGAATTTTTTTCACTTACAGTATCTGGGGTGTGTGGAACGTACTTCCAGTGGAAGTTGTCAACAGTGAATCTGTTCACCAGTTCAAGTCAAGACTAGACAAGGTCTTGAAAAGTGGCCGTTTAGGGACGCAAAACAATTGAGCAGCCATGTGCCCACTCGATTGCTAGTCCAAAGGTACCCTCCTTGAATGGACCGTAAGGTCTCCTAGGGTACCCTGTTTCCTTGTTGTTACTCCTTGTTGTTACCTTCATTCCAGTACTTCTCGATTTTTCGGGAGTATTCGATACCGTCAGTCACATTGGTCCTCATCATCATCATCGTGAATTCATGTGTAACTCTGGACCCGATTTTGACTGGTTTCGCTCGTATCTATCACGTTTTAGTGCCTCGTCATAACCTTGGCACTCTCCCCGTTCCCCTTTCCAATACTGTCAAAAATCAAAGCGCAACCTTAGATAATTATTAACCTTCTTTCAAAGAAAATGCTGCTAACTTCTGCAAATTCCAACTATAGTGGAAGTTGCACCTGCTTCCACATTTTCCATAACAGTTTTGAGATTGTCAAGCATAGTTTCGTCACCTGTTCTTCGATTAGTACATCTCTCTTATAGCTGGATCACAAACTTTCCTTCTTCGCCCCCCCCTTCCTCAACTTGCTCATCACATTGCACTCCTGTATTTCTCATTCCCCTACCCACACTCCTGCTTCGCAAACTGCACTGCTTGCCCATCTGATAAATAATCATCCTGCATGGGGGATTGTTTTTTCTCGCTATTTGCTCCAAGATTGTCGAATGATCTGCCTACTGCAATACGCTCATTCCCTCTTCTGGCGCATTCAAACCTGCCTTGAACACCCAGCTCTTCTCTCAGGATGTTCTTTAATTAATAGACAGGTATTCAGTAAAGGCTTGTGGCCTAAGAGAGCGCCATAAAAAAACTAAAATTACACAATTCTGATTGTGTTTCAAAACAATAGAATATATCACTTCCACCCACCACCACCTTCCAC
Source organism: Ceratothoa steindachneri (assembly GCA_963969495.1). Taxonomy (NCBI): domain Eukaryota; kingdom Metazoa; phylum Arthropoda; class Malacostraca; order Isopoda; family Cymothoidae; genus Ceratothoa; species Ceratothoa steindachneri. The sequence continues at coordinate 66,799,154 of OZ018336.1, forward strand.
ATTTCCTGTTACTGAATTCTGGGCTTCGGTTTCCGTGGATCAGAGGTGGGACTTACCGAGTGATGACTCTTCCCGTGGTTGCCTTGGTGTTTGTTTTTGTACCCTGATGAGCTGTGCTCTCCTTTGGCCACTTTTTCGCCGGAAGCTTTGTACTGAACTGCTTTGTGCGCCTCTTCGTGTTTGTAGCCTGAGCCTGAAATGGGATGCAAATTGCTGCAGGAGTGGGCAGAAAGCAGGAATGTAGGCATTTGATGGTAGGATATTGTAGAAGACGGAAACCTTGGTCACTCAGACAGGGTCACAGGATACTATAGAAAGGGGAAATGAATACAGAGTCAGCCCGAGCTTTTAAGGGGTTTTAATATGATTTCGAGGCTCTATTGCCTCACCAATACTTTTGACTATTTCTTTAAGAATGTTTACCACCATCTTTCACCCTATGTTGGGTATATACAGGAGTGAAAAAAATAGTGGGAAATTTAAAAGATATGCAAAAAACGATCGGATAGAGAGAGAGAGAGAGAGAGAGAGAGAGAGAGAGAGAGAGAGAGAGCAACAGATTCTCTTGGGCCACTGGGGTAAGAAGGGCGTGCTGATCCTCCAGATTTCAGCTGTAGCAGGGCCATTAATTACCCTTGTTATACCATCGACACATTTGCGGGGACTGTTGAGTATTTAGAAAGCGTCGATTATTGATCATTCACACACTTACGGTAAATCTGACACATCATTTTTAGGTTCTTGCGAGTCTAGTGGCGAGCGACATCTCACTATGTCGGTCGGTCGGTCGGTCCCAGATTTGCTTTAATCTTGTAATAATATCATAACTATTCGGCCGATTCTAGCGAAATTTAAACCCTTTATGTTGTATTACATTCTCTTTCGAATGATATAATTGCCAGAGTCCTTCCAAGGTTAGCCTAGCAATTAAATTGTTTTGGCTATAACATCACAACTATTTGGCCGATTCTAACGAAAGTTGAAACCCTTATGTTGTTTTACATTCTCTTCCGAATGATATAATTGCCAATGTACTCACGAGGGTTAGCCTGGGAATTATTTTGTTTCGGTAATAACATCATAATAATTCAGCCGATTCTAACGAAATTTGACACCCTTAAGTTGTTTTACATTCTCTTTCGAATGATGTAATTGCCAGAATCCTCCCAAGGTTGGCCTGATAGGCTATACTATTCTAGGCTATACTCTGATAAGATATGCTCAGATATAATGTACAAGGGTAAGATATACTATGCTAATTTAGGCTATAAAATGCTACGCTAGGATAGCATATAGACTGTTAAGCTAGACAATACTAAGCTATGATTGACTAGGGTATTACAGGATAGTATAGGCTATATTTGCGCTAGTTAATGCTAGGGTAGGTTATGCTAGGCTATGCTGAGCTATGTTAACTATTCTAGGCTAGACCGCGCTATACTATGCTATTCTAGGGTAGGCTAAAGTATAATAAGTTATGGAGGGCTATGCTCTGCTATGCTAGGCTATGTTAGGCCATGCTAGGTAATACTATGTTAGGCCATGCTAGATAATAATATGCTAGGCTACGATAGGCTAACTAAGAAGGCTATAATAGGCTAAGCTATGCATGCCTATTCTAGTATAGGGTATAGTATGCTATAATATGATACATTTGGCTATACTATGTTAGGTGTGGTTATGCTAGGATAGGCTATACCAAGCTAGGCTAGGCTATTGTAGGCAAGGGTATATTGGCTAGGCTATACTAGCCTATTCTAGCTTGGCTATACTAGGCTAGGTTACTCAGGGCGACGCTAGGCTAGGCTCTGGCATGCAATGCTAAGCCATACCTGGTTAGGCTAAGCTAGGCTGCACTAGGCAATGCTACGCTAGGCAAGGCTATACTAGGCTAGGCTAACTATGCTATACTATAATCTGCTAGGATAAACTAGGGTATACTAAGCTAGGCTATACTATAATCTGCTAGGATAGATTAGGGTCTAATAAGCTAGACTAGGCTATACTAGGATACGATAAGCTAGGCTATACTAAGATAAGGTTGGATAAAGTAGGCTATACTATACTAGGTTATACTAGGCTAACAGGGTAGGTTATACTATATGTTTGGCTATGATATGCTATATTAGGCAAGTTTAGGCTAGGCTGTTCTAGGCTATACTAGGCTATGCTATGCTAGACAATACTAAGCTATTCTAGGCTAGGCTATTCAGAATAAGTTAGGGCATGCGACATTTTGGTCAGCAGACCTTGTTTACTCGCGGGCGACTCTACATTCACTATGTCGGTCGGTCGGTCCCGTTTGCTTTTTTTATTTTGGTAATAACATTGTAACTATTCGGCCGATTCTAACGAAATTTAAAACCCTGATGTTGTTTTACATTCTCTTTTGAATGATATAGTTGACCATGTTCTCCCAATGTTAGTCCGGGAATTATTGAAAGTTTTAAAGGTCGTAAGGTCATAAATCAGAATAAGTGAGAGCACGCGACTTTTTGGTCAGCTGACCTTATTTATTGCTGTCTTTCACACATATTTTTCGCTTTGTTTCGTTTTTAATGTTATGTTTTTTCTTAGTTTAAAGCGCAATAGCAAAGAGGGTGTAATCGAAAAAGGTTTGGAAGGAGAGATGCGTAAAGAAAGTGATGAAATAGAGGAAGTGAAAATATGTGGAAGAGTTGTAGACGAAGATATTATCTAAGCACTTTTTCACTCCCTATTCTTTTCCTCTATGACCCTCCCTTCACTCCATTTTCCAGCTTCCAACCATTTTAAATTTACCCACTGCAATCATTTTATGGATTGAAGTTAAAGCTATTTCACATTTACTAATCAGGCATTTTCCGTTTGTGCATTCATATTTTATGCGGAAAAATGGATTCTCATCTCACATGATGAACCCCCGAATTTCATCTGACATACCCCACTGTTCCTCCCATATACTTTCATATTGACCATACCTCTACGATTCCCATTTACCTGATTACTCTCCGAAATACACTTGTTTGAGCACATATTGGTGCTGAAAGTACATATATATTTGCAACATACATTTAAATTTCATTCACTTCAGTTAAACAAAAATTATCAAATAAACCTACATATTTTATCATTCCCTACTTATCCATACATATCTCCTATAAGCATTGACAAGGTAACCTTCGAGTTCTAGGTTTCAAAGAGTCTATGTATAAAGAGCACAAGAGATTTAACTCTTGCAAAATTGAGTTCACTCCAAAGCTCTCTGGAGCTTCCAAAGACTTTGCCCACTATTTCTTTATTACTCACTCACTTCTGATCCTACACACCTCAATCATCTCTACACAAACACTCTAGTCCCTTTCGCATTCACTTTGCCCTAGGCAGGCAAGTAGAATTAGCCATTTTGAAAGATATTGGCAACTTCACATTTGCTAACGAACCCCTTCACTATTCCAAAAATAGACCATTAAGTATACATTAGTTTTCAATACACAACCAACAATGGCCATTACATCTGATATCTGACTCTCGTGAGAGTTTGAATGACTTATATCTGTACTATACTATCAAGAAGCAGACGGATGCATTTTTAACTTGGCGAGGGTTTTCGCCTCTATCAGCACATGCTTATGATCCAAATGGACCGCCATAGGATAGCACGTAGACAGAAGCTATTTATTAGCTTCCAATCATCCATTCCAGCCCGTCTTACCCTTCAAAATTTGCACCCTAGCAGAAAATTTTAATACAAAGAAAAAAATATTTTCCATATTTGATAAAGTAATTCCTTACTTTTTGGTTCTCTTCCCTTTTCAGTCGACGAGTGTTCCATCTCTACGTCGGAGACAAGGGAAATTTGCTGTGTTTTCTCTTTTTTGAGTAGTGGAATTGGGTTGAGATATGACTTGCTACCCTGATCATTTTCGGCTGACGTAGACTCCTTGGAGGAATACACATCTGCCGTGGCTTTGGCCACGACCAAAGGCTTCTTCAGAGTTGTTCGATCGTCTTTATCAGAGACGTCATTCCAAATTTCGTTGTTTTCTTCGTACAAAAGATGTTTGGGGGATTTGTGATGTTTTTTGTAATGTTTTGCCTGCCCACCATATTTTCCACCTTTTTTTTTGTAGTTCTTCATTTTGTGTAAATCTTCCTTTCGAACGAAGATACTTAAGGGCTTTCCATGCAAAGCAGTGTTAATTTTTCTTTGTTTACGTTCTTTGGCTGATTCGTTCTTATGTCTTATTTTTCTTTGTCTCCTTTGAGCCGTTTCAGCCTTTTCTAGTGGTTGTACCTTTTCTTGACGAGGCATTCTTTTAATGGGTTTAGTTTTTTTCGTTATTATTTTTTCGCCATATTTTAGTTCATCACCTTCTAATTCTTTCTTCAAAGAATCCATTGTTGAAGCGTCCTTATCAATGATTTCCTCTGTGTTGCGCCGTGCAGGCCGGCGCCTCTTCTTTCGCTTAGTCGTCTTTGCCGTCTGAGGTTGCGTTTTGTCACTTTGAGAAGTTTCTTCATCTACTTCAACCTGAGTTCTAATTTTCTGTCGTCTTTTCCTCTCTCCATATTTTTGCCCACCCTCCTTTGGCTCTTCTTTTAAGGATTCATTCTTCTCTTTTTTGGTCTCTTTATCTTGGGCATCATTTCTTCTAGGACGTAGTTTCCTCTTTCGAACCACCACTCTAACGGACTTAACATTAGAGTTTGATTCATTCTTCTTCTCTTTGGGAAGTGCGTCATTCCTATTGCCACGATCTATCGTATGTTCATTCCCCTCTGAAGTTTCATGAGCAATTGTGCTCCCTCTTTTCTTCCGACGCATTCTTCTCTCTCTAAATTCCTCCCGATTGTTCTGAGATGTTTCTGCTTTGGGTGAAGAAGACTCAATGTCCGTAGCCTTCTTATGATCTTTACCGCCTTGTTGCTTATTAATTTGAGCAATCTGAACCAGAGAAAATCTTAAATTAATCTTTGATATAGTAGCGATACTTTAAAAATAACCAACGTATAACTAAACTCAACAATAGGACTCTGCTTCAACCTAAAATCTACGTTTTATGGAAGCTGTTAAACAATAACGATACAACCTTTTTTCCATCTAATTGAGCTCGGTCTTTGCCCTGGGTTGCATTGAAAACGTCACCAGAGTCCAATTCTAGATCATCCTTCAAATCTGGTGTACTATCCGGAACATTCTCTTTCCTTTCTTGCAAGTATTTCTTCCCAATGTCTCGTGAATCCTGTTGAAGTGGAATAAATTAATACTACCTTAACTAGCAGCAACGAGTCAGAGAGGCATCCAAACGCATCACCAGGTTGCGAATCTCACCCCACTCCCCAACGCCCCACCGTAGCTAGTAAGACTAAAACCCTCCTGAGGGAAGCTATGGGTCAAATTAAGAAGCCGAGAACTAGACGACCACCAAAATAAATGACAAAATACATGAAGATAAAACGACCTGAGTGACCAGAAAGAAGTGGTACAAAAATAAGCATTTCATGGCCAACCAGATATTACCATGAATTTAGTAACTCGATTTTGCTAACACAAGTATTAATGGTACCGAAAAGTAATGTAATGTTTACCTTAAAATTTTGTAACAACATTAAACGTATTAGAAATATACTTATTCATTAGAAACAATTACCAGAATTCGTCATGACATTTGCCCGCCACGAAACCAGTTTGCTTTTGAGCATTGTCTCGACATCTTCATTACTTCCAAATGTTTTATCCCTTATAAAGTGTTCAAGGGACATGAATAGTGGAAAATGGTGTTTGCTAAACCTGGTGAGTAGGAAGGGTTAAATAAAAAAAAATCCTCAACATAACGACTATATCTTTTCTCAGATTGCCTTTGGCGAATGTTGCATTGCATTTTCAGAATGTTGCAGAATGTCCTCCTTTCTATTGATTAGAGCTGGATGTTTTCTTGCGCAGAATCAGATTCGCACGTTCATTCTATTGAAATTAAGCTGTGCAGTAATAGTTTTACCGTGTTTCAATAATTCAAAGTGAAAACAATATATGTTGTAATCTACCATAAGTACGCTACAGCCTTTTTGTGCTGCAGCCCTGCTTTGGTGGTTGGAGCTGGATCCTCATTTAACGATGACCTCTCCTTCATCCGTTTGTTGTTGACAGAGACAATCCATTTCTGAATCTCACTTACAATTCGATCAAAAAAAGGCGTTTCCCATTCCTGGTTAGCAAACCGCTTGAAATTATTGAGCCCACAGCTTCCATTTTCCGGGTACACTTGACGTGGTATCCAAATCCCTTCTTTATATTTTTTCCGTATCCTTTTAAAATGGCATTGCACAATAGACCAAGGTTTATTAATCCCCGAAGATAATTCACATATACTTTGATGAGGATCCTCTTCAATCGATTCTATCACTGTACCATTATCAAGAACTGATCTATGTCCCTCAGAGGGATGAAAATAGACATTCTTTAACTTGTTATACTAAGATTAGCTTTTCGGCAAACTCACTTCGCTAGGTTATGCAGTGCATATGTTTATAATTGCAAATTTTGCATTGTTGCCTTTACAAATCTCGTAAAGGAGATAATTCGGAATATGCAACTAATATATTTCCTTGTCTGAAATTTATCTCCTTGTCTGAAAGAACAAACGTAAATTTTAACTTCGGCCAGTGCTAGCAACACTCAAACTACCATCTATACATAAGCTTCAACCTTTAAATCTAGTAGCATATTTGTAGCATGACTAGGAACTATTTGGTTGAAAATGCGACCTTACTTTATGGTACCATTAATACAATAGTCTCTTCCATTATTGATTCTAAAACAAAACAGCGATCAATTATCTTCCTTTTCTTCCTATCATTGTCCAATAATGATTTATATTTTACAAATATTAAATGCATCGCAATACAGTCTCTGCTATGAAGAATGGTGACATATGGGCTTTAAATAAGCAAGTAAGGATAGCTTTCTTTTGATGACAATTGGAAAGTTAAAGTTACGTTTTAATAGCCTTTAACTGGAAACCAAAGAAAATTAGTGGCTCTTTGCATGAAGTTTTAAATAGAGTGCACTTAAGATAAAACGTTTATAAATAGATCAACAAAAATTCAAAGAAAAACGATTGAATGTGACTAAGAGACAATCCATATCAATTAATGCGGAAAACATTGCTGCTGCGCTTGTCGCTATGAGAAGATTCGACTTCATCTGAAACAATTGCCAAGGAAGTCTGTATCTCTGATGGTTCTTCTCAGACATTCTGACCAATGAACTAGGGCTCGGCCAACTTTTGTGAGATAGGTGCGAAAAGAGATGCGCCCCAAACCAGACGTTTTCTTTGTCCTTTAAACCATATAGGATCTAATAAAGATACTCCTTGTTGCAAGAATTAACAACCACCGTTTTCTTCCTCATATTTTGAAAGAAAAGATCGGCATTTCCCCCCCTCATCATATTAAACATTATGCTCTGAATAGTCTTCATTCTTAAGATAAAGGAAAAGTAATTAATAAAGACATGAAATAATTATCATATAGATATATAGAAAAATACTTGTTTATTATTTCTTCCACGTCCATGATCTTGTTGCCTGGGGGCTCCTACTTTCTTGTCTCTCGGAACTTTGAGTCTATCTTGCTTAGAACCTGAACGGGATTCTTGTCTAGTTTTTTTAGACCTCTTGTTTCCTCGAGATTCATCCTCCTAAAAGAGAAAGCAATTAATTAGCTCTTTAAATTCAGTTTTCCCCCTAAAATAACATTTGGAGCGAATTGTCTGATTTTTACTATACCCTCTATCATTTTAATAGAAGATTAGTATTTAGATTTGTTTTCTTAAATTATTCGAAAGGATATATATTAAACTAGATCAAAGTCCTTAAAATATTATTTAATCATTTTTTATTCTATTCAAACTAAATCTATTAGAGATTCAAAACAAATGCCTTAAATATACACAAGTAGAAAATACTCAAGCAATTTTGCTAGAATCGGCTAATTACTCTTTAGGTGTATATGACCATCGGTCCTCAATAAAGTTATTCGAGATTTGTCCTTTGAGCAGAACTTCTCTCAACAATGATAGTAAATAGTTATAAACTATTCTGAAAGCATAGGACTGAGGAACTGAACTCTACTGCCTCTGGAGCAGAGAAACATTTAACGTAGAGGACCTAAGTTAACCTTTCGCATTCCACACGCGGAGAACCTTGGCCCAGAAGATGTAACGGTATGTAATGATGAAGTCTGACGAGGTAAGCCCCCTGCGAGTGGGCGTTTCATGTAGACTGGTACACCTAGAGCCTAGAGGAGCGGCATACCCTCCTCGGTTCCATTTCACCCAGCTAGTCTGAAGCGAAATTGATACTAACTGGCTTTTTATCTGTAGACATCTCCATTTTATCCCTTTTGCGACTTTTTTCACAAGCTCCCGCTCACCTACTTTTTTTTATTGACAACCGAGTAATTTTGCAGGCTAGTTGCCGACCAGCTTTCGTCCACTCATTCACTCGCCTTCTCTCTTGGCTCGGGATAGGAGTGATTATTTTTTGCTGCCTGCTTTTTTCCCTTAGTTTTTTTTCCTTGTATTAACCCAGCTTTGTTTTTTTAATACTATCCCCTGCAATGGGAAGTGAGTCTCTTGAAGAAAGACGCCTTCGCGGTTAATTGATAGAAGTATCCAAGATGTTGAACGGCTGCGATAATATAAACTTTGATCCATTTGCTCTCACTCATAAAATATCGTCAACCTGAAACGCTCTCCCAGCAAATGTGGTTCAAAGCACGTCCATCAACATGTTTAAAAATAAATTGGACAACCACCTATTTAATTGGTAACGAGTACTTCAAGACTCCTCAACTTCCCAACTTTTTCTATGAATTTCCAGAGAGCGGATCTAAGTGTCTTTGCTACTTTTCTCTTCGAAACTTTTTGCGGAAGATGTCCTCGTTGGTTTTCACTTTAGATTATGAGAAAAAAAGCTCTTATTAAATGAAACTTTTCTTAAATGAACTTAAAATTTATTAATGTATGAGATTATAAGAATTAGATGCTGACAAAGATCAAACCTTGCATTTTTTAGTATCTTTGTATCATAATTTGAAGGCAAAATATACCTACAAATATTTAGATCCTAAACTCATTTTATTAATAAATACAGTCAAGTGATGCATGCAATCAATATTTACAATGATGCAGTACGTTCTCCAGGACTACTGCCATCCATTTGAAGCTTTCATTAAGTCTCGTCGTGGTAAAGGCGGTTTACTTTAGGAAGACATTTTAACAAGAGAATCCTTTTCTTCGCTCATGGGATCTAAATCTCTCTATTTGCGAGTAAAAAGAGGGGGTCCTAAGGAAGGGGAGCCCATTACCCAGTAGGGCCCAATGGGGTTGGCCCTCCAGGACAGTCCCCCTCCGCACTATACGGGGGGGCGGGCTAGACCGTCAAGAACAACCGTTATTGAGGCTATCTACAAACATATCAATGTAGTCCTCTTCAGGCTAATTTACACCCCGACTGGCTACGCGTCAATCTGCCACACCATGTAGGATGTGGAACGGCTGGCCTCAAACGAGGCCAAGGACCACCTCCAAAAAATCGTACTAGAGGCAAACATCCCAAAGAAACAGTAGTGCAACTTACTGTTATTCTTCGGCGGCTGGACCCACTCTTCACTGACAACACCTGTGAAGATATCAAGACGTTGCTGTCAGCGAAGCAGACATGGGCCAACATTTTAAAGGTGAAAAAATTCGGCAAAGGAAACGGTATAGTGAAGATCATATTCTAGAGCATCGAGATGGCGAGAAGATCCAAGAAAGATGGGCTGCTTGAGGTTTACCTAAGGGTATCTATCACCTGTGCAAATCGAAACAGAAGACTACATACCGATCGACTGCTGCTACAAATGCTATGTAGCTGTAAAGCATTTAACAAAGAACTGCACAGCGACGGTAGTTGCATGCTCTAACTTCACCAAATCCGGGCACGGAAGGGAAGCAAAAGTGCGTCAACTGTGGAGGGGACCATAGGGCCTTGGCCATGAGGTGCCTCATCCGTACAAAACGAGAGAATATAAAAAAGGAAAGAGAGGCAAGAACCAAGACCAACTACGCTCAAGCGGTGGCCCCGAAGATGGTGATGCCAGAGGCGGGTAAAGATATCATGACAATGATCATCTTTGCTGACATGGCTAACCTGGCTAACCCCGGCTCCTTTTCCGGAAAACTTAACCGTCTTCTGGAGAAGAACGGAGTTACCAAAAAACTCTGGTTCCCAGAAAATCCAGACTCGGCGTGAATACTTAATATCCAGTTTACCGACGAATCCCAATGGGAACATCGACCAAATGAGGAGCCGACGCAGTCCCCTACAAAAGTACCAAAAGTAATGGAAGAAACGAAGAAAAGCGCCAAAACGAAAAGGAAAAGGGCGAAGAAAAAAAACAGAGGAAACGACAAACGAACAAAATTCGTCGGACGAAGAAGAAGCGTTCTCAAGGAAGTTCTTGAGAACGGTTACTTCTTCGACGGCAAGGACGTGGGCCTCAAGGTATTTGGTTCTCCCCTGTGCCCACCACCAAGAGACGACCCAGAATTTCTCTCACTCGGCATTGCCAAGGGGGAATTCAAGTGGACCTTCGAGGGCGCGGTGTTCGTCCCACCATCGCACGTGCACGCCCTGAACATGTCAACATTAAAAGCAATTTAAAGGGGACAAAAACCGTCCGAAATAAAGTGAAAGGGCAAAAAACAAGTGTATAAAATATAATGATAACCCCAAAAGTGAATTAAATAAATAATTATAAAATAATTGATAATATCAGTGATTTGGAAAAGTGTACATAAAAAGTGTCTTAACTAATTTACGAAATATATCTAGTATCAAATTATCTATTGTGAATAAATCAAATGTGACTTAAAATTAAATTAAAATCATCAGCTGGACTTGGACTGAAATAGAAAACTAAAATTTTTTTTACAACAGACGCGTAGAAATAATGTAAAGTAATTAAAATAATGTGTAGTTAACGTTAGAAATATATAATAATGTGTAAATATATATGTAAATTTTTCCGAATAAATTTTTTATAACTATAAACTACAACTCTTAGGAGTAAATGTGAAATTTGTATTGTATAGTGCTAAAAAATTTGATTTCCACGTCTCCGGGAATCTTTACTTATAACTATCTCTTTTCTGCTATATTCTATTTTCCACACTGTCCGCTATAGATTTACATTTATGTAATCTCTCTTTGTAATTCTTTTTTAATAAACCGTGAACCGTGAATCTCCAGGACTACTTCAATCCGTTTTAGCCTGACGGAGACCAAATTATGTCCTTTGGTTTACAGGTAAAAAACCCTACAATTTGGGGGCTTTTCTCAAAATTTCCCCCCTTTTTTACTGGGCATCTTGCACGGCGGAGACATTGCCGCTTTACACTATTGCAAGTTGAGGAATTTTCATAAAACTCAGCTATTTCAGAGGAGCTCGACACTGGCGAGGTTTGCATTTTGCCTATCCCAGTACGTACTATCGGTATGCAAGTATGGTAGTAATAAAGGCATGCCAAAATGGGACAAATCGGATAAATAAAAGGTGTAATTAAAAAGAGCAATATACTAAAATTAAAATAAAAAAAAATAAATAGATATACTTTCGTTCCTCACTATCAAAATACAAATTAAAATAAGAAAAAGTAGGTTCCTGATATCAATGGTAAACCACCTTGCCAATGAATCGGGCACGCATGGGGAACGCTCTTAATGCACACCATGCAATTGACCGTTTCCACTACACCAATCTAACAACCATAAAAAGAACTGAATCACTTCGCTATTTCAACACTCACTCTTACTGTCACAGGGCACGGGCTCGTTTTTCCGAGTCTTTGGGGCACGATATAAATATTATTTTTAATTAATTCAACTGCATTGAGGGGGGTTATATAATGCGGTTATAAAAGCAATGGTAGGCGTCTTCCAGGTGCACCCAATGCAGTGCTCTCGTACCCGCATTCCATAGTTGCGTTGAGAGGCTTAATTAAAAAGTACCTGTTTTATTTTACCTTGTGGAATATTTTGTTCCTTTATTGCCTGACTATTTGATTACATGATTGCCAAATGACGTTTTTCGTCTTCTTACGTCTCAGTACACACACTTTGGCACACTCAGCTAATTTGAGGGTGCCAAGAAACACGTATAGTGTTGGCGCTCTATTCCCTGCCATATGATTGCCAGTGACATTATCTCGGCTGAGGACGTTGCGTCAGAGGAGAGGACGAGGAATACCTTGAATATGTTTTTTTTTTAGAACACAATGAGTACATACACACGCGTGCGTCTAACGTACATACACCTTATGTATAAACGCACATCCATAGAGATTATTCCAAGTGTAATTAAGACACCTACTTCCACATAGATAAATACTTTAGTTAGTGTAAACATAAAGACATTGACCATTATTTTCCTGAATGTGCTAAAAGAAAGTAGGTTCCACATCGTTGATCTGCTAAAAGAAATCGGGCCGAGAATTAACTTATACATTGTTAAGTTGAGATTTTTCATTTCTTACTTTTGGAGTCTAAAAAACGAACAAACTTTAACCTCAAATACCCATTCAACTTTTTTCAAGCTTTATACTCTTTATTAACGAAGTAACGTTTCAAGCTAAAAATCGCTTTCGGTATTCTTTTGATAAAAACACAACCTTTTTTCAAAAGTCTTTCCATACTTTTTGATCTTAAAAATTTTATTGCGTTGATTACGCTACTCAACTCTCGGTCATAGAATCACCAACTCGAAACAAATTTTGGTCAAGCTTTACCAAACTTGAAAATGGGAGTTATCAAATTTAGCAAACATAAACTACCAGCAGAGAGTTCAGTTTGCTTATGAAAGTGTGATTTTCAGTTAAATTCCATCGTTGGATTCTTATACTCTTTTACCAAAATTCCTTAAAATCTTTGATCGCTAGACTTCTCATTTTAACTTATAGTCGTTAAGTATCCGATTCTCACTATGACAAGGGAAAACATTTCCATCCCATTAGATTGCACAAGGGTTGTGAATCACGTTGTTAGAAGCCGTGCTACGGTAATTAAGAGAAAGATTTCGTTACCCATTAATGAAGCACTCCCCTCGATAGAGTTCGAAACACAATCCTCAGATGGTTTGCGCTCCAAATTAGAGTTATTAAAATCTCTTTTCGCTTATGTGGCTCAATTGTACTACCAAATTGAGCAAAGCTGTTTTTCTTTCGGTATTGATGAAAGAAATGATTTCATATTTGACAGAAAATTGTACTCTCAAATTGATTATAAATTTGAGGTCAAGTCCCAAACAGCCGCCGTTCAAACGAACTTAGAAATCTAGCAAATTAAACGCCGACTTGAGCGCTGACGTAGTGGAAATTTTGTGGCATTTAGGATGAAATGTTGTAATGGACATACACCCTAGACCACGCTAATGGCTTAGTAGAGAAAGTTAGGGTTTCTTGGTTCTCTGTAAATCAATTTTGAAGAAACATTTTTCAGCTGGCCTGTGCAATATGGCAACACAAATAGTATTTTTTTATGATGTTGTATTACGTCAATTACTTTTTTTTATTTCAGATTCATCTTTTTTGGAAGAACTACTCTAATAGCATCTATCATCTTCATGATCAATAGGAAGTTACAGAGGCTTAAACGATCAAGAAAATTCTTTCATCATCAAAGAAACTGTTGAAGGCACCACTGTTCATGTTATTGCGGAAAAGTTAGTTCGCCATGTGGATACAGTTAAAGGATTTCTGAAGTACTTTTCGCTAAGGCAAAAGGAATCCGATTTTGCGACCTCCAAGAATATGACAGCTATGGATTTAAGGAATATTGGCTGCCAGTTACGTGGAAAAACCGGACAAACGATCAAAGTCATTTTGACCGCCGTTGGTCGTCACCATGTACCGAAAACAAGCAGAAACCGTACCCTAGGGGCCATGGTTTCCATATGAGCTCCCCTGAAACTGTTCAATGGGCTCGGAAGTACATGGCGTTGTACATGAGTTGCGTTGTCCTTACTAACGAGACCAGTGCAACCCTTGACGGTCCTGACGATTAAGCAAATAGTTGAGGCTATTTCGGAGATGAGCTTCACCAACATTTGCGACCTCAAGAGGAGGGAGGAGGAGTCATGTTGTGGGCAGGTATAATTGGACACAGACTTATTGGCCCATTCGGAATGCCTGATGTGGTTTAAGTGACTGCAGCTGCCTACTGCAATCTCTTGAAGTAGTTCTTGGATCCCTGGCTAGATAACATAAGGTTCTCACCTCTAAGGAATTTAGTTTTCGTGTATGACACTGCTTCATCACATTTCTATCAGGGCCACTTATGTGTTCTTAGACTCTTACGACATACAATGTTACAAGTTGATGGTGTGGCCGCCAGCATTTTTGGATCTCCACCCAATCGAAAATTTATGGTCCATCCTTAAACAAGATCTTTTTGCCAATGGAGGTCAACTTAAGTCTGAAAGAGTCTTATAGGTGACTATCAAAGCTGCAGCAGAGGCATTTCAACCTGCTACTATTAAGAAATTGACAGATTTCATGTATGATAAGGGTTTGAACTCATCCGCCGAAATTGCGCTCATGTGGTCATATAATTTATTATGTCCATCAATCGCGTATTACTATTAGCGTGGTGCACCCCAAAAACTACGAATCTGAATTAAAAAATGAAGGACGAACAGAGCATAATGAAAAAATAGCATTTGTGTGGCTATATTGTGCAGACCAGCTGAGAAAGTTTTCATCAAAATTGATTTAAAGGAAATCAAGAAATCCTAAGTTTGATAAAGTGCAATTTTACCTGTTTCTTTCGCAGTTCGAAAACCTCGTCGGTTACGAATCGAATATGACGAAAACTCACAAATTGTTCTATTTGAAGAGTTATCTTTGCGCTTACACGTTTACTATCGTCGACCATTTTGGCGATTTGGACGAGAATTACGAGGTTGTATTAGAACTTTTAAAGGGCAAAGTTTTAATTCGTGATTCTATTATCGAATGCTACTTCTCTAAAGTCTTGAATTCTTTATTAATGCAGGATTCTGATCCCCTAAAGCTAGCTAGGCCTACCTCTAGATCTGAACAAAATATATCATGATGACTGCTTTGCTTGCCTGAGTTAGTCTTACCCCTTCTCACGTGTTAACTGGTAAAGCCAACCTTAAGTTGTACTTCGCACATTATTAGTGAATTGTGTTTTCGCGCGTTGGTGATTGCTCGTTCGGGAATATTGACTCAGCCTACGTACGAAATTGTCATTGCGTTTTTACGCGTAAAAAGTGAATTTTCACTCGCTTCGTGCGCCGTTAGCGAAGGTGAACTTGCTTCCGCCCTCCCCCTCCATTTTCCACACCGGACTCCCTTTGTGGTGGACCGGAGACCTGCAGGCCCTCGAGAAGCGCCTGCACCCAAGGTAAAGTGCCAGTTTGATCGGGTTGTTTTGTTTTGGACAGGGACTACTTCTTTTTTGATCTATTCTTTCTCACTGGTGATAAATATCACGCAACTCACACACACGAACACAGCCACACACTCCGAGTCTTCGCATATTTTTATCTCTTCAGCTCCCATGCGGAAATGGAGACTTAAATGAGGGAGACTCGGCGGATACCGCTGAGGACTCTCTCCGATGGCCCCAAGCCAGATCGGGGAGATGTCTTCGCTATCACCCATGGGGAACTAGGGGTAACCCTAGTACGACTCATCGACACATACAACGGATACTCGGCTATCTGCCAGAAGGATAGTGACTGCGAGGTCCTCACCTCTCAAAAAGCGGCAGAGTCGTTAAAAAAGATCAATCTCAGACCCCACACGCCTCCACAAATTAAAACTCACCGCAGCATTATTCTTCGGCGCCTCGATCCTTGGGTCGGCAGCCACAGCATTGAAGAAATTCATGCTGAGGTTGAAAAAAACCACCCCTGGGCTAAAATAGCGGAAATCCTTAAATTTAAGGATTACACGCATGTTTTTAAGATTGTGTTTACGGATTCGGCAATGGCGGTTAAGGCTACGGAGTGCAGTATGCTCCTCTTTAACGTTCGGATCTGCCCCGAGCAGATCGAACGTGAGGAGTTTATCGACCTCCAAATGTGCTTCAAATGCTACAAGTATGAGGAGCACACTACAGCCAACTGCCCCAAAGGGAATGCCACCTTGTGTTCCATCTGTGCATCGGACAACCACTTCTGGAGGAGCTGTAAAAGCACCACCATGAAGTGTCTAAACTGCGCGGGGGAACATAAGACACTCTCCATGGCCTGCCCCATCAAAAAACAGATCTTAAAAAACAAAGCCACACAGAAAAGAACTGAAGAGGAAAAGAAAGCCAACACCACTTATGCCAAGGTCGCAAAAGCTGCGGTAGCGGAGTCAAAAGCGAATCCTACATATCTCCACGTCGAAAATGAAAACTCGACAAAAATTATGTGTTGCATATATTATGCTCATATTGCGAATCTCTCCTCCCCGGGGTGCTTTGCAGATGAGCTTAATAAGATGCTAACTAATAATGGAATGGAGAAGATGTGGTTCCCCTCGAACCCGCGGTCAGAAGAGATCCTGAAAATTAGTCTCAAACCCCAGTGCGAGACTAGTTGTCAGAATCTCCCAACCCCCAGTAATGCCACAACCTCAGCTTCCTCCAGAGACCCCAGGATCCAGGCTACGAAAGCACGCACTGAACAGAGACAACCTAAAGAAACAAAAAAAAAAGCGAAAGAAACCCACTAAAACAAAACTACCCACGCAATCACACCCACAAAGGTGAATAACGAGAGCACGGAGACTGGAGTTGCGAGAGCCGAGGGAGGGGCACGTTCGCCCCGCTCACGTAAAACCTCGCAGCCCCAGAGACGCCCGAGATCGTCCTCTTCTTGTAAGAGGGAATCCAGGCACGCATACCATTCAAGAAAAATTAACTTGAAGGTATTCGCTGCCGAAAGGTCCCCTTTTCCTAAGGAGATGGATGCCCTTGATGTATCCGAAGGCTTAATAGCCGGAATATACAAATGGGAGTTCACCTCGGACGAGCTCAGTGAAAAACAGGTCGAGGAGGCTTTACTCCAAGGCCTGATAAAACTGACTCCGGACTCTTTTATCACCCTTACCGACGGCGAATACAGAAAAAAACGTACAGAAAAAACCATAACGCCCCCAAACACTCCACAAGGACCTAAACTCGTAAGAGAATAAAGTGCTAAAAACATTATACTACACTCGAAAACCCTTAAGTGAACTACAAAATGACGACTTTAAAAATTTTACATTTGAACTCTGACGGATGGACAAACAAAACAATATTATACGGAAACGTATTAAGACAAAGTGACCCAGACGTTATATTTATTTCCGAACATGGAATAAACGACGCTAACCCGATAAAGATCTTTCCCTACGAAGTCTTGACCAAAAATCACAGCGGAGAACGTTTTGACGGATGCGCCATAGCTGTGAAAAGAGGTCTTGACTTCAGATCAATAAGTGGACTCGACGAATCTTACCTTGCTGTGGAGTTCCGTACGGCAGTGGGACCCCTGGTCCTGGCAACGGGGTACCGACCCCCAAGGAGAGGGAATTTGCCCCTTCCAAACTTCTTGCAGTTATGTGGTCACGGCAGAACCGTTCTCTTTGCCGGTGACCTCAATGCAAGAAGCGCTGCCTCCGGTTATACGTCGACCAACCCAGCAGGCAGGAATCTCGAGACACTTATTGATAGAAACATTATGACTAGAATTGGAACAGACTTCCCCACATATATCACTCACAGGTCAGCCACAAAACCAGATATTGTGCTAACCAGCAATATGTTCCCTTATAATTACTTCATTGAGCCGGGCCCCCCTATTCCCAGCGACCACCAGGCTATCCTTATTAAAGTCTCAACCTCCCCCATTCAAATCCCTATCCCAGAGCGAAAGAGATATGCTCGAGCCAACTGGGATAAGTATAATCAACTCCTCGAAAGTTATAACCCAGAACCCTTAAATGATGCCTCCCTTGAAGAAATTGACGAGGAGTTGGATAAATTAAATGAAAAACTATTAAAAGCCGACAAGGAAGCCGTCCCCCGAGTTAAATATAAAACTCTCCCTGCCTCCTCATGGACCCATAGAATGAAAACCCCTTGCGAGGGAATATAAGGAACGGATCAATGAAGTGAACCTTACTGGCCCCAACATCAACACACACCGACAAACACGACTCATACGCGACGAACTAATGACTCTTATAAGGGACCAACAGAGTGTACTCTGGAATAATTTGATTGAAGGACTGAATGTAGAAACTGACTCACGTATATTCTGGCAGACGGTAAAACGACTAAAAGGCGGACAGCCACCAAAGACTATTAAACTTATACGTGACGACACTGAAATATCTGACGTGGAAAGAATCGAAGAGGAATTCAGACTCTTTTGGGCATCTATATTTAAGATTTCCCCGGAAGAGAATGATGACTTCGATTTGGACTTTGGAGACGAAATTATTAACGACCTGAATGACCAAATACACAGAACGCATCCTCACCATTGCGTATCACAGAACAGGGAAATGGAGAGACTTGGCGGTAGAATTACTGCCGAGGAACTCTTTATGACCTTAAAATCCTTCCGAGAGCGAGCACCGGGGCGTACAGGACTGACGAAGGAGAATTTTATTCGAGCCCCGCCCAATATCCTATTGGGGCTCATGAATATCATGAACGCATGCCTAAACGTGGGATACTTCCCTGACCACTGGAAGGTAGCGAAAATGATATTCATTCCAAAAGCCGGTAAGCCACCGGACAGTCCAGCTAACTTCAGGCCCATATCTCTCCTAGAATTTTCAGGGAAAGTCTTGGAGAAGATATTGGCCAACAGGGTAAACATGTTCCTCGAGAGAAACAACTCTCATAACAATCAGCAACATGGCTTCCGTGCGATGCGAGGAACAGACACGGCGCTAGCCGTAATTACCGAGAAGTTGGCAAAAGTAAAATCAGAAAAACGCCATGCAAATCTGGTGCTACGCGATGTCAAAAGGCCTTTGACAAGGTATGGAGGAGAGGCCTACAATATAAGATCCTACAACTAGGCCTCAATCCCATACTTGAGAGGATTCTTTGTGACTATGTGATGGAGAGGAGAGCGTTTTTGAGTATAAAAGAGTATAGCGGCCCTGAGTTCGAACTCGAGGCGGGGGTGCCCCAAGGCGGGTGCATCTCTCCCCTGCTCTATAACATCTCCACCATAGACCTTCCCCAACCCTTGACTGAGGGTTCCTTATACGTCTAATTTGCGGATGATATAACAATGATATGTACGGGGCCTTATCGGAATGCGAATTTCATGGCACGAAGTACGGCAGTGGAAATCGAAAACATCAACTCTTTCGAGAGAAGATGGAAGATATCCACCAATGCCCAAAAGTTCCGTGTAATTCCATTATTCCGAAGGACTCTGGCAGACATCCGTGTGGGGGGTGCACGCATCCCATACCGCACGGAGGGCACGGTTCTGGGACTACAAATTACGACTGGTGGGTATAGGAGCCCTGTAGCAAGAACTACACAGAATGCATAGAGGGACTTGGGTGAATTTTTCAAATTCGTAAACCTGAGTACCTCCAACAAACTGAAAATCTACAATGCGTGCATTCGCTCAAAACTCCTGTACCCCCCCGATCCCTATAAACGTAGTTTCCAAGACCCAAGTCCTTAAACTGCAAAGGGTCCAGAATAAGGCAGTATATATCATTACGGGAGCCCGAAGGAGAGAAGGAAGAAGGCAGAGTGATCTCCATGGTGAACTGGGGATGACCCCCATAAACGTGGAGCTTCATCTCAGAGCAACCAAAATCTGGGACAAGGTGCACCGGCACCTCCCTCCCGAGTTTGTACTGGAGCACATCGACTTTGACAATTTACCTAACTTAAGACGACCAATTAGTTTCAAAAGCAGTAGACTACCGAATGACTTTAACGTCGACCCAAAGTTCACTTAAAAACTAAATAACCCCCATTCATAACACAGAAAAAACATGAACAAAGCCAAACGAGTTTAGCCACCGAATTAGCACTTGCTTAATTTGGTTTATAAAACACTTCCCCAAATTTTTGTGCGAAATATCGCCAAAAAAAACAAAAAAAACAATTAAAACAACACAAAAATCCAAATCTAGGTGTGAAACACCCAGAATTGAAGATGAAAATCTTCCAAAGCCACGTAGAGATATCATATATTAATACAAAGGCTTGAATTCCCAGCGCATTTACCAGATAGTATATTCATATACTATCAAAAAACACAAAACCAAAACGCAAAGAAAGCCAGTGATACCCTTTCACCAGGGATCTGTCTTTCATTCTACCTTTCATTTTCGCTTTCCTATTATTTTTTCCCCTATTTCCCCACTATTTCTCCTACTAAAACCCTCTTCTACTATATTCCTCACTTGTTATGTCCAATGTCCAATATCATGATACTAGAAAAATATATCACAATTAAATCAATTTTAAGTGGGCCCTCATCACTTTATAGAGTCCCACCATTTTCACTGCCTTAAAAATATATTAGTTACATATAGTGTAAACTCCATTGCTCATTAAACGATACAATTTGAGGCATTGTGTTTGGGTGGAAGATAGAATAAACTATAGCTTAATTAGGTTTCATTGAGTTTGTGCATTCGGGTGTGTATTCCTATCTATTAGATTTCAAGAAATTAATGCATTTTTTAAACAAAAAAGTGAAAAAATATCAAGAGCATTACTATGAAATCGGATCAACAAAGTAATCGCTTTAGTAGAAATCAACGCTGTCTAAACGTTTAACAACATAGATTGTGTCTCTCAATTGGTTATGATGAAATAAAAAAAAGCTTCGACATTCTTCTTCGCCTTCCTAAATTACAAATATTTATCATTATCTTGTGAAGCTAGCGTGATGACCATTCATTCAACATGACTTCATCATCATCATCACTAACTTTATATTTTAGGAAGGGCATTTTTTTGAATATTTGAATAAAATTTCATCTTAGTTTGGTTATGACTTATGTTTTCTTATCAAAGTTATTGCTAATAATTCTTTTATAATATCAAAAAACAAAATGGTGAAGTTCAGAAATAAATATAAGTATCGAAATTTTGTGAATTTTTTAAAAGCCAAAGAATTACAAATGGTGAAATTCACAAAATTCATTTTTATATATCTTCTATAACTATATATGTTAGCAACGTGATATTTTGAAAAGGTGACAATTTAGTTTAGAATTCCTTTTTAAAATTATTATAATTGGCAAAGTTCAGAAAATTTATTAAAATTTAATCATGTCTGCTTTTTTTTAGGAAGATACCTCTGCTGTTTCTACATTGTGATTTTTCCCCTTTGTTTTTATAGATTGTTACAATGTTGGCGTCTTTCAACTGGTGATGAACAATTTCTTCAGTCCATACTTTTAAAATAATCATGTGAAGATTCCTATGACAGAGATAGCCACCATCTTTTATGGTCTCTGCTGGAATATTATCAGGCCCAGGAGTTTTATTTTTTTTCAGAGACCTAATTGCTGAGAGGACTTCTACAAAAGTTGGGTCATGGTCAAGGACAGACATTTGTGGCACCGTTAAGATCTCGTCTAGTACTGTATTATCAGTTGGGTTGGGCTGGTTCAGTAGAACTTTGAAATGTTGTGCCCATCTGTTTACTATTTGTGATTGTTCCTTTAAAATAGTACTTCTATCAGCAGTTTTGATGGGCATCAATGAACAATTCTTGGGTCCCTAAAAAATTTTCACTGCATTGTAAAAATTGTGCGTCATTAATATCTGCATAGTTTTGAATTTTGTGTGCCTCTTTTGAACACACTACAAACAAAGAACATCCTAAATGAGCTCGCTCCCCTTTAATAAGCCAAACAGATAAATAACTACACATAACACAGATTAATACAATCTCAACTCAAGTCAGGCCACTCCAACCAAAGCAAAGATATCACACACCGGCTTATAGACTACCCAAAACTTACAAGCTCATACTACACACAACATCTCCTCTCTTAACAACCTGAGACCCAACCAGAGCGTGGTGGCCTTCCTAGGGGCCGCCTACCTCGCAGAAGAAAAGTAAGAGGGGGCAGAAAGTAAAGTAGAGAATCCAGAATCTTGACCTAAATCCGTGTGTTTAACCTTATTCTAAAGTCTACTGCTGACTGACCAAATTCAAGATTATTATTGGCAACTTATACAATTTTGTAATTAAATAGACATTTTCAATAAATATCTTATTTAACCTCTGTTAAGTGTGTATTTAAGCTTTTCAGGTCGTCCAAAAGAACTTGATTCCGAAGAGTTGGAAGATGTTGTCACAGCAAATCCTACTACAACTTCTAGCTAACTCTCAGAATAATTTAACCTTACCCATACAACTGTCCTACGCCAAGTGAAAATGATTAGAATGGTTTCAGTGATTAGAAAATGGGTACCGTAGGAACTATTGACGGCAAATCTGCAACAGCGGGTTTCTTGCTGTGAATCATTGCTTTCAGGACACCTTCAGGCACCATTTGGGGGCAGGCTTGTTAGTGGTGATGAAAAGTGGATCTTTTATTCATAAAGTTAAATGCTGCCGTTCGTGGACCAGTCGAGGAAGCAGAATTTCTCAACAACCGTGAAGAGGACCTCATCCCAAAACGATTATGAGTGTATGGCAGGATATTGAGGGAATTGTTCATTACGAACTCTTAGACGACAATTAAACACTCACTGCTAATCTCTACTGCAATCAACTTCGTATTTAGAAAGACGCCTTGGGTCCATGCGACCCTACTTACTTAACAGAGGGGCTATCACTCTCCATCAGGATAATGCCCGTCCTCGAATGGTCATTCGAGCTGTGTGAGGACAGGCATTATCCTGATCTCTTGAAGGAGCTCGGTTGGGAAGTAATGCTTCATTCTCTATATTCTCCTGAACTTGCTCCTTCTGAGTATTACTTGTTTATGGGATTACAGAACCATTTTGATGTTCTTAGGTTGTCGTCAAGAGAGGAGGTTGAAAACTAGCTGGATTCATATTTTCCATCAAGACCTAAAGAATTTTACAAGCACAGCATTTATAAGCTAGTTGACATATGGAATGTAGTTCTAAAAAGCAATGTAGGTTATGTTTATGATTAAATATTTCCATAGTCATATTTTTTTCATTGTTTATATATATCTAAAATCGAACATTACCTACATTCCACCTGATATATATATTGTTTTTTTCATTAGTTTTTAAAAGTAAGTTATTGGAATAATAATTCTGATATTTAAATTATTGAAAGTTTATTAAAAGGTGAAAATTTAAAAAATAATAAGAATAAAGAAAGGTGCATTCCTTCGGTGAATCAAATATAGCACTCTGGTTCTGTTCCTGCAGGAGGTTAGTTTCAGTCTCTGGAGATTTGCAATTCGATAAAAATGGCAAAATGATCACAAATATCAGTTATCTAATAATTTTTAGTGGCGGGCGAATCTACATAGTCGCGGGCGACTCTATATCTCACTATGTCGGTCGGTCGGACCCATTTTGCTTTTTTATCGATTTGGTAATAACATTGTAACTATTCGGCCGATTCTAACGATATCTGAAACCCTTAAGTTGTTTTACATTCTCTTTCGAATAATTTAATAATTGCCAAGGTCCTCCCAGGGTTAGCTCAAGAACTTTGTTTTGGCAAAAACATCATGATTATTCGGCCGATTCTAACGAAATTTGAAACACTTTTGTTGCTTTACATTCTCTTTTGAATGATATTATTGTCAAGTTCCTCCTAAGGTTATTGCGGGAATTATTGAAAGTTTTGAAGGTCGTAAGGTCATAAATAAGAATAAGTGAGGGCACGCGACTTTTGGTCAACAGAACTTGTTTGCAATTATAATCTACTTCGTAATATTTTTTCTAAAAATAAATGTTTGGAACTTTAGCAATTCCAGAAGTGTTTCTTTCCAAATAAAAACGTGCAAATATTGTGGATCTGCACCGAAGTGGCTTAAAATGCAAGGAGATAGTTGATAAAGGTATTTTCTCAAGGAGCACCATCTTTAGGACCATTAATGACTTTAAAAAGAATGGTTACACTCCTCTGGAGAAATCTTCTGGACGCTCCAGAGCTTCAATTGAACTCCAAGATATCCTCCTGGTAAGGTCGCTGCTCAAGGTTTGGGTTGCCTTCAGTGCCAACCTTACTCACGATTGGAAAGAGGCAGGCCTGAACGTTTCAGCGAGCACAATGAGGCGGAGACTTTTCGACAAAGCTTGAGAAGGGCTGTGAAGAATCATCATCTCCATGGATAGACCACTTTTCTACGAAATATAGGATATGCACTGTTTAAGAGTGGGGCAGAGTGATATTTTGGGGTGAAACTCCTATCGGATTCTTTGGAGTTTCTGGAAGAACCCTCGTTAGGACGAGAAAAGAAGAGCGATTTCACGAGTCCTGTGTCGTGATCACGGTGAAGCATCCGGACACTTTCTATGAATTGTGCTCCTTCTCATCTAAGGGAACTGGAGTACTAGTCATTTTGCCCCAAAAGACTTCCATAAACTCAAAAGAGCGTCAAAATGTGCTTCAGCAGCACCTTTTCCCAACAGTTCAGGCCCAATTTGAGAATGATAACTGTTGTCATTCTTCAGCATGATGGCGCACTTGCCACAAGGCGAAATCAATAACAAAGTTTTGGGCTTAAAATAAAATCGAATTATTGAGACCTTGGCCTTGTAATTGGCCAGATTTGAACTAAATTGAAAATTTGTGGGCGAAAATCAAACTGGGAGTTGATAAATAGAAGCCATCCAATTATGAGCATTTGTTGGTGTTTATTGAGCAAAACTTGAGCAATAGCAGTCAAAATATCAAGCTAAAAGAAATTGAAGCACTCCTGAAGAACAAGAGACATCATTTTAGATATTGACTGCGCGCATCACTTGACGATTTATCAATAAAATTGGTTTGGAATCGAAATTTTTATATTTTACCTTCAAATTATGATGCAAACATACTAAAACAAAATACAGCGTAAAGAGAGAGAGAGAGAGAGAGAGTGAAAGAGAGAGAGAGAGGAATTGTATTTAAATGAGTACAAGAGACAAGAAAACGAAGCTTTAAAGGCAAGAGAAATGGAAATAAGAAGATACAAAAACAAGGGGAAAGGACAGCAAAGCGAGAGAGAAAAAACGGACGTAAATGAGTACGAGAGATACGAGATCGAAGTTTTAAAGTCAAGAGAAAACAACATTGAAAGAGGAGCCAGGAATAAAGGTAAGGAAAAATTTAAGTAGCTTGGTAGCTCAACGAATGAGCTGCCAGGGGCCGTAAATCAAACGTACTTAAAGCTTCATCCAATTAAACCTTATGCCACCACCCTACCCCACCTCTCAAGCTAGAGGGTGCTCCCAAGGGATTTTTATACCATATCTCTAACCATATTACATATTAAACAAGGTCTGCTGACCTAAATATCACGTGCTCTCACAAATTCTAATTTAAGACCTTATGAACTTCAAAACTTTCAATAATTCCCCGAATAACATTGAAAGGATCTTGACAATTCTATCATTCAAGGGAGAATGTAAAACAACATAAGGGTTTCAAACTTCATTAGAATCGGCCTAATAGTTATGAAATTATTGCCAAAACAAAATAATTCCCTGGCTAACTTGGTAGGACTTTGGCAATTATATTATTCGAAAGAAAATGTAAAACAATATAAGGGTTTCAACTTTCTTTAGAATCTGCCGAAGAGTTACAATGTTATTACCAAAACAAAATAAAGCAAAACGGGTGCCCAACGACCCACATAGTGAGATGTAGAGTCGCCATGACGAGATTCGCACGTGACTAAAGAGATCAAACACAGGTCCTGCGGCTACTAACAACTACGAAAGGGCTCTTGCCATATTTATTCCTTCTCTTATCATTATTTGTGTCGTCGAAAGTAAGCAAAGATAATATACAAGCGATTTCGTTTTTTTTTATAAAAGACCAGAAGCTTCAAAGATAATTTAAGAAAGAAGGAAGAGAGAGACAGCAAACGGAAGCAAATAATATAATCTCTTTTATCAGTTAAATAAAGTGATAAAGTGTTGGGATTGGAACCTATACCATCGCATGCTCTTCACTTTTCAGGCCACTGCGCTAACCACTTGACTACTATCCACACACCCAAAAATGGATGTTTCAAGTGAGCTTATAAACAGAGTTGTGTACATTAAAAGTTCCTATAGAATGAAAAAGAATGCGCTAGTAAGGGAGACACACGAGCTTTGTAAATGAACGGAAAATCACAGTAACTCGTTATACTTTAGATGTTTAATATCCAATATGAAATAACTGTTATTTAATCAGATCAAACATCAATTGAATTTATTGAATGGGAACGAGTCTCTTCACAAGTGAATATCAGGGTTAGTTATGACTAGACAAGGTTGATGGCTCTTTCTTATTTTGGGTAGACTACAATTACAGAAACCGTGCACCTGAATATACTCTAACAATTCCTAGAACCTCAACTTTGTTAAGATGGTATTCGTGACACAGCGGTCTTTCATTATGCCATAATTCTTTGGAATTATCTCAACAATTGGTTCCTCGGTCATTTGATTGGTCTTGGAGGATTTCGACCCGGGGTAGCGAGATACCTGAGTTAAATAACCCTTGATTTTTCCCGGGGTTTCATTAAGTCACCAATTTATCGTAAATAAATTAAAAATTAAATTGATCGTCAGAATCGTATTAATGATGCTGTTCCGAAGATAACCCATAATATGTCTTAACGTGGATTCCAAAAGCAGCAGATCGCTTTGAAATCTGTACAGACTGATGGTGCACATTTTTTTTAGACATTTTGGAATAGTCATATTTTATTTGAATATATACGAGGGGTCTTCAAAAAGTTCGTATAAAAATGCCAAAAAAAATTAAACAACAGGAGGTATAAATTTGATTGTCCAACATAAGTTCCATTAAGGTAAAAAGAATTTGGCGAGCGATGATAACATTAATTTAAACCTTTTCATAAACAGAAGAAAAAACGAGTCCCTTTCTTTTCTTATAAGGTTTAGAGACAACAGAGGTTGGAAGGGGCTAGGTCACTACTGTATGGGGATGAGGTTGGGAAGGGGAAAATCAACTCCCCACCAATTTCTCAAAAAGTGAACTTTGTCAAAGAAAAGGAATTAGTGGGAGCGTCATCATGATGCAAAAGAACTCGTCTGTGAAGTTTTCCGGGATACTTCTCCGCCATAACCTTGTGAGGTTTTCTCAAAACACTTTCGTAATAGGTAAAATTGATCGTTCTTTGTCCTTTGAGAAAGTATCCTACCTTAGGCATGCCCAAAACAGTGACCTTTACTATTCCTCTCGATCGTTCAGACTTTGCTTTGATGACTTCTCTCTTGCCTCTTGGTAGCCATTGTTTACACTTCCTTTTGTCTTGCGGATCATATTAATAAATCCTTATCGGTTAAAATTCTTTGCAAAAAATCCTCAGAATCTTCATCACAATTGATCAAAATTTTCAGTGGCTCTCTTCTCCAACGCAACAATTCTGACCCCGACGAGAAGAAAACTTACTCTGAACTTCAGTACTTCGGTCAAAATCTACTTTCAATGATTAGATTGCACAGAAAAGAGTTCATCAGTATCGCAGAAGAGCAGGAAACTTGGTTTATCAACCTGAATCATATCAACATCATTATACCGCATAAGCTCATATTTCGTGTAGACTCACATTTCTCATATTTAGACATTAAAGGACCCACTAATTCAAGTAAAGTCCTTAACCAAAAGCGGTTTTATTCAAATCTTACTCGAAAATTAAGGGAAAGAGTTTCACGGTTTTCACCCATGAACCCAAAAGACGGGGATTAAACAGAGACTTGATCGAAGGTCCCGTCAACCCATTGCAAGCATGTTACCATTATGTTGGAATAAACTAAACCTGCCGATATGTCCAATATGCCAGCTATCATGTCCACTGTTAATCAACGGCCCTCTTCAATTAGTGCCCACACACGATTGATATTTTCTCCCCTTACTTATGTTCATGGTCGCTACTACGGATGTCGTATTCAACTTCCTGTCTTCCATTCGCAAAGCGATTTATCCATTTATAAACAGTAGGCTTTCGGAGGGCAAGTCTCTATAAGCCTTTTTTAATTCATCTTTTATCTCACGCTTCCGCCAACCAAGTTTGACTAGAAATTTGGTGTTTGATTTTGCTTCAACTTTGAAGGAATCCATAGTACCACTGCGGCTTTCACACTTAAGTGCTGCCGTGTTATTCTAAATCAAGCAAAGTAGTGTCTTTCGTGCTTAGGTACATGTTTAAACCAGTGTAATAAGAATTAACACTGTGTATACATTTTCTTTGTAATTCCTCTTATTTTTACAAAATCGATTGTTACTTTAGGGACACCTACTATGTTTATATAATTGACTTTTCACAATCGGTTGGTTGGTTGAAGAAATATATTGTTAGCAAAATGAACCTTGAAACGATTCTCCCTGAGCGATATCAAATTGGTTTTTATACGCAATGCATTTGGACTGCAATATAAAGCTAATGTGCCCTCCATGTCCGAACCCATCCCCAAACTCCTTAAAATGAGTTCATTTCTTTTTTAAGAGTTGGGTTCCCTTTGAAGTCCAAAGTTTGGAAATAGATTCATGGTTGATTCTGATGTTTTTCTGTTATTTGCTTTGCATAAAAGCTTGTTTTTTCTTTGTCAGTATTTGAAACTCGTTATGATCTAAATTTAGTAAGTTAATTGCGCACCCTGTCCCTTTTCAATGGAGATCCAGATTCTCCGATTAAAGAATGAAAATCACATAAAGATCAGAATGACAATTATGGTAACGTGTGGATACCAAAGAAATCTTCGTTGAAAAAGGAAAGGACAGGGCGATGACACTATATATATTCACTCCCCAATGAACATCGAACCCTCTCCGGCCCAAAGAAGCCCCCCCCCCCACCACCCAACCCTGTTCCGCGCGATTGGAATATGTCTATAGAAACGCCTTCGCCAGGTTCCAGGACAGAGACTGATGCGTTGTTGTCTGTTCGAGGAAGGAGGGTGGAAGAGACAGAGGTGTTATGATTGCTCGCATGTGGTGACGCGCGTGAGTAAAGCCATTCTACCTATAAGACCAGACTCGAGGCACCGCCTCAAACAACTAACCACTTTCGAACACCGAAATCGTTTGTGTTCGCTTGCGGCGGGAATCGAACCAGGAGCAAGAATCAAAGCCGAATCTCCCGAACGAGTGAGACCTCCTTGAGTTGGTTGTAAATCTATTTGTGGCTCAGAATTTCTTTTAGAAGGAAATTAATTTTGCCTATAGAAAACACCATCCGTCTCTTGGCCAAGACGGACTTTCAGACTGGATAATGAAACCAACATAAAGATTAACTTGACAATCCCCGGTGATCCTGAAGCTACCGAGAGCTGATACTCATGGGATTGGGGGAGGGGATGCTGGGGAAGTATTGTATCTTGGAACTGCCCAGTGCAAAAATGTCCGTCAACCTCGTGTCAGACGTACGTGGGCACAACTACCCATCGGCAAGGTTCCTTAGAAATGTCCGTGGTTCTATGAAGACGGGAGAGGTAACATAACGGTGTTGTGATTAGTTAATGGGGTTATGATCCGTGTAAGATCTACATACTTTCGCAGGTTAAGCAAAAATAATACTAAATGGCTCAAACCCCAATGAATCGTCATCATCTTCACGTTCTTCAATGGCTCAAATAACCTAATTTTGGTTTGGGGGTCGTCTTAAGCCCTAATTTTCAAACCTTTCTACTCTCCCCCAAAATCATACTCATAATTAAACACCGCAATTATTAAAATTTAAAATTGATCCTTCATGCATAGAAATAATAAAACATCATCATTACCTTCGATGTTAGAATAATTATTCATATTTATGACTGCCTCAGCTTTAGGAATCAGCAGTATTTAATAGAAGGAATTCATGTAAT
The DNA here is from genome assembly GCA_963969495.1 of Ceratothoa steindachneri. Classification (NCBI taxonomy): domain Eukaryota; kingdom Metazoa; phylum Arthropoda; class Malacostraca; order Isopoda; family Cymothoidae; genus Ceratothoa; species Ceratothoa steindachneri. The sequence goes on from OZ018336.1 coordinate 66,829,210, forward strand.
GAGCCACTTAGAAAATTCTCATCTTATGACAATGGTTTTATATATTAAGACCAAGCAATGGCTTCGCTACTAGGATTAAAATTAAAAATCTAAAAAAAAGCAGCCATGGTTAAATTTTTATAAATTTTCTGAATTTCGACAATTATAATAATTTTAAAAAGGAACTCTACACTAAATTTCCCCCCTTTCAAAATATCCCGTTACTAAAATATAGAGTTATAGAGAAGAAAAGAAGAAGATATATAAAAATAAATTTTCTAAACTTCACCAATTTGCTTTTTGATATTATAAAAGAATCATTAGAAATAACCTTGATAAAAAACATAAGTCATAACCAAACTAAGATGAAATTATTATTCCAATACTCAAAAAAAATGCCCTTCTTAAATTATAAAGTTAGTGATGATTATGATGATAACCAAACCAAGATGAAATTATTATTCAAATACTCGAAAAAAACCTTCTTAAATTATAAAGTTAGTGAAGATAATTCTGAGGAAAGTCACCGAAAATTCACTCTTGTTCCAAGTAGCCTCTTAATAAGCCCTCGTCTGGGGTAGTCTATGTAGATGCGGTGTCATTTGGGTCATGGATGAGAGAGAAGGTGTGAAATGAAGTTTGATATTCGGAGAAAACCTGATAATACGCTTAAGACACAATGCGGGCCTGACAAAGACCGGGTGAGATCCTGAAGATCCACCTTAAGGACTCAATAAAACCTAACTAAGATACCACAACGTTCAAATAAAACCAGAAAAGATATAAACTCACTAACCTTCCATAGGTTAGGACTGTGTGGTTAAAATCACTCTTGGACGAAATGACCAAAAATAGAGAGAGGAAAAGGTAAAATGAGACAAGAAGGCAAAAGAAAACAACAAAGAATGACAAAACGACTATTTATCATCGGAGGATTCTTAAAATTGTCTAATTGAGTGGATTTCAAAAGCGGCCGAAGGAATAAATCGACACAAAAGAGCTTTGAAATTCCAAAGTGTCCACTCCCTAGCAAAGCTTCCGGCAAAGGAGTCTTTGTTCAAGGCGCGTTGCCTCATCCCAGTTGCATCTTCGTCTTTGTCACCGAATCGTGAATGAACCAAGTGGCGACACTGGTCATTTGAAGCGCTCAAGTGGCTTCTGAACCGGATAATTCCAAGTGTGGTTAACAATAGTCAACAGGAGATTTTGCAGTGAGAGGAAAAGAGGCATAATAATAATAATATAATTATTATTACAATTATTAATATTATTATTACAATTATTATCATTATTATTATTAATTTATTGTGCCTATGCCGTAAAAAATGACGCATTAGTGTAATAATTGTTGTTATTATCACTCCCTTCCCCTAGTTCTTTCTCGAATTAGGGAAAATACCATCGTTATTCACACCACTTTCTTTTCTTACTTCAAGTTTCCTGAAGAAACGTGCAATAACAATGTATCCGTGCCTTAAAATGTCACGGCAATATTTAAGTTATTATTATTATCAAGGGGACACTGACTGTTTCTGAGGGCAAATTGGCCAAATTACGGCATTGGAAAAATATAATCCGATTAGTCAAAAGAGGAGACTGTGCGCAACGCTACTGAAACCTGGAGCTTTTCGGAACCGAAGAAAGGGACTCCCTTGCTTGATTCTAGATCGGGTTGGAACATGGTTCGAATCCCATCCATATGATACGAGTAGAGGACACATGCTGAAGAGCCTATCGCAGATGGACCCTAGCAATGCCCTTTCCCGTCACCAACTACCCAAAATATCCTTATCGCCAACTAAACCTTGGGTACAATCAAGCTAGTAACGAATCTTTCGCGATTTCTAATAATGCAATTCATCCTAAAATACATGTTTTTTAGAAAAGTTCTAAGGAAAAGAAGATAAAATATATCTTACTATTTTCTTTCTGTTAGAATATTTGTTTGTTTTCCCTTTAACTTTAAAATCTGAGTTTTAATGATTTCTGAGAACTCATCCATGGCCGTAATCCAGATGAAAAGGCGAATATACGACCAATCGAGAGATTTGAAAAGAAAATCATAAATACGAAATTAGCTGTCGCTTTACAAGAACTTGCTACAATGAAATATATTGCCCAACTTCACACACACACACACATATATATATATATATATATATATATATATATATATATATATATATATATATATATATATATATATATATATATATATATATATATATATATATGAATGCAATAAACCACAATGAAAGAGAAAACGGAATAATTTTTTCCTACAGTAATATATATTACCTTTTTTGAAAAAACCCGTGCCTGAAAGCGATTCGAACCATGCACACTGAGGCAGCGAGCACCGCTTTCATCACAGTTACAAGTATGACTTTAGTACACTATGCTACGCAGAGAACCAAAAAATTCTTTGAATAGAATAGCTTTTAAGGAACACTTTCGCAAGTTCGGACGGGGACTATGAAAGAAATAGTCTCCGTTCGAACTTGCGAAAGTGTTCCCTAAAAGCTATTCTATTCAGAGAATTTTTTGGTTCTCTGCGTAGCATAGTGTACTAAAGTCATACTTGTAACTGTGATGAAAGCGGTGCTTGCTGCCTCAGTGTGCATGGTTCGAATCGCTTTCAGGCACGGGTTTTTTCAAAAAAGGTAATAAATATTACTGTAGGAAAAAATTATTCCGTTTTCTCTCTCAATGTAGTTTATTGCATTCATTTTCATCATTCTCTCGCGCTACTTTGAGAGATATTATATATATATATATATATATATATATATATATATGAGAAAAATAATAATATACCACAATATTTGAATCTAATATATTTATAACAACAAAACTAGTTTCCGCTAATTAGGGCTATTTTCAACTGAGTAATAACATGCAAGGTAAGCGACTTTAGTATATAGAGGCGAACAAAATAGTAAAACAAATGAAAACAGACGAAACAAACTGGAAAACATTAGTATTTGGCGTGGATCCGGGGATAAGTTACTATCGCCTAGAAAACATGATTCCAGCGACTGTTTATAACTATGATTAGCAACCTTATTCGAGACATATTTGTTGAATTCATATTGCCCTTCAGATAAATTGAAATTATCGACTTCGTTAATGTTGATTGATTTTGCAATTCTCCTCTCAATATAATTGTTTGATTTATAAATAATTTTTGCTTGGTTGAAATCAATTCTATGGTCATAATTTTGCATGTGCTTAAAGAGACTTGAAGAAATAGCACCCCTTCTTACTCGTATGTCCAAAGAGAGTGGGAGATTCCTTTGGCCTGTAATAAATGGCTAAATTATTACAGGTCAAAGAATACTCGCTCTGTCGTGCTCGAGGACAGCTGCCTTCCCAAAACGGACCACTTGCAGTTATATAACCTTTTATAAGAATATATTTACAACGTCGGTGACTGTGAGCACTGCACTTTCCCATACATTGGGATGACTTCTACAACCCTGTCACGACGGCTAACAGGACATCTTCAAGAAGGAGCCATCATACACCACACTGAATAGCACCGGACGACTTGCATCCGAGAAATGCTGAATAACATCACTAACATTAATCTCCAGGAGGGGGATCGCAGACGAGTGCCCATGGATGAAGCTGTCACCATATGGAAACGAAGACCAAAAATAAACATACACTCCAGCCCGAATCCAGCTTGCCTACCACTCCCAGGCCTAATGTCAACCACATTGCCTCGTAACCTACCTACCTACATTATCTTGCCTCCTTTGTAGATCACTTAACTTTTCTAATTGTTCTCCAATCTGAACATTATTCAATTTGTTATATTTTTTTTTCTCGTCTGATTGAGTCCAATCAAAAGTGTTTATGTTAACTTAATTATGCATAAATAGCATATATTTTATGATTTATAGTGCATCTAAAGGTATAAATACCAAATAAATACAAACACAATACATAAACATACATAAAAAGTAAGTGCAAGAGAATAGTCGGATTTACCGATAACTTTAGAACAGAGTAACGTAGGGACTCTGAGAGTGAAAGGGAATGAATGAATAAGAATAAATGCAGGATGGTGGTTCGGAATCCACATAAATCAGCAAGTCCCTCTTGCCCATGGGTATTCCTCTTTCATCTTTGAATACCGAGGTTGCTCAATCTTCCTCCTCACTGATCTTTACCTCTTTTAATTGTCTATTTTCTATCTTCCACTATACACCGTCTTCTAAAACTATTGGTTCACTTGAACCGAGATCCAAAAGTGTGGGATGTTTCTCCAGGAGCAAGTCGCCTGCGGGCCTCTTTCCCTTCTGTTCCACCTCATTCGTGAGCGAGAAACAGAGGGAAGGAGGATCCGAGAGTCGTATTTTCTTCCCTTATACAAAAATCTTTCTCCCACTTTCCTTTTTATTTCTTTTCATTTATCTTGCAGATAAATGAATAGCTGAGCGCCTGGGATAGGAGCAGCTATGGCAAGCGGGCCTTCAATTCGAATTTTCACGTCAGAAAAAAGAAGGGATATACAGCGTCCAATCGACTGATTAGAGATTCTTCCAGTTTTCAGTGAACGGCATAGGGATCCTAAAGGGGGATTTAGCCTCATTTTCACATACTTTTTCACTAAACTTCTACACATCTAAACAGTTTGAGCAACATAACTTCACCACCACAGCGTTCAGAACCACTTTAAAGTAGGGCATAGTCAAACTCGGAAGAAATGGGGTCCTTACGACCATGGACCAAATTTAGTGGAGACGCCTAATAGAAGTAGGCCTATTTATGTAGGGTGGTCGAAGAGTAGTTCTATAATAGAGATAATTGTGGATACATAAGTGGCTCTAAAGGAATAAAAAAGAACTACCCTAAGAAACTCTCGTTTCAGATTCTATAGAAGGACAAACAACAAAAAGTAATTGAGTAGAAAGCATCGCAAAACTGAGTGTATGGGGCGCTCGGTAAAAAAGGGGAATAACGTGAATGTCTCCTGCCCAGGAAAAGAGGGGAGAGTCATATGCCTCCTAGTACCCTTAAAGACCCTCCCGAACAGCAACAGGTCTGATAAAAGGAAAGCTCTTTGAAACTCAGGAGCTGCTCTTATCCAAATTTGGACGTCTCGAATGGATATGTCGCAATCTTCCCCACAGAGTGCAATGTAGAGAGATTAGTCTTAGTGAATAGAATGGAAACTTTGAAGAAATGGGACTCTCATCCAGTATTCCTCTCAAATCATGGCAAACAGGAGCCTTACATGTCAAAAAATAGAAGTGTGTGTAGGCTCACGCTCGAAAGAGGAAATAAAAACTGAAAATCACCCAGGAGTCGAAATCCACGAACTCATAAAATTTGGCAACCATAAGCACGTTTTCTAAATCGTATGAGCGAAAACACAAATGGTAAATAAGATATGACAGAATGCATTGCTATTCTTCAGTATGAGTATCTCTTCTGAAAATATGGAAAGAGAGCACATTAACATACATATGTGCTTTAATTGATATAAGATGGAAGAAGATAACAGAACAAAAATTGCACTTAAAATGAACAGAGCTGTTCGAAATGCGGAAAACCAAGGGACTTTTGGAAGGACTGTACCCAAAAGACGGAGAAAAAAATCCTCATCTGCAGTGATCTACACCGAACAATAACACTGTTTTACCCTAAGATGAAATAAATTCTAATAAAGAAAGAAAGGAAAGAAAAGAACCAATCAGAAACAAAGAATAAAGCAACTTACGCATGAGTAGCCAAAGCCACAGAATAAAAAATGAGGCACACGAAGACCCCTCTCACACTGCCTAACCTATCTTCCATGAAACTTCTTACCTGCATACTGTACATGGAAGTATTGAACATAGACAAACCTGAAACCTTTGCTGAGACCCTCGATAACATTTTAGAAGACTGGTATAAAAAAATGTGGTTCCCTGAGAACCCACCCTCCTCAGAAATATTAAACCCTGTGGCCAAGGTCACAAGAAAGAAATACAGAAAATATGAGAAGGTAAAGCAAGCAGCCACCGAAGGAGAACCAAGCACAAACGAAGAAGAAAAAAAAGCCAATAAATGTAGCACTAAGAGGATTGAGCCTGCAGACCTTAGCTGCTACAAAGTATACATCAGTAAACAAAACCCCCTACCAAGGCGGAAAAGGCAACAAAACCTAGTCAAAACCCTACGTGAAGGAAGATACAAATGGTCCTTCAAGGCAAAGACAAGAGAATAGGATTAAGATATTATTGAGGAATTGCTCCTCAAAGACAGAAACAGGATCTTTCCTGGCGACTGCGTTACCTTACATAGGAATAAATTTAAATATTTGGTAAGGGAAAGATATAGAGCTGGTGGTACCGAACCAACCAAGAGGTCTGCTATACTAACAATGAAAGACAACTAAAACGACCCATAGTTGCTAATGGCTTACCATTACCCCTCAAAATAATCAAACAGAGGAGGAATTATGAACTATTGTTTTACGAGAAGCGTGAGAGCGTCCGAGAACAAAATCCAGCTCACATGGATCTAAAATTACCCGACGATAGAACAAAAACTAAACATGACAAGATCTCACATCTATGAAAACTACCACAATTAAGTCAATCTCACCAGACAAGACTGCAAAATAAGAAGCAAAAACGAACCACCGAGGAAACTCCAAAAGAGCTACAAAGAAAACGAATATATAGTGAATAAACTATAGTCAAGTGCGCCAAGGAGAAACCAAAGTGAACACGACACGAGGAAAAAAATCTCATACAAAAAGACAAACACTTACTACAAATAAACACGAACGAAGTTATTCAAACTAAAACTCTAACACAGATTATTAACATAACGGCATAAATGCTACAGAATACACATGAATGCAACAGTAAATAAATGAAAACAGAAATTAGATAGACCTCTCGTCAGATTTTTTAAAATTATAATGGGTGAACATGAATAACAGAAAGAGCAACAGAGATGGTTGACTGTCCCACTACTTATGTAGAAGTTGCAATGAACGATGGAATGGATGAAAGTCTAATGACACATAGATACAAATTTGAGACGTGTGGTTTGGTTTCATTCGTAAATCAGTAGATCCATATAATGGAATATTCCACTCTTATTTTCTATCCCCATATAGGTAGTAAGAGGGTTAACTTAGATGAACATCTTCTCTCTTACAGATTTCTTTTTGCCCCCATGTTTCTTCTCCTTCTCCTTGCCTTTTACGGCTCCCACCATTCCTTCCCCCTCTGGCCTACCAAACATGGTGGGACCAGGGGTAGGAGAGTGTCGGAGAGTCTGGAGAGGTGACGAGGGGATGGCCTGTGGCCGATTAGCCTACCCATCTTCCACACTATCTCTGAGACTTAACGGAGTGCCAGGATGGAACGGTGTAACGACTGATCTATTTCTTTATCTCATACTTTCTTTCTCAATTCGTTTCATTTCCACACGAAAGCATAATTTTGACTTGTCTTTCTCGCATCTGCTACGCAAAGTCATCACTCAGGTAATGGAGACAATTTTTGCAAGCAACTCGCAATCCACTCTAATATAGAAGAAAAATATGAGTCCACTGGATTGATTGGAGATTACTACTATTTTCAGTAGACGTGGTAGCTACCCTAAAAAAGGAAATATCCATATATTTCGCCACCTCTCTACTAATCCTACTCACATTTCACACATTAAAGAGCAAGGTAACTCGGCCACCACTGAGCTCAAAAGTACTGTAAAGTAGGGAGTTTAGAGACGCCATTATTAGGACTAATTAGGTAGGATGGTCGAGGAATGCTACTAAAATTTGGAAGGTAAACAGGGACCCATTTGCCGTTCAGCAGAGTAGGACCTGTCTGTCTTTCTTTTCCCGATTCACCAGTGAGGCGAGCAGTACAAAAATAATCAAGAGAGAGAGAGAGGAAAAGAGCACACAAAAAGAAAACAGTGTCCTAGGCACTCGAGAAAATAATGGCGGAGACACTACCCGAGAATGGAAATGGATGTATGTTTAATGCCTCCGAGTACCACTACGGAATATCGAAGGAGTGAAATGGCTACAAAAGATTGGATTAACACCAATAATTACACCTACAATAACAGCGAAGAGAAACATTGTATTCAGAAATATCGAGCTATGGGTAGGCTCCAATACCAAAGAAGCGATCAAAGCTTAAACAGAAAACAGCCAGACAGAAATAAATTTAACAGAGGTCATAAATTAGAAAGTCACACACATGTATTCAAGATAGTGTGTAAAACGACTGAAATGACTAGCCATATATTACAAAACGGACTCTTAGTATTCAATATGAGAATTTCTCCCAGAACATATGGAACGGAAGTAGAACATCATTATTCAGATATGCTTCAACTCTTACCAAATGGAAGATCACACGGCAAAACAAGGCCAGAAAAAAAAAAATGTGTCCCACAAGCGGAAAAATGGACACTACTGGAAAGAGCGCAACAAGACCGAGAAAAATTGTCAGTCTCAGTTTATAGGCCTATTATTATTAATCTTCTTTCATTAATCAGTATGATCTATATATGTATTTAACTAATAATTGTACATATCTTAAAAAAACAGCTAGGATTAACAAATCCATTCATTGGTTAATGGACGTGGTAAAATCAAATTTCTCAACAGCAAGACAAAGAAGAATGAACATTCCTAAATTCATCGATCTGCCGGATATAATGCATAAAATAAATTAATCTTTAATGATCTAATAATAATTTAAATGCCTATTGTTTATTAGTAAATCAGTTCTAATATCACTGTAATGATAATAGTTATAATCTTAATTAGTAATAATAATTATCTTTTTGTAAATATATAAACATATTTCAAGCAATGTAGTTGTAACCAAATATTTAGAATAAATACATTTGTAATGGTGAAATGACTCATATGTAAGATAGACAGATTGTAAAAGTTTCGAAAATCAAGCCACATTATACAACTCAACCTTATTAAGTTGTTTATTTGCAATAATTACACTGGCCAATATTTACTTTATTGATTAAGGTTTTTGCTGATTTAGGACATTTTAGATATGCTGAATAGAGTTTCTTGGGCATGTTATATCGCAAGACAGTGTTACACCTCTTAGAGAAAAGTGTGATGTAATATCAAATTATCCGGTCCCTGTAATCAATATTATTTAGTTACTCCGATTTCTCAGTTTAGTGAAATATCTTTATAAATTCCTTTTAAAATGTGCAAGTAGTCTTGCTTCGTTACACACGTTGATTTCACAGAAATAAATTCAAGAGGCTGCAATGGTCTAAATATAACTTGCTGGTGTTCGAAAATGCCAAAAGGGGCTATACAAAACGTGTTTACATTACATCCATGGTTACTGAGGTGCCTTTAACCTTAATCATAAATGTACCCGAGGTTGCAATAGGAGGAGAGTTAGAACAAGACATTATTGGAGGCTAAGCTCCAACGAACTTGATTAAAACAAGCTTTAATTTACTCAAACCCGTCACAGCGCTTGCGTACGTGAACTTCTTGTCATATACGTTAACATAAAACATTTTTGATACTGTCTAGAAGGTAGAGAATTTTGTGTTTACATCGTCACATACTGACTTCAATAAAAAAAAAGTTTTAACTAGTCTCCGTCTTTTGTTCCATCACGTCAGGTCACAGACGAGCAGTTTTCGAATATCTCAACATTTAGTAACTTTCCGTTCCGTTTTGACTTAGATACATAAGTACATCAAACAGTGGACTAAATGATGTCTCGCTCGTTAGCGTGCCAAGGTACACAGGTATAGGTAGTGTCTGTTCCATACTTGTCCACCTCCATCTCAGCGTTTTGAGGTAGTACATATGGATATCGTTGGCTATCTTCTAATGGCTTTAGAGCAACCTTACCCAATTACCTGAAATGATAGTTTCTCCTGAAGGCTTGAAGTCATTCCACTCCCTGATATTCGAGCAAATACAACTACAAGAACTTTTTGTCATGTTTGGATAGTACGGGTTTGGCCTACCTACGAAAGACATTAGCGATCAAGACGATAATTTGAATCTTATCTTTAGAGGAAGTTTACCAGTCTGTTTGATACAAAGCATGTGTAAACGTGCACATATCACACACAATCAAATGGATTCATAGAATGTTTCCAGCGTCAGATAAAATCGTCGCTCAAATGATTCTACCTGTTTGTTTGGCATTCTTTCTGCGTTTAATAACGATTGAAAAACTACAGCTGCTAAATTAGTCTACGGAATTACACCGTGGATACCAAATTCTAACTTTACTAAAGAAAACTGCACATACAACCGAACGGATTTTGTTCGAATACTGTCCTCTCAAATGCAACCTCTCCTGCCAATTTCTATGCGGTTGACCAAACAAACGGATGTTTTTGTTGCGGCAAATCTTGAATCTTGTACCCTTATCTTCGTTCGAGTACCAGTTTCAAGGAAACTACTTCAGTTTATATACGGCAGTCCCTATAAAATTCTAAGACGTACATGCAAATCCTTTGTTATTCAACGAAGTTCAAAAGTGAATTAAGTTTATCTCGATCGTCTCAAGCCTGCGGTTTTTTTTTCAATACAAGAAAAAGACAATATACAATGTACAAAGGTTTACCATAAAACCATATTGTTACCCATCGCAAATAATTATCAAACTCATTTACAATATATTCATGCAGATTATTACAGTTTGGCATACGGAATGATTAATTTGTTAAATTTACACATGTTTTCATTTATTTTATAATATAAAATCTCCCTAGTAAATTTATGTCGAGATTGTGAATAAATAGTTAAGAGTAAGGTAAAAACTAGGGTTTTTACTTATCCTCATTCCGCGAAATTTTGCCATGGCTAGCCTAACAGACTAATGCGGCTAATGTCCTTGAAAACCAATAGGCAAATTACTAAAGGCATTATCCTAATGGACTAACTACTGCCATTTTATCACAGTGATAAGCACATACCAGAGTTGATGCGCTACATCTTCTCTTTCGATCCGTGCCGTGGCATTATCATGAAAACAACCACTTCAATAAACAGTGGCTTTAAATTAAATCAAATAAATCATTGTGTCTAGCTATTCTGCCACTTAATGAATCTTCTAGTAGTTCAAATAAGTGTCATTCCGTACCTGCTAAATTCAGTATATGAGATGTGTAAAAGAATCACATCCTAAAAATCTTTCCTTTCTGATTGTTTCTTAAGACTGAGAACTTGCATTTTTCTCCTGGAAAAAAATCATTTCTGTTTACCAAATAATTGCGGTCACTATCGAGATAATGATTGGTTTATAATATCAACACGGGCGGATAAACTGTGTAGACTGTTTAACTCAGTACGGGGGGCGGTCAATAAGTTTTGCGAATCGGTAGGGCAAAACAAAGGAAGGGGGATGGCTGTTTGTGAGGGTGTTAGGACAAGTTATGACAAGTCAGGAACTGCAGCCGTACGCCCCTGCCTCGTCTATTTAAGAAGCAGTTGCTGATCGCAGATCGTCAGTCACAAATGTTTCAACAATGGAGAAGGTTGAAAACCACGCAGTGATCAAATTTTTGACCAAGGAAGGAAAGAATGTAAAAGAGATCCATGAACACCGACACCGCCCCTTCAAATGCAGACATTGCTCGCTGGAATAGGGAGTTCCGCCGTGGTCGTGAGCCCCTTGAAGATGACCCCCGTCCAGGACGCCCATCAGACGTGACCAACGAGGACAATGTTGCCCGTGTGGAGAGGATGATCCTCGAAAATTTACGGGTGAAGGTCGAAGAAATCAAGCGAGAACTTGGAATATCACATGGAAGTGTTATCAACATCATATACGACAATTTGGCCATGACAAGGGTCTGTGCCCGTTGGGTCCCTAGAAACGTCACGAAACCTTGCGCCCCATGATCGAATTCAACGTCGTCAAAGTTCGGAGGAGCTGCTGCTCCTGTACAACCAAGACCTGGCGGGATTCGAGTCATGCATAGTGATAGATGATGAAACGTGGGTCCAGCACTGGGATCCTGAGACCAAGCTCAAAAGCTTGGCCTAGAAGCACAGGGGCTCTCCAACCCCCATCAAGTTGCGGACCCAACCCTCAGCCGGGAAGATCATGGCCACCATCTTCTTGGATTCTGAGGGGGTGTTTGATGATGGACTATGCGCCTCGTGGAAGGACCATCACAGGCCAATATTACGCCGAAGAACTGGCTGGGTTGAAGAAGTGCATCCGTCAGAAACGGCGAGGCAAGTTGACACGCGGTGTTCTGCTCCTCCACGACAATTCCCCTGTTCACAAGGCCAGAGATGCACAAGCTGTCCTACGCAAGTGCGGATTTGAGGAGCTCAACCATTCCCCCCCTCCCTCCCAGATCTGGCCCCTAGCGACTACTTTTTATTTCACCAGCTCAAGGCTGCACTGCGTAGACGCCGGTTTGGAGACGACGAAGATGTCCAGCTCGCCGTCCAGGAGTGGATTGAACAGCAGTCGGGAGATTTCTGGTTGTCGGGAATTCGAAGCCTCGGGGACAACAGGTGCAAGTGCATTGAAGTCGAGGGTAGTTATAATTAAAAATACTTAAACTCTTTTCCTCATATCTCGTTTCCTTATATCCGAATTGCAAAACTTATTGACTGCCCCTCGTATGTGATGTGGAGGAGTAGCCCTAGTGCACGCAGTTGTAAACCCGTTATCCCGGCTTGATGCCATAAAGGAGACCCTTTTTCAGCGAGTTAACTTGAACTCTTTGACAGGGCTTGAGGAGATTGGTGCAATTTCCATATCTCTCTATACACCCCTCGTTCTACGAGTATCCCCATAATTATTTCTCCTATCTAGGTTAAAGTACTGATCCAGCTATCTCATTCCATCTCTGGAAAAGCGAATTTAGAACCTCTCTAAACAACACACTTTAACACTAAGAAGCTCATAGATACCAGACTTGAAAAGTCCTGGGTGAAAGGGCATGAATAATCAAATTTGCACTTTTCTCAATGACCACATCATGTGCCAAACGGGTTGGCCTCTATCGGTTTTATAAACATGTACTGCTTATGAGGGAAGGGCTTAACTCCCTTAATGATTGTTAGACCAATATAATTTATCGGGCCCCATCACTGAGTCTGTCACATCATAGATTTTCAGTTCCTGGTCATCTTGTAGACAATTAGAACGATCTATAGAATAATTTGACTATGTCGCAGATGCCCTTCTGGTTGGTCAATTGCGAGTTGGCGCCATTGGGGTGTAACTTTCGACTGGATAATTTCTGTCTGGTATGCGTTGCCTCGCAGGCACGAACAAGACACTTTAACGCGCCCTGTAGGACGAAAGTATGACCTCTGAGTTGAAAGCCGACCCTAAGATGACTTCCTCCCAACTGGCATGGTCTTCTCCGATGGACAATAGTGACCTGGTGGATACCACCGCGAGCCAGAATTCAGTCCCTGCAAAGCTCCCCCGAAGAGGATATTGACCCCTGGGTACTCTAATGGAAAGGATGAATCTCCTTATTCTGGTGAGGTTTTCAGACAGCCGGGTCCTTCGACCTCTTGGCAAAAGGCCACGTCGAAGCTAGCCCATCTTGCCTCGTGCCCTGTTTGGTATGGAGAGAGAATATGTCGGACACACCGTTCTCCACTTCAAAGGAATAGAACAAGTAAAAAACTAAGAGGTATAATGGGTTATTTCCCCTCTAGAGAGCTTGGGAGACGGATGGGCCCCCTGCCACTTTGGCCTGAGACTAGGCAAAAGCTGACTCTGGGTGCCCTCGGGCAAAAGGGACAAAACTCTTATCCGAAATCAGGAGTCTCGCTGAAGTCGGGTCCACTCATCGAGTTGCTGCCCTCTGCGTTTGAGTCAGCCTGTTTAAACGAGTTTTAATTGTTTGCTTAACTGATATGAACATGTGTCCATTGGACACATAATACATCATCGTATGTATTAGTTGGGAGTTTTCGTAGGGAACACAAAGTTGCCTGTTTATTGGATGGGACCCTTCTGTTTAATGCAGTTGATCCTACCCAGGCGGACATTGATTGTTTCGTCGGACACTCGATGGATCGCGTGGTCAGGTCGTACCGCCCTCTACTATTCAATTCGTGAAAAGGGTACTATATTTGAGGGTAGTAGTTTGACTATCACCTAGAAAACATCGCGGAAGATATGGCTGAAAATGGATTAGTCAAAGTTGAACGTGTGATGAAGTGAAAAGGAGGGACCTCCAGACCCCGTTCCTCTAAACTCTTTGTCACTTTCGATCGTGGCAGGCACTCTGAGTTAGTGCGAGAGAGTTGGTTTTGCTACCGTGTCAAAGCATTCGTAGCATGGCCGCAAATGCCTCTCGGGCTATAAAAAAACCCTGTTAATCCACCTAAGCCTACGAGCACAGTAGATATGACTCAACCCACCGCACCAATCTCCGTTTGGCGACCGTCGGTTTCCAGACATCGCCTATAATGAGCCTTGATGCCAAGCTTGGCGAGATGCTGCTTTTCTTACGGTGTACACAGTAAATTAAGCGTTTGTACACGCGAGTTATGTGTCTCCCTTGGTAGTCAATGGCTCTTATTTCATTCGAAGTCCAACTCAATGCTGCGTATGCTTCGTGGAAGCCACTCATAACCTAAGCCTGTTGGCATTAGGGCGAGAAAAGTTCTTCGAACGCTAGATACGGCTCTTGTCCCGGTAGCAACGTTGATTCTTGGCAAGAACCTGTAGGGTACTACTAGCTTTGACCGTTTGTTGCAAACCTTTCTGCTCCCAAAGCTTCTAGTGAACCGGAAGTATTAGAGGCGAAATTCTGCGTGCACACGTCGTATCACGCTAGATAAGTGCCATTGTAAGTATACACGGATTGTTTCGAAATTGAACTGGGGATCGACTTCTAGGCCTAATCCTGCCTGGTTGATGTCGAAGTGGCTCTACCGGACATTACGTTTGACTTCGCGGCCTAACTGGCTACAATACACCGATTGGTACAGGAGTTACGTGACGTGCCCGATATGTAGAGCAAATTGTAAACTATAGCATCTAAGAGCCTATCGGAATCTCCGTTATTCCCTGTTCTTAGTATCCATGATGCCACGGCTTCTGCGAGCCGAAGAGAGTTTGAGATTACCTTGTGTTGGGTTCCTGGACATGAAGAGATTATGGTAAATTAACGTGCTGATAAAGGCGTTAACCAGGAAAGAAGCCAACCAGGTCCTTTTTTGTCTTTCCGAATCGCGGTAGGAAGCGTCATTTAATGGAATGCTCATCTAAACATTATTTTTGCCGACTGTTTGGTCCCCTAGATTGACCGGCACATTCGTTAACATGTCCTAGGATGAAGAAGCTTTTAGCCTGTTAACTGTCCCTGAACCGGATCGAGGGACGTGCTCCACCACTTGTCCCTTATGCTCGAGATGAGTTCGTGCGCACCAGACTATGGTATTGTACACTTTTTGTAGGAGGCTGGCCTCCTCCACAGTATTACCTAGATGGGTAATGATTACATATATGGGCCGATGAGGGGGCGGGTCACCCTCCGCCACTTGAGGCTTCCTCTTCTTTTGTTCTTTGTTGACTTTGTTTGTTGTTGTTTTGTTTTTGTATCGGATAAAGCATCCTATCTTAAACTAAATTTACTTTTTTGGAGGCTATGCTTGTTGGCGGTTGCTAGAGGAGACCTCGCTAATAATAATAATAATAATAATAATAATAATAATAATAATAATAATAATAATAATAATAATAATAATAATAATAATAATAATAATAATAATAATAATAATAATAATAATAATAATAATAATAATAATAATGATAAAATTATAATATCAATTTGCTGGCAATAAATGAATGACGTCTTCACTAAAGTTCGTGCACGCATTCAGTCTTTCACCAAATCTCTGGTGATTTTAATAGGATCTGATTGGACATTTTTTTCAAAAGGTCGAAGCTCAAAAGGAGAGATCACAATCGCTGTTTACGATGTGTTGTTTGCAACCATTTAAGCAGGTTCATTCCCTAGTTAGGGGCTTTATAAAATCCATCGCAGTCAAATACGTAATTTCTTTCTGAACACCGTAATATTTTCAACCCATGATATGTGATATTCCAGAATGCCTACAAATTCAATGCCTCGCTTGAGATTTTTAAATTGCGCGCATATTCAATGATATGATTACAGATATTCAATGAAATGACTATGCATATTCAATGACATGCCTACAGATATTCAATGACATGGATAGATATATGCAATAACAGCTACGCATATCCAATAATAAATTCGCTTACAGATAGTCAAGGAGATGACTACGCATATTCAATGCTATGCCTACTCTTATTATGTGACACTAAACGTATGATCACAAACATGCTTAGACATTTTCAATGGCATGCCTAAGCATATCAGCATAAATCATTACGGATTTTCATTTACTACCCTTAAATATATATATATATATATATATATATATATATATATATATATATATATATATATATATATTTAATGGTATGTATTGGCATACGCAATTACACCCTACCGGTATCCATTATATTAGACACCCCGGCGTCACTGCGTCATCAAGTAGGCACCGCTACCATTCTGTTCCCGATCTAGAATCTCCCCTCCCCCTCCCACCAGACCTTTCCCTCCTTTCCCTCCTCAATAACTTGTTAATAACGCTGCTCTCAAACGAATTAATGGAGCCGAATGAATTGCCTTAAAACATAATTAAAATGGAAAGTGTAACGTTTGGTTGGCATTTAAATAAAAGAATAGAATTTTAACACAATGGAAGGAGGAATTGTATTCATAAATATTCTCGAAAGGAGCCCAATACTATTCACATTTAAGTTGACTTTTAACGTACGAAATGCGATTACTTCGGACGAAGGGAACAATGGTGGACGAAACTCATGGAAATCTATTTTATATGATAAAAACAATCTTTATAGTTTTGTCTCGAGCGGGAAAAAATATAGGTTCTCTCTCTTTCTCTTCCTCTCTCGCGCTCTTCTCTCTTTCTTTCTTTCTCTCTATCTTTCTCTTTCTTTCCCTCTCTGTCTCTCACTCTCTCTCCCCCATCCATCTGTATGAGGTAAGCCGATGACAGCCATCTAGGAGCCCTAAAAGACCGTTCGCTCACTTAATGAATACGGCCTTGGATTTCTGACGTCGAGGCAGTGGTTAAATTTATGCGAGAGCGGACACAAACGAGCTTGATGCCCATTAGGCGGATACGCTGATACCCAGAGTCATGTACATATCGAAATCATTTCCCCTCCCGCCTACACGGCACATCATTTCCCCTCCCGCCTACACGGCACAACATACCCACTCTCTCCTCTGCCCTGAAACCATGCCGATGAGAAGAGAGTAATACATACGAATATAGTCTAAACAAACTCTTTTCACACAAATGACCTCGTTGGTTTTCATTTCTTAGTCTACAATAATAATTAGATGAAGAAAGTGATGTTAATAACACTACCGCCGTCCCTTCCCTTTCAAGTTTCACTTACTTTTTTTTGCGATGATTCCTTGAGATGAGCGTTGACGGAGCTTGATTCCTCGTCGGCCCCTGTCACTGCTTCCTTCTCCTCGGTCTTCTGCAGAGCCAAATCCTCGCCTGAAACGGGCGTCAAGAGTCACTTGATGAAAGGGTGGAAGGAACGTGCGCTGAGTGCTCTGTAGGTAACAGTAGGTACTCTGATAGATAGCAGTGAGTACTCTGATAGATAGCAACGAGTACTCCGTTAGAAAGTAACGAGTAGTCTGCTCGAAAACAAGTACTATGCTAACTAATGAATACTCTGCTACATAGGAACAAGTACTCTTCTAGGTAGCCACGAGTACTTTGTTAGATAGCGTATAATACTCTGATAGATAACAATGCTAGGTTGCAAAAAGTACTGTTAGCTAGCAACAAGTACTTAGTTAGATGCAACAGGTACACTGTTAGAAATCTAAAAGTACTCTGCAAGAAAACTAGTACTATGTTAACTAATGAGTAATCTTCTATGCAGCCATGAGTACTTTGCTAGATAGAGTCGAATACTTTGCTATATAGCAAAGCACCGGGAAAGTTTTTATAGTAGATAGAACTAAGATAATTTCTTACGCGCAACCCAACGAGGGCACCTGCACCAAAGTAATGAAGTTAAGGTATGCGAAAAAGGTATGGGAGCCATATGCCTCGAGAAGTCAAATGAGGATACTACTTGAAACCGTAGAGCGGTGGGAGCGTAGCGGCGTGCAACTCCCCTTAAACTTACAAGTGCGGCAGTATAAGTAAATCCTCTAGCGGAGAGCCAAATGGTGAAAGTACTAGAGAGTACAATTAATGAAAAGTATTCCTTTACCTTGTTCTGGCGCCTCCTTCGCTTCTACAGGCATGTACTCGATGGTTGTGATCAGAGACACTTGTTGAGTCTCGGCCACGTCGGGGTCACCTACAGGACCGTCGTCGCTGGGTGTGAAATCTGAGGTTGTACTCTTAACATCTTTGTTGATGGATGATGAATAATGAAAGAACAACGATATCAGCATGAAGAGTACTGAAAACTAGAATAAAAAAATGAATTAAAGGATTAAATTATTGTACTCTTTCAACAAGTTTGATAGATCACAATTAAGGATTAGATTAAGGGTAAATATGAGTATTGAACTTCTACTCGATGGTATTGTACTCCTTCTAAGCATTTAAAGGACGCCCTAGTTGCATTCTTTTTGCAAGCTGATGTGAGAAGTTTTATACTCTACTCTTTTTGTGTTTTTAGTACTCATTTGTACTTTGCTTTCTTGGAGTACTATTCGATAACTATTTTGTAATCTTCGGGAATTTTTTTTAATAATTTATTTACCAATGTGGCTGTGTCTTTTAATCTACTTATTCATGGGTCTTGGATTTTTTGTTTCATTTTACCCATATCTCATCCTCTTGACTGTTTATTCATGTCTCCTGGTGATTCATATGATCAGTTCTAAACATATTGTGGTTTTAATATTTTACTCTATTAAAGAGTACTATCACACCGAGTTCGACACGAAGGTAAGCTTTAAAGGGAAAAGAGTACTAAGCCATGATGTGTGTGTTCGTATGACTCTTTCCCAATCGGAAAGTTGCGCACTCACTCGGTTCAATATATACAGTGAGATGACAATTATTTGTGCATTTATATTTTCAATATTTCTGAAATATTTCGTGCTTTCGTCTGATTATGAAACTAACAGGAAACTCAGTAAGCATAAATTGAACAATAATTACACACAAGACAGATTTTCTTTCTATATAACAACAATTGTTAATAAACAAAATTTAGCAGGTGACAAAAATATCCACCCAATAATAATTTCAGTCATTTAATAATTTGTTGATAACATTTGCTTGCAATGACAGCATGAAGACGATTCTCATAGGTTGAGATTAGCTTTTTGCATTCATTTCTTGATATTTTCATATTTCTGCGCAAATCTACCTCAAACTGGAGGGGTTCTATGGATTTCTCTTTCTGATTGCAGGCGTCAGTATTTATCCCAAATGCTCAATAGGATTGCGATCTTGCGATCAAATTAGCCTGCCTCCTCCGTGTTTCACTTTTAGGATAGTGTGCTTGGGATCAAAGGCAGTTGTTCCATCAGATCCAACTAATTTAAATTAACTTTCATAGCTTAAATGAATTCTCTGCCAATCTTCATCCTTCCAAATAACAGGAGCATCACAAGAGGAGAATTCATACTCCGGCTTTTCTAACGCAGCGGTGACACATATAAAGTCGAAAGGGGGATTTGATTGATGACCAGAGGACAAAGAACTTTTAAATAGAACCGCTATTTAGCAATGGATGTTAAAATGTATGCAAGGACTAAGATCGAATTTTCGGTGGAGTTGTTGTTGCTTTTTTTACACACACTCCAGCTCCCACATCGTCCCCGACGCGCATTTCAGTTTACCTTCAACAATCCTAGTCAACCTAACATTACTTTCTCCCTAACTGTCCAATTCCTTTCATTCCTATGTTGGGGATTCCAAGAAGATTACTCAAGCTAATTCAAGATTACTCAAGTCTGAATTAATTCATCCTTTTCTCCCTGAATAAATAACAACACCGTCTCTCTCCAGCCGCCTTCCACGCTTTGACCATACGTTCGTCTAAATACCCCACTTTTTCTCTGTATGTAGGTGTATGTAATTGATTGTATGTACGTATAAGAGAGTAACAACGGGTACGTCAGCACCCAAACCGTCTTTAAAGACGTAGATGTAGGGGCATTTTTGGCATCGCTCACGGAGATCTTTCTTTCACATACGAGTAGTTGAGCAAAAGGAATCTGTCATTTTGATACATTTCCCTCGTCTACGCAAATGATTTTTTTTATCGTTACCACTTTCGTACGTACACAAGAACTAATAGAAAACCATAATAAATGTCAGACGAGAGTTATACCCACGAATAAATAGACAAAATGGTAAACAAAAAGGGATAAAGCGATAAACAAACACAAAAGACAAGAGGGATGAATAATATAGAAAAACTAAATTTGAATAAAATTCTGGGAAATTGTTTCTTGCATATTACAAAATCCCTAACTCAATATAGCTACGTTCAACTCCTCCAAGAATCGGATTTAGGCTACGTTGAGATCTAATCTGCAGGTAATCTGAAGCAAATCTCAGTCTAATCTGATCAGCTGAAACAAATTTGATGATAATCTGAGAGTAATCTGATTCAATGGCGAGAGAATATGAGGGTAATCTGAAATTGTGACATGTGGGTATTATCCTATCTTCTCTGTGGATTATACCCTGCCTAGAAATGGACTTAAGTTCGTAATTATGTGTCTTTCTTGGCTCCTGGGTGAGAACAGTCGCTGCTTCCAGACAAGTCGAGCGGCGAGCGCCATACATTCATGCCCAGGTGCTTTTTGGCTCCTTCCTTGCGCCGTCACCCTTGACTGCTCCGAACTAGTGCCTATTCACCACCACCAGACTGATTAATAATTGGAATCCACCTAGTAGATGAATTTCGTTTATTTATTAAAAAAGAAGAAGCGAATACCACTAAGGCCCCTCTGCAAGAATCCTTTCGAAGGGAGATTAAACAGAAAGTGGTGAAGTTAGGGAAGGAAACATATGGCACCTAAAAGGCGCGCATCTGTGCTATAGTTGTCTCATTCCAGAATGAAGACTCAAGAGGATTCAGATAATTAAAAATATGAAATTCAGTTTGATTAAACTTTGGTCTGAGGGTTATTTCATTTGAGTGATTAATTTCGTATCAGTTGGTTGGATTTGTTCCGATTTGGGATGGTTTGCATAAGTTATAGTATATTTATTAAGATACTTGGTTCGGAAACCTACGCAATTCAGTAACTATTATCTTTAGCTTTCAATTTTACTAAGGTTGTTTTCTTCTGTTTACTACTCCTGGAGTTAACATTTCATTATTACTATGCTTGACTCGCATCGTAGAAATCTCTCCCATTCTTTCTTCAAGTGTGCTATAAGAACCTCATTTTAATTTTCAATTGCCCCTCCTTTAAGCCCAACCCTTACCTTGATCCAGAATGCCATGGCAACGGGAAGTTTCCACCGGATCTTTCCGCGTCTCAATAATATCACTCCAACCGCAACACTGAAGCTGGCGCCTTCAAGCGTGGCGCTTATATAAAAAAACGAGGGAGTTGCTGCCTGGCCCTAGCTTTCCGATCCTTTAAGCTATTCCTCACTCGCATTACCAAGGAATAGGTGAGGGGATATGGGGAGAGATGAGGGCTAAAAGGATGTACTTAATTATGTTAAAGTTTAGTTTCCTCTTCGATTTAGAAAAAAAAGTAGCATAGAAGATGTATACATACGTCTGGGAGTGGATAAGCTCCATGTGGTTGTCTTAAGGAAAAACACAATCGAAACTATACGTGAGCTAAGAGACGGGCGTAAGTGCACTTGGAGGTGTTTGTGTAAGTGAATAAATTGTGGTTACAAATTTTGTAAATAATTTTCATTCAAATCGTTCACGGTTATTATATAATGTATGTAAATATAATTTTAGCTCCCTATTTGTTAAATAAAAGAAAAAATGAATTAAAAATCCGTTAAAGAGCGGGAAATATTTCTCTTCTCGATTCGTAAAACTTTCTAATGTTTGAGGAGAAAGAAAAAAAAAAGATTTGGACAGCTGGCATGTACGCGAAATATATGCGCACATGTGTGTTTTATATCTAATATTAGCACCTTGTTCCGGGACCTATTTTCAAAGGCGTTCTTTCACCCCTTGCGTTATCCCTGCTTCCCTACATTTTTTTATATTTTTCATCTTTGTCTTATTATCTTTGTGTTTCTTATTTTTATATCTTTAGTTGAGTTTTTTTTACATTTGGGGCTCTGGTTTATTTCCATTACTTATGATTTTAATGGCATCTTTAGTAATTTTTAATCCTCTCTTAACAACACTCAAGACATAATTTTGAAGGCGATCCAGTGTCGTTACTCTGCAAACAGCATTTTTTCTTATCGAAATTTTAATGGCATCTTTAGTAATTTTTAATCCTCTCTTAACAACACTCAAGACATAATTTTGAAGGCGATCCAGTGTCGTTACTCTGCAAACAGCATTTTTTCTTATCGAAATTTAATTTATTAAATGAAAATTCTCTTTTACTTAATTTATTAAACGTAACGTAATTAAATTTTAATTTAATTTTAATTACAGCTGCTAAAACTTCATATTAGCTTCGCGAACTCTAGTAATAAATTTCGCCTAACATTAGGCCTGTCTTCTTTGGTGAAACGCAAAACATCCAAGAGAGTTGCGCGATTTTGGGGTCCCTATCACTTGCAAACACTTATATTTTAAATAATAGTTTAAGAAGTATGTGTAAGGCTTCTATGGATGTCTAGTCTTTTTGTGTGACTGTATAAACGCAAACTCCGGTGTGAGACAAGAAAAGGTATGCGCTCAGCTATGACTATTTCAACAAGGAAAAAGAATAAAGGAAGGAAATAGATGGCCAACAAGAATAATAAAATGCGGCTAGGGTGGATTGCAAAAAGCACCAAAGCTCACCACCAAAGGTTTGTGGTTCGAGGAGAGGAAGTACTCATTTGGTGGGTGGTTCCAAATGAGTACAGAGTAGAAAGTATCCTTCAGCCTTTTTGTCTTATTAATCCACGCATGGATTTAACCCCCCCCCCCCCTCCCGGATTTTATCACGACTCTTTTGAGGCATCAGATGGAACTTGGACTTTGGACCGCGGCTGCGGCACTTACGAAACAAAAGTGCTCAGAAAATTGAGGGCCCAACCGGTCTTTGCCAGCGCCTCAAGTAATCTCCTCTAATTGCTACTCGGAATATGTAGCTCCAGGATACTTTCTCTCCCCTAACTTCTCCACTTTCTTTAAGAACCTCTTCTTCTTCTTCTGCAAATTTATCCATCTTCATATGGGATCTCTGTCTCCGCCAGCCACGCCTACCCTCTCCGATCTAGCATTACGGCTTCCCTAGCTACTCCTTCCTCTCTTGCGCATACCTTGTGCTACGCTATCCTCTCTTTCTTCTCCCCATACACCTCTATATTTATCATTCATCTCTTAACGTGATCCTCACATATGTTCATTACATGCCCGTACCACTCTCTTCTTTCCATGCAATGGCTTCGAGCAATTCCTCTACTATCTGCATGATGTGGTGCCTCTCTGCTATTGCACTTTCAATTCGAGTAGAAAAACAAAATTTATCTGCTCCAATTTTCTCCATGCTGCTTCTCTACTGTCGTCAGTCAGTAGAATGTCGGCGGTAAAGAGCAGATTCCATGGGGCTCTTCTTTGATGTCCATCGCCAACACCCATTAAATTATCAAAATATATGGGAGTAACTCTTGATTCGAAACTCACTTTTGAAACGCATCTAAGATACATGTTTCGGGATATCTCGCAGAAATTGGGCATTCGTCGTAAATCTAAGAAAATTTATGAGGATGATTATGTTCTTCGCAACTGTTTCTTTTCTTTTATTCTACCTCATTTTGAATATTGCTCTGCTGTATGGAGTTCTGATGCAGACTCTCATCTGAGATTGCTTGATCGCGCATTTAATTCTGCAAAATGTTTATTATCAGATTTGGATTTAGACATTGGGCATCGTTGAGATGTTGGAGCTCTTTGTATTTTATTTAAAGTACTGAATGATGTGAATCATCCTCTGCATAAATTTTTGCAGAGATTTTATCAACCAGCCAGAGTTACTAGTTATTCTGAAACTCTAAATGCTATGGCATTCGAAATTGGTCGTCATTCTACATCTCTGTTTTCTAAGTGCTTTTTACCGAGCATATGTGGATTATGGAATACCTTGCCCACAAATTTTGTGACCGCTCCTACCCTTGGTAAGTTTAAAAGATTGGCTAATGTCTTTTTGTTGCGTAACCGTAGGGCTGTTTAATTCCTTTTCCTTTCTTTCTTGCTCTGCTTTGACCTGCACTGGCACCTCTTGGTGGTTTAATTTCCAAAATTTTCAGTGTGGCTCTTTTCAGGGTCTATATAATAATAATAATAATAATAATAATAATAATAATAATAATAATAATAATAATAATAATAATAATAATAATAATAATAATAATAATAATAATAATAATAATAATAATAATAATAATAAAAGAGTTAAAAGTAAAATTTATCTTGGACTTGACACATTCACATTCAAAGTTCTGCTTGTGGATTCAAGATGTGGACTGGGGTTGTTCGCACCCTCTCGAACGCCTTCAGGATTTATACAACTTGAACTCCTCTCAACAACCGTTTTGTTTCCTATAAATCCTAATTAATATCATCGGACGATTCTATTCGTCCTTATAAGTGAAAACAAACTATAGCATCTCCGCTAATCTTGGAATAGAGATTTTGCTTTTGAATTGGTGGAAATGACAAAATTATAGAGACAAAAATTGTGGAAGTTACATAGTTCTTACAGACACTAAAAGAGTTATGGATGGAAAGGGTGTGCCACTCTCTTTACCCTCTTTGCTTTCTACAGGAAAGGCCCTTTCCCAGGGTCTCAAAGTAAAATCGAATTTTTTATCACGATATAAACAACTTGGTGCCATTGGGGCCAACACCCTTGGAATACCCTAGGAACGAATGGGTTTTACTCAGGTGAGCAAATTCAGCCCCCCAAAGTTTAAGATATGAATTTCTCGACTTAAAACTCTACACGATAAATTTCTTTATCAGCCCCGGGGGTGGCATCGACCTTGCTTACAATGAAACCAAAAGCGTCGCCTATCTATCTCTTACACAATTACACAACCTTTTACGAGCTTTCTAAACACCAATGATGCAAGCACCATTGACAATGCTGATTTTAAAGTGTATAAGAGTGTAATCAATTTGCTTTTGATGTTATTCACCGCATACAAAATGGAGGATTGCAAAGAAAGAGAAGGAATTTTGTGCTTTTTAACTTAAGCATTAAATACTAAATTTAAATACGATAATTGAATAGGTGAAATAATATAGTAACAGAAAAAAAATATTATTCCATTAACTACAAAATTAGGACCAGTAAAGACCCTAGGGTCCACTCAAGGCCAGTCCGAAAGGTAATAATGTCAATATCACTTAGTGTGTCAATACCATCTCATAATAGAACTAATCTAAAATAATTGCACGGTGAAAATATTATATATGAATTACTAACTATGCCTTTCAGTAAGTGTTACAGTTGATGATAACACGCGGAGTAGATTAATTGTTCTTTGATTTCGGTGAAGTTCCAAGAAAGATGTTTGTGGAAATCATGACGGGAAAATGGAAGAGTAGGCTTCGAGGAGTCTCTCATCGAGGAGGGGATAGTTAAGCGCTTAGCAGCAATCGTTACCTTGACTGATAAAAGTGATGGGAGCATTCCAATTTAAGGCAGGCGTCTCCTTCTTTTCTTTTAGCGTATTAAGAAATGGATTGCACTGTCATTACTGAAATTTAGCTCGTCTTGCCAGATTGGTTTATTATCTCCTGATTGGAGAAGAATTGATTTTTCAGGGCGGATTGTTTCCTGCGCAAATCGGAAAAGATATAAGGACGTTATTATCCGACGAACGCAGAGGAAGTTTGCTTCTCTATTTCTTCCCATCCAAGTACAGCCAGAAGTTAGGCCCGAAGATTCCATGGTTGTTGGAGCATGTCAGTGTACGGGTGTCCAAGAGATATGGAAAAAGCCGGAGGTGGGATCAATGAAAAAAACGAACCATTCCCTCTCATCACAGAAATTTAAGAAAAGAAATAAGTTGATTTAGGCCGAAAAGAGAATGGCATTTTTTGGTGGCCTTATGACGTGTGACTCACTGCCCAGGAGATATGTTGTTTCGATTCATCTTGGTAATCGAAGGAACCCTAACCTTTTCCATCCAGAAGATTATAAATTCCTAGGTTATGGTCCTGGATTTTACGGTCGGTATTAAGACGGCTTTCACCCAGCGAGTAAAAGGATCCAACATCGTTAGCAAGTAGGCCTTGTCTTGGTAGCACGAAAGCGGTCTTCGAAGTCCAGGTATATTTTCTAAAACCGCTTGGAGGCTGGGGCAAAGAGAGGGACAGTGGTGACGGTGTGCCGTTGTACCTTGGATACTTGGATTGTTAGCATTTGACACAGTTTCAAGTCAAGCGATGAACGTTCATCCCCAAGAAAATGAAGTTCAAGGCAAGAGCTTTTTTGGATGTCTTCCTATGATTAAGAAATCAAAAAAAGCTCTTGCCTTGAACTTCATTTTCTTGGGGATGAACGTTCAGCGCTTGACTTGCAGCTGTGTCAAATCTGACTACTCCAAGAGGCTCAAGCACAAAACATCGATGGGTATCCTCATTTTACGCTGGGAAAATTGAGTGGTGAAGGTAGCTCAATTTTGGCGATGGCTAGGCGATATATATATATATATATATATATATATATATATATATATATATATATATATATATATATATATATATATATATATATATATACTGAGGATAAATCCTAGAGCCACAAGAAACGGATGTAACATCTTTTAATTTTTTACTACGTTTCGAAAACTACAAGTTTTCATCTTCAGGCTAAAATTCAAGTTTACTAAAGTTAATAGATATGAAGAAAACATGAAAAGGTAGTGGTTGATAAGACATTGAATTGCTTTAAAAGGTGACCATTTATAAAATATCAATAAAAAGTAGTTAATAAGAAGAATAAATTAAAAATTTAGTTTAGAAATTTGTAAAAATTAATTAATTAAAAACTATAAGAGAAATTGACCTGGCAGTAGCTAAAGATAATCAACTATTATAATAAATTTAAACTTTGTTTTAAAATTTGTAAAAACTGTAAGAGTAAAAAACATTTAATAGAAAAATGTGTTCATTCTGGTACTTACTAAAGTGGATCCATCCGAGAGAGTGAATGGTAGGTTTAATAAGGGGCTAATATTTATAGGAAAATCAACTAACCAAACAGTAGTTAAAATTAGTTCATTAATAAAGATATTGCACTTAAATATTCATTGAGTGTAGGTGTGCAGTGTTTGATATACAAAGTATGGAGGGTTCTTAGGCTTGTCGGTTGTTATTAAAGGCTAATACTTTAAAATTAGTAATAGAAATGTCAGTTTTACAATTTATGGCGTGTGCTCTAGTATAAGACTTATCTTTTTTACTTAATATTTTGCCTGTGCGCCAACTAATCCCCATATGAGCGGAGAACCTAGATCCAAGAGACCTGAGAGTGCTGCCAATGTAAGAGGCTCCAGTACAACTGAGACATTTAAATAAATAAACAGTGTCACTGCGGAACTCTAAGAGATAGGATCTTTACTGCTGAAGAAACTTCCTACTGATAATCATCATCATCATCACTAATTCTATATTTTAAGAAAGGGATTTTTTGAGTATTTGAATGATAATTTCATCTTAGTTTGGTTATGACTTATGTTTTTTCATCAAAGTTATTTCTAATAATTCTTTTATAATATCAAAAAACAAAATGGTGAAGTTCCGAAAATTTATTTTTATATATCTTCTTCTATAACTATATTTTAGCAACGTGATATTTTGAAAGGGGGGAAATTTAGTTTAGAGTTCATTTTTTAAATTATTATAATTGGCGAGGTTCAGAAAATTTATAAAAATTTAAATATGGCTGCTTTTTTTTATATTTTAAATTTTAATCTTGTAGCGGACTTCAAACTCATCCCATAGGAGGGAGTGGCGAAGCCATTCCTTGTTTTGTTTATAAAACTATTTGGAGGTTGATTGGAAGCAGCACGATATATAATTTTAAAGGAATATTGAATCCATGCTAATGCCAACTTGAAAAATATTGTCCAAATAACTGCTTGGAATCGAATCTTTGTCTATCTTTCCCTTGAACTTTAGGATAAATGGATTCAGAAAAAAAAATTATAAACAGGGCATCTGCAAGAATGTTTGAAGATAAGTGCGTAATGAAGTGATTTTAGAAGTAATTAAAATATTCCAGGAGCTATAGGAGGAAATTTCTCGTCGGCTAAAGTTTAAAGAAAAGCAGAAATAAAAATAAGTGCAACTTACTAGGAGTAGGAAATTTGGGGTGAGTCAATGGGTAGGTTTTGGCTCATCTTTGATTTAGGCAACGATCATGAAAGAGACGGAAGTCTAGGAATAAATAGAGATTATAATTATAATTCCCAAAAGGCGCAAAAAGAACTATTTATACGAGAAAAGAAGTAGACAGGTCATAGATAAAAAGGAGAGATGAAGAGGATGCAAAACAACTAGAAAAGGCTCTGCACCAGCGGCACTTGGTCAATCCAAAATAGTGCCAGGTTCAGAGTAAGAAGTTGCACAAGTTTCTATTATTTATGAGGAGATAATCCGTGTAGTAACCCTGAGTGACAATAAAGAAGGTTTTAACATTTGAGGAACCTTTGGAAAAAAATCCAGTTTTATGTTTATAAATTAGGGAGTGATGACGGAGCATCTTTCTCACCAAAATTTAATAGGTGTGCAGCTGCGGTTGAGAGAGATCTTAATAAGAGCTCTCATTCTCGAACATAGTGGATAGAGTAAATGGTAGAAGAATATGTCTTTCTCTTTTTTTTCTTTCTTCTTCCTTCTCCCTCTTCTCTATTCTTTTCCCCCACCAGCCTCCGCTTCACCTTTTCCTTCTCATTGTCATTATCATTAAAATTCTGTTACATTACTTATAATTTTTAGTTACCGTATCTTTTTTTCCTTTACCCATTAAGCGGTACCCATTAAGCTATTGAACGTCAAATCGCAATTGCATCAAGAATCCGAAACCCGCACAGCCTTTGGTTAATTGCGTTTCAGGGACATATATCTGCAGAAGGAGGCTAGGAGTCTAAGAGCTGAGGATTGAGAATTCAGGTGCAAAA
The DNA here is from genome assembly GCA_963969495.1 of Ceratothoa steindachneri. Taxonomy (NCBI): domain Eukaryota; kingdom Metazoa; phylum Arthropoda; class Malacostraca; order Isopoda; family Cymothoidae; genus Ceratothoa; species Ceratothoa steindachneri. Next base: position 66,858,554 of record OZ018336.1, read on the forward strand.
GCAAGCGAATTTTCCTTTGGGGATAGCAAACCCTCACTCGCTGGGCCTATTAGACCAGAACACCCGTTCCAGCCGTTGAACAGTGCAACACAGAACAACGAGCCATGGAATTTGACAAAACGGAAACAGAAATTCAAAAATTGACTACAGATATTTGGAATTGGGAGGAACGATATGCAAACTACAGTACCATCGAAAACTAGAGAATGAAATATCAACATCCATAATTTATTAAAAATGTTCATTTAATTTCAATAAAAATTTGCCTCTGATAATGTAAAAAATTTAAGTTCATAAAAGAGTGCATCCAAAAGTTATGTATAAAATAATGTGTATTTGATATATGCGTCCAAAACTAGAGAAGGATAACATAACTTTCAGTTTATAAGTGAAGATTCCTAGCGTATGTATGGTATCGCTGGATCTTCATTGTAGCTTGCTAATGATGCTATTAAATCCTTCAAAATCTTTACAATTTTATATTATTTTGAATAATCTATTTGATGGTTGTAAAGTACCTTCTATGGAGACGTCGGGGAAAATTGTCCAGCCGGCAGACGAAGAAAAAGATGGATCGAGGATGGGGAGAGGGCGCTGATACGAAGAGGAACAGCACTGACGTAAGTGGACGGTGCAAAGAAGATACGAAAACTGAGCAGAATGGAGGTTGTTTCGGACGAGTACCCCAAATGACAGTTAGACACTATCTATCATGCGGATGATGATGATGATGATGGTGGTGGTGGTAGTGGTGGTTGTGGTTGTAATTGCTAATGTGGTTAAAAATACTATATATAGTACTGCTTCGCCTGGCATCACCTTTATATTCATGTTCTCGCAGGCTCTCCTATATAGAACGAAGGGCAGTTAGTGGATTCACACAGGATTACATATACACCTGCCTCAATTGCTTGATCCAAGGGCTTAGTCGAAGGGAAAGATTTGAGAATGGAATAAGGGAATTTAAACGTGGTTCGACATGGAGAAATAACTATGTTTACGCCTTTGAAAAGGCGGGGAAAATGGGAGAGATATACAATTCGTACTTCTCACTTTGTTTTTATCACTGGGGCAGCAGTATGTAGGTTTAGTTTTAGATAAGCTCTCACTGATGACGTGGAGGGAATACTTTAATTCATTGAATCTGCAGGCTGTATATGTAATCTCGTCTTATAAAAAGCAAAGATCACAGATTCTAAGTGCTCTCAAGAACATACCTGTTGCTAGAGCTATTTTAATGCTAACATAATGATGTGAAAATAAATAGATGTAAGAGTTAGAATGGATTGGTTTACAGTATACAGTAAAGCTAATTGACCAAATTAGATTCACTGGTGGCCTCTGCTGTCTAGAAAAAAGGCTAATCTAACATTTAACAATTTCTCCATCAGCTTGCACACGCAGGAAGTTATAGAAATTGGGCGGAAACCGGCTGAGGGTAGAGTGGTCTCTCCGCGGTTTGCGAAAAGCGAGCACAGAAGCGATTCGCCAGGAGTCTGGGAGTATACCCTCTACCCAGATCCTGTTGAACAAATCTAAAACAAAGCCCATGCCTCACTTTCCCAGGTGTCGAAGACTGGCGTAAGGGACATCGTCCGGAACAGGTGCGGTATCCGCGCACGAATCAAGAGCGGAAAGTAACTCACTCAATGTAAACCTTTCGTTGAAGGGTTCTCCGCCTCTGGAGGTAAAGCCGAATCGGCAGCCTTCCGCGACATCACGACGCGCATTGAAGGCTGGCGAAGCAGCATCCCAGCTAGAGAATGCGGAGAAAGCGGTCGCGAAGAACTTCACCACGGAGCGGGGTCCGAGATTGCGGTCACATTCTCCTGGAGAACGGGAGGGGGTCCTGCGAGAACTTGACCCGAATTCTTTTGACTCTCTTCAACACCTCTGTTAGAGGGGGTCTTCCCGTTAAATGAAGACACGTATGCCCACCCGGAAGAGCGGCGGGCGTGCTTCGAAACATACGGAACCTACCGTAGCTCCACGAAATTCACCGAGTGTGAAATCGTTCGGGCAGCGCATATAGGCATAACGCTTCTGTTTGAAGCTATGCAAGGTTTTTCTAGTATGTGGTATGCTATACTAGTCTATGATATATTATGGCTATATTAGGCTATATTATGTTAGGTGTGGTTATGCTAGGATAGGCTATACCAAGCGGGCCTATAGTATGCTAGGCTAGGCTAAGCTATACTATGCAAGGATATATTGGCTAGGCTATAGTAGCCTATTCTAGCTTGATTATTCTAGCCTAGGCTATTCTAGGCGACTCTAGGCTAGGCTCTGGCATGCAATGCTAGCCATACCTGGTTAGGCTAGGCTACACTAGGCAATGATACGCTAGGCAAAGCTATACTAGGCTAGGCTAAGCTAGACTATACTAGGCTAAGCTAGGCTATACTATAATAGGTTAGTAGACTAGGGTCTACTAACCTATGCTAGGCTATACTAGGATACGATAAGCTAGGCTATACTAAGGTAAGGTAGCATGAAGTAGGTTATACTATGCTAGGTTTGTCACCAGGCTAAAGTATTCTCCTTAATGAGCAATGTAAGTGATCATTGTCTGTAATATGCTCTTTAATGAACCGAATAAAGGATTTATCTCCTTAGTAAGCCCCTTAAAGTATTCTTCTAATTAGCTGGCTAAAGGATTGTTCCTTTACTGTGCTAGCTAAAGGATTATTCTCCATAATGAGCTAGGTAAAAAAAAATGGTTGATGAGTCCACCAATGTATTATTCTCCTCAATTAGCGACCAAACAATTCTCCTTAATGGGTATGCTAAAGATTTTTTTCAATTATTTAGGCGATTAAAGGATTCTTTTTCTTAATAAACCGTATAAAAGATTCACCTCTTAAGAACTAGGTAAGTTATTTTTCTGCTTAATGAGCCGTCTAATGTATTCTTCTCCTTAATGAGCAAGCTAAAGGAATCTTCTTAAGATATCGCCTAAACGATTCTTCTCTTTACTGAACCAAGTAAAGGATTATATTCCTTTTCTGAGCTGCCAAATTGATGCTTTTGCCTAATGACAGGGTTAAAGAAAACTTCTCTACGAAAAACGGGCTGAAGAAACAGTCTCTATAAGGAGACGAATAAAGGCATCTTCTCTATAATAAGCAGAGTAAAGAGTTCTTTTCCTTGGTGAGCCTGCTATGAAATCGTCTCCTCAATGACCAGGGAAATTGATAATTCTCCTTTAAAAGCCAGCTAAACGATACTTCCCCTTAATTAACCGAGTAAGGAAATGTTCTCCTTAGTAACCCGTCTAAAGAATCATTCTGACTAAAGGATTATTCTTAATTAAGGGCCTCCTAAAAAGATTTTTCTCTTTAATGAGCTGGCAAATGATTCTTCTCAGTAAAGAGCCAGCTAAAGGATTCCTCTACGCAATTATCAGCCTAAAAGATTAATTTCCGTACCAGCAGGCAAAAAGATTATTCTCTTTAATGTGCCGTCTATAGGATTCTTCTCCAAAATGGACCGGCTTCTGTATTATTTCCCGTAATAAGCAGGCTATATGATTTTTTTCTCTCTACTGAGAAGGGTAAATGATTCTCTCTAATAAGCCGGCTAAAGATTAATTTTGGTTTTTCTCCTTAATGAAACTCCGAAAACAGTTTTAAGGTTACTGCGCCGCCTAAATGATTTATATACTTATTGAGCCGTCTAAAGGATTTTTCTCCTAAGAAGCCGACTAAAATATTCTTTTATTTAATGATTAAAAAAAACATTCTTCTCAGAGAAAACGGCAAAGGAATAATCTCATTAATGAGCTAGGTAAAGAATTTTTCTCTTTAATGAGCCAGATAGAAGATACCATAGATAACGAATATTTGATTGGTAGCTCAAATTCGGGCGATTCCATAGTCGAGGCGGGCCAAGAAAAACCCCAAATCGTTCTCATTTCTTTATTTTTAAAGATATTCACCCCAAATCTAGCATGAAGCACCCTGGGACCAATGTACTTTGAGCTGTGAAGTCAAACTTTTATTTGACGTGACGAACGAAAGTGTGATTTATTTAATGAAAAATAAAAAAATATAAACCTTATATTTATAACCGATGTTGGTTATATTAATTCAATTATATTTAATAAGGTTGTGTACAATTGGATTCTTAGATACTAGAGGGTGTCTACTAATATCAAATTTCAAAATTCCATAGGTTTTCCAGGTACTTAAAAAAATAAATAAATTGCAAAATTTCTAATAAAAACTGTAAGGAAAAATAGGTATATTACATTTAACTACAAACATATTTCAAGGTATATTCTAATAAATGAAATGAAGTAGGTAACATTAATTAAAGAAATAAAGAAGAAAACCCCCCCAGGCCCACACCTGACCAATCTAGTAAACAATTCTATTTCCATTAGGTATCATTTAGCTAGCCCCCCGCATTTGATTTTAAATCTTTTTCATAGCCCATGGAGGGGGGACGACTATATTATTCTGAAATAGGTATAATAAAGTAATAGCTAATTGGAATCTAAAGTGTAGACACCCTGTACTAGTAACCTATTTCATGGTTAACCTGGATTTTAATATCTACCCTACAAAATAAAGATATATAACAAATGTCAGTGGCTACGCACACTTAAATTGACTTATGACTTTTTCTTGCCATAAATTTTCTTCTTCATGTAGTCACTTTTGCTCCTGGTAGCTTTCTCGGTGCATCCTGATTACCTCTTTTTATGCCTCTCCTTTTGACTTTTGCATGGGCATGACTGTTAGCTTTTGACACCATATTTTTGCCCATGACATGGAAGAGGGTCTTGGCGATTGCATGAACAACGGTGTTGACCAGGCTGCAACCCTTTTTACAGTCCAGCAGGGACATGCCAAAGTCATTGCTCATTATTTCCTTGTAGACACTCACCAACACTTTTTCTGAAGAGTAGGCCGCCAGGAACTTAGCCCTCCTTTCGCTTGGTGTTGTCATTGCCTTGAAGTTTAACTTTGTAGTATTAATACAATATTCGTAGAAGTGAAAGGAAAAACAAAGTAATGGTACTGATACACCATTAGAGAAGTATGTGTTGTATAAGCTCATACTGAAATACTTATAGGATTAGCCGATAAGCAAGATATGACTGATACCCATATATCGGCAAAGTGGCCGATATAGGCTATACCGATAACTTACTGATATTATCGGTGCAACCTTACCATAGATAGCGTATAGTAAAAATATATCACATAATTAAAAAAGCTTGTGTCACACCATATATTATGATTGTTCATTCCTATTTCACAGGGTATTTTGGTATAAGTACTCACGCTAACAGGCCTAAAACGGGAAGTATTTAACTGCAATTACCGTGGGTGACAGCGTTCCTCCACAAGCAACAGATAGGTATCATATGCTGGCTTCCCTTATTTAACATACATTATAACTTATTAACTTAAATAGTAGGAGTCCACATCTTCACTACCTACAAGTACTAGAGCTAACAGGCCTACAACGGCAAATAAATACAATTAACTTATGATTTCAAAATTTTCCAAGATGGCGGCAGCGTCTTACCCAGACTAAGTCGTAACAATGACTGGGATCGCCGCCTGGTGGGCATAGCGGCAAACACCAGCGCTAACTGTCACCCGACTATGGAAGCAGCTGACTCCGGACTTTGCGGAAGCTACCAATCAAGTATTCGTTATCTATGAAGATACATATCCTTTATTAGCCGGTTAAAGGTTCTTCTCCTTAATTAACGAGCTAAAGCATTGTTCCTTAATGAACCTACTAACTAAACGATTATTCCTATTACTGAGCATGCTAAAGTATTTTTCTCATTAACGACCAGAATAAGGCCGTGAAAGGATTCTTCCTTTTATGAGCTGGCTAACGGAATCCTCCCGCTAAATGATTCTACTCTTTAATCAGCCGGCTACATGATTCTTCTCTTTATTGGGATGGATTCTGTATTTTTCTCCTTAATTATCTGGCTAATGTGCTATTCTCCTTATGAGCAGACTAAAGAATTTTTCCACTTAACGAGCCAACTAAAGAATATTTCTCTTTAATTAACAAGCCAAAGTAATATTCTCATTAATGAGCTGACTAAAGTATTCCTCTGCTTAATAATCTCCCTAAATATTATTCACCTTGCTGAGCAATCTAAAGGACTATTCTCCTTAATGAACCGGTTAAAGGATTCTTGTCATTAATGAGCCGACTCAAAGAAACTTTTCCTTAATGAACCGACTAAAGTATCCTTCTCCTTAAAGACTCAGCCCAACGTTTCTTTTCATTAATGAGCACAATTAAGGAATCTTCCCCTTAATGAGCGGTTAAAAGATTATTTCCCTTAATAGCCTACTAAATGATAATTCTGTTAAATAAGCCGACTAAGTTATTGCTCTCCTTCTACTTAATGAGCAGTTTAAAGGATTTTTCTCCTCTATGAGCCAACTAAAGGATTCTTTTTCAAAAAGAGACTTTAGAAGATTTTTCTCCTTAAAAAGCCTCCTAAATAATTATTTTGATTAATTAGCCGGCTAAAAGGTTCTTGTCCTTAATAGGGACGTTAAGGGATTCTTCTCCATAATAGGGGCGTTAAGGGATTCTTTTCCTTAATAGGGACGTTAAAGGTTTCTTTTCCTTAAGGCCTAGTTTCCTTAAGGAGGCGGCTATAAGATTCTTCTCTTAGTAATCAGTGTTCTGTAAATTTCCCCTTAAATAGCTAGCTAAAGGAATGTCCTCCCTAATGAGAAGACTAAAGGATTATCCTAATAAATAAGCCGCCTAAAGAATCCTTCTGATTGATGAGCCTCCTAAATCATTTTTCCAGTTACGGAGCCAGTTAGAGGATACTTCTCCTTAATGAGCGAGCTAAAGGATACCTCTCCATAATGAGCCGAGTAAGGACTCTTCCTCGTAATCAGCCAATTAAAAGATTCTAGTCCTAAATAAGACGACTAAAGGATTAACATGTGCCCGCTAAACGATTCTTCAACTTAATGAGTATAGTAAGGAAACTTCTCCGTAAAGATCAGGATAAACGATTTTTTTGTTTAATGCGCCGAAGAAAGTCTAATTCTCTATAAAATCCGCGTAAAGCTTTTTTCTCCTTAATGTCACGCGAAGGAATTTCTCCATACTAAGTTAGCTAAATGATTCTTGTCTTTAATGAACTAGATGAGTGACTATTCGACGTAATTAGACGGCTAAAGATTTTTCGCCAATAGAAGCCGGCTAATGTAATTTTCTCTTTAATCAACCAATTAAAGGAAGCTTCATATTTAATGAGCATGTTAAAGTATTTTTAGTGAGTTGGCTAAAAGATTCTTCTTTTTAATCAGCCGGCTAAAGTTTTCCTCTATTTTATAAGGTGGCTAAGGGATTCTTCTCCTAAATGGGATAGATGAAGGATGCTTGTCGAGGTATGGTTGGGTTCCTTCCTACTTTTCTGTCAGAGAGCCATATATTCAATGACTTCCGCGCTCCAGTCTGGCACTATTACTTGGGAGGAAAACAATACCTCTGCTGGCTCACTGAACCTTTTTTAGTTACTGTATTATTGAGGCTTATTAACTAATGAATTTATGAGAGTGCCACAGCGTTTAATCCATTTTAAGGAAAGAGCCAGCCAACACGTAAAGGATCCAGTGAAACACACAGAATTAACCAAAAATATATCTTTTCAATTTATCAATTGACTCAAAATATTTACAATAACATATATAAGTTTAACAAAGTTTGCAGGAATTGATTAAGGACCTATTGCCGACGATAGTCAGGAACAATGTAAGTAGGCTCCACGTAAATAATCCAATCGCCAGTTAGGTAATTTATAGAGATCTTTTAGTATAGCGTTTAGCCACAATTTACGTGCCTCTAATCTTAACTAGCAATATGACAGGAATCACTAAATATTATTTCTCCTTTAGTTAGCTTGGGTACAGTATTAAAAACCCTACTTAACAAAAACGAATATAAATAGTTATTCGGACTTACATGACCTTGAAAGGATCTGGGGTTGGCGGATGTCGCTATATTGGACTTTTCACGCTTCTTTGAGTTGCAGCAGCTGACGGCAAGTTTTTCTACGAGATGAGGGGGGGGGGCACGATGTAAAATTCTTCTTATATCTTGATCTCTGGATATACGTTTAAACGAATGAGAGAGGAGTGGTGCTCTCTTGCTCAAGGAGTACTCTTCTGGGTAGCTCTTGAAGTCTTTTAATATCCTTGTCTTCTTCGAGGGGTTGCCCACTGGGTTTGGGGATACGAGATGATTTCGAAGGTACTTAAAAATGAAACTTCCTCGGGTATCACTTCTTCTCTCCCAATTATTGAAATTGCAATTTGAGAGTCACTCGAGGGTGAGCGGGTCTTCTTTTCTCTTGCTCCCGAAATTCCTATTTGGCACTAGGAATGGTGATCCAGCCAGACTTCTTACTAAGCCTATGAAGGATAACTCGATATAGCACCGATACGAAATCGGGACGATCTTCTAAGTTTTTAGAATAACGATTTCGGAACTGGGTGAAGGACCGATCTCCTTGATCTAGTCCTCTATCTTCTCTCACAGAATCAACCACTTTCTTTCCTTACTTGCTTATTTATAGTCCGGCGACCACACCACCTTAGGAGGACGGGGCGAGGCCGCTGAGGGGAGTGCGAGGAGTGAGGGGAGGGTGGCACCACGGAGCCCAGGTCGGCTTCTTAATCAGAGGCACCGACGACCGTCACAGTATTTCTCCTCGGCCTTTTTTTTAAAACTGGCACCGCTTTTTAGGGCGCTTTAACCGCGGGCCTCCGGCCCTCGTAGGTAATCGGATCTTTTGAGAGATGCTTAATGGCCTTTTGTGGTTACCTTGGTCTTGCAGCTCGACTCGACTACCAACTTGGCGGGGGAGATCAAAGCCGTTGGGCAGTTTGACTGTTAGTCAGACAACTAACATTCTCACGCCCCTCCTCTTTTGGTACGCTTCTCTCGCTCTCTCCCACGAGGGGCTTTAACATAAATGTCCACTTGGTCCTCTTGTGTTGCGTTATGTTATAATTCCTCTACATTTACCTCCCTCCTAAAGAAATTAACGGGGGGGGTGGATTTTCCTGTCCGATACTTACAATATTTCAAAAAGCTAACTTACTGAATATTATATTATAAAATAAACTTCGAGTTTACCCGGGAATGTCTCGATAACATCGGTGCTTGCCCCTACACTAATACTTACATGACTGTCCCCGTTTAGGAGATTCTCATTTACAATTAGGGGGTCACTCAACCATTCTTAATTACAACGCTAACAATTTACAATTAACATTACACTTATATACATAACCTTACCTATCTAAGATCCATCACCATTATTATAATACATTAGTTGTCATACACCTTAGTCTTCGACAGGATTCCGACTTAACAAGTCGGCCATACAATTGTCCGACCCTTTAATATTGTGAATGGAGTACTGATACTCCATCAAGAGTAAAATACATCTCAGGAGCCTTCCATTCCTGCTCTTATTTTTACTTAAATAGGAAAAAAGTTTATGGTCACATTCCAACTGAAACTCGCGCCCTATTAGATAATATTTGAATTTAACTATGAACCATATTATAGCCAAAGATTCGATCATGACGGTGGCGTAGGCTCTTTCTCTACTCGAAAGTTTCCTACCGACATACGCTGTGTGATAGGCTATATGGTCATCTTGTTATTGAAGCAATACTCCACCGATACCGTTTTGGCTAGCGTCGGTGCGAATTCCGAAAATATTTTGGGGATTCGGTAAACGAAGAATAGGCGCAGTTTACGAGTTTTCCTTTAAGAACCTCCAACTAAGTTATTGTATGGGGGTTCCACGTGAGAGGGTCTGACGTTGTCTTTTTTAATAAATCATTCAGTGGGGCCGCGATGGAAGCGAAGTGCGGTACGAAACGCCAATTGTTTGTTTATGCGCTGTCTTACTAAGACAGGTGTCTCTGACCATTCGTGTGTCCCGCGCGCACATCCAACCTCCGCTAGCCTTCTCTCTCTCTCTCTCTCTCTCTATCTCTCTCTCTCTCTCTCACCCACACACACACACACACACACACACACACTCTGTTTGTCTGTCTGTCTGTCTGTATGTCTCTCTCGCTCTCTCTCCCCCCCTCTCTCTCTCTCTCTCTCTCTCTCTCTCTATATATATATATATATATATATATATATATATATATATATATATATATGATGAAAATTAATGCAATATCGCAAGAAAAGATGAGGAATTAAACCAGTCTCCGAAGAAAATTTAATTCAGAACAGTTTCGGTGTAACTCACACCCTTTTTCAACTGACACTGGATAGAAAATTTAAGAGAAGTGCATATAAGCATAACACAAGGTCAGATCGCGAAAGATCCCCTCTTTTTTCCCCAATCCCCTACTTGTGGCTAATCTGAGGGGGGCGGGGGTAGGCCTAAACATATTGAAGGGCTGACAATTTACTATTTTGTTTATTTGCTTTCTTATTATAGGATTAAAAGAAAATTGACCCTCAGATAGATTTAAATTAGGAACTGACGATATCAAGCTCAATTCTACGATTCTTCTCTTAACATAGTTAGCCGATTTAAATACCATTTTACTTCCATTGAAATCGATCGTGTGATTCTTGTCTCTAACATGGCAAAATATTCCACTGCTTTCGCTGCCCACTCTAATATCTCTTTTGTGTTCATACAATCTCTTGTCTAGATTTCTCCCCGTTTCCCCTATATAAACTTTATGGCAATCGTTGCATGGTATTGCATATACTCCTATGTTAATATGTTATTTGGGTTTCCTGGCAATCATCAATTGGTTTAAGGGATTATTCTATTTAAAGGTCAGATTAATACCCGCTTTTCCAAATATGTCCTTTAAACTATTTAATGTATAACATTGCCATTTAATACTAAATTAAATATTTTAAAAGACATATTTGGAAAAGCGGGTATTAATCTAGCCTTTAAATATAATAATTCCTTAAACCAATTGATAATTGCCAGGAAACCCAAAGAACATATTAACATAGGAGTATATGCAATACCATGCAACGATTGCCATAAAGTTTATATAGGGGAAACGGGGAGAAATCTAGACAAGAGATTGTATGAACACAAAAGAGATATTAGAGTGGGCAGCGAAAGCAGTGGAATATTTTGTCATGTTAGAGACAAGAATCACACGATCGGTTTCAATGGAAGTAAAATGGTATTTAAATCGGCTAACTATGTTAAGAGAAGAATCGTAGAATCGAGCTTGATATCGTCAGTTCCTAATTTAAATCTATCTGAGGGTCAATTTTGTTTTAATCCTGTAATAAGAAAGCAAATAAACAAAATAGTAAAATGTCGGCCCTTCAATATGTTTAGGCCTAACCCTTCCCCCAGATTAGCCACAAGTAGGGGATTTGGAAAAAAAAGAGGGGATCTTTCACGATCTGACCTTGTGTTAGGCTTATATGCACTTCTCTTATATTTTCTATCCAGTGTCAGTTGAAAAAGGGTGTGAGATACACCGAAACTGTTCTGAATTAAATTGTCTTCGGAGAATGTGGTTTAATTCCTACTATATATATATATATATATATATATATATATAAATATATATATATATATTATATATATATATATATATATATATATATATATATATATATATATATATATATATATATATATATATATATATATATAGTATTTGTAATTGATTTTTTCCTTGGGAATCTGATGTGTAGTAGGAATACGAAGACCCAGGTGATTACACTAATCATTTATTGGCCGGATGTTTCGGCCCTTCCCTAGGACCATCTTCAGCGACTGTGTCGACGTCGACTAATGAGAAGAGGAAGGGATATTAACGATAACAGTTAAAAGAATGCATTAAATAATGGCTAAAAAAGCGGATGAAGACAAGTTAATATAATAAAATTGACAATTATTGAGATTAAAGTAAAAACACAAATAAAAATATATAGAATTAATCAATACTATCCAATGTAATTTTGAAAAATAATAGAAAAAAGTAAAGTTATAACATAAACTAACTTAAATATCAAATATTAAAGGTAACTGGAGTAAACAATAAAATAACCTATTATATTAAATTATAAAAAAAAAACGAAAACAAATTAGAATGAATTAAAGAGAGGGACTAACCTTTATCGTGGGCGTTGAGAAATCAACTAACTAAAGATATGAAAACTACTAACGAGATTTGTTCGGTTGGTCGGTTGGCTAGTTAATCTATTGAAGTGTTGGTTGGTTATATAGTGAATAGTTTAATTGAGGAGGAGTATTTATTTAGGTTTAGATTTATTTTATTGATGTACAGTAACTAAGATTTTCAAATCGAGAAAAGTTAAGGCTGAAGATAATATGGTAAATGAATCAGAATTAAGAGGATGATGGTGATACTCAGAATGTTGCCTGATGGAAGAGGCTTCAGGTTTAGAGATGGGAATACCAGTTCTATGAGACAAACCTAAGTGCTTTGCGATCCTGCATTTGAGTTGTAAGCCAGTTTGGCCTACATAACGACTGTGGCAGGTCGTAAATGTATAATTGTAAATTATACAGGATCGCAAGCCCAAAGGGATTGGCTCCTTATGGAGAAAAAAGGAATTTAACGAACAGGGTTGGAATTTATACAAATGAGTTGGCATTAAAGGAAATGATTGTTGAGGGTAGAGAGAAGGAGTTTGTTAAACTAGGATGTCAAATGCTCGAGATAGGATAGTCTAATTATAACCTTCTGTTTAGAAACAGTAGTAAGAAAGGGTCGAGGATAATCTATTTTGGAGAGAAATTATGTAAACTAACTCGTCGGAGATGAAATCGGGGTAATAATTAAATTTGAAGAAATCCCTTAAATAAGTCAGTTCTTCATGAAAGGATATCCAGTTAGTAGCTCTCCAGGTAAGTTTAAATTATCCAGTACAAAAAGCCGAATTTTGAGACCCTACCATATATGCTCTAACTGGATATCCTTCATTTTCTCGTCTCCAGAGAGATGTGACCTTAAGCACAAGAGACTGTTCTCTGGCACGGCATGGAGGCTCAGAGCGAGACAGCTTCCTTCTCGTCGATTCTAGAATTCCCACGCCAAGGAGCACGCGGTCTGGGGCTCGAAGGAGCTGAAAAGGGGTATTTCGAGGGGCTAACCCTCGCACTAGTCATTCGAGGGGCATCCTCTCACAATATGCATACATCAGAAAGTCGGGCCACTTCAATAAGAGGATAAAAGAACATCAAGCCGATATAAGAAGAGGTACAAGTTCTTCAAGTATTTTTACGCACTTGCAAAAGTACGATTATAAAATCGATTTAAATCAAGCAAAAATCAATTATAAATCAAACAAATATATTGAGAGGAGAATTGCGGAATCTATAATCATTAAAAAATTCGCTAATTTCAATTCATCCGAAGGGCAATACAAATTCAACAAATATATACATATTGAATAAAGTTGCCAATCGTATTCATAAACACCCGGAAGATATTGCTCTCGGGGATTAGTAACTTCCCCTGAGTCCGCCCAAAATACTTGTGTTTTTTCAGATTGTTCCCTGCGTTTTCACTTTGTTTAGTAATTTATCGCCTTATATAAAGTGGGCTTCTTGCTTGGCTTTTTCATTATTTAATTGAAAAAGGCGATTATAACTTTGCCGTAACTAGTTTTGTGGTTCTAAATAAATCTTGATTCAAATATTATGTTTTACTATTATCATTTTTTACCCTTTTGAACGAACTTTTCACCGGGATTTTTATTTTTTTACCCGCTCAATACTCTCGAATTCTCCCCTTCCGAATGCACTACAAAAACAGACATCCACACAATAAACCCAACTTAAATACTTTTTCAATTAAAGATACAGCAAATACCGAAAACCAATTACGTACACTGGAATCTCTTTACATTAGATTTACAAACCTCAATTTAAACTCTGACACAAGCTCATTTCCACTTTTACTACAACTATAATCACCCACGAATTACACACGCCAAATCCACTCCCCCCCCAAAACAACCCCTGTCTTTCAAATATTTCTATTATCTCCCCCTTTTTACAATGAAGATACCCAAAACTAATTAATCTCCGTTTTTATTTTAAAAACAAAAACATATTTCCCATTCCCTAATAGTTAAAAGCCCTTCATTTTTATAATTTGAATATTACCACCTCTGCTGCTTCCCATTTCCCATATAATTAATTTATAAATATCTGAAAACTTCTCTAAAAGATTCTTGTTTGTATATATTTATAATGTCATATCCTCGAGAATGAGTTCCTACCCGAAACATCGGCACCAAGAATTTATAATATAATAATGAACTTCCCAAATTTATCCTGCTTATTTATCCTAAAAATATATCCCTAATGCCTACCTGACGCAGTTTGTAAGTGCCCAAGAGTTGCCATGACAACAACGATTGAATAGAAATTATAAAAATAGGAAACTCACACACATTCGTACACATTTAATCATCTAAACAGGGATATGATCACACTTCTTGAACTTTTCCTGAAGACGACAGTCATAAATGCCTAAAACCCAAATCTAGGAGCAATTTATACTTTGCATACAGGACTTTCCGCTCTTCCACCATCCAAAGAGTCAACAAACGTAAATGCATATAATTTTCCAGAAAAATTTCTGCTATTCATTAATCTCATGTATATCCGAATGGATGTATGTCTTGAAGGTTGTGTACACATATTTATCCATACGAATACGCACATGTATTTTCGTAACGCGCGACATAATTAGCTTCGATTTTGGTAATAATTCCTTACAGCGGTTGCGATTGTGCCATAGAGTGCCACCATTGCAGTCGTCTCATTTGCCATATGAACCTCGTCACACACAAACCAATGTCACCCGACTTTCATCATTGCAACAATGTTCATAAAATGGTGAAATTGATTACGCATTCATAACTAAAAAAACAAATCTGAATTATCAAAATTGATGAAAAATTCAAATGCAGAAATGGGGTGATTTGGCGCGTGTGTGTGTGTGTGTGTGTATGAGTGGCGTTACATGCATATTTGAATGATGTAGGGAACCCGGTTAAGCAAACTGCTGACAAGATAATGTGTTAACAATGGACAATAGTTAACATTTGGCAAGTTGTTATTCTTAAAGAGTTTCTCAAACAATTCTCCTTTCATACAATACAATTCACAGGGGAGAGAGTATATCCATACATACATGTATATATTTAGAAATAGTAAAGACAGACACAATGATTGCTTGGCTAACAGACAAAACTAAATTGAACGGAAGCACGAGATAGAGTACCAAAAACATAATTATTTTTTAAGGAAAATTCATATATGACATATAAAAAATATCTTAAGTTAACAACACCCATTGATGTGCTCATAAACAATGAGAAAGACCGAAAATCAGAGAAGAATAAGAAGAATACAAAATAACTTTCTCGAGTAGGGATGATAGTTCCAGTACATGGTGGAGTGGTGGATCTTATGTTCTCTCACACAATGACTCCACTATTTATCAAACCAAGTGTAATGTAGACGAAGGAAGGATCTCACGTCACACTCAAAGTAACCTTCCTCAAGTCTAACGGGGACTCCTTTGAATAAAGCCAAGCTAAAATTCATGGCTGTGATAATTGTCTCAACAGCCCACTATTTTTATGCAGCCTTTACTTACACTACACCGTGAAAGTGTTCAAGTTCGTACATTTGAGTACCTGTTTTATTTGTGCGATCTTGTTCCTGGAGACGCGAGTACCCTTTCCAGTACCACGGCGGATATTCTCTCCTGGGTTGTTATTCCCTTTCCTCCTCAGCATTTATATCTGATGAGGTTTGCTACTGCATTCCTCGTCCTACTCGTCTTTGTGTTCTTATGTCTGCACATACATACAGTTCTAGTCTACGCTAAATACATTTATCTACTTTGGATTACACTAGTTTTCTTTCTCAATAATCACTGCTAATGCCTCTCTGCTCAGGTGGCCTAAAGCCAATTCAGATCGATCTCATTGGCAGCCATTTCAGAGACTCCATTTGTTTTCTGGAGCAATTAATTTCTTTACAATTTTCGAGGCCTTGCCTTCGATGCCTAAGAGTTATCTCCCACACACGATAGTAATACTATAAGATACCTTAACAAGAACATTGTACCATGTACGAGTTTGCGGCAGAATTTTTTAACAGCTGCCTCACCACCAAACAGACCTTCGCAACATCCTCACCTTTCTATATACATATGTAGTCTCTCTCCCAACAATAGCATCAGTCCTAGTCCCACAGAAATACCGCAAATATAACATCTCTCCAATCGAATTTTTAAAACGTATCTCACTCTCAGAATCCATCTCTATCATACTGCATCACTCACTCACTTGTAATAACATTAATAACTTTAAAACTGAGGAACGGCCGAATGTTCTCGGCGCCTGCCACGGTTCAAGGTTTTTTTTCGACCTGTCGTTTTCTTCAATAATTTTTTTGCCGTTGGTTTAAATATACTTAGTCGTGACTCCTAAATGTTTGATTTTGTAAAGTCGGCACAGAATCGCTCAAGTTTAAACAATCCCATATTTTATTTAGTAATAATAGTAAAAATCATCATTTGTATTGATTTTTTAAAAACTAAATCTGGTGAAGACATCGCCCCCAAAACTTTGGAGCAGGCGCTCGTATAAAGGTCGAGAATAAGAAGCTCTCTTGAACCTGCTTTCTTCTGTAAACAAGGTAGATCCATTGGCAAATACAACAAAAATACAAAATTTGCATCTAACATACAAAATTATATAGAAGAATATGTACATAGTATTCTTTCAAACTTTACAATACATTTCAACAAACCTATTAACATTTGGGCTTAGACCTTTAAAGCAAATGTATTTTCTACAACAGTCATGGAAACCTGTGTTCTCATGGCCCACATCGCGCATTTATCGTCTTCATCCGGCGCGCGCTTTCACATCATAAATGTCAAATTCATTACGTAACTTCGGTAATTTCTATTTTAGACAATCGATAGATTATCTATAATTATTATGTAACTAATTTGTAAAACAAAACCAATACTAATTTTATTATGTAAAATATGAAATTGTGAAAAAAGTATATGGGTTTGTGAATAAATTTTCAGTTTGGTTACAAACCCCAAAAGTTGTTGTCGTGGGCTCCAATCTGCCCTGGAGGCATGAAACAGGCCATTACTTTTTGTTACTTAAAACTGAGAAGCTAAAGTGTATGGAAGATTGAAGATCTTCCTACCGGAATCGGTGTCGTGTGGTCACGCAACTGTGGGCGTTAAGGCCGAAGATACGTAATCCTCCATATGTCAGCTTGAACATGGTTGCCCTAGTTCCACCTACCACCCCCTTGTGGGGATAAAATATGTAAAGATAATTCTACAGTGGCTGTGTGGGAAGTTTTTCATTTTTGTTCGTCTATGCCAAATATTTGGTTCCGGTGTGTTGGGCCCTAACTTAAGAGCCCTCCATTTAGGTTTAGTGAAGTGATGGAGGTGTTTCTAAAACGTTGCTCTCTTCTCCTTTAACTAAGAATTAGGATCGCAACCACCCGAAGGGTCCCCCTGCCCCATCTTTAAAATTCTAGCAAAGATAAAGAAATGTCGCTCGTTATTCAAATCAATTATCTCACCTAAGGTAAATCGAGGGAGATTCGCGCGGCTTGAACGCCTCGGTCATAACCATTAGCCCCCTTTTTATTAAGCGTATTATGGACTTTCCAATAAATTGACCCTCCCCAATTTCACCACTTTCTTCACAAACTTTTTTTAAACATTCTGGAAAAGATGCCTTCGTTTGTTTCGTGTTAGAAAAAGGAGAAACAAATTAAGGTTACTGATTTTCCAAATAGTGATAGTTGACGGGTACTTGGGGACCTAAACAGTCCCAAACGGGACTTCTTTTCCTCCTTCAAAACTCCCGACTGGAATTGATGTTGAGGGAGACAAAGGGGGAGGGGCATTTCCCAACATGTAATGCTACTGTCGATGACATTAATTAAAAATCTGGGATTGATTGATTAGTCATAATTAAAGGTAATCTTATGTAATGCAAATGGAGCATTGTGTAGTCACCGCGGATAAAATGAGGATGGCAACAAAAGAAAAAACATTAAAGTACAAGAAGAGAAGTAGGAAAAAGGCTAATAAAAGACGCGAAGGCACACCTTGTTAATATGTGAAGGTTAGCTGTAAAGTTATGAAGGTGAAACTAAAATTAAAGACCCCTCTGAAGGGGGAGGCATATCGAAGGAGTAACGTAATAAAAGTTAGGTTAAGTTTGTTATCGCTAACCATAAACACATTTTAGGTTCAATCTTGTTGTAGTACTTAAAGAATGTTCGAGAACGTTAGAATAGGACCTGTGGGAAGGATTCCAAAATGCTAGACCCCTTTTTACTATAAACCATTTGCCGGCGGTGTGCACAAAATGACTGGATTACACCATTACTGATTTATCTATCCGAAAAAGAATTGCCTTTAGTCTTCTTAAATCTTTGTCCGCGTTGTCTTCGCCCTTTCTAGGACAGTTCCTATGATACGAGATCCAGCGGCTGGCTTGGAGGTATTCTCAGGACGTTTGCCCTCCTGATCCAGTTCGACTTGGTTCCTCTTGCATTCTACGAATGGCAAATTTTAGATTCATATCGCAATCTAATCATTTTCGAGCCATTTTACTGATAGCTTTATGTACATTAATGATCTAACCTTTGCTGGAATGTTTAGACTACAAGTGTGACGCCTACACTGTAAATAAAATATTGTAAATTTTACAGAAATTTTACTGGCAGCCAAGTTGCCAAACTTTCTCTGTATAATTTACAATTATCTGTAAACAAAAATTTCCGTAAAATTTACAGTTTTCTGTAAATGATGCTCCGTTAATTTTACTTTTTGCCTGTTCAATATTACGGGATTATTTTTGTATACCATTTACGGGAACTTTCTGTAATAAAGGGTACGGGGGGGAAAGTATTTCTCATTTTTATTGTATTTCCCTGAAATTACAGTACTTGCCAACATAATTTGAAGTTTATAGCAACTTGAACAATAAAGATTTGTAAGAAATTTCTAGTAATTTTCTATATTGATGTTACATCCTGAATCAACAGCAATGTTTTTATGACAACAGTAACCATAAAAAAATGCAGTAATCTCACCAATATCCGGATAATGACAGTGTCTGAATAGTGACTCACCGTCCCAATAGCAAACCAGATAAATGTCTGGATAATGAATAATCCGGATACTGACAGTCGGGATATTGGAGAGATTGGTGTACTGCGGAAAAATGATTATTCAGCACTCATGGGATTTTTATAAATTTACTAACAATATAACTACATAGTTAATTACTAAAATCAAAGTTCAGGAGGTATAATAACTTACATCTAATATTGCACTTTGAGGACCTTTTATGAATATGAAATATTCTTTTCTTAATTAACATATTTTGAGTATCACAGAACTACCTGATGTATAAAAATATCTTTCCACCTCGATAGGGAATCAGATCACCTGAACAAAGTACAGGGTGTTTGAAAAAATTTAATATTATTTGAGATGTAAATATCACAGAAACTACTTAGTCAAGGCAAATGAAACTAAACAGGTTTAATCTTAAGCAACATAAGATTTATTCCATCAAATTTGAATGAGTAAAGCACAGGTATGTGGATTCCATGAACGATTTCACAAATGTTCAATATGCGCACCGCCTGAGACTCGGCACACGTCAAGTCGGTAGGTAGTCCAGCTTCTCCCAAACACGCTGCAGCATGTCTTTAGTAACAGTCTCCAGTGCGATAGTGATTCTGTGCTTGAGTTCTCTAGGTTTGCAGGAAGAGGGGGGGAAATAGACCAGTCCCTTCACATAGCCCCAGAGGAAAAAATCGCAAGGTCTCAGGTCAGATGAACGTGGCGGCCATTTCAACAGCAAATTGTCTTCATCACCAGCTCATTTGCAATGGGCTCATCTATTAGTCAGTTCTGAAGCTTTTGCAGATAAACATGGCTGCTCACATTTCCCTCAAAGAAAAACGGGCCATGAAGCGTGTTCTTGGAGATGGCGCAGAACACATTCACTTTCGGTGAGTCCCTCACTTGCTCAACTGTGGCCTGGGGATTTTATTCACGCCAAATGAGAATATTATGCTTATTGACTTTGTCTTTCGTATAAAATGTGGCCTTATCACTGAAAACAAGATGTTCCTTGAACTCGTCTTCTTCAAGTTTCTCTTGCATATCAACACAGAATTGTTTGTACTTTCGCTTGTTATCTGCCGTTATGACCTGAACTAGCTGCATCTTGTAGGGTTTCATTAGCAAGTGTTTCCTCAGGACGCGCCAAACTGTCGTTGGAGGAATCTGAGTTTCCAGACTTGTTCATCTTATGGACTTCTTGGGGCTTCGCAAATGTTTTTGGCGAACTCGCTCGACCGTCTCCTCCGATGTTATTGGTCGTCCAGATCTCTTTGCCCTGCACAAACAGCCTTCCTCTTTGATTTTTTTGTGCCATGTCCAAATTTGCATTCTTGTTGGTGATTGTTTAGAGAACTCTCTCACAAATGCACGCTTCACAGTCTTGTTCGACTGTGTTCGAGCATACTCCACCAACACACAAAACGCCTTTTCACTTCCAGTGAATGTCATTTCTATACCTGTAAAGATAAAAAGATCAAACATTAAACATAAAATTTCGACCTGTTTTTACACATGGTGTTAAATTTGAAGTCATTTGAACGGGAACTGGCAAAGTTATTTGATTGCAAAATGATATCACTTTTTTTTAAAACACCTGGTATATTAAGATAAATTTACCGATTGCAGTGTCTTAAAACGTTCTTATAATAATATAGAAGGTATTATTTGAACTGTATGTCTTTAAGAAAATGGCATAAAAGGAATGTGAAAATTGAAATATATCAGGAATGCCTGACAGTTTAGTTGAATAGTTATAAAAATAAAAAGTTAAATCATCCTTTCAGAGGAAACAGGGCATTCAAGTTATAGGAAACATGGGAACATGAATGCTTAAAAACTAAAACACTATAATATATATATATATATATATATATATATATATATATATATATATATATATATATATATAAATATATATATATATATATAATACATAATCTATAATAAAATATACATAAATATATGTGTGGTAACTAAGGAGATTATAAAGTAAATTAAAATATAATTCAGTATCAACTATATTAGACATACTTGCAAAATATTTCCACTAAACTACACGGTATGATATAATTATTTGATCAATTACTTGACACTTCATTAAAAAAAAGAGCTTTCTAAAAATATTTTCATGTACCAAACTTGTAGTCATTTAAGTACATCACCAAGCATGGAGCGAACTTTCATGCGCTTCCTGTTTCTTCGCCTTTACCTGTTGACAGCATCTGTAATCATGTAAATGTGATACAAAAGTAGCATTGTTGCTTTCAGTCTTAAACAGTAAGGTATATACTACAAGGAAAAATGTTTAATTCTGCTTAAGTAAATGGTAAAATAATAAAGAATAAAATATTGGCCCACTAAGTTTCTAGATAGGTCTGACCAGCCCCTTTCTCCAGGCATAACAATTGAACCAATCAAACTATTAAAAGATATTAACAACATCTCCAACGAAATCTATATCTGTAAAGGAGGCTGTGTGTGTATGTGTGTGTTACCTATGAGTGGGCGTACCGTTGATTTGATTGCAACCACATTGGGCGGGTCCAAGCCTCAGGTCAACCAAATTTGCTGTGAAGGTATTTCTTGAATTAGGAAATGTCCTTGAGGGGTAAAGCTTTGCCCCCCCCCCTCCCCATGGATAGGTCCCAAACTTGACCCCACGTGGGCCCATCGTTAATCCGATTGCGACCAAACTTGCAATGGAGGTACTTCTTAACTTTGGGAATGTTCTTGAGGAGTCAAATTTTGTCGCTTCACCATATGGGGGGGAGGGGTTCCAAAAATTGACCCTCTGTTGGCACACTGCGATCGATTGCGACCGAACCTGCCATGGAGGTTCTTCTTAACTTGGGCTTTTGAGCTGACCTGATCTTTGACCTTCCCAAAGGAAAGTGTCCTCACAGGGTCGAATTCACAGGGCTCCCTCGATGGGCGTAGCCCTCTGAATCCATTACCCGAGCAACGCTGGATCCTCTTAGCTAGTTTATGATAAAACAAATTTATGCTTTGTAAGGTAACACTAAGGAGATTCTGGACAAAGTCAAATGGTAAATAAGATAATGAACTACATGCAACGTCCTGGAGGATTTCTTTCACTTAAACAAACCTAATATAAAAGTGTTCCAAGATTTCTTGAAAGAAAATAATAATGAGGATTCTTCCTAAAGATAAAAAAAATTTCATATGTAAGAAACATTACCTTGGGAGATTTTTACTCCTCCATCTCACATCGGCAATAGCATTAATCAGGGGCACAACCTTGGGATGGACTTGAGAGTGCCTCTTGCAATGTTGCTTTACTTCTTTCTTGCTTTCGCTCTGGATTGATTCCAACAAAACATCTGTAATGAAGGACAGTAATGTACTACATATATACTGTATATATTGAACTTTTTTCCAATATCGTTATCAACTGCAATTCTAATATCTAAGCTATAACTAGATACCAAAGCTACGTGAATCTTAAAAAAATAATATGCTCTGTAATTTAAGCACAAAAAAAGGAAAAACTCTTTACCTGTTAACACTGAAGAGGTTTTGGACAGATTTAACCATATGTTCTATTTTTAAATAAGATCTGCTAACCAAAAAGTCGCGTGCTCTCACTTACGACCTTACGACCTTCAAAAATTTCAATAATTCCCGGACTAACTTTGAGAGTACCTTGGCAATCATATCATTCGACAGAGAATGTAAAGCAACATTAGGGGTTTCAAATTTCGTTAGAATCGACTGAATAGTTAAAGTGTTATTACAAAAATTAAAAAAAGGAAAACGGCGACGGACCGACAGACCCCAATAATGAGATGTAGAGTCGGCCGTGACTAAAATGCCTTACCTTTGAATGAACTCCAGTGATGATGCAGAATCAATAGGGTAGGTACATTATATTCAGGTTGTAGTAGGAGGCCAACAGCATAACTAAACCAGTAGTAAGTAAATATAGAGATATGGTCAGTGACAACGCCAACAATCGGCAGCATATATCTGGTTGTTGTTAACCTCGATTCCCCTGAAAGTATTGAAAAAAAGGTTATTTTTTCGGTTTATGCCCGCCCTCGAATTTTTTTACTAATATATATATATATATATATATATATATATATATATATATATATATATATATATATATATATATATATATATATATATATATACATATATATATATATATATATATATATATATATATATATATATATATATATATATATATATATATATATATATATATATACATACATATATATATTTATATATATATATATATATATATATATATATATATATATATATATATATATATATTTAACACCAATTGTTTTTTATGTAGACTGTTTTTTTCTTGGCTATTGCAATCGCATCATATTGTATAAATAATTTGTAACTTAAATTAGAAATGGGGGCTTCGCCCCCATACCCCCACTCAATTGTGGGGGGTTGCCCCCTCTCCCAGTAAATTAAAAACTCTCGTAAATAGTCCTAATTCGAATAGTTAGTTTCGAATTCAAAGGCGCGCTTGCCAAACCTCGTTAGGCGTCTATTTGTTTATAACGTGCTTCGTAACCCGTTCGCAACCATATGTACACATCATAGCATCTTAATTAAAAAATAAATATTTACAGTGTTTTACAAAAATAAAAAAAAATAACCCCTATAAACCCCACGTAAAAAAAACAAACTAACTTCATTCTTTCAATTCGAAGATGGCGGCCAATCTATTTTTCGTCATAACATGATAATTAGAGATTTGCCCACATTAAGTATTGAGATCCGCGAATACTATATAGTATTTTCGTATTTTTTTAAAACTAGAGATATTTATAACAAAGCGCCCACGAAATTTGAGGGCGGGCATAAACAGAAAAATAACCGAAAGAAATTAATGTAGCCACCCCTTGTAATGATTTCATGATTTGCCAAACATCCTCACCCCTACCTCCAATGTTCTATGATCATGACAGAACTGTTTTTAGATATTTAACCTCCTTCACTTCCAGCATCTTCCCACAAAAGACCTATGCAATAATAACAATGATAACAATAATTGTTTCACCTCTTCTATATATAACCCAACAATTTGTTTTTATAGACTACAAGATACTACTCTATCATAATTTTTGCAGCAAATATCCTCAAATCCTCTTACTCTTCACTAAGCAAATATAATCTAACAATTAATAACTTTGTCGAAGTAAAATGACAAGAAAACTACAAATATCTACACCGCTCATGGTTGCAATGCTCCACCACATACTTCCATTCCATATCATTACCCATAAAAATTAAAACTAGGTTTGCTGATAATGTTGGTGAATATCATGTATGTTAAGGATACAAACTATAAGGTTTAACTTACCAAAGCCTATTAAACATGTTGTTTAGGGAAGGTCCTTCTCAAATTTAGGCCTAGATGCAGTTGGCTGAAAATTATTAATTCATTAAAACAAAGTAAGCTTTAAACGCAGGGAACATAATAAATCACCCCTAAAAACAGTACAGTCCAATAGCACATGACACAAAGGGTAGGGTGATGAGGATAGTAGATGCTGTTGGCAGCTTCATAAGAGGGGAGAGGACGCGGGCTGGGTTTTTAAACAAAAGTGGCAGTTGCACATCATGATGCGCATCTACTAATATTCTGTTTCTATTCTTCTCATCATACTTATTTAAAATTTCATGCTCGAAATGAATAAACTGAGATAACGAAATATATAACTTACCTTACGTCACTGAAATATTTTGGATAATATCAATTATTTATATATCACATCACCTCCCTTTTCCTCTTCAGTCATTATTTTTCTTATACTGTCGCATTTCTTTCCAATACTATATACCGAGAGTGAAGAAACGAAGAAGACCGAAGAACGACTCTCCGACCCTTACTAGGAGTACCGGCGACACGCTGGAGTCAATATTAGGTCAAGCACTCACTAAGAAATCTGGCTACAAATTAACAATTAACTACAGATTGATACTTTCGTCTCCTATAGTCTAACAAGAGAAAAGCTTCAACGGCAGCGTCTTATCCTAGGAACAACAATTGTCTCCAGAAAGATAGGTCCCTATTAACTGTGCCTTATTTAAATAGGCAAATCTTCCCTTGCCTATTTAAAAGAATGTCTAAAAACACATTACTTCCTTATTTGCAACATGGAAAGTGTTGGGAAGGATACCATTGATGAAGAACTTACCATACAAGTCAATATAGACACCGACTATAATGATAAAATAGTTTCTGATGTAGCAGCACTGACATCCCTTTTAGAAGAAAGAAGTTTACCTCCTAAAACATCCAATTTTGAAGGATGTATTCATCAGGATAAATTAACAAGTCACTCTGCCTTTAATCGAAAACTACCTGAACTTAAAATAACTCAATTTTGTGATAACAATAAGGTTTATTTCGCCTTTTTCAGGTTTTAGTCCAGTTTTGAAAGTGCTTTAAATAGTATTCCAGATGCCTCAAATTCTCTAAATTAGTGTATCTCAAATCTTATGTTCAAGGAAGAGCTTTGGCTTTAATAGAAATCCTTCCTGTAGATAATGAAAACTTTGGGGTGGCATGGAGGTTGTTAGAGGAGGAATTCTTTGATAAGAACCTTCTAATCAAGGAAACCTTAACAGGTATGGTTCATTGGAAACCTTGTTCTACTTTGGGGTCTAATATGGAGTTCATTTCGCATCTTAAATCAAAATTGGCTGAATTAGAGAAGTTTAGGTTTCATTTTTTCACAAATACTGCCGGAGAACAGCTAATGAGCAATGGAGTTAGATCTAAATTGTTCTTTCCTTTCTTAAAAGGATTATGCCGAAAACTTGGCAGCAATTATCCCTCAGTCAACTAATTATTGAAAATTCTACCGCAGTTTGTTAATTGCTCCAACCTAGGGAAAATTTTCAGGCTCAGACCAGTAATCAAAACCTGGTACCTTCAACTAAATTGGAGTCTAAGAAAAAAGTTGGTGTTACCTCAATGTTTTATACTAAACAGGAAGGACTTAGGTCCCCTTGTGCAAGTTTGCAGGGTAATAAAAAAAACACAGTCAGGGTGTAAGTTTTGTTATCTTCTAAATCATTCTTCTTTACACTGCAAAAAAGATAACAATTACCAGGCCAGACAAAGACGAGCCATATAATTACAGCTATGTATAAGATGCCTGTCATTTAAACATACTGAAAGGGATTGCCATAGGCTTCAAAGCAAGCTAATGTTCCCTTGTAGGAGTTGTCATGCCTCAGCTCATGTAAGTTCCATGTGTCCTGATATGGTACTATTCCTTTCCGCTGCCAAATCTGTAAAAACAGAAGGAGACATAAAATGACTAGCAGTTACCTTTTAAGCAGATATTGGCAACCCTGACTTGTCATAGAACTGCAAAACGCCATCAGGCTATGTATCTTCATCATTTTTGCTAGATAGTGGAGCTCAAGTATCCATCTTAGATTATAGTACAGTAAATCAATATGGAGTTAATGGAACACCTATCGGGAAACTCCTAAAAAGCTTAGGATTGCATGAATCAGTAAGCGGATATTCCTTTGATACCAATATTATTTTTTTGTGTACAATCTTTCTAATTGGAAGTGTCTGTAAGAAGAATTTCATCATCTCTGGATAAACTGAAAAAGATGGGTATACCCTTGAGTCAGAATCTACCAAAATATACTAATGTAAAAATTGCAGAAATTTTAGGTAATGATATTTTGCAACATTTTTAAGTGTTTGAATTGTGAGAAGTACTGGGTGGCAAGATGCCGAGAGTTTCAAATGGGTTCATAGGTTTAGGGTCTATCCAGTCTCTAACTGAAGATATTTATAATAAACTTATCGCTAGTGTTGATGTATATAATTCTAATATATCTTGTGATAACTCTAATGTAAATGTGCCAACTAATAATAATTTATTTCCTGTACCTGTGAATAATAAACTTCAACCTTTTGAGAATTGCCTAAATATACCCAAAAAACTGGGTCACGATAGGGTATGCTTTGTTGAGTTACCCTCTGGTGTAACTTCTTCTCATGTGTCCTCTGTAGACCAAACTGCCCATAAAAGTAAAATATTTGTTAGAACTAAACATAGTGAAAGAAAGCAACATATTAAAATTAAGCCTAAGAAAGGACAATGTGTTCACAATGATGAGGTCTTTATTCTGAAACAATATACTAGGGCAGTTAACTATGTATTAAATCCAAAGCAAACTTATTTTAATCTTTTGAAAGATGTATTTAAGGACTCCGATGTAGAATATAAAGTTGACACTTTGTTTCCTCTGGAAAGTATAGGTTTAATAGAAGAAGCTTCAAATTATGATGAAGATGAAATTGAAAAGTAAGAAACTTTATTGTACTAAGAGAGGGACATTACTATGTTGACATCCCTTGGCCAGGGACATTTTGGATAACGTGCCTTCTCATTATGAACTATAAAAAATTATTGCACAAAAGGTAGCCCATAAAAATGGTAACTGTAAGGGAATCGATAATCCACCCTTACAATTGAGCCACTGGTCTATAACCATAACGTCCTGGCAGTGGAGGCGGGATAGCCAACCACTTAACCTCCTCCCCTCTCGCCCCTCGTCTCGAAGAGAAGCTGAACGACCGCCTCAGACCACATAATGCACTAATCAGCTCAGGTCGGACCCGTGACCCTAACATGGGTTAAAACAGCAAGATTTCCCCTAAGAGTTGATATTCAATTTCACCGCATATGCGAAATTATAAGAGCGTCGTCCTAAAGTCAGAAGGTCCCTTAGGACTAGCTTAAAGACGCTCTGAGAAAAACTGTTAGAGGAGGAGACTTAATGCAGCCGTCCACGAATCCCTCCCCCTCCTTCCCCTACCCCCAGTGAGGTGGCTAAGTATAAAATAAAATAACTTTGGAAAAACAAGGTAGATTAAGTCATCAAGGCGACGAAGACCAGCAAGATACCCGCCTACCAACAAAAGGGACGTTGAAGAAGCTCATCCGGAGCTAGTTCCTGGTGGTCACACCGAATTTAGAAGCCTGTCAGAGGTAGATCGTTAGAGAGATCTAGGCAGCGAAGACCGGCAAAGAGCCCGTCAAATCAACGAAAGGAACTAAGAAGAAGCACCTCTTCGAGCAAGTTCCTAGTGGTCACACCGAACTTTAAGTTAACTTGATTTAAGAAGTAAGTTTAACTAACTCTCATCAGAGAAACCTCCTATCCTGGTGTATCCCAAAACACAGAGATAGTCCTCGCCCTTGAGAAATACCCCTAAGTGAACTTCCTTAAGCACTCCTCAGAGTCAAAGGATTCACGCATTAACTCCTCGCTCGCCAGTGCGAATGATTCCCAGAGTAACCCGAAGGGTAGAAGAAACATTCTTTCCCTGTCCTGTGGTTGAGATCATTTCCTCCAGAAGGCGTGCGTCTCTCCATCTGCCACACGCTCCGAGGTCCTCTGTGGCTGTAAAGCATTCCTCCTTCTGCCCATCTGGATGCTGATCCATG
Organism: Ceratothoa steindachneri; assembly: GCA_963969495.1. Taxonomy (NCBI): domain Eukaryota; kingdom Metazoa; phylum Arthropoda; class Malacostraca; order Isopoda; family Cymothoidae; genus Ceratothoa; species Ceratothoa steindachneri. Next base: position 66,887,256 of record OZ018336.1, read on the forward strand.
CGTCGGCCTGGAAACAACATTCTTGAGGTGACAACAATTGAGTTCAAGATCAGACTCAAATCCGTTTCTCATGGAATCTTGTAAGGTATTTAAACCCCTGGTATCTGTTTCGTTTAGGTCAGTTGCATTTAATATTAAAGTGAGCTGTGGGTCAACCATTACTATAAATTCAAGTATGTAATTTAAAAGCTTCACTTAAAAAATTGTTTAATTCATTTCTGTGTATTTAGTTTGTTAAATTTCATTGGTTAATGTTTATAATTAAAGTTCTAGTTTTCTTAGAAACAATTTTTTTATTCAACCCTCAAAACGTTGAGCAAGGCACTAGGAACCCTCAAAGATTAACGTAATAATAATAATAATCATCAGTATATAATCAAACATAGCATTCTTAGAGAGAAAACGTAATCACGGAGTTTTGTAGTAGGTAACCTTTTAGGGTTATTATTATTGTGAGGGAACAAGCACGTGAGGGGAGAAATAAATTCGCTTTTAAGCATTGCCTCCACGTGATGGGCCTCGTGTAACTTACAATAATTTTCGAAGCTCAAAAGCGTGAGAAAGTATAGGAGAAGGTTCATGAAATGTAGCCCTTATCAAGGCGAGTATTTGAACAAGATGAGAAGTCTCCCCTCCCCCTCCCTTTGCCGTCTACCGTTCGCCATTATCATTTTGTGCAAATATGTGTCTTAATTAACTGTGTATTATTGTATCATATTAGCTTTAAATATTAATATTTATTAAAGTCTATTTTAGCCGACTCCTTTTACTTTCCCACCCTCGAGCTCATCATAGCCGTATAACGAAAGCCTATAACTAAGTAAGATTTGGAACTCTCAGCCAATACCAAGTTTAAAGTAACATCTATTGGACTAGCCCTCCCTTACGACGATCTGACCTTGTAACCGGACCTCGGCCTACCCAAACCATTTAAAAGGAAACCACGCGCACTCTAAAATCAAATATAATAGATGTATGTATGATATATAGAGCTATACCACGATATATATATATATATATATATATATATATCGATTATAAAATCTGGTGTCAAGTGTTTTAGGTCAGATTTAATAGGGTTTTTTTAGATCTTTTAAAATCCCCTCTAGTTAATTTTGTGTTAAGTGAAAAGGCTAAAGATGTGCTCAAAAGTTTAAGGAGAATAATTTTCCATTTAAATTTTAAAGTTCCCGCATTTAAATTGTGTGTACGTGTGTACCTAGATCTTAATAGAGTCGAGCATAGAATTTTCCCAGGCAGATTAGTTAAAGTGACCGTTTATTCTTTTTTTCTTCGTGCAGTGAGATTGTCCCAGAGATAGGAACTGGAATAGTTCGTTTAGTGTAGGTAAAAGTTTGCGCACATGCTGTAGGTACACGTTTGGCGTGATTTTTTTTTTTTTTTTAGCACAAACAAAGCTAAGAAAATTTTGAAAGAAAATATGGCTTCATTTGAAGTTTTTAAAGCGCAAGGCGAATCTCTTGGCCGGTCACTAGAAGAGATTTGGTAGAATATACTCAAAATGAAAAAAGACATGTTAAGGAAGAAAAAAGAAGTAAAGAGAAACTAGAACAAGAAGAAATAAAACGTGAACAAGAAGAAAGACAACGTTAGCTAGAACAGGAAGAAAGGCAACAAATACGCCCGCACGAAGTGGAAATGTTGCAACCACAAGCAGAAACACAATCTGTGAGTGGCAGATCGGAAGCCCCGCAAGGCGTCCCCGTTAAATTTCCCATATTTAAGGAGGACGAAGAATTTTCTTCATTCCTAACGCATTTTGAGCAAATTCTCAAAATCAATCACATTGATTTGCAAGAGGAAGGAGTAGCGAAATTGCTCCCATTGCTCACCTCGAAATTGAGAGATATCTTCATTTCATTGCCCCATGAATGTACAATTAATTATTTTACCCTCAAGGCTGAATTACTCGCAGCCCATAATATGACCCCTGATTACTACCGCCATAAGTTCCGTGGCACTAGGATCCTACCCGGTCAAACCTTCCGACGGTTTGGGTATACCCTCCAAAGAAACCTTAAGTTTTGGCTAAAGTCGTCAAAGATTTCCTCCCGATTATGAGTCATTATTATATTTTGTTTTAAGGGACCAGTTATTCGCTTCGCTGCTCCCAGAGATCCACGCAGCCGTAAAGGACCGGCGTTGTCGATCCTTCAAGGGATGCGTTGAAGAAGCAGACGTCATCGCAGAAAGTCATAACTTGTACCCAAAGGACTCCAAGAAGCCCTCCCCACCGTCCCCTAAATCGAAAACCGGAAATCCCCGATTTAATCAAAGTTCCCAGTCGAAGTTTGTGAAAATTACAGGCCCCTTCATACCAAGAAGTTTTTTCTCCACTTAACCTCGAGACGTGAAGCCCCCTTTCCAGTCTTTCCCTCCAGCATCCTTCCAAAAGAGACCCATTGTATGCTATACGGGCGGAGTAGCGAACCACATAAGTTCAAACTGTCCCCAGAACTCTAAATTTTGGAGCAACCCACCTCAACAGGTTCACCAAGTAAGAGCCGCTGCCTCTCCCCCTCTTCTTCCCGTTGAACCCCCCCTTCCCCCCGTTCCTTCATCTCCCCAAGGCTTGCCAGATCACCAAGTGAATTTTATATTTAATAAGAGCTCACCAGGAGCCTTAAATTTTGAGAATGGCAGTGTAAACGGCTGTCGTACGTCCACTATCGTCCGTGATACAGGGTGTACTTGCATCATTGTGTCTGAGAAGCTTCTCCCCTTGTTTCTCCTGACCACGATAAATTTGCAGTAGTCCACGACTACTTAGGACGTTCTAACCGCTTCCCAATTGTAAGGTGCTACATCGACTGTCAGTACTTTAAGGGGTGGGCCGAAGCAGTTTCGGCCCCAATTAAATTATGTTCGGTACTAATTGGACAAAGTCCCCAAATCTCCCCTAGCCCAGTCGCCCAGCCGGTCACCACACGCGCAGGAGCCAGCAAAGAATCTCAGGAGCCTGCTTCCCTCGAAGTTCCCGCTAACTCAGAATTCGCCAAGGCCCAGAAGGAGTGTGGAATTCTCCTTTCCTTGTGGAAAAAGTCGCAAAGTAAAAAGAAAGACTCGGTTCGTAGGAACAAGACCGTGTCCTACGTAGAATTGGAAGGCCTCCTTTACAGAGAGACTACGGATGGCGTTAACCCAGTAGACCGTTCCATTTGCATCTCCCAATCTTATATCCCCATGGTGCTCAAGTTCGCGCATGATAGTGTATTTTCTGGCCACTTCAGTCATAACAAGACAGGTCAGAGAATTTCCAAGCACTTGTTTTGGTCTGCTGCAGCAGCTGGCATCTCAAAACATTGCCTGTCGTGTGACATTTGTCAGAAGATCTCTGCTAAAGGTCGCGTAAAACCCGTCCCCCTTCAGAGAGGCCCCATCATTTCTGAACCCTTCTCCCGTGTAGCCATCGACCTTGTCAGCCCCATTCACCCCGTATCTAGTGAAGGGCACAGCTATATATTCACTTTAGTGGATTATGTCACACGTTTTCCCGAGGCTGTCCCACCTGTGCCGAAGTTCTCATATCCATTTTTTCGAGAGTAGACGTTCCGAAGGAGGTATTGTCCGACAGAGGAAGACAGTTAACTTCAGAATTAATGGAGCATGTGGGGAAATTACTGATTGTAAAGCCCCTGTTTATTACTCCTTTTCACCTAGAGACCAATGGAATGTGTGAAAAATAAAATGGTACTCTCAAGTCCATCCTCCGTAAGATATGTGCCGAACAGCCACTTGAATGGCACTGCTATCTTCCTGTGGGCCTCTTCGCCTACATGGAAATCCCGCATCGTACGCTTGGTTTTTCTCAGATCGAATTGTTGTACGGTCGTAACGTAAGAGGCCCCCTTAGTATTTTAAAGAAGTTGTTCTCACAACCTCAACTCGATCAGGAAGTTAGATCTTCCTATACGTATGAGCTGGAACTCCGCGAGAGGTTAGCACAATGCGCCCGCATGGCATCCCAGAACGCCGAAGTAAATTTAGATAAATACAAAACATACTTCGACGATAAATCTCTAGACCGCCTCCTCAAACAGAAGACGAAGTTCTCTTATTGCTGCCCACCGAGAGCAATAAACTCCTAAGGCACGCGGACCTGTGGACTATCTAATCCGAACACCCTCCGGAGAAAAATTATTCCACATCAATATTCTGAAAAGGTACCACCGCCGTGCCCACGTTAATAATATTGTGGCCCTCGATGAAAGATCTGCCATGGAATCGGATTACCCCGGATTACACAAACAGTATATGTTGAGCAGGACGAAGACTATCCTTTACCGTGCCTACCAGGAGAGACCGACTTATCCACTGATGATCTGAAAATTAACGAGCAGCTGACACCACATCAACGAAATCAGCTTCAGCTCCTCCTTAGTCGGTTTAGTGACGTTATTTCCGATAAACCTGGATGTGCAACTCAGTTCGAGCACGACATCAAGGTCACGACACATGAACCGGTTAGATCTAAGCCTTATTCCTTACCTATTCACTTGAGGAAAGCCTTTAATTTAGAGGTAGAGAATTTGCTCCAATTAAACATAATTGAGCCTTCTACTTCTGATTATTGCTCGCCGATAGTCATGGTTAAGAAACCCGACGGCTCTTTAGGGTGTGTGTCGACTTTGGGAACCTAAATTCCGTCACCGCATTCGACGCTGAACCCATCCCTCTGATAGATCAAAACCTCCATATGTTTGATGAAGCGAAATTCATTACTGAACTCGACCTGTGTAAGGCCTATTACCAAGTCGCGCTCAAGAAAAAAGTGAGGAAATTTACTACGTTTGCTACTGACAAAAGACTTATGCAGTTCAATTAGCTTCCCTTCGGGCTCATAACCCCTTGTAGCAATTATAATCGGTTAATGCGGAGAATTTTAGATGGTTTGCCAAATACCGAAGGCCACCGTAAATTTTAATTCCTTGAAAATGAAGTTAGTTTCTGCCCCCATTTTGAAGTTACCCAATCCTGAAAAATCGTTCGGGCTTCGCACTGACGCCAGCAACGAAGGTCTTGGTTGTGTGCTTCTTCAATATTAGGACGGAGGCGGAAGTCATCCTGTGGCATACGCTAGTCGTAGACTATTACTCCGCGAAAAGAACTATTCAGTTATTGAAAGGGAAGCATTAGGAATAATCTGGGCAATTCAGAAATTCAAAATGTACTTAGTAGGGAAAGAGTTTCGTATGAAAACTGATCACTGCCCCCTTGCGTATCTCCGGAACGTGAAACAAACAAACGGCAGATTAATGTGCTGGAGTCTCCTCCTCCAGGAGGACCAGTTTAAAATCAATTACATTAAAGGAACAGATAATCAGATGGCCGATTTCCTCAGCAGAAATCTGTTACCCGCTAATCCCGATTAATTCCGTGGAAAATGGCCCTAAACAAATGTTTGGTAGTTGTATATATTTATATCCGTAAGAATTTAAAGTACTGTTAAATTATTTTTTTTTAGGATAATTAATTATTTTGTGTACGCCTATTTCTTTGTAGTTTTTATGTATTTATGAAGTAAGAATAACTGTCCTCGCGATATGATTTGGGAATGTCTCCGTTATCTTCATGTTTTCTTTTGGGTTTAAACTCCCCAAGTGGAAACCATATGTCGTGTGATTTCAGATTTTTTTTATATATACCTATGTCAGTTATTAGGTATCCTTTTCCTTGGTAGTATGTATAGTATTCTATGTAGTCACATGACAATTTTTGAATAAGCTGATCAATTTTCTGTTGTAGTGTTTAGCTTGGTAACAGCGTATGTATATTGTGTATAATTCCCTTATGTTTAGGTAGAAAATGATGTAACTGAGTCGCCCCCCCCCCCGCCCCCAACTTAAAAGATTATCGGGATGTCTCTTTTCTCTCTTACTCCTTCTTTTTCTTTTTAAATGAGAAAAGGTCCAACTTTCGTAAAGGAAGGCGTGTGAGGGAACAAGTACGTGAGGGGAGATATAACGTCGCTTTTAAGCATTGCCTCCACGTGATGGGCCTCATGTATCTTACAAACAATTTTCGAAGCTCAAACGCGTGAGAAAGTATAGGAGCGGGTTCATGGAATGTAGCCCTTATCAAGGCGAGTATTTGAACAAGATGAGAAGTCTCCCCTCCCCCATCCCTTTTCAGCCACGCTGGGAGCGGTTGAAACAATGCCACCCGGGCCGGTTGCTATGACTCAAACGATGTGCGATCTTCTATCGGGTAAGCTCCCTCACTTCTGGTGTTCATATCAACCCGCGTGAGGAGGAATGATCAGATTGGTGCGAGAGACGCTCACAAATGCAGATCATCTTACTCCTCCTCGATTCGGGTTGTCATACGCCAAAGGCAAGGAAACGTTGTGGGACAAAACCAAGCATCTCTTTTGGATAAAATAAATATCCACCCCATAGAGTTAGTTAAGAACTCTTCGCCCCGTAAGAATACCCTTCCGACTCCGCTCATCGACGCCATCTCCAAACAAGAACCAAGTCTTAATCCAAAAGGCTTCAGTGAAGATTCATCTTAGCGTAATACCACCTTGATTACGCATATCCGACCAAACAAACCGTTGACGTCTCGGAGAAACTCCCCCTCCGTTTTCTTCAAAGGAATTTACACTGGAAGAATTCCTAACCTCCCTTCTCGAAGACTCTGCTCCCCCCCCTCGTCATCTCAAAATAATATTTCACTACAAGCAAGTTGACCTTGAACCCCGTCGAAGTGACCCAACCATCATCTCGCCGCTTCGCCGGAAACGACCATCGTCTTCCCCAACCCCTCCATTTGTGTACAAGGTATCGTAACGAATATTTTAACTTCCCCAAATTTATAATTGCCGTCTACCGTTCCCCATTATTATTTTGTGCAAATATGTGTCTTAATTAACTGTGTATTATTGTATCATATTAACTTTAATTATTAATATTTATTAAAGTCTATTTTTGCCGACTCCTTTTACTTTCCCACCCTCGAGCTCATCATAGCCGTATAACGAAAGCCTATAACTAAGTAAGATTTGGAACTCTCAGCCAATACCAAGTTTAAAGTAACATCTATTGGACTAGCCCTCCCTTACGACGATTTTACCTTGTAACCGGACCTCGGCCTACCCAAACCATTTAAAAGGAAACCCCGCGCACTCTAAAATAATATATAATAGATGTATGTATGATATATAGAGCTATACTACGACAATTATATTTTAGGAGATATTAGCAGATATCGCTAAAGCGTTTCTTAATATTAGACTCAACAAAGACTGTGATAAAAATTGCTTTAGCTTTATAGTTTATCATAACCATAAATATTATTATCTTTGGCCTGCTATGTTCTCCCTTCATTCTAAATTATATAATATTCCATCATGCTGAAAGCTGTCAAATCCTGGTCGTGAGGAACATTCTGTTTAATAAATTTTATGTAGATAATATTATCTACACATATATTGATAGGGACCATATTGTTAACATTAGTCACGAAGTGTCAGACACCATTGCAGAAGCTGGCTTTACTCTTAGAGAGTTGTGTAGTAATGATAAAATTGTTCGGAATAATCTTAATTCAGACAGCAAGATAACCTCTTTCCTGAAACAAAAGTTTTGGCTTATCTTTTGGAACCAGAAAGGGATACTTTATCTATAAAGTGTCCTGTGCTGGATGTCAATTGTAAAACTAAGAGGGAAACTGCAAGTTCTGTTTCATCAATATTTGCCCCTCTTGGAATTATTAGTCCTTTATTAGTGAGTGCCAAACTCTTTATAAGAAAGTTATGTAAAAATAAGCTTTCTTGGGATGAGCAACTTTCACAGGAATTATTGGCTGAATAGCAACATTCTTTTAATAAATTTAATGTATCCATGTGCAATAATATGTCCATTCATGAAAAATGGCAAATCCAGATGAACATTGTTCTTTAGTAGTATTTACAGATGCTTTTAAATAAACATATAGACTTATTGTCTACTGTATTCAGAATAATGGTTCTAAGTTTATATTTAGTAAATTTAAACTTTTTCCAATGCCTAGCAAAACCCTGCCTTCTCTAGAATTGCTTGCTATATACTTGGCAATGCAATGTGTTATTAATATTGTCTCAAATAAAGATTTTAATCTTGATGTACACCAAATCACCTTTCTCATTGACAGTCAAGTGGCTCTTTCTTGGGTTTTGACAGGTAAGGTTGTAAAGAAAAATGTCTGTCACTAATAAAGTTAAAGATATCAATATTTCCAAAGAGAAGTTTCTTGAGAGGGACATTGTTGTAAAATTCTAATATGTTCCATCTGAACATAACGTTGCTGATATACTTACTAAACCTATGTCCATGACCAAATTTGTGAATAAAATAGATACGTGACTTAATGGTCCTGTTTGGATTGCTGCTCCTGAAAAAAGAGTGGCCCAGGGGACAACTTTGGTGCTTACCAGTTCCTCACACATAATTTCAATATTCTGTGGAGGGAGACGAGCCCTCGCCCATTGTGTTACCTGTGGGAGAGAAAGTGGCTAGTGAAGTAGGTGTTATTGATATAAATAAGTTTTCCTCATATAATAAATTGTTGACATTCACTTCTAAAGTCTTTAAAGTCATTAAATTATTTAAGAAAGAAATTGTAGACGGGATAACTATTAAAAAAAAAACCTTTGTACATCTTATAAAATGTATACAGAGTACATCTTTATCTATTGAAAATTAATTTTTAGAGCAAAAGCCTTCTTCATATGCTAATGTACCTAAATGTATCTATAAATTTCCTTATAGATACTAAAGGAATTTTAAGATCAAGAGGTAGAATATCTAAAAATTTAACTTTAAGCTATGATGCTGTTAATCCTGTCATTTGTAGTGACACTCATCATTTAACTAAATTGATCATTATAAACTCTCATTTCTGTTGTAGGCATTTAGAGATTGAATCTACGTTAAACAATTTACGTCAAACAGGCTTTTGGATCATAAGGGCTAGACAAGCCACTAAAAGGGAAATAAAGGAATGTATCTTGTGTACTAAATACAATACTAAAATATTTACTGCTCCTCCGGCAACAGTGTTGCCTAAAGAAAAATTACAGTTTGTGAAACCCTTTGAAAACACAGAAGTAGATTATAATGGTCATTTATTTATTAAAATTCTTCAGATGATAAATGTAAGATTTACATTTTAATATTTACTTGCATGAACACCAGAGCAGTTCATTTAGAGGATGTAGAAAATATGTCTGTTGAGCAATTTGCTATGGCCGTTGTTAGGTTTTATACACTGCAAAATCATTTATTTCTAGTGCATCCTTGTTATCTAATTTAATGGCTTATGATTTTTTCAACAAAAAATGAGTAAATATTCTCTAATTCAAAAGGCCATACCAGCTTATAGTCAATGGTTTGGTGCTAACTGGGAAAGGCTAATAAAACAATTAAACATTGCATCTACAAAACCTTTGGTAGATCTTGTATTAAAGAATCCAACTTCATTACAGCACTTGCAGATATAACAGGCCTGTAACATATAGGGATTCTGATAATTCTTTAGAAGTGATAACCCCTAATCATTTAACATTATCTAGTACTGCATTCCATTCTCTCATCATATTTGATGAACATCTTGATGTTGATGATGAAGAAATTAGAGAAAGTATCATTAATTCTATTGACTTGAGAGAAGTCATCATTAATTATTTGTTATCATTAAGAGAAAATAGCTGCATTCAGACCGTAGCAACGACCTTGTTGCGGCCATTATGGGGGGATCGAAGCGCAGCCGGTCTCTCTCTACCAGCAGTAGTGACACCAGCAAGGCTAAACGAATGTACCAGCCCAATATTCAATCTATACAGGTAAATAATAGTGACATAATAGGTATTAGCCCTATATGAAACTATTTTGTAATAATTAAAACTGAACTTTCTAAGAAACTTAATTTTCATGATTATCACTTGTGCTGCCGTCAACACATCTATAATTTGTGGCTCATATTTAACCACTAGTAGTAAAAAACATAATTCAGTATTTTCTCGCAAATTTAGTTTCCTTTCTCATAAGCCAAAGACACTACTACATATATATATTTTTTTATAAGACCAAATCAAGCCTCATTAACTAATGGCTTCAAAGTGGATAAACAAAATTTCTCATTGTGGGGTCAGATTTGAATATAACGTTTTTTTGCCTGTCTGAAAAAATCTTTAGTATATTTTATGAACTACACAAAATAACCATAAAAAAATAAATAATACTAGGGTTAATAGCTTAAAACTTTCTCCACAGGTGCATGATAGGGGACATGGTTTATACTAAGTTCATCGAGTCCCCGTACTTCCATGCTTTCACCAGCTGCCTCAACCGAAAATTCAAGGCCCCCTCAAGACGAAAATACTTGAGGATCCTCAAGAAAAAGTGCGAAACTTGGAAGTCAGAGCTGAGCAGTATCTTTGAGAGTGTCCAGTATGTGTCCACCACAGCGGACTGCTGGACATCTCACAACCGCTCCTTCCTTGGCCTGACTGCTCATTGGATTAACCCTTTGACACTGGGGAGAAAAAGTCCGTCCTTACAAGCATGGAGTTGCCTGTGGCTCACAGTCATGATGTCCTTGCTAGCACCATATAGGACGTCCACCAGAAATTTCTAGTTGAGACCAAGGTAAGAAATAGAATTTTTTATTTAGGTAATTTTTTTGCAGTTCTTATTGATTTATTTATATAAAAAAAGGTACTGATCAAAGGCAACAAAAAGATATAAGCCTGCTAAGATGCCAAACCCTGTAAAGAAAGGAGTAGGAAATTAAGTAAACATGGGATAGCTTTAGTTCGAAAGGTGTCTTTGACACTTCTCGCTTAGATTAAAGTCAAAGGGAGAATGAAAAATAGAAAGAGGAAGTCTCTGAGTATTAAATCGAAGTAATAGAATTTAAGATACTGGATAATTCGTGCATTGAAAAAGTTGCATAGAATAGGGATGAGAGAAAGTAGAAAACTTACAAGACAGTAATAACTAAGATTAGTATCCCAAATTGCAAATTCATTGCATATTTTGGGGGATATTGGCAAGTGACCAGGACAACTACGGACAACGGCAGCAATTTTGTGAAGGCCTTCAGCGTGTGTGCTGGTGGTGAGACTGATGACTCTGGAGATGCTGCCGTTCAGAAGGACTTTAACGTAGGCGACCCCATGACCATGGACGAGGACGACGCTGATGACACTGAAGAAAGGCAGGAAGTTAAGCCGGTTAATCTGGGCCAGCTAATTGAAGAAGATGCTCGGCATTGTCCTGAAGGGGACGTCTTACTTTCCTGCCACCATAGATGTGCTGCCACACGTTGAATTTGTTGGCCACAGTTGATGTGGAGAAAGTCCTCTTCTGGTCATCGGGTACCCGTTTCTGCTTTTCAAAGGTAAGGGACAAAGCTATAGTTCTTTGGCACAAGTAAAATAAGAAGCTGACCACTGCAGCTACCACCAGGAGAGAGGTTGGAAGAAAGCTGAAGACGCCCAATATCACACGTTGGAATTCTCTTTATGACTCTATGGAAGTATTGGATGGTGTCCTTAAAACAAAGCTGGCCAAAATTAATATAATCCGCTTGGATAATAACATACCAAGCTTCAACCAAACAAAGAAAGAGGTCATTGCGGAATATCTGTGTGTGATGAAGCCTGTGGTCACTAGTTTGGACAAACTACAGTCGGAGAAAGAAGCTTACATGAAGGTCCTGCTTCCCACCCTATATGTTCTCAAGTCAAGGCTAGAGACCATGTAAACCAAAAATTTGAAGTACGCCACGCCCTTGCTAAACTACCTCCTTGACAGCCTGCTTAATGAGGAGAAGAGACTCGAGGGTTTCAAGGTCAGTTTCTCCACCCTTTTCAGTGGAGTTGACCTGCTCATGGCGACTGCCATCCACCATTCTTTCAAGTTTCCTGTAGTCCGCCTCCTTAACCCTAGCAAAGCTGATGCAGTAAATACAAAGCTAATGGAAGAAGTTAAGGAGCGTGATATTGCCATCGAAACTGGGGCCAGTGATAGCAGCAGTGCAGATGAGAAGGATGAGGAGGATGACTTCTTCAAGAAGCTACAGATAATAGTCGTTGGGTCAAGCAGCCATACCCACCTCTCCAACAAGCTGGTGAAGGAGTATGAGAGTTGGTGCACTGAATCCCAAAAGACTACCATTCTAGAGATCAGTATGTTCTAAACCTCCGTCGCTCCGCCTGGGTTTATGTATTTTTAAAATACAACACTGCAAATCCTCGCTCTGCAGCCATGGAAAGGCTGTTTTCACAGGGATCTGATACTGTTATACCTAAGAGGGTGAGCCTAACATCGGAAAACTTTGAACGGTTGGTGTTTATGAAGGGCAATATGGATTTGCTGAAGCCACTAAGCCCATTGTCGAAGCCGAATAAATGACTAGTGCTGGTCATAGCTTGTTAAATTTAAGTTATTAGTTGTATATACTATAAAGTATGAACTCTAGTGTGTAAGTATTCATAGGGTAATAAATTGATAGAATTACTAGTTTTTCTCTTTTTTCACTCTCTTTTGTCTTATTTATTTTTCAGATTATTTCTTTAATATCCAGACCCATAGATAACGAATACTTGATTGGTAGCTCAAAATCGGGCGATTCCATAGTCGGCCTAGCCAGGAAAAAACAAAAATCGTTCTCATTTCTTTATTTTTAAAGATATTCACCCAAATTTGGCATTAAGTACTCTGAGACCAATGTACTTCGAGCTGTGAAGTCAAATTTTTATTCGACGAACAGATTCGGCGTGACGAACGAAAGTGTGACTTATTTAATGAAAAAGAAAAATTAAAAACCTTATATTTATAACCGATGTTGGTTATATTCAATTCAATTGTATTTAATGAGGCTGTGTAAAATTGGATTCTTAGATACTACAGGGTGTCTACCAATATTAAATTTCAAAATCCATAGGTTTTCCAAGTCTTTCTTGTGTACTTAAAAAAAAAGTAAATGGCAAAATTTCTAATTAAAACTGTAGTGAAAAATGAATATATTACAGTTAACTACAAACATATTTCAAGGTATATTCTAATAGCATCAATTAAAGAAAAAAAAGAAGAAATCCCTCCAGAGCCCACACCTGAACAATCTAGCAAACATTAATATTTCCATTAGGTATCATTTAGCTAGATCCCCGCATTTGATTTCATTTTTTTTTAAGTTGATAAATCTTTTTCATAGCTAGTTTGAATCTAAAGAGTGGACACCCTGTTCTAGTAACCTATTTCATGGTTAACCTGGATTCTAATATCTACCATACAAAATAAAGATACATAACAACAGTCAGTGGCTACCAACACTTAAATTGACTTAGGACTTTTTCTCACTATAAAGTTTCTTCTTCTTGTAGTCACTTTTGCTCCTGGTAGCTTTCTTGGGTGCATCCGGATTACCTATTTTTATGCCTCTTCTTTTGACTTTTGCCTTGGCATCACTGTTATCTTTTGACACGATATTTTTGCCCATGACATGGAAAAAGGACGTGGCGATGGCAGGAACAACGGTGTTGACCAGGCTGCAACCCTTTTCACAGTCCAGCAGGGACATCCCTAAGTCATTGCTCAGTATTTCCTTGTAGACACTCACGAACAGTTTTTCTGAAGAGTAGGCCGCCAGGAACTTGGCCCTCCTTTCGCCTGGTGTTGTCATCGCCTTGAAGACTTCCATGGCCATCATGGCCATGTGGATGCACTCGTTTGAGAGTAAAGGAGACCGCTGCGGTCCTGGATTTCAATCATCTCTCCGAAGATCTTTGGTAGCTTGTCGGGGTTGGCCACTTGCACTGAGGGCATAAGGGTGTTGCCCTCTAGCAGAGCCTCCTGTCAAGAAGCACACTTTAGGTGGCTGCGGGCCTTTCTGGTCAAGTACCCGCAGAAATGTCCCACTCCGCCGCTCTCGCCTGGCTCCATTTTTCCCGAATCCAACCTGTCGGAGTCGATGTCCAGCTCCTTAACAAACTCCTTGGCCAGTTGGTCGTTGTTTGTTTGCTGGGCTCCATAGCTTCATGGAGTAGGACCATGTGCTCCTTGACTTTTTCCAGGGTGTATGCAGACAGCTTGATGAGGGAGATGGTCCTGATGAGGATCTCTGCTGGGAAGAACTGTTTGTCCTCGGTCCAGTAGTTGGTGACAGACATGTTGCGGCGGCGGCCAAATGCATGCTCCTCCTTGTTCGATGTCAGCTCGCCAGGGCAGATTTTAACGATGACCTGGTTCTTGTACCTTTCCAGGACGTCCATGATGGCGGCGCACGCGTAGGTGGACGTCAGGTACACTGCCTTCTTGGTGTCAGTGGTGAATATCCTGTTGCTAGGGTAGCTACAGGGTGGCCAAGCCTTTATGAGTTCTGCCGTGTTCCGCAAGAACTGGGCGTGCCTCTGGGTGATCTCATCCTCCAGTTTCCAAACGACTTTTCGGGTGTCATTGTACCTGAAAGAGCAAAATGTTAATTGACATCTATCACTATGTAAAAATTTTTACATTTGTTTCATTGTTGTCTAACTAAATGCAGAAGCAACACGTGTGAAACAACAGCATTTTTAATGAAAATATAAAAATGCCCGAAGATTTAACATTAAATAGGAATGCAATTAATTAATATTAAACAATTAAAAAACTGTCCGAAAATCAGCATTTTTTACCTCTTGTCTTGGCCTGACCTTCTGACGTTGAGAATGGTGAACCAGTTTCTCACGAACTCGAGGAACAAGGCTGTGTCATTCCAGTCAGGAAGACCCTCCTGCTTGGCGTAGAATCGCAAGGCGGCGACGGTTGATGGGTTCACGGCAGCTGCTATCAGACTGACGCTCTGACGCTCAAGGTTGGATGGATTTATGACCTTGTGCGTCAGCTTGTATCCTGACATCATTGCTCACTCGTCTTTTGCAAACAACTGCCTGAGGTGTGACATGTTTGCAGTGACGACTTGGTTGCGTTTCCTCTCCTCCTTCAGGGTGGGGAGCCAGGAGAGCATGATGATGGTTTTGTTGAGGAGCATGTAGTACATATTTTTGCTGATATGTACAGGATCATAGAACACAAAGACACGCGGCGGGATAGTGACTAGAAACTCCTCTCCGTCCATGTGTTGGATAAAAGACTAGTTGACCCTGTAGTTGTCCATGGTCAAGCTGTGTACGTCAAAATTGATGTCAATCAGAATGTCGCGACAGGTGTTGAAAATTATCTTCATGTTCTCGGCAGAGGCATTCTTGATAGGCTCCATAGCAATAATGTGATGATAGCTGCCGGCGATGGAGTTGACGTGTGCGCAGAGCAGACTCTTGGGGAGGGTGCCCTCTTTCTCCACAAAAAACGAGCTAAGGACGAGGCTGAGGGTCTGTGGCGATCTGTCGCTGATCCCTGCCACAGATGGGCGTGGCAAGGAGACAACTTAAGGCTGGAGTACATGAGCGACGCTGTGGCGCTACAAAGTCGCTTGTGTACTCCTGGGTTAAGGCAGGCTAGGCCTTTTCAATTTGAGTGTGATAGAACGGTCTGAAGCCGCTTAATATTAACCGCTATCACATGTTGTTTAGAAACACGTTGCTACGCACGTAAATCTTTGCGTCGAAGCAGGGCGCCCTATCGCCACCTGAGTCAATATTTGACCAAGGAGGTTTCCCCCCCCCCCCTGTTTCGCCCCATGCGTCGATCTCGCCAGATTGAGTTAGGCTTATGGGCAGATAAGGTATGTTCTCAGGCGCGGCTGGGCATTCCCTCGAAGCCCCCACTCCATTGTCCCCTACGCCAAGGGGATGGCACGACTATTTATATGGAAACTTTACTGATTAGAGCAGATCAGATCCAGATTATCTTCGCGAGTCATCACGCCGATCCGGTCTCACCTTGTGCACTAGGGGCCCTCTACCTTGAGATCCACTATTTTGTCCAGAAGAGCACCACATGCCTTGAGTGCCAAGGTTCGAGCCTTCAAGACGCCAAGTCCACAAGGCTTCCCTTGTTGTTCAGAAAGAAAACAACGTTAGAACAGCCATTGTTCTTTGAGCCCGTTGACAAGAAACGATTCTCCCCCTCCCCCCCCTGTTGTTTAGAAAGAGAACAACGTTAGAACAGCCATTGTTCTTTGAGCCTGTTGACAAGAGACGGTTCTCACCCTCCGCCCTGTTGTTCAGAAAGAGAACAACGTTAGAACAGCCATTGTTCTTCAAGCCCGTTCGTCAAGAAACGGTTCTCATTCCCAAGACGTCACGTCAGGATAATTTAATCCGCCCCCCTTCGGCTGGAACTCGCCAGCGGACCGAAGATTCCTTCGCGTCGCCTTCCTCTGCACAACAACTTGTAATTACGTGAGCTGAACATTACTTTTGATTACCTAACCTTTTTACAACCCTACCCTGTGCTTTAAATGGTTTAGCAAACCATCCCATCCCTTTAATTTTTATTTGTTTACCTTTTTGAATATCTCCCAAACCTTAATCCTCGGATTAGCCAGATATTCCCACGACCCTTTCCATTCTCTGACAATGTAAACATTTTCCGTTTTGTGTGTTGTTGATAGTTTTATTAATGATTGCTATATTATTATCCTTGAGCTCAGTTCCACTTCTTAAGCATATTGAAGATACATAACATCGGTCAACCAGATAACCACGCACTCGAAATATAATTTAATCACTCAGTATTTTAAAGGAGTTGTTAATCAAGCCACAACTGGATCAAGAACTCCAGTCATCCTACGCCTAGGTCTTGGATCTACGCCAGAGTCTCGAGAAATGCGCAAAAAATCGCCTATGAAAAGGCCGATGTCAATTTGGAGAAATACAAAACCTATTTTGATGTCAGATCCGAAGATCGTAAATTTAAGCCCGGTGATGAAGTACTCCTGCTCCTTCCCACAGCGAGTAATAAATTACTGAGCCAATGGAAAGGTCCGTACTCGGTCCGCGAGGTACGAGGACCAGTAGATTACCTCATCGGTACCCCAGCAGGCGATAAGCTCTATCACGTCAACTTATTGAAAAAGTACCACCGACGCGCCCATGGAGATACGTTCGTAGCACTGGACGAAACATCGTCGCTTGTAGAGGATTACCCCGCGTAGTCCCTTAATGTAATACAGACAGTGTGCATACAATCTGATGCCGATTACCCTCTTCCTTCCCTACCAGGCGAGTCTTTTGAACCCTCTGACCTGGATATCGACGCGCAGCTGACACCACATCAAAAGAGTCAGCTACAAGAACTATTATGTCAGTTCGACGACGTTATTTCAGAAAAGCCTGGATGCGCTACTAGTTTCGAGCATGATATTAAATTAACAACCTTAGAACCCGTCCGTTCAAAACCCTATCCTATGCCGATTCATTTACACCAAGCTTTTAACGCCGAAGTTGATAATTTAATTAGTTTAAGCATAATAAAACCTTCCACCTTTAGTTATTGTTCCCCAATCGTCATGGTCAAGAAACCTGATGGCTCTTATCGGATGTGCATCGACTTCCGGAAGTTAAATTTGGTAACTGTGTTCGACGCCGAGCCCATCCTGTTGGTAGACCAAAACCTCCACCTTTTTTAAAACGCTAAGTTCATTTTAGAACTCGATTTGTGCAAGGCGTATTATCAAATTCCCCTCGAGCCCGATGTGAAAGCATATACCACCTTTGCAGCGGAGAAAGGCTCAATGCAATTTAAGCGCCTTCCTTTTGGCCTCGTGACTGCTTGTAGCAACTATAACCGTCTCATGAGAAGGTTGTTAGATGGACTTCCGAATGTATCCCTTTACTTCGATAACGTCTACGTCGCTACTCGTGTATGGAGTCACCATTTAACCACACTATTAGCTCTCTTCGAGTGACTGCGCGAAAATGGCCTCACCATTGGCCCCAGCAAATGCCATTTTGCCCACGAAACCATAAAATACTTGGGTTTCAAAATAGGACAAAGCCAGTTAGGTCCTCAAGAGGACAAGATTAAGGCAATCGCCGACATGCTCCTCCCGAATACTAAAAAGCAATTCAGATCCTCCCTAGGATTAGTTTCTTACTATCGGTGATTTGTCCCAAATTTTGCTGCAATTTCGGCGCCCCTCAGCTCCCTTTTAAAAAAGAATTCCCCCGATCGTCTACGTTGGAATGATGTCGCTGCTTCCCATTCTAATCAGCTCAAGAGTAAGCTCATTTCTGCCCCCATTTTAAAGTTGCCTAACCCGGAAAAATCCTTTGGGATTAAGACCGACGCTAGCAACGAGGGCATTGGAGGTGTAGTCCTTCAATATGAGGAAGACGGAACGAGTTATCCAGTTGCATATGCTAGTCGCCAATTATTACCACGCGAAAAGAGATATGCCACTATAGAGAAGGAAGCTCTAGCAATTATCTGGGTTATTGACAGGTTTAAAATGTACTTGATAGGAAAAGAATTTCAGATAGGAACTGACCACCGCCGTTGGCCTATATTCGGAATGTACGACACTCCAACGGCCGAATTATGCGCTGGAGCTTACTCTTGCAAGAGTACCAATTTAAGATAAATTATATAAAAGGTTCCGATAACCAGGTCGCTGACGCACTCAGTAGGAATGCGTTACCAAATAATGTAGATTAATTGTATTGGTAAGATTAGGATCTCCATGTATGTATATACCGTCTTGTACGACTTAAATTAGATTCTCTTGTAATATAATTAGTTAATGTATATGTCTGAATTTTGTGGCTCAATATCTATTGTTTTTGTATGTATATATATTTGTACCCATTAAATTACGTATAAATTATTTTGTTCCATATGTACTAATTTTATATCAATTCATTGCTCCATGACCCTTTTATGATTAAGTTGTATTAAAGGTTAGTTTCCCCTATAATCAAAAGATCAAAATAATCATATGTATTGAGGTAATACTAGTTAGGTGCATGAAGGTTGGGTTGGTACAAGAAAACGAGTTCCCCACAACGGAGCTCTATCGTTGTCCCTTCTCTCTTTTTTTCGAAGTGACAACTTCCCCCGGAATGGAGGGGTGTGATTGAACGGTCTGAGGCTGCTTAATTTCAACCGCTATCACATGTTGTTTAGAAACCCGTTGCTACCCACGTGCATCTTCGCGTCGAAGCAGGGCGCCCTATCGCCACCTGAGTCAATATTTGACCAAGGAGGTTTCTCCCCCCCCCCCCCTGTTTCGCCCCATGCGTCGATCTCGCCAGATTGAGTTAGGCTTATGGGCAGATAAGGTATGTTCTCAGGCGCGGCTGGGCATTCCCTCGAAGCCCCCACTCCATTGTCCCCTACGCCAAGGGGATGGCACGACTATTTATATGGAAACTTTACTGATTAGAGCAGATCAGATCCAGATTATCTTCGCGAGTCATCACGCCGATCCGGTCTCACCTTGTGCACTAGGGGCCCTCTACCTTGAGATCCACTATTTTGTCCAGAAGAGGACAATATCCCTTGAGTGCCAAGGTTCGAGCCTTCAAGATGCCAAGTCCACAAGGCTTCCCTTGTTGTTCAGAAAGAAAACAACGTTGGAACAGCCATTGTTCTTTGAGCCCTTTGACAAGAGACGGTTCTCACTCTCCCCCCCCCTGTTGTTTAGAAAGAGAACAACGTTAGAACAGCCATTGTTCTTTGAGCCCGTAGACCAAGAGATGGTTCTCCCCCCCCCTGTTGTTCAGAAGAGAACAACGTTAGAACAGCCATTGTTCTTCAATCCCATTCGTTAAGAAATGGTTCTCATTCCCAAGACGTCACGTCAGGATAATTTAATCCCCCTTCCTTTGCCTGGAACTCGCCAGCGGACCGAAGATTCCTTCGCGTCGCCTTCCTCTGCACAACAACTTGTAATTACGTGAGCTGAGCATTACTTTTGATTACCTAACCTTTCTTCAACCCTACCCTGTGCTTTAAATGGTTTAGCGAACCATCCCATCCATTTAATTTTTATTTGTTTACCTTTTTAAATCTCTTCCAAATCTTAATCCTCGGATTAGCCAGATATCCCACGACCTTTTTCATTCTCTGTTTATATAAACATTTTCCCTTTTGTGTGTTGTTTATAGTTTTATTAATAAAACTCTATTTTATTAATGATAGCCATATTATTATCCTTGAGCTCAGTTCCACTTCTTAAGCATATTGAAGATAAATAACATCGGTCAACCAGATAACCACGCACTCGAAATCACTCCCACAACGAATAGTTATATATGGTATATCGTCGAGAGTCCATTCTACGACATTGAGTTTAACATAATTTGGCATTATTATAAGTTATGTTCTTATATATCAAGTTATCAACCATTGTAATTATTTATACATTTTTTTCTGAATAAATTTTTAGAAGTTTTGAAGTTTAACTTTGTAGTATTAATACAATATTCGTAGAAGTGAAAGGAAAAGCAAAGTAATGGTACTGAGACACCATTTAAGAAGTATGTGCTGTATAAGCTCATATTGGAATACTTATAGGATTAGCCGATAGGCAAGATATGACTGATACCCATATATCGGCAAAGTGGCCGAAATGGGCGATACCGATAACTGATATTATCGGTGCAACCCTACCATAGATAGCGTATAGTAAAAATATATCACATAATTTATAGGCTTGTGTCACACCATATATTATGATTGTTCATTAATATTTCACATGGTATTTTAACTTTAACCCACTCCTGGATACTTAAACACAACGTTTTGGTATAGGTACTCACGCTAACAGGCCTAAAACAGGAAGTATTTAACTGCAATTACCGTGGGCGGCAGCGTCCCTCCCCAAGCAACAGATAGGTATCATACGCTGGCTTCCCTTATTTAACACACATTATAAATTATTCACTTAAATAGTAGGAGTCCACATCTTCACTACTTACAAGTACTAGAGCTAACAGGCCTACAACGGCAAATAAATACAATTAGTTTATGATTTCAAAATTTTCCAAAATGGTGGCAGCGTCTTACCCAGACTAAGTCGTAACAATGACTGGGATCGCCGCCTGGCAGGCATAACGGCAAACACCCGCGCCGACTGTCGCCTGACTATGGAAACAGCTGACTCCGGAATTTGCGGAAGCTACCAATTAAGTATTTGTTATCTATGCCAGACCCTAATATTTTTCAACTTCCAGCCTGTGGCATCGGGGAAAACGTCTACGCAGACACTATTAAAATCGTCTGCGCCAACAACGGGCAAGGGACTCCGCCATCATACACTCATACGACTACCAGAGATTTAGGAAAAAAAATTGCGATTGCGGATTTGCGATTCCGGATTTGTGATAGCGGAAGTTCAAATTCGTTTGCAATGCCTAGCACTGAATGATATACATAATTGTTACCTGGCAAGGTTTTGAGGAATGATGCTAGATATCTCAATAAATAATATGCAAGCCAAATAACATGAAAAAAAGCACTTAAAACATATTTTCAAAGCTACTGGTGCATCGACAACGAATAAGTATTGCCTTCCATGTATTTCATAAAGCATAACATCAAAAACAAATGGTTCGCAACGAAGATAAATTTGCAAAATTTACAGTCACTATGTATTTCGAATTACAGTTTTTATCTGTACTTCATTCCATCATGATAAAATATTATTTAGATAATATGGAGAGTTATGGTGTCTCAGAAAACACTCACTATTGCATTGTAAATGTTAACAAAAACGCAGTCAAGAAAATCAACACATCATAAGAAAAATTCATGTCCCATACAACAGTGGGATCTGTATTCTCGATTACAGTTATTTCCTGTTGGTATTTACAGGAAAAAAACCCGTAACATAAACATGTTTTTTTTACAGTGTAGAAGTTTTCATTTCAATGTTATCACCCATTTCCAACTTATCAGAAGGCGCGAAAAACTCTAGAAGCAATTTTCTATGTACTACGTAGAGACTCCTTTTGAGCTATGATGATGGTGTATACTCAATTTGATATAATGGTGGGATAGTGGTAGATAAAAGTGGGTGAAAATTAAAGCTGAGAGGGGTATTTTTTCCTAGTAGGAGGGCATCACTTTATGTTTTTCTTTAAATTTTCCTTTTTGTTAGCATGTCTTCTTATTGTTAGTGTTTCAATTTTTGTGTACTTATTTATGGGTTAATTTATTTGAGCATTCAAGCATTCAATAGCTTTTAGCTCAACAATTTACCTTGTGTTGTTTTAGTGTATTGTTATTTATTTTCTTTGTTTTGGTTTTGGATGTACTGAGTAAGTTTCTAGTGTTCCTGTTATGTGTATAGAGATGTAATGTTTTCCTGAGAGACAATCTTAGTACTCGGGAAAGGGCTACGACGGGAGACTTTTCCCGTAGTCGTGCAGGTATATATGTAGTTCCGGAATGACAAGATTCGTAAGGGTTAACAAGAGCTTTCTTCCCAATTTGGGGGTGAAGATGTTGATAAGGTCCAGTCTTTTCCTCCTATGAAGATCCCTTTGCCGATGTTGGTCACGTCTTCTGGCTTTGTTAATTATTAGGGATGCGGAGTTTTGGACACGTTGGAGTTTTCTCATTGAGATCTTGCTGGCCGCTTAAGTCAGTTAGGCCTCCCACAAGGGTTTAGCTAATATTTTTGAGTGCTTCAATCTTATAGTAGGCATTTGCAAACTATTTTTGTTAATAACACCGCATTTATCAAATGCTTGCAGGATTCATTTGTGTCTCCTTCTGGGATGTGAAAATGTATATGATTCCACTTTTCCCTTAAGAAGAAACATGTGACGCTGTTACGCGGTTAAAATACCGAGGTGCAGATCCTTCTCACTGTACTCGTATCGAACGTCTCTGGCCTAGTGGATTGAGTCACTTACTCAAATTTGGCTATGACCGTCGTCGAGGTAAGTCCAATGCAGTATTAAGAGGGTTAATCCCTACTATACCAAGGACTAATCCAAGATACCCTCAAGTAAGTAGACTACATAAAATATTATTTTGTCTCATGTAATAAATAATTGTATTTATTTTGATTGTCTTCTCATTCTATCTAATGAGATTTATCCTCGAATGAATTTGATTTTACAACATTTAGAGATACAAATAATTCTTTTCTGCGTCTTGGGATGGAAGCGAGTGGCAGCTTCTGGTGGAAATCGACTTAATGCCATACTTGGATATTCAAGGTGTACATGGACCAAGGGGGTAAAGATAGGGACCTAATAGAGAGTTTCAAAGAAAGACAATGTTAGAAGTGATGAAGATTGGAATGCAAAATAATAATAATTAGTAGTATCACTAATATCATGTCACGTCACGCCAGAAAGCTTCTGAGGAGAAGTGGAGATGTATGGAAGGTACTGAGCTCAATGAAACAACTAGTAGCGCTAGGGGCCGGAGGAACCAATGACTGCTCCAATCCTATATTCGTTTCACAACGAAGGCACCTCGTCCCTTTGCGGGGCTGAAAACTTTCAGTTTGTACATGTTGAAAGTTGAGTGTGGTGGGAATAGATTTTTTCCATCAATGTTTAAAGCGAAAACTAACGAGGGAATCTTCTGCAGAAAGTTTGTAAGAAGAGATCTGTAAACAAAGTGATGAAAATTAAGAGAGTGAAAATGTGCGGAAGATATTTATATCCGCAGATCTTCATTGCGACTGAGAGGGGAGAAAACCCCTGAGATTAGAGGAGGAAAGGCACGCGATACTCCAGATGTCATCTGAAGCATGGATTATATGCTACATCTGCCCCCCCGGTGCGGGGTGTATGCATAGCAGAGTAGTAAACATGTTCAAGAGGGACGCAAATAACATGCCTCTGTTAAGATGAAGCAAATAAAGTGCCTCTTTTTGGAGTGATGGGGTCTCTAATTTCCTGAATTGGAAGTGAGTGGAAAACATCAATGAATCCTGGGGCCTCATGATGTGTTCGGAGACCCCAGGTCCTTGGTATTTCGTAGGATTCGAAAGATGATTGAATGTGATGGCATCCTTGAATCAGACAGGCTTAGATGTTCAAGAGGGTCGAGTAGCATTACATTTTAGGGGTGGTTAGTGTTGTGCGTGTATAATAGAGGGATACCGGCTATTGCGCTTTTATATTTGCGGGGGGGGGGGGCTGAAAAAGGTTTGTATTCCTTTCTCAATTAGGTATGCGGGATGACTATTATTTGAAACGTAAGGTTTAAGAGACTGGATTTCTTCATCGATTCGGACTTATGACGAGCGAAATGTGAAAAAGAGTTTTAATTCCTGGCAATTTGTGTCTATTCGGGGAAGAATGTCAAAGCTTAAACTCATTCCGGTGCAGATTCGCTTTCTTAGAAGTGAAGTTTGTAAGCCAGTCGCATTTTTTGTATTAAATAATTAATCGAAATAAAAAGATGGGAGGGCATTAACAAATCCTTTCTCCATTTTATATTTTATGTTAGTAATATCATTTAAAATGGTATTTACATTTTTTAGAAACTCTTCAGTTTGACCTTGATTATGAAGTAGTGCCAACGGGCATTTTATAAAAAGAAACTTGCATGAAGCAAGAACTTGTTTGAACTTTTTTTTCTGCAATGGGGCGAAGCATTTTGGGGAGGCCTTTCCCAGCTGTAAATGAAACGGACTGATGATATATACATATATCTTCCGCATGATATATATATCATCCATCGACGCCCTTTTCATCCTACTGCTGGCAACGTTCAAACCTACCACCGATCGCAATCCAGAGCACGAGTTGCCATGTTACATCTAGCTGAGAGCGAGTCGTTCCGCCTTCTCTGATATCGTCTTCCGACTCTCTTTATGTATTACTGTGCCCAATGATTCCTTTAGGATTTCTTTTGTTCATCTTCCTGCGTTTCTTCTAGCCATATTTCCAGCCCATTTCCACTTCAGAAGTTTTGTTCTTTTTTCTGCACAATGTTACATGTTTTGTGTTCTGTTCCAAATGTTTCTTTAGGAGTTCATGTGGATTATTCCAAACATGGATGTTCCTGTTAATTTCCTGTTTCTCTGTGCTTCTGAACATAAAGCTAAACTCTGCCTACTACCATTCTCTGGCTTAATCTTTTGGTACCTTCACTGATTAACTTCTCAATGCTCCACTCACAAGTCACTTAAGCACATGTATTCTTATCCGGGTTTTGGAAAAGTTCTGTTACGCTCAATTTTTTTATCATTCAAGATGTTTACGTGTGTGATAGAAAAAGTTCCTCCAAACAAATTTAAATTTCTACTTTTCAAGCATTTGTCATTAAAACGTCTTTTCCCTAGTGTTCAGATGTGTCAAGATGGAAGCGAAAAGAACCGAGATCTCTGCTCTCCTGCACCGGGCCACAACAATTCCGACATCGAAATGCAGCTTAATTTCAACCCGATGACCGTCCACAAAGTTGCGGAGAGGCTTCAAAACATCCAAGACATCAAAGATCAACCTCGTTCAGGCAGGCCTCAATTTTTTAACCGTTTTAGCTGTGAGAAAGGCCTTTGGAAGTGCTCCAAAGCTCAAAATGACTGCCTTGGGAAGAAGAAGCGCGTCTCTTTGGCCACAGTGTCCAAGGCCATCAAGGATGGTGGCAAGAGCCTCAAGTGCGTGGAAAGGCCTCTGCCCACCGACCATATGCGAGAACAACATCGGGAGTGCAGTCGTCGCCTTCTCAATGACTTGAACAATCTGACCATCAACAGACTGAACCTGACCGCGTGGTAGGCTTCGGTCAGAATGTCTCCGAGATTCGCTACGTGGCCACGACCAAGGACTCGGCCTCTGTGATGATGCTCGGTGTCGTGGCTTCAAATGGCGAGAGGATTCCGCTGGTGTGGTTCGTGGCTGGTTATAGGGTCACTGCGGCCTATTAAAGGGAAATCCTGGCCCGAAAGACATGCAATGGGTGAGATGGATCATGAAAAAGTTAGCCTACACGGCCAATACCGTACAAGAGTGGTTGGGTTGAAATGAACTTATGGTCGAAGTACTTTTAGCCACTGTACTTGCTCGACCTCAATCCCCTAGACTACGCCGTGTGGACGCATGCGAGGTCAAGGACTGCAAGGTCCGCCACAGAATCGTCAACGAGCTGAAGTCCTCCGCCAACTATGTGTGGGCCAGCGTAAGGAAGGACTTCGTCCGCAACGTGGACTCGTCCTTCAGGTCTCGCCTGGAGCGCGTGTTCTCCACCGAGGACGACCACATTGATTAATATTACAGTTTAAACACATATTTATAGGTTCAAAACATTAACAGCGTGTCTAACTGCATCAAAATTATTATTGTGTCCTTTGTTGAGACCGTCCTAACCAACGTAACACGACATTTGTAATACCCGTTATGCTCCCCTAATGAATCACAAGGTGACCTATGTAAGTGCATGTATTCCTTCATATCCTCTATAATTTAGTCGTCAATTCTAATTGCTCTATCTTATGCAACTCTCTAGATCATTATATTTTTCTTTGAAAGGTTCACTATGGATCCAACTTTGAGAATGGCTTCTAATAATTCTTTAATCATTAACTGATATTATTCTAGATTTGAAAGAAATAATGCTATGACATCATTAGGGCGAAGATGATTTTAATATCTCCTATTAATTCTCATTGTCTTTTTCCCACTCGAAAATCCCGAAAATTTCCAAGCACTAGTTTAAAGAGTTTTGTACAATTTGAACACCCGTCTTAATCATTTTTATTAAGCATTTTATTAATAATGGCTAGTAGGTCAGCAAGAGCTTCACCCCAGATTTTATAGGTTGATCGTCACCCTGGCGCTTTACCATTTTTCATGCTCATAAGTTAGTGCAAAGTTTCGTGATTCTTTACTTGCGTGACTACCATATATTGAGAAATTATCACGTGGTGTAATGTGGATATTGCTATTATATATTTTCCCAAAGGACTCTTCACCCATTTCAATTATCTTTCCTTAACTGAGTTTGTATTATAAGTTCTATAGCCTAAATTGTTTTTTTAGAAGCTTGTTGAGTTTGGTATATTCGATCCTTGGTCTAATTGATCCATAACGTCTCATATTTTGTCAATTGTCTAAAAATATTTTCATATGATTGTTTGTTTCTGTTAGATGTCTTTTACTCGTCATATTTCAACGTTTATATTGTATAATTGTTTCTGCTATATTATTGTTTTAGTTTTCTAATGAAGAATCTTTCACTCCATCATTAGAATTGTTTACTCGTATAATTTGGAAAGTATATATTATACTTTGTATGTCAAGTCTTAGGGGGATTGTTCTCTTTGTTATGAGTGTGGTTCTTTTTTTAGTTAGATTTTGTTCTTGTCCTTGACTAATCTATGGTCGCTACCTGTTCTGAAGGAGTTGATAACTGATAAGATTATAACGAGATTTTTCCTTTTTGAACACTATGAAATCAGTTATTTTTCGTCACATTTAGTCTCAGTTGTGACCATCTTCTGTTTTGTTTGTTTTCAAAGATGGCGTTCGTACAGTAAAAAGTTTGTTTTTCTGCAAATTTTATTGACCTATTTCCACCTTCACTTCCCTCCTCGCCTAAGGTGAATTTTACTACTACTCGACTATCGTGTGTATTTGTTACCCAATCTTTGTGTAGCAGTCTACCACTATTATCCTGAACCAGTGGCTTTCTTGTTTGTGTGTATTCATGAGTACTACGCAAAAGTCCTCTATTTCTTCATCTGAATGAGTTGTTTTATGTGTATAATATTGGATTACTTGTATCGGATACCTATTTGATATTCTAATACTAGTTTGATTAAGCACTCGTGTATTCCTATAATTTATGTCATAAGCGCTGCTATGTCTCAGTGCATGAGAATTGATACTCTGCTATTATGTGTATCGTTGTGACCTTTTAAAAGAGTATGTGACTGTTTTTCATTTCTCTATTTCCTGATACGTAAACCAGTGTATTCTTACTACCCTCTGCTTCCCAGCTTATCTACTCGCTGCCACTGACAGGGGGTCGTTCTACTCCTGGGAATAAATGTTGTATAATGCGTTGAACGATCATAGAGGGAATTGGTCAGAGAAACCACCACTTTTGCCCATTCTGACCGGTGAGTGGCATGAATCAAAGTCTCAAGTGGACAACAGTATCCGAGATGCAGGATATCTGACACTGCACCTCTTATGTACCACCTAGAAAAGTGCTTAGTATTGGACTTCCCCATTGGCAAGATATGTGTTTATATTCAAGGTACCTGAGATAGTTGAGACTTAAATTATAATTTGAAAAAAGCAAGATGCTTAATTTCTTTTAAATATACCATAGAATTTGGCATATGTGTAAAAGTTTATTTACTAAATCCACCGACAGCCTCTATGGAGTCTGCAATGTGGGCTCGGAAGCAACAAGATTACCTGATTAGGTGGTTCACATTTATGTTAGCCAATACGCCCACGATAGTAGCCTTCAACGAGTCCTTGGTATTGTGGGCATGCCTGTTAATCTCCCTTTCAAACACGTCCAAGATTTATTAGTACAAAAGGTTAATTCTGGAGAACTAGGAGGCTAAATATTATGGATAACATGATCGTCAGATGGTGCACAATCTTGTACGGCCCCCCGCCGGACACTATATATGGTAATAGCTTGACAACGTTTGCAGCGTCTTGATGTAGACAGTAGAATTGACCCTAAGACATTTCATGAAGAAGTGGAGAGGCATGGCATGGTCCTCGTTGCTCAGGACGCGGAAAACTATCACAGACGACAGAAACTTGATGTGTATATGAGTGGTTACCTTAGAGGAACTGCAACAAAGTAATGTCATTTACCATATTGGCCATTTGACCTTAGTCATTTTCTTATCTTAGGAGAACCAGATCATGTTGGCTCATCGGGATGCTTGAGCTTGTTCAATCCCCCCGATGAGCTGATCACATGGTTTTCTCAAACCCTGTCGAACATTAGCTGCCATCTTTTCACAACATAGGATTTTCACCTAATGTATTAGTGCACTACACGTCTTATTGTTGACTCCGGCACATGGAACTGATTGGCAATGGCCTTTATGGACTTGCTTGCTTTCTCATTGATGATGCACAGGAATTTCTGGATAAATTCAGCTTTTCTGACGACGTCTGGCCGTTGAGAATGTTTTTGTTTTCCTTTGTCCACTGAAGACACCTTCACACCAGAGAGCAGGAGCTATTTTCGGTTCTTAGACACGAAGAAGTTGGTGACATTCAAGAGGTTTTCAATCTCCGTATAGCTATGTTTAGTGGCTAAGGCGACAATCACAGCATGCCTTTTCATTTTCTGCATCGTAGGGCTGAAAAAGAAAGAATATATTTATTTTAAAAGGTTTGGACCATTTATGGCTATCTAAAGATGTGTTCTCAAATTTATGATGCAAATTCTCAGACAGTCTAATTTTGTTTAGTTATATCCATCACGGAACTAGCATGAAGATAAATAAAATGCAATTGGACCTTCAAGGGACTTTCTGCCTGTCTTTTATAGGACAGATTCTATAGATGCCATTTCACTAATCCAAAAATATAGGGGGTTGAAACCAACGAGCAGCTGTTGATCAAATAATGGTCTAGCATTAATTAAAGGGAATTATAAACCTAATGCGATGATCGTAAACGTTATTTTCCGGCTGAGTTATACACTACTCTAAATCTCAAAATACCTATCAATTATATTCAGGGAACTAATGGGTTTGGCTAGTTTAATTTAAATCAAATTTAATTATGTAGAACAAAATGAACCGAAATTGTGAATGATTCATCAGATAAAATCATTCCTTTGTTATCCACCTCCTGTTTGCCTCCTTTCCGTTTCTCCCTCTACATTGTTCGCCAGTTTGTCATAGTTTTATACTAACTCTTTTGATTTAACATAAGTTGAAATCACATTTTCTGCAAGATTGTTAAGAAATTTTTACTTTCTTTCTAAAATCCACAAAATCATAAGTGTTTCGCTTTCCTCTACAATAAGGTCACTCTGAAGTCAGGTTAATAAACATCCCGACCTTCGATAATAACATATATACAGGGTGTTTCTCCCAACTACGCCTTTCTTTATTTATTTTACAATTTTTTAGGTCCACTAGGCGTAATGCTTACTAAAGAAGATAAGATTATTATAAAGAATTATAGCCTTGATAAAAATTTTGCCACCAAAAAACCAAAAAACTAATGAAAATATTTCCTAATAAATGATGGAGAAGATAAAAACAAGACAATCAATCTGTGGAAAATCGAACAACTTAGTCAATCAAAAGAAAACCGGGAAATGAAAGACCAAGAAAGGCAGTTAGAGAAGAAAATATAAACAAAGTAGAGGAATTAAGTTTTAGCCTTGGACTTGGACTTGGACTTAAACAGTTGGTGAAAATTAGAGAGAAAAATAGTGAGAGAGTAAAGTGGTGAAATTGGGTGAGGTTAAAGAATAGAGGTGGTGTGGGAGACAGAATGAATAGGTCCTTGGTGAAAGGGTATCTCTGTTTTGTTTTAGTTTTTTGGTTGTATTTTGTGTTGTTGTTTTTTATAAAATATAAAGTTTATAGCTTATACTAATTAAATTAAACCTATTGATTTAATTAGGTTAATTGGCATTCGAGCCTTTATTTGGGGCGGGTTTTTCGTTCCCGCTATGGGTTTTTGAGAAAGATTTTTAAGTGAATCTCAGCTGATCTTGAGCCCCAGAACCAACTATTCTGTCCAGTAAGGGATTCGCTCCCCGTCTACACATATATTGTTGAAGGTCTTGCAAAACATGGGAATTATTTTGAATTGGGGGGCATTCGTTGATATCTTCCATCTCCTCTCGAAGGAGTTGATGCTAGTTAGCTATCTCCCTAGCCGTGTCTCTCGCCATAAATTCCCTGTGAACATAAGCGGCGGTACAAATTTGCGATATATCGTCAGCGAACAGAACGTATATCGAACCCTCGGAGCGTGGTTGTAGTAGGTCCCGTGTATTAATGTTGTATAAAAGTGGACTGAGACAGGCCCCCTTGAGGGCCCCCGGCTTCGAGTTTGAATTCGGGGGCCTTTATGTTCTCTGATTTATATGTATGCTCTTGATTTCGGGCATTCAACGGCCTTGCTTGAGGTCAAGGCATCGGAGTCGGCCTCCCTCGCACAGATGGCCGAGTAACCGTTGTGTATGTCTAGAGTCTGACCAGCACAATGTTCAATGTACCAAAAACTTTTTCAAAACCTTACCTCGACCCGGTTTTGGGCCCTCCGAGATTGCCCGAAGAGTGATACGGAGGGTCTCTCTCATTTATCTTGCATGTTATCCTGAGATATTTGCAAGAGATAGGATAGGAACCCCCTAATGGTGGAGTGATGAGGAAATTATATACTCGTAAGTCCACTGGGATTTTGTTTGAAAATAGGTATAAAGGGAAAAGAGTGAGAGAATAAGAGGAGGGGGAGAGAAACAAGTCCAATACTTCGGTTTTTCACTTTACCTTTGACCTCCTTGGTTGGGGCTTACGAATTGGCATGGCCGGGCTCAATCCTTTGAATCCAGCAAGGGTGCAAAGATTTACCCTTAAATTTCCTCCAATCGAAAAATAGAGGTCCACTTTCCGAACGAAATCGCGCTTTATCACTTTCACCAAATTTACGAGTATATTGACTACTACAAGCAAGTCGGAACAATTCACCTTCGCAGAGATTCACTTTTTTAACAATCCCAAAAAATAAATGGGCACAATGCTGTACGCAAAGAGGAAAGGAGGACTAATTGCTGGCACACCGAGCAGTCGTTTTAGCCAACAACTCACAGAAGCATATGACAAATAGCCGATCAAGAATATGTCACAATGTATCGTTCATCGCATTGTTCATGAGGATTTGTATCCTAAAACAATCAAATATATTATAGCTCAAAAACTTAGTAAAATGAGTTAAAGAAGTTTTAGGGAAAAAGTGCTGACTGTTTTAAAGTTTTAAGTACCACAGTTGACAAATATTACCAATGGACACGACAATATGTAAGCAAGACGATATCGTTTATGGATGATGAATAAAAGAGCGAAATTCCAGACGAAAGAATTTACACGAAGAAATAACATTTTCTATTTAATGTACTGATTAGTATAGAGATGCCCAAATCGATTAAATTAACAATAGTTATTAAGGATTTTCATATTATAAATAAAATCTTCACGTAATTCAGATTAAACTGCAGTCACCTTATATATAATTTAATTATAACCAAACTGCGGTCATTAATAACTATCGTTAATGTAACCTGCAACTAAATTTAAAATTAAAACAACCAACTGATATCTATCAAATCAAAACAAATAATTTCGTTTCTTTTGTATTGCCTGTGGATACATCACGCTCTCAAGTTATGTTTAAATGCGAATTGTTAATAGTTTCTTTAAAATATTATATATATATATATATATATATATATATATATATATATATATATATATATATATATATATATAATAGTGTAATTTAGGATAAGCTGCTTAATACAAGAATAAAAAATTCAATAATATTGAAACAATATTGGATGCAGTTTTACTTATATTCAAATTAGGTTTAAGTTTTAGAGTTTTAGGATGTAAAGTGATTCTCATATTCGTAGTTCGTTGGGATGCAGGTTATGACTAAGGATTTTAAAGTTCTCCAGACTAATTCCAGAATTGCATATTTTGAAGTGATCTCGTATGGGCGAGGGGTCTGGTTTGTTTAGACCTAATGGTCGAACCAATATAAGATTAATCGCAAGATTCACAACTATATTTATAAATTACAGAGGAGCGAAAGGGGAATGAAATTCGGTCCTTAGAAGTAAAGTAGCACCTAATACTGTTCCCATTTTTTATATGAATTTTTGGTCGAGATATGGCAAGAATTTATTTAGTCTTCTTAATTTCATTTACAAAGTCGTTTGATTTTCTACCAAAGCATGAGAGACTCAAGAAAATGGATAATTTCTCTACCGTATATATATATAGATTTTGTTGAAAACCATGATATATTTCGCCTTGATCAATATCCTTTGACAACTTTGTATTCTTCTTACTGTCTTTTTTACTCCATCTTGTAGATGGTAAATAACTTGTCCTATATTCATCTCTCTTTTTAATAAATGCGTTTGGTAAGAAGCAAACTTAAATTGCTGAGCTTTCGATCTATTCGATCATCTTCAGAGCGTCTTTAGGTATTCTTTCCTCCTTTACCGATAAGGTATGGTGAAGTCAGAATCAGGTTGAATGAAAAGAAAGTTCAAGTCCAAGTTAATGAAAGGGATGAAATGTGTAGTAGGTTTTCATAGGTGTGAAATTGTTTACTAGATGGAAAACGGTTTTTAGGGGATATGTATTCCTCATCGCTTAACCGTAACGTCAAGGGAATTTTTAAAACAACTTTAATGTTCGATTCCAGCTCGTAGCCTGGGTGTTGATGGCTGGCTTTTTTTCGTTTAATAAGATGGCTTCTAATATGTTTAGCCTAGCTTTATTTCCCTCTTTTCTTTTCTTAGTGTTTTCAATTAGAATATCTCTAGTTAGGTTGATGTTATGCGCGCTCTCCATATGATATTTAGGTCCTTCGCTTTGCAGATGCATAGTTAAATGCCTCGAAAGGGTGGAAGTTGTAATGCCAAAATATTTCGAGTTATTATAAAGCTTGCAGTCTTCATTGGGGCAGATAAACTCGTAAACGATGTTGGTTGATTTTAGATTCGAAGAGTTTTGGCAGCTGTCCTTTTTCATAAGGAGATTGTTAATGTTTGTCGTTTTATTGTATATAATAAGTTGAATTTTGTCCATTTGATTCTTAACCTTGATGTTTTTTCGTATATTTTATAGGCCGTATACATCTGATGTATGTAATACAGTTTTATGTTATTTACTGTTTCCTGATTCATTTTTGTTTTATGCGTATCTTTGAATTGCATACTTAAAAATTATTTGTGTTGTTTTCCGCGGGAGATCTCTTGATGGAAAAGTTCTTACGTAGAGCAGTATTTGTATGCTCGGCGGATGTAGGAGCCAATTACACTTTTTTTTTACCTTTCAGGATATTCACTATCTGCGTAGAGGCATCTTCTCATGTCCGTATTTTTTCTATATACTTTTGTGATATAGCTACCATTGATGTTTTGTACCTCAACATCCAGAAAATGGAGTTTATTGCCCGTGCTCAATTCATAAGTGAAATTTAACACGGAGTTCTCCTCAAATTGCTATTTGATATTCTTCGTTTTGGACGTTGATGTAGATATCGTCTACGTATCGGCAATATGTGTGTGGCTTAATTTCACTGTTGTCAAATAAGCTCTCTTCAAATGGACCCATGTAGTAGTTGGCGAAGGTCGGTCCCAAGGGTGATCCTATAGCAACTCCATCCACTTGCGTGCATATATTACCGTCCGGTGTCCTGAACGGAGCCTATGATGTGCATGAACGTAACATATTCCTTAAGATGTTTGAGTGAAGATTTGAATGACACATTGCAAGATGGTGGTACACATTTTGTATAATAATGTCAATGGTCTGAGCGATAGACACATTCTTAAACAGGTTTTCTACATCAAGGGATGCTATTAGTCCTGCCGGTCTTGTAGAGTGGAGTATATCGATAAGTTTCTCCGTAGACTTTCTGCTATACTTTGAAGAGATGTACGGTTTTATTTCATTTAGGGTTTTAGCTAAACGGTAAGTTGGTGTCGTGACTTGATAAATGATAGGCCTCAATGGGTTGTTCGGCTTATGAATTTTTACATTTCCATAGAAATATCCTGGTGTATAATCGCCGATGATCCTTTGGAAGTAAAGTCCTCCAATGAGTGCATTAGCTTTAGTTATTTGTCCATTTATTTCCTTTTTTAAGTCTTCTGTTGGATTTTTTTTCATACGTTTAAATTTAGTGATGTCGCTTAGGATGGTATTCAATTTGCTGTTCTATTCTTCTTTGTTTAGAGTGACGTATATGTTAGATTTGTCAGCTTTTGCAATGACGCTTTCTTTGTTGTTTTTAGAGAGGTGATGGCCTTGCGTATCTTTGAACATCTTAGGCTGAACATCTTAGAAACCATCTTGATAAACAAAGAAAAAGAGGCCCTAAACACCTAGGCTACGAGCTGGAATCGAACATTAAAGTAGTTTTAAAAATAGCAATCAGCGGATTGGCTCGTTTTCCTTGACGTTACGCTTAAGCGAGGAATAAATATTCCCTAAAACCCGTTTGGATCGCGGCATACACTGAAACAGAAAATAAAAAGACCTATCTTAAAATACAAAATGAGAATTTAACAAAAATATTGATTTGTATCCTCTACGCGCACGTCAGGAACTTGACGCAGCCAGGGACATTTGAAAAAGAGCTGAACCAGATGCTTGCGAAGAAGGGCATGAGGGAGATGTGGTTCCCGGACGACCCCCCCTTCAAGGGATGTCCTTCAACTTCAAATGGTCCTAAACCAAAAACTTGAAGAGGCGCAAGCAAAGAAGAGACAAGGAGCAAAACCAAAAGAGGTGGTCAGAAGACCGGATCCGAGAATAGAGGTAAGAAATGAAAGGGAGGCTGCTGCCAAAACGGTAAAACCAGAAGAAGATAGCATAGGATTAATCTTCAGACTCCTCGGACTCCTCAGACAAAGAAATCCCAACCAAGGAAGGTCACCGGGTGAAAGGAAAGAAATAGGCTAAAAGAACACTTGATGCAGATGAGATCAACCTTTCAGTATATACATCTGAGCAGGTCCCTTTCCCAAAGGACATGGATGCAAACAAAATCTTTGTCGGCATCAGAAAAAGATACTATAAGTGGGAGTACGACGCACAATGAGACGAACAATCTGCCGAAAGAGCACTCATCAACCAAAATGTTACCTTTTACCGGGAAACATTTGAAGAACTCACTATGGCAGCATTTAAGAAAAGATAAATGGTAAAAAGCGCCAGAAAAAAA
This sequence comes from Ceratothoa steindachneri, assembly GCA_963969495.1. NCBI lineage: Eukaryota > Metazoa > Arthropoda > Malacostraca > Isopoda > Cymothoidae > Ceratothoa > Ceratothoa steindachneri. The sequence continues at coordinate 66,923,083 of OZ018336.1, forward strand.
GAAAACCCAAACAAAAGGTTGAGATTAATGACAGTCAATGTCAATTGATGGGAGGGAAAAGCTACCGCATAGGGCAACAGATTTCGTGTAATCTACCCGACATTATCTTGGTTACAGAGCACGGTATTGACACAACATCCTCTCAACTGAAGATACAGGGAGATGTCAATAAATCTATTCTCAAAAGTAGCTTCCTGTGCTGCCGTCGCCATCAAGAGGAATCTCTCTTTCAAGTGGCTTCTGAAACTGGACGAGTCCTTTATGGCGATAGAACTGCACACTTAGTGGGCAGTCTCGTGATATCCGCAACCTATCAACCACCACAACGAGAGTACCTGCCCCTCAACAATTTCTACACCTTGTTCGGGCACGGCCAGATGGCATTCCTTGGTGGCGACCTAAACTTCAGATGCAGAACGGCTGGCTATGGAAACACGAACAACAGAGGCCATAACTTGGAAATGATTAAGCGTCGAAAGAACATCCAGATGATAGGACCAGACTTTCCGACCTATATCACCTCTCGGGCAGCAACAAAGCCCGACATAATGATGACAAGTGACGGCTTTCCCTTCAATTACCATAGCGAGCCGGGCCAAACAGTACCCAACGGCCATAAGCAAAGCTAAACTAGGGTATATCGACGGGGAGCTGGAGAGGATAACAGCCTCCATCACCGAAGCTGACCGCGAGTGTGTACCTATGACAGGGTACAAAACTCATTTACAACCCAGATAGACCGAGGAGATAAAAGAGATCGCTAGGGAGCACAGGGAGGTGTATGAATAAATCCGAAGAGCAGGTGCGAGTCGGGAAAGAAGCTCGCTGCTACAACGCCTGAGTGGAGAACTTAACTTAAGCAGGCTATAAACCAACAATAGGCTGAAATCTGTGACGGCCTTATAGCCAGGGTAGAGAGTGAGGTGAATCCCGAAAAATTCTGGCGACAAGTGAAGAAACTAAATGGCCTTCCAAGTAGAGAAAAGACCCACATCAATTAGGTTGATGATTACTTGGAGGATCCGGGGGCCCTGGAAGAGAGGTTCCACACGTTCTGGAAGAAAATCTTCTCAATTACACCTAAGGACGATGCGGAATTCGACCAGAAATTCGAAGGTCAGCTGATTGATGGATCTTAATCTGATAATACATCGAACGCACCAACAAGCCCACGTCTACGAAGGGAGAGAGATGATGGGCCATGACTGACCAATAGAAACATAAGAGGTCATGGCAACTGTAAAAACCTTTAAACAAAAGGCACCTGACTGGACGGGCATCACTAAATTAACTTCGTGCATGCCACCAAGCAGATCAGTCAGGGAATTACGAACATCTATAGCGCTTCTTTGAATACGGGCTACTTCCCAAACGGTCTAAAAATGGCCAAAATCATTTTTATTCCTAAAGGGAAGAACTCCCCTGATCAACTGGTGGATTACAGACCAATATTCCTCTTAGAGTTCGTGGGGAAAGTCTACGAGAAGCTTCTAGCTAACAGGTTCCAAGACTAGCTAATCGATCTAGGAGCCCACAACCATCAGCAACATGGGTTCCACAAGAGAAGGGGGACTGACACAGCCCTCGCTCTTTTCACTGAAAAACTCGCTCATTACAAAGCTGGAGGGAAATACGTAGACGTGTTGTTGTGTGATATGCAAAAGCCCTTTGATAATATTTGGCTGAGAGGTCTACAACACAAGATCTTAGGCCTCCAGCTAAACTCGGTCCTGTGACTACATTATGGAAAGGAAAGCCCAAATCTCCATCGAGTTCGAACTCCAGGTGGGTGTTCTACAGGGTAGCTGTCTGAGTCCACTGTTGAACCTAGTGTGCACATTGGACTTGCCTGCTCCAGTTGGGGAGGATGTGATGTACGGGCAATTTGCAGATGACATCACGCAAATCATCCCAAGTTCCTATAGGAACGTTGTAGTTCAAGCAAGGAAGACAGCTGAAGAAATTGAAAACATCAATCTATTCGAGAGAATGTGGAAAATTAAGACCAACTGCCGAAAGTTCCAAATCCTTCCAGTAAACCACCGGAAATTTGATGACGTCATAGTTGACGAAAAACTTTACCTATACGGCAACGAGGGTAAACTCGTAGGTCTGCGCATCACCAAAATGGAATATAAGACACATATCAACAACTGAATCTCCTTAGCCAAGAGAGAGCTTGGAAAAATGTACAAGTTCAAAAGCTTCAGCGCCAATAACATCAGAAAGCTATACACCTCCCTGGTGCGCTCAATACTGGTGTACCCTGCAGTGGCAATGCAGGCAGCTAGTTGTGCCTCTCTCAGGCAGATGCGGAGGGTATAGAACAAAGCTACCTTGCTTCTAGCTGGCACCCGTAGGATCTACCGTATTCTGCAGACGAAACTGCACGCAAGGGCAGGACTGGAGACATTGAATATGGTCCTCCACAGGCTAGGAAGAAAGACTTGGGAAAAGTCGAAGAAGAGATAATCCCGCTTAAAATGCCAACCTCGACATTCCACAACCCCTACCTAAAAGAGTCACCAGGAGAGCCTTTTTCCCAAGTGGAAGACTGTGCTCCCGGGAAGAACAAAACGAAGCATACACCTAAATAAGACATCCGATCAATCTAAACGTATTAAGACACAAAAATAGAAGAATACAAAATAAAAGTAGAAGCAAATTGCCCAAATCAGAACAACGACATTAAGTAATCAAACAAATAATTAAAAAGAGGCGAAGTGACCAAATATCAACAACTAAACCAAAACTTAATTAAACAAATAAAAAGAGGTGAAGTGCCCAAAACACTAAATGTAAACCCAATTAAATAAATAAGTAAATTAATAAAAATAGGCGTAGTGCTCATGATTAATAAATAAATTAAAACTCGAATAAAAAAGAAATATATAAAAAAGTGCCCATATACAAGCAAAATGCTAATAAAAAATAACAAAAAACGAAAGCTAATGAATAAGCAAAAACATATTTGAAAGGCTTGAATGCATCTTGACGGAGGACAAAGTATATTTATATAAATATATATTTATGCAACTAAATAAATAAAAAATAAATAAATAAATTAAAGAAGAAAAGTGAAGGAAGAGAGACAAAAAAATAAAATAAAATAAATAAATAATAAAAGACGGAGATAATACAAAGAAAAAAACGACGGTCGCTGAATTGACCAACACAGCCGCCAGCCACTCTACTGGCAGTGCAAAAATAGAAGGAAATAAAGGAAGAAGAAAAAGAAAAATGCATGAGATGCCCTCCACACCAGGGCCAACTGAAAGATATACCTCGTTACTGTCTATTACAACCACACATTTAAACACTTGTTACATCATCATCATCATCATCATTGGATCGCCTTCTCCCTGAATTACTCACGCTTGGTAAAGCAATCACCGAAAGCATCTCCACCCTTTCCTTCGAAGAAAATTTTCGCTGCCGAGGTTGGAAGTTTTTGATACGAAGGAAGTCACGAAGAACTACACCTGTAAATCGGGAAGAAAATTCCACACTCGCAAAAGAAAGATTTCAAGATAGAAGAACACTTCAACCTCACCCCCATCTTCATCCTCATTTTGATTTTTAATTTCATATATTGTCTCCTACACCTTTTCTCTACCATACCAAATATCCTCCATTAGGCGCATCATAATCATCATCATGGATGCCTAATTCCCCCCCCCCCCCAACCAGGCACGATGCCTCGATTAGTGAACGCTGCCATTTCAACCTCGTCTCAAATATGCAATGCACTTGCGATTGCATAATTGGGGGCACGGGAGGAGGAAGGTCTGAGGAATAGCCCGCTGCCTAGATACCCATATCAGAGGAGCCCCCAGACAATGGCCGGGTTGCAACCTTCGCAGGAGAGCTTAATAACTTCGCCTGTGAGGGGTCACCAGAATGGCTGAGGGACATACAACCATTTCAGCGTATGCCGAGTGCAACCGCGGTTGTAATTCCATTGAGGAAGCGGCACCTCCAGTTATCGCTGGTTGATTCCACCCTAACCACTTCACCCCTCAAGAGGAGCCGACCCGGGTTCATCATTTGCATCCATCATCATCACATCCTTGACAGCCAAACTAGTGGAGACGGGGCCAAAAGGAAGGGGGAGGGGGACCATAACACAACATCAACAAGGAAAACAATATGGAGTATAGAAGACTCCCAAAGAGAATCGAAACCGGAGCACAAAAACACGAAAGAGAAGTACTAATAAGGACACTTTATACTAAATTGAAGATTGCCCTTACTAAATTAATAGAGGTCTCCAACGTCCACGTAGCCCTATGTCATAGAAAGAATGACATAGAACGTCTGGTGGCGCCCGACGGACTAAAGGCTCTAAGAAAGATCGGACTAGCCCCAAAACTGCCACCACAACTCTTGGCAAACCGCTCCTTTGTCTGTCGAAATGTAAACCTCTAATTGGGATCCTACACAAAAGAGGAGCTGAAAGAGGAGATTGAAAGGGAGAACCAACATCTGAAGATCACAGAAACCATCAAATTTGGATACCACACGCACGTGTTTTAAAGTCATTTGCGCCACGGCCGAGATGGCAAATGAGGCAACCAACAACGCGATCCTCCTTGCCTTTGGAATGAGAATACCCATTGAAAATATGGATAAGGAAAAATTTGTAAACATACAAAGTTGCTTTCAATGCTTTGCCATCGAAGAGCAAGTGACAAAAAAACTATCCAAATATGGACAAAAAAGTATGTTCAGAATGCGGAGGTAACAATCACATATCTAGGGAATGCCCAAGGACTACACAGAGATGCGTTAAAAGCTAAGGTCCACATTGGACAATGGCGGTTAACTGCCCGAAAAGAAAAAAAAATTATAAACAAGAAAGAACAAGAGCAGAAGAAAGAAAAGGAATTAGAGATTAATCAAACATACGATAGGGTAGCAAAGGCGACGGTAAAAGAAATTAAGGAAACACAAGAACCTAAAATTAACATCAATGATAGTGAAGGAACGGGGCTGGACATTCTAGCATATATTATGTTCGCTCACGTACAAAAAATTGCCCAATCAAGGACCTTTTCAGACACGCTCAATCTACTCTTAGAGAAGAACGGATTAAGGAAGATGTGGTTCCACCCGAACCCCCCTCGGCTCTCGTATACGGAGTAACGGCGGGAAAACCCTCAAATAAAAGATATGCTGGACAGAGGAGCAAAGATGGAAGAAAACGAAGAAACAAACGAAACCGACGAACCCAATGAAGAGGAAAAAGAAACGAAAACTTCAGATAATAAACTAAAAAAAGAAAAGAAGAGCCATAATAAAAAGAACCAAACTGAATCAGACACACAAACTGACACGGAAAGCGAAACGGAGAGTGAGGAAGGCTGTCACTACGAAGCAAACGACTTTAAACAGAAGATCCTCATAAAAAGGCCTATCCCCTACCCAAAGGTACCAAAATGAAAAATATAAACAAAGGTATCAAAAGAGGTACCTGCAAATGGAATTATATCACAGACCATGATTAAAGGACTAGCCAAAAACTAATAGAAGAAAACAAAATAAGGATCTTCCCCAATGACGTCAAAATTATCAAGAAGGATACCTTCGAGAAAATATCAAACGGCAAATGGAAAATCCCCAAAACAAAGAATTAAAAAGAAACAAGCTAAATAAGACATAATGGATAACGAGAAAACTAAGCTGAAAATACTTCATTTAAACACTGACGGATGGAACTCAAAAGCTGTACATATGGGAATATATTCAGACAAATCGACCCCGACGTCATCACCATCTCCGAACACGGACTCAAAGATCACGAGTCAATGAAATTATTCAATTATCAACTTATAACGAAAAATCGAACCGCGGAAAGGTACGATGGCTCAGCCATCGCAATAAAAAGAAACACGCAAGAACGGGAAGTTGACGAGGCATACGCAGCTGCAACTATTGAAATGGAGTACACCCTAATTACGATAGTGGCGGCCTACCAACCAACCCGCCGCTCGTATATACCAATACACTCGGTAATGGAGCTGTTACACAAGAACAACCCAACAGTTCTTCTGGGGGACCTCAATGCCAGGATTCCAGAATCGGGGTACCGCTCAATAAACAACGCGGGACGGAACTTGGAACTACTAATGGACAGAAAAATACTATAAAGAGTAGGCTTGGACTTTCTGACATATATTACCAGTCGAACCTCAACCAAACCAGACATAATAATGACGACCGAGAAATTCCCATATAATACTTACATGGAGCCGATTCCCATACCCTGTAGTGACCATATCGGAGCTTTGGTGACTATAAATCAAAACCCGATACAAGTGCCAATCAAGCCCCGAAAAGCCTACAGGAAGGCAAATTGGGAAACATACACGACCATGTTAAATAATTATAATCAGCCAGATTTAGACGGAAAAAACATTGAAGAATTAGAAGAATTAACCAGAAATCTAATAAAAAAATATACAGAAGGTAGACGAAGCAAGTGTACCGAAAATTAAATACCAAAATCTCCCACATCCAAAGTGGACAGATGAAATGAAGAGAAAAACAAGGAGAATTAAAGAAAATACTCTGAAATAAGTATTTACTGAACAAAAAGACAAAGAAATGAGTTAAAAAGACTGAAAGGAGAAATGGTCTTTCTGATAAATGAACAAGAAGAAGAAAAATAGAAAGAAATTATAAAACAAAATAGAGTCCACAGAAAACGGAAGCGAAGCCTGGAGACTGAAAAAAATAATTAAAGGAAATCACCTAAAGAAAAAAGAAAAATAAAGAGTGAACAAAATGAATACCTGAGGAGCAATGCAGAAATAGAAGAGAAGTTTAGAGAACATTGGAGAAAAATATACACTATAGAAGAAGAAGATAATGAGAGATTTAACAGGAAAACTGAAGAAATAGTTAAGGAAAACCTAAGGAAAGATAGAGAAAGAATAACACCACTAAGGAGAGTTGATAAAAATACAAATGAGCACGAGGGAATAGGAGCATTATTTACCTTGGAAGAGAAAAAAAATACAATCGCCTCATTCAAACAAAAGTCACCCGCAAATACCGGGCTCACAAAACGAAAACATGAGAGAGTCCCCGAGAAGATATTAATAGACACCAAAGAACTATTTAATGCATTGCTAAACATCGGTGCCTATCCACGAATTTTTAAAGTGGCGAAGATGGTTTTTCTCCCAAAGTCATTGGTGTCATTGGTGTCAAGTTACAGACCAATTTCGCTGCTTAACTTTCTGGGAAAGGTACTAGAAAAGATACTGAACACGAGACTGGTGGAACACGTAGAAGAAGCCTAGAAATCAACGAACACCAGCATGGTTTCAGGAAGAAGATGGATGGCGCTCTCGGTAATAACGGAAAAAATTGCACAGGCCAAATAAAGAAAAGGATATGGTACTCCGGGATGTCGAAAAGGCCTTTGATAAGGTATGCGTGGAGGGGTTAAAATACAAACTAAAATACAAACTCTGCTAACTCGATCTCGGCATCCGGATGGAGAGAATCCTGGCGTACTACATAAAAAAATAGGGAGGCGTACATTATCATCGAAGCTCACGAAGGACCCAACATCCAGCTGGAAACTGGGGTCCCGCAAGAGCGTGCCTAAACCCCACTTTGTACTCAGTGTACACAGCAGATATGCCGCCTCCATTGAGACCAGTCTGCATCAACGTGCAATACGCCGACGACATTAGCCAGGTGTTTTCCACACGACCTGCAGATCCCAAATGGCAGTCCAGGTCAACAGAGCGCGAAATACAAAATATAAATGAGTTCGAGAAGAAATGAAAGATAAAAACCAACACGAATAAATTTAAAATAATCCCAATAATGAGATTTAAAAAAGACAGAATAACCATCAAGGATACAGAACAGAGATACACAACTGAAGGAAAAGTGCTAGGCCTACAAGGCACACGTTAAGGAAACAATTGCCAGAGCTAAATCGGAAATAAGACTGATTTTCAGCCTGAGGCACCTGGATCATAGAAGTAAAAAGACTGTACGAAGCATTCGAGGAATCAGTGATGGTGTATCCACTGATCCCCATCCACGATACAATAAAATCAAACAAGAAAAAACTACAAAATAAGGCAGCCTACTTAATAACAAATATAAGGCGCCAAGAGTGAAAAAGACTACGTGATATAATGAATATGGCTGGACTGGATCCAATTAATAAAATTATCGAGAAACGGTCCAAAGAAACCTGGCAAAAAATAGAAGAAAATAACGAGGAGACCAAAAGAGCTCTAGAAATAGAGAACATAAATCATGAGCGTAAAATCTTCCCAAGCAGTAGGCACCGCCTGCGACATGAGGAAGACCCAGTAATAACATAACCAAACAAGTCGAACAAGCAAAACCTTAGCACTGGTTTGTTCATGCTATAGACCCCATTATCACTACATACATAAAATTTCAAACCGACAAATAATTTATCTTATGTCCATTTTTATTCAAGTCATGCCAAAAATATAAAATCAGCTGTTTTTTCCTCCATGTATCTTAGGGCTCTTCGAATATGTAGTCCCGACTATATAGATAAAGAATACACAAAAATTGAAGATATTGCTTCCAATTTATGCTACCCAAAGTACTTTCTTGAAAAATGTATGAATATAGACAAAAAACATTTTATAATTGTAAATTAGAGACAATAGAACCTCGTAAAAACTTATTGATTTTACCCTATCATGATAATATTATGTCAGTAGTGCCCATTCTAAAACAACTTAATATTAAAGTAGCCTTTAAATACAATCATAAATTTAAAAATCTCTTAATAAAGCATAGCCCCAATAATGGTAATAATGTAATTTACCGAATTCCATGTTTAGATTGTAATTTATTCTATGTAAGCCAAACTTCCAAAAGTGTTTCCATAAGGACCCAACAACACAAAAATGCAGTAATTAAGGGTTATCTGAATAATGCCTTAGCTGTCCACAATTCCAAGATGGGACACGGAATTAACTGGTCAAAAACTCATACTATAATCCATAGTAATGATTTTATAAAGAGAAATATCCTGGAATCATTTTTAATCTCCCACACAAAGGAGAGTAATCTCAACATTAGCCCAGGGCTGTTTTCGCGAGATCCAATTTTATCACTTTTTCTAAAATCCGACTTATCTGATAGCATTAAAAAGTCGACCTCATAGGGAAACGTGCTTAGTATAAATACTGTGTTTTAGTTTTTCTTACCATTGTGAGTTTGAAAAAGTCGAATAGACGAAAGTACTAACTTCAATCCGTCTTTTATTCTGTTTCCTTCCGTGGTACATATTCATATATATATATATATATATATATATATATATATATATATATATATATATATATATATATATATATATATATGATAACTAACACCTACAAGGAGAAAGGAAAAACGATTCCGAGTGCTTTCTTCTTTATTCTAAAAGACCTCTTCAGGGAATAATGTAGGTCAGGCCAGACAATGTCGTAAATAGTAAGGAGTAGGGGGTTAATACGGCTACCTGCATCCAAACCCTAACTAGGGGGTACAAATTCTTTAAACACTTGAATTTGTGATTTAATATAATTAGATATGATAGGATCTAGGCTAAACAATCCAGGGCTAATATTAAAATTTGGGAAAATATTAATAGAGATACACTCCAAAATAGTTCTTGAAATGTAATTTGTCCATTGTAGAGAAAACCTTAGAAAGAATCCTATTGAAAGGGGAAAAAGAGAATTTTATTCCACCCTTCGCTCTCTGCTTAAAGGTAATCCTGACTTCATTAATAACTATAAATCCTCGAATGCTTCCCTTCCCTAAGGGAACTTTTGTAAAGAGGGAACATACATCGAAACTAGTCAAACTAAAATTATCAGGGTAAGGATGATCATTAAGTTTCATAATGAGATCGAGATTATTAATGATGTTAGAACTAGAAACGGTCCCCACCAAAGGACTTAGGAGAGAAGGTAACCATTTAGATAGGGTATATGAAACACACCCAACCGAGCTAATAATGGGACGGATAGGATTTTCCGGCTCTTGGTTTTGATGAGACCATAAGGGTAGGAAAGGGAAGCATTCGAGGATTTAAAGTTATTAATGAGGTCAGGATGACCTTTAAGCAGAGAGAGAAGGGTTGAATGAAATTCTCTGTTTACCTGGTCAATAGGATTCTTTCTAAGGTTTTCTCTCCTAAGTTCTTTTGTGAGAACGGTTTCTAGTTCTCACATCGCTAATAATCGCAATCTCATTAGGAAACTTAATGATCTTCCTTACCCTGATAGTTTTAGCTTGATTAGTTTCGATGTATGTTCCCTCTACAAAAGTTCCCGTACCCGATCTCCTAAATTTCCTGGAAGAGTACCTTGTTAATGTTGTTCTCACTATACCGGCTTCCACTATTATTAAACTTATTTCCCTCTGTATTAACAACTGTAAATTCACCTTTGACGGGAAATATTACTGTCAAATCTTTGGAACGGCTATGAGCAATTGTTTGTCCCCGGTATTGGCCAATCTATATATGGAGGTTTTGAATCCAAAATACTTCCCCAGACCAACATGACTCCTATTTTATGGATGCATTATGTTGATGACATTCTTTGTTTGTGGCCTAATGATCTTAATATCAATACCTTTATGGAAAAAATCAACACGTTATTCTCCTCAAATAAATTTACTTTAGAAAATGAAAAAGATATTTTGATCCACCGAACAGACCAAGGTTTCAAATATGAAATTTATAGAAAACATATAGCCATTGACTCATACATCCATTTCCATTCCGATCAACATATTAGTATCAAAAAAAGTGTTTTCTCTTCCATGTTTCTCTGTGCCCTTGAAATTGTTTCACCCGAATATTTGGAAAAAAAAGGTTAATAGGATATATAATATAGGTTTAAATTTGTGTTACCCTTTCTACGTACTTAAAAAATGCTATAATTCTGCTAAGCGTTCATTTTATCAATCTAATCGTAACATCCCTAAATTTAAAGCCAAAAATTTATTAGTTTTACCTTTTAACCAAATTTTCATTAAATTACCTTTGAACATAAATGTTATTTTTAAATATCAAAACACTATCCATCGCCTTCCCATAAAAAATTCCTCCCCCTAAACCAGGCATTGTATATTCTATTGGTTGTAATAATTGTGAAAAATGCTATTATGGACAGACAGGAAAAGAATTGAATGTTAGAGATAAACAGCACCAAACTAATGTTTGTAATTTTTGCCAACAATCTGCATTATTTTTACATATATATGTATAGTCAGGATCATACTATTAATTGGAATAGTGCTAAACCTATTATTAAATGTACAAACTACATTTCTAGAAATATTTTGGAGTGTATCTCTATTAATACTTTCCCAAATTATAATATTAGCCCTGGATTGTTTAGCCTAGATCCTATCATATCTAATTATATTAAATCACAAATTAAAGTGTTTAAAGAATTTGTACCCCCTAGTTAGGGTTTTGATGCAGGTAGCCGTTTTAACCCCCTACTCCTTACCATTCCATGAAGAGGTCTTTTAGAATAAAGACGAAAGCGCTCGGAGTAGTTTTTCCTTTTGTGTGTTATTTATCATAATTTTGACTCACCTGCAAGTTGTGAGTTTCTTTTCATATATATATATATATATATATATATATATATATATATATATATATATATATATATATATATATATATATATATATATATAATCTTTAGTGTCGATAAGATTTGTTGGGTTTGTAGTGGAATTACTGCATGAATGAGAATCTGTTCTCTGGTGCAAGTAGACGACAAGACGTGTTCGTAGCATCGGTGCGTGACAATGAAAAAGCGCGAAGTGCATGCAACCGCACTCAGATACAAACTCGAAATCGTGTCTTTGTTTTCTCTGTTTTTTGTCCATAAGTCTGAGCGGCGCTTCATGCAAACATGCATTACAAATATTTGTGTGCACATATGTAGATCTTGGTCTGTGTTTATGTGGGACTATTCGTCTTGCTTGGACATGTTCAAGTGTTTCAGAACGTCTTGTGTATGAAATAATACATATACTATTTGTGTGTAAGTAAATATATGTTATTAGGTATGTATGCATGCACATGCATGCGCTTGCGCGTTTGAAAGCGAGGTAATGAGAGGAGAAATGGGAGGGGGGGTTACAAGCAAGGATTTTCGGAATCCTGCTATTGCCACATAGGGAGGGGGGGGGGGGAAGAGAGGGAGAGGGAAGGGGACTGAAATGTCACAGAAGAGCAGCCGCGTTCTCACTCTCATTCTCTCCCTCTCTCTCTCAATCCTCTCACACTCATTTTCTTCCTTACTATGAATCTCTTTATCATTATAATTATCTCTAAAAACGCTCATTATATTTCTGTCACTCTATTTCTCAAACTCACTCTCATTCTCATTCTCTCTCCCTCACTCTAACTCTTTCCTATTCAAATGTCATTTTGTGACTCGCACTCTCATTTTCTGTCGCAATTTAATTTTATCACGGAATCTCATCTTCCCAGACCACCTTTTTGACAGACTTACTTCCAATTTCTTATCCGAAAAGTTCTCTCGCAAAACCTCTCTAATAACTGTCCCTAAACAAACATTATTCTTAAAACTGCCATATCTTCCACTTGATAACACCAAATTCAACAAAGCTTTACTCTCGACTCTTAATAGATACTTTCCCCAATGCAAATTTCTTTTAATTAATTCTAATCCTCTTGGTGTTTATACTTTCCTTCGACACAAAGAATCGCTCCCATTATGCCTGCGTTCCTCCATCATTTATGAATTCACTTGTGCGACCTGCCAAAGTCGCTATGTAGGCCAAACAAGTCTACAATTATGATGTAGGATCGCTAAGCAGATCGGAGTATCATACAGAACAGACATTCCTATCTCCAAACCCGAACACTCCTCTATACGAGAACATTCACTAAAATATAACCACCCGCTTGACCCTGATTCCTTTAGTATACTCTCTTCTGCCTCCTCTTCTCTGGATTTAAAAATTCTTGAATCACTTTACATTAAACAAATAAACCTGGAACTCAATGATTATTCATCATCCTTTAAATTATTCATTATATAGACAAAGGTACAACTAACCACATCCCCCTTAATAGTTTTCTTTCTGCCTAGTTCTGTCCGTAATATCAGTTGATACTCCTAGCTTCACCGTATTTAGGTTAGTACTCGTGCAGAGAAATTTATATTTCTGTTTTAGTTTGTCCAATTAATATCTAAATGATCTAGTTTGCAAAGGACTTTTCGTTAATTTAATGTTTTCGTCGTCCTCTTTGGCTCCTCTATTATTGATTATTTAATATTTAACCTTTCGTGCCCTAGTCTACTCGTATTCCTTTAATGTTCAATCACTTAAAATTAAACTTTATTAATTACTTGCTTCGCTCCATCTATTAATATCCGCTTCGATTACATACCCCCTGATCTAACTTATTTTGGATTGTTCGCCCTGCCCTTATAATTCTTTCTTGCTGTGGTTTATAGTAAATTTCTTGTATTCCGCTTAATGCTTGATTCATGTTTATTAATCAAATTTGCTGCTCATGGGATTATTTATTCTTTCTTTTTGTTGTCAGTCTTATTAATCGATTTCTTCATCCCTTGCTTTCGACTTTATTTCTATAGTTTATAATTTTTATATTTCAATAGGAATTTAATTCATGTTTATTATGCATATTTTAAACTCATGGGATTATTATTTAATTTAGTTATTTTTTACGATATTAATCAAATTCTTATTAATAGATTTTCACCAATTTGCTTTCAACGGTTTAGGATTATATATTGCATTTTAACTTCTTGTTTTCGGTTATCATTTTCGACTCCTATCCTGTTTTTTTTTATTGATGTGTGTGATAGAACGGTCTGAGGCCGCTTAAATTCAGCCGCTATCACATGTTAGAAACACATGCTACCCACGTGCATCTGCGAGAGGAAGCAGAGCGCGTTATCGCCCACCATAGCAAATGTTTAATCAAGGAGGTTCACTCCCCCGTTTCGCCTCCTTACGTCGATCTCGCCAGATTGAGTTAGGCTTATGGGCGGATAAGGTATTTTCCCAGGCGCGTCCGGGGCATTCCCCGAAGTCCCCCACTCAATTATCCCCTACGCCATGGAGATGGCTCCGGGTACTTATACAATAGCTTTTTCCAATTGAAGCAGATCCAGATTATCTTCGCGAGACATCACACCGATCTGGTCTCACCTTGTTTACCAGGGGCCCTCTACCTCGAGATCCACTATTTTGTCCAGAAGAGGACAATATCCCTTGAGTCCCAAGGTTCGTGCTTTCGAGACGTCAAGTCAACAAGGCCCTCGTGTTGTTCAGAAAGAGAACAACGTTAGAACAGCCATTGTTCTTTGAGCCCGTTTGACAAGAGACGGTTCTCACCCCCCCCCCTGTTGTTCAGAAAGAGAACAACGTTAGAACAGCCATTGTTCTTCAAGCCCGTTCGTCAAGAAACGGTTTTCGTTCCCAAGACATCACGTCAGGATAATTTAATTCCATCCTTTTTAACGTTCTTCAAGAGAACGCTTGGTTTCAACAATAACCTCCATTGTTCATCTAGAACATCTCCAATTTGCTCTCACAAAAATTGCTCGTACTTCCGAGCCCCACTTCGCTCTCACTCTTCGAAGACAGTCCTTCCTTTTCGTCAAGGACAGCCCCCCGAAGAACCCTTCTGCTGGAAATCACCAGTGGACCGAAGATTCCTTCGCATCGTCTTCCTCTGCACAACAACTTTGTAATTACGTAAGCTGAGCATTACCTTTAATCATCTAACCTTTTGGCAACGCTACCCTGTGCTTTAAATGGTTTAGCGAACCATTCCCCCTCTTTGATTTTTATTTGTTTGCCTTTTTAAATCTCCCTCAAATCTTAATCCTCGGATTTTTCAGATATTCCCACGACCCTTTTCATTCTCCGTTTATGTAAAAAAATTTGTGTGTGTGTTGTTGATAGTTTAATTAATAAAACTCTATTTTATTAATGATAGCCATATTATTTATCCTTGTGCTCCGTTCCACTTCTTGAGCATATTGAAGATAAATATGCTTCTCCAGCCCCCCCCTTTCCTTTGGGACTAACCTCGGTCAATCAGATTACCACACACTCTCGAAATATTAGAATTATTCCCTCAACGAATAGTTATATATGGTATATCGTCGAGAGCCTATTCTACGACACTGTGTTTAGTTATTCTTATAAAAATAATTCTTTGCGTTAAGAATTCGCTAATTATGGTCATCGTTAATGACTGAAACGTCCGGAAAATTAAATGTTCGTAACCATTGCATATGTCTTCATATTCATACTACAAATAAGGTTCCCAAGGAACGACTCCATCACCAATATATATATATATATATATATATATATATATATATATATATATATATATATATATATATATATATAAAATATTTCTCTCTTTCTCTCTCTCTCTCTCTCTCTCTCTCTCTCTCTCTCTCTCTATATATATATATATATATATATATATATATATATATATATATATATATATATATATATATATATATATATAAAATATTTCTCTCTTTCTCTCTCTCTCTCTCTCTCTCTCTCTCTCTCTATATATATATATATATATATATATATATATATATATATATATATATATATATATATATATATATATCTTAAACACGCACACATCGCTATAATACATCCAGTCACATTACTCAAGTGCACACATACATACAAATCACACTCTTCCACACACACGAACATTTCTGCTCAGCCAATATCGCACATATACACATCTCTCAGACAGTCCTATAGATGAGAGGTTTCACATACACACACACAGACAAACAGACACACACACAAATTCTAGGGATAAAGGCAATAGGCCATGAGCAGAGAAATCGAAAGTACAATGCCGTACGTGCACAGGTACTCGTCGTTGGTGCATCGATTTCAGAGAGGGAAATTTTAAAGATATTACTCGAGATACCATTTGTCTGTTTTGTCAGGTTGAGTTGCGAATGGAGAGAAAGCTCAGGGATGTGGAGCAACGAAATCATCGCGAGATGACCGTTGTAAGGGATCACGTGGGGTACTTAGAAGGAAATTGCCTCTGAGAGTTGACAGAACTGAAACACCAGGTCGATCAACTTTGGGAGGAGGTCAGCTGCCTTAGCCACGTGACGGGGACGGCGACAGCCACGAGTGGAAATGTGAGAGACCGTAGGAGTGATACATAGATAGATTGGGGATAAGGAAATAATCATAGGAAATCTGGACAGGGAAGGGTTGGTGCAGCTTTTTCGGGGGGCGTGACAAAATAGAAACGGAAAAGGGTCAAAGTGCGCGGTAGGAAGGGAGGGAGCATCAACCAAGTTGCTGTTTGCCCTAAAGGTCCCATGAGGACTACTAGGGGAAATGGTAGGAAAAACCTCAATGCCAGCCCCAGGTATGCTGAAGTTGTGGCTTCGGCGGTTTCTCTCGGCAGGAACCCAGTGCAGGCCGAGAGGTTAGATGCTGGGAACAAGGTGGCAGCTTCTGATAGGGGTCCTGTAAGCGAGAAGAAGAAACAGGAAAAAATAGGAAGGGAAGAGAAGTTGCTGAATCAGCCACGGGTGAATCCGCGATACCCATGGTGGGCACAGAGGCGGAAACCACCACTTTGGTTAGAAAAATAGGTAGTGGGAACCAGGTTGCAACCTCTAGTGGGCCTCACTTAAGCAAGAAGAAAAGGAAGAGAAAAAGGAAAAAGAAAGGGCAAGGAAAGGGAGTTGCTGCAGCAGCCTCGGGCGAATCGGCGAGAGCATTGGGGGAAACAAAGATGAATAGTAAGTTGGGTTCCGGGACCACGAAAGAGAAAACAACGCATCTGAAACCAATTTTCGCTGCGGTCAAATGAGGGAGTGCAAAGTGTTGTGGTGGGAGACTCTCAGGCCCGAGGCCTAGAGAGCCCCCTTGAGAAGGTGTGGGATATAGATGGGAGGTCTGATGCCTTCAGGGTCGGGGCAACGAGGCACTCGGAATGTAGGTAGAGAGCGGAAGATTCTCTCCAGGAACCGTGTACTCGTCTCGATGGTGAGTGGAACCGATCTCTTCCTCAGAGAAGGAGGGGTCGGTAACACTGAAGCCATCCTGATGAATGCAATGGTGACTGCAGATGAGCTTCGCGCTAAGACCGACCGGAGATTGCTAGTGAGGATTGTATCACTAAAGAGAGTACGTAGACTTCTAGCGGCGAAAAAGACCCGGATCCCCACGGGGCAGATCTCTGCAACTCGCGGGGCACTCGAGGTGCTGTGCCCTTAAATGCCTATTCCTTAACGCCAGGTTAATACGAAATAAGTGGTACAACCTTGTAGTTATATTGTCCGGTGACACCCAAATAGACGTATTTGCCATCGTAGAAACTTGGCTTTGCACAGACACTCGAGATTTCGAGGGTGAGTATATGATTTCCGTTTGGCGAAATTCTAACGCGATGGACCCAATCTAGAAGGTGGCGGAGTATTGTTAGACGTCCGTAACTGCTTTTCCGCTGTTGATTGCAATGTTAGAAGTGTCTACGAGATCCTAGGAGTAGTCATAAATCTTGACAGCTCCCAATACCAACTCGTGGTATACAGGCCGCAAAAACAGCTCGAGGAAAAGTACTCGAAAGTGTACGCTAAACTTGCCGAGTTGATGGAAAATCGTCCAAACCTGGTTATGGGCGATTTTACTGTCGTGGAGTTGAGTGGCGTGATAGATCGTGCAATGTGGAGGGGAGACGATTCATCGACTTTGCTTACAATAACTTTTTGACACAGTGGGTCGAAGAGACGACGAGAGGTGAGAACTTGTTGGACTTGGTCTTTACCACCGAGGATGACCACCTTTTTGTTTTTTTGATATTATAAAGGAATAATTAGAAATAACTTTGATAAAAAACATAAGTCATAACGAAACTAAGATGAAATTATTATTCAAATACTTAAAAAAATCCATATATATATATATATATATATATATATATATATATATATATATATATATATATATATATATATATATATATGTATATATATATATATATATATATATATATATATATATATATATATATATATATATATATATATACAAGCCGCTGTTCTCTTCCTCAACAGGAAGAGCTTGGTTACACAGGCACCCCTGCGGGGTGTGGCCTACGGCCTTATTTGCTAATCTTAACCGCCTTTTTTTAATCCCCTTTATAGACTTTATTTTAACACCCTTGACACCTTCTTCTTCTTCTTCTTCTTTTTCTGCTTCTTCTTGTTAACCCACTGTATAGACTCTTTATTTTAACACCCTGAACACCCTTTTCTTCTTCTTTTTATTCTATTTTTTCTTTTTCTTCATTTTTTCTTTTTCTTTTTTTCTTTTTTTTCTTCTTTTTCATAGGTGACAACCGAACTAAAAGAAAAAATCTTATTCAAACACCTTAAAAAAATCTCGTTCTTAAAATATATGGTTATGGATATGAATGCAATGTCCCGCACGTGATACTTTGTGAGTTTTTCATTTCATATATATATATATATATATATATATATATATATATATATATATATATATATATATATATATATATATATATATATATATATATATATATATATATATATATACAGTAGCGGCCATAATGATTCGGACACTTAGGTTCCATCGCAAATATTACAATAGCTTCAAACCAAATAATGGTAAATACTGCATCATAAATTGTAGGTATAAACTAAGCATGGCTATAAGTTGTGCATGTATGTACGTTGTATACGTTAGGATAAATGCAAAAGACCATTTCAATTCCAAAAATATGGAATGTTCCTACCATGACAAATGCAAACCACCCACTTGACATTGAATATGCAAAAATTATGTCTAATTCTCACAATTATATAAATGAGCGTCTAATAGAATCAGCTCTTATAAAGGAAATTCTAAACTTTAATACTTCCGATGGGCAACTCAACACTTATCTCTTAATCAGCAGAAAACTTGCCCGGCCTCTGCTGAAAAATGCCGCTGCTCCATACCGCCCCGGCCGCCACCCCTAATTACGTTCCGACTTATAAATTTATGTGTTCTTAGACTAAGCATCTCTGTATTCATCAGTTTACCAGCGATTGAAGATGACAGATGTCTCCGTCGAAACCTGGTTTCGCAAATAAATCGATCCTATCACTGTGGTTTCTTTCCTGCATATATATAGTAAGTGATTACAGCTCTAACGCTATTATCTCCCTTAAACAGTTTGCCCTTTACAGTATGTCCGCAGTGGTTATACGAATTTCATTTTAGCTGCAGAGTCTGTGTTGACCAAATGAAATGACCAAAAATATTTTAGCTCATATAAAAAATGCGGCAAAATATATGTTACTTAGAATTTAAAATATAATACACAAATAAATATTTTTTTTTATTTTTTTTTTATCTAACTTAAACTATTTACTTAATTTATTCAGTAAATGGCCACACTCATAGAACGACGCTTGCGTGGTTGAGTATATTGGTAATCGTTAGCTGTTGACTGAGATCTCATATTTATCCTTCTTAACAAACATATGATTGAGAACACAGTTAGCGTTATAATGAAAATATTGTTAACATTTGTAGTATAAAAGGTAACAGCAGTGATTATTTGTACTAGAAAAAAGAATGATCCTCTGATAATCGTCTAATTGATCACTCCAAGCAGGGATAAGAACTTCGGGGACACTAGTTACTTGGGAAGCCGAAAAATTTAAGATGGCTATATCGATTGGAGTTAAAATTATGTAAAGTGTAAATTTTATTCAAGGTTGCTCCATATGGGTTATGAATTTAAAAAAAATCAGAATATATTTAGCAACTTTGTGAAATCCGAAAAGGTTATTTTATAAGGAAAACTTAAGGATTCCAAAGACAGATATAAGTAAGTAATTTGAGAAGTTCCTGGGAGTGATATTCATAGATCCTTACCTAACCTGAGCTTCATGGGTTATTCAAGCAAATAATTGGCATTTCAGAATTATTGGTGGGTGCTAATGACTGAGGTAAAGGATATTTCTAATTATACACTCTTTATCAGTTATGAGACTACCATTCGGGACAACCTGTCCATTATTATCTAAATTTGGGCTTGGAAACAAACTTTATCCCTAATTCCTAGTT
Organism: Ceratothoa steindachneri; assembly: GCA_963969495.1. Taxonomy (NCBI): domain Eukaryota; kingdom Metazoa; phylum Arthropoda; class Malacostraca; order Isopoda; family Cymothoidae; genus Ceratothoa; species Ceratothoa steindachneri. The sequence goes on from OZ018336.1 coordinate 66,943,276, forward strand.
ATTTCATGTTTAGGGTACACGCAAAAACTTGATCTATTAGGGAATTCCAAATCAATTCCTGACAAATAGAATGAAGTTGGAATCATATCCTATGAGTAAGTCATCATTATGAGAGCGCTATTGTTAGAATCAGGAGATTTTAAGATTGGCAGAGAACGCGAATTGACGATGTAGGTAATTTATTTGGGCATTTAAATGGGATGACACCGAAATAGCTTCGAGCGGGATAAATTTCCCATTCATATTACAAAGAAATAGAGTAAAATATCGGTTTGGAGCTGCGTTTCGGTTTTGTCGTAGGTTAACCCCGTACACCTTACACCAGATTAATATAGATGTCGAAGTTTAACCCTACACACATTACACTAGTTTAATATACAAGTAGAATAGGGTCAACTTTACCCTTTGTGCTTTACGAGTGCGTGGGAAATTTACAATATAAGCAGAGTGCAAATTAACTGAAAGTAGGTTGGCCAATAGTCGACTATCTTGGAGTTCCGGGATAACAAAAATACGGGTACAAAAATAGCTTTACTAATATGCGAATGAATATTATATTACAAGATTAAAATGAGTTTCAGAATGAGCTATACACATACTCGATTTACACGAATCTTCAGTAGCTAAAAGGAGAGTCGTAGTGAGGACGATCACCGAACAAACAAACGAACAATATTGACCGAGGGACGCCGGAACGACCTTGAGCGTAAACTATGCCGATGATGAGGCAGGGACGACGGTCGATACTGACAGGGCAGGGAGGACGGCCTTCCAACTCTGGCGCCGGAAAATTAATAGGGGTTGAATGGAGTTTCCCCCCCCCCCCCCCTCCGTCCGAAGGGAAGGGTTCTAGGGTCAGGCGCATCGCTAGACAAGAATAGACTTGGCCTTTTAGCGCGAGGGTGAGAAGGTTCTTAAGCCGGCGAGACGTACTTTATCCGACTTTAGATGGGACCTTATGGGCTTTCACACTTGTCGCAGGTTTCTGTGAAGGTGGCATTTCAGGTCATCGCGGCGTCTCATAATTTGGCACCTCCATTAGCGCAGATAAAAAGCGTCGCCCAGATGTCTGTTGTCTCTCTCTCTCTCTCTCTCTCGCTCTCTATTGAAATACAAGGGGGCGCGTATCTTCGTCTCTCTCTCTCTTTCTCTCCCTCTCTCTCTCTCTCTCTCTCTCTCTCTCTCTCTCTTTCTCTCTCTCTCTCTCTCTGTAATCTCTGATAGGCATCAGCAATGCACAACGAGCAGGGAAATAGGAACTATTGGATTAAAAAAAACAAGATTTATTTCGCTACGTGTACGAATATTAGTGTCGTGGTATAGCTCTATATACCATACATACATCTATTATATTTTATTTTAGAGTTCACGGGGGTTTCCTTTTAATAGGTTTGGGTATGCCAAGGTCCGGTTACGAGGTCGGATCCTCATAAGAGAGGGCTAGTCCAATAGATGCTACTTCAAATCTTGGTATTGGCTGAGAGTTCCAAATCCTACTTAGTTACAGGCTGTTGTTATATGGCTATGATGAGCTCGAGGGTCGGAAAGTAAAGGAGTCGGCAAAAATAGACTTTAATAAATATGAATAATTAAAGTTAATATGATAAAACAATACACAGACATATAAGACAAATAGCTACAGTGGTCAACAGGTTATTAAGAAGACTAGGTATTCTAAAATGCAATAAAATGGGGTAGACCGGAATTATAAATTTGGGGAAGCTAAAATATTCGTTACGATACCTTGTACACAAATGGAGGGGTTGGAGGAGACGATGTTCGTTTCCGGCGAAGCGGTGAGATGATGGTTGGGTCACTTCGACGGGATCCAAGGTCAACTTGCTTGAAGTGAAATATTCATTTGAGATGACGGGGTGTGGGGGGGAGCAGAGTCTTTGAGAAGGGAGGTTGGGAATTCTTTTGGTGAAAATTCCTTCGAAGAAAACAGAGAGTGAATTTCTCCGAGACGTCAAATGGTTTGTCTGGTCGGCTATGCGTAATCAAGGGAGTATTACGCTAATATTAATCTTCACTGAAGCCTTTTGGGATAAGACTTGGTTCTTGTTTGGAGATGGTGTCGATGCGCGAAATCGGATGGGTATTCTTACGGGAAGAAGAGTTCTTAACTAGTTCTAGGGGGTGGATATTTTTCATATCCAAAGAGGGATGCTTGGTTTTGCCACACAACGTTTCCTTGCCTTCGGCGTCTGACAACCCGAATCGAGGAGGAGTAAGATCGTCTGCATTCGTGAGCTTCTCTCGAACTAATCTGCTCATTCCTCCTCACGCGGGTAGATATGGACACCATAAGTGAGGGAGCTGACCCCATAGAAGTGGGGGGAGCCAACTATCGCCCATCGTTTGAGTCATGGCGAAAGCGGCCCGGGTGGCGATTGTCTCAGCCTCTCCCAGCGTGGCTGGAAGGGGAGGGGAGAGGGGAGACTTCTCGTCTTGTTTAAATACTCACCTTGATAAGGGCTGCATTCCATGAGCCCGCTCCTATACTTTCTCATGCTTTTGAACTTCAAAAATTGTTTGGTAGCTACAGGAGGCCCATCACGTGGAGGCAATGGTTAAAAGCGACGTTATTTCTCCTATCACGTGCTTGTTCACTCACAATTAGCTTCAGTGACAGTGTCTAAAATTGCTTCAAACTCTAAGCCATTTATTAAGATTATAATGATTAAATCTAAGGTCGGATCTCTTTTACCTATTATTCTAACAGGTAGCTTATCTAACTTTAGTTGAAAGCTTGGGTAAAATAATATGGTGATCCAAAGGGTTAGAGCTTTCTCCTGAAAAAATGGTTGGTATTTCTATTGACTGGTCCTAGTATTGATACTCATTTGACTAAGGTTCTATTGTCTTACTTAGATTTGTAAGTGTTATTGGTGCATATTGAAGGAGATTTTGCAACATTGGTATCTATGTAGGCATCGCGCGTATTGGTCAGTGGGTCGATAGCTATTCCTTGGGAAAATTCCGGATTGTATGAGTGTACTATACATACATATGTGTTATAGTTTGTGATTGGACTCTCACGAGAGTATTTATTTTCTAAATAACCTTAATAGGCAGTGAATTTTCTATCCTTACAACAGCGACTATTTCCTCTTTGTTGGCCTTCTTATGACACCATGAAAAATAGGTTGGACACCGACACTGTATAAAAGTACTAGGCTATCACAGTTCTGTATTGGTTTATTGCTTAGTCTGATTTATTGTCGGTTAGAGAGAGTAAGAATGCTTTTGTTATGATCTAATTTTTGAAATACGTGGAATGTTTAATGGAGTATTTATAAAGGTCTGTATGAAGAAGTAGTAGTTCTGCATGTTGGTGCTAGCTAGTGTTGGCTGAGATTCATTTGTGTAGCCCTGATTTTATTTGAAGGTGTCAGGTCAAAATACTGGGAATTTATTTAATTAATGCTCTATTCATGATTTGGTTAATGTCTAAAACTTTCTGAAACTTATTACCTGGAGTTAGAAGCAAATTATGATAGACAAAGCTAGCAATTAGGAAATTATATTACTGGGGAGTGAATGCAATAGGTATTGAATTGGTTTTGAGCAGCCTTAAGGGCTTCCCCAAACAACTAATGGGCGTAATTTAATAGCATAAATCTTCATTCTCGTAATTTTGCCAACGAGTTTGTGAGGGGTTGGATGTGTCTGGAGTCGTCATACCTTTCTGACAAAGGAGCTTTTGCTATTTCTGGTGAATACTCGAATGAATCGAAGGCACTTTCTTCTTTAGGTCTATAAATCTACGAGCCTCGTTTATTTTCATGTCATCGTGTATGATGTTAATCCTAAGAAAATTTTGCCCAAGGGATTCGATCCAGGGTTGTTCTTTGGGTTCAGTGCATTTACTATTGATAGTTTCTTTAAATGAGAATACGCTGTTGGCGAGAGCCATAAATCGACTAAGATTAATGTAAGTTGGAGGATGATTAGTAGCCGGTGTAATGGTCATGAATGAGCCAGAGATGCTAAATGTTGTAACGTTGGTAATAAAACGAGTAATCCGATTACTGGTAGCAGTGGTAGCCATTGTGTTAGTATTGACTGAGCCTAATGGATCGGAAAATGTAGAGAGAGTTAAGGGAAGCAGAAAACCTTATAAATTATTTTCTCTGCCACTCATAGACTATAGTAAAAATAAAATAAAGTATGCTTAGAATAGATCAATATAAACAATTTTTCTAGAAAAAATATCGCATAAAATGCATAAAATAATATAAATAGTAGTTTTGAATAATAAAAAATCTTTCCAATGTATATTCATGGTTGCTGTGAATGTACTGTAGAATTTAATACATAAAAAATTGAATATATTTTTTTAACCTATTTTCTGATTAATTCCTAGTGTATGACTGGTGTAAATGCGGCATAAGGTACTTGTTTATTTTAAAGCGACCATATTTGTTTTTCTTCGTTGTATTCGAGATTACCAGATGAGAGCCGTGGAGTGGATCGGAGATAATCTTGAGGAAAACTGAAGACGATTTTGTAGATCTCGGAGGAAAGCTTCTAACCAAGCAACGCGTTCAGGGCGTTAAGTGATTATGGATTCTGAGGGGAACTGCAACGGAGTATCTGATTGAAGGACCAAGATCGCCATTGTAAAAGGCCCTGGACACTAAAATTTCCCAAGTGCGAGTGAGGACTTCTGTGATGTTTCTTCTCAAGTGGTGAGTTTCGACTGAAGTTAAGGTCTCGATGGAAAGGTCGCATGCGTCCAATCAAGAGGTGGTGTTGTTAGGCTTTATTCTCTCTCACAACACTCACAAACCTCTCCTTTCATATATATAGACATTACATTAATCAAATCTGATTAATTTCGTATTCCATTGCTTATGTGGCAATTACGTATAATTTTGATTTTGTAGGGGCAAAAAAGAATTGCTTAAATATATATTTTTACCAACTCGAGTCCTCGGCTATAGAAAATGCTGGGCATTTTCATTTTCTTCAATTCGCATTTTTCAGGTGACTGAATTAATACTATTATTTTTTTCATCTTAAATCAAGCTTAGGTTCTCCGTTTAAAATAATGTTCGAAAAATATAAGGCAAGAAAATGCTTAATTTTCGTTTGATGGCCAAAAAATCTATTCTGTCGGGTAGGTGAGTAAAGAATTATTGGTTCTTTTCTCTTATTATGGCTTAATTTTGTCTCAGCCAGATGGCTGAATGGCCGGTTACTCGAGTGATTAAGCTGTGACATCTTAGTGTTACGATATTCCTTTTTTAGAAGCATAAACATTGTTTTCACCCTAAAAAAAATGACAATGTACGAACATTCTAGAGAAATAACAATGTCTGGAAGGTTTTACCAGTGCGGTGTGTTTTCAGATGGATTTGCAGGCGAACGTGCGAGTGTTACTTGTATGCAGTTCCTGATAGAAACATTATTATCTATAATTAATCTTTGCTAAAGATGCGGTATAAACATTTGACTGTTAACCACTCGCAAAACTTTCAAGATCCAGAAATAGGTGTCCAAACAAAGCAAATAGAGTCGCTTTGGGCCATGGTGAAAAATGGGGGATAAAATAGAATGTGGAAACGCTCGTTCTTTGATCGCCTCTTATCTGTGTCTGTTTTTATTAAGGCAACAAAATAAAGGAAAAGACTTAGTTGCTCAAATTTACAAAGACATTGTAAATTTTTATCTATTAAATAATGTTTAGCTTTTACTTTTTTACTTTCTATAGCTTTTCTTTTTAGTTTCCTCTAATTCGCTCCCCAAGACTCCCAAATACTTATAACATAGGAATGATCCTCAATTTCGCGCATGAGGAAGGCAGTTCAGCTTCCTCACTCGGCCGTTCACCCATCTGGCTTAGGAGACGAAATTGCGCCAAAATAAGAGAAAATATCCCAATTATTTTATATTATAAAAAAGAGGAGTGGCTTCACCACTCCTCCCTACAGGAGGAGCTTGCGATTTGCACGCAGAGCTTCTCTATGTGGCCTACAGAGCTTAAGAGTATCGGTTTCTAGTTCAGGATCGAAATGTATTTATTACTTTCTTCTTTTTCTATATCTTCTCCCAGTAGAAAACTTTCAATATATTTTCAATAACTTCTTTTTGATCATCTCTTTTGTAATAATGATTTATTTTCCAAAGTTTTATTTATATTCTCGTCTTTAAATGCTCCTTCGTATACGATATTTCAAAAATTTATTTAATTCAAACCCTTTTTATCTTCATTCTTATATTCCGTGAGTAAAAAGTATAATTTGAGAAAAATGGTAACTCTTATAAAGTATTTGGATAAAAGCCTCTAATATACAAAAAACATCCCCAATGCATGTTTTTTCAAACTCTAAAACAACTCTTAGAAATAACGTTGAAAAAAGCTTTGAATATACAACAAAACAGGCCAGGCCTGTGCTCTACTTTTTTGATATCTAAATAAACTCTTAGTACTCCTGGACCTGCCCTTAGACCCTGTATATATTTTTTAGAGGCAGAGGTCATCTCACCTGGAATGGGTACCTTGGACCACTACCTTTCAAAATCACTGAGGTTATAAGGCCTCAGGTGGTCACGTTTGTCAGAATCCAAGATGGCGGCCGGCCGCCATCTTTGAATAGAGAATCGCTATAACTTTAAACTAATTGGAATAGAAAGTCATGTAATATGTCTAAAATCACTAATTTGGACCTCAGGAATCCATTTCTAAACTTAGCTTTACTCTCCATGGTGTATGGTCCAAGGTACTCATTCCAGGTGAGGTCACTTCTGCCTCTAAAAATGGATACTTAGGCTAAGGGCAGTTGTTGGGTTAAATGAAGCAACATGAAAATAATAATTGTTTAATTGGGAATTTCATAACATAATGATATGGTATCAGTTTTAATCATTAACACATCCCTATCAGAAGTAACTAGATCTGTTTCTTCAAGTTATAAATGAAATATGCATAGCCTATATGAGTATAGTCATCGTACGCATATTTATCATCAATAAAGAGTAATTACAACTAATAACACAAAAAGTTCCCTTTCATTATAGTTAGTGTTTACATAATGAATCAGCGTTCTTCTCGTGAAAAAATATCCAACATTTAACACCATTTGTGTAGCACTTGTACCTATTTGTGTCACATGTCCCACCGCATGCACATTTAGAGAGCACTCGAGGTGGTAATGGCTTCAATGATTTGCAAGGTAGCATGGTACCTGACTGTTCTATCCATCCATGTTCTAGTACCTCTGATCCTGCATTAGCTCCTGGAGGATTTGACACTAATCTGCAAGCAACATTAACTAAATAAGCGGCTCTTTGGATATGACTTATTATGCAGCTACTTGTTGCGGGGAGCTGCTCGATTCCATATATGGAATCGATGAAGTATATATGAAGTATAATGTTCAACTCGCAGCTAGTCAAATGTGACACATTTGGTTTAAGACCTAGCTACAATCCAACACCTGACAAGATATTGTTCTGCAAGGCATATATCCTGTTCAGATAGGACGCCTGATTCCCCAAAGTTGGTTAGGTACTGAACAGGGTCACTAAGGAGAACAAAATGTTTGGTTCCTATTTTGCTGATACAGTCTGGCCAGTAATGATGTGAGCTTTAATGACTACTTTAGACTTAGCTACCTCTAGGTGATCACTCAATGCATTCAGTGGCAGCATGCGGCGATTCAGTCCGCATCTCTGCCATAGTTCCCCCATTCCCTTTTCTCTGAACTCTGCAGTGTAATGGAGTGGTAGGTCAAAGGTTTCGGCATCACTGGAAATCACTGCAACCCTCCTACAATACTGCACACGCACTGGCCACTCAACATGAGATATGATTTTGCACTCTGCTTCCTTTGTGTAGTTTGTGAGTTCTTCTATGTCTGTATCTTGTTATTTTGCATGAATAGCTTCATCATCAACAACAACACTGTTTACTATCACTATGCAGGTGAAATCTGACATGCTTAGAATGATATCTCTGGCGATTGCTTGCAGGGCTCGCTTGTTTTTCTCTGATGCCCAGAACTTATCTTGTCGCTTTGGGATTGATGTGTCACGATTCATATTGATGATATCCAAAGCAACAATGTATTGTGATTTTTTCAATCTTTTTACTTCTCTCAGGGATGAATCGATGTAACTATCAAATATGAAATGCAAGGTTGATATGTTTGAGCATATCCCCACAGCTTTCTTAACAACTTCTATTATGACATCTCCTATCTAACTAAAGTCCGAAAAACGCAGTTGCCTAATGTTTGACATGAAATCTACTATCGCATGCGCTGCTCGGGCGTCGTGATAGTTCCATGCTGGTTTTGACATTATATCATCCTCCATCTCAGATACCAGTGTTGCTTGTTCTGCATGACGTGGAAAGTCTCCATCAAATAGCGTTGAACTTTCAAGGAGATCATAAGACATTATTTCGCTGATGGGTATCCCCCGTGCCTGAACAAGGTTCTAATCTCTTTGAGCCTTTGCGAGTTCTTTGTTGTTATATCAGTGAGGATTTTAATTCCTTCGGTCTGGCTAGTATATTTTGTGTCATCTCAAATTGCTGAAAGTTTCCTCTTTGAAATAGTTGCGCTGACTTTTTTCTCTTTGGTGACATAGCGCTCATGTCTGTGCTGTTTGTAGACCTTCTTCCCATGCTCAAGGCATTGAAGTATCTGCTTAGCGACGGCGTAGTAGAATGCTTGTCTATTTAAGACATTGTGAAGAGATACTAACGCAGTATTTACGGTGTAAGGGTTGTTTCTGGACAGGATATAATCCAGCAGGCGGCTGACATTCATATTGAATGTCAGCCGTCTTGACTTGCTGAAGCAAGACTGGAGATTTCATTCCATGTGTTCAGAACTATCTGCTTTTAAATAACCAAGCAGATTTGCAATTGCTCCAACTTCGTGGTAAAGAAGCTCAAACTCAGCTAGTGCAGCAGGTTTTTTGGTCCCACCAACAACGTACTGTCCACCAGGACTTTTAGATACTTTCTGTACAGACTATTCAACTTTCATGTCCGATCCAACTGATTTGAATATGCCAGGGTTCTCCTGCACTACCCATTGACCCATTTTGAAATGACGAAACCGCAAGGAGCAAGAGGTGAGTTAGCTCGAGTGTCTTGATCTGCTAACAATAGTAGGCTCCATAGCGAAGATAGTTCAGACAGTCGAACTCCACAAACAAAGATATTGAGTCCTGCACAGTTGCTACATACAGAACAAAGTTGCCTTTTCTGTCTGAAGCAACAGTATTCTTAATGATATGTACAATCCTAAACCATACTCCAAATAACTGACAGACCTCAGACTTTTCTTCACATTCTTTCTGGAATCTAACAAACTCATCTTTCAACGGTTTCACTTGTGTACGTGCTTTATCAAAGGTTTGGGTATATTTCTTTTCACTACATTGAGTCTTGAAGAGTGATTCCAGCTCGGGGACACACGAGTAATCTTTCTTATCATGTGATTGCCAAAATGCTCTCCCCATCAGGGATAAGATTATATCCTCAACTATCAACATCCCAGCAATTGACCTATAGTAATGTGTTCCATTCAGAACAGATTCTAGGACACCTTTACAAAACACTTCACACTCTACTGAAGCATCATCAATTCTGAAACCTCGTAGAACTTTACCGTGGCACTTCAACAAAATACGTTCCCAATGAAAGGATCCCATGCAAGAAAGCAACTTATCAAACAGTTCTGGTTCAGATATTACAAGTTCGCGGGCTAATGCAAAAGAGAAAGTAATGAATGAGCTAGGCATGATTGTATTTTCCCAAGACAGTTTCAGGAGTGTACCATCACGAAAGTTGTCATTTATTCCAAAGTCAACTTCTCTCAGCGCTGTTCTTAACTGCACTGCAACTTCTTTGACAATGTTCACATTACTGAACTTCAATGCTAACTAAGCCAGCGGGAATGATACTGGATGGAAATACAATATCTGATTCATACACTCTCTTATAGACTTTCTAGGGGAGGTTGGCCTTCTCCCCTTTATTTAACTAGTTTTGTTTTTTTGTTGTTTTTTGTTATTTTAGTAGGTCGCAGGTTCCTGCGCCGGGGGAAGGTGGACTTCCCCCAGACGCCGAAGCTTGCTTCCTGTTTGTTGCCTTTTTCCTTTTTTTATTTTTATTGTTGTTTTTTTGCATCTTATTTTAAAGTAGCCTAGTACTAGGCAATGTTGAATACCGCGACTAATGCCCAAGTAGGCAGATTCCCCATAGTTATCTATCAACATGTGTTTTATATCACGCATTCTAAAATCACTATCAAGCTTCTCTCCTTCATCTAACAGGCTACTCGTAAAGTCTCGCCACTCTTTCATTAAGTAAACTTCCTTCCTACTCAGCATTTTATCAATATAAGGAAGTGCTCTCTGGAATAATGTCTCTTCTATGTTACACGTATGGCTTCTTTCATTTGGTTCGTTAATGGCACTCTGATATTTTCTCTGGTATAACTTTGTACATTGTGCCAGTACAGCTGGCACTGTATTGTCTGTAGTGTCGCATAAAAGCTCAGTAATTCTTGTATAGACTTCATCGTGAAGATAAAAAGCTGCTGTAACTAATAATAATAATAAGTCTTTTGTAATGCGCTCTTCAAGGCCTGTGGCCTTCCCAGAGTGCACGTTGTGCTGAGATGAGTATGTAAATTCAATGGAAATTCAAGAGGGGGAGAAGGCAATTCTGAAAACATGCGTTTTCAGGAGAAGCTTAAATGTGGTAAGAGAGGGAGAAGACCTGATTTCAGCAGGAAGAGCATTCCACAACTTAGGGACGCAGATTGGGAAGGAGCAGTCCCCCATTAAGCAGAGGGATGAAGGAGGAATATTCAAAAGAGGTGCATGTGATGAACGAAGGGCCCGAGGGACATGGCGTGGCGAGAGGGCAGAAGAGAGGTAAGACGGGGCCTTGTTGTTTAGGGCCTTAAACGTGAAGAGAAGTATCTTGAAGTGAGTACTGGATCTGACAGGAAGCCAGTGCAGTTCATGTAGCAAGGGTTTCGAGGGAGAGAAGCGAGGGTGACGGATCTGAAGCCGGGCGGCATAGTTCTGTACAAGTTGAAGGGAGTGGAGAGAGAAGGATGGCAGATTCACAAGCAGAGAGTTACAGTAGTCAAGGCGTGAGGTGATGAAGGCATGAACAGCAGTCTCAAGTCTTTGGCGATCAAAGTGAGACGAATGCGAGAGAAGTTACCAAGGAAACAGAGAGAGGATTTGCTGACATTGCGGATATGAGGCTTAAAGGAGAGATGCTCATCAAAAACAACACCCAGATTCCTAACGCAGTCAGAGAAAATGATAGTATTACCCCCCAGAGTAAGCGAAGAAAAGAGAGATTTAGATTTTTTTGACAAAAGCAGGTGTGCCGACGAAGAGGACCTCAGTTTTGGAGTGATTAAGTCTGAGAAGGTTGGTAGAGAGCCAGTCAGAAATGGAGAAGTAGGCAGCTAGGAGGTCAGTAATAGAATAGGCAAGAGACGTGGGGGATGGGGAAACAAAAATTTGAGTGTCATCAGCATAGAGGTGGAAGGATAGACCGAGATTACGGAGAAGGGAACTAAGAGGGAGAAAGTAGATACGAAATAGTAGAGGACCAAGGACAGAGCCTTGCGGCACTCCAAAGCGAATTGGGGTAGAGTCGGATGAAACGTCATCAATCACAACGGATTGGCTACGAGACAAGAGGTAAGAGCAGAACCAGTCAAGCACGGTGTCTGATATGCCGAGGAAAGAGTGGAGACGATCAAGTAGGACGGTATGGTCAATAGTATCAAATGCAGAGGAGAGGTCGAGTATAACGAGGATGGAGGCACAACCCCTGTCCGCGGCTCTTCGTAAGCAATCGGACACATTGAGAAGGGCGGTTTCTGTGGAGTGACTTGACTTGGAATCAGATTGATAGGTTTCATCAATGTTACAGTCCACCATGTGACTGTTGATGCATGAAGCAACCACTCTCTCCAGAACATTAGAGAGGAAAGGAAGTTGCGAAATTGGGCGATAATTGGAAGGGTCAGTGGGGTTCAGTTGAGGCTTTTTAAGAATCGGACGGATGTGGGCACGTTTGAAGGAAGAGGGAACAAGACCAGTTGCAAGTGAAGTGTTGAACAGGTGAAAAAGCGTTGGGAGGATAGCAGGCAGAATTTTACATAAAAGTTTAGGCGGAAAAATGTCCTTTGGTGAGCCTGATTTCTAGGAACGCGAGAGCAGGGCTGTACAGCGGGAAAAACGATAAGCGGCTGAGGCGGGAAGTCAGGGAGAATGGCAGGAACCGGGACATAAGGCTGAGGGAGAAAGGCACTGAGGTTAGTGACCTAATCTGCGAAGAAATTCGAGAGAGTAGCAGGGCTAATGGGTGGGTAAACCTGGGCTTGTGAAGTAAGACGGGAGAGCAGGCGAAAGACGGTACGGAGATCATTCCTATTATCAGTAAGCAGACTACATGAGTAGGCTTCCCGAACAGATTCTAATTTCACCACGTAGGAAGCTGTCGCAAGTCGGAACGCCAGCGAGAGATGGGCCGTGTCTTGCCCACGGGTGCGAGTCTTTCTAAGGACTCTTTCATGGGCACGCATGGACTGCCTAGCACGGAGGAATTCCATAGAGTACAAAGGGACACGGTGACAACGGGAGTTCGAAGGGGTGACAAGGGGAGAGTGGGCATCAAGACAAGTGACAAGGGGTTGCTCCAAAGAAGAGAGAATCTGGTCAGGAGAGGCAGAAGCATCAATGGAAGAAAGTTTGGAGGCCACATCATTAGATAGGGAGGGAATACCAATGGAGGCTAGTCGACGTAAAGGCTTAGGATTATGAGACAGCTGGGGAGGTATATGGAATATGATAGAGAAGTTGAACTTGAGAAGGAAGTGATCAGATATAGCATTGGGCAAATTTGTAGTCGTTAGGTTGGAAATAAGACAGTCAGGCATTACAAGGTCTAAAATGTTACCGTGAGAGTAGGTAGGGGAAAAAACGTGTTGGGTGAGGGAGAAGAGATCAAGGATTTCAGAAAAGGCTTTGAAATTAGGATTGTGGCTGGGAAGGTTGAAATCACCGAGGATTAGCAGAGAACCAGTGGGAAAGAGGCCAGCGATAAGGTTAGTAAATTCATCAAGAAAAAGCTCAAGGGGGAGCTGGGGGGGCGGGTAGAGGACTAAGATAGTTAGAGAGGGGGTGGAATCAGAGACATTGATGAGCAACTCAAAATAAAGAAGAGGGGAAGAGAACAGATTATTCAGAGGGAAGGAGGCACTGTGAATGAGAGCAACTCCACCACCGCGAGAGTTACGGGAGGTATGGGAGTGGACGTAACCATCAAGGGTAGCGAGATTTAAAGAGCAAGCAGAAGGGGCAAGCCAAGTTTCCGTGATTCTAAGGAGAGTGACTCGAGTGTTAACGAGTAGGTCATGAATGTAGTCAGCCTTCTTCAAGAGGCTTCTGACATTGAGGAGAGATGCTGAGAGAACGGGTGAAGGGGCAGGTGAAGAAGAATCAGGGCTAAGTGGAGGGGCTTGATTCAAGTAAAAAAGTTTTTTAAGAGCAGGAGCTAAACGGAAACCACGTTTAGTCTGGCGGTGGGAACGAGAAATTCCCAATGCATTAATGTGAGTAAGGGTGTTTTGAGAAACACTGGTAATTTTTCTACCCATTTCCTGGAACTGATTCTGAATTTATCTGTATTTTTTTATATGACGCACATCTGCATACAGTGCATGGGGGTCAGTGCAGAATAGACTGACTACGTGACGGTCGTGGATTAATCCCATTAGTGGATGGATCTTTTTTCTCCGCTTCACTGTTATCATGCTGTTTTGTTCTGCCTTTCTTCGATTAATTTGAATTTAGTTTTGTGAGTGTATGTTTTTTAACATTTATTATTAATGTGATACTTAAAAGCTTCACTACCTACACCACCACTAGTCTTTTTGTCAGGATATCATCTCTGATTTCGGCTGCCCTCTTCACATTGGCACGACCTCTCGGTTTGCTGGTCAGCTGTTTAACGGAAGCTTTATCATCGTGTTGACATCTAGTCCATAGCTCGATATTAACTGCATCATCCTCCGACGATTACTGCAGCTTTCAAAGACATCTTACCTGAAAATAGAAAAAAAAAAGAACAGTTATGCATAAACAATCAAAACCATTTCATTAATATTAAAACCCTAACATTTGAAAATACTTCGCATGATTTAGTAATTATCTTAAATACCACAGTGTTTGCCTATCCGATACTGGCCGCAAAATTGAATTTATGGATTTTAGGCCCCCAGAGAGTAAAACTAAGTTCAAAAATGGATACTTGAGTTCCAAATTAGTGATTTTAAACATATTACGTGACTTTCTATTCCAATTAGTTTTAAAGTTATAGCGATACTCATTTCAAAGATGGCGGCCGGCCGCCATATTGGATTCTATCAAACGTGACGAGCTGAGGCGTTATCACTTCAGTGATTTTGAAAGGTACCCATTCCATGTGAGATCATATCTGCTTCTAAAATTGGATACAGGGTCTAAGATCAGGTCGTGGGTTATAGAAAGAACTTTGATAAAAACATTCAATATTCCAAAAACCATCCTTCTCTACGGCTAATCCGATTTTACCAACACTGCTTTGGTCGAAAAAGTTTTCAAAAGTTTCAGGTAAATATCTGCTAATAAATTTCTGTTGGTGTATTTTTAGTCGCGGGCGACGCTACATCTCACTATGGCAGTCGGTTGGATGGTCCAGGTTTCGTTTTCTTCTCTTTTGGTAATAAAATTGTAACTATTCAGCCGATTCTAACGAAATTTGAAACTCTTATGTTGTTTACATTTTCTTTTGAATAATATAATTGTCAAAGTCCTCTCAAGGTTAACCGTGGAATTATTTGGCAATAACTTCATAACTATTCGGCTGATATTAACGAAATTTGAAACTCTTATGTTATTTTACATTCTCTTTAGAATGATTAATTACCAATGTCCTCCCAAGGTTATTTTTGGAATTATTGAAAGTTTTGAAGGACGTAAGGTGATAAATCAAAATAAGTGTGAGCACGTGACCTTTGGTCAGCAGACATTTTTTCACATCGATGCATATTTTCTAGGCAAAAAGGCCAGATACAACTTTCAGCGGAATTCTTTTTAAATATAGAAAAAACAATTCTCACGGTTCTTTTTTTCATCTAAATTTGTTCTCAAGCCTAAATTTTAATCAATTTTCTGAACTTAACCATTTGTTTTCTTTTTGTTTGAAAAGAGTCCAAAACATTCAAAACTCCTATATCGAATTCAACCCCTCCCAAAATCTTGTTCATCAAAATAGTGTTACAAGACAAGAAGATCGGCTTTGCCACTCTTCCTGACAGGGGGAGCTTGCGCTTCGTAGGCAAACCTTCGATCTGTGGCCCCCGTCTTATCCGGCTTTAGCAATGGCCTATAAGTCAAATAATTTTTTAAAAATTTCAAGTACATATTTCCTAATAATCTACTCTTGGTCTATTTTTTTTTCAGATCGATGCTTATTTTCCAGGCATAAAGCCCCCCTCCCTCCCCCAAAAAAACTTTTATCGGAAAACTTTTTAAATATAAAAAAAACAATCCTCATGATTCTTTTTGCATCCATCTAAATTTGCTCTAATAATTTCTTTTTGGTTTTCTTGTTTTTAGTAGCTAGTAGCTATTTCCTCCTGATAAAGATTAAAATTGAAAATCTATTTTAGAAACAACTTCGATAAAACTTAAGAATACACGAAAAAATGAAATACAAAAGCATCCATGCCAAAATTTTAATAAATATTCTCTCTCAAACTCTCAAGGAACTCTTAGAATGAACTTGAATAAAAACTTAAAATATACCACGGTCATAACCGAACTGAGAAGAAAAAAAATATCTAATATTATTCCAATCCTCATCAAAAATCCCGTTCTTATTATAGAGGATTTAATTTTCGATCAGTGCGCCGACGATTATAAACCACTTCTTTATCGTCGTTTCGTCGACGACTGCTTCGCAGTTTTTAATGAACCCTTACAAGCAATGGCAAAGCCATTGCCTGGTTTTAATATTTCTTTACACCCGAATATTTCTTTTACCATTGAGACAGAAAATCATAATAGTTTCCCCTCTTTGATCATTTTAATTTCAAAGAAAACGGTAATATCTTTACATCCATCCATATAAAACTAACTTCGACAGGTCTGGGGATTAATATTTACAATATCAAATTTCTACCATTAAGAACCTTGCACAGATGGGCTTTCACCTGTGCTCATCCTTCCTTCAAATCCACCATGAGTTCAAGGACTTAAAGTCAGTCTTAATAAAAAATAGCCTCCCGTCATTCTTAATTGAAAAGACAATTTTTAAATAACATATATTACCCATAATTTCCTAAAATTACTGCACCAAAAGAAGTTAGAGTTCTTGTCTGTCCTGAGATGTGTTTTCTGAATCGAACCTTCAGAAAAGATATTTCGAAACTGTTAACAAAATTTTCTATGCAAACTAACTATAGAATTGTTTTTTGCACCAACCGCACAATCGGGTACTTTTTTAATATTAGAGATCAAACTCCTAAAGGGTTACGTAGTGGTGTAGTTTATTTTTACTCTTGTCCAAAGTGAACTTTTGGAAAATATGTCGGAAGCACCCTGTGGACCCTTGAAGCCAGTTTCTTCTGCCACATGGGCATGGCATTAGCCTTAGAACAGGGAAACTCCTTAATTAAAAAAAACATTTTCTATTAAATGCCAAACAATCCCATCTCTGAATTACTTCGATATTTTGGACTCCAACTCGAACCTCCTGTCCCTAAGTATCTATGAATCTATTCACATCAAAATACTATCTCCCTCAATCAATTTTGAATCCTCTTCTATTTCATTATACGACCACTACTATCGAAACTGTTTAATTTCTCTTCTCTTCATTACAACACTATAATCTCACTCGATACAAAGTATATTTCTCATTTGATCCGTTTGTTTTTTATTTTGCTTTTGCTAGCCGTTTTGGGGGGACTGTACAATTTTACCTTCCCTTTTTCGATAAATCGTCGTATTTTTAACTCTTCTCTATTTATAATATATGTTTAACAGTTAAAACTATTATATATATATATATATATATATATATATATATATATATATATATATATATATATATATATATATATTATAAATAGTCCATGTTGTATATAGTAATTGTTATCTTTTACAGCAGAAGAGGCATTTTTATGCTTCTTGATGACCTTTTTAATTTTCATAAATATATCCCTTAAAAGAAAAAGGATTATATAGATCATTCAAAATCATTATTTATTATTCGCCCGAGGCGCCTTTCAACCAGATTGGCCATCTTCTAGGGCTATACTAATAAATATAAAGAACCAGGCAATGGCTTCGCCATTGTATGTATATATATATATATATATATATATATATATATATATATATATATATATATATATATATATATATATATATATATATATATATATATATATGTATATATATATATGTATATATATATGCGTGAAGTTCCCAAGGGAAAAAAAACAGCCCTACCTCTTACGCTGTTAAAACTTCTCCAAGGGTAAGTACAAAGGTAAATGCTAAAGGAAAATGGAGCGGACATATAAAAACAAGAACATGTGCCGTCATAAATAAAATACTGACGACTCGTCATCCCGAAAAAAACAAATGAAGGACGAATAATACAGTCTAACTGAATAAAGTAATTATAACACAAACTTATATAAAACCTGAAAGAGCACTTTCATACTATCTACATATTTTTTTCAATTAGAAAATTATCAAGTTTAAAAAGCCCATCACTAAGATTAAAATTCTGGTGCTGTGTAGATTTAATAATAGCTCATTCAATATGATTCCGTTCTTGGTGACCATTGACATAAATTAGAGCTTTTGCCGATCAGGGCAGACTTCTAATGCCTTATTTGTATACATAAGTTCTTTGCAAAGGAGTTGGAGGAGAAGCACACTGAATAAAAGCAATTAAAAAAAATACCTAATTATCTTCTTATTTTCATATCAGTGAGAAAGATATTAATGGTTCTACTGTTATTTCTGGCTCTCCATCACAAGTAGACAGAAACCACGAAGAGCCTACTGTTGAAGCCGGACTACCTGACGTTGTCGAAGCCGGACTACCTGACGTTGTCGAAGCCAGGGCTAACACCTCTTTAGTAACAATTCCAACTGATGTTGGAGTTTTTGGTGACATAACAGACCATTTACGTGAAATTTTCTAGGAACAAACCTTTTTCGAAACTTGGCAGACAGCTATCTGGAAACAAAGCGAGAATACTCTGATGTGAATCGTTTTTTTAAATTCCATTGCCTTCAAACGGATTTTACCAAATGGTGGTGGAGTTGATCATGACTGGCTTGAGAATTTTCTAACCAAAGCCTGTGTTTTCTGCTTTCCTTGCATTCTGTTTTCGCCTAACCGCGTACAGCTTTCTGGGCAATGATTGGAAGAATATGGCTCACTACTTAAAAGAGCATGAAACCAGTCCAAAGCACATTAAGTCAGCTCTAACGTTATATCAGCGCAATGTTGATGCTGGGCGAGATGGTGAGAAGTTACATTAAAAGATGCTAGGGCAGATCAACCACTATAAAAACATTCTGTCATGCTGTGTTGAAACAATTATTTTTCTCTGTAAAAGAGGGCTGGCTCTTCGAGGTAGTAAAGAAATTGCTGGATCTTAAGACAACGGCAATTTAGGAGGCATCTTAGAGCTAATTGGACAGTTTGATCCTTTTTTGTCCCAACACATTCGTGCCCATAACACTCGTGGACATGGCAACAAATTTTATCTTTCAAGCACAATTTGAGGAGAACTAATTACAATGATGGGAAAGCGAGTTCTTAGTGTCATCAATGATGAGATTGCCAAGTCACGATAATTTTCAGTTTATGTGGATTCTACTCCAGATATTACACATTCTGACCAATTCACCATCATTCTGCGCCATGTAAATATTGTGTATGACCAGCCAGTGGAGCGTTTTCTGACTTTCATACCAACCTCCAGTCACACATGACAGAATATAGCTGACACTCAGCTTCAATACTTACGGGATCAGGGAATCAACTTTGAAAAGTGCCGTGGTCAGACTTACGATAATGACAGTAATATGCCTGGTAAATATACTGGCATGCAACAAATTTTGAAAAACAAGAACAGTCTTGTGGATAATATTCCTTACAAAGATTACTTTCTATATTTAATCGGACAGTCAACTTTGGATTGTTGTGTTTAAGAAGTTTCTTTGTTTTCAATTCCTGGGAAGCTTGTATTCATTCCTTATTGTATCAACACATCATTGGCATGTATTGTGAGGCCACGTTAAAAAGAACTCTGAATGCCTAGGTCCGAAACACCCATCGGATACGTGGTGGTCTGCTCGATCTGAGGCTACAAAAGCAGTTTTGGTGAGCTACCATGAGTTTCAAAGTGCTCTGAAGATGATTTTAGAGGATGGCACTGAGAACGGCGTCACAATACATGAATTGCATAGGGTTCAGTGGCCAAAACATGGACACCATGGAATTTGCCTTAATGTGCGAACTATGGAATGACTGTAGAGGGATCCGCTAAGATAGCAGTATTTCCCCACTTCCTAAGATATTACTTCGGGAGAGAAAGCGAGCCGTTAGTCCCTCCCCCCTCCGACTTCACCCTTTTTGGACTTGCCCGCCAGGTCACTGAGAAATCCACACCAAGGCATGACGCTGAAATTTAAAGCTACCTCCCCGCCGTCTTAATCCCCCCCTCCAGGTTCGGGAGATGACTCATCTATTATGTATATTTGCATCGAACAACTTTTATGGCTCCAGCCGCTAGTCGTTCCGTCTGACCCGCTGATCCCGGCCTCTTACACCTTCCCGCAAGGAAACGCTCGGTTTTCCCAGCCGAAAATGAAGGTTCGAGAAGGCCTCTCTCTTTCTTCCTGTTTTGGAGAACTCCGGTAATATATGTACCGTCCCAAGGATTACCCAGAGATTCGGTTAGACGATGGTTCCCCGAAAGGAGTTCGACTCAATGACGCTCTCTCCTGAGAAGTGTTTAGTGACGGTTGCAGGCCACGAAAGAGCTGGACATCACACTCGTATTGTCGGGTCAGGGATAAGAGCCTCTTGAGGCAACGTCAGCCTTTCTCAACCCCCTTCGGATCAAGTATTCGAGAAGCCGTCCTCCGAATTTCTTCTGGTGACCTCTTGAGGACAAAGGGCCCGATAGCTCGCTCGATCCGAGTTTGGAGAAGTTACCTTCCCCTTTCAAAGTTTGTGTGGTGACCTATTGAGAATAAGAGGCTCACATCTCGCTCGATCCGAGTTCGAAGAAATTAGCACCACCCTCTTCGGGTTTCTAGCTACACCCGTGAGTAATCAAGGTCACCAAAACCTCCCCCTTATTTCACCCCGCTTTACTCTCGAGGTTCAAAGGAACTAACTCGCTCACTACCCCAAATCTCCCATTATAACCATTTAATAACCCTGGTTTTCCAATTAATATTTGGAACCTAATTCCGTCTTATTCATGTACCTATATATATCCATATTTATCTTGTGACTTTTATTTAGTGTGTATTAAATCTATTTTTGTCGTTGTATTTGGAATATTCCTTGGTCATGCAGCTTCAGCTAACTATTCAAATCACACTCTTAGAACAATAACATTTGTTGCCTTGCCTAGCCGACCTTAGAGCCCGTGTGCGTATATTCCCGTACACTGGATCGTACTTTGACAATGACATTTTGCAGCGTTTTAACTGTTGCAGTAAATTGCTGCAAGGCTCGACCATCGATTTAACCCCCGTTATTGGTTTGCTAAAGATCTTGCATAAATTCTTAGATGAATGATGAGAGAAGTTTGACAATTATGAGCAAAAGGCAAGTAAACGCAGTGGTTGCAGCACGTACAAATATGAACGACGGCGAGTGTCTAAACGTAAGAGGAATGATAATGATAGGGATGCTAAAGATGTTCGGAAAGGGATGTCTGGCCAGGAAAAGTTAAAGTTACCACCTTTTATGTCATCATCGATCAACTCAAGAGTGCACTGCAGAAACGTATTGAGAAATATTCTACAGTGCTACAGCGATTTGGTGTTTTGAATCAGTATGACTCTTTGTCTAATGAAGATATCGATGCTGTTATTACAAGATTTATCGTTGTTTATTCAAATGTCCTTTGTTCAGATTTTCCTGCTGAATTTCATTAATTTTTATACTGGTATTAAGAATAGCATCAATTGGAAATGCACAAAAAATATTTACAATGCTCCACACTACTGGTGTCTCTTCTGCTTTTCCAAACACGGAAGTAGTACTGCGAATTTACTTATAATTAACGGCTACAAATTGCTCAGGGAAACGTTCCTTTTCTCATCTAAAAAGAATTAAAGACACGAAACAATCAACGATGGACCAGCAACGACTTACAATGATGTGGCACTTTTGTCCATTCAAAGTGATTTACTGCGTAAAATTGTAACCAAAACACTAATTAATGAATTTGGACAGGGGTGTCATTTAGGGAGGAAGGGGGGGCTGGAGGAGCACCCCCCCCCAAGCCTTTGAAATAATAATAATATTAAAAATAATAAACAGTAAAATTCACTCCAAGGTGTGTTTGTGTGTGTGTGTGTGTTTGGTGAGGGAGTGACCTCTGGTTGAAACGAACTAAACTTGATCACGTCCCAGCTTGTCACGAGCGCATGGAAGAGGAGGAGGAAGTGCAAATTCACTTAGCTGCCAGGTCTGGTTAGTATAGTACACTGGCCTACCATCATGAAGCGATCACAACAAAATATCGTTAGCTTTTTGACCAAAAAGAAGAAAGAATCTGAGTCTGAGATTGTGAAAAAGGTTTAGCAGGACCCCGAAAAAGAAAGTATCAACCAGCCTCACTCTTAGCCTAAGGAGGAGCAAATAGCTACTGCTGCTACTTGATTAACATCAGGAATAGCTAGCAAGAGCGAGATGTGAGTTTGATTAAGTTTATAATTATTCCTAGAGTAGTTCTACTTATATACTCTAATATAAATAGAGAGATAGGATTCTAAACAAATAGCTAGGCAGAGATAAATAAATAAGATATGGCCAATGTAACTTATTGGAAATTTTGTTATTTAATTTTTTAACATAAATCAATTTTCCTAGTTCTAGATACAATAGTTAATATTGAGGTGGGGCAGAACCACTAGTACAGTTATTATTTCTCCAACTAACTAAAAACACGCACGGCATCCACTATTG
Organism: Ceratothoa steindachneri; assembly: GCA_963969495.1. Classification (NCBI taxonomy): domain Eukaryota; kingdom Metazoa; phylum Arthropoda; class Malacostraca; order Isopoda; family Cymothoidae; genus Ceratothoa; species Ceratothoa steindachneri. Next base: position 66,965,561 of record OZ018336.1, read on the forward strand.
GGCAGGGTTGTGTGTGCGTATGTGCGTGCGTGTGTGTACAAAATATCTTGTGAATGGAAGGACCGATTTTCATGAAACTTTGCGGAAATTGCAGTGATGTTTATTTCCAATATGAGCTCTACTGGTAATCTGCAAACTTGTACTCCTGTTGCAGGAAGCCTCTTCTACCTCCTGCATGTGACTCTGATAGATGTAGTTGTGGGCTAGACATCAGTACATCAGAAAATGAAAATCCCGTCCCGCCGTATCTTAAGGTTTTTCCTCTATGGAAGAACAGAATGTTCAATGTAGGATACTACAAAAAGTATGAGTGGTTTGAATATTCACGATAACAGGATAGTGTCCTTTGTTTTGCATGTAGACATTTTGGCAGTAACGTAGTAAGGAAAGGTGAGGTTTATGGTAAGCGAACATTTATTGATGTAGGATTTTGCAAATGGAAGGTTAGTTCAGAACTACTATAAAAATATTCTCAAAGTGAAAGGCATATAGATTCTATGCACGGGTGGTTAAACCTAAAAACTCTAATTAGTAAACAAGACACTTCTATCAAGAACAAACTGTGTACAAAAAAATGTAAAATGCTTGCTTTGTGTGACAAGTTTACTTGGTAGACAAAGAGTACCATTTGAAGAACGGCGTCAGGAAAAAATGTTATTCGAGGACTAATGTTCTCTCTCCGTGCCCTCCCGGGTCTTGGGTACCATTGTAGATAGCTTTGTGTGGGAAAGAGGGCAAAGGAAAAGTAGCGAAAAGAGTTTAGAACGCGCTTCCCACGCCAATGGATAGCCATTAGAGAGAGCCTTAAACCACTCGGCCATCCTGAGTCCCCAAAAGAGACTCATTCAAGCAAAGTATTTAAGCCGCTCGCCTGAACTCGCACGCTACACATCTGCTAATAGAGGAAACTTTATTGAAATACTTGAGATGCTAGCCGGCTCTAATGAAACTCTGCACAAGAAGATAGAAAAACGATATGGCCGCTACATGTCTCCTGAATATCAACACGATTTAATACAAGTGTTTGGCAACAAAATTGTGAGTGAAATATCTGCACAAGTTAGAAAAGCAAAATATTTTTCAATATCAGTGGACGAGACAAAAGATTAGGCCAAAAAGGAGATTAAGGATAATTTTCAGATGTTTTGACGGTGAAGAAATATCAGATACATAGTCGTTAGCAAACTTCACATTAAGGAAAGTAGAATAGGTAGGGTTAGATCTATCATACTCTATTGCACAGTGTTATGATATGATAAGTATCATGAGAGGATGGGCTACAAGAGTTCACGCCCGTATTGCAGAGAAAATTCCCATGCCTTCTATGTGCACTGTCATGCACATAGGTTAAATCTAGTTGCTTACCAATTGCGTCAAAAATCTTGAAGATTATGTGGATTTCTTTTCAACTATACAAACATTGTATACTTTTATTTCAAATAGTAACACTAGACATGAACTATTTGTCCAATCACAGAAAGAACTTGGGCAAGAGGTATTAGAGCTAGAGAGAACTGTAACAGCAAGATTGTTTTATTGGTACAGAAGTATCCACAAAACTCGCATTCGTTATAAAACTATTCTGGTTGTACTAACTTGTCTGTCAGATCCTAGTAATAAATCATCTGTAGAAGCAGCAGGTCTTAAATCTAAACTGGAATCTTGGAGATTTACAGTTTGCCTCTTTATTTCTGAGAAATTATTTATGCAAAAAAACTGCTTGTTTGAGCAAGTTCAAGATGGTGGCACACGAGGGGCGGTCAATAAGTTTTGAGAATCGGTAGGGCAAAACAGAGGAAAGGAGATAGCTGTTTGTGAGAGTGTTAGGAGAAGTTATGACAAGTCAGGACCTGCAGCTGCACGCTCCTGCCTCGTCTATTTGAGAAGCAGTAGCTGATCGCAGATCGTCAGTCACAAATTTTTCAACAATAGAGAAGGTTGAGCACCGCGGAGTAATCAAATTTTTGACCAAGGAAGACAAGAATGCAAAAGCGCATAGATGCAGTGTACACCGACACCGCCCCTTCCTATAGAACCATTGCTCGCTGGAATAGGGAGTTCCGCCATAATCGTGAGTCCCTTGAAGATGACCCCCGTCATCTTCAACGAACACAATGTGGCCCGTCTGGAGAGGATGATCCTCTAAAATTGACGGATGAAGGTAGAAGAAATCGAGCGAGAACTTGGAATATCACATGGAAGTGTTATCAACATCATCGACGACAATTTGGACATGACCAAGGTCTCTGCCCGTTGGGTCCCTAGAAACCTCACGTCCTATGATCGACTTCAACGTCGTCAAAGTCCACAAGGACAGAGTTGCACAAGCTACCCTGCGTGAGTGCGGATTCGAGGAGCTCAACCATCCCCCCTACAGTCCAGATCTGGCCCCTAGCGACTACTTTTTATTCGGCCAGCTCAAGGCTGCACTACGTGGACGCTATTTTGGGGACGATGAAGATGTCCAGCCTGCTGTACAGGAGTGGATTGAACAGCTGTCGGGAAATTTCTCGTTGTCGGGAATTCGAAGCTTCAGGGACAAGTGGCGCAAGTGCATTGAAGTCGAGGGTAGTTATATTGAAAAAAAAACAAAACACTTTTCCTCATATCTTGTTTCCTTATATCCGAATTAGAAAACTTATTGACCTCCCTTCGTATATATTGTGCGGGTTGTTGATCTTATCACAAGAACAAAGGCAAACTTGGTCGAAGTGAGAGGAATCCTTTGGTATTGGAAAATGTTTTTTTTTGGGGGGTAAAAATTTTTCTTAACTAAATAATGTTGGATCTATCATTTATACTTATTAGTGGATAAGTATTTGCTATATTTGCATATTAATGATAATGGTAATTAAAATGGAGACACATGTAAAGTCTTTTTTCTTGGGATTGAATCATTACAGTTGTTTGGAATGATTATATTTATGTATATATATATATATATATATATATATATATATATATATATATATATATATATATATATATATATATATATATATGAAAAAAGCTCATAAAGTGCACTTGAGTCAAAGTTATGCAGACACACCCACAAAGGAAAAGTGAAAAACGATCCCGAGTGCTTTCGTCTTTATTCTTAAAAACCCTTTAAAGACCTTTTGTGGGTGTATATGCATATATATATATATATATATATATATAATATATATATATATATATATATATATATATATATATATATATATATATATATATATATATACAGATCAGGCTAAAATTTTGTCGTGCATAGTTATATTTCAATATCTTGTAACAAATCGCAAAGTTTGTGCTCATTTTAATGTAATTGCTTCCTCAACAGGTTTCCATGTAGTATATAGTAAATAATTGACGTTCGAGCATTCCAAACATTAATAACACGGCACTGACAGAAATATAGGATTGCAACACGCTTTGGTCTCTTTGGCTCAAGCTGTCATTGATGCAAAGTTTTTAATTACATCTCAAAGGGAATTCTGGTCTAGGTTAGTAAATTGATAACCTGATGTTTAATAAACGTTAACAATAATGTCGTTAGCTAATTAATCTGTTATACATTATTAATATCCCATAATTGATATTTATAATTCCAGAATGGTTACAACTCCGGAAAAAAGGAAAACAATCAGTTATATGCGCCAAAATGGTCTAAGTCCTAAGGAGATTGTTAAACAAATACCGGCCAACGTCAGGACTGTTCAGAGAATTATTAATTTCTGGAAAGAGACAGGTTCGTCATCACCAAAGAAGGGAGCTGGACGTCTAAATCTGTCAATCAAGCGATAGGATCGTCGGCTCATCCGGTCTCAGCTGTCGAATATGTTTGCTTCATCGGCAATACTCCGCGAGCAATGGAAAAAGGTCGGTGTTAAAGCCTCAGGATGAACTATTCGGAGGAGACTCTTGGACGCTGGCTTGCCTTCCAGTAGAGCTGCGAAGAGACCACTGTTGTCCAAGAAGAACGTGAGGAACAGGCTTGAATTGTGAAGACTGGAACAAAGTTATATTCTCTGACGAAGCTCCCATCGGACTTTTTGGCACATCAGCAAGATCTTTCGTTAGGAAGATAAAAGGCGAGCTCTTCAAAGCTGCCTGTGTCGGGCCCACAGGAAAAACATCCAGCCACTGTTCACATCTGGGGTTGCTTCTCTGCAAAAGTAACAGGTGCTTTGCATATCCTCCTCCAAAAAAAATGCTATGACTGCCAAATGGTATGAAAAATATCCTGATTGAAGAGCTTCTTCCAACCATTGACGACCAACTTCCCGACCAAAATTGCATCTTACAGCATGACGGGGCTCCTTGCCATAGAGCAAAAGTAATTAAATGGTTTCTTGTCGATATCAATATCCAAGTTCTAACACTTTGGCCAGGAAAGTCCCCTAATTTTAAAATCTATTGGGAATATTTGGTCCATTCTCAAACAGAGGGTTGACAAGAAGAAACCAAAAACAACTGAGGGTCTGAGGAGCGTAATTGAGACCGAATGGAACACAATTAGCATGGATATTATTACAAATTTGATCTCCAGCATGCCAAAGAAAATTGCTGAGGTTCTTTGCGGGAGAGGGCAACACAGTAAATATTAGCTTCAGCAATAAAAAAAGGCGTAATTGTTAAATAATTAAGTTGCTTTCATTATTTTTGTGATTTTACTACTACGCATCGTGAAACTCATAATTATATACCAGATATTGCTGTATGTTGGCCTAGATTATAATAAATTAGAGGAAATGCTTCTGCGACAAAAGTTTTAGCCTACTATCTCTCTCTCTCTCTCTCTCTCTCTCTCTCTCTCTCTCTATATATATATATATATATATATATATATATATATATATATATATATATATATATATATAAATATATATATATATATATATATATATATATATATATATATATATATATATATATATATATATATATTTATATATATATATTTATACCAAGCAATGTTTTCCCTATGAGGTCAGATTTTTTATGTTCTCTGATAAGTCTGATCTGAGAAAGAAAGCTAGGACTGGATCTAAGGAAAACAAACAGAGGCTAATATTTACATTTCTCTGTTTTGTGCTGCAGATTAGCAACAATTCAAAGATATTTCTGCTAATAAAATCATTTATATGCATTATAGTATCAGCTTTTGACCAGCACAAAGGAGAGAAATGTAAATATAACACCGGTTTATTTTGCCTCGATCCAGTCCTAGCTTTCTTTCTCAAATTAGACTTATCAGAGACCATAAAAAAATCTGACCTCATAGGGAAAACATTGCTTTGTATAAATACGGTGTTTCTGTATTTTATTAACTATTGTGAGTTTTAAAATGTTAAGACAACGAAAGTACTTACTTCAATCGATCAATATATGTATATATATATATATATATATATATATATATATATATATATATATATATATATATATATATGATGGGGGTGGCTATAGTACACCTGCTTACTGTTTTATTTAACTCAATACAGCTCTTATATGGCTTCAAAATGCTCCAAAATGGGCACAAAGTTCCAAAGTTTTCCGGACCCGGCAGCTGATAGGGCTCGCTTCGCTCACCACCCATCCGTAATATAAGTTCTATATCTTTACCTCCCACCCCAAGGCAAACCTGAAATGACGCCACTGAATTTTTAGTTGCAAAAGTGCGCAAAGTTGCGATGTAATTTGTGTAAAAGTTATTTGATAATAAAATGTAATGAATTAATCTTTTTGTTAACAATGGTAAGAGAATTTTTTTAATTTGAGCAATAATTTTACGAGAGGACATAACTGAAAATTGTACAAACCCCTCTGCCGAACTAGTGTTCGCAAGTGATTTTGGTCTAACTCAGTCATTGATATTTGAAATTTTTGTCAGCAGCTTGTATAAATGCTGAGTCACTAGAGACTTTTAAAACAAATTTGGACCAGTTTGATTTTCTTTTTGTAAAGGTACTATGTTCAATAAGTAATCATGTTCGATTTTTTTATTGTTTGTCCATTTTCTTTTAAATGCATGAGTCTTTATTTCTAAGTATCATATCACATATAATGTGCATGGCAATGACCATCATCCGGCAGCCCGACTGCAAGCTACTTTTATAGAAGTAGAATAGTAATATTGTATTTTTCATTGAATAAAGTATTTGTTTCTTTTTAAATACATGCAAATTAACATTAAAAATGTGGGTAAACCTGAAGATCGGCGGCACGCCCGTACAAGTGTATTTTTTTCAGTCGAAATCTATTGGGACCAAGTTGCGTTTATGTTTCGTTCACCCGCGCATGAATATTCATGCGCATTTGAGTCCTAGTTTAAATATAAAAGGCGCCATTTTTGTAAAAACAATGCTCGAAAGTAACCAAACGAAAAACGATGTTCACTTACTTTATTGCGGTGGGTATAATTCTGAAAATCAATAAATAATTTGCAGAATAGTTTCTACAGAGAGGCGTGACTTTGAGAAAAAAGTACCATTCAGAGCTGATTTTTTAAAATCATGGCGATTTGCTGGCGCCAGTTTGTGAGTAACGCTTAGTTTTTGCACATCTAAATTCGTAATTATTTTTGACCACTAATGCTTGACCACAAACTTCACAATCGATTGTAAATTTAATCTAATTATGATCGTCCATAAATGTTAATAACTTTTCTCGATGGAAAATAAAGCATAAAGTTCGATAATAGATAAAGGCAAGTTGTACACAACGAATCCATGTTGAAACTGAAATTGTCGTATAAAAGTCGTCTCTCCTCCACCATAAAGACTCCACAAAAACTAGTTCTTATAAAAGATCTAGCTAAGTATATTTAAGTGTATAAAAAAAGGTAACAAAAATAGTAAAATGGAAAAAAAATATATTGACAAATGAAAATGAATACAAATCAGGTTAATAAAAAGACATTAAGTGAAAAACAAAATAAAAATTCACTATTCATTCATTTCTGAAGTCAGACACACCACACCGATTTTCGCAGAAACGATTATACTCGCATAAATGATTTGGTTAAATAAAAAAGTTAAAAAATATGTTAGAACATTATTCTTTAAACAATTAGGATTATATACTGGGTGGGGGGGACCACAGCCCCCCCTTCCCCCCAATTGATTGAAATTCAAGATCATCGCAGTGAAATCACCCCGCAGTGATATATCCTCCCGCGGGCAGTCCCCCACACGAGCACCCCCCTCCCTGGAATTTACTCAAAAAAGGTGAAACATATTGGAACATGGACGAAATATTTTGCTTTCCAGGACCGATGAACATCGTTCGCGAGCGTGTGCCGTGGATCTTCAGGTTTACCAAAATGTGAAAGCAAGTGGTGTTAGTAGAGGGTGTAAGTGAATATTTTGTATGTGTACTTTCAGACCACTTTTCAAAGTATGTCTTAGGGTCAGCAAGGTCTTAATCCGGCACTTCCTCCGTGCATGTCTGAATTTAAACTCAACAATTCCCGGCTAGTATAGTAGTTAGCGTGTTTGCCCGGCAATCGCTGGGTCGGGAGTTCGAATCTCCGTCCCCTTCTTTTTAAGCTGACATTATTTATTCGGGAGGTTACCTCCGTGACATAATTGGCAGCAACATATGTAGCTTTATTGGAGGACTGAAACAAGCAAACTGAAAATTTAATTCGTACTATTTAAATGTCTACCATTTGAAAACAAAGTAATTCAGTTTTCTACTGATTTTTTATTTTAGAAAATCGCTTAGGATATACTATTTTATACAATCGTGAGTATTATGGTTACAGTAATTTGGTATATTTATTTATTCATTATAACATAACATAACATAACACTGGTCAACACACTTTTGGCTGACTTATGTTTTGTGGTTGTTTTTAACTAATTTTGACGTGCTGATTTCAAATACGGCATCCATATTTTCATATTTTTCTAACACATCTGGTTTTCATTCTACATCATATTACTATTTTACGACGTACTGCATGTATTTACTCGGTAAGGATAGTTTCCTAACCGAGTAAATACATGTCAACAGAATTTGAAAAGAATAAATGCATTGTAAGATAACATCACCTATTACTAAATATACAGGTTATTTGTCTAATATAGTGGAGAAAACACAAGCAATCGTACACATTCATGAAAGAAATTTTCGCTTGCGAGACTGTCTGGAGTGTTTGATGTCCACACAATCTCGTTGAATACTCCAACAGTAGTCTGCCATCATGTTTGTGTTCCATTGACCTTGATATCTCTCCTCCATAATATTGATATCTTGATGAAAACGCCCTCCGTGTTCATCACTCACGTTGCCAAGATTAGCAGGAAATTCATCAAGATAGCGGCTTGAGGAAATGAACCTTTATGCTCATGTTGCAGCCTAAACGATGAAAGCTATCAAGTAATGTCTCTACCAAATTCTTGTAGTTAGCAGCCTTTTTGTTTCCAAGAAATCCTTTCACAACAGCTACAAATGAATCACATGCTCCTTTTTCTGTTAGTCATCGAACTCGAGAAGTTTTGGTTTTTCATTAACTTTCTTATTTGTGTCCCATCAAAAACTGCAGCCTTTATTTGAAACCGTTACCCTCTACATTAAGAGCTTTCACAAATTGTTTCATCAGGCCTAGTTTAATATGAAGGGGTGTGAAGCTGGATTCTCTCGCTCAACAAGTGGTTAGTGTATAATATTCTTCTCCCTACAGTCAGAGTTTCTGTTTCCAATGTTTGTCCTTGGCTCGGCTGTCCCATAAACACAGGAAACACGGTTATTTTGTATAGCCTCTTTTTTGGCCAAGTAAAAGATTAACCATTTTCAGATCACCACATAGGATCCATTTGTGTTCGCCATATTTGAGTAAATCTAATACAGATCTTGTCTTCATGCTTCTCTTTTAAATGCACAGAGTGACCAATTGGAATCGCACCACACAAGTTTCCATTATGGAGTAACACATATTTTAAACTCTTCTTTGAACTATCTATCAAAAGTCTTCATTCACTTGGATCATACTCTGAAACACCCATCGCGTTTAAAAGTCTCACCACGTCACATCAGTAAACAAAATCATCTTCAGTTTTAAAGAATACCAAGATCTCTCTTGCCCTGTTTCGATAAAAAGTTACACTTGTTTTGGCTGCAACAAATTCTTCTCTTTAAGTCTAGAAGCTAACACTTCTGCTAACTCTTTTGACAGGCCTAGGTCTCTAACTAAATCATTCGGCTTTAATTGGCTGAAGTTTCCACATTCTTGAATCGATGTATGTACAAATCTGGATCATTGCTTACATCAGATTCACGTATATCGCTTACATCTTCCAGTGAAGAAAATTCTTTGAATACAGGTACTGGAATTTCATCCGAATGGAGCACTGGACCAATTGTTGAATCAAGATTTGGCCAACATATTTTATATCACGTTTTCTTGCTATAACCAGAAGACTTTGTGAGACAAAAGTAGCAATCGTTTACATAGTTTTTTTGGATCTCGACACACCATAGGAATGCAAAATCCTAGTTGTTTCCTTGTGACCTTTGTCCAATGGCGTAGATTTTCGACACATGGTTTACAAACATTGTTCGGGGCCCATGGTTTATCTGGATGACCTAATTTAGTCTTAGAGAAAACCAAGTATCGTCTTTTCACAAAGATACTAATGTTCATTCTTTGAGTTGGTGCAGTAAAACAACCACATATATAGCAAAACGAGTCAGGGGAATTCAAACATTCCCTTCGTAATGAAGCCATAACTACTGAATGTTATTTCATAAACAAATCTGAAAAAACACAAAATTATATTATACACAATTACTTTATATATCTAGATGTGCATAAAGAGAAGTCTACATACATATATAAAATAAAATAATAAGAATATCAAACACCTCCACATCTGTTCACTTGGTCGTAAGATAGCCTGCTACTATGAGTGGGACCAATATGGATCAGTCCATAAATAAAATAACTTGACGCAATGGAAGAAAACTATTGCCATTTTTAAACTCAGTGACCCCGAATTTCCCAAGAACAGGTCCCAAACTTAAGTCAGGGCCTATCATAGGTTATCTACATCCGTCAAAACCCTCCCACAAACTACATCCATAGGATTGTGTCAGATCATGCATCTACAATATGACAATTTGAACCATCCACAGGAATGCGTCAAAAACAAAAGGCATCATCGTCAAGGCTCGTCCAAATCCCCAAATCAATCATAATATAAAATAACAAAAAACTCCATCCAGAGGAATGAGTCCAGACTACCTCTCCCCCCAAAGTTAACCCTCAATATACAATTTAAACCATCCACAAGAATGTGTCAAAAACATAAGGCATCACCATCTGTAAGGATAACCTACCACGTGCTTTACGACCCATTTGTAACTTACGTCGTAACTTCTGGGAAGCGCGGTTCAATAACTTACCACCTAGTTTATGCCATAGCGAATGGAGCGTGGGTCGACGTACTGAAAGCAGGTTGAATTTCGTCACGTAGACGCTCATTGGTGACGGGTATAAATAGGAAGCCCCTGACTCTAAGAAGAAGAGCTGATTAGGAGTTCATACAGCGAGGACCTGCTGATATCTACACCCCTGCCAGCATCTGCTACTATTTCCTTTGCCACTTCCCTGATTGCAAGCTTCCGATTTACTTGTCTCTCTCGCTCTCACCAGTAAATCGGAATACGCTTGGGCTCGTACGACTCTCCCCGTTCCCAGGACAAGCGCTATCCGTGTATTGCTTCACTACTTCCATGACAGGAATTTTAAATATTTCTTTTCATTTTATGCCCCATTCTTAGGTTCTTGTTATCGAGACCTACAGTTAATTATAAAGGACGTAAGACGGGGGAGGGGGGGTATATTCCGTTCCTGTACCGATTGTCGGGAGTAGCAGTGCTTGTTTTGTAACATGTCGTTGGTGGTTTAATCCTGTGACATATTTAATATGATCCTTTTGTGCACTGTATTTATTTAATACATTTGAATCATCATTCATTGTATTAATGTACCCTCGCAGATATCTACGCACCTTTCTGTGGACCTATTTATTCCTTGTTTTGGGTCCGAGAGAACTTGGTTCCTCGTTTTGCCTTTACACCATTAATAATAAAAACCCTCATCCACAGAAATGAGTCCAGAATATCCCCCACCCCCTCAAAAACAATTAACCTTCTTTTCCCATATAATTATCCAATCTTCGTTGAAAACATTCAATTTTAGACTGTCTACTATCTGAGGTGGTAAACTATTCCAGTAATCTACCTCTCTGTTGGTGAACAAATATTTTCTAACATCCTATCTCATCGCCTCTATTTTAATTTTCAAGTGGGGTCCCCTAGTCCTATTACTACCTCCCAACTCAAATAACTAGCCGAAATTCAACTTATCCATCCCATGTCAGATTTGAAAATCTCAATCATATCTCCCCTCACACACCTTCTTTGAAATGAGAACATATTTAATACCCTCAGTCTATAGGCTGCAAGATTATTTCTCTGTCTTAAGTCGTTTGATAGGCTAGGTAATCAGGTGATTGTTGCTTCCTTTAAAGGTGAAGGAAAACTTTTAGCTGGATTCATTAAGGCTTTATTATGGTAAGAGCGTTGATTTGGTCTTGAAGTATTTACAAGAAAATAACTGCCTTCACTCTCTTTTTCACAAAATGTTGCTCTACATATAGTTATTATAAGTAAACATAAGCTATACAAAATTAGCAAATCAGGATTAAGCAGATTTTAATTGTATTTTATTGTGGGGAAGTGGTGAGTATGTGAGTGTGAGAGATAGTGGTGTACAGAAGACGGATAGCAGATGTTGGAATCTCTTACTTGGAAGAATTTCTACGTAAGCTACTCTCACCCTCTAGCATTGAAAGCAGGACTCAACGTCACCTTTTCGGTAAAGAAGATATGAAGAGACTACTGTTAGACAAGACCCTGATTGGACTTACTACCAGGACGAACCTTCCATTTCTATCCTCCCTATCTTATAGGGCGAGTCAGTTAGGGAAGCTTAGGTCTCCTTAAATACCAGCTTGTGTGGAAGACATATCTGAACCGGGCGGCTAACTCAGCGAAGTTTGAAGATAGCCCGGTATGGGTTAGACCCGTGTGAGCGGTGGACACAAGTTAGCGGAGCAAACACTGATAGGGATAGGTGAAGGCAGGCAGGTAGGGCCCTTGACTCGCCAGGCTAATAATAACCGGATTTAAAAGCAATCTTTATCTCTATCTCCCTCTTTTTGCTCTGTGCTTTTCCTCTTCTTAACAAATAAGGAAAGTGAAGAAATTGGATAAAAAGTAAATGGACGCCACTAAACGGGTCCGGTGCCAAAAACTCGACCGAACTTTAGATTACTATAATTCTTACATAGCACTTTGCCAAAACGAAAAGGATGTCAATAAGATACTATCAGAAAGAGCTTCAGAAGAGATGGAGAGAATTGGACGAGAAGCAAAGGTCCTACCGCAGATATTAGCACAAAAGGCAGTCTATTGCCGCCAAATTGCCCCTTGGATTGGTGAACGGAAAGCAGAAGAAATAAAATAAGAACTAGAGAGAGCTCATTTATGGGCAAAAAAATATAGGAAGTGATAAAATTCACCAACAGGACTAACAATTCGGAATACTCACATGTTTTTAAAGTCATTTTCCGCGAGAATAGTATGGAAATAAAGGCTAAGGAGACAGGCTTAGTCGCCTTTAACCTGAAAATAACTCAGGAGCAAGTAAAAAGGGAAGAATGCGTGAGCATGCGAACATGCTTTAATTATTTTACACTAGACAAGCACCTAACTATAGACTGCCGCCGCAATAAGTAAATAAAGTGGTTTTCGGAATGTAGTGGCAAAATTCACACCTGGCACGAATGCAATTCCCAGAATAAAACATTCTTAAATTGCAACGGGAACCAGTGCACTTTGTCGATGGTGTGCCCCGTGGAATGAGAGTATAAATACAATGAAGAAGGAAAAAACAAGAATGAAAGAGGAGAATCAGAACCTCACCTTCTCTAAGGTTGCGAGAGCAACAGCAGAAACGATTAACATCATTGAAATAAAGCAAGGCGAGTTATTGAACATTTTGGCATGTTTTTACATGCGCACCATGCGCTCAAAAACAAAGGACTAGAAGAGATGTGGTTCCCCGATAACGCCCCTTTAACGGATATCCTCAGCCTCCAATATAAACCAGCATCAGGAAATCAAACCCAAATGGTATAGGGGACCACTGAACCAATTAATATTCCTGATGCCGAGCCCTCACCAGCAGATTTATGGCACCCGAGACTTAAGAAAAAAAACTGCAGTAACCCCAGAGTGAAAATATTGAAGTAGTTAGTGCCCAAGAAGAAACAAAAGACGAGGAAATCGTAGAATGTATACAAAGAGCAGCACAAGAAGAGAAAGAAACTGAATCTTTTTACAGAGCCAGAAAAGAAGGCAGAGAGGAAAAACAAGAGTTCTGCTTGAGGCTCTTCGCCTGAGAGGAAGGAAAGACCCTTCCCGCAATCTAACGATGAAATTATAATGCAAGGAATTAAAAGAGGCCAATATAAATATGAATTCGAATATCCATTCACGGACAAAGCAGTCTTTAAACTAATGACGAGCGGCAAAATAGAAATTTCCAAATACCTGTCTCACACAATTAAAAAGAAAGAATTTAAAAAGAAAAGATGTGGGGGAACGAAATCACTGCTTAAAAGGGAGAGCAGCAAAACAGAGAGAAAAACAAGTCTAGTAAAAAATCAACGAAATAATGGCTCACACAAGAAAAATAAAGATTATAAGCCACACTGTGGTAGTTTGGAATGAAAAAAATTCTCCCTAAATAATATATACCTTAAGGAAGATCCAGAAATTATAATGCTAAATCAGATAAACATAGATCCTGAAATAACCAAAATAAAAATATTCAACTATAACATTCTAACGAAAACCACAATCGACATAAACTAAGATGGGGTGGCTATAGCCATATGTAAAGGCATTCGTTACCAGAAACTTAAAAAATTAAGATGAAGCCTACCTGGCAGTCATTGTGAAAACCTCCACGGGAAACATAACCATCACCACCAGGATACCAACCTCCAAGGAGGGACTTTTTGCCTATCCATAATATCTTGCAGATATTCGGTGAAAATGACCAAACGGTACTTATGGGTGACTTAAATGCACACAGCAGAGCCTCTGGATATACCAGCGGATTCAACAGAGCAGGAAAAAACCTCGACCTACTGCTGGAAAGAGGCATAGTAGAAATAATTGGACCCGACTTTCCAACCTACCTGGAACCAAACAGGGCCACAAAACCGGATATTGTGCTGGCATCATCAAATCTTTAGTTTAATTACTTAATCGAGTGTGTCCTCCCTTCCCTTAGTGACCACGAAATGATGATAATATTATCACTGGATCCAATCCAAATCAAATGCCCCATAAAAAAATATACAGGAAAGCAAATTGGATCGGCTACAATAAAGAAGATCTATCCGTGGCAACTCTGGAAGAGATTGACCAAGAACTAAGGGGATTTATGGAGTCTTTGGTGGAAGCCGATAAGAGAAAGTTCCCTACATGGGAGTACAGGTATCTACCGCATACCATGAGAACAATGCAGATAGAAGCACGCGAACACTAATATATCACACTAAGGAAAAGCATGAAGAAAAACGGCCCCCAGAGAGGAGAGAGGATGCGACTGCAGGAGGTAAGAAGGGAACTGATAAACGAAATGGCAAGAGAAAGAAACGCTAGATGGGTGGCTAATGGAAGCTATTTTTGAAGAAATCGACCCAACGAAGCTTTGGAATAAAATAAACATAGCCAGAGGGAAGAGGACACAAAAAGCAAATATTGAGATTGAAATCATTCAAGAAGAGGGAGAGGCTATGGAGCCTCAAGAATTAGAAGCAGCATTTCAAAATCACTGGAGCAGAATATTCGATATCTCTCCAGAACAGAATGAAAATCTTAATAGGGAGAATGAACTGAGACCAGTGGTAAACCTTGAAATGAATCATATCGAAATTGTTCCAAACAATAACGCATCTCCAACCCTGCTAGAGGAAGAAGATATTGTACCTATAACACTAGAAGAATTAAAAAGATCGATCACGGAATCCAATCAGAGAGCACCTGGCGATACCGGGCTAACAAGATATAATTTTATACGAGCAGCGGACTTATTTTTAAAAAATATAGTATTGTTCTTCAATGCAACGCTCAGCGCATGTTACTTCACCGATTAACTGAAGAGAGTTAAATTATATTCCTACCAAAATCCGGCAAGCCCTTTAACAGTCCTAGGAACTTCCGACCTATTACTTTGCTCCAAACGATGGCAAAACAAGTAGAAAAAAAGGAAAAATGCCAGACTATACGAACACCTGGAAGAAAATTCATTAATACCAAACCACCAGTACGGTTTCAAGAGAAAGATCGAAGTATGGAAACGGCTTTAGCTGTACTAGTCGAAACTGTGGCCAAAGCAAAGTACAACAAGCATTACAGTGATATAGTACTAAGAGACGTACAGAAGGCGTTCGACAAGGTATGGCGGATTGAGCTAAAGTGGAAAATTAGAAGACTGTGACTACCAGAGGTGGGCAATATTTAAATACATTTATGTATTAAAAATTGTATTTGTAAATACATTTGAAATCATGTATTTAAATACTTTGTGCAAATATTCTACTAGTAATAGGTTTATATAGCTGTTAAGAACGTGTAATGCACGTTTTAGCTTGTCGCAACTTGTATGACACAAACGGTTGACTGCGTGAGCTGGCGAGGGAAGATTGCCTGCATGAGTTCAAATTCAGTTAACAGATGGTCACAGCTGTGTTCGGTTGTATAGTGATAGTGCTCAGCGTTAATTCAACTGCTTCATGGCAACTTCAGCTTCTTCGAAAGAGTGTGAAATGGAGAGATTAGGCAATAATAAAGACTATAAAGATAAAGAATCATGTAATTATAGTCATCTTTTACTAGATGGTAAATTATTTAGAGTGAAATCTTCCGACGGAAAAAAAAACAATCTCCGCATTCATTTGAAGGTAGGAATTTATAAAAACTAATTATATGATACTTAATTGAATTGACAAGTTTCACTATTTCTTATTTTTAAAAAATGGCAAAATTGCTAGTAGCTAACGATAATGTTAAGTAGCCTAGGTTTCCAATGCACGAGCCTACTTGCCTCCGTTTGCAACACCTTTATTTATAGTATATGCTGATTGAATTTAACGTGAATCTGTCTTACTGCAGATATTTGGTCAACTCGTCACCGTAGTTTTGGGGGCGTTACAGTTCATTAAGTATGTTGAGATTTTGATCTCTATCAAATATGAAATTGAAAATGCCTTTACAGTTAGAGAGTTTTCAGCTCTTGGCTGAAAACAGACCTATTTTTGGGTGGAATTTATCTCCATTATATTAATATGTAAAATTTATGGAAACATTTATGCGACAAACATTGCACTGTTATTTCATTTTTTTTTCAGCTTGAGGAAGCTGCTCTTGTTCGTCACAGTGGAGTATTGGGATGCTGTCGCTTCAAAGGAAAACATAACTACATCAAGATTGCTGACCATATGGAGAATATCATTAATGAATATGATATCAACCTACAAAAAAATCACAAGCACCGTCACTGATGATGGCTCTAAATTTGTTAAAGCGTTTAAGGAATTTGCAGTCACTGTTGCAAATGTATCCACAGATTCAGAAGATGGAATCCAGGTAGGTGAAGAAAATCAGGGTGAGCACGAGCTAGAGGATAGTTTCTTAATGAAAAGTGCATTTGATCAGGAAGAAGACCTTTCGTCTGACCCATGCAGCTTCAGCCTACATAAGAACGTGCGCTGTGCTTCACACACACTCAGTCTCGTCGCGACAACTGATGCAAAACAGACACTGAAAATATCTTCTATGGCAAATATCAATCATACTGCGATGGGAAAATGTTCAGCATTATGGAACAAAAGCGGTCGTTCAAAATCATCAGAGATTATCAAAATATTATTAACTATTATTAACTGATTTTCTTCCTGACTTTAGAAGAGCAAATTATAATGGGCTAAGGACTTACCTGGAGGCAGTTGTACAAAAACCAGGCAATGAAATCAAATCAGGAATAGATTCAATGATATCAGTTAGTGGAGACAATAATCACCAGGAGGAAGAGATTACAATTGAAGAGGAGTATGAAAGAATAATTGAGCAATTAATTACAGGTCAGATGATTAACATTCCATATAAGGAGATTAGGACTAAAAATAATGACCCAAAATGGATGACAGATAAAATTAAGCATTATATTGGCATTAAAAAGGGCATTTATAGGAAAATAAAAAATGGAGAGGATCACTTAAGGCAGAGATATAATGAACTAGCAAGAGATGTTAAAAAGTTAGTTAGAGTAGCAAGGAGAAATTATGAAATTAAAGTGGCAAATAGGGCAAAGGAAGATCCTAAAAGTTTTTATCAATTATACAAAACTAAGGTTAGAGATAAAATAGGCCCACTTATAGATTCCAATGGAGAATTAGTGAGTGATAGGGACTCAATGGCTGGAATGCTAAATGACTTTTTTCTCTCAGTATTTACACAGGAGGATACTTTAAATATACCTGAGGTGTCAATGATTTTTCGGGGTAATGATGAAGAGAAATTAAAGGATATCTTGATCACAAAGGAGATAGTGACAAAGGAAATTGATAAAATAAAAAGTAGTAAAGCACCCGGTCTTGATGAGCTTTTTCCTAGAATTTTGAAAGAATGTAAGGATGTGTTAAGTGAGCCCCTAGCATGCATCTTTAGAAAATCATTGAAGAGTGGCATTGTTCCAGTGGCATGGAAGAAAGCCAATGTGATACCTATATTTAAGAAAGGGGATAAAACAAATATGTCTAATTACAGACCAGTAAGTTTGACATCAGTGGTAGGGAAAATGATGGAATCTATTATAGCAAGGAATATTAGAGATCACTTGGATAAGCATAAGTTGATAAAAGAATCACAGCATGGCTTTAGTAAGGGTAAATCTTGTCTGACTAATTTGCTGTCTTTTTATAGTAAGGTGTATGAAGCAGCAGATAATGATGAAAACTATGATATTTTATACTTGGACTTTAGTAAGGCTTTTTATCGAGTGCCACACTTACGGCTTAAAGCACACGGGATCGATGGCAGTATATTTAGGTGGATTCAGTCATGGCTTCGTGACAGACAGCAAAGAGTTAGTATAGATGGAGTTAAATCTGAGTGGGGGTGTGTTAGCAGTGGAGTTCCGCAAGGATCTGTTTTGGGTCCCTTGCTATTCTTAATTTATATTAATGATCTTGACATAGGTATAAGTAGTGACCTGAGTAAATTTGCTGATGATACTAAGCTAGGTAGGGCCATTAGGGCTGATCCTGATGCTGTTGTAATGCAGGAGGAATTGACCATTCTGTCCAATTGGGCCGAGAAATGGCAAATGAAGTTTAACATAGACAAATGTACTGTACTTAGTATAGGTAGAAATAATCCACTGAATAGTTATAAATTAAATGGGAGAAATTTAGGGAGGACCGATTGTGAGAGGGACTTGGGTATTTTGGTAAGTTCAGACCTTCGTCCTAGAAAGCAATGCCTAAATGCTAAGAATAAAGCTAATAGGATATTGGGATTCATTAGCAGGAGTGTAAGCAATAAGAGTGCTGAAGTCATTCTAAAACTGTATCTGGCGCTAGTTAGGCCTCATCTAGACTATGCAGTACAATTTTGGTCACCCTATTATAGGAAGGATATTAATTTGCTTGAGTCTGTGCAGAGAAGGATGACAAAGATGATTTGTGGGCCAAGGAACTTACCTTATGGTGAAAGGCTCAGAAAACTAAATCTACATACATTGGAAAGGAGAAGAGTCAGAGGGGAATTGATTGAAGTCTTCAAATGGGTAAAAGGATATAATAAAGGGGATCTGGGTAAGGTTTTTATACTTAGTGAACATGACAGGACACGTAGCAATGGGTTTAAGCTTGATAAGTATAGGTTTAGGAAGGAGATTGGGAGGAATTGGCTTACAAATCGTGTGGTAGATGAATGGCATAGGCTCACTAGACATGTGATAGAAGCCTCCTCTCTGGGTAGTTTTAAGAATAGATTAGATAAATATATGGATGAAGCTGCTAAATGGGACTTACTTTTTTTTATGTACATATGTATATATTTTTCTAAGGAGTGGGGAGATTATATTTTGAGGTTGCATGAATGGACATAATCCTCTGGATGCATTTTATGTATATTGTAGATTAGATCTGACGAACTCCTGTAAAGGGTGACAATGTTGATGACTTTTCTCTGGTAAGAAATCTTTTGTGTGTTGACTGGAACAGGAGCTGCCAAGTGTAGGCCATGAATGGTCTTTTGCAGTCTTCTTCTTTTCTTATGTTCTTAATGATGCCTTGCATTGTCATTACTTTTAAAACACAAGGACAAATTACATCAACTCATGACGTCTCTTAAACTTCCAGTGTTCAAAAGTCACGAAATTGAATATATTGGGGATTATCTTTCTGTTTTGTCTCCTATTGCAGTGGCAATTGATTGCCTACAGGGAGAACATAACTGTTTTTATGGATAATTGTTCCCTACCTTGTTCACTGCTAACAAAAAGCTGAACAGCCTTTAGTCACGTTCTCTGAAATTTTGCCAACCTCTTCTAAGTGCAGTCACTAAGGGCTTTGTATAGCGCTACCAATCTTATTTGACCTTGGCAAATGAACCAGCGTTACAGATGCCATTAGGCATCAACAAGTCATCTATTCTTCAAACTCCGCTAGTTAGATATTAGTATTTCATGGGATAGTTCAAGCCACCAAAACTTTGTTAAAAATATTATGATTCAAGTGATTGAAAATTTAGCAGAAGGGCATGAAGCTGAATCATCCAGTGGTGTATCGGACAGTGACGATTATTTTGGATTTACGAAACACACTCAAACACGATCAACCACAGATTTAGAATTGTTCAGTTACCTTCAGGATTCAAATAAAACACTTCAAAGTTTAGATAGATATCCAAACATAAAAAAAGTTATTTATTAAATACAATACCACCTTTTCGTCGTCAGCTCCTGTGGAACGGCTCTTCTCTTTAGGAGGATTGACCTTATCTCCAAAACGGAGTTTTTCATCTCACGAAACATTTCAGCAACTGATATTACTTAAATTTCATTCTATGGAACTTGCTTTCTATTTTTTTGTAGTACCTAAGTACAATTGTATTTTTTTGATGTGATACCAATGGTCCTTATCGATTGTAATTATATATCATGTTGGAAATGTATTTAAAAATGTATCTAAATACATTTAATGTATTTAGTATTTAAATGCATTTTTCGCATGTCATTAAATACTCTAAATGTACTTAGCGCCCACCTCTGGGGACTAACCACAACTTTCGTAAAATGCCTATGTGACTATATTACCGACAGAATAGCCTATATTTCAAAGGAGGGCTTTAACGGACCAGATTTTGAGCTCCATCAACGGGTCCCACAAGGGGGCTGCTTAAGTCCTACACTGTATAGCATATTTGCCATGGTCTTACCTGGCCCCGTTAACGAGTCAACAAGATATATTCAATTTGCAGACGACGTGACAATAGTAACGAATAGCCCATACAGTCATGCGCCAACAATGGCGAGAATTACGGCAGCTGAGATATCCAATATAAACAAATTCGAACGGAGGTGGAATTATGGGGGGAGGGGCATTTCCTTTTATCTTAAGTTGGCCCTTCAAACATTGTCTTCCATTTATCTTGACTTCCGTATCCTTCTTGGCTGGGTTGGTCCTTAATCTTCGTTTTTCTTTCTTTATGCATCTTCATTTTTATTGCATTTATCTTGAGTTGATGATTCCTTCTTGATTCTTGATGAGTTAGTCCTTGAAGTCGTTTTCTTCCGTTTTTCTTTCTTGAGGCGATCCATTTTATCTTGAGTCTTCTTGAGTTGGTCCTTCAGCGTTTTCCTTGACTTCCGTTTTCTTCTGGAGATTTCTTCGTAAAAGGTTTTTGGACTATTGAGTTTCGAACTCGGTACTGATAGATTTAAACTCCGATGCTCTTAGCCATTATGCCACGGCTTAGCCCGTCCTGAGTAGGTAATTTAATGGGCTATTTATATTATCGATTTGAAAGGAATTTTTCTCTGATACATCTTCTCACCCCTACAGAATATCCGAACAAACTCCGACAAGTTCACGATCATCCCTATAGAGAGACGGAAACCAGCAGAGTAGAGGTTGAAAACAAAAGATATCACTATCGGAGCGAAGGAAATGTGCTAGGGCTAACAATTGCCTGAACTGGTTACAATAAACATGTAAAGCAGAGAGTTGGGATAGCAAAGGCGAGCCAAACCAAACTGTTCGTATTAAGAGGCATAAAACCAGAAAATAAGAAAAGAATATATAATGCTATTTTTAAGGCCACACTACCTTATCCAACTATCCCATTGAACAGGCTACATAAGACGAACACATGTAAATTTCAGAGGGTCTAAAACTTAGCAGTGTACTTAATCACAAATACAAGGATAAGATAACGCAAAAGACTGAGGGATATGCACCACCAGATTGATCTCCCGGCCGTGAATGTGTCTTTGCACAAAAGAGCGCGCAAAATCTGGGACAAATTATATGGACAACTCAGTGACGAGGAGAATAGAAACATAGATATCCCTCAAAACTACAGAATAAACAACAAAGGGAAATTCAGGAGCGGAAAACCAGGCTCAAGAGATGAGCCGCCCCTAATATATACGAGTAGGTGAGTTAATAACAAATGCACGTACTCAAATAAAACATCAAAACAGCCGAACAGGGAAAAGAGAGAAAAGGAAAATTAGGAATAATAGAGGCGCGAGAGCCGTAACTAATAAGAAAGAAACTTAAAATATATACTTTTAAAATATACTTTCATTTCTAGGGTGGGGTGGGGGAACACTGACCTATTAGTAGAAAAATCTGCATAAAAATTTAATTTTGTACCTGAGCGAGTGCAAACTGTGCCCAAAGCAAACTTCACAACATGGCCCATCCATGGTTTACTCATAAATCCTCAACTCAGAAAATATGTGTCCTTTTTGGTCCCTTAAAATTTGGGGGGACCTCGGTCGGTGTTCTCCTATCGCAGGGAAACACCGACCGGGGTGTGGGGGAATATCGACCCTTATGTTTGAAGCTCATAAAACCAAAATTGTTTTGTTTTTTGCCTGAAATCAACATGTATGATAACCCTAGCCACCCCCCATCATTATTAAGTCATGAAATTAAAGATAAGCACATAAAAAATTAACATTTATTTCACAAAACAAAATTAACTTTGGCAGACAAAAATCATTTTCAGAATTTTTATGATATTTTATGAATTATTAACAACTATTTTAACCAGAGAGGAAAGTTAAGACACCTTAA
This sequence comes from Ceratothoa steindachneri, assembly GCA_963969495.1. Lineage (NCBI taxonomy): Eukaryota > Metazoa > Arthropoda > Malacostraca > Isopoda > Cymothoidae > Ceratothoa > Ceratothoa steindachneri. Next base: position 66,988,000 of record OZ018336.1, read on the forward strand.
AGTATATTTGAGCAACTTATAGCCTAATTACACACAAATAGAGAGAATTCAAGACATAAAACTATATAAAAATTTATACCTTAGCCTGTAGGCTACTACAAGCTCAGAAGTGCATGTTGAAGCCAATCAGAGGGGGATACACCTTAACTTAGTCGGCCTGCCTCTTTGTGGCACCCTCGGTGGTTACCAGGACACCCTTACACTATTCTGGCTCGACTGACGCTTCATCCAAGATGGTAGGGAAGGTAAAGGTGTCCTTAGAGAAAGCTGACTTCATGCAGAGGAAAGAAAGATTAAACTTCACATCCTCCATGATAGCCAAGACCTGGGCAACATAGCACACCAATGTGCCCACGTTCCTTCTCTCTTCAAGCTTCCGCTCAACAAGAACAAAGTTATGGGCTTCAGCTAGTCCTTTCTCTCCATCCGAAGAAGTTGGAGTAACTTATACTGCAAAATTCACAGGTTGTGTCGGTCGCTCTGTTACGTGTGCTCCTACAAACGCATCATCTGGGAAGATGTTGCGATTGATAGGCCAGATACCAGTTAAACTGAAACCACCGAGAATGTTGAGAAGGTACTGGTTTTAGTCCAAGCCTCAGAGGCAAACTCTGGCAACAGGTGCACTGTTATGTGCTCGTTATGGTGCATGAGCGAGTGGTCGTTCAGTAAGCCACGCAGAAACGTCTTGAAGGAACCAAACACACTCACATCCAATGGCTGAAGTTTGCCTGTCGTATGCGGAGGCAAAGTAACAATCACGATACCACGCTAGATCGCACACTCCACAACCTGAATGTTTATGTGATATTCAGCATTGTCCATGATAAGAAGAATATTGTTCTCTACAGAAGAACTAGACTTCTCATGAAGATGATGAAGTGTCTGCACAAAGCATTCGCCGTTCATCCAGCCATTAGGATGCAATATGCCTTTGGAACCGAAAATCGTGTTCCTCATGAAAGCTGTGTTCCATTTGCATCTGGGAATTATAAACACTGGAGGGATGGACTTCCCCACCGCATTTATAATACCCACAAACGTCATGGTTTCCCCTCTTTTCCGAGCTACCTGCGTGTCTACTGGCTGACCCTTCGCACACACAACCTTAATAGGCTTCATAACTGTGGACAAAGAACTCTCATCCAAATTGTATATCAGGTCCGGAGTGGATTCGTACTTCTCTATAGCTAATGTATAAGCCTTAAAAAAGGTTTCCTAATTAACTTTGTTGAAGGCCACAATCCTGGCAATTGACATGCCTTCGGAAGCCTTCAAGACAAGGTTTGGATGACGGTCCATGAACGAGTAGTAACAGTCTCGCGTTGCCATTCTGTCCTTCTCCCAGGCATCGGGGATGGTCTGGCTCCCACAAGCTTTGGCATACTCGTATACTATCCTTCGCACCTCGTTCATGGGCAGGCATAAAACATTTGACAGCTTGGATGGTATATTGCACTATGGGCATCTTCTGTTGTGCGCTGAAAACCCTATTAGTATAAAGCTGAACAGGCACATAAGTGACCCAGTCAGACAACTTCTTGGACCGATTAAAGGTATCCTGTAACAAAAGAAATGAATTAGGACTTAGAAGGCCCTTGCTAAAAAATGAAAAAAATAAAATATATAAATCTAGGCTACAAAATAAAGTAAAAAAAATTACATATGGTTCCGAAAATGCTGGAAGACTTGCCTCTTAAAAGAAGGATGTGAAATGTTAAACGAGGCTGGAAACACGGACTGAGGAAGTGAATTACAGAACGTTGATGTAGCCTCAATGGGATAAATGAATTTTTAAACTTACCACATGAGTTGTTTTCTTGACTCCGAATTCCTCAGTGGCCGCTTTAATGCTGCAATTGATCGCAACCAGGTGCTTAAATGCAGCCCCCAGGTTGGTGCGGTCGAGCTGCTTGTCACTTTTCCTGACATACTTGCGAGGCATGATGATCAGGCTTCCAAGAAGGCAGTAGGCTAGATCTAAAGGAGTTGATGACATTAGACATATGAATAGGTAAAGTTGAACCCCCAAAAAACAAATTTCCTCTTTTTAGTTTAAGAATTATTAGTCTTGTGTAGTTCATATTAGCAATTAGCTATATATTACAGTATTTTTTACAATATTTAAACTCTTATTAGTAAACCTTTTTCAAAAATCGTAGTGATGTGGGGGTACACCGACCGCCATGCCTCGAATACATCCAGTGGTAAAAATCTTCTTTGCAAATTGAATATTAATCCTAGAGTCATTCTAATAACCTAATTCACTTTGTGATAGAACGGGTTGAGGCCACGTAATTTCAACCACTATCACATGTTATTTAAAACCACGATGCTACCCACGTGCATCTTAGCTTTGAAGCCTGGAGCCTTATCGCAGCAACCTGAGTCAATGTTTAAACAAGGAGGTTTATCTTCCCACGTTCGCTCCATGCACCGACCTCGCCAGATTGAGTTAGGCTGATGGGCAGATAAGGCATTGTTCTCAGGCTCTGCTGTGCATTCCCTCGAAGCCCAAACTCCATTGTCCTCCACGCCAAGGGGGTGTCCCGAATATTTATTTGGAAACTTTACCACTAAGATCAGATTGGAGATCCAGATTTTCGTCGTGAAACATCACTAAGATCCTCTCTCACCATGTGCGCCAAGGAACCTCGACCTCGAGATTCACCATCACTTGTCCAGAAGAAGGACAATATCCCTTGAGTGCCAAGGTTCGAGCCTTCGTGACGCCAAGTCCACACGGCTTCACCTGTTGTTCAGAAAGAGAACAACGTTAGAACAACCATTGTTCGTTCGAGCCCGTTGACAAGAAACGGTTATCCCCCCCTGCTGTTGTTCAGAAGAGAACAACGTGGAACAGCCATTTTTCTTTTGAGCAGGTTCGCCAAGAAACGGTTCTCACCCTTCCCCCTTGTTGTTCAGAAGAGAACAACGTAGAACAGCCATTGTTCGTTTGAGCCCGTTCGCCAATAAACGGTTCTCACCCTTCCCCCTTGTTGTTCATAAGAAAACAACATTAAAACAGCCATTGTGCTCGAGCCCCTAGACAAAAGATGGTTCTTCCCCCCCCCCCTGTTGTTCAGAAGAAAACAACGTAGAAGAGCCATTGTTCTTCAAGCCGTTCGTCAAGAAACGGTTCTCATTCCCAAGACGCCACGTCATGATCATTTAATCCCCCCCGCATTCGGCTGGAACTCGCCAGCGGACCGAAAATTCCTTCACGTCGCCTTCCTCTGCACAACAAGTATAATTACGTAAGCCAAACGGTACCTTTTAGTATTTAACCCTTTTGTCAACTCTATCCGGTACTTTAAATGGTTTAGCGAACCATCCCATCCCTTTAACTTTATATTTGTTTTACCTTTTTAAATCTATCTTAATCCTCGGATTAGCTAGATTCCCCACGACCTTTTCCATTCTCTGTTTATGTCAATATTTTCCGTTTTGTGTGTTGTTGATAGTTATTATTAATAAAACTCTATTTTATTAATGATAGCAATATTATTATCCTTGAGCTCAGTTCCACTTCTTAAGCATATCGAAGATACATAATATCGGCCAGCCTAGACATCAACGCACTCTAAAGTAAATTAAATAAGTTCCCTCAACGAATAGTTATATATGGTATATCGTCGAGAGTCCATTCTACGATATATATATATATATATATATATATATATATATATATATATATATATATATATATATATATATATATACTATTTAAATTTGGTATCAAGTGTGTAAGGTTTAACGCTATATCTTTGCAAACACTGGTCTCAGTCTAGTGAAGCATAGTGTTATTCGTTATAAGAATAGAGTATAGTAGTTCCCTTTTGTTTTAACGATTGCTATCCCCTTTATTCGAAATTTAAGAAGCTGGAGTAGCTCAAGGAACTGTTATAATAATTTGTTTGTGTTTATTTTTTTGTGTGATTTTAGTTAGTGGTTATTTAGATCGAGAAACCAAGTACGAATAGGTCAGTGCCTATATTGAGGTAGGCTAATTCTCTAGAAGGCATAATTCTTGTTGCAAGGAATTTTAGTTGGTTGACTATTGAACCCCCAAGTGCAAAGATGACTCAGTTCGAAATCTTTAAAGCGCAAGGAGAGTCATTAAGACTTTCCGGAAGAGAACTAATTCAGTACGTTCAAGAGGAGCAAAGAAAAGAACGAGAAGAAAAAGAAAACGAAAGAGAAATCCAACGAGAAGAAAGAGAAAGATAAATTCAACGAGAAGAAAGAGAAAGAGAAATCCAATGGGAAGAAAGAAAAAGAGAAATCCAACGAGAAGAAAAAGAAAGAGAAAGAGAAATCCAAGGAAAAGAAAGAGAAATCCAACGAGAAGAAAGAGAAAGAGAGGAACGGAAAAGACAAGCTGAGCTTCACCATCAGATTGAATTAGCTCGTGTTGAAGCAGAGATACAGTCAGCCAGTTCCCCTTCCGAAGCCCCCCCAATCTCTCACTAAAGCTCCCCAATTTCAAGGATGGAGAGGATTTCGGAGCATTTTTAGCCCACTTCGAAAAGATCCTCCAAATTAATAACATGGTCTGGAGGCTGAAAGTGTAGTCAGATTACTTCCACTGTTAAATTGTAAATTGCGCGACATTTTTATATCTTTACCATCTGAATGTCCAATTAACTACAGCACCTTGAAAGCTAAGTTATTGGCCGCTCAAAATATGACTCCCGATTTCTACCACTAAGAATTTCAAGGAGGTCGTATTAAACCCGGACAGACGTTCCGTCAATTCGGATACATTCTTCAGAGGAATTTTAAATTTTGGTTAGAATCCTCAAAGGTTGACCCTAACTATGAGTCCTTAACAGACTTCGTGTTGCGGGATCAATTTTTGGCGTCTCTCCCGACGGAGATCCGCGCGTTCGTCAAGGATCGTCGGTGCCAGACCTTTAAAGAATGTACCGAAGAAGCGGATGTCTATGCCGCAAGCCATAATTTATACCCAAAGGAGAATCGAACTTCTCACCAATCCCCCTACAATGAAAGAAGGAAGGATTCGCGCGCCTTCACAGGAAAGTCGACGAAGTTTCCGAGCCCCGTAAAACCCCAAAACTTTATTGCCCAAAACCAACAACAGGACTCCAAACCTCCCGTTAAGATTTCTCCTCCATCTCTCTTCCCGAAGCGACCAATCATATGCTTCACCTGTGGTGTAGAAAACCACATGAGCTGTAATTGCCCCCAAAATTCTAGGCTTAAAAGCGGACCAGCCCACCAAGTTCACCAGATTAATGCCACCCCAGGCCCCCGGTGGTGCAGACCCAGGCAGTAACTTCTCCCCCTTCGTCAGGCCACCAGGTAAATTTTATTTTTTATAAAAGTTCATCGGGAACTTTGAAATTTGAGGAGGGCAGCGTGAACGGCTGCCGAGTATTGACTCTCATCAGGGACACAGGATGTACGTGTTTCATCTTGTCCGACGAACTCCTCCCCCCAGTGGACCCTAACCACGAAATATTTGCGGTGGTACATGACTACCTTAGGCGGGCGAACCAATTCCCCGTCGTTAGATGTTACCTGCAGTGTCAATATTATGATTGCTGTGCTGAAGTCATTTCAGCACCCATACAATTCTGTTCCCTACTTAAAGGACAGAGTCCCCAAGTAAGTCCCGACCCTGTGTCTCAGGCCGCCCTTCCTCGAGGCCGAGCTAAGAAAGAAGCCCAGGAGCCCGTTCCCATCAGAACCCCGATACCGTCCGATTTCTCAGAGACCATTAACCAGGACTTCAGGACGGCACAAAAGGAGTGTGAATTACTAACACTCTTAGGCGATAGGGCCCAAGACAAGGACACGGAGACTGTCCGTGAAACCCAAGAAAAAAAGTACCCGCAACGCGCCCATGGAGATACCTTCGTAGCACTGGACGAAACATCGGCCCTTAAAGAAGATTTCCTCGCGGAGTCCCTTAATGTAATACAGACAGTGTGCATCCAACCTGATGCCGATTACCCTCCTCCTTCCCTACCAGGCGAGTCTTTTGAATCCTCTGACCTGGATATTGACGCGCAGCTGACACCACATCAAAAGAGTCAGCTACAAGAACTAATTGAATGGTGTCACCATTTAACCACCCTATTAGCTCTTTTCGAGCGACTGCGCGAAAATGGCCTCACATTGGCCCCAGCAAATGCCATTTTGCCCACGAAACCATAAAATACTTGGGTTTCAAAATAGGACAAAGCCAGTTAGGTCCCCCAGAGGACAAGATTAAGGCAATCGCCGACATGCCCCTCCTGAATACTAAGAAGAAATTAAGATCGTTCCTAGGATCAGCTTCTTACTATCGGCGATTTGTTCCGAATTTCGCTGCAATTCCGGCGCTCTTTAGCTGTCTTCAAAAAAAGAATTCCCCTGATCGTTTACGTTGGAATGATGTCGCTGTTTCCCATTTTAATCAGCTCAAGAGTAAGCTCATTTCTGCCCCCATTTTAAAGTTGCCTAACCCGGAAAAATCCTTTGGAATTAAGACCGACGCGAGCAATGAGGGCATTGGAGGTGTATCTCTTCAATACGAGGATGATGGAACGAGTCATCCAGTTGCATATGCTAGTCGCCAATTATTACCACGGGAAAAGAGATATGCCACTATAGAGAACGAAGCCCTAACAATTATCTGGGTTATAGACAAATTCAAAATGTACTTGATAGGAAAAGAATTTCAGATAGGAACCGACCACTGTCCGTTAGCCTATATTAGGAATGTGCGACACTCTAATGGCCGAATCATGCGCTATAGTTTACTCTTGCAAAAGTATCAATTTAAAATAAATTATATAAAAAGTTCCGAAAACCAGGTCGCTGACGCACTCAGTAGAAATGCGTTACCAAATAGCGTAGAGTTATTGTATTCGTAGGATTAGGATCTCTATGCATGTAAATACCGTCTTGTACGACTTAAATTAAATTCTCTTGTAAGATAATTAGTTAATGGATATGTCTAAATTTTGTAACGCTCAATCCCTATTTTTTTTTTGTATGTATATATATTTGTACCCATTAAATTACGTATAAATGATTTTGTCTCATATGTACTAATTTTATATCATTTCATTGTTCCATGCCCCTTTTTTTTATTAAGTTTGTATTAAAGGTTATTTTCCCTTGAAATCAAAAGATCAAAATAATCATATGTATTGAGGTAATACTAGTTAGGTGCATGAAGGTACGGTTGGTACAAAAAAACGAGTTCCCCACAACGGAGCTCTATCGTTGTCCCTTCTCTCTTTTTTTTCGAAGTGACAACTGCCCCCCGGAATGGAGGGGTGTGATAGAATGGGTTGAGGCCGCGTAATTTCAAACACTATCACATGTTATTTAAAACTACGATGCTACCCACGTGCATCTTCGCTTTAAAGCCTGGCGCATAAACGCAGCCACCTGAGTCAATGTTTAAAAAAAGGAGGTTCATCCCCCCCGTTTCGCTCCATGCGCCGACCTCGCCAGATTGAGTTAGGCTTATGGGCAGATAAGGCATTGTTCTCAGGCTCGGCTCTGCATTCCCTCGAAGCCCCCACTCCATTGTCCCCCACGCCAAGGGGGTGTCCCGACTATTTATTTGGAAACTTTACCACTAAGATCAGATTGGAGATCCAGATTTTCGTCGTGAAACATCACTACGATCCTCTCTCACCTTGTGCGACAAGGGACCTCGACCTCGAGATTCACCATCACTTGTCCAAAAGAAGGACAATATCCCTTGAGTGCCAAGGTTCGAGCCTTCGTGACGCCAAGTCCACAAGGCTTCCCCTGTTGTTCAGAAAGAGAACAACGTTAGAACAGCCATTGTTCGTTCGAGCCCGTTGACAAAAAACGGTTCTCACCCCCCCTGTTGTTCAGAAGAGAACAACGTAGAACAGCCATTGTTCGTTTGAGCCCGTTCGCCAAGAAACGGTTCTCACCCTTCCCCCTTGTTGTTCAGAAAAGAACAACATTAGAACAGCTATTGTTTTCGAGCCCGTAGACAAGAGATGGTTCTCACCCCCCCTCCCCTGTTGTTCAGAAGAGAGCAACGTAGAACAGCCATTGTTCTTTAAGCCGTTCGTCAAGAAACGGTTCTCATTCCCAAGACGCCACGTCAGGATCATTTAATCCTCCCCCCCCCTTCGGCTGGAACTCGCCCGCGGACCGAATATTCCTTCACGTCGCCTTCCTCTGCACAACAAGTATAATTACGTAAGCCGAACGTTACCTTTGAGTATTTAACCCTTTTGTCAACTCTATCCGGTGCTTTAAATGGTTTAGCAAACTATCCCATCCCTTTAACTTTAAATTTGTTTTATCTTTTTAAATCTATCCTTATCCTCGGATTAGCTAGATTCCCCACGATCCTTTCCATTCTCTGTTTATGTCAATATTTTCCGTTTTGTTTATTGTTGATAGTTATTATTAATAAAACTCCATTTTATTAATGATAGCAATATTATTATCCTTGAGCTCAGTTCCACTTCTTAAGCATATCGAAGATACATAATATCGGCCAGCCTAGACATCGATGCACTCTAAAGATAATTAAATGAGCTCCCTCAACGAATAGTTATATATGGTATATCGTCGAGAGTCCATTCTACGACACACTTATATAATAGTTATTTCATTGCTTATAGCGTAATGACACTGATATCGCATCATAATTCACTACAAATCACCTTCAACTTTACAAAAAAAACACTGTTCCGCTTCATTTAAATGCACTAGTTCACCACCACCATTTATTTTCATGCTAATATACATAATCAGTCACTTTTTGTGAGGTTTTTACAAGTATTTCAAAGAATATGAAATTTTCAAAATTTCACGCATCGGTGTTCCCCCCACATGTTGGCGGTCGATGCATTCACGCACCACCATTTTCTTTTCACAGCAATGCCATGGTAGCCACTTCGAAAGGACGCACTTCATTTCACTCGATAACATGTCAATATAACTAAATATCGTAATGAAACTTAATTCACAACAATCACGCCATATTCACCGACGTGAGACACTATATGAGAACCGTGAAAAATAACAACAGACATCTGAAAATTCAATTTTTTTACCTGGTAAACACAGACGTCGTGATGGCGGAAACCTGTTGCTTGAGTGTTGTTTACTGAGGATGGGTGCTATGTTGGTGGTGAGTGGCGGCCGGTAATTTGAAATGGTAATTTGAAATAGGTCGGTTTTTTCCCCCGGTCGGTATTTCCCCTCCTTACCCTACTCATTTTCAAGACACAAGACGTTTTTTCCTTATTGACTGCTCAGATACCATTAAATAAACACTATCGGTTAGCGATGGTTGATTCCCCCCTAACGAACAAAAATTCCGCCATACAATCACACCTCTAGAGCCCCTTTTCCCTTGGGTTCTCCCATCATCATTCATCCATCTCCATCCGGCAGTTCACGTTCATGGAAACTTGCTTACAACGAGGAGGGGGCTGCCCATAAAGCGCTCCAATTACAAGAAAGGATCAGGACCTAACTGAAGAGGGCTCACCATTGGACACAATACAGCAGAAAAATAATAACTACAGAGAAGGAACACACCGAGAAGAGAACCAGCTCCGAGGGGCTTCCCCTGTGCAATAATGGACCAAAATGCGACCACCCAGATCCCACTGCGCCCCATCAGTGGAAGCAGCAGACCAAGCAGAGAAAAGGTCTTTGAAGTAATATACGAGTGACTGAAAATCGCAATGCTCAGGCTGTTTGAGGTCCCCACAGGCCCTGTTGAGATCTTCGAAAAAGAAAAGGACGTAGAGAGTATCACAAAAGAAGAGGCCGTAGAAACACTTTCAGGGATTGGCCTGCAACCAGAAATTCCCCCGCAGACTTTAACACACAGGAGCGTTGTCTGTCTGAGGCTGGACCAATGGATTAGGCAACACTCCAAGGACCAGATCTAAGAAGAGTAATGAAGAATCAGACATGCGGTAAGTTGTCAGAAGTCATCAAACTCTGGAACAAGAGAGAAAACTCAGAGTATACGCATTTTTAAGATCACATAAGGCGATACTTCGATGGCACAGAAAGCTAAAGAAAAGGGACTCCTGCTATTTAAAGCTAAAATCAGTGGGAGGCAGATAAAGAGGGAGGAATTTACTTCCATACAATTCTGCTTCCGCTGTTACAAGATAAAGCCCAGACGATGAGGGAATGCAAGGAACCACATGAGATATGCTCAAACTGCAGTGAACCAGGCCACCAGTGGCAGGATTGTAAAAGTCCCCGTGATAAATGTGTTAACTGCAGACAAGTTCATCGTTCCACAAGGAAGTCCACAACTAAGCAAAACTAGGAGCCAGAACAGAGAATGGAATCCCCGAACAACAGACTAAGGATCGTTACACTCAACGTTGATGGATGGGAGGGAAAAGCCACTGCATATGGAAACATATTCCGCTTGATCCCAACATCATTTCAATTACGGAGCACGGTATTGACACTACTTCTAGTCAACTGAAGATACCGGGCTACAGAGTTGTCACTAAGAACCATTCTCGGGAGAGGTTTGATGATGCTGCCATTGTCGTCAAAAGTAATCTCTCGTTCAGACACCTTCCAGAACTGGACGAGGACTTTGTGGCAGTGGAGTTGCCCACACTAGTAGGCAATCTCGTAATAGCGGCAGTGTACCAAACACCTCGATGATCGTACCTGCCCCTCACTAACTTCTACACCCTGCTCGGCTACGTCAGAATGGTATTCTTCGGGGAAAACCTCAATGCAAGATGCCGAACGGCTGGATATGGGGACACAAACAACAGAGGCCATAACTTTGAGATGATTATGCGTCGAAAGAAAATCAAGAGGATAGGACCTGATTTCCAGATCTATATCACCTATCAGGCAGCAACCAAGCCCGACATAATCATGACAAGTGACGACTTCCCCTTCAATTACCATAGCGAGCCGGGCACAACAATACCCAGCAACCATATAGCGATCTTGACGACCATCTCACTCACAACGATCAAGCTTCCGGTCCCTCTCCGCAAAGGCTACGCTTCGGCCAACTGGGATCGCTATAGGAAAATCCTAGGCAGATATAAACCAGCTGATCTAAGCGGAGCAATAATAGAAGATATCGACGAGGAGCTGGAGAGGATAACAGCGGGCATCATCGAGGGTTGACCGCGAATGTGTACCTACGAAAGGGTACAAAACTCCTCCACAACCCAGATGGACTGAGGAGATGAGAGACATCGCAGATGACATCTCTCAAATCATCCCCAGTACATATAAGAATGCTGGAGTTCAAGCAAGGGAGACAGCTACCGAAATCGCAAACATCAATCGATACGAAAGAAAGTGGAATATTAAAACCAACCGCCGAAAGTTCCAAATTCTTCCAGTAAACCGCCGGAAAATTGACGACTTCATAGTAAATGATGAAGTTTACCCTTACACCAACGAGGATAAAGTCCTAGGTCTGCGCATCACCTCAACTGGGTATAAGACGCACATTAAAAACAGAATCTCCCTAGCCAAGAGAGAGCTTGTGAAATTATATAGGTTCAAAAACCTCAGCGCAAATAACATCAAAAGGCTGTACACTGATCTGGTATGCTCAGCATTTGTGTACTCGGCAGTGGTCATGCAGGCCGCGAGTTCTTCCTCTCTCAGGAAAATGAAAAGAGTGCAGAACAAAGCAGCCCTGCTGATAGCTATAGCGCACAGGACAGAAATACACGAAAGAGCAGGACTGAAGCTATTGAATATGGAACTCCAGGGGCTAGAGAGAAAAACCTGGGACAAAATCGAAGAAGAAATACTCCCAATCATGGACATCGACATAGTCATCCCAAAAATTCAAATTGGAGGCGCAACCAGGAGATCCCTATTCCCGAGAGGGACAACATGCTTCCGAGAGAACTCAAATGAGATATTCACCTGATCACGACCAAAATTAAAAAAAATCAAATAGAAGAAAAGACCGAAATAGGCGAAATGTCGAAGTAAAATTAAATACTATACACCGAAAATGAAATAATAACAATAATATTAAAAAGAGGCGAATTGCCCACGACAATAAAAAATTAAACAAGAACATAAAGAGGCAAAGTGCCTACAATAAAAGCAAATAATAAAAAACAAAAGAGGCAAAGTGCCCACAAACCGGCACGATAAAGGAGGTACAAGAAAGTGAAGGGAAGTCAAAAACGTGAAATCTTTTTCAATTTTTCCGACTGGGAATTAACAGAAAATAATACATTTGGAGTATGTGAATTGGCGATTCATCAACATTTTCGTTATTTATTATTCGACTCCTCGAAACTCTTGGACGAACTGTGAGCACCGCTAATTAAAGATGACAGTCTAACGGTGAATTTTTTTTCACACGGAAAGGGATGATAAAATTTTATTCATTAAGAAAGAGATAATACTATAATTTTATTTTAAAACTCAATAATTAAATAAGGATTTAATATCTAATTGCTCCCTTCACAACACTTATTAATTTACCATTTTATAGAATGTTACCTTGGCTTACTGTGAACCAATTATAGAAGTTTATAAGATTTCAGAATGCTCATCTGGGGTTTGAGTCAGATGCGATTCAATAATATGGTTCCAGCACCATAAATCTATCTGTATATTCAAGGTGCTTTAGGGAAGGTATTAATTTTTGTTACCCTCCTTTGTCATGTTGATGTCATGTCTAAAATGTGATGAACATGCTTGTATACGGTACTCTAAATGTGGCCTTATACGTGAGTTGTAGATTTTAAGGATAACTTCTTTACTTTTGAAGCTAACATTCATCTTATTGTATCCTAGTACCCTGTTTACTATATTTTCAGCTTCAATACACTGCTTCAAAAACTTCAGTGACATATCTACTATTACGCCTAAGTCCTTCTTATCCTCAACTGAATTCAGCCAATCACCATCCATTTCATAGCTAAATCTCTATTATATCTTCCCAAGTTAATACATTTGCATCTTTTAAGGTTAAAAGTCATCTGACACTTCTGAGTCCAAGCTAATAACTCTTCGCCTTCCTTAGTGCTAAATTTTGTAACTTTGATATTCCCTTGCCTGTTAATATTTTCACTGAACTCATCTCAATTTGTACTAAAAACGGTAAGTTTTCTTTTAATAGTAAATTTTGCCTTCAAAAGTTTGGTTTAGCTATGGGAAATTGCTAATCTCCTTTTCTTTCTAATATATATATGAAGTTTTTTTAAACTATCTTACTCACAACCATTATCGATTTTTCCCTTGTTTGGCTCCGAAATATATACGATCTTATTTGTTTGTGGTTTTCTTTTAAGGATGTTAATGGTTTTCTTATTGAACGTAATTCTCTGAGTCCCTCTATTAAATTTACTCTTGAACTCGTACAAAATGGTGTCTTTCCGTTCTTAGATCTACTTATTCATAGGACACTATCTGGATTTAAATTTTACATCTATCGTAAGCCTGCCAACGCCGGTTCTTATATTCATTTTTACTCAAGTCATAATAATAAAGTCAAACGGTCTGTATTTATTTCAATGTTTTTCCGGAGGTCGCGGATCATAGTCAATGGATTGACGATAATAATCTTATTCATTTTTACTAAGATTTATGAATATAAACATTGTTCTGAAACCCTAGACATAGGCTATCAAAATAATAAACAAAATTGTGAAACAAAGAGAGCTATCCAATGCGATTCAGGTCGATGACTGATGTCCAAATTAATGATATAAGCTGCTGGCAGTATTAAATGTAGACATAGCTGAGTGTCTCTCGCAAAACAGACATGAAAAACTCGTGTTGTAGTTTTATTTCGATACAATATTTCTGCTATTACTATTGCATTTATTATATTAAAAATAAACTAGCACGTTTCTAGACTTATATCTCTCAATAACAGACTGAAACAAGGAAGACCGGTTCTATTATGGAGATCAAAACTGTAACTGTATTGATAATGTACTTCCAAGTGAAACTCTAAGAATAGTAGTACTCTTGTCCTGATTTAGGTTAATACAATAAAGATTTTTATATCTTAGAAATTGTTTATACGTAAGTCCAATACTCTGTGATAGAACGGTCTGAGGCCACTTTAATTCAGCCTCTATCACATGTTAACCATGCTTACCCACATGTTTGTCCACGTGCATCTTGCCTGCGAGAGGAAGCAAAAGCGCGTTATCTCCCATCATAGCCAATATTTAATCAAGGAGGTTCACTCCCCCGTTTCGCCTCCATACGTAGATCTCGCCAGATTGAATTAGCCTTATGGGCAGATAAGGTATGTTCCCAGGCGCCACCGGGACATTTCCTCGAAGTCCTTCACTCAATTATCCCCTACGCCATGGAGATGGCTCTGGGTATTTATACAATATCTTTTCCCAATTGAAGCAGATCAAGATTAGCTTCGCGAGGCATCAAGCTAATCCGGTCTCCCTTGTGCAACTGGGAACTCTGCCAAGAAATCCCTTATTGTCCAGAAGAGGACAATATCCCTTGAATGCCAAGGTTCGGGCCTTCGAGACGCCAAGTAAACAAGGAACCCCCTGTTGTTCAGAAAGAGAACAACGTTAGAACAGCCATTGTTCTTTGAGCCCGTTGACAAGAGACGGTTCTCACCCTCCCCTGTTGTTCAGAAAGAGAACAACGTTAGAACAGCCATTGTTCTTCAAGCTCGTTCGTCAAGAAACGGTTCTCGTTCCCAAGACATCACGTCAGGATAATTTAATTCCTCCCTTTTTAACGTTCTTCAAGAGAACGCTTGGTTTCCAAAATAACCTCCATTGTTCATCTAGAACATCTCTGATTTGCTGTCACAAAGATCGCTCGTACTTCCGAGCCCCACTTCGCTCTCACTCCTCGAAGACCGTCCTTCCCCCTCGTTAAGGACAACCCCCCGAAGAACCCTTCTGCTGGAAATCGCCAGTGGACCGAAGATTCCTTCGCATCGTCTTCCTCTGCACAACAACTTTGTAATTACGTAAGCTGAGCATTACCTTTAATCATTTAACCTTTTGTCACAGCAACTCTGTGCTTTAAATGGTTTAGCGAACCATTCCCCCCCCTTTATTTTTTGTTTGTTCACCTTTTAAAATCTCTCCAAATCTTAATCCTCAGATTAGTCAGATATTCCCACGACCCTTTTTCATTCCCCGTTTATATAAATATTTTCTTTGTGTGTTGTTGATAGTTTAATTAATAAAACTCTATTTTATTAATGGTAGCCATATTATTTATCCTTGTGCTCCGTTCCACTTCTTAAGCACATTAAAGATAAATAAGCCTCTCCAGGCCCGCCCCCCCCCCCTTTTGACTAACCTCGGTCAATCAGATTACCACGCACTCGAAATATTAGAATAATTCCCTCAACGAATAGTTATATATGGTATATCGTCGAGAGCCTATTCTACGACACTCTGCACACCTACAATACTCCCTATTCCGTTATATAACGAGTAAATAGCCCTTGAAGCAACTGGATCTGCATTGTTTGAATAGTCTAATTCAAATAGTCTTTCAACTTCATTCCCGTTTATATAGATAGTGATGCGATTCACATTTTAGGGTTTAAATTTAAAAGGTGATGCATCATAGCTACCAGAAAATGCCGAATGGCCAATCATACCAATAACCATCAGCGTAGGTATTCTCCACATTAAGATATTATCCACACTCATTGATATTCCACTAACAATTGTAAAATTTCGCATACGAACTTGTGTTATTGGTTACTTAGCGTTTGTTGTAAGCAACCTATTTTCCATCTCCAGATGAGTTGATGCTGAATGGCGGACTTTTCTCAGGTAAAGGAAACTCTCGAATACTTCTGTTTTATCTTCTAAGCCGGTCTGGCTTATAAATAGTATAAATGAATGTGCTGCTCTGTATCACTTTATCTTTAGTGAGACTGCATTCATCAACAGCTTATGTTACGATAAGAAATCAGCATCTAGTTTTCTATATTGAATATACATCAATTAGATTTTTATTCGATCTGCTATATTTCTTTTCTAGACTTTCTTTACTAGAGTAATATCGTGCGGTGGAAAGAAATGTAGATTTTTTCTTCAGTATAGTTTAACAGGGTCTCTAAATATGCACGATAGATGTAATTATTTCCAATGGAATTTACAGATGTTTCATTTAAATAAATATCAACATTGTTGAACAAAGTGTGAAAAATATTATTTTCCGGAAAAATATTCTCCCCATCTTTAAGTTCGCTTCCGTTTGCCTTCACAATTCCGGCTTTGATATAAAGATAAACCTCACTCGGGTCTATATAATTCTGTCCGCTACCAGATACATAATATTCAACCAGGGTGAGATCTAATGATAAATTGCTAAGTGGAGAGTAAGACTGATAATTACAATCAATGATGGAAGTTTGGGTCGGTGGAACAGTAAACAAATCGAATTCTGTCTTCGAACAGATATAACTTGTTGGATGAAGAGCATTCATTTTTGCACGTGTATGATTTACAGCCGATTATAAATTTATAAGAACATCTATGAAATGTGTGCTTGTTTATATTATGAGAAAAAAAAACATCCCCATCCTCTCCATGTTGTATTTTCAACTTTTTTCTATTCTTCAACTTCTATTTCCTCTCATTATCACTCTCAGATTTTAACTTTCTTTTTCGTCCTTCCCAGCTTATCTTTCAAAGCTCGCTTTGAGGTCTTTCCATGCATAATATCCTGAACGATATCGAAACTGGTAGAAATGGCCTTCTTTCCTAGATAGTGAGCACCACTCTTTAGATAGGCAGCCGCATTTCGGAATATGGAGGAGATTAGGGATCCAAGACCATTTCCTCTCTGAGCTTTTAACTCTTTAAACACTCGTGGGCCAATCAACATTATTCTTAATTATTTTTTTAATGTCTTTCTCTAATGTATAATTTTATAATCAAATGACCAAGAAAAAATGGAAATTTTTCACCTTCAGCCCTTCTTATATATATATATATATATATATATATATATATATATATATATATATATAATTATAAATTGATCTCAGGTCCCAAAAGCTGAGATTCAGATAGTGTAGATTATCAAAAGTTATACTGAATAAACCATCAT
This sequence comes from Ceratothoa steindachneri, assembly GCA_963969495.1. Taxonomy (NCBI): domain Eukaryota; kingdom Metazoa; phylum Arthropoda; class Malacostraca; order Isopoda; family Cymothoidae; genus Ceratothoa; species Ceratothoa steindachneri. The sequence goes on from OZ018336.1 coordinate 67,005,064, forward strand.
TGAAAGTAGGGTAAATGCTTCTCATCAGCCTCGACTGTGCCCTGCCTACTAAATGATAGTCTTCAAGGTTAGAGTAAATGTAATATGATCTCGCATGGAATAGAAGCGCAGGAAAATCTATATTAAACGCTGTACAATGATTTAATTGGGGGATATCATCTCTGATAGATCTTTTTATTATACTAGAAAATTCTTCCGACAGATGAAATAATAGATTTTCTTTCCTTTTCACGCTAAGCAATGAACGTGAAGTGAGCATTAACATATATTCAGTAGACATTTTCCGTTGCGTTTTGTCAGATTGAAACAGTAAATCTTGAGATGATAATTTCTGACTCAATTTCTGATTCAGTTTCTCTATAAAGGATTTTTTATTTTTATATTATCCGGCATCTATCCATATCTCATCATAAGCATAGTCAATTCCTTTTATTTTTGTTACCTTTCCTCTTGCCAATATAGCATTCGATGCGTAATTATTTACTTCCGTCATTTTCCGATAGACTGTGAATGCGTGTGTAGACTTAGTAATATTATAGATATTCCCTGTAAATTGAAACTTACAAAGCCCTATTTCATACTGACTGTGGTTTATTATATAATGGATTTGGGTAATTCAATTATATAGTTAAACATAGTATTTTGAGGGTAAATATCCAGGAAGGATGACATACAAACTATCTGACACCATCTTCACAACTGATAAAAAACCTTTCTCATCTCCTACCTTTATATAATTTCACGAAATATGCGCCCAAGATTGGTGGGTAATATCTCGTGCCTTGACGTATGAGTTGAACGAATTTGGGTACCCTCTCTATTTTACTAAATATAAGTTGGTTTTTTTCCATGTTTTTTTCCTTTAACTATCCTCTCCACTACATATTTTTTACGGGAGTCAAACTTTACTCTCTGTAGTTCTTTTTCATAAACCTCTCCTTCAATATGTTCTCCATTTAAATCTTCAATATAATAGAGGTGTAATACACTTGAACTCCTATAAATCTTGTAGATTTCTTTACTCCACCCTACCTCTTATCCTTTTTTAAAATTACTGGAAACGCGTGAGATTGAAACATAATCAACGATCTTATATAGAAACCTCTTTTTTTCACCTTCAACTCTCTAATTCTATGTCTAGAATTATTATAAGCCCTTGCAAAATCATCTAACACACCAATGTATTTCCATGTATCATTAAAGGTAAAATATCTAAAAAGTGTTTCCTTCATTATTCTTTGTACACGCTCTACAAGACTAGCTCTGGTAGTGAGTGAACATGATATACGCCGATATTATATTCGTTCAATAAGCCGTTTATCTTCTTTCCTTTAAACTCGACTCCATCATCAGAACATATATAACCTGGAATCCATCCGGTTTCTTCCATGAGATTTCGTATAACATTTGACACTACCTTCTCCTTTAAAGGAATTAGCTAGAAATATCTAGAATACTTGCCAATTACAAAGAGTATGTAGCGTGCACCATAATTAAAACTTTCAAATTTGTACATCACAGTTAGATCTAGCTTCCAAATCTCGTTTGAACTTTGTGCTTTTACGTGTTTTCGCAGGGGCTTGTGTAGTGTACATATGGCTATCCAAACCTGCGAGAAAGCTTTCCATATTAGACCTTTTATCGAGCTTTTTATACAGATTGGAATAGACGATTTAACCCACCAAAAGATGATGGCAGACTCGGTGGTGTATATAAGCGTAACGATGGGCGATTCATTTTTAACTGAATATCTGATTCGTTTTACACTCTTATATAATAACTATTCAATAAAAGATAAAAGCATCTTATCTTAAAATCCAATTTTATTTTACATCTAGGTTAAAATACATAATTTTAATCAAAATTTCATGGATGTCCGCACCCTTATTACTTTTTACACATTTATTGATTCTCTGAATCAAAAAAGTTGGGTTAATCCGGTCAGGAAAACGGTATTTGATATGCAACAGATAAAAATTATTGTATTTTTAATCCAACTTTATATTTTGGAAAATTAATATCAGAAGGTTCTTTTATATGATATAGAATTTGAATAAACATATTTGTGAAGGAATCGTGGTCTTATAAAAACAAAATTATCTGGGTGAACTTAAGCTTTCTTCTTGCAAGTCTGATGACGCAGGCTGGTGACACTCCATCCTCTGGACTTTCATGGTGAAACCTATTGATAGTTAGATATTCTATTATATTATCTTAACACGTAATAGTAACGTAGTTGTAAAGATCCCTGAGGAAAAATTCTTTCACAAGTTTGATAGTGCTCCCTCTCTTGTTGAGGAAACAATGGAACTCATCAAACGACACATTTTTTTATATACCCAGCTTCTGTGATGCTAGAAGTTTTCGGCATTCATCGAGTCCATCGTTGAATGCAGAATAACAAGCATAGACCGCATTCTGCAAAAATTTCAACTGATGAAAACTTTGATGAAACTCGTCTTACAGTTTTAGAAAAGTATTAACTTCATAATCATTGTACAGCACAATTTAAAATTTTGTAGGAATGAAATCTTTATCCCTTTTCCAGTAAATACCTAAGTGTATACTTGGAAATAAACTGTTGATATTTTCCCTCACTACACACTTTAGCTGTTTTACACCGTAGTTCTTCACCAGTCGATCTACATGGGAGAAATTCTCCTGTTTTCACCTGTGTATTGCCCAAAATAGAAGCCAAAACTCATCTACATTAAGGAATAGTTTATTGTTATAGCGAGTTCTTCCGTAGGTATTTTCAAAGATCACTCTAACATAACTGGATTTATTAATTTCATATTCTTTTTGTATAATTTGCTTCACCTGGAATCGAAACATAGCTTTTTACACATGAGTATTCAAGTGAATCTGGACAGGCTCTGAGACAAAGTCTCATAGGGTAGGGGGTTTTTAAACGCGGTTTGAATATTGATGTATTAGCATATCAGTGGATTTTCCACTTAACTTTTTTACAATTGTTTAATTGGTCCGTCTAGTTGCCATCTTTTCTCGGTAAAATTGATTAATAATTTAATCAGTTCCTTAGTTTTTGCTGTTGAAGATAAAAAGAAGTACGACGTGCGTTTGCGGGAACCACTGAACTTGATGTAGAAAAGTTGATGTGTGAGTAATATTTTCTAACTCTTTCCGATGTTGCGAATTTTTCATGATAGATTTGAATTTTACTTCATCGCAGAAGGTGGGTGGTGATCTTTTCCACGTTCTAGCTAAATCATTGAGTAGGTTAATAATGTTAGATTGTAGAATTCTTTTACCGTCGATGGTAATCACCCCATCATCATTCAAACTGAACCTCTGTGTATCTTTTAGTGTCTGATAAATTATATCTATCTCTTTCACGAACACTAGGCTCCAGTGTTTCCAGTACTTCATCTTTAGAACCGTTTATTTTATCATTGTTACTCTAGTTAACTTTAACGGTAGCTGTGTTCTCAACCTTATCCTCCACGCTGATTTATTAGTTTTTTTCTTTAGACCTATATGAGCTGGTTTCCGAGCTAACATACGTATCAACCGCTTGAATTGTGATATCATTTGTTTCTAGGATGTTGTCATTGGACATTACCTTTTATTAGATTAAGACACATTTCACATACACATTTGACAAAATCACTATCCCTGCTTCCTACATATGATTGATTTTTTCATCTTGTTAGAGTGGGGAACGTATGGAATAGAAACGTGCATCTTTTCATTCTATGCCTCATTCTAAAAGATATACGCTTTTGATTTCGTTTGGAAATATTCCTGTCCGTAAGGTAAATCGTACAGTGTTTCTTGGACTGAAGTCGCAGAGCAAATAACCATAGGGTTTTGAGACGGCTTCTTTATATATCTTCATGAAGTTGTTCCTTTTTCCAGGCATTATTTGTCCAGCAAATATATCTATCTGCGAGATCTCTCTCATTTGGTTAAATAAGACTAGATTGCGACAATTTAAGGCAATATCGCGCATATTCGAATTTTTATCAAATAGATTTGGGGCCACTAGGAATATTGAGCTATTTTTATGGTGGGAGGTTACTGTAAATATGTCTGATGTATTTGCATCTATCTTCTGCATTAAGTTATCTAAAATAAGAAGTGCATGATTTCTTCCATCCAAAGATGACACATCATACACACCTTCGTGAAACATTACTTCATTTTTAAATTATTCATATTCTTCCTGTCATACAGTGTAATACCAGATGATTCTATCAACGCGTTGAGTAAACATTTTATCTCTATTCCGGAGTATATGAAAGCGGAATTTTTTTTTTTCGCTAGACGTCGGCTCAATGGTGAATCAAATGCATGGAGATTTTTTTTTTTTTTTACACTTCCTTCACTCATACTTTCCTTTTGTATAATGAATGAGGGAACTTCTTTTAGATAACTATATACAAAACTTTTCTCTACAAATTAAATTTGTTTCATACTTCCTTCACTCATGCTTCCCTTTTGTATAATGAATGAGCCAACTTCTTTCAGATAACTATAATCTTTTTCTCTCTTTTCTCTATCATCAAAAACGATGTTTACTCTTCCTGCAAAACGAAATTAAACCTACCGAAACAAGTCAACTTCTACCTCTTTACCCAACCCGTCATCGAGTTTAAGTGAAATTTTACACACAGCTAATTCCGATCACACTGTAGCGGGCCGAAAATCTAGACTAACCGCAATTGATCCAACCCGCTTCCTACACTAATTCCGACGTGAGAAATCGATGGAGAAATGAAAGGATTGTATGTACACTCCTTTACTTACAAAAAATATGGGGTAAATATTTACAAAAGAGAGGAGTGATTAAATTTAAGATCTCGTTACTTATTTATATACAATTAATCCTATCTTATGAATAATATCAATCAATACGAAAAAAACAATTCCATACAAAAGCGAACAACCAAAAAAGAAATTTGCGACTACAACATTCAATAAATAAACAAACAAAAGGAAAGACCTCGCGTGGTACAAAGGGCGGAAGTCCTGCCAGCCGCCACTCGAGTGCGCAAGATGCCTAGGACTTACAAACAAAATGGCGCCTCCGAGCTCGGTATAAGATAAGCGACCTTGTCTCGCTTGCGTGGCTATTATAAGCACACCTTCATTAAATGCAAAACTATTTTAAACTCATCAAAATCCAACACTCTTTACAAGAGGGACACAGCCTTGAATCTTTGTCAAATACTAGTAACCTTTTTTAGTTAATAATTGGTAGATAGTTCGCTTCTAATAGATAGGTAATTTACAACGTTAATTTTCCAGAATATGGCACCTGTAAAGAAAAAAAAACATTTTATAATACATGACATCAATTTATATTATATATAAAAAATATTAGAAAAAATCATTCCCACTCACACACCTATTCTTACAGAGGGAGGGAGAGGGTATTGGGAAAAAGGGGTGGGAAAATGGCCAAACAAACACTCTCACATTCGCTCCACCACAACACTAGTATGCCTAATGAAGACGATGACAACGATAACGACAACGATGACACCTTTTTACCCAACCCCTCATCGAGTGAAGGTGTCGTCGGTGAAATTTTGCACATGGCTAATTCCGCTCAAACTAATATACATAATAAAAACGACGACGACAACGACGACGACGATGATGATGGTCATGATGAAGAAGATAAATTTTTTCATCGAAAAAAGAATATCTGACGTTCTGAACATTACCTACGATGTCATTACGCTAAACTCCGTCGATGAAGATATAGAGTTCGCAATAGAAGGTAAGCGTTTAAACATAGAAGATAGGTCATGTCAGAACACCATTCTTTTTTCCGATGGAGAAGTAAATGAACCGTGTAAAACTTCGTACCTTCATACGCAAGAATATCCTTCACAGCAAAGAGAAAATCATTCTTATGTAAAAAGTATATCCTTAAGAGAAAACAGACATGAAAACCATCTCATCGTTTTATACCTTTTAATCGTGGAGAAACCAGTAGATGCTGGGCTTAGTCGAGTAGTGCGAGAGCTTTCACGGCATATATTGAATTTGCAATGGCTTCAGGGGTGCAATTATCGTGTAAATATAACGGCCGCATGTTTAAATACAAAATGTGTCACTTCACAATTGTGTTACCGGTGCACACCACATGTGGCTTACACAAATTTTTCCTATGCTTAAAGCTGAGAATTGTGTCGCGTGACACTTTCACAATTGTGTAGTCCACAATTGTGACAAGGGTCAAAGTTGGTAGTACTGTTCGTGATTTTTTTACATTCTTTGTTCAGTTCCACCTGATCCGTGAGCGTTGTCAGCAGTCATGGAAATGGAGAAAAAGGTGCCGAGTTCATGTTACGTCTCAAGAAGAGAGTAGAAGTTGTTGGTTCAATTATATGAAGCCAGAAAAGACATTCTGGAGGATAAAAAGACTGAATCTTCCATGAAGGGAAAAATAAAAAAAGCAGAGGTTTGGTGGTCCATTGAAAAGCAATACAATCTTGCTGCACTTGGACCACAAAAGAATATTGTCCAACTGAAGAGGATGTGGTAACACATGAAAGGTGAGGTTAATCGCTCGATTGACATAGTCCTTATTCAGTCTAACCCTTATGATGAACTCTTAATCAGGCAGTTCAAACAAGTCCATACGATCCACACTTATTCTTCGTGGAGGCATCCTCATCAAGAACTCCAGGTCACGAAGCTCTCGGATCGCGCGAAGTTCAGGGAACATATTAACACATTGCTGTAATAAAAATCATATGTAGTATGGAGCAACAAACTGCAAATAAGTTTATGTTTATATATATATATATATATATATATATATATATATATATATATATATATATATATATATATATATATATGTGGTTAAGGTAATGGCATTATTAGACAACTGATCTGCTTCAGGTCCAGCGGGTGATCCTATCCTCCTCAAACTGGAAGACTATACTTAAGGATGGTCCATCCTCCAGCCGAAAAAAGCTGGTTTCAAAGTCTCTCCTTTATATCGCCTTGCTTACCGCCACAGAAAACTGTTATTATTAATAACAGTTTTGGCTTGTCAACACTGTTACTATACCATTGGAATCAGAATCTGTAATGCAACGTACAATGCAATTATAAAAAGGGGAACGCAAATTGAACAGGGTCGGAGTGATTCACTTTGCTCTCCACATTTCTCCATATTTGTTCCAATAATGTGAACTGCTACGCGGCCAAATTGTTAGCGCGTCACAAATGTGCAATCTACTTTTCGTTTGAGCATACTGTTTTAGAGTGGAGTGCACTTTGTGCTCTACACATTTGTCTAAGCATACGGCCGTAATTTTTGAAATTGTGGATGCAACCTGTGATACGAACTATTTACACGTTTCATTCGTTCAACTGCATGAATCCAAACTAATCGATTATATCATGGGACGATTCGAGACAGCATTCTAGTCTGAGGATACAATTGAGTTTGGAGCCTTCAATCTCTTAGTTCATATTTATAGGATTCCTGCAGGCCATGCAATAATACCATTTAATGTTGGATTTGATCGAAATACAATATATAGAGGACATATAAATTATGCAGGCTGCGCATTTGTTTACTCAGTTCTCGCGAAAAAAATGAAGGAGAATGTCATTCAAAAAGCTTCTAGCTTCCGACAATATTATTAGAATCTCAGTAGTTGGCAAGAAAACGTAACCTTATGTACGAAGATATTATCACTATAGATCAGTTCTTCTTGATGGAACGCGAGCAGAGATGCAGGATCTTCGTATTTAAGACTAAAGGAGATGAACACAAATTCAAATTACTCCATCGATCAACATATCCTGAAAAATCAGCCCCCTCCTATTCATTGGTCTTGAAGGTGAAACCTATTATCCAATTCGAAACATTAGTGATACATATATTTAAAACAAGATACTTCATTTTAATCACGGTATTTGTTTTTCTTGGTATACATTCCATGACAACGTGACGGTCCATCTAAAAGATTGTAAATGGGTGTGCAGTCAGTGTCTTGGGCATTGTGATGGAGAACGAAATCGAAGGATATTATGTAATGAGTGCAATCGATCATTCTACAACCAATCATGTTTTAACATGCATAGGAAGCTTCATGCTTGTGTGAAGATTTGTATGTGTCGTAGATGTAATCGTATAATCATGCAGGGTGCAAACTGGATAAGATGACACGAGTGTGAAATGTTGTTCTGTTTTAAATGTTATACATACTACATATAAAGTGGATGGAGCAGAGCATACGTGATGGCATATAATAATGCCAAATTCGATGGCCAATTCATCTATGACGAGATGTTCCAATATTTTAATCCTAATCTTTTTACTTCGAATCCAATGAAGAGGGTACAAAAGTTCTCTCAAATAAAGCTCATTTAGGACATAATTTTTAATGATGCACTTCTATTCATGCCCTCATAGCTGAAAAATCTGCCCAAAACAATGGGATTCCCCGAAGGGGAAAAATGTTATTTTCTTTACGAATTTTATTTCAGAGGAATCCTTGAACTATATTGGTGCGGTTCCTGAAATTAAAGGTATTTTTACAATGAGGAAATGAACAATGAGGAAAGAGTATACTTTGATAGTAATTTTTACCCAAATTTCCAGGAAGAAGAATGCAATATTCACACAGAGTGTATTAAGTATTGCATTCAAGATGTTTCTATATTTCGTCTGTGTCTTGAGAAGTTTAGTTGTACCTTCATTAGAAGATTTAACATTGATCCTATGCAGTCTTACATCACAATAGCCTCATTGTGTTACAAGGTGTATAAAGATGTCTTCTTACCAAAATTTTGATTGCAATGATCTGCAGGAAAAAATCAAAACTTTTTTCTCATAAAGCTATACGATGGATTATGTTTGAAGAACACATCAGAGGAATCCCGATTTTCCATGCAAGAAACGGTGGTAAGAGAATATTTTTACCTGACGAGTTTTCACCATCAGGAGGAGGAACTGTGTTTCTCTTTTATGAATGCTATTTGCGTGGGTGTCAGAAAGAGGATTGTAGTTTCAAAACAAGATGTTTGCATTGGTGGACTTAGGTCATTGGACCGCTACTACCACACAATATAGTGATCGAATTCTCGGTAGCAAATACAAGGCTATCATTCTCTGGGAGGGAGGGTGAATTTGAAACCATTCCAGGACGACGCGAGACAGTTAATAGAATTTCCGCTGATGTAGTAAATGATGTATTGAATGTGGGGAGTGCTTTTTTAGCGGCAGATGTTACTCATTTATATTATACTACTCACCAACCGAAAGTGTGATAAACTATTACGTCGATTTTTGCTCCTTATATCCGTACTGCATGAAAAACAATGCAGATCCAATAGGATCATCTCGAGGTTGCGTATCTGTAGAAGAAATTCTGTCTATTCAAGAATTCACCGATAGTATGAATAAGACATATTTTTGTATCACGAAAGTTGATGTTCCCCCTCTTAATGTTCTAATGATCTATATATTCCAGTTCTCCCTCAATCCATAGGTGGTAAACTTACTTTCACACTCTGCATCACATGCGCTTAGCAAAACTCACGCCAGAGCGACCACTCTGAAAAGCAATGTATGATTTGCGGAGTGTACACAACCCCGCAACTGAAACTTGCCCTGGAAAGATGTATAAGATCAAGAAAATATAGGAGTTTGGGGAGTTTGAAAAGAGGAATTGGTTGTTCGCAAAGTATATAAAACATTTCTAGAAGAAAAGATAGAAGCTTCGTGATTCCCGCGAGGAGTAAATGGAGTGAGGGAGAAATTGGAATATGTGAAAGGGATGAATCAGGCTGAAGGGATAAACATACAAATAGACAACATCGAAAGGAATCCTGGGAAGAGTTTTGAGCAAGGCTCTGTCTAAACATGTAAGGATTTCTTCCTGTGATTAGTTTTTTCTGCATTGATATATTACATTTAAAATGTATTTTTGATAAATATTAACAAATTGTGTAATGAATATGATATGAAGTCAATAATTTCTAAAACTTGAAGGCGATAATAATAATAATAATTTCTAAAACTTGAAAGTGATAATAATAATAATAATCTAAAACCAGCGCATTAATCCTGATCATATGTTATTCCTTTCGAGTCTCATGAGAAAGTTTACTCAGAGGATTCGCGGTATGAAAATGGTCATCTGTGGTTCGGACCTTGATGTAATCGACCTGATCCAAAACAACTATTACATTGTGAACTCTTTGGTTGTAGTTGGCAATGCATACATAGCAAAAGTGGAGAATATTGAATAGGTTGAAGTTGACTCCCACGTAACGAATCTTCCAAATGCAGTATTCAAAACCGCCTATGCTTGAATCAAACTCTATGGCCTCTTAGACTCGTAAGGTGAACGGTTGAGGTACTTTGACAAAGACAGTGCCATCTTTATTGCTAGGAAAGATGACCCACAACCTCGACTTGGAGAATTCCTAGGTGATCTCACCCACGAGATCAAAGAAATGTACGGTGCCGATGCATATGGAGATTCATTCTGCTCTACGGGTCCCAAATCCTATTCGGTACATATCCAAACAACAAGTGGGGTGATTAACCATTAACACTCAGACGATGGATATTCTAACCTATGATACTATGAAAACCCTAGTTGGAGCCGATTTTGATAGAAAGAATGTTGATTGGCATATCCCTGTAGCATTTATGTGTTTCAGAGCCGAATAACATGGTGGAGTAAAAGAGGTGAGAGGGCAAAAGGTTCTGAGAAAGACATTTCGTAAACGTGTTTAACTCCCAGAGACTTATCGGGGGATACCTTTCGGTTTCAAAGGGATCTTACATGATTTTTTTTAAAAGTTACTATATATTGAATCCCTGTCAGCTATTATTAACTCTTTATGTAAATATATTTTTTATTCATTAATAATATTCTCTGATTAATAGGAATAAAATAAGGATGAAATAAAACGCGTTTAACTGCCAATGTTTTAATTTGTCTACAAAATAACTCATCACATTTTATTGATCTTGTGAGAAGGGGAATTTATTCATCCTTGCCTCTTCAATCTTGGTTTTCATCATATCAGTGAGCTGATGGGAATACCATGAGAGAAAGCGAAATAACAAGAGTTTTGTGTAAAATATAGCGATGTTCACTACTTTTTCACCATCATTCACCATGTTAGAATGTAATATGCCGAAAAACTTATTCACCCATTACTGTGACGATCGGATAGACCTCTTACAAAGAAAAACTGATCCGTAAGCTCGTTTTTTTAATTTTTCCCCGATGATTAAATCTTCTAAATCCATAAACTGGAGAGGTTCAAGTACTTCTTTTCCATTATTGTAGTTGGAAGGTGGTTGGACTAATCCACTATACAGAAATTCAATCAGATCAATTGGGTGTTCATGAATAAGTCGACGAAGATGGGGCTAGACTCAGGGTGCAAGTTCGTGTGTGTATATGTATGCTCTTGCATGTGGGTGCGTGTTTGAGTGTGCACATGAGTGTGTGCGTGTGTGTAGACAAGGGGTCCACCTTACCTTACAATACTACAGGTACTTATGTACACACCAGAATTTGCTGGTGACAGTTTACTCAACCCGAATAAGAGTGTAAGGTAATATACATATAAACACACACACGTACACACACTAATCATCGCAACCAGTATGATGATGTCTCTCTTATCCTCACTCCTTATTTCTCTCACCCAAAATGTGTAACTCACCAATCGGGCTCGAAGGTGTCCTGGCTAATGGCCTGATTGTGAAATACGACACTACCGCTCGTCCGTCACCTTACCCTACTAGGCCCAACTCCAGGCGCTTTGGAGATGCTGATGGTTGTTTTCCTAATAAATATGACACTATCGGTCGTCCATCGCTTCACAGAACTCTGAGCGTAAAAATACTGACATGCATTCTACACTCACACGTCTTAAACATTGCCCAACCAGGAACATATGCCGCGACGTTGAACTCCATGCTCAAGGAAAATGGGCTGGAGCCAATGAAACTCTTGGAAGAAAGACGAAGAAAGGAAAGTGAATCTGAACAAGAGGAAGACACAGAAAGTGAGGAAACAGAATCTGAGAGCAGAACCGACGAGAATAATAAGAAAAACGTAAAAAGAAACACACGCAAAAACAAAAAATAAAAAATAAAATCGACTAGGAACACCTCACCATGCGACCAAAGGCCGGAAATACCAACCGCGAAATGTGAAACGGAGAAGAATCAGAAATCACGGGATTAACCTTGAGACTCACAAACTAAAAATATGGAAGTACGACGTAATAGCGACTAATCACACAAACGAAGCACACGACGGAGCAGGAATAGCAATGAAGAAATGAATATAGTACAAAACAAAGCAAGGACTAACCGAATCTTACCTCGCAATTGAGGTCAAAATGGAATTAACCAATATAATAATCGCTACTGGATACCAACCACCACGACGACCGGGACACCCAATAAATAACTCATTGAGAATATTCAACAATAGACTTCCAACATTGTTTTGGGGAGACCTGAACGCAAGATGCACGTACACAGGATATAGGAACAGAAACCAAACAGGAAAAGACCTACAAGCTCTAATAGACAGTCGGATAATAAGAAGACTAGGACCAGAGTACCCAACGCTAATTAAAGACAGAACAGCGATAACTCCAGACATTTGCCTAGAAAACAATAAAAAAAAAATTAACTCAACATGAAACCGGAAGAAGTTATTTGCAGCGACCACACAGCAACACTATTCACCGTGAATCAGCAACCAATACAAATAGCCGCTAAAAAATGGAAGGCATACCATCGAGCAGACTGGAAAAAATGCAAACAAGAATTTAATGACTACGCACCAAACAGACTAAATGAAGCTACTTTACATAACATACATAATTTCACGGATGACAAAAGCCACAAGGGCCTATCAAAGGTCATCCGCCTCCGTCAAAAACCCCCCACATAGGACTATATCAATAATCGCCAGGGGAAGACAAAATCAAAGCCCCCCCACAACATAATATAACAAATGACAAAAGCCACAAGGGCCCATCATAGGTCATCCAAGTCAAACGGCCTCTTTGTTAAGGCACCCAAACTCCCAAGAAAACTTGATCCAGAGGATTGCGTCCAGAAACAAGGGTATCACCAATCAAGGCTTGTCAAGAACTAAAACATGCAGCTATAGATATATACAAACAATATTAATATATACAAAACTAAGGAACCATCACAACCTTCCCTCCCCATGAACTCATCCAACCTACTCTTAAATACATTTGAATTTGAAATACCTACAAACCTCCGCGGCAATTTGTTCCAGAAGTCTACCACTCTATTGGTGAAAAAATATTTTCTTAAATTTAACCTACACCCTTGCTTTTTAATTTTCAAGTGGTGACCTCTTGTCCGATTTTCATCATCTAACTCAAAAAACTTGCTAACATCCAATTTATCTATCCCAGAAAATTTTTTAAAGAGCTCAATCATATCCCCTCTCACACACCTCCTTTCGAACGAGAACATATTTAATACCCTTAGTCTATCTATATATTTAAGGTGCCTTAGGGAAGGAATAATCTTTGTTGCCCTCCGTTGCACTGACTCAAGAAGGTTAATATCGTGTCTAAAATGTGGGGACCATGCCTGTATACAGTACTCTAGATGTGGCCTAACATAAGAGTTATAGAGTTTAAGAATAACCTCCTTACTTTTGTAACTGACATTTCTCTTAATGAAACCCAGCACTCTATTTGCCCTATTTCTTGCTTCAATACACTGCTTAGGAGAAATCGACGGTGAGCTGGAAAAAATAAGGACGCGAATACAAACAGCTAATGAGATTGCAATACCCAGAAACACATACAAAACAGTTAAATACTTTATATCAACAGACGAAATGATAGCTAAGAATGCAGATATAAAAGCGATTAACGAGTACATAATAATAAACGGAACGTCAAGGGACAAAAAACACAATCTGAGAGCGAAGAAGAGAGAACTACTAAGCGCAATAACGGACAAACAAAGAGAATACTGGAACATGGACGTTCAAAATATTGACAACGAGCTATTCCTCCGCGAATTTTGGAAAAAGATAAAAAGAATGGAAAATGCTAAAGTTAAGAAAAAAATAAAGATTAAGGTCAGAAACTGTAAAAAAATCGAAGATGAACGCGAAATCAAAAAAATGTGAGGGAACACTGGAAAGGAGTGTTCAACATCGGCGAAGAGGAAAACGAAAACTACGATATAGACTTCGAAAACCAAATAATTGACGAACTAAATGAACGGATTGAGAGGACTTTCCCTTTACACTACGTAGAAGAGAAACGGTATGCGAACGAAGGGTTTAACGCCAAAATCACAATCGAGGAATTAAAGAATACCATCTCAAATTTTAAACAAAACGCCCCTGGGAAATCGAGCCTAGCCAGAAAAAAAAACTATATATGTAGAAGCACCGGCTAATATACTCGAAGGGATAAGAAACGTGTTTAGTGCCTGTATAAACACGGGATACTTCCCTGATGAGTTAAAAATAGCCAAAATGATATTCATACCGAAGCCGGGAAAACCACCTTCGGAGGTCGAAAACTTCCGACTTATATCCCTCCTCGACTTCATCGGGAAGGTGTTTGAAAAAATCCTAAACACAAGATTAAATGAATATCTCAGAGAAAACAATCTCTGGAACAACCAACAATTCGGCTTCAGAAATAACAGGAATACGGAGATGGCCCTCAGCGTGATTACAGAAAAAATAAGCAAAGTGAAAGGAGAGAAATGCAGTATGGACATTGTATGCCGGGACGTATCGAAAGCATTCGATAAAGTCTGACAAATAGGCATACAACATAAAATTCTAAATCTGGAAATGAACAACTATTTGGAAAGAATTTTATGCGACTACGTCATGGAAAGATATGCATACATAGCTTAATGTGGGCCTTGCTCAGGGAGGATGTTTAAGTCCTTCGCTATACTCAGTGTATACTTTGGACTTTCCCTCACCCAGGAACGAGGGCTGTTTGAACATCCAATACGCAGATGATTTCACTCAATTAATTCCCTGTGTTTATCGGAACCCTCAGATGCAGGGCAGAGTAATGAAAACCGAAAGAGAAAATCTAAACGAGTATGAACGCAAATGGAAAATTAAAATGAATAAAGATAAATTTAAAATTATACATAGGTATCGCAAAAAACTATCCGACGTTTACGTAGATGGAGAGTGATACAGGTATAATGGTGAAGGCAAGATTTTAGGCCTAACTATTACCAAAAATGGTTACAAGAAACACGTGACCGAAAGAATAAACAAAGCACGAGGCATGCTATCTTTATTCTACAGATTAAGAAATCTAAACATGGGATATAAGAAAAAGATCTACCAGGCCATGATACAGCCTACCTTGATAAATCCAACAATTGCCTATCGAAGCGAAAATAAAACCATTAAACAAAATAATTGAAAAAAGATCCAAAAAAATCAGAAAAAAACACAAGAAGAAATAGAAGACGAACTAAATAATCAAATAGCACGAGGGAAAGGATGGAGACAACATATGCTGTTTCCTAGTATTAAAAACAGAGCGGACCAAAGGGAAGAGGAGAAGATTTACGTGTAAACCAAATAAGGAAACCCGATTGTGACCAAAATTTCCCGAATAATGACAAACTCACCGGATTGGACTTGATACCCACAAGGAATGACAAAACTAACCAAAAAGTGCAAATGCACGAAAAAGGAAAAACAACATGAATAAATAAGAGAATTAAACAAATAAACAACTAAGGGACATGGGCCCACACAACAGATACAGATACGAGAATTATGCTACAAAAATCATAGAAACAACGCTAACAACGGTTTGAACGCCTATCTCATACACACATAACATAATACCCAAACCACAAAATAAACAAACAGACACATTTTCACTCTAACTTATTTCGAACTTAACTCTAAAATTAGTTTATAGTAAAGATAAGCGTGACCTCCACGCAACTGGCACCTCTCTGCAAACCTCCAACTTCCTTCCACTTCCATCATCTTCCTCCTTTACCGCTATCCAAAGATGGGCCAAACACTAACACCAGGGACAGGTACAGTAACAATTAAAAGTTAGGAAAACATAAGAACACCGAGGTCCGGGTCCCAAGTTAAGCAGGTACACAGGTCAACTTGGTTAACTTGGAAGCCTTTGACTTTATTTCAGTCCGTCCAATCCTACTTCTCTCTTCTTCCCCTACCTCTTTTCCCTCTCCGGAGCTCTTTCCCTCGGCGCCTTCAGGCCCTGAGGGAGGAGGGCGCCGAGAAAACTCGGGTGAACCAGGCCTCGTCCCCCCCTCACCAACCGGGTCCCTCCTAGGGACTGGTCGTAGGGGTGGGGAAGGGACACGGGGATCTAAAACTTTTTCTCACACTTTTTCTTTCATTTCATTGCGCTAGCCAAAAAACCTAGCGCCATTGAAGTTGCTAATGGTTGTTTTCATAATGTTAGTTGTATTACTAAGTTTGTTAGTAGGTGCAAGTGTAGGGTGATATTTATGGTGGAAGCTTGTCTGGTTCCCAGATCTTTGGGTATTAGAGGGGCTAGAGAGGTTTGCGGCAATGATGTACACTGATCGACCCATTTGGGTTAAAGGGTGTGAGGTGGTATATACGCGAGCACGCACAAACCTCACAGTCAGCACGATGGTTGTGTGGCCTATGTCCACATTCACCACATGCATTAATGAGTGGCTAACCAATGGGCGGCCACGAAAGGTCCTCCTCACACTGACTGATTGGAAATTATGCCACCAGCGCTCGTCCTTCACATTATCTAACGAGGTCCAATCCTAGTTTAGTTGAATTTTCTAGTGGTTATTTTTACGATAAACATGAAATCGTTGATACTCGAAAACAGAAATAAGGAAAAGAACCAAAAAAATCGGAGGTAATATATGTTGAATAAACAAAGAATCAAACTGACCGTATTAAGTGAATAACATGTAAAATGCCGTTTTATTTGGTATCTTATAACAAGTATTTTTTTTTATGAAACCTGGCCGTCAATAGGATTTCTTTCCCTCCTTTTGTCTATTATCTTCCCAACTCCGCCATTGTTTTCGTTCATTTTTCTTCTGGCTGCTCTCTCCCAATCGTTAGATTCGTTATTCGTTCATTTATCTTCTTTCTATTCTAACACCATCTCAATCATCGTTATCCATACACTTTTCTTCTGTTTCTGGCCCATTCTCTGTTTAAAATCATTACTGAGGATCTCCCAACATCCAAAATGTGATAGAACGGTTTGAGGCCGCTTAATTTCAACCGCTATCACATGTTGTTTAGAAACAAGTTGCTACCCACGTGCATCTTCGCCTTGAAGCTGGGCGCGTTATCGCCCCAACTGAGTCAATATTTAACCAAGGAAGTTCATCCCCCCCGTTTCGCCCCATGGTTCTCATTCCCAAGACGTCACGTCAGGATCATTTAATCCCCCCCTCCTTCGGCTGGAACTCGCCAACGGACCGAAGATTCCTTCGCGTCGCCTTCCTCTGCATAACAACTTTTAATTACGTAAGCTGAACATTACCTTTGAGTATTTAACCTTTTTATCAACCCTATCCTGTGCTTTAAATGGTTTAGCGAACCATCCCATTGCTTTAATTTTCATTTGTTTGCCTTTTTAAATCTCTCCCAAATCTTAATCCTCGGATTAGCCAGATATTCCCACGACCCTTTCCATTCTCTGTTTATGTAAACATTTTCCGTTTTGTGTGTAGTTGATAGTTTTATTAATAAAACTCTATTTTATTAATAATGGCCATATTATTATCCTTGAGCTCAGTTCCACTTCTTAAGCATATTGAAGATAAATAATATCGGTCAACCAGATAACCACACACTCTAAATATAATTGAATAGTTCTTTCAACGAATAGTTATATATGGTATACCGTCGAGAGTCCATTCTACGATATATATATATATATATATATATATATATATATATATATATATATATATATATATATATATACTATTTAAATTTGGTATCAAGTGTGTAAGGTTTAACGCGATATCTTTGCAAACACTGGTCTCAGTCGAGTAAAGCATAGTGTTATTCGTTATAAGAATAGAGTATAGTAGTTCCCTTTTGTTTTAACGATTGCTATTCCCTTTTTTGAAACTTAAGAAGCTGGAGTAGCTCAAGGAACTGTTATAATAATTTGTTTGTGTTTTTTTTGTGTGTGATTATAGTCATTGGGCATCTAGATCAAGAAACCAATTATGAATAGGTCAGTGCCCATATTTAGGTAGGCTAATTCTCTAGAAGGCATAATTCTTATTTCAAGGAATTTTAGTTGGTTGACTATTGCGCCCCCAAGTGCAAATATGACTCAGTTTGAAATCTTCAAAGTGCAAGGAGAATCCTTGGGACTTTCTGGAAAAGAATTAATTGAGTACGTTCAAGAGGAGCAAAGAACGGAAAGAGAAAAGTTAAGAGAAGAAAGAGAAAGAGAAATCCAACGAGAAGAAAGAGAGGAACGGAAAAGACAAGCTGAGCTTCACCATCAGATTGAAATGCCTCGTGTAGAAGCCGAAATACAATCAGCCACTTTACGTTCAGAAGGCCCGCCCAATCTCCCACTTAAGCTCCCCAATTTCAGGGATAAACAGGATTTCGGGTCATTTTAAGCCCACTTCGAAAAGATCCTCGAAATTAATAACATGGATCTGGAGGCTGAAGGTGTAGTCAGATTACTTCCACTGTTAAATTGTAAATTGCGCGACATTTTCATATCTTTACCATCTGAATGTATAATTAACTACAGCACCTTAAAAGCTGAGTTATTGGCCGCTCATAATATGACTCCCGATTTCTACCGCCAAGAATTTTGAGGAGGTCTTATTAAACCCGGACAGACGTTCCGTCAATTCGGATACATTCTTCAGAGGAATTTTAAATTCTGGTTAGAATCCTCAAAGGTTGATCCTAACTACGAGTCCTTAACAGAATTCGTGTTGCGGGATCAATTTTCGGCGTCTCTCCCGACGGAGATCTGCACGTTCGTCAAGGATCGTCGGTGCCAGACCTTTAAAGAGTGTACCGAAGAAGCGTATGTCTATGCCGCAAGCCATAATTTATACCCAAAGGAGAATCGAACTTCTCACCAACCCCCCAACCAGGAAAGAAGGAAGGATTCGCGCCCCTTCCCCCAAAAAGCCGACGACGTTTCAGAGCCCCTAAAACCCAAAAACTTCTTCCCCCAAAACCAACAACGGGACAACAACCCTTCCCTTAAGATTTCTCCTCCATCACTCTTCCCGAAGCGACCAATCATATGCTTCACCAGCGGTGTAGAAAACCACATGAGCTGTAATTGCCCCAAAAATTCTAGGCTTAAAAGCGGACCAGCCAACCAAGTTCACCAGATTAATGCCACCCCGGCTTCCCTGGTGGTGCAGACTCAAACAGCAACTTCTCCCCCTCCGTCAGGCCACCAGGTAAATTTTATTTAAAAAAAAAGTTCACCAAGAACTTGGAAATTTGAGGAGGGCAGCGTGAACGGCTGCCAAGTATCGACTCTCGTCAGGGACACAGGGTGCACGTGTTTCATCGTGTCCGACGAGCTCTTCCCCCCCAGTGGACCCTAACCACGAAATATTTGCGGTGGTACATGACTACCTTGGGCGGGCGAACCGATTCCTCGTCGTTAGATGTTACCTGCAGTGTCAATACTATGATGGCTAGGACGAAGACATTTCAGCACCCATACAATTCTGTTCCGTACTTATAGGACAGAGCCCTCAAGTAAGATCCGACGCTGTGTCCCAGGCCTCCCTTACTCGAGGTCGAGCTAAGAAGGAAACCTAGGAGTCCGTCCCCCTCAGAACCCCGATACCGTCCGAATTCTCGGAGATCCTTAACCAGGACTTTAGAACGGCACAAAAGGAGTGTGAAGCACTAACACCCTTATGGGATAAGGCTCAAAACAAGGAAACGGAGACTGTCCGTGGACCCAAAGAAAAAAAGTACTCACAATGCGTTCATGGAGATACGTTCGTAGCACTGGACGAAACATCGGCGCTTCAAGAGGATTACCCCGTGGAGTCCCTTAATGTAATACAGACAGTGTGCATCCAACCTGATGCCGATTACCCTCCCCCTTTCCTACCAAGCGAGTCTTTTGAACCCTCTGACCTGGATATCGACGCGCAGCTGACATCACATCAAAAGAGTCAGCTACAAGAACTATTGTCAGTTCGACGACGTTATTTCAGAGAAGCCTGGATGCGCTACTAGCTTCGAGCATGATATTAAATTAACAACCTTAGAACCCGTCCGTTCAAAACCCTATCCCATGCCAATTCATTTACGCCAAGCTTTTAACGCCAAAGTTGATTACTTGATTAGTTTAGATATAATAGAACCTTCCAACTTTAGTTATTGTTTCCCAATCGTCATGGTCAAGAAACCTGATGGCTCTTATCGGATGTGCTTCGACTTCCGGATGTTAAATTTGGTAACTGTGTTCGACGCCGAGCCCATCCCGTTGGTAGATCAAAACCTCCACCTTTTTGAAAACGCCAAGTTCATCTCAGAACTCGATTTGTGCAAGGCGTATTATCAAATTCCCCTCCGGCCCGATGTGAAAGCATATACCGCCTTTGCAACGGAGAAAGGCTTAATGCAATTTAAGCGCCTTCATTTAGGCCTCGTGACTGCTTGTAGCAACTATAACCGTCTCATGAGAAGGTTGTTAGATAGACTTCCGAATGTATCCTTTTACTTCGATAACGTCTACGTCACTACTCGGGAATGGAGTCACCATTTAACCACCCTATTAGCTCTCTTCGAGCGACTGCGCCAAAATGGCCTCACCATTGGCCCCAGCAAATGCCATTTTGCCCACGAAACCATAAAATACTTGGGTTTCAAAAAAGAACAAAGCCAGTTAGGTCCCCAAGAGGACAAGATTAAGGCAATCGCCGACATGCCCCTCCCGAATACTAAGAAGCAATTAATATCATTCCTAGGATCAGCTTCTTACTATCGGCGATTTGTCCCGAATTTCGCTGAAATTTCGGCGCCCCTCAGCTGTCTTTTAAAAATGAATTCCCCCGATCGTCTACGTTGGAATGATGTCGCTGTTTCCCATTTTAATCGGCTCAAGAGTAAGCTCATTTCTGCCCCCATTTTAAAGTTGCCTAACCCGCAAAAATCCTTTGGGATTAAGACCGACGCGAGCAACAAGAGCATTGGAGGTGTACTCCATCAATATGAGGATGACGGAATGAGTCATCCAGTTGCATATGCTAGTCACCAATTATTACCCCGCGAAAATAGATATGCTACTATAGAGAACGAAGCTCTAGCAATTATCTGGGTTATAGACAGGTTTAAAATGTACTTGATAGGAAAAGAATTTCAGATAGGAACTGACCACCACCCATTGGCCTATATTCAGAATGTACGACACTCCAACGGCCGAATTATGCGCTGGAGTTTATTCTTGCAAGAGTACCAATTTAAGAGAAATTATATAAAAGGTTCCGATAACCAGGTCGCTGACGCACTCAGTAGGAATGCGTTACCAAATAGTGTAGATTAATTGTATTCGTAGGATTATGATCTCCATGTATGTATATACCGTGCTGTACGACTTAAATTAGATTCTCTTGTAATATAATTAGTTAATGTATATGTCTGAATTTCGTGGCTCAATGTCTATTTTTTTCTCGTATGTATATATATTTGTACCCATTAAATTACGTATAAATTATTTTGTCCCATATGTACTAATTTTATATCATTTCATTGCTCCATGTTCCTTTTATGATTAGGTTTGTATTAAAGGTTAGTTTCCCCTATAATCAAAATATCAAAATAATCATATGTATTGAGGTAATACTAGCTAGGTGCATGAAGGTACGGACGGTACAAGAAAACGAGTTCCCCACAACGGAGCTCTATCGTTGTCCCTTCTCTCTTTTTTTTCGAAGTGACAACTTCTCCCGGAATAGAGGGGTGTGATAGAACGGTTTGAGGCCGCCTAATTTCAACCGCTATCACATGTTGTTTAGAAACACGTTGCTACCCACGTGCATCTTCGCCTTGAAGCCGGGTGCGTTATCGCCCCACCTGAGTCAATATTTAACCAAGGAGGTTCCTCCCCCCCGTTTCGCCCCATGCGTCGACCTCGCCAGATTGAGTTAGGCTTATGGGCAAATAAGGTATGTTCTAATGGCGCGGCTGGGCATTCCCTCGAAGCCCCCACTCCATTGTCCCCTACGCCAAGGGGATGGCTCGACTATTTATATGGAAACTTTACCAATAAGAGCAGATTCAGATCCAGATTATCTTCGCGAGACATCCCGCCGATCCGGTCTCACCTTGTGCACCATGGCCCTCTTCCTCGAGTTTCACCATCATTGTCCAGAAGAAGACAATATCCCTTGAGTGCCAAGGTTAGAGCCTTCAAGACGCCAAGTCCACAAGGCCCCCCCCTCTGTTGTTCAGAAATAGAACAACGTTAGAATAGCCATTGTTCTTTGAGACCGTTGACAAGAAACGGTTCTGACCCTACCCCCCTGTTGTTCAGAAGAGAACAACGTTAGAACAGCCATTGTTCTTTAAGCCCGTAGACAAGAGACGGTTCTCACCCCCCCTTTTGTTCAGAAGAGAACAAAGTTAGAACAGCCATTGTTCTTCAAGTCCGTTCGTCAAGAAACGGTCTTCATTCTCAAGACGTCACGTCAGGATCATTTAATCCCCCCCTTTTGGCTGGAACTCGCCAGCGGACCGAAGATTCCCTGGCGTCGCCTTCCTCTGCACAACAACTTTTAATTACGTAAGCTGAACATTACCTTTGAGTATTTAACCTTTTTGTCAACCCTATCCTGTGCTTTAAATGGTTTAGCAAACCATCCCATCCCTTTAATTTTTATTTGTTTACCTTTTTAAATCTCTCCCAAATCTTAATCCTCTGATTAGCCAGATATTCCCACGACCCTTTCCATTCTCTGTTTATGTAAACATTTTCCGTTTTGTGTGTTGTTGATAGTTTTATTAATAAAACTCTATTTTATTAATGATAGCCATATTATTATCCTTGAGCTCAGTTCCACTTCTTAAGCATATTGAAGATAAATAATATCGGTCAACCAGATAACCACGCACTCTAAATATAATTGAATAGTTCCCTCAACGAATAGTTATATATGGTATACCGTCGAGAGTCCATTCTACGACACTGATTTTTTTCAATCCTTTGCCCTAGCAAGTATGAAGTAATGTCGATGTATAATCGTAGATGAATAAGCATGAATACTTTTTTAAATGTGAAGACCTTAACATGTGTTGGCAACTTCTAGGATAAAAAGGAAGAGAATGCCTCTTTCTGTGGATGTGGCTGGTGGTGAAGTCATTGTAGCTTTTCACTTTTTTGTGTAATCTAATATATTGTTGCTGATTATATGTATGCACTGTACATCCATACATCTTGGTTATATTCTTGAATTTTCTCTGCAGTAGACATACATCTGGATGTTATTCTCATCATTCCGCTTAAGCGCATCTCTATTCCTATGTACGTTGCTGTCTGTCTGTGATTGGTAACAAAGCAAGAACATTTTTCTCTCTATCTTAGGTTTACATGATATTTAAAGTTTTCTGAACGTTTCTTGTGCGGAATTAAGACAAAAATAAATACTATCGTTTGTCGTTGGTTTTCTGTACGCGGAAAAAGTGTTGCCCGCCTTACGTGTTTGTTTTTCATATATCACTATTTACATTCGCATGCATTTTATTTGTCAAAGTGCATGTTTGTGTTTACACGCATGTATAGTACAAGTGTATCACATACATGAAAAATATGAGAGAAAAAAAAACATATATCACAACCCCCCAAAAGATATTACAACTTGACTTTCCCAAGACTGAACAGTGAGACTCCCATGAATGTTTGTATAGAAAAATAGCTGTAAGTGACTATGTGTGTATTATAAGCCGTGGTGTGCGTTGAGTGGAAGAAGAGAGGAGTTAAGGGGCTGATTGAGTCTACTCAGAGTTATACAGGAAGATAAAGAAAAGAGATAATATACGAAGGACGTGATAATGAAGTCATCATTTAATAATGTTCGAGTGTTTGTGTGTGCCTGCACGTATGTATATAGAGTATAACCACAATTAAAAGGGGAAGAAGAGGAATATAAAGGAAGAATAGAGGAATAAAAAGAGAAGCGAATAGAGGAACGCCACGGTGACGCCATCATGTAAGAATGCTCGGTGAGGATTCGGAGGTCTGTATAGTGTGACCACAATTAAAAAGTAAAGAAGAGAAATAGTTAGTACGAATATATCAGAATAGAGTGAGAAGGAAAAATAATATAGGAACGCCGTGATGTAATTATGCAAGAATGCATGGTGGGTGCATTTATGTGCGGGCGTATGTATGTTATGTATAGTATAACCGCAATGTCGTGGAATGGACTCCCGACGATATACCATATATCACTATTCGTTGAGGGAACTTCTTTAATTATCTTTAGAGTCCGCTAATGTCTGGCGGCCGATATTATGTATCTTCGATATGCTTAAGAAGTGGAACTGAGCTCAAGGATAATAATATTGCTATCATTAATAAAATAGAGTTTTATTAATAATAACTATCAACAAACACATGACGGAAAATATTGACATAAACAGAGAATGGAAAGGGTTGTGGGGGCTCGGGCTAATCTGAGGATTAAAGGATTTACAAAGGTAAAACAAATATAGAGTTAAAGAGATGGGATGGTTCGCTAAACCATTTAAAGAACAGGATAGAATTGACAAAAGGGTTAAGTACTCAAAGGTGACGTTTGGCTTACGTAACTTTATACGAGTGGTGCAGTGGAAGGCGACGTAAAGGAATTTTCGGTCCACTAGCGAGTTCCAGCCGAAGGGGGGAATAAGATGATCCTGACGTGGCGTCTGGGGAATAAGAACCGTTTCTCGACGAACGGCTTGAAGAACAATGGCTGTTCTACGTTGTTCTTTTCCAAACAAACCGGGGGGTGGGGGGTGTGAGAACCGTCTCTTGTCTACGGGCTCAAGAACAATGGCTGTTCTAATGTTGTTCTCCTTTGAATAACAAGGGGGAATGGTGAGAACCGTTTCTTGGCGAAGGGCTCAAAATAACAATGGCTGTTCTTCGTTGTTCTCCTCTGAACAACAGGGAGGGGTGAGAACCGTCTCTTGTCTACGGGCTCAAGAACAATGGCTGTTCTAATGTTGTTTTCCTCTGAACAACAAGGGGGAAGGGTGAGAACTGTTTCTTGGCGAAGGGCTTAAAAGAACAATGGCTGTTCTACGTTGTTCTCTTCTGAACAACAGGGGGGAGGGAGAACCGTTTCTTGGCGAAGGGGTCAAAAGAACAATAGATGTTCCATGTTGTTCTCTTTCTGAACAATGAGGGGGAAGCCTTGTGGACTTGGCGTCACTAAAGGCTCGAACCTTTGGCACTCAAGGGATATTGTCCTCCTTCTGGACAAGTGATGGTAAATCTCGAGGTCGAGGTCCCTTGGCGCACAAAGGGAGAGAGGTTCGTGGTGATGTTTCGCGACGAAAATCTGGATCTCCAATCTGATCTTAGTGGTAAAGTTTCGATCTAAATAGTCGAGACACTCCCTTGGCGTGGGGGACAATGTAGTGGGAACTTCGAGGGAATGCACAGCCGAGGCTGGGAACAATGCCTTATCTGCCCATAAGCCTAACTCAGTCTAGCGAGGTCGGCGTATGGGGGCAAACGGGGGGACGATAACCTCCTTGCTTAAACATTGACATCCGGTGGCTGTGATAAGGCGCCAAGCTTCGACGCAAAGATGCACGTGGGAGCATCGTGGTTTTAAAATAATATGTGATAGGAGTTGAAACTAACGCTGCTCAACCCGTTCTATCACACGCAATTAAAATTAGAAAAATAGGAATT
This sequence comes from Ceratothoa steindachneri, assembly GCA_963969495.1. NCBI lineage: Eukaryota > Metazoa > Arthropoda > Malacostraca > Isopoda > Cymothoidae > Ceratothoa > Ceratothoa steindachneri. Next base: position 67,031,002 of record OZ018336.1, read on the forward strand.
AGGAAGAAGTATAGAAGCATAAAAAGAGAGAGATAAGATATGAAGGAGGTGGATGGGAGATAGAATAGGAAAGAGGAAAGAGAAAGAAAATGTCTGTTAAAAAGAGTGGGAAAGAGAGCAAGAAAGAAAGTAGAAGAAATTGAAAGGTTATGGGGTAAAGAAACGGAGTGGGTGAGGCTAAGAATTCTGTTAGGAGGAGTTTGGTGCATGTGTGATGACGTCATCAGGTGAGAATGCTTTACGGCTAAAACGAATACAAAAAATAATACGAAACGATATCAAGCACGCACGCGCAGATGAGGTCAACCGTGAAGAAAAAAACATGAAATTAGTCTTATCGCTAATTTCTTAATCCCTTTGTTGAATAATTTAAAAAAGTACCCTTGTGTACCCTCTTTGAGTGGTCGTATATGTATAAGTTACGTATATAAACAGACTTAAGCTGAAAATCTACGCACTTCTGAAACTAGTTTCTGAACAAAGCGCATACAACTTACTGCGGTTCTTATCTTAAGAAGGAACTTTACTTCCAATCGGAAATGTTGTCGCACTCATTTGAACCATCAAACCAATCTTAATCAGCCATCAACCCAGATTATAAGTCCCTTCTCATTAATTGCTGCAATGAAGAGATTATTTTTTATATAAAGTCATCGAAACTAGCATCATTCCCTTCCCTGTCACGGTTAATCCTTGAAGAAATCTGAGAAAGACCTCGCCCTTAAAACGTTAAAAAATAATCATGCAGGTGAACCATGTCTATTTCTAGAGAGGTCAGAGTTCAAGTTATCTTGCTGGTCGGGACCCACAGCCACGGGTAAGGGGCCAAAAGATTCTATGACATGAATACAGACAGCGCACTAATTACACAAAGGTGTTGACAAGTTGATTGCCAAATTTAAGTAAACTTGATCCGTAGCTGACAAGCCTCCTAGACGACCTTCAAGTAATGTGACATACGATGACACCAGTACCGATTGGCTATGTTTGCTGTCAGTCCCCAAAATCACTTCTACCCATGTCTAGTGAAACTCTGATCTCCAAGAGCAGTAGCTACCACATCTTGACAGTTCATCACTGACATCCATAAAAGCTACAACTCCATTTGCACCGAAGTGAAGATGATGCGGATAAGCGAGTTCAGTATTGCGAATGGGGAGAATAATAATGCGTAAGTGAGGAGACGTTCCCATAAAAATAATATATTCTCAGATTAAGCGAGCTTATGTTTCTGGGGAACTCAACTTTCAGAACACTCGATTCTGGTCACCATCGAATCCTCATTGGTTTGATTCTTCCAAGACCAAAGTGCCCATCCAATTCCTCATGGTTTGGTACAAGATATGGAAAGGCAGAATTGTTGGTCCCTTTTTCTTTGGAAAGATGGTAAGCGGTGACAGGTACCTAGAGATGTTGCAAGAGAAAGGATTCCAAAGCCTATTAAACCCAGCAGGCGACTATCCCGAGTGGTTTCAAAAGGATGGCACCCCCCTCCCCCCTTCGCATTACGCCACAGCAGTTAGAAATTACCTTAATACACAGTTTCCATAAAACTGGATTGGACGATCAGGACATATTGAGTTTCCACGAACGAGCTTTGATCTTTCCTCGCTGGATTTTTATTTGTGGAAGTCACTCGAAAGCGAGTGTTTGAGGTCAAAATTCAGAGCATTTTCATTTACATTGAAACACGTATTGTTGAGGCGTGTCAAGAAAGTTCTACGCCTGTGATTCAGAAAATAGTGGTGGAGTGGAGATTGGGTCCTCAATTGTATATGTATGTGATACGAGTACAACGGTGTACACGTTGAATAGCTTTTATGAAATTTTTGGACTATTTTGCAATTTTATTGATTTTTCCCTTAAGTCGTCACTTATGGGATACTCTGCATTTTTTATTACATAAAATAGTTGAAACCGAAAATGGAATCACTCCTAGAATTTGCGTTAGGAGAGATCTGTATATAACGTGATGAAGATGAAGAAGTAAAAATACATGAGACGTCTACTTACACATGACAAATAGAACACGTGATCAATAGAGAAGAAAGGTTATTGCCCTCCTAAAAGCCAAAACTAACGACAGATGAATAAAGATATGACTGAGATTATATATATATATTCCAGAACTTTACTCCCACCACATCTTCACCAATATCTTTTATAGATCTGTCGGTGCAAAATTTCTGTCGATTAATTTCACGTTGGTTTTCACCTTTTTAATAATAACCTACGTAAGTTTTATGCTCGCTACCAACTTTACCATTTTCCTACAGATGATTCCTTACGATTTTCCATGTAGCTTTTGGACGCTATTGTGAGTATAGAGCGTGAAGGGTCGAAGGAACGGTAGTTCAGCGGCAATGATGTGCTCCTACGCGCATCGCGCGAAAAGTCGGACAATGGTGAAGGTGAATGCCGGATTTAGTCGTATTCCAAATAATAATAAAATAAAATATTAATATAAAGAAAGTTTGTCCTCGTTGGTTTTGTTTTTAAAGAGAGTGATACATTTCTTTTTATTTATGTTTGTCTCTTTGGCGTAGGAGCGATAATGTTGTCGCATTTTCATTTCCTCAATTTCACTGTTTTCTTACTTCTCTCTCATTTTAGCTTTCTGACTGAAATCTCCCTCATTGAATTTAGCTTTCAAGAGGGCAATGGCGTTTCTTCTTTCTTCACTAATTGTTGTGGCTTTGGCGAACGCACATATTTGTATCTTGTATTTTCGCAACAACAGAAAATCAGCCCTGCCACAAATGCCAAACCTCCCTTCCTACTCCCCCTCCATGAGGATCACCTTGTTTTGGTGGAGGGGCTTGCGTACTCTAATGATGCAGTGGGCTATGTCAGTGAAGGCTGACCGAGATGGTCACTACTTGCCATGAGTCGGTCTTCAGGGGTCCAACCTTGCTGAACAGGCCCCTGTAGAGGAGTCAGACTAACGATCCTCACACCCTCGTGCTGAGTACCACTGTACTCAGAGGTATCGCCATAGGCCGTACTCGTTCTGGAGCTGATGGCTGCCCACAGCTTTGGTCTTAGTCTAGCCGTCCTCAAACTTCCATTCATGACGCTGCACTGTTTTTAAAACGACAGATGTAGCGTGGGGGAGGGCTACCCCGAGGACGGTGTAAAGCACCTTGTCAGGGGCAGCTACAGTAACGTCTCCACTTCCCCAGGGTACATGTTCTTATTAATACAAATATATATGGGTAAAAATATCAAAACCTTTTCCCAGAGGCCGCAGGCTTCTGGTCCCCGTGCCGCCAATGACCATGTTCTCCGTAGACTCGATCCTTTTGGTTCTGAGGTCGACGATGACTTTGACTATGGAAAATGTGTACTATTGAAATCAGATAACGATAAACCATTGAGTAAGGCTGATATTTTCAACGTTTATGAAGACTTCGTTGCTAAATGTGGCGAACCAGCCCAAATGTGGCCTAGAAATGATGGCTGCCTGGTAGTGGAATCGACTTCGTTTGAACAACACCAAAAAATCAAAACACTCGATTCTCTAGCTTCACTAAATATCTCCTCTTCAACCCCCCCTACCTTTAATACCTGCAAGGGGGTTATCAGGTCAGGAAAGCTGATTGAATACAATGTGGACTGACTTCTTGATAAACTGACTCTCCTGAAAGTAATCAGCGCATACCGCGTCACCCGCAATGTTAATAACACAAGAGTTCCTTCGGCTACCAATATACTAACGTTCAATTGGTTCGAACCTGCTAAAAACATCAAGGCTGGCTATTTGTGTATCCCCGTGAAGCCCTACGTTGAGAATCCCCGTAAGTGCTTCCATTGCCAACATTTTTGGCATGTCAGCAAATACTGCAGAAAGATGAGGCTATGTATTAATTGTTCTTCCGACTTCCATGGACCACCATGCTCACGTCCCCCTTGTTGTACCAACTGTGGTGGTGAGCACCCAGCCATCTCTAACCAGTTCGCCTTTTTCTTATATGAGAGAGAGGTTACTGCTCTCCAAAATAAATACAGAATTAGCATTTATGATGCCTGGAGGAGAGCAAAAGAACAATACATCCAACCAGGAATAAGTTTTGCAGACGCTCTTCGAACAAATAGACCAGTCTGTAACAAACAACAAAAAATATTCAGACCCTAACATTTACATTCACAGAATAACCACCAAGTAGCCCCAACAGATCATCTTCCCAAGAATGATGCTTCACTTCCTTCTCCAATCATCAGAGAAGCTCCTGCTTCACCGAAACCAAGACGCAAGAGGACTCGCCGTTCCTCATATTCTCCCCATTCAGCATCAAACCAACCATTGCCATGTCCTGAAGAAATGGAGGCTGATTCCGGGGAAGTTTGTGTGGTGTGCGTCTCACCTTTAGACATCTACCCTCCTCCCACTGAATCTGCCTTGATTCCATCAATCAAAACAAGTCGGCCTACAATACCCGCAGTACCAGCAACTTCGGAAAAAACTAAAGAGATGGTCACAGATTCAACATTGGCTGTGGCCCCCTTGGAGGAGGAGAAACAGCCTTCTGCGCTCCCCTTACCAACCACAGCTGACCCAACAACCAGTCCTTAGAATGACCCTGCACCATCCCTTTTGACACCAATAACCAGCATTACAGAGACACCCTTGTTCACAAAACGAACTAATACTACAGAGGCCCCACTACATTCAGAGGTATCTTTGCCAGCAAAACTAACCAGTACTACAGCGGACCCAATATCCTCAGAGGTATCCTTGCCAGCAAAAACCACCTTGTCATATGCACAGCTGACAAATGGTTCTTTGCCCACTAATAAAAGTAACATCCATAAAACCCTAAAGCTACCAATGCCTCAAGTACTAATAACATCCAGAAACCTAAAAGGCTCAAAACCCCAGTTACCTTTACCAGGTACAAAGAAAAACCTAATTACTCTTAAAAGATGAATATGCCCCCAATTATAGATTGGAATTTACAAGGAATGTTCCCCAAATGTGAAAACTCAAAATACTGCTACACGATTACAACCCTTGTTGTATAGCATTGCAAGAAACACAATTGGGTAATCGTCAATTATCCAATATCCCCAACTATGTTGGATACTTTAAAAACCCACCAGAACCCATACATGGTTCAGCTATTTTTGTCCACAAAGACTGTTCTCAATTAGTAATCCCATTGAAAACAGATCATCAAGCAGTAGCGATCCGTGTGTACACCAACCGTTTATACACAGTCTGCTCACTGTCCCTTCCTCATAGTGAAGGAGTAGTTGCCTCAGATCTGGCTAACAAATTAGCCAATCTCATCACCCAACTCCCAACCCCATTCCTACTGGTTGGAGACCTTAACGCAAGGCATTGACTTTGGTGAGACTATGATAACAACCCCAAGGAAAACATGATCGTGAAATGTATAGAGACCATGTATGTGTCATTTTTTAATGATGGCACTCCAACATCTTTTCATGTCCAGATTAACAGCTCTACCTGTGTAGATCTATCACTTTGTTCATCAGACTGTAGAGCAGATTACAGCTGGTCGGTGGATCCTTACCTGAGAGAAAGTGATCACTACCCAGTTGTACTGACCTCATGCTTGACTGGCCCTCTCCCCCACCGAGTAATAGGTGGAACACTAAGAAAGCCAACTGGCCAAAATTTAAACACCTCTCCCATCATTCTGGACACTTCCCTCAGGGTGACGTTGACATGATCTTGGAGAACTTTCATGACCACGTCAACCAGGTGGCAAATTCATCTATGCCCCTTTTTGGTCTGAGGATTGCAGCAAAGCAGTAACAGAATGCAAACTAGCTTGTCGTCGCTACCACCGTAACCCTACTACTACCAATAAGTATGCCCGTAACCGAGCCAGGGCAGTGCGACAGCGTACCCTCAGCCAGGCTCGCCGAATCTCCATAAAAGGGTACATAAGCTCCATCAACCACCAAACTGCACCAGACAAAGTCTGGAAGAGAGTGAAGAAGCTCATGGGCAGAAAAATTGGCTTCTCTGACCCCAATACAGTTTAGGCAGGTGAGCTTTTGGGAGACTTGTTGAAAATTTCAAATGTCTGGGCAAAGACATTTTCTGACATCTCTAGCCCCAACAATTACATTCTAGAATTCCAACGTGTCAGGAAAATGCAAGAACAGTGCATACAGTGTTCAGTGTATGGATAATGAACCATATAACAAGCTCTTTTCCATCCATGAACTTGAAAGTGCTCTTAAGAAATGTGGATCTACCGCACCTGGCCCCGATGGTATCTCTTATGATATGATCAGGAATATGCATTCAACACTCATATCACACCTTCTTGATATATTTAACTATATTTGGATTAAGGGTCATATCCCTTCCTATTGAAGGGAAGCAATTATACTTCCCTTTCGTAAACCGGGAAAGGATAGAACACTTCCTACCCACTATCGCCCAATTGCCCTTACTTGCTCCCCATGCAAGCTTTTCGAAAGAATGGTGAATACCAGGCTGGTATGGTTTCTGGAGAGAAATAACCTTATTTCTCCCTCACAAGCAGGTTTTAGGAAAAAGCAATGCACCACAGACCTGCTGGTCAGGATGGAGGATTGCATCAGACAAGCTTTCTCAAAAAGACAGCACTCCATCGCTGTATTTTTTGACATAGAAAATGCCTATGATACCACTTGGAGGTGTGGTATCTTGAAGCAACTGCATGACTGGGGTGTCAAGGGTCACCTCCTCAGATTCATAAAACAATTTCTTGCTAGACGCACATTCCGAGTGAGAGTCGGAAATGTCATGTCGGAGGCAGTTGACCAGATAGAGGGCGTACCACAGGGAAGTGTTTTGAGCGTCACCTGCTTCTTGGTAGCCATCAACAGTATCATTACTGACCTTCCAGCGGAGACAATATCAACTCTCTATGTGGATGACTTGGTAAGTGTCTCAACATCACCTCAGCTGCCCTTTGTCACCCAAAAATTGCAACAGGCCATTAATATCATTGCCAAGAATGCCAGCGCAAAAGGCTGCCGACTATCATCCTCAAAAACACAGGCAGTTCATTTCTACAACCTCAGGCGAGTTGAGTGGGAAGAGCCAACCCTATTTCTATATGACTCCCCTATCTCATTTGAGCCCCACTTCAAATTTATATGGGTTATCTTTGACTCAAAGCTCTCTTGGGTCCCCCATATAACTGCTTTGAAAAAATCCTGCCTGAATAGAATGGACATTCTAAAACTCTTATCACATGTTTCGTGGGGAAGTGACCGCCGTACCCTGTGGCTATTGTATACAGCCTTGATCCAGTCTAAGCCGGACTATGGGTCACAGGTGTACTCTTTAGCATCACCCTCAAACCTGGATAAACTTAATTCCATCAGGAACCAGGGCGTACGTTTAGTTTTGGGAGCATTCAAGTCCCCCCCAATACCTAGTCTTTATGCAGAGAGTGGGATTCTCCCACTACCCTTTCACCGCCTTAACCTTAACCTGTAGTACCTCTTCAGACTGCAACAACTTCCCCAATCACCTGTATATGAATGCACCTACAATATTTACTCGGTAGCCTCATATGACAGGTTCCCTTCACTGACTCGCCCATTTGCCCTGCGCATGACTGAAGATACGGATCAACTGAGACAACTATCAGTAAACCCATTTCAGATCACAAAAGTACCCCCATGGCTATTACCACCAGTGAGGGTCTGCAAAGCATTGACAGAGGAACCAAAGACCAAGTTCCTACCTTCCGTTGTACGATGCCTCTTCCACGAACATACTGTGCGCCACAAACCAAGCACCTTTATATACACAGACAGATCGAAATCTCCTGACGGGGTAGGAGCCTCTGCTATCCTCCCCTTCCACCATGTATCTGTGTGCCTGCCTAGTGCAGCCTCTATCTTCACGGCTGAGCTTGTCGCGATACTGGCTGCACTGTATACCATCGCTTATTCACCCTCAGGATCATATACAATATTCTCAGATTCCCTCAGCTCCTTAGAAGCCTTAGCCAATCCATTCCCAGATCACCCATTGGTTTCAAAAGATACAGAAGTGGCTTTTTTTATATCCTCGTTTCACAAAATCTTATTTTGCTGAGTACTTAGCTACATAGGTATAAAAGGGAATGAGAGAGCAGACACTGTTGCCAAGATAGCAGCATCTCTAGGAACCACCACCCCTACCCCTCTTCCTTTCCGAGACACTGTGCCACATATCCATGAATATGTAGTCAACCAGTGGCAGAGGACATGGGATGAACTCCCCCCAACCAAACTGCATACCATCAAACAGTCAGTTCGCCCTTGCCCCCCCCCCCCCTACTAGAACCCGTACTCAGGATGTTATCCTATGCCGGCTGATAATTTTGCATTGTCGCCTAACACATGGCTTTCTAATGGAGGGCCTTCAACAGCCTCCAATGTGAGCTCACTGTGGAGTACCAATATCCGTACTCCACCTATTCACCGAATGCACACGCTTCCTAACCCTAAGGCAAAGACTTTTCCCTTTTATTTGCCAAGGGATGCGTTCTCAGCAGGCCCTGAGAAGTATCCTTTCTGAGCACGAAAACACCTTTAATATGAACAAAGTGCTAAAAGTTTTACCAGAAACGAATCTACTAAAGAAAATTTAGTATTTTATCATTTTCAGAATGAGATAGACATGTCTTATTACTTTATTTTGATTTTACTATATTTTAGAGACATTTATTTTTCTATGATTTTACTTCCTTTTATTCTCTAAGGTTTTACTCGCTTTTATTCTAGATTTGTAACCATAATCTATGTTGTTTAACAAATATTTGAAATTTTAACGAACCCTTTGTGAAAATGGCTACGAGTTTGTCCATTTGGACCTACGCAGCATTTGCCTTTTATGTACCATTCATTCATTCCCTTTCTACTCTTAGACACATAAGGACATAAGAAGAGTCTGAAAAAGGCTAATCAGTAGCCCATACGAGGAAGCTCCTGTTCTCATCCCTAATTCAGTCCCGCCTAGCTTCCTTATCCATAAATCTATCCAATTTATTCTTAAAACTCCTCAGGGAGGATGATTCTATTTCATAACTAGGGAACTTATTCCATTAATCTACCATTCGATTTGTAAACCAATTTCTACCAATATCTTTTTTAAATCTAAATTTGTCCAGCTTAAAACCATTGTTCCGTGTTCTATTCTGTTTACTAAAATTAAGAACCTTACTTATGATTCGTCGCCCACGAATCATTATCCTTCTTTGCACCGACTCAAACATATCAATATCCACCTTATATTCTCGTGACCAAAATTGCACCTCATAGTCAAGATGTGGCATAACTAATATCAGGTACAGATTAAGAATGACATCAGCACTGCTATTTCCCACGCTACTCCCAATAAACTCTATTAGAATATTAGTTTTATTCATAGCACTTGTGCATTGCTTACTAGGGCTGAGGTAGGAACTCACAAGGACGCCTAATTCTCTTTCGCATTCTGACCCACCTAAAACTCTCCCATTCAATTCATATTTATTCAGCGAATGACACCTATCTATACTAAGTACACTACACGTGCCTCCCTTAAATTCCATTCGCCATTTCTCTGATCATTGAAATAGTTTTTTCAACTCGTCTTGTAATTCCCAAATTAGTGTCATCAGCAAATTGCTCGGGTCGCGACTTCTACCTACAGGATGTCGAGATCCATAATACCAATCAAGAACAACAACAGCCCCAACACTGACACCTGAGGAGTCCTACTGGTAACATTCCCCCCCCCCCAAATTTAGTTGCATCCATACTATCTCTTTGAAGTCTGTCACTAACCCACGACTGAATCCATATAAAAATTCTTCCATAGATCCCATGCGCTTTCACTTTACTCAATAGTCGTGAGAGTGACTCCCTCTCGAGAAAGCCTTACTAAAATTTAAATAAACAATATCGTAATTATCATCTTTATCATCGGCATCATACACCTCCCTATAAAAAGTCAACAAACCAGTCAAAATCAATTTACATCCAGCAAAGCCGTCTTGAGATTCCTTAATCGACTCATGCTTATCTTAGTGAACCCCAAAAGACTTCACTATTATAGACTCCATCATTTACCCCACCACTGATGTCAAATTCGCTGGCCGGCAACCAGACATAATCGTAATATTCCCCTCTCGAATACATGCATCACACTAGCTTTCCTCCAGAGATTTTCTAAATACGCTCACCCAATACAACCCCACATTCCCTCAACAATCTATAAAAAATCTAGTCAGGGCAGGGTGCGTTACTAGATTCAGTTCTATCTCTTTCTTTTGAGACCATATTTTCTCATCAACACACACATCCCTGAATATCAAGGTCCCCTCAAATACAATTAGACCATCCTCGAGTGCAAATACTGGAAGAAAATACTCATTCAACATCCCAGCCATTCTATCACTAACTTTCCATCTGTAGTTTTAAGTGGGCCCATTCTATCTCTAGTCCCAGTCCTGTATAATTAAAAGAAACTTTTGGGATCCTCTTTTGCCACTTCAATTTCATAATTTCTTCCTGCCGCCCCAATCAACCTTCCAATGTCCCGATTTATCTCATTGTATATATCTCTGCTTCAATTGACACTCACCTTTTTTTTTTTTACTTTCCCATAAATGCCCATTTTAATGCCCATACAATGTTCAATTTTATCCGACATGCATTTAGAGTCGACAACCCTGTTTCTACTTTCCCTATATGAAATATTCATACTTTGCCCGTCAATCAACTGTTCAATCTTTGTTTCATATTCTCGTTCCACACTATTCCCCCTCGACTGCTCTCACTCATCGACCCCGCATTCCCGACCTGTCCTCACTCGCCAGTCCCCAAACAACAGTCTCCAGGTACATCATCAAACCACTATGTACATTCCGCTTTTCTAAAGTTTGAGATTTTAACCTTATTTATCCTACTGAGAACCCCGTTCTATTTTAACTTATAACTAATTTTGAAATGGTTGCTATTTCCCAAATTCACTTCAATCTCAGTATCGCAAGTACCTTCTTTCCTATTTGTTAGAACTAAATCCAATATATTATCACCCCTAGTGGGTTGGTTTATAACCTGCATAATTAAATTACCCAGCACTATATTAAAAAATTCATCAGCCTCCTGATCACCCACAAGAGCTTCCCAGTCTATATTTCTGTAATTAAAATCGCCCATTATACACACATGCTTACTTCTACATGCCCGTTCAATCTCCTGCCACAGAAGATTTGAAGCTTCCTTACTAAGATTTGTCGGCTTATATAATAATCACATGACAAGTTTCGCTTTCCCCTCCTTAACTTCTAGCCACAATGACTTTGTGTTAGTATATGTTTTAATTTTATCAACTTGCTTAAACCGCGAACCGCACAGAGAGAACCACAACATATCTTCAGTCGGAGACTTGTTTACTCGGCCGTCGGCGTTGGCAGTCTTTTTGGCGGACGCGTTTAGTAGGAAGGACAGACGGACCTCGTAATGAACGGGAAAATCACAATACACATGTCACACGGTAAATGCTCAATAATCGAAAGGAAATAAGAAAAGAATGATACATAAACGATTAAGAAATAAATAAGTGAGTGTTAGCAAAAGGAATAAAATATTATAAGGTTTGATCCGTTAAAGAAAGTGGAAAATAAATGGGGTCCGAACCAATACCATAAACGTTCTTCGCTTTTCTCAGGACCCTAATGAGATTGTTCCTAGGAATTTGAAGGAATATAAAATGTGTTAAGTGGGCCCCTAGCATGCCTATTTAGAAAATCATGAGAGACTAGCACAGTACCAACGACATGGAAGAAAGCTAATGTTATACATATAAGAAGGGGATAAAACAATTATGTCTAATTACAGACCAGTGAGTTTAACATCAGTGGTGGGGAAAATGATGGAATCGTATTTGACTAATTTACATTGTTGTATGTCAGACCAAAGGTTGTAAGCGACCGTGAATCTCGAGTTACGAAGATGAAAGAGAATCATTCGGGTAAGTATAATCGGTGGGTAGCCGTGCAGAGGCAGAGGCAGAGGATGACGTTACACAGAAGTATGTCATGGATTAGTAAAGCACAATGGATTTGTCCATTTCCATTATAGAGGGAATAGCTTTTGGGAGGTAACAACCGAGGAGGAAACTGGAAATCACGATCTAGGGTTGGTACTAGTTAGATGAAAGAAGGGAAAAGTCAAAAGTAATCATATTTATTTAAAAATATAACAATTTCGACGTGATTTAAGTTTGTTTTATGTGCTCCAACTGAAAAGGGAATTTGTATAATTCAACGGAGAAGGAAGACTTCTAAATGAAATATCCAAACTCAATTAAAAGTAGTTGATTATGTTTAAACCAAACTAATTGTTGGAATGTCATGGTATATAGAATACTGAATTTATTAAGGAATAAAATATAATCATAGAGAAAATATGTATTTAGGAGAAGAATCTTTTGTTAAATGAATTGAATCAAATATGAAGGCAGAATTTTAAGAGATGAAAGCAAACGATGATGAGGCATAACGTCCGGGGTTTCGGAGTACGAAAGTTCATCGACAAACACTGTTTTCTAATATAATTGAAAATTTCATAGTAAAAAAATACAAATTTTCAATATGAACGAACATCATGGACTGAGATAATAAGCAAATAATTTAATCTTAATAAAAAATATTTTACTGAATTTAGGAAAACAAACGAGCTTGGCGCGAGCAAAACACGCCAAGGTCGCGAAATTGCTGACTCAAGAGAAAGAAGGAATAGACTTGGCACCTAACAAATTTCATTCTTAGGAGTGAGGCAGGTGAAATTAAACTGTATGAATGCAAATACTCCGAATGTGATTATCATTTAATATCGAAGCAATAAGGTAAATATGATTTTGAAAGGTGCGGAAAATTAATGGATACTATATTTTTCCGCCTAAACTGTTATGTAAAATTCTGCCTGCTATCCTCCCAACGCTTCTTCACCTGTTCAACACTTCACTTGCAACTGGTCTTGTTCCCTTTTCCTTCAAACGTGCCCACATCCGTCTGATTCTTAAAAAGCCTCAACTAAACCTCACTGACCCTTCCAATTATCGCCCGATTTCGCAACTTCCTTTCCTCTCTAAGGTTCTGGAGATAGTGGTTGCTTCACGCATCAACAGTCACATGGTGGCCTGTAACATTGATGAAACCTATCAATCTGGTTTCAAGTCAGGTCACTCCACAGAAACCGCCCTTCTCAATGTGTCCGATTGCTTACGAAGAGCCGCAGACAGGGGTTTTGTCTCCATCCTCGTTCTACTCGACCTCTCCTCTGCCTTCGATACTATTGACCATACCGTCCTACTTGATCGTCTCCACTCTTTCCTCGGCATATCAGGCACCGTGCTTGACTGGTTCCGCTCTTACCTCTCGTCTTGTAGCCACTCTGTTGTGATTGACGACGTTTCATCCGACTCTACCCCCATTCGCTTTGGAGTGCCACAAGGCTCTGTCCTTGGTCCTCTACTATTTCGTATCTACCTTCTCCCTCTTAGTTCCCTTCTCCGTAATCTAGGTCTATCCTTCCACCTATATGCTGATGACACTCAAATTTTCGTTTCCTCATCCCCCATGTCTCTCACCTACTCTATCACTGACCTCCTAGCTGCCTACTCCTTCAATTCTGACTGGCTCTCTACCAACTTTCTCAGGCTTAATCACTCCAAAACTGAGGTCCTTCTCGTCGGCACCCCTACTATTGTCAAAAAATCTAAATCCCTCTTAGTTCCCTTCTCCGTAATCTAGGTCTATCCTTCCACCTATATGCTGATGACACTCAAATTTTCGTTTCCTCATCCCCCATGTCTCTCACCTACTCTATCACTGACCTCCTAGCTGCCTACTCCTTCAATTCTGACTGGCTCTCTACCAACTTTCTCAGACTTAATCACTCCAAAACTGAGGTCCTTCTCGTCGGCACCCCTACTATTGTCAAAAAATCTAAATCTCTCTTCCCCTCGCTTACTCTGGGCGGTAATACTATCATTTTCTCTGACTGCGTTAGGAATCTGGGTGTTGTTTTTGATGAGCATCTCTCCTTTAAGCCTCATATCCGCAATGTCAGCAAATCCTCTCTATGTTTCCTTCGTAACTTCTCTCGCATTCGCTCTCAATTTGATCGCCAAAGTCTTGAGACTGCTGTTCATGCCTTCATCACCTCACGCCTTGACTACTGTAACTCACTGCTTGTGAATCTGCCATTCTCCTCTCTACACCCCTTCAACTTGTACAGAACTATGCCGCCCGGCTTCTCCTCCGTCGCCCTCGCCTCTTTCCCTCGAAACCCTTGCTGCATGAACTGCACTGGCTCCCTGTCAGATCCCGTACTCACTTCAAGATACTTCTCTTCACATTTAAGGCCCTAAACAACAAGGCCCCGTCTTACCTCTCTTCTGCCCTCTCGCCACGCCATGTCCCTCGGGCCCTTCGGTCATCACATGCACCTCTTTTGAATATTCCTCCTTCATCCCTCTGCTCAATGGGGGACTGCTCCTTCTTAATCTGCGCCCCTAAGTTGTGGAATGCTCTTCCTGCTGAAATCAGGTCTTCTCCCTCTCTTACCACATTTAAGCGTCTCCTGAAAACGCATCTTTTCAGTATTGCCTTCTCCCCCCTCTTGAATTTCCATTGAATTTCCATTCTCATCTCAGCACAACCTGCGCTCTGGGAAGGCCTCAGGCCTTGAAGAGCGCATTACAAAAGACTTATTATTATTATATGATATGGGAATCGGAGGAGGAATGGAAATAAGATTTGCAGATGATGTCATGATAATGGAAGAAAAATGAAGATCTACAAAAATGGCTCGATGTCATGGCAGAATATAGCAATGAATCGGAATAAGAAAAACCTAGAATAAGGTGGCTAGAATGTGTTTGAGTGCAAAAGTGTTTGCGAGGGTACAAATATTTAGAAGTGAGGTAGGGTGGAGCAGATGGCACGAAAGAATTCCTAAAATGAAAATGCGCTGCTAATATACTTAGAAAACTTGAAAGGTGCAAGCTATGTAGAATGAGTACATAGAATAAGCATAAGAAAAGCATCGAAGTTGGAAATTGAGAAGTTGAGATATAAGTATGAAATTTGGAACATAGTAGCCAGGCAACTGGTGATTCAATAGACGGAAGAATAAACGGATTGGCACATAGAAAAGGTGGAAGGGATTAAGGAAAAATGAATCGTATGCATAAAATTGAGTATTATATCTATAATAGACGAATATTAAAGGACCAACCGATTAGCAAAAATGACAAACGAAACAGAGGTGAAAATAAGGTAGAAAACAAGATAAAAATTAGTTTTGGGAACAAAGAATAATCACAGGTAAATGTGGTAAAAGAAGGCAGGAAGGAGGATTTACTTGAATAGAGAGACGTAAGGTTCATAGCGGGTAAGAACAAGCAGAATGGGACAAATGAATAAGTCAGTTTTCATGCGGAGTCTCTTTTTTTAAATTAAGAAACGACTCAGTTTCAAAAGTGAAAGATAAGCTCAAATCATATATCTAGATCGAGGGAAACTAGCATTTTTTTCAGATAAAAAAGGGTAAATAAAAGAACTAAGAAAAATCTCCCCAATACCAGTCGTAATACAACGAAGGAAAGAGAATCACAATTACCATCCAGGAACTAAAGAGCGCTATAAGTTCATTCAACCAAAAATGCACCAGGCACATCGGGAATCACCAGATTCACAGTCAACAAGGCACCACTCAACATCATTGAATGGATTAATTAAATATTCAATGCGTGCCTCAAAACCATATTCTTTCCAGACAAATTCAAACTAGCCAAAATGATCTTTATCCGAAAACAAGGCAAACCACCAGATCTTCTTAACAGCTACAGACCTATATCACTTCTGAATTTCACCGAAAAGTCTTTGAAAATTCCTCAGCAGAAGACATTTAAAAACTGTCACTGAACACAATCTCTACAATGAATGCCAGCTCAGAAGAAACACCACAATGGAAATTGGCATCATCACAGAGAAGATCGCCGAGCCCCAAAAGGAGGAAAAATATATTGACGTGGTCCTCAGAGGTGTAGATAAAGCCTTTGACAAATTCTGGATCAGAGACATGTAACACAAGATCTTGAACCTCCAGATGACAAATAGAAGAGCATACATATGTTGGGATCCGAGTTTGAATTAGAAGCTGGACTCCCGCAGGGGATTTTTCTCATTTTCACGCACAACTCTATTTAAACAGCAGACATCCCAACCATTTGATACCCAAATGCCTCAATGTCCAATTCGCAGGTGACAGAATCCTACTAGTCGTATTTCAATTCAAGAATGCGAGAGCACAGGCACAGACAACAGTTGTAGAGATTAAAAACATCAACCAGTTCGATATGGACTGTAAAATAAGAATGAATAGAAGAAACTTCACCGTAGTTCCCATCTCCAGACGAAAGATAGCAAATATCAAAGTACAAGGACAGCTGTACAGATATCATTCAAAAAGAAAATACTATATAACCTCAACAGGCTACATAAAACTGCTTAAGGGCAGGGAAGAAAAGAAAAATCTATCATGTTCTAGGAAGATAGGCGCTAATCTACTCTCCCATTCACATTGACACTATTATCTAAAGCAAGGAAAAGAGAGTTTCACAAAGTTCAAAACAAAGCCATCTTTCTAATCACAAACACCAAAAGAATTGGCATGAGGCCTTAGAGAGCCTTACATAAAGAGGCTAAGATTGAACCACTTAATATCGTTGTAAGAAAACAGAGCGGAAAAATCTGGAGGAAAATTGACAATAATCTTCCTTCAATATTGGAAGTTTGCTGGCTTCAGTCCTCCTATCAAGCTATGTAGCTTTTTAACGGACGTCAACTAGGGCAAACCCCAACTCCCCACTGTGATTCCCAATCACGGAGGTAACCTCCCTAGTAAATAGTGTCAGCTTAAAAAGAATTCGGAGGGAGATTCGAACTGCCGACCCAACGATTGCCGGGCAAGCACGCTAACCACTACACGAGCCGGGAGGCTATAGAAAACATCAACAGCCAATAGTGAAGCACCATTGTACACATAACTAAGAAAGTCACCGGATTAAGAAACCAGGTTCTATAGAGCTCATTCGAACGAGATAAACCATAACCAAACAAGACAATAAAATCACCTAGCAAGACTCTCAGGATAAGGAAGCTAAAAAAGTGACTAACCAAATTGACACCCAAAGTAACAAGATTATCCAATTGTAAGGTACAGTGAAGTGACAGCTAAAGTGAAATAGACTATATCGAATTTGCTTTAATATAGTGAATTGAGACAAAAAGTGCTCAACTATAGTAAAGTGAGAGAATAGAGTGAGCAAGAAGAAAAAGAAAAGAAAGAAAAAATAAATGCTCAAGTACACAACTTGAAAATAAACCTGGAAGTACATACATAGCAAAGAATAAAAAACAACACGTACCCATAACGACATAAATGCTACATTACAAACAAGAATAAATATAAGAAAACAGAGATTTTTCAGTTCACGCGACAACTTAACAGAAGTTGCAATTGCTTCCCAGTAGAGCAACAAGTAAAGAATGGAATAAAAAGGTAAAGCAGTTCGTGGTTCGGATTTGACGTTAATCAGTAGGTCCACACAATATGGAGTTATTTCATTCTACCCTTCTATCCCCAGCTATCGGTCACTTGAGATCAACTTCTGCTCTCCTACTGTGAGGGGATGCTCCTCGAAAGACCAGCGTGAGAGGAAGCCCCTCGAAATATCCTCTTTTCAGCCCCCTTTGAGCCCCATACCACGTACTTCTTGGCCTGAGAATTCTAGAATCGACAAGAAGGAAGCTGTTTCGCACTGAGTCGCCGACCCGGCTGTATTTACTTAAGCGGGACACACACCGCTCTCCTTCCCCACGATAACGCCGAATCTTCGCTTCCATGCTTTGCAGACATTTCCTTCCCCCTCGAACGCGCTCATACAAGCTCAACCCTATATCCTGAGGCAAACTTCGCTGTTCAATCCAACCCCTTATCTCGAAATAAGTTTGCACAGACTGGCGTCGTAAATTCTCTTGAGACGGCTATGCCTTGGGGCTATCTAACGGACAAGCCACCGGGCTATTTAACCCTGCGTCAGTCATTCCTCGATGAGATTGAGAGCCTACCAGTCCCTCCGTTCAGACCGTGTGTCTGTTTCCCGTGAAGCCTCGCAACCCCTGTTCGAGTCGTACCTCGTCGTTAAGATCTCACCATCAGATCGCCCTTCGTGAAGCTTTGGCCCCTATTCAGAGGAAAGCTTATCGACAGTAGCTTAACGACGTGATAGTAAGCTCTGGCTAGGACATCTCCGAGGTCCGCTACATATACACAACCAAGCACTCGGCCTCCGTGATGATGTACGGCTTCGTCGTAGCCCTTAATAGCGATAAGATGCCTCCAGTGTGCTTCATAGCCGGTTACAGGCTCACCGAGATTGATTACAGAGACATCTTAGCCACGAAGTTCCTTCCATGTGTGAGAAATATCACGAAGAAGGCAGACTACCCCGGTCCACCTGGCGAAGTTCGTACAAGAATGGTTCAGGTCGTACATAAACTTCTGATCGATCAATCTTTTGCTGCCGCAGTCACCCGATTTCAATCCCCTTGACTACAACATGTGGGTTCATGTTATGGGCAAAGCCTGCAACGTCGACTAGCCAAAGTTCTCCGTCAACCTCATGTGTGCTAGCATGATGAGGTACTTCTTCCGCGACGTGGGCTGATTAGGGTATGAGTAGTGTCTCTTGGCAGCATATGTACTGTCGAAATGAGCCAAAGATGCAGTGAGAGCCGTTGGCCATTGAGAGAAATGATGTACCCATGCGTACAGCGCATAATGCACTTTGTACGGCGCAGAGCTATAGAGATCTCCCGGGTATCAACTACTAGGCTCTCAATTGGGGGACGTGCAGAAGGCAACTAGACTGGTATAGTGGAGCGATTCAACCTTGCCTAATAAACGCTCAGCTGCACATGCGTAAAACTCGCACCCATAGTCAAGCTTCGAACGAACAGACATGTAGTACAAAGCAAACCAGTGGCTCGGGTACGAAAGATCCTAAAGCGGCGATCAAGAGTGCTCCAGGTGATGCGTCGGTCAAAAACAAGACCATAGAAACGGCTGATGATGGAATGGACGCAGAAATGCCAGTTTATCTCATACCCAGGTGTAGCTGCATTAACACTGTTACTGCCTTAAAGAAGACATTTATAGCAATTAGAATAACTAAAACATTCCGTGGCTATGGAATTTCAAAACCGTTATATGCAGGGAGAGTGGGCAGGAACTACGCGTCCAGCATGGTCTCCTGCATAAAAAAATAGCTAGCAGCAGGAAACGAGCCTCTGCGACTCCTTCCATTTGTGCCTGAGTTCGAGGCGATTCCATTGGAGGAATATACCCCTCTTTGAAGAAAGAATTTTCACGGGAATGGACGTAAGATTCTTGAAGGAAGAACTCCTGGCGCTGTTGGCGGAAGAATGACCTGAGGGCGCCATATCCTTCGATCACTTATCGGGGAAAGTTGTGCTATCAGTGCTAGTCTTTTCCTGCCTCCGTCTCGAAACATTCGGTGGGCGAGGTGGCTTTGGAGGAAAGTTTGCTTTTTTGGACTGCTCCGCGTCTCTGAATCTCTAAGTCCAACCTTTGGTAGGGTGCAAAAACCGAAGTTCCTTTGGTACTCTCCACCTTTCGTGAAATAGCTTTAGAACTTCGCAAAGACGACGGCCTCACGAACATCTTTACGGGGGA
The DNA here is from genome assembly GCA_963969495.1 of Ceratothoa steindachneri. Taxonomy (NCBI): domain Eukaryota; kingdom Metazoa; phylum Arthropoda; class Malacostraca; order Isopoda; family Cymothoidae; genus Ceratothoa; species Ceratothoa steindachneri. Next base: position 67,050,778 of record OZ018336.1, read on the forward strand.
GGGGGGATCTTGTGAGTGTAATGATGCTGTGGAAGCGCATGGCCACCTCTCATTACTGAAAAGGTCACGCTGGGGAAGGGAAAAAGAAGGCTGGTTTTAGTCCAGGCTTAGTGTAAATCTTTTGTGCCACCAACTCTACCATGGAAATGCCTTGAGTGGATAAAATCCGCAGAAGGGTTCCGAATGGGCACGGAAACGACCGTACTCCTAGACCTGGAGAGGCCAGGAGCGACAAGGCTATAAGGTTATAAGAGAACTGAGTCAGCCAAAGACTCTAGGGTCCATTTCTCGTTTGGCTCCTCTTCAGAATATTCTTTGCATTTTAAGTTGGAGTCCAGGCGACGGCATGAATTGGCAAACTATTCGAGAAATTAACCACTTTTTGCATCAAGTATTCTTAACTACATTTGTCTCAAATTTCCTCTTTGTAGAGGGATCCCTTAAAATAATATTATTTCCCCACCTCCTAGGATATTACTTCGGGAGAAAAAGCGAGCCGTTACTCCCGCCCCCCTCCCCCTCCGACTCCACCCTTTTTGAACTTACCGCCAGGTCACCGCAAAAATTCACACTAAGGTATGACTCTGAAATTCAAGGCTACCTTCCCGCCGTCTCAATCTCCCCTTCCCCCCCTCGCTTGGGTCGGGAGATTACTCATCTATTTTTGTAGGTTTGCCAGCGAGGAGAGAAGGGTGTTCGTTCCCACCATCCATAGAGGCCTACCCTCGATGCCATGGCACGTTTCATTGTGGTTGCCTTTGTAATTTTTTTCTTTGTTATTGGTTATTTGCATATTGTTATTTGATTTTTAATCTAGCCTAGTAGTAGGCTAGTAGGCAGTCGCCAGATGGTCTTTCAAAGTCAAAAAAATATCTTAGGAGCAAAATTCATAGTAGAGTATCATGTAACCTCCACAGGCGAGCCATTGACTGTTCAAGGAGCACCCAACATGGCCACCTGGGCAGGGTTTGCTTCATTCACAAGAAGGGGCGCGTCCTAGAAATGGAATGAGTTCAGTTCTTTATCTAGAGTCAGAGTTAGTGCCTGGAGCTGACCCGTCCGTTTCCGGAGCTCCCGCAGAGAGACTCCTAATCCTCTTTGATTTCTTCTTCATTCTCTTTTTCCTTTTAGGAAAGGACGGCGGGGAGTGAACGCGCTTCTCTTTATCCCCGGAATGGACACCAAGGCCAGGCGGACTGGCTTGGGCAAGAACCTTGTCCCAAATGGAGAAGGACTTGGCTGTCAAAGGGGCCGCATTCAGAATAAGAGGTAACTCCTTTCCTTGTGAGTCATTGGGGACCCAAGCAGGCTGAGGATAAGCATGCATAGAGGTGGATTCATGTTCTGTGTTTGGCACCGAGCCCTATTCACCCCTATGGAAGATCCTCCATTAGGGGCGGAGTCACCTCCAGTACCATGTTTACCTCAAAGTGTCACAAATCTCAATCGAATACTTCTCAGTCCTGTTGTATGTAGTCGTTTGAGCCGGCGAACCGACCTCAATCATGGAAGAGAGGGGGGAAGGCACGCTGGTTCCGGGCAAGCTCATGATGTACGTCTGCAGGGCAGTACTGGGTACGGCCAAACGCACCCCATGGTCAACTCCAAGGAAGTGGGTGAAGGTGAAGCTACCTCACCCGTATACATAAGAGAGGGGTAAACATCCTCTCCGCTAGTAAATTGGAGGAGATCTCTGAGAAAGCTCTTTTGACGCATCGAGCTGTAAAGAGGGGAGCCCCTCCAACGTTCGAAGTGGTGTCTGGTTCTACCTCGTCCTCCTCGACACTAGGGAGGGCGAGGCCCCGCTTGGAGGCGGATCTTCATGCGCTTTTGATTGCCCCTATATCCTTATGTTAAAGTCATAGTTTGAAAAACAAAACAAAGAGTTGCATAATGATAGAAACTATGATCTACCAATGCCTTGTGCGGTTAAGAGAAAAGTCTCCATGTGATCTGAAAATTTCCGAATGTGCTCATTTAGACAAATTTGGCCTTCGGGTATGAGCTAAGATGAACGTTTTTCATCCACAGAGTCAACGGCCCAGCACACCACGTGCCTAATACCTCCCTCAGCCAGAGGCTTTCTGCCTTCGCTGCAGGTAGAGACCTAGAGCCATCAGCGTATACATTGCCACTTGGCTAAGAGATGGTAAGAGGACGAAATTTGCCGAGCATCCAGAACCTCTGTGGATAGAAAAGCAAGTTTGAAAAGCGGTAGGTGGATGTGTAATAAAGATAAGTAAAGATATGTGGGTCCACTAACGAGTACGGTGTACAATCTATCTAGGCATTATCTTTAGCGAACCGTCCATGTCACCGCTACTGAATGAATACCATCCCAAGTTGAGGAGATAGTCAAAGAGAAAAAGAAATACTGAGAGGGAACGGGGAGGATACACAACAACTTCACACGAACACGTCGCAAAGTTCAAATAAACCCAGTGACGGGGCTTCCATAATCTGCACCAAGGTACCAAGTGTAAAAGGCCTTATACGATATCTCTGCAATGAAGGAGTAGAGGAGACTTGGTACAGAAATAAAAAAATAGATGTTTGCGAAAGAATAAAGAGAGGATAAGCTGAAGCTGGACGGAGCCGTGAGTCAGGTAAGCTCAGCGGCTTGGAAACACATCGCTGTGCCCATTACGGGGGCGATAGTTTTTGATTATTGAACCCCATTGTTAGTAGATCTCGAGTTTTTATAAATCTTTCAAACGGCTTGAAAGTAGTTGGCTTCTTAGAGTGAAGACCCCCCCCCCCCCCCCCCCCCGACCCGATCAGTGAGTACCTCAAACTCCATCAATACACGATGAACAAGATTAGGTGAAATCGAAGGAAGAGTGCCAGACATCTTGTTTTGGAAGCAAATGGTGCCGTGTAACCATTAAAAAATTACTGAAGAATGATCTAAATTTTCTTCCATTCAAGATAGCTAAGGGACTTATTTCCAGCTCCACCAAAAAAGAAGAAAATCGAAATAGCAATGCTGTTCCTCTAACTACTCCTTGATGACTCATAGCCTCAAGTTTTATGAACAGATGAATTGTTTGCTCTCCAGGCCACCCAAAACAAACAGAACTATCGTATGAACACAAAATAAATATAAGATCCCGGTTGAAGAACGAACATCTTTCATGGCCAATGGGCCAAAAAACACCTATCATCTTGTTTGGAGAGGGGGTAAAAATCAATCAACATGTTTATTTGGACAGGTTGCAGAAGAAAGTTATCCTATGCGTAAATATCACCATAGGAAATGCCGGTGTAACCATTAAACAAGATAGAGCAACCCCATACAGCAAAGAAAAATCAAGACTGGTACCAAGCCAATTTTAAGCGGTTATGGGAAAGGAACTTTGGCCTCATAATTCGCCAGATTTGAACCCTTGGTCTTTGGAATGGGTCGATGGTTGAGCAGAAGGTCTGCACCAAATCTCATCATAGTGTCCCATTTCTAAATTTCAAACTGGAAAAATTCTAGGAGAAATTATCAGCTAAATCCCAGCATGTTACATAGCTCTGGTTATACGTACACGTGTAGAATTATTCGTGTTATCGAAACAGTCACATTGAATCATGGAGTTTTTTCTTTCGCTTTAGTCTAAGCTATATATAATGCTCTAAAAATAATTGAATAAATATGTTTCCACCGTGTATAACATTAAAAAACCCTCAATCTCTTGCATGCAAAATTGGGCTTTGAAGAAGAGTTGTGTGCTCATAAATACCCAAGTCAACTTTTCTTTCGGATACTGGCGCCGGGAATGTTCAGCTCATTTTTTTCTAATTTAATCATTATCTCCTTTCAAAAATGAAAATATTTATTCTATTTCCACAAACAAGGTATTGACGGTCTTTGTCCTGCGACCTTGGTTACTACTTTTTTATTAAGCGCTAGACGCCCTCTTTCACCCAAATTTGGGTGTAGCCAGGTGCTGTTTGTTTCCGAAGATTTTAACTCTCTTCTCTCGATGTTTTCGGCAGCTTAAAAGAATGTGGCGGATGGAGATTTGGGTGTTCCATGTGGCGCATTGTGGTGGCGGAATTGGAAAACCGGTTGCTTCGAGTCAGCTTGGTGCGCCCTAGCCACAGTCATACTAGTACAACTTCATCCTTTTGCGTTTCGTTGGATAAGAATGTCCATTTTTCTACTTTTTTCTCAACTTGACGAAGGCGTAGATGACCATGTGTGCGCCATTCATTTTTCCATTGGTTATTGATGGTTTTATTGAATAATTTGTAATATTCTTTAAAATATTTTGGTTCTATGGGGAATTGCTGATTTTGCTGCTGTATCGCCATTGTCGTTACCTTTGATGCCCACATGTGAGGGACACCAGTATAAGGTTACGTTGCTGGAAGGAAATGCTAGTTTATCTTGAATTAGGATTATCATAGGGTGTCTAATTATATAATTTCAGCATCTCGACTGCACTATTAGAGTCCGAGAAGATTGTAATGTTGTTGCCTGATGTTACAGAATTTAGAGCTATTAAAATTGCTGTCAATTACGCTGATAGAAATGACGCGTATTCGGCTGTCAGGATGTTCTTCTCTGGTGAGGCAGAATTCCACGCATGCCACACTGCTGTTTGATTTGGATCCGTTTGTAAAGGTGTCTGGCTTAGCTCATGAATTTCTTGGTAGTAGAGGACAAGAGTGTATAGTAATGTGGTTTGCGTTGTTGTTTGCGAATACCCCCAAAATTATACTGATTTACAAAATATAATTTTGCCTTTGAGGCAAGTATGTGAATAGGTGTTTTTTGCTAATTTTGTTGTTGTGAATTCAACTTTCCTAATAGTTTTGCTCTATCACCTCTAGTTTTTTCTTGCTTTCACATACCCCATTTTTATTATACTGCATATAAATTCAAAATATAATGTGTTTATTTCATCTGTTACAAACATATATTAGAGAAAAAACAGCATAGATACAAAACATTAATGGAACTAAATTACTTGGATAATAAAATACACAAATCCTAGTACAGCAGACAGTTAGAAGTGAGTTTTTTTTGGACGATTTTGTGTACTTTGCCTCTGGGATGTCACGCAAGAGCATCCAGCAGAAGTCTCCCATCATTCTGGGGTTCCACTTGCCTTGGTAGTTGCTCTCCATCTTAGAAATGTCTTGGTGGAACCTTTCATCATGCTCATCACTCACTGTGCCCCGAGGTTAGGAGGGAAGAAGTTGAGGTGGGAGTGGAGAAAGTGAATTTTGAGTGACATTCGGCATCCGATATCCTCATAAGACTGTAACAACTTCTCGATGCACTCTTGGTAATCTAGTACCCTTGTGTCATCAAGGAAGCCATGGCAGACTGACTTAAATGCTTCCCATGCTCTCAGTTCCTTTAAGGTAAGAAGCTCTTCAAATTCATTATCCTTCAGCACCTCTTGGATCTGAGGTCTGACAAAGTTGCCCTCCTTGAGTTTAGCAGAAATCAGAGAGCTGGAAATAGAGTACACAAGTGTTGGAAGGCAGCGCCATTTTCGTCCATGGTCTTCACGAAATTATTTATTAGCCCAAGTTTGATATGAAGAGGATGAATATGCAACTTGTTCATGTCTACCAGAGGATGTTCTTTGGCACTGTGTTCACCAGGCACGAAAGTGCTCCTAGATCCCAGTCCTTCTGAACACAGCACGATTGTTTCAGAAACAGAGAAAGCAACAGTACTTTTGAAGCCTGCTTGCATACCCATAAGGAGCCCAATGACCTTGAGATGCCCAAAGAGACTTAACTGGTATTGGTTGTACTTGACAGCTTCCAAAAGGAGCTCCATATTGCCATACGACTCCTTCAGATGGACTGTGTGGGCAATGGGAATGCTGGAGTATTTATTCCCATTGTGCAGAAGCACAGCCTTTAGACTTCTCTTGGAAAAGTCTATGAATAGGCGCCAATCTGAAGGATTGTGCAGGAAATCAAGGAAAGTGAACAAACATGAGACATTTTTGCAGTAGCACAACCTGTTTTCCATATCAAAGAATGAGGTGAAGTCCTTGTTCCGTGTCCTGAAACTAGTGATCCTTACATCTGCCTTGATCTGGTTTCACTGCTTAAGCCGGGATGCTAGGAGCTCTGCTTGCTTCTTAGATAGATACGAATCACGGGCAAGGTCATTCAGGTCTTCCTGCGTGACCCAGTGGGGCTCATTGCTACTTGCTCCTGAATTAGCAGAGACATTGTCTTCAGAAGAGATCGAATTGGCAGAATATTCCCCTGAAGGCATTTCTTCACCTGATGAAGGACGAAGATTTTATTTGCTGTTAGTGTAGATACAGGAAGATCATCTGAGTGCAGAACCAGTCTCATAGCTGAGGGAAGGTTGGGATATTTTATCTTTTTCTAGAAGAAGGATTAAAACCAGTTATATTTGTCAGACAAAATAACAACCATCTGCATGGCTTTTTGGCTCTCTCCAGACCACCGAGACAGCAAAGTTGAAGGCTGTTTTCTTGCTATTATACCATGAAGTTAGTCCAATGTAACAGGGCTTACAACAAATATGTGGGGCCCATGATTTCTCATGATCTCCAATTGTTCGGCGCTGTGCAACTGTCGTGAAATTCCCCGACACGTAACAGAATGAATTTGCTTTGTTGATGCATCCTCGGTGTTTTGAAGTGCCTGAAACCATTTTAGATATATGTTTCAACTCACAAAACTCTCGAAAACAAAATAAACATTAATCATATATATGGTTACAAAATACATATGGTTGCAAAATAATAATATAGACATGTGTCCAACATATAAATGGTTGTGTAACATGATTGTCGAGCAGCCCTAACCTCGCAATGTAAGAATAGGACATTTAATTTGTTTAACCCTTTCACTAACAGGATATTTTTTATTACAAATAATGTTATAAAATGTTTTAAAACATTAAAGTATAGTTAGAGGGGGTTGAAATTTTTGGCAGCGTGTTTGCTTGAATTTAGCCATGTAGATATATTATATTGAGTAGAAAGCATAAATATAGTTAGTACAAGATATATATTTTTTAATATATAAGATATATATTTTCTAATATACCTGAGAACTAATTAAACAATTAGTTCTCAAAAAACTAATAATACAAATGTTAACCTTTCAGCACGTATTCACTTCATTCGTTATCAATAACAACTGAGGAGTAATAAAGAGTTGCCAGATATTCAATAATATGTTAATACATTAGAACTACCATTGGGATAAAAATATACACTAATTTAAGCTGAATTCTGCTCACAGGTATTTTGTAACAACTTCTGGGATGTATTGTCCCATTGGTAGCATAAGGGTTTTAAGGGACACAATTCCTAAAATTTATAATACATGTATACATGTATACCTACCTCAAAAACTAGAGGTGATGAGTAAAAACTTGTTTCGTATCTGAAATCAGCACCCCCAAATTAGGCTAGAACAACTATTTTTGTGCTTGCGTCAATTTCTCTGTAAACCAGTGTTATTGGCATACTCTTGGATGGGGACGTAGTTGAGGGTTTTTCGTTGATGATGTTCGGCTGAGGCAAGTTCAAGTTATGTAAAAGGTTTTTGAGTCAGTGTGTATGCAAGGTATCTGCGGTGTTATACCAGTCTCTGTGCAGAGAGACGATGTAAGGTTTGATTTGAACGCTCTGATGGCTAGTCGGAGGTCTTCATGGTCTAGAAGATCCAGGTTCTTGAGAGTATATTTGGCTGCTGCTGCGATAGTTGGTTTCATTATTCTATTTCGAAGAATAAGAAGCTCTTGTATAGGTAGAAAAGAAATTTTCTAGCCGCTTCCCAATGAAGATGCGACACGATAATTAGAAAGGTAATGATGGGTATGCAGCGTTTCCGGAAATCAATGATGTGCTTTCTTCATGTCATATTTTTATCATTTATTAGCCCTAAGTATCTGGCATCTGTTCTAGAGGTAATTAATTAATTGTTCGTTCTTCTTTGTACACGGTTGGGTGGGGATGGTTCTTCTTCTGTTGAAGTTGACAGTGACTGTTTTTTCTGTTTAAATTGTAATAATATCTTTATTTATATATTGGTAGGTTGTATTTATAGTTTTCTGTAAGTGCTTGCAGACTTCTGGAGGATGTAATCCTGACAGCTAGATGGCAAAATCATCTACGTATAGAGAACACTTGATGAGGGGTGGGACTTGCAGTGGTAGGCCATTTATGTCGATTAAAATCAAAGTGGTTGTTAGAAAGTTTCCCTGCGGAAGCCCCTGCTGCTGGATTTGTGTAGGAACTGGTTTCCTGTAGGTCTGCATTGAAGTATCTGTTCATCAGAAAGTTTGGAAAAAAGTAGGCGAGAGAGCCTACGATATAAATTTCATGTATTTGGTTAGTACATGTTAAAGCGATTGGTATGTAGTTTGTTGGGTGTGTAGGCTGCTTGCAGGGTTTCAGGAAAGGTAGTACGGTAGCATGGCGCCATTGCTCTGGAAAGGTGCCGTTTTGCCAAATCTGATTTTAAGCATCTAAAAGATACCCAAGGGCATTGGCATGTAGATTTAGGATAATAGGGTTAGATATTTTGCTATATCATGGGGCAGTATTTGGACAGTTTGAGAGCGACGATTCAAGTTCGGAAAGAGGAAATGGGGCGTTATACTTAAAAGTTTGCTGCATTGAGAAAAAGTTCAAGGGAATTGATTAAATTTCTGTTTTTCGTCTTAGGAAAAGTTGTTTTGGGATCATTTATATTGACCACTTCTTTTTTTCATCTGACGAGGTCGTTATTAATCTTGAGAATTGGCAAATGTACTGTGGTTGCATTGCCCTTCATCTTTTTGATTGGCCTTACCATGATTGACGGTGTGCCTCCTTAAATCCTCGCCGTGTTAAAGCGCACCAACGTTCGTATTCCATATATGATTCGGGCGCTAAATTTCTTTGTTGCTTTATTATTTGACACTCTTTGTTTCACCATAGATTGGATCTTTGGAAGTTTTTAGTAGTCAGGCGAGGTACATGATTCTTGGCTATTTGTTGAAGACGCTAAGTGAAGTGGTGGATATCTTCGGCACTGGTATGAGGGTGCAAGATGGATAAGATTTCTGCCGTGGCTCTGTTGACTTCATTCCACTCTGTGCGCTGGTAGTTCCAGTGCGGCTTTAGTGTGAAGCAAGTTTCTGATAGGAACTCTGTGATTATAATTAAGTAATGGTTGTTACCGCATAGGTCTTTGTGGTTATGCCAGTAGATTGCAGATGGAAAAGTATAGGATCGACTGGATAGGTCGATACTGGATGAGGTATCATTTTGTTCATAGTAGTAAGTTTGGCTGTTCCCGTTAAATATTTATAATTGGCGGGTTTCAATTATATCCAACATGAGTCTTCATCTGATGTTTTCCTTTCCTTTGATGTTTTTGACGTTGAAATCTCCCAAAGCTAGGAATGGTTGTAGTAGGTGGTCAAGAAGTTGTTCCAGGTCATCTCGAGATATTAGATATATGAGGATAGATGGAGCAGATGGCCAAGAGGTGCCCGCATTGTGCTCTTTTTACAACAGCATCTAGTGGAGTGTTAATTAGGTAGTATTTGTAATGGATGTTTTAATGTATGAATATGGCATTGCCATGGTTTATCAGCTTGCTGAAAGTGGCAATTATAATGATTTTTAAGAAGTATTTCGGGAGTTTGTGTTTTGTTTCATTAAGGCACATAATTAAAGGAGGGTATTGTGTTATCACGTGTAATAGAGATTCGTAGTTTGCTCATAGGCCGTTAATATTCCATTGGAGAATTCATTTTTGTGGCATTAGTCTAGGTGAATTGTTTGTGAGATTGGCGGTCCCCAATCTTTTTGGTGTATTTGAGGATAGTAGTTTTAACTAACCTTTGCATAGATTATGGCTTTCCGGGTCTGCGTTAAAAGCGGTGGTATTGAATATGGAGTTTTCACTTGATCCTTGATCTTGGCGTGTTTTTCTATCAAAAAGCGTGGTTCTTTATAGCCTTGGTTTGCTTATTTTTGTTTTAGGCAAGTCCTTTTTTCGAGGAGTCTTTTTTTCTTGTTTGTGGGATCGTTTAGGCGCTCAAAGGGCTGTTCTTTTAGTTTGCCTTGGATGTCTTTTTTTATTTTCTTGCTAATAGCAGGTCGTTTTTTTATTTGGTATTGTAGTTTCGTTTTGAGTGTGGTTGGATTCTACAGAAAATCTTTTATATATTTATGCTTTCGTGTGTCTTGCCGGAGTGATGTTCTTAGTTCTTTCTTGGTGTTTTGGAATAGCTCTATCAGTTATAGGATTGTGATTGGTTTCATAACCCAACTTAATTGTTTCGCGAGTTGAGTTACTTATTACTTTCTTAAGTTTAGGATCTTAGCTAGTTGTTGGAGATTATGGAGATTTAGAGTTTCGGCGACGTTTTTTTATTTTGTTTTTGTTGTTATTTTTTGGGGGGAGGGAGAGGTGATACTGTGTTTTGATGTTGCCCTCTGCATTGGTAATTTTATTGTTTCAAACTAAGGTTGGGGATATCTGTTTTCAAAGTTGATGGAGTTGATTTAGCCGGTTTAAGTTGAGCCTTTGTTTGAGGCTTGGGAGGCAGCTTGACCTTTAATGGTATTTCCGTCAGCAGAAAAAGCTTTCAAAGGGGGTGTTTTTGTTAGAGGCCTGTGATAATGTGGCGTAGGTAGGGGCATCCAGTGAGACTCCTTCTTCTATCATACCTTGTACCGTCTGGTGACGGCCAATACCAAATCTTAGCATGCATATTTGTATCTCTTGATTATAGAAATCGTGTTTGCAAGACTTTTTAAAAGAAAGGCTGATGAGTTTCTCGAGTATCGTGGCCATTTTTATGTTGGGCGAAGGATTCATTTTTGTGGTCACTGGAGCTACATCTAAAGCAGCATAGTAGCCATTCCGATGTGCAATACTTAATTGTATGTCCGAAGCGAAGACATTTGCGGCATTCATTGGCGTAGGAAACTCTTCATTTATTGGAATTATGTGCCCTGCGAAACGGATGTTTTGTGGTAGCGTTTGTTGTTTAAATACAAGTTTAATTATTCTTAATGGCGTTGTGTATTTTTAGTCTTTTCCTTTCGTAAAGGGGGGCCTTCTCTATATTGTGGCGATCGTCCTTGAATACCTTTTTGATTCCACGACAACTGAAATCTTCTGAACTTTTAAGACCTGGTATGAAGTGGCTGAGGAGTGTGGTTCCGAGCCTCGTGTTGCAGTCGTTCTTGTCAGTTGTGTTTAAATTATGTTCACCTAACGTGGTTAGTGTTAATTTTGTTAACTGCTTCAGTTCTGGCTTATACTTTTGCCTGTGTTCGATCCGGGATAATTTAGAACTCTGGTTGAGTTCTCCGGTGAAATACTGTGATCGATTTCGGAAATCTAAGGTACAGAATTTTTAATTTTCTGTTGTTTTATTTGAGATATAACGTGACCAGCAAGGGTGGGTGGAAGAGCGACGCAGGGTGAAAGACAGTTGGTACAAAAAAGATGATGTAGGGGTTAACGGAAGAAGAAGAAGCAGACTAAGCTGGGACCGAACGGAGTGCTGAATCCCGTCAACACAGCGGTGAGGAAAACACATCGCCATGCCCATCTCAGGATTTTGTCGCTACTGTTCGTGCATTAAAGATTCCTTTCTATGTGCAAACTTTCCCATGCAATTTTGAGATGAACCATTCTGACATGCAGCTTTTAAAGACTTCTATGTTATTGCAGCAACACCTGACCATAGCACATTTTTAAACCCTGCTATTTCTACACCCGTCTGTTTCATTTTGCACATTTTGTCTATTTTTTATATTCCCGTCATCTGTCTGTTCCATCTGAATCCTTTTTCTGTCTATTCCATCTTGCTCTTTGTTCCATTGAGAACAATAGCAACTTTCCTGAACACCGTGTCTTTATTTCATATCCAATAATTAGGTATTCTTCGTCACTTTCGTTTCCGACCTCAAATGTACCGTTGCGGGAAAATGGCAAAATCAAGAGAATTGCGTGCTCTATTTATCCTAGGCACCCCCATTAGCCTCCTCTTTTGGCTATTCGTGCTGCGAATCTGATTTATTTTTTTCACTTTTTATAACTTCTCTAATTTCTTTATAAATCTTTTCTATATAAATTCCCGATGCCACCATTCTGCCAAGCTGGTGTTCATTCTCTAATCAAGTCACGCGTATTTTATTACCCGAAACAGGTTACAGAAAAAATAGACTTGTTCTCGACTTTTATATATATTTTTTATGATATAAAAAACAATAAAAATCCTCCCATAACAATTTTAACGATATTTACAAACACAAATTGAAGTTTCCTCAGTAAAAACGGCATTTTTCAGGGTTACGTAAGGCAGCTTGAGAATGTAGGAATCGAGATGAAGCAAAAACGAGTATATTAGTTGTACAATTCCGAAAAAGGATATTGAAAATAGACATTTCTGTAAATTTCTTGAATATTAAATTTAACAAAATGGCCTATACGAAGAATCAAAAATAAAAGATTCGAGTATGTTCCCACATCCATTTTTGATGTATGCTGTATTTATGTTATGTACATGTATTTTTCAGTTTATTTTACAAAAATAAAGTGGAAGAGCATATTTTAAATACCAAATCAGAGTTTTCTCTTAAATTTTCTTCTTCTATATATAAAATTTAAAAAAATCTAATAAATAATGAAATTGTGGTTGAGTAAATAATCAAAAAACCATTTTGAGTGGGGTTACTGGTTAGGATTTATACGTGAGAAAAATAATACGCAACAAATAGAAAACAAATTAGTAGGATATTAAATGGCAAACTTAAATATGATCGGCAAAATTCATAAAATCGCCGAAATCTTCAAACCTTATTTTGTTAAAAGGTTTTGCCAAAGAATCATCATTTGTAAAGACGAAAGATGAAAGCCTCTCATCCACTTTAGCACTTGCACTTTTCTTCATTTTTTGCGGCTGAGGTTTTCTCTGGCTTTGTCCCATTGGTATAAACGAAAACAATTGAAAAGACGAAGATATGGGCAGATGCAAAGAGGCCTTCGGAAGAACTCTATTATTCGGTATAGGGTTAAATACTTGATCCTTTTTATTCTTTTGAATTACAGGAATAATTACTTTGCCATATTCATGGGTTTGAGGAGGTTGAGTTTGTACAACTTTATTGAAAAGTTTACCGGATACCTGAGACTTTTCTTTAGGTTTAGCAAGTTGAGCCTTTTGAAAAGTATGAGACAATGATTGAATTTGGCTATTTTGATGGTCATAAAGTTCATTCGGATTTTGATTTGGCTGAACAATCACAACAGGACTATATCCTCTGTTGTAATGTTTGTTATTGATGCCTGTCTTCGTAACTTTTGGATTTACCTGAACAAGATGAGTTTGTGGAGTTTTATGGCTAGAATCAGCATTGTATTCCTGAATCTGATTATTATGATTGCTATATCCTCCATGATGACCGAGATTGCCATTATGTATCTCATTAAATTCCACTTTTTCAGACCCACCTTTGTTCTTGTGCATCTTATTGGTTTTATATTTCGTATCTTCCCCGAGTTCTTCCTGTCGCTTGTGACCGGATTCATGGCCGCTTAGGTCGTCATGGTGTTTACCCTTCTTGTATGCGCCATTTTTAGCGTATCTTATAAAGTTTTCTTCTGCCTATAGAGAGGAGGAGGAAAGTCGTATAATAATTCACTTGAATAGTTTAGACAAATTTTTCTTGGGGGATTGGGAGGTGCCAAATTATTTATGGTTAGGGGATGTTTTTTACCGTATTCCTTGTCATTTCTTAATTTTTCGGACTTCATCTATTCTTTCTTCCCTTTTCCGTTTGTCTCTCCTTTCATTTTTCATTACTATAAGACATTTTCCGTTACAATTCCTCCATTAAATAGTTTTGGCCCTATCAAAGTTGTCTTTGAATACCCCTTTTTTTTAAAAAACCTCCGTTGCTATTGCCCTCGAGTTTAGGGACTCTTTGTTGTACTCTTCAGGATTAATATACCTTATAATCCTCATTCCATCCTTGCAATGTGCGCGTAGGAATAACGCCGTCATCGTAGAAGGTAACTAAATGTAGCCACACTCATGCGTTAAATATGTCGGTTAGAGAGAGTTTTTCACCTACTCTTTGACATCGACGCTCACTCTTTTTTCTTCTTCCAAGCTCTACTGCTACTGCTGCTGGTGCTATCAGTGTTACACCGGTGAACTCAAATCTTGTATCCACTCTTATCGTCTCTCTAAACATACGATCCCCTCTTCCATTATATTTGCCGTTTTCTTTAGAAATGGCCGATTCTTACCCAAATGGGAGACCTTTGAATTGATGGAATATTCCGTTTTCATTTACCGCGTAACCCAGTAACCTCTCCCCTCCCAGCTTACCTCTTTCTCTTTTTGTTTGTGCCCCTTGTCTTGATTCCCCTTGTAATGCTCATCATAAGTGTCCCAGGTGTGGTTCCAGTCGTAGGTGTCTTTGTCATCGTAAAACTTGTCACTCTCTCCAACTTCCGACTTCTCCTCCAATTTGTCATATCCCTGTGGTGAAAGTTAGATGGTTGGTTAGTTCTTATTAGAAAACTAAGGATTAGATTGGCGCGATTAAATGAGGTCATGATCGTTCAGGACCTCATGGAATTTAATTTTTTAAAGTAACATTATCATGCTTGTCAATCCAACAGGTTTTCGCTGGCAACAAAATTTGAAAAACAAATAATAAATTTATTAAAAGAAGAGTAAAAAGAATAGGGAGAAAAAACAAAACATGAGAACAAAAACAAAGCACAATATAAAATACCACACTTAATTTATCTAAATTTCTCATTAATCGCGAACGGAGAGCTGAACAAATGACACATTTTGATCATGTAAACTAAAATTTGAGAAATCAGTCTAAAAGAGCAATATAAAAGAGCAGGTTATCCAGACCTGATAAAAACTTAAGAGGACGGAGCCACCGAAAGAACCTTTTGATAAAACAGAACGCAAACCAAAATGAGTTGGCGTTGAAGAGAGGTTGGGAAAGTACCATATACGAATATTTACAAGGATAGAAAGATCAAGAACCAGGTAAGGATAGAAGTAACTGGACCACAGGAAGGGCATAGGGAACCCTCGCATGATACTATATGGCCGTGGATCACTCTGGAATGTCCGATTCAAGGCGGCTCAGTGCCACCTCGAAGGACCGGGATTTCTGATATCTAAGTGACTATGGGCAGACCATATAGCTATGCCACTCTCTTTGCCAAAAGCCCCACAACTTCAAAAAGGACTGAAAAGAAGGCCCTGTACAGAAAGAGCTAAAAAGAGGAATGGATCACCTAGGGAAGCTGCACGCGTCCCCTTTTCCTAAATTCTATCCCTCGGCCCTCCACGTGCCTAGGAACCCAACAAAGGGTTGTCTTATATCTTGACACATTCTGCATCAGCCACACACGAATTTCTTGCACCAAGGGATGGGAAAAGCTGAAATAAAAATGGATTCTATGACACATCTAGAATCACTAGGAACAATAAAATTGGTAAAATTCAAAGAAAAAAATAAAGAGGAAAGCTAAGGGAATAACTGATAGTTTAGTGGAAAAAATAGAGGATATATTCTTAAAAGTTAGCCGCAAAGATTCTTCGGAGTCCAGCATTGTCGTACGCACACCCGGTTATACTTGGATCAACCGGTATAGCTTGGATATAATGAGTGTAGGTATATTTAAGAAACAAATGAGATAGCACAACGAGGTCAATTGATCCTTTTTTTCAAATGCCACGTGTGGGGGGAGAGGCTTAATCTAGAGGAGGGTACGAGAATGTGGAACACAGCATTAACATCCAAACGGGAGATATGCCCACCTATTCTGAGTCCTAGGGGTCTGGGTATGTCAGACTGTTAGATGGCGATGAAGAGGGGGATGCAAGCAAGCACGTGTAATCTTTAATTATTGGTGTTTGTTGTACCTGGGAATGATAACGCAAGCACCATCCAATCTTTGGTATAAAAGCGGCAAGATGGCACTCTCCGCATACTGGTTGTTGGCAGATGATATGCGAAAACGCCTCTGTATAACTCGACTCCCAATTTTTGGTCGGGGTCTAGTAACTTTAAATTTTACGAGGAATCTGAAGATTATACCTGGCACCCATAATCTAATCAATATTGGATGAGTGCGACTGCCATTACTTTGTAACGCTTGAGAGAGAACCTTTAAAAGGTCAAGAGCTTTCAAGCATTGCACTTTTAAATTGCGTAAAGGAGATAACCATGTTAATTTAGAATTCATAGGTACACACAAGAACTTTAATTCCACAACAAATTTAATAGTGTATTCATTTAAGTGAATAGATAGAGCTGGATGAAAATCTCTGCCTATATAAAAGTGCAGAGCCTTGGTTTTAGTAATAGAAAAACGTTGGAAGACAATGGAAGCCAAGGGGATGCGCAAAGGATTGTCAGGTCATCCACGAAGAGGAAGAGGGTAACTAAAACTCCCTCCGGGAGAGAAAAAAGTAGATCGTTAATAGCAATGGCAAAATAAGTACCTCCTAAGACACTACCTTGTGGTACACCTTCCGCATGTCTCTTCGTGACGAGTAGGCATCAATACCACGATATCGTGCTGCCTTTTGACAAAGGTAGCGTCTGGCCCACCACCTTTTATCTGCTGTCCTTCTTTCGCGACTTCGTCCTCTCTGCGCATGTTCAACGCATCGTGGCCATGTTTGACAGCACCTACTGTTTTGAACAGCTCTTATCCAAAATGAAGTACACGAAGTGTCAACTTCTCTCCCAACTCTCGGACCGCCACCTCACCGACATTCTTCTGTTGTCTACCTCATCCATTAAGCTAGACATTGAAACAGTTCTTCATGGCAAGCAGCACCAGCCGTTTCACTGATTTGTATGCTCCTAAAGTCTCAGCTCACTCTGAAAATGTTGCCCGCCCCTTTGCTAGACCATTTTAATCCAAGAACCATTCCATTTAAGTTTGACGTGTACCATTTTCTCCATTAACGTATTAAGACAGATAGGACAACAAAGCAATGATTATTAGAATTCAAAGTGACCTTATTTGGCTGAGGAAATGTCAGCGCCACTGCGACTTGCCGAGATGTACGATAAGAGCCTGTTAAGCAGATTAAATTAAAATTATCTAATAGAATTAATTTTGTATGGGGATTTAGGTGACGGATTTAATCATAATGAACTTCGTCAAGGCCCAGAGACGTTAAATAATATTGTAAAAGAGGAGTATAAAATTCAAAGCCTGCAAATAATTGACGTTGTAAATAAAAGGAGGAGATTCTCCCCCAAAGCTCAGAGTCTTAAAGTTTAACAATTTTCTGCTTAGTGGGCGAATGTCTTAGGTTGACTAAATATAAGTAGTAAGCCAAGGCATTGGCCACCACCAACTGATCAGATATCAGAGCCAGGAACACTCAACACCGGATGATATGGCTAACATACCAACTCCGTATATTATTAACCTTCTTCTAGCCTTTGAGGAAGAGGTCATATAGTTCTGCAGGCCAGTCACATAGTCCTCTGGTGAAAAGCTCTGGCTTTATTCCATTCCGGCGACATGATTTGGAATTTCCACGATGCCAGGAGTAAACGGACATAGATCTGAACTGCAGCTACACAATTTGGGTTCCACCAAGGTACAGATGTCCTCCGGGTTACAGGAGACCTCCTTGAAATGTTAAGTTCAGAAAAGGTACGAATAATGGACGTTATGAAACCCATGTAAGAATAGACGCCACCATTGTCTCCCAACAAGGCGTCAGTGTACGACCCCTCTCGAGAGCCACCCCAATCAGCCTTTCGTAAATCCCACTGTGGGGGGCGAGATTGCTGAGAACCGAGAATAACAGGTTTTAAAACAATGTGAAAATGGTAACTTCCATATAAAGAATCATAAAACGATTATTGTAAGTAAGGGAAACAGCCCTGACGAACAAAAGGACAATATACGCAATTAAAGGTATCCGCTTGGACTTGACGGGAAGCAAAATTACCAGAGTTAAAAATATATAAACGAAGCGTGACTAAAACAGATACGACAATGCAGTCTTTATCATTCGTCGTCGTCGGCTCTAGCTCATGCTTGAGCATCGGTTTCGTCTTCAATTATCTGATCTCTTCGGCTGATGTTTGTGCCGGATATGACTTATGAGAGCTAGTCTATTAATGAGACTGTCCAGTCTGGGAAAGAAAGAAAGCTGTTAAGGAAATAGAGACGAAAGCCAGTCGCTGGGGAATTTGTTTGTGGCGATCGTGGCTGCGGGACGGCCACGCACGCGCACTTGGCCAGTAATGCGTCCACTACGTCAACATGCTGTTTCGTGAAGGCTGGTTGCATCGGGCTGCCGGGTTCTTGGTCTATTAAGGCCTAGCTTTGTCGCGCTTGCCCGCTGGGTGCTGCCATCCTCCGCCAGAGCCAGGCATAGGAATCTTTTATGACCCATGTCTGCTTGGTCCGCCGTTGGGGTCTTGCTGTTGATTGCGGTTAGTCTGCAACCTCATCCACGACCTTAGCGCCTTGGATCACCCTGCCAGGAGTTTGAAATTCCCGACGGCATCGCTCTTGGAATCATTGGAACTCTCAAGTCCTTCCCTCGTATATGATAATGATATAGCCCTGCTTGCCCTTTCTTCGCAGGCCTTGCAAGCACTAATAGGTATAGCGCTGCTGTCTTTGGAGAAGGGTGTCATGAATACTAACGAAGATAAGTCCCTTTACATGGCGTTCTGGTATAATCCCAATGAAATTTCTTGGAGTTAAACTTTCGTCAGACATCAGAAACAACGCTGATATCCTCTATTAATTTCACTAGCATATGCACAAGTTCGGAAAGCTTATACTATAACGAACAAGATCAGCCGCTTCGCCACTCCTCCTTACAGGAGGAGCTTGCGCTTCATGGCAAATTAGAAACGACGTCGCTACACAATGGATGGTGGGCATTGAAATCTCCCAACAATAGGAATGTAAAGGAAATTTGTCTAAAATTTATAGTTAATAAGATTTAGTTATAACCAGCCTTGGATGAAAGTAAAGTGAACAAACTGTTAACGGTTTAGATAAGAAAAAAATCACCGATACTGTCTGCAGAGCTTTACAAAGAGAAAAGTGGGGAAATATTGGGACATCTTTTCGAAGATTGACATCCTACCATAGAGAAAAACACGTAAGTAGCGAATAAAGGGAAATGGGCGTTTACCAAGTTTATTTCTTGGAAATCAACAACCAAATGTTTAATAGGTCGTAGTAGAATCTTAAACTCTTTCCACTTCTGGGACACCTCGGCAATTCCAATGTAAGATTCGACCTATTATGCCTTGCGAATGAAAACAATTAGTAATTTTACTTACCTCGCTGGAAGAGGACACTGCAACAGTTATAGAATGTCCAAAATATCTTGGCGGAGCTAAAGATAAGTAGGAATTAGAGTAGTAATGGTAGATGGGACAGTAGGAAATGGATATTGAAGAAAGAGGAATGAGTGGTTCTACAAAGGTATAAGAAGAGCGCTCAAATAAAGATGAAAATGACAAATCCAAAATTGTCCTCCAGCTCGCTCCTTGTTCTAGAGGAGGTTCGGTATGTACCTCACTAATCCTGATTTCGTCGAACAAAAGTGGGTGGTCGAGCTCGGCATTCGAACCAGAGGTAGGATGCAACGCCTCGGTGCGATCATACTCTAAGTTCTGGGTAGCTGGTTCATCCGTCGTAGATCCCAGAGTCGGAGACAGATTGTTAATCATTACATGTGCCTCAGCAACGGTATACTGAATGGTGGGCCCCTCGTCCTGGGTGGAGTAGGTATATGTAGCGGAGTTCATATCAACTCTGTAAATACCATTTCAAGGGTTATTTGATACAACCACAGAAACATCATCATCCATTGGATCAATATCATGCATTGCAGGCTTGCTGCAACCGAGAATCTTTCCTCTTTTACTGTGTTTTGATTGATTCTAATTCGTTGTATAGGGACATGGTGAATGGAGGTCTCTTTCATGTCGTTTGGTATGTGAGTCATTGTTTTGCCCCAAACGCCATTACGCTTTTGGGCAGGATTCATATCGTTGGCAAGCTGCCGAATATCTTGCGGAGGACAAAGAGGAAGATTAAGACTGGGCATTATCGTGGAAGAAGGAGTCTCTGGGTTAAACAATTAGCGGAACGTGGAGGTCTGTTGCACTGAGGATCATGGCAATCCTAGGCAGAAATAAAACATTTTTGTGAATATGGACACCTAAAACATGCTTGCATGAAATTATTACAGTTAAAACAACGCCTCGGCTGTTCAAAATAGCGGCTTACCGCGATCTGGACATAAACACCCTTCGCAAATTGACGAGGTTCTTGTCACTTAGTCGTCAGAATTAACGTAGATGTATTGATGCGAATTGAGGCGGCAAACTTATCTACCTTCAAAATATTAGTTACATATCAACTCACTAACTCGCTTTGCAGTCGAAAGAGGTCATAATCCTTCAACTAATTTAAAAAAATAGCGTAGAATGATGTGTGGCATAGACTGGAACGTTTGCAACGCTAGATATTTTCCGGGCAACATCATGCTGGGTTCGAGATGTGACGTCAACTACGATGTCAACATCTCCACGAGTCCACATACAATGTGAATCTCCATAGCGAGACTCAGAATCAAGATTTGAATAAAAGATATCAACCTTAGATAAAGGATTATTTGAATCAGATTTTAATAATTGAAAATGGAAACCATCAAACTCAAGATCCACTTTGTTAGCTTAAGAATCCAACGAGGAAGGGTAGCTGGACTGAAATGGCTTAGAACGCTCGTCACGAGAAATCTTCTCAGAAGCAAATATCCCAATGAGAGTAGTTTGGGAGAGAGCGAATCAATATAAAGGACAGTAGAAAGAAATTTGGGTCGTAGATGAAAAGGACTGAGAGTATTAAAGTAAGACTCCTTAATTATCTCATACATAGATTTTGAGGACACTTCGATCTTCGTAGAACCACTCATACAGACCACCCTTAGCGCTGTAATTATATATATATATATATATATATATATATATATATATATATATATATATAGAGAGAGAGAGAGAGAGAGAGAGAGAGAGAGAGAGATAGAGAAAGAGAGAGAGAGGGAGAGAGAGAGAGATTGAGAGAGAAAGATAGAGAGATAGGGAGAGAGAGAGGTGGAGAGAGGGGGAGAGGGGGGGTAGATAGATAGATAGATAGAGAGATAGATAGATATGTTGGTAGAAAATAAAAAAGCCGCCAGTTGCCAATACTTTTTCCTTTACATTCTCTATTTTTCTATATTTCCTTTACTTTCGTCCATTGTTGTTGCCTGACCTTGCCCTCATTTTTATTGTTTTTGAATAGGGCGGGACTATTATTGTATTCGTAGGAGCGATTGGTGTGCTACAGAACAAAGTTTTTATTGGGGGGGGGAGTGTAATAGAGCGTGAGTTTATCGAAAATAAAAACATATCTTTTGGTGCTGCGCAACCCCTCAACCCCCCTCCATATTTCTTTTTTCGTGCATTGATCCGAACCCTGAATCTGATTTTAAAGATCAAGAATAATCAGATATCTTGTTATGTTTAGGTACTTTCATTAGAGTTTGTAATTTAAGGTTAGGTCTTTTGTGGTAAGGCTTCATATCCGACGGAAATGAAGGTCAGATTCATTCATAACACCTCCAAATACATAAGAAACTACTTTTTTGTGTGAAAGCGATTATGATCCTTTTCTCCACTCTTGCCTGCGTTGGTTTAAAGGTTCTGCAAATGCAGCATTCATTATTATATTCGACTTTTTCCTTCCTTTATCCCTATTTTTCCTATGTCAATTTATGTCGCTTTCAGCTCTGAGCTTTGTAATACAGTTGTGATGCCCCCATTCACTCTCCATGAAGCCTGTTCGTGGAACTCATGAACACTTACCCCAGTTTTGCCATATTTCTTGGATTTTCCGTGCCCAGATTTCTTGCCCGATTTGAAGTCGTTCTTCTCAACAAGGACAGAGTTGTGGTGGTCAGCCTCTTCATAATTCCCCCTCACATTCTCGCCTTTCCCGATGCTCTGCCCCTGGGTAAAGCGATTACGGGAGTGAATGAATGAATAGGTATAATAGATGAGTACGTGATTCTGAGATTCGGAAAGGAGTTAAAAGCCATCTTTACCAACGGGTTAAGTCGACCCAGACCTGAGTAAGGGAGGATAGAAAAGAGATAAAAAAGGAAGGAGAAAAAAAGAAAAGAAAAAAATATCTTCCTGCGAGCTTATGAAGCAGGCCACAACCTACACCTATAGAACCCCGGGGCCTACAGCGCACATTTAAAACTCTCATGCTGAAAGAGAATGACCCAAGAGTGTTCTGACCTTGACTGCCCTAATGTGGGTGATGGGAGGATGTGTAAAGGAGTAGAGAACCAGAAAACAGAATGAGTAGAGAGTAGGATGAAGGCGACTGACTGTGTATCCAATTGATGGAGTGAGTTCGAACTCATATCTGAGTCCAGTTGAGCAGAGAAAGATGCGATTCACGAAGGATAAACAATTATCCTTTCGATGCCGGTGCCACAATAGCATTTTTCCATTGTCATTGGCACTGTGCCACACCAAATCGTGCTGTGGAGGGAATTTTAGAACTTCGGAAGGCTGTACCCTGCCCCTATAACATTTAAAATCCAGTACAATGTCGAGAATTTAACCCCGGGGCTTAAAACGTGGTATACGTGTGTGTTTATATTGTGCATATAAAAGCGAAAACCAACGAGAGCATTTTAGTTAGAAAATTTTCGAAAGGAGATTCGTGAATGAAGTGAAGAGGTTAGAGTGAATGAAAACATGTGGACAGTGGAAGATAGAAAGCAAGAGTAGCTAAAAGAGGGGAGTAATGGGGCGTTAATGACCTTAAAGCTGCGCAACTCTCCCGACTTTGCCTCTATTCTCCAGCAAAGACATGATATTTGCATGTATCTGTGTGTATGTGTGTGTGCATTTTTATACGTGAGATTGTATAACTTTGGAGCCTCTACCTTTGGTGCCTATCAACCTACAAGTAGTAGAAGGGTTACTGGTGGTGGCACTAGTTCCCCCCTGGTTACCGTTTTGTCGTACTGCCCCGTGTGTCCTTTGGAAGCTTTCTGTTGGGTTTCGCGATGCTCGAACCCTTCATCTCGTTCCCGCCCTTTTGTCCGGGCCTTGCGATCCCTCTGCTTCTCGAGGTGTCCGTGGACGTGTCCTGTAAAGGAAACGGATTCATAGGAGGAGCCAAGGATTCGTTTGCGCCACCTCTTACAAACTCTTCGAGATTCTTTTAAACCATTGGGGCAACTTTTGTTTGAACGTCCCCGGCTCTTTAGTGGCAAACTATTTGTTTTCCCTTCCTAATCTCCCCTTTATTACTCTCTATTTTTACCCCTCCGTCCAGCAAGGAGTGTTCAAACTCGCCTCTCAGAGAATCCCTGCCTTTGGTGAGACATGTTCCTGAAATGTTCCATTAGGCCTAAAGATTTCATGGAGAGATTTGCATTTTTTTTAACTATTTCTAACCTGTTTCTTTTCTTTATGTGGCTGTTCTCCCCTCAGGCTTTCTTCAGTAAGTCACGTTCATCAGGATGGAGTGCGTAGGGATTTATTTTCGTTGAAGAATAGAGATAAGTTCGGCATAGACGCGTGTTTCCCCTTTCCCTTAACATTTTTCAAAAACTTTTTTTAGCGGAGATGCCCTCGTTGAATTCCTCTCCATTAAAAAAAATAATAATATTGAGGGATCATATAAATTTCCCTTTCTTCCTTGCTAATTGGAAAACATTGTTAGTCTAGTCTTGGCTTTATCCTCACTTGAAGCTGGTATTTGTAACCGCTGGACTCATTTATATTTTGATAAATCAAATAACAGTAATAGTAATAAACCACTTTATTAATTCTAAATAAGAAATATGTAGATTAGTTTGTTCGATAATGACCCAAATCTCCTTGTAATAGATGCTGCGCAGTACAAACCAAATTCCGCGTAGCTACGCATTCGCCTTGGCTTGGGAAAATACTATTGTGTCGATATTCTTACCACTCGTGACATGGCGAAGTTTCGTTGAAGCTGAAATCAGGTCTTGATGACTATGCGATTTGCCTTCTGCAACCTTCATATCTATAGGCGAAGGTGAAGCAAGATTGGATGCTCCCCGTAGGTCCCTGGTAAAAAAAGGATGCACCAACACACTCATGTATAAAACCGAGGTTATAAATGCAGTCGAAATCTGTGGAAAATGAGAAAGTAATTTGTTGGGTATAAGCATCATAAGAGAATTATTTAGAACAAATAAAAGGTATTATTCCTCTTCTAAGATAAATTTGACTCCTTAAATTATCCTTCAATATTTAAAGTTGATAAATAAGGATGAAATATAATATTTATATCGATTTAATATTGATCAGTTTTTTTTTTAAATATCGGAATTACTGGTTTTTAAATAGCATACGATATTCCAGAAATTAGAATCTATCACCCTCTGGCTGGAGCAGATCCGCTTATGTATTCACCTTCGCCAACTCCGGTTATTGGTGAAATTTCACTGTTTCACCCCAACAAAGTAAGTCATAGGTAACATGGGCAACTATTCACCATGCTATATTTGGAGAATTGCGTGCCCTCCCACCCCAATGCCTACAATTTGATACCTTGCCTAGTGTCGGCCCAAACTACTACAGTTGGGGACAATCTCGGTCCCAATACATATATGAGGACATGCGCTATATATATCTTCCACAGAATTTCCCTTCCTTTATCTTCACTTACAAACTTTCAGTGGGAGAAGCCCTCGTTGGTTTATTTTTTCTTTTCTTTTTAATAACTCTTTTATTGATAGTAAATCGGTATTAAATGCACGCAAAGCTTCCAGCGCATAAAGCATGTTTTCACGCCATTCCAATCGTCTACAAACTCAGAAACACATCATTTCAGGCAACACACATGATGTGACGTTCTCTTTGTTGCCCCTTCCCCCCGCCCCCGCTAAGCCCTCCCAATGGGTTCGTCCATAGGAGAATTGCGCATTCTTCCAGTTCCCAGAGTGCCGTGTTCTCTTGCTATTTCCTCCTTCATCTGTCACTCGTCGCTGTGGAAATGGAGATCGTCACTGATATTTTATCCATTGACATCGGTTCGAGCCTCATCCCATGGCAGGTGACACGCCGCCAACCATCTTTGGATCTGTTGGTTCGATTCTTATTTAAAACTGTCAGATCGACACTCTCACGGGCATAAGATGGTGCGAACTGGTTGTACAAAAGCAACACAATCACCGCTTATTAAGTTTTGCTGTCTTGTCTCAATGGACTAGTTTCAGTACGAACATGCGTGGAAATAGATTAGTCTGGATCAAACCGTTCAGCATCATAAACACTAGGTAGGCCTATTTGACAGGGACTATTTTTTATTTTCAAATTACTTTTAAATGTGATCAGTAATCTTTTAACGAGGATCCTACTTCCTAAAGGTTGAAGCGACCCATTTTTCTTTGATTTCACATTTGAGCTTACTTCAGAAACTGCACTTTTGCAAGTAAAAGACAGGCCCCAATGCATCTCTAACTGGCGATACTTGATTTTTCATTGTCGACATTATTCAATTAAACCAATTTTCTAAACTTTTATTTTAGTCACTGATTGCCGAAAATTGTTGACGCGCCAACTTCGGATCTCGAGCTTAATTGGCTGCTCTTAATGACGAATATTTTATTTCATCTTTCTCCCTCTCTGTCTCTCTCTCTCTATCTTTGTATATATGTGTATATATGTGTATATATATATATATATATATATATATATATATATATATATATATATATATATATATATATATATATATATATATATATATATATATATATATGAATGCAATATCCCGCAGGAAAAAATTATACTTTGTGAGTTTTTCATTTCATATATATATATATATATATATATATATATATATATATATATATATATATATATATATATATATGGAAAGTAGAGGGAGAGGTGACGCGCCCTTATCGCGGGAAGAGAGTTTGTGTGTAGTTTTGATTTTTCGAGCTATGTCGGCGGGGATACCTCTCTTCTGTTACCCCTGTTAGGGCTTTCCTTGATGATTTGGTCGGAAACGAGGTTCCAGACTAAGTGCGTCATTCCTTCTTCTACTCTATTCTTCTCCTTTTTCACTTTTATCCTATCCCTTCCACTTATTATACAAAAAGAAGAAAAAAAAACAAACTACTACTATCATGTCACTCTTACCCTTTTTTCCCTCTATCTAAATATAAGGACCTGGACTAGAGACTAGGACTAGACTAGAGAGACTAGGACTAGAGGTGTCCTAGGCGGTGGGGCACGATGAATTCGATGAGGGTAGTCCCCCGTTAACCCCTTCCCTGGCGCGTAATTATTGACCATTCCCAGTGACCGTTGACGGGTGCCTCTGGCAGTATTGGTCCGAGGTGACGGCCTTTTGTTCCCAGGTTGGTTACCAGGCCAATAAAAAGCCTTGGGTCGATTCTCTTGGTGTGGCGAGATATTCATTGAACGCTAAACCGAGATCCTGACCGCCCTGAAGGGAACTAGTAGGAGTTTATTAGGGGGATGTTCCGATGTTCAACTGGTGCGAAATCGATACCTCCTTCGGAGGATGTCAGTGCTGCTTGGTTGGGAGTCAGACACGCCGAACTTGAACGACTCGGTCGGACGAAGAGCAGTAAAAGGAGCGTGTCTTCTGAAAAATCCGAAACGTCTCCGATGGATAGGCGGGAGCGACTCACGCGTAGCGAACTCACCAACCCCCCTTCTTTTTTATTGAGTGGTCGCAAAGTATTCAGAGATATAAAGTGTTCAGCATGATTGGAAAGAAAGGACCAGCTTCTCTTAAATATAAATGTTCAGTGTACAAAAAGGACAAGTGGTGTGTGGACTTCCCGGAGGGAAGTCCACACACCACTCAATTGCCACCTGGCAATTGTCTGCACTAACTGTGTCCTTAAAGGAGAAGTGCAAGAGCTCAAGGATCTATAGATCATATGAGGAAAAATACAGAGAACTGGAGAGGAAGCTGCAGAACATAGAGTCTGAACACGTCCGTTAGCTTCGCCGTCTCGAGAACGAGATCGTCAAGTTGTCCTCAAGAGTAAAGGTCCAGTCGGTTACCGATATATCTCATACCGCTGTGGGTGGATCCACCGACGAGACCCTTTCCCAAGAAGCGAGCACTTTATCGGCAGTGCCACGCCAGCCTTCTAACGTCCCAGAGCTGGAGTCAGCTGCTGTGGGACTGGCTTAACGGGCCAAAAAGAAGAAGAGAAAGTGGAAGAAAGGAAAGAAACAGGAAGAGAAGGTAGAAACAGAAGAAGAGAAAGCAGAAACAGAAGTTAAACCAGTGGAATATAGGAAAAAATAAAGAAGAAAAAAAAGAAGAAAAATATGAAGAAGAGAGAGGAAACAGAGAAGTCGCTTCCGAAAAGGAAGACTCTGTCTTATGCAGCAAAATGTGCGAGGGTCGTCCTTATCGGTGATTCTCAATCAAGGGATCTGCAACCCATGCTAGCGGCCCGCCTTCGCATCAGTGTAAGGGTAAGCTACCTACCAGGACGTGGGAACCACCAGATAAGTTTAGAAGCTGATAAATCTCAGTTTTCTGAGAGTTCAGTCGTTGCCCTGATGGTAAGTGAAAAAGACATCTACCTTAGAGGAGGTAGGGTAGGCCCTATAGGCGAGAACCTTCAGACGATCATGTTGGTGGTGGATGACTGTGGGTTGAAAACCCGCAGACGTGTCGTGGTCGGGATGCTTCCGAGAAGAGGTCCAAGCCGGATCGCTTACTCGAGGAACGTCGCATTGAACCGATGACTAACAGATTTATGTACGGCGGAAGGGGTGTTTTTTTTCAACCCCTACCGCATCTTTTTTGGTAGGAACGATCTCTACCAAAGGGATAGGGTGCACCTTTCCTTTAAAGGAAAGACTTTACTCTCAAACCTGATATAAGATGTCGTTGAGCGGACTCAAATGACGATCCGGCCCAGAGCGAGGGCGAACGTGGGCCAGTACGTCAAAGTCACCCCTGGAACGACCTTCGCGGACGTCGCTCGAAAGGGTGCCACTACACCACCAAAAGAGAACAGAGAGACAAGTAAGGCGGGAAACGGAAGAGCGGAGGGATTCCTACATTTGGGGACTCCCTGAAAGTTTTTGTTTAATGCAAGGTCAATTAGAAACAAGTTTCTTGAACTTCGTGGCCTCATAGCGACGGAAGAACCTGAAATTATGGCCATAACAGAGTCGTGGGTAAACACCTCAAACCAAGATTTTGAAGGTGAATTCACGATTCCAGGTTAACAACTTTCCAAAAAGATAGGCCAGACAGAGAGGATGCCGGCGTGACGTTGTATGTCAAAGATAGACTCAAATTGACGAACTGCAACATTGTATCCGACCACGAGCTAATAGGTGTTGACGTAGACATAGTTCCTGCTAAATACAGGACCCTGCTGCTTAACAGACCCCCTACCCAACTCGTTGAAAAGGACAGTGATTTGTACCGGCTGCTGGGTGAACTTGTACAAGACAGGGTGTGTATCGCTATGGGTGATTTCAACACCCAAGTTGACTGGAAAACCAGATAACCCTGTGGCGAGAACGCACTACTCCTGGAGTTCGCGAACAACGAGTTCCTGATTCAATGGGTGAGAGAGCCGATGAGAGGCAATAATACCCTCGACTTGGTTTTAACCTCTGAGGATGACATCGTTGAGGATCTCTCTGTAGGCTGAGAGCTCGGTGGCAGTAATCACCGACTAGTTATATTTATAGTCAAGCTCCCCAAGGTAGAGTCTGCGACTAGTGAATCTAGAAAACTTGATTTAATAAGAGCAGACTTTGCAGGGCTTCGTGCTGGATTGACTGATGCGAGGCTAGAAGTGTGTGAGGGTCTTGAAGATTCGTGGAATAGATTCAAAACTACGTTCCTGAGTCTTCAATCACGATTCATCCCTTTGAAAAGCCTTCGTCGGTCTTCCGTTCAACCAAAGTGGTTTAATCGAGAAATTGTTCAACTACTGAGGGAGACAAAAACGGTGTACCGGCAATCAAAGATTTCTGGTGACTTTGACGAGTACCGTAGGCTAGCTAGGAGAGTGAAGTCCAGCATATGGGCGGCTAAGCGTGCCGAGGAGCTCCGAGTGGCGAGACTCTGCAAGGAGAATCCCAAGGAGTTCTTTGGTTATGTAAACAGCCGTAAACCAATCCATCGCACGATTGGCCCTTTAATGAATGAAGAGGGGACATTAAAGCATTCAGATGCAAAAAATGCTAACCTCCTTAACGACTACTTCTCTTCAGTGTTTACTGAAGAGAGTTGCCCCATCCCCCAGCCCACAGATTCCTACTTGGATGAAAAGCTGGAGGAAATGGACTCCGCTCAAGGAGGAATAGAAAAAAGATCCCTGATCTAAAGACGAATAAGTTCCCTGGCCCACGGGTTTCTACCTAAAGTGTTGAAAGAAGTGCGCGATGAAGTGTCACAGCATTTGAGCACAATCTTCAACATGTCAATCCGGACCGGATGAGTTCCTAGAGACTAGCGTGAAGCGGAGGTAACTCCTATACTCAAAAAGGAAGACCCTAGGCAGCCGTCGAACCTGCCGACCTATTAGCTTAACCTCAATAGTCGGTAAAATCATGGAAAGCATCTTGGTGGACAAAATAACGTCATATTTAGAGTCCAACTTGCGATTGAGGAGTTCCCAGCATGGGTTCCTAAGGCACCAGTCATGCCTAACAAATCTTATGGAATTCTTCCACTTCGTTCTTAGTGAGCACGACTGAGATAATGCGGTGGATGTGGTCTACTTAGACTCTCGAAAAGCCTTCGATAAGGTACCACACCGCCGCCTCCTTCGGAAAGTGCGTGCGCTGGGCGTAGACGGAAATGTAGTAAGTTGGATAAGGAACTGGCTAAACGGAAGACGGCAACGGGTAGTGTTAAATGGACAAGCTTGTGAGTGGGTGACCCTTACTAGCGGTGTTCCTCAATGTTCTGTCCTGGGACTAATACTATTCATCATCTAGGTCAACGACATGGACGGTGACATGGTTCCAAAGATTTCTAAATTTGCCAATGATACCAAGCTAGATATGAACGTCGCAATGGAAGGAAATACTGCCCGCCTTCAAGATGATCTTCGGAAGATTGAGGAGTGGTCAGACACGTGAAAAATGCCATTTAACGTGAATAAATGCAAAGTGATGCATATCGGCCACAGAAACCCCAATCTCATTATATCCTTAAGGGCACTGCTCTTGGATCCACTGACACTGAGAAAGACTTGGGTGTAACAATTACTAGTGACCTCAAGTTCTCGAAACACTGCATTGAGGCGGAGAAAAAGGCCCAAAGAATGCGAGGCTAGATAAAGCGCCAGTTTAGATATCGGAACAAAAAGATAGTGCTGTGTTTTTACAACTCACTTGCTCGACCGCACCTGGAGTATGCCGTACAATTTTGGAGTCCTTCGTTTCGAAAGGATATTGCGAGATTGGAACGTGTGCAAGCCAGGGCAACCAAACTGATTCCCTCTATCAGACACAAATGTTACGATGATAGATTAAAGGAATTATATCTGTTCTCGTTGGAAACCCGGAGACTGCGTGGTCAGCTTATCGAAGTGTTTAAAATCCTTCGAGGTTTCGATAATGCAGATTACACGGATATTTTCCAACTTAGTGAGGGCAGAACGAGAAATCACGGCTACAAACTTGAGCTGAAGCGTTACCACCGCGATCTGTGTGGGAGATTTTCACAACAGCATCTGTGGTAGCTGGAACGCACTTCCAGTGGAAGTTGTCAACAGCAATTCTCTTGATCAGTTCAAGTCAAGACTGGACAAAGTCTTGAAAAGTAGCCATTTGGACACGTAAGCCGTTGAGCAGAACTTTGCCTGCTCGACTGCTAGTCCAAAGGTACCCTTTCTGAATGGACCGTAAGGTCTTCTAGGGTCCTTTTTATCCTTTTAGATCCTTGTAGCTCTCTCCCCCTCATTATTATTCATTGTACATTAATGACTTGGATAATGGAGTGTTTAGTAGGATATCTAAATTTGCAGATGACACAAAGCTGGGAAGCCGAGCCATTTCGAGGCCCGATGTAGAGCAAATGCAAAGAGACCTTAATAAAATTGTCGAATGGGCGAATAAATGGCAAATGGGCTTCAACATAGAAATGCAAGGTCATGCATTTATGATGTCATAACCTAAAAGTAGAATACCATATAAAAGGCCAAATCCTCGAATCCGTTAACTTAGAAAAAGACCTGTAGATTTTAATTTTGGAGGACCTTAAAGTATCGAAACAATGCGCAGAAGGTTTTAAAAACGAAAACTGAATGCTACGATATATTGCTCTGAATTTTACTTTCAAATCGAAAGATATAATCGTGCCACTATACAAATCGCTCGTGTGCCCACACCTCGAATATGCATTTAAATCTTAGGCTCCCTCCCTAAACAAGGATATAGTGTAGTAAGAAAGAGCAACGTCGGGCTACTAAACTAGTTCCTGGAATCCGAAACAAACCGTACAAAGATAGACTCCGCTCATTAAACCTACTATCCCTTGAAAGTAGACTATTACGTGGACAATTGATTGAGGTATTCAAAATCTTAAAAGGATTTACTAATATTAATTACAGACTATTGTTCGAGATGGACGAAAGGACCAACACACGCCAAAATGGTTTAAAATTAGTAAACAAGCGATTTAACTCTACTATAGCTCAAAATACTTCACGTTTAAAATCACGCAAACGTGGAATAGCCTGCCCAACCGTGTAGTAGAAAGCACGTCAGTTAATATGTTCAAAAACCGACTTGATGAGTACTTCAATA
Source organism: Ceratothoa steindachneri (assembly GCA_963969495.1). Lineage (NCBI taxonomy): Eukaryota > Metazoa > Arthropoda > Malacostraca > Isopoda > Cymothoidae > Ceratothoa > Ceratothoa steindachneri. The sequence continues at coordinate 67,082,664 of OZ018336.1, forward strand.
GTGTAAATATAACGTAGTAGGAGCATGGAAGAAATCGTCATACGAAATATAATCCTGCAATAAAAAGATGCCAACGACGCTCCCATGCATGGAGTGAATGTGAATTCCCCTTTTCATTTTCTGTCTGTCCTATACCTATATTATTTTCATCACTAGCAGGCGAAGACTGCTGGAGAAGAGAGTACTCTCCTATCCCCCCCCCCACCTGGTTTAAAGAAACGTGTTCGTGTATTTGAGGGATAGCTGAGCCTGCATGTAAAGGGTACACATATAGATAAGTGTGTACCGTAGAAGTGAAATAGCTAGAAAGAGCATGTAAATAAAAGGTCAATGGTACACATGTAGATAAGTGTGTACAGTTGAATAGAAATATTTTTAAAATCATGTAAAAAATATATATAAAGGGTACACATGCAGATAAGTGTGTACTGTAGAGTTGACATAGTAAAAAAAACAAACAAATAAAAACAGCATGTAAAAAAATAAACCATGATAGACTAACGTTAGAAAGTGGTAGTTAACATCTTCTGTAAACGGCTAGCCTTGAGCGGACCTTAGGATCTTTGCGGGTCCTTGTTTCTGTAGTTCTATAGTTCTCTCTCTCTCTCTCTCTCTCTCTCTCTCTCTCTCTCTCTCTCTCTCTCTCTCTCTCTCTCTCTCTCTCTCTCTCTCTCTCTCTCTCTCTCTCTCTCTCTCTCTCTCTCTCTCTCTCTCTCTCTCTCTCTCTCTCTCTCTCTCTCTCTCTCTCTCTCTCTCTCTCTCTCTCTCTCTCTCTCTCTCTCTCTCTTTCTCTCTCTCTCTCTCTCTCCTCTCTCTCTCTCTCTATATATATATATATATATATATATATATATATATATATATATATATATATATATATATATATATATATATATATATATATTTATATATATATATATATATATATATATATATATATATATATCGCTCTCTCTCTCTCTATATATATATATATATATATATATATATATATATATATATATATATTTCTCTCTCTCTCGCTCTCTCTCCCTGTTTTGGGGGATACAGAAATAATCACTCAATCCCGACCTGCTCTATATGATTTTAACCTATTATTATTATTATATCGTCAAGAAACTAATGTTGTGCTAGTAAACAAAAAATTTTTAGACTTGTTTAAATTGTTTAGAATTACGGCAAGCTGTTTAGAGATAGCGAAGTAATACCTAAGCCTTTTTTAAGCTAGCAATGCGTAGGACTTTTTAAGCTAGTAATTCCTAGGACTTAGCTACAAAATGGCGTTTGAGTGTAACATAAACTCTCTGAAGGACAGCTTTTCTTATTCTTTATTGGCTTAAAATGTAGGTGAGACTTTAGTACAATATTAAGCGCAAAAAACAATGGTTTGAGTGCAAACCAAACCCTATCCGTCCTCCTAGAAGGGTCTTAAAAAAGAAGAATGCAACATAGGTATGCTTTGCATTTGGTGGGATGTGAAAGGAGTTATTCATTATAAGCTTATCAATAATAATCAAACACTGTCCACCTAGATATTCAAGAATTGCAACGTGTAAATTTTTAACAAGTGCATGTTTTAAATGTTCAACAATTGTATAATTTATATGCTCAAAAATTGCCTCATTTAAATTTAAACAATTGCGACTTTTAGATGGTTAACAATTGCATTTTTTAAACGTTGGACAATTTCAACTTTTAAATATTCAAAAATTGCATCTCTTAAATGTTCAACAATTGCAACTTTTAAACATTAACAATTTTATATTTTAAATGTTAAACAATTGCATATTTTAAATGTTAAAAAATTGCAACTTGTAAATGTTTAACAATTGCATCTTTTAAATGTTCAACATTTGCATCTTTTAAAGGTTCAACAATTGCATTTTTTTAATTTTCAACACTTGCATATTTTAAATGTTTAACAACTTCATCTTTTAAATGTTTAACAATTACATATTATAAATGTTCAACAATTGCATTTTATAAATGTTCAACAATTTCATCTTTTAAATGTTCAACAATTTCATCTTTTAAATGTTCATCAATTGCAGCGTATAAATATTTTAAGCTCTTGAACATAACGTCCTTCTCTGCAGAACCGTCAGGTTTTCCTCCTCTTGACATTGCACGCCCACACGTTCGGCACACCCGAAATTAATGCGTTAGGTTTGGAATCTCTTCGTTATCTTTCATATTCACCAGACCCTTCTACATCTGATAACCATTTATTTAAGTCAGTACATTACATATCTTTTACACTGTCTCCCTACGCCATAAATTCACAACACAGACACTAACTCCAACAAACATTTACAGCGTAATTCTTGCCTTGATAGCTTCTTTCTATCTTCTTGCAGGGCTGTAAAAGTTCGTCTCTATTTTCTCTAGTAATTGCAGTACTTTCCTAACGAATTCATGAGCCAATTTATTCGTTCATTAAATATATTTTGAACTAAAGTTACGGGCATTCTCAGGTGCTACTAAGGCCTGTATCAAAAGGATTTGGAAGTCAACTCAAGGAATGAAGAGAATTTTTCAACGTCTATGTCAATCAATTCTTCACTTTGAATTTTCCCCATCTCATTATAAATCCCGATAGCATACACTCATTGAGGAGAGAGAGGGAGTCAACATATACGGTTGAATTTTATCAACATACACTACAGCTGTATTTAAAGATTTAAATAGACAACTTTCCTTCTCTTAATAAGATTCCTTTCAAAACCGACGGAAGAAAAAAAATTATTACATCGACAAAAATTGAACTACAATTCACATATTTTGAGTCACGATGTGAACGGTGATGAGGACCGAATCGAGGCACTTCCAATTTCCACCATACCGATGCCGTCTATCCTTGACTTTGCTCCGTAAGAGCAATAAATATGGTTAAAACCCATAAATTTATTTGGATACGAGAGTACTTTGATCTTTCGGGTCATTTTTCTAAAATATAGACGCATTCTAATAACCTCTTCCTTTTTCTTCTTAACCTGTACTATAGGGCTACTATAATACTCCTCCTCATCCACTATAATCCTTTGATCTTTTAAAATCTCTATTTCTGGTTTTAACACCTCGAACACCGGTAGAGAAAGCCAAGGTGGATATACACAGGGAAAAACCTCTTTCACATATCCACACATCTCCTCTCGTAATCTATAATCTGGAACATGATCAAATTTCAACTCTATACTCAACCACTCGTACGACCATGGTGCGTGTCCGGAAGCTGTAACTCGCCACGAATTTGCCTTCCTGCTTCGACTTGTATCACATCAAAATAATTCGCAATAATCTCTATCATCGTGTCCCTCTCTGTAATATCTCAATGGCAACTTAAGAATCATCCACCTCTGATCCAAAATGCACTTGACTCGCAATCTTTACCCCCTCCGCCAGTGTAAGAAAACTTAATCAATTCAAATATAAGTTTATACCCAATTTCATACTTCTCAAAACTTTGATTTCTAAACATCACCACTTTCCAGAATATCACAAAACTTTATCCATAAGTAATAAATATCAAAATACAACCTTTAACGAGGCAAAGCACCCCAAAATAACAAATTAATCCTTTCACGCCTCGAAGCTTCCTAACTTTCTTCCAAAAGGAAAACGCCCACATTCTCAACCAGTAACTCCGTTATCCAGAACAATTATACTAAGAGCCCGTAACTACCACATACTATCATGCTTATATTCATTTGCCTCTTCACGCACAGGAAAACCTTACGCACTATATTTTCATCCCAATACATTCATGTAACGTATGCTATTTCCACAAAAGAGGTGGAAATAGCATACGTTACATGAATGTATTGGGATTAAAATATAGTGCGTAAGGTTTTCCTGTGTGTGAAGAGGCAAATAAATATAAGCATGATAGTATGTGGTATTTACGGGCTCTTAGTATAATTGTTCTGGATAACGGAGTTACTGGTTGAGAATGTGGGCGTTTTCCTTTTGGAAGAAAGTTAGGAAGCTTCGAGGCGTGAAAGGATTAATTTGTTATTTTGGGGTGCGTCGTTTACGCTCTTAAGGCCTATCATTTCTGGCCATGGAAATTTTCCCACTTACTATGGTCAAGTTAGAGTGCCGCCATCTCATGAATACAATCCTCCTAGTTTTCCTGGTCCCGTGAACTACTAGATACTTTATTACTACCCACTGCTTCCTCACTACGGTTGTCCTTAATCAAATATGATCACCGCAATTTTAGCAATTTGGTCAATCACTCTCTTTATGCCCTTTCGTCCTGCATACAATGCAAGTTTAGGACATAAGATTACAGATACTATTAACTCACTCCTATTTCCTGATATAATGACAGGTCTTTGCCGCGACTGACTCCTGATCTTAACTTGATCAACCCGAGAACAGCTCTTAAACTCCCCCTCTTGGCAATTATGATCATTCCCCTGCCGGTCTATATACCCCTAACTTGCGACATCAGCATAGGAGCCCTAAATAACCCACTTGACTCAGAGGTAAGTTATTCAGTTTTCATACCAAGCAGGTATTTCATAAATGTAGCTCACGTCACCGGCCTTGCCGTGAAGGATATATTAATGTCCATATGCTGCCTGATGTCTTCTGTTACGTTCCTTTTACCGTCTGCAGGAACATTTTCAATAATTTATCTGAACAAATGAACCTACCTCTGACTCGGTAAAGCTCATACGCTACACTTAGATCACATTCTACTTACCGTTCTTTCGTCTCCACAAACCTATTGAAATCTACCCCCAAATTATCTCCTCGGCAGTGTCTTCAGCCTTCTACCTATTCCAAAATGGACTGATCCTGCCTCTTCCGAGCTACGTGGAACTGGTGCATATGGTAGCGATTAGTCCCGTTGATTGCTGTCACACATCCCGTTAATTTACTCTTCATTGTGCCAACTTCATTTTTGCCCCCAAAACTCCATTACCTCCGAAAAAAGGATCCTAGGAAATGTCTCACGAATTCTGACATCTACAGAGAGTGGGGGCTTGTTGGGCCTCCAGAACATACCTAACCGGATTGCACGAACCTGAGTAAGAACAAAAAAGAACTCACACAGGTTAACTCCAGTCAGTGCCATTTGCACACTCCCACTCACTCCAATATCGGACTGTAGCAAGGATATTAAATGTTCGCGTTGTGATGGGAAACGTAATTAATTGGGAAGAGGATCCGTCCGCGACAGCATGCTCTTTTAACGATGAGACTAGGTACGATATCCCTAGTGTAGTAACGAAAGCACATTAAGTGAGTACCCGATATATATATATATATATATATATATATATGACGATTGCCACGAAGGGCATAAGTCGCAGGGAAATATTTAGCTTATTAATACGCTACATTAAAAAAAAAACAATAGGCAAAACAAAGCATCTATTAAAAACAAAAACAATAAAAAAGGCAGAACAAAACCAAGAAGAGAAGGAGGTACGCTTCTATCTGGAACGAGGCTTACCTCCCCCTCTTTCCCGGCTCCGGAGCACGCGCCCAACACCAGAGAGAGTCAAATAAAATGGAAGAGACGTCCCGAGTACAATGGACAATCGGTAACGATCGGTAGCTCATACCCTACCAGGCCAGATAACATGCGCAAAAATCCCCCAAACTGGAACATTCAACTAGAATGTGAGAACAGTCTGGGGTACTAGGGAATGGCATCCTAATCATTGTCCTGACCAAGTTAGTGAGTCGGTAATAGTACGAATAAATTACATAGGTAACTGAGTTAGGTTTGGTTAGGTAAGTTGAATCCTTAATATATAGGACTCTTTAATGTCATAAGATGCAACTGCAATAGAGTCATACATGTGGTCATGAACCCAGACACTCAAGAGAAAAGGTTCTCCCCACCAACGTGGTAGTTAGAAACGACCAAATAAATAGACTCCAAAACTAATTGGATGTTCATTTCCAGAGGCTAAATATTAGGCAAGTGGAGTTGCCCTTGACACCACTTTCAAATCTTGGTGAGGCCTTGCAGTGTTAACAGTGTCTGTCCCCATAAAGGTTTTCACATTCATAGTTTTGAATGTTTGGTCAATTTGATATTATTAATAATACGGTTTTTATTCGGCGTAGGCAACAGGCTATCGCGGAATGCCTGTCTAGGAAGCACGATCTCTCATGTTGGGCAGACAACTACGAGGAACAAGTAATAAGGGGACAGGACCAGAACGTAGGGTTCTCAGGGTGCGATATATGTTTAATGAGGAGAGCAAGTAGGAGGATGTCGTGGCATTAAGGATTTTGTAGCTTAGAAGGACGGAATTAAGGGTAATGTGGGATCGGATGGAGAGCCGGTGCAGTTCACGGCACACTCCAGTTTTGTCAGGAGTGAGTTTCATAAAGTTGTCCAAGAGACAATCAGTGCCGGATCTAAGATTTATATGAGTCTCAGCAAACGAGGTTGCATTTCATCGGATTAAACATGGAAGGATAGAGCGACGAGATTCATAAGACTAGGGAAATGAGCAGACTAAGAACCAAGCTTTGCTGAAAATCGAATTGCGCCTCCATCTTCTATAAATATCGTTCCCAATATGAACAGATTGAGTGCAAGATGATAGGAAAAAGTGGACCCAGTGCTGGGTGGTTCTAGAAGGTCCAAGGAAATACTGAAGATGATCAAGAATAACAGAGTAATCGGCAATATCAAGGGGCGCCGAGAGATCAAAAATTACTAGAATAGAATGCTGATCAACATCAGCCACTCAACGAAGTCTGTCAATTGCATTTACGTAGATCATAACATGTGATCAAGAATGCGGATAAACATCAGCCTTTAAAAGCAGAGAGGTTGAGAGATTGAGTGGTCCTTGCCATGACTTTTGGGTCTAGCTCGGGTTTTCTTTGTAGAATATGGCAAATTGGCAGATCTTTAAAATTTTATGCTATCATCATGATATGGCAGGTTCTAAAAATACCAAATAGGTGGGGGCGACGTACAGTAAGGAATTGACGATAAAAACTTTGAAGAGGGCGAAAATGAGGGAAGTTACTTCATCATGGAACATGAAGGAAATTGAGGGGAGTTGTGGTAGGGAGGTATGAGGAAGTGCCATAATGCCAGATTCAGGGATAGAGGGATTACTAGATCAAATATGAACTATCTTGATGGAGAAGAACTCAGAAAAATTGGCAAAGGTGATTGTCGTGGTATAGGAATGACCGAGTGATGGGAGGAGTTGGTACGTATGGGTTGTTTACGTACTACAAAAAAAGAAGACTCCTTGACTAACGTTATACCTCTCTAAGAGTGCTATATATGTTGGATTATTATTATCTAGGGTCTTGACTCCTTTAAACTTTAAGTTCCTTGTACCAACGTAGCGATTCAAGGATAGAATAAAAAAATTGTCAACACAAACTAAAACTTTAATTAAAACACAAAACCAAAATAAACCTGAACCACAGAAATATTACGAATACACAATAAAGACCTCAATAATTTTTAAGTAAGGCTTTCTAACTTGACTTACTTGACATTATAGTGATGGTTAATCCACCACTCACTTCAATATAAAATTATGCTAACTGTCTCGACTGGAGTTTAAATACCTTGGTCCCTCCTGCGACGGGTTTAAGTCTGACCTTGAACTCAATGAGCCCAGACATCTCAGGAATCCTGTGGGTTCTTTGACGCGTGCCTCGGCTAGATGGTTGACGGCGGACGGAATAACTTGACAGTCGCAAGGGACTTTGTCGAGTGGGGCAGATGGGGAACACACGGTACTCGGAGAGAAAGTCTTCTTTAAGGGCGAGGACTATCACGGTGCTTTAGCTATACCAGGATAGGGGGAGGGGGAGGTCTCTGACGAAAATAAGTTGAACTTAGTTTTTAAACCAAGCTAACTTAGATTTCGGTGCGACCACCGGGTAACGGGCTCAAGGAGGAGCTTTTGCTTCTTCGTTTCTGAATTCCTCAAGAGCGAGGATCTCGGTGCTTTGTGCTACACCAGGATAGGGGGGGGGGAATGGGGGTTCTCTGACAAGAATAAGTTGAACTTGGACAAGTTAACTTGAAGTTCGGTTTGGGAACCAGGAACTAGCTCGAGTATGAGCTGCCTTTCAGTCCCTTCTCTTGGTGGCCCGTGCCTCTTGCCGGGAACTTCGTCGCCTTGATGACTAACCGAATCTAACACGTTTTTCCCAAGTGTTCGGTATTTATACCTCGTCATTCCACTGTGGTAGGGGTAGGAGGGGGATTGCTTGTGGACGGGCCGCAGGATAGTTCTTACCCTAACGGTTTTTCTCAGTAAGCCTTACCTCAGGTCCTGCTTGGTCTTCGAGCTTGAGAGAAACGCGTCTCCAATTTCGTACTTGAGGTGAAATTGAATACACACTCGTAGGGAAGATCTTGCAGTTTTAACCATTCTGCATTTTATAGGGACAAGGGGCGAGGGACTGTGGTTACGAGATTGACCCAACGTACCTACACGGCCCGGATGTTTTGCGGTCAACGTCCCATGTCTCAACTTAGAGAGGAGGGAGAGGGTCGATTCCCTTACAGTGATGGAAAGAAGAGACGGCACTGGGAGAAAGGAGAGTAAGAAGTTTAAATAGTGTTGTTAGAGAAGATGCGGCGGTTATTGGCTTCACTGGTAGATTTTTAGAGGTTGGTGTAGTAGTGAGTGCCAAGAGTACGCAATGGAATCAGCGGCTTTGTAAGAAATACGGGCACGAGCTATTCTCAAATGCCCTTACAGGCTGGCCTCTGCTGCTTTACCCTCAGAATAGATTATCAGAACCAAAGGGCGCACTGACGTCGTCGATAGGATAAAACTGGCAAGTGAACATTAATGTAGCCTGAGAGGATCCGGAAAAGCGAGAAAAAAAATCATTTATCTCAGTTTAGGAGAGATAGAGGCCAATGGAAGAAGAGAGTAGGCAAGATCCAGGGTCATTCATTCGTCTTCCATGCAGGATGGAGAGGCAGGGTTACTAAGAATAAGCGGAGATTTGGTGTAATGATAAGATTGATAAAAAAATTGCCTGATTGTAATGATTCGACTAACTAGGTTTTCTATTCCGGCCTTTTTTATTTTTATCCTTTCTAATTAATCTTTCTTTCTTCATTTTTCTGCTGTTACTTTCTTTCTCTACTTAGTAAAAATACCTTCTCTGATACTTTCAGTTTCTTTTTTTACCGACTATGAAAAATCAATGATACACAAATAATAGTTTGATCTCGTTAGAATATATTGTGCAACAGACACAACAATTCACCTACATATATGTATATATATCGGGAAGCACTTCCCTCAAGCACTTCAGAGCATGAAAATGGAGCGTCTGATCTCCATAAAAACATAATCAAGGTTATATCGACAATATTTAATCATTTAATCTTGTTAAGCTAAATTTTCCCATAGTTTTTGAATTGAAACAAACACAAACTAATTTCCAAAGTCTTATAATAGAAAAGATCAACAATTTCCAATAATAATTTTTGTTTTAGGTGCCTACCTTTGATGTATCACGAAGATAATAAACACAACGGAAAAATTAGGCCAGGAGGCTTCAATGTAATAATCAAAAGTGTATGGATTAATATGATCTTCATAATATATACAATAACAAAACGGTTTATCATTATTTTTTTAGGGAAATCGTAGTAGCAAAGTTGGAAAACTTGCAACCAACATTTTTCGGTAAGATAGAAAACTCACTGTAATTGGAACGAACCTTAACCAGTATATCACTTGAAATATCTTCAGTTAAGGTGATTCGAATGGGCAGATCAACTTCATAAACACATTGTCTGTTAATATTATGCCTATGCGCAATATATATTGAATATTATTATTAAAAATTATATAATAGGTCATTTGATGTGCCTAAAATGGGCAGAGCAGTAGAAAAATATCTTATTAGCATTTTTAAGAACCCAAGGAGCCTTCTTTCCCTGACTCAGCTGAAACTCTTAAAAATCTGCCATTCGCTTACGACATTATTACTGAATGGCCCTCGAACAATTTTCTAGAGTTCCATTTGGACAAAGTTGAAGTTTTAGTGGTAAGTAGATGTAACTCTGTATAAGAGAATATTTCTTTTTCTTATCCTGGGAGGTTCCAAAGTCGTCTTGTCTGACAATATTAGTAATATTGTAGGTAATATTAGCCACATTTGCTTCTATTCTGATCACGTCAGTTTCGAGATTGCCCCTCATACTTTCGTTACATCCCGCCTTGATTAATGTAACTAATTACTTGTTCGATTACGAGCCACCACTAACCCCCTCCTTCCTTCAACTTGTTAAAGCTTTGCGTCCATTGTTCTTCCGCACAATGTACGTCTCTATTGTGTAACTCCTCTATTTCGTGAATCTCAATGGCTGCCAAGTCGTTTCGAAATTACTCTTTAGGTCATTTCTTTTCGCGTATAAGAGACTAAACACGACAGCAGCCTCCTAGATATCATCTGAATGGCACCTAGCATAGGTGATCGTGCTTTCTCATTAGTCGTTCTTAGAATGTAGAATGACGTCCCTGCCTCTATACGTTCCTCGATCTCTCTAGATTTGGCATCTCGTTTGTGCTAAAGCAGGGGAGCTGTCATCGATCCAGCCATTTTCCGAATCCTTTAACAATTGGATCACTTTCCTCCTTTCGCGATTGCAGAGGATCAGAAAATGGAATAATTGAGCTTCGGCAACAAAAAAGGTGGACCGAATTTAGCGACTTTCTACTTTAACGTGAAAAACCTCCAGGGCTTCTACGATAGAGTTATTGCAAAGAAGTTGAAGCGAGGTGAAGACGGGTGAAATGAAACTGTGGTAACACAACCTGGAAAAAGGCTAAGGAAATTAATTACGTGGTTCATTAAAGCTTAAAAAAGAAAATGGGAGAATTATAGAAACGGACAATAGGGAAACTATTTTAACCGTTATATGAAAATGTATAAAGGAGTTGGATTTGAACCTGTGTCATTTTAGCGAAGAGCGTTAAACTCGAAAGTCGCTAAATTCTCGCATTTTCTTTTTTAAGCTTTAATGAACCACGTAATTAATTTCCTTAGCCTTTTTCCAGGTTGTGTTACCAGTTTTCATATATAAAATATATATATATATATATATATATATATGTGTGTGTGTGTGTGTGTGTGTGCGTGCGTGCGTGCGTGCGTGCGTGCAACAGAGACATTAAATCAGAAATAATTCCAATTCAGTCTGGCGATTTTCCAAAATTTACAAATACAACTTGTATTAAAATTATTAAATGCAAAAATCAAGAAATCACCTCATTCTTGGTGAATCCGACATTTCAATGTGCAATTGTGCGGCTCAACTGCGATCGGACTATGACCCGGAAATTGGGTGCACAAGGAGTGAAATGGAAATAAAAATAGAAATTATTTTTTTTCAATTGAGCATAATAACTAAATTTCTGCCCACCAGAGAGGGCACAAACTTTGACTTTTGAGTATTTTCTGGTTCCGATCGCTCTGGCGGCGGGTCACTAATCTTTTTCAAATTCCATTAACAGAAGGACAAATTTTAGTCACCCTAAGGCTAATCGTGCTTTGAACTCACTTTTTTGTTTTCTATTATTTCCTTTGTTTTATTTGAGTATTTTGGACTTTTTATTGCCTTCATGTGTTGTTTAAGAAAATCTCCTCAGAAAGAATGAAGATAACCCACAGGAAAAGTTGAAAAGGAAGAGGAAATTGATCCCAAGAGCTTTAGCTTATTGATATTATTATCATTGAAAGGGGAAGTGTATGTAATCCACGGGAAAAGCAATGGAAATAGAGAAGAAGGATGAATAAATGACACAAATAGCCAAAATGGATTGAGTGACTGAGTCGTGACCCCTAATTACATACTCTAAAACCCTGTATTTGATTCCTTCAGGAAAAAAAGTTCGTACCAAATTATACAAACACTCGAAAATACGAACTCATCATACCTCGTCACCCCATCCACCTCTTCCACTAGAGTTTGCAATGGCATGTGCGCGCGTGAACAAGGACACACCTTAGATTACACATACCCATGTGATTTCCTTGGGTCATCTGGGTACCCTTATGTACACTGGTTCTCAGGGCCAGGGGAGAGATGTAATGGGGGGTGGTGTGGGAAGTAGGACTCGAGCGGGACTAAGCTTGAGTTCGGTGGAGCGAGATAATTAGGTCGCCAAAGTCACGGCGGGGGCGAATGACGCTAAAGGGATCTGACAAAGAACGAGCGACGAGGGTTTCGACACCTTGAAAAATGTCGTATTTAGGGGGCAGGCCGTCCCTCTAACGGAAAGTGGGGTGGGAGACTCCCTAAACTCTCCTTGGCTTGGCTTTAGGGAGGTAATTTATTGTTTTATTTATTAAAAATGAAGACGAAAATCAATGGGATTATTTTCGCCAAATTTACCTCTTTTTAATATTCGTAAGCGTTAAAGTGACGCTGAATGGAATTGTGCAATGTATAATTTGCAGCGAAGACCAAAAAGAAGACTTAGAGAAAGGAATATCGAGATGGCACGCAATTCTCCTAAAACTCCTCTACGCTCCCATATCTGCTTTTTCAAAACAAAAATAATACCGGTGTTCGCAATTCAATCTTATCTCCATCCATTCGCTGCCTTTTTCCCAATTACCCACTTCTTAATTACTCGATATTCACTAATTTTCTTATTAGTATGTATTATTTTTATCCCCTTTACTTCATTCTCCGTTATCACCCTCTTTTGATTCTCGCATTATTGCCAGTGAATAACAAACGACTCACCGGCGGTGCTCCACGCATCCTCTTTTCAAGACTCACTCGTAGGCAGACAAAGACTTAGTAACCAAGGCAACCGGGGCTTGAAACTGAACGGTTCCGTGGCTTTGCGCTCTTTTATATACTTCCACGAAGATAAGCTCGACTGGTTTCCGTGGAAACCTTTCCTTCTAACGCGGTTCATAATAGGTCGATTTCCCATACGGTCCCCTAATCGCTCCTTATTAACTCGAGTATTCTTTTAGAGTCCCTCTGGCGGGTGCCTACGAGGGAAAAAGTCGCCGCAATCACGTTATAGCCTAATACTAAGATAGATTTAAATTTTTAAAAACAAATAACAAATAGAGAATAAAAAAAAACAAGCAAACAAACCCCCCCCTCCCAAAAAAAAGCAAGAAGAGGAAGGAAGCCCTCTCCGGCGTCGTAGGAAGCCCACCTCCCTCAAGCGCAGGAAATTGCGACCTAAAACAAAAAGAGGAAAACAATCGAGGAGGCTAGCCTCCTCCAAAAAGTCAGTGAGTAAACAAGTCTGTGTACAAGAACTCGTTCCGAGTACAAAGGACAAGCGGTAGCAACCCCGCTTCTCCCTATACCGGCAGAGGTAAATTGTGCGAAGATCACCCAGACTGGGACATACAATAGTAATGTGCCCAAAAGTTTGGGGGACAAACAAGTCTGGGTTCCTGGCATGTAATAGGTGTAAGGGAGAGCGAAACACTGTTCTGGTCGATCAGTCATTGTGGACTCTTTGGCGCCATCATAGGCGCGCTCAAGAACCCAGCAGAAGATAATCTCGACATCCGCCCGGTTTGTGACAACCGTGGCGTCACAGAAACCGCTAAACAGGAAGTATAGAGATTCCAATGCTTCGAGAGCAATCAGTGAGCTTTGTGATCCCGAACCTGGCAGGACGTATTATCACCCATACCGATCGGTGTATTGCAACTACGAGTAGCTCGGTCGTGAAGACAGATGCATCGCCTGGCAGAGCCCTGTTGACTTGAAAGTGAGGGGATAAGGCGTGGAAACCAACCTCCTCATGGGGCTTAGAGCCATTCGTATACACTGACACGGATTCAGCGTGACAAGAAATGTGCTTGTTCCAAAAGGTCGAAAGAAATACTCTCATTGTTGTGTAAGATTTTGAAGCAGATGCATGGCGACAAATAGTCAAAAGTGGTAGCCTCCAGGGTAGCCTCCTGGGCATAACTAGAGGAGCTACTGGCCCGAGAGCTACACCGAGCTCTCGATGTAATTTTCTATCCCTAAACCCAAAGGGCTTAAGGTATAAATGACGTCTCTCGGCGGCATAGGCACCGTCGAGAGCGGCTACGGATGGACTGAGGGTCGTTAGCGACTGAAGGAGACGCTGGGCTTGCCCGTGTAGGCGAATAGTATACTTGACATGGCAGATATTTAGTGACATCTCACCCGCATCGACAAGTAAGCTGTCAATGGGGGCGAGCGGAAGGCACCGGTCGCCGGACGGGTACAAAAGACTCTAAGCTGCAAATATGAGCCGCCCAGGTGAGGCGTCAGTCAAAAACAAGACCAATAATATGGTACTATTCCACCATTTGCGGGCAAACCCCGTTTAATAAGAAGCCCAGGGCGGGATGGAGCCGTAGATGGCATCAGAAGTGCACTACCTTAGTCTTGGCCAAGGTATCGAGAACATCTTCCGGCGGCACCGAGGTGATACCCTTGATGCTCATGGCAAGGAGTGTGACACTGAAGACACTTCCCTGCGGAACAGCCTCTTCCTGCTCCATTGGATCAAAGTGAGCTTCTCAACCCGTACTTAGAATCGACGATGTTGCAAAATCTTAGAAATAAAGATTATGGGGCGTTCCCTCGCCCCAATCGTGTGGAGACTTTCCTTAATACCGTATCGCCATGCGATATCATGGGCCTTCTCCATATTGAAAAACAACGGGGCTAAGTGCTGTCGACGAAGGAAAGCATTGCAGACGGCATTTTCTAGTCGGGGCAGAGATTCTGACGTGGTGTGGAACTTGCGGAAGCCGCACTTTGTGGAACACAGGTGACCTTTGCTGTTCAGGAAAAAGGCTAATTTAACATTTACCAATTTTTTCATCATCTTCCAGACGCAAGAGGTTAGAGAGATTGGAATGAAACCGGCCAGGGTAGACTGATCTCTCCCTGGTTTGAGAAAAGCGAGCAGAGTAGCAATTTGCCAGGTGTGTGAGAGTATATCCTCCTTACAGGTCCTTTTGAACACTACGCCAAAGACGTGGGGTCCAAGATTGTGGTCTCATTCTCCTGGAGAACAGGATGAGTTTAATTATGGTAATGTGCATGAAGGAGGGTTGCGAGTAGGAGAGAAAGTAATAGAAGGTTAGTGGTATTAATATTAGCAGTAGTAGTATCAGTAGTAGAAACAATAATACTATCAATCCTAGTGACAGTACTAGCAGACAGCAGTAACAAAGCCACTAATGCAATCGTAATAATAAGATGAGTATAATTATCGATTGTAATAGCAATAGAAGTACGCGAGTAGCAGCAGCAGAGGTAATGGGAGCAGAAGAGTAAACGTAGTAGAATTAGTAGCAAAAGTAGTATTAGCAATAGTGGTAGAAGTAAGGATACCAGTAGAGGTAACAGTAGTAAAAGAAGTATTGGTAGAAGAAGAAGCAGGAATATAGGCATTACTAGTGGTAGCCATAGTAGTAAACCTAGAAGTAGTAGCAGTAGTAAATGAAGTAGTGATACAAGAAGAAGCAGGAATAGAGGCAGTAGTAGAAGTATAGTAGAAAGAGTAATGTTTTAATAGTAATAAAAGTAATAGAGTAGTAGTTGTATCAGTAGAAGTAGTGATAGTAGTAGTAGTAGCAGTAGTTTTTAAAAGCACTATGTATACTGGCGATTGCCAGCAAGGCATAGATAGTCGCGGAAAAGGGATTCTTGGACGCTAATTTTCTCTTTTTTTAGACTAAAATAGTCAAAATGGAACAAAAAAACAAATACGAACAACTAATAAAAAGAAAGAACGAAACAATTACCATGATTAGGTGCCGGAGAGAGAACCACTACCTCAAAGGCTCGATCATACATCTAAACACTACAAAAATAATTCTATAAGATGGAGGAGTCCTGCTTCCTCCAGAAATTCACTATTGTGACCAGTCCGTGAGGGCGATACCGTCACAAATACAAGGGACAAGCGGTATCAACCCTACTCGTCCCGGTTCCAGGACTCTTAATGTACGCAAAGATCCCCAGACTGGGCTATTCAACGAGAATGCGCCGAACAGTCCAGAGGACAACGCAACCGTCGCACTAAGATTCAGGGAGACCTCCATGAAATGGTGGTGCATCCCCGTCTGTGCCCGATTTAGAGACGACAGAAATCAACCTGAAGCTGTCGAGGCATTTGAGGGTAAGTCTATGGGTGCGGTCGCGGAACGATGGTGCACAACTTTAGGTTCTCGTCCCTCGTCGTCCATCTTCTTTGCCATGTAGTCCGAAGAGCTAATCTGATCCATGTAATAAATGTGGGTAAGAGCAAAATACTATTTCTCTTGCCCTGTCTCTGTCCATGCAGACTCTTTGGCGCCCCCATTGGCGGGCTCATTTTCAGCAATCGCCAAGTTTCCAAGAACCCAGCAGAAGACAATCACGAAATCCATCCGATTTGCGGCAACTGTGGTATCACAGATACCATGAACCCGGAGGTGACTAGATTCCGATATCTTAAGGCACTCAGTGTTCTTTGTGAGTTGCTATAAATCACAATGTGGTCTCCAAACTAGGCACGATGCATAATCTCCCCTACCGAGCAACCAGCACGGCCGTAAAGACAGACGCGCCCTGTAGAGGCCTACCAACTTCAAATAGGTGGGAACACGGAAGCACCGAAGCGATTTCAATGATGCTTAAAGCAAAGAGAGTGACACTGATGACACTTTGCCGAGGCACGCAGTTCTCCTGCCCTGCTAGACCAGAGAGTGCCCCACCCACCCGTGCGGGTTTGACGATTTCGAAGAAATTCAGATTTGAAATGTAGGAGGCGTCCTCTCGCCACCATCCTGTAGAAAGCCTGTATAATACCGTATCGCCATGCAGTATTATATGCATTTTTAGCAGTAGCATCAGTAGTATTATCTTCAGCAACAGAAGTATTGGTAGCAGCTACTATCAGTAGCTATGGTCGAGGTAGAAGTAGTAAGAGTAGCATCACTACCACTATTAGGAGAAGCGGTATTAACAGTAGCAGAACTAGTAGAGGTAGCTCCAGTAACAGCAGTGCTAGTAGCAGCTATGGCAATGGTAGCATTATAACTACAGGAATATCAGTGTCAAATTGAGTTCACATTGACTATTTCCAGGACATTCAAGTTCTCTCTGACTGAAACCAAGTTATTTAAGTTCGATTTTACTGAAACTAAGTGGTTTAGGTTCACCTTGACTGTATCAATGCGATTAGAGTTTGCTTTGATTGAAAGAGGTAATTCAAGGGCGACTTTACCTAAACACGCTATTTAAGTGCATCTTTAATATAAAGTACTTGATTAAAATTTACTTTTATTCCTTGAAGTTATGCGAGTTAATTTCACCTTGACTGAAACCATGCATTTCAAGTTCGCCTTGGTTGAAATCAAGCGAGTCAAGTTTGCAAGAGTGAAACCCATGACTAAAAGCAAGGGATTTAAGTTCGCATAATTGTACTCTTCTTCACACTCTTCATCATTCCCATCATCATCTTTTGTTACTAATTTGCACAAATATACTAGAAAGACCAGTAGTTCATCGGACGACCAGTCCAAGGTTGGTCTATCTTTTGGCATCAGCAGTAGTAGTAGCTCTAGCAGCAGAGCAGGAAGTTAAGTAGCAGTACTACTAGTATTAGTTGGTGTAGAATTAACATCATCATAAATAGCAGTAGTTATTGCAGTCGCAGTAACACTAGTCGTACTAGCAGTAGCAGCACATCAAAGGTAGAACATCAAAAGCAGCAGAAGCAATACCAGCATCAACAGTAGCGCTAGCATCAGAAGCAACAAAGCCATAGAAATAGCATCCAAATCAGCTGTATTAACACAACCAAAAGTAGCAGTTGCAGCAGTACATAAAAGATAAAGCAGTTACAACAAGGGAAGTGGCAACTTTAAAATTAGCAGTAGCAATATAGAAATAGTATAAGCAGCAGTATTAATAGTGTTACTTGCAGCAATATCACTATTAGTAGCAGCACCAGTATTAAATGCACTAGTAGCAGCAATATCAGAAGCAGTAGAGGTAACACCAGTAGCAGCAGCAATATCAGAATCAGTAGAGGTAGCACCATTAGTAGTAGCAGCAAGAATAACAGCAGAGATAACATCAGTAGCAGTAGCTCCAAGAATAGCAGTATCAATATCAGTCTTATCATAGAGAGCGGAAGAAATAATGGCAGTAGCAGTAGCTATTCCAGTTTGCCTTGACTAATACCAGGTAATTCAAACTCGCTCTGACTGAAACTAAGTGATTCAAGTCCCATTTGACAAACTACGCCATTTAAGTTCACTTTGCTGGAAAGAAATTAGTCTAGAGCAATTAATCCCTAATTTGTTCATTCTATTCCTTTGTAATTATACCCTCGTATTACAATGGGTGAAATCTAATTATCTTTTCATTTCGCAAATACTTTCATCTTTCTCCCTTCTTTATTACTTTTCGCTTTATGCCCTGCCTTATTTTCCGCGTAGATTAATCAATCCAATTATTTATTTTTTGTTGACCTTCATTTTAGGATTCACTCTGTTTTTAACGTTATATTTTATAGTTGAGCACCAGTTGTACCAGTACCAGCTATACAATAGTAGCCTTAGTATAGCAGCATCAGTAAGTTATCATTAGTAACAGTAGCAATGGGAGCAATAGTATCAGGGGCATAGATAACAGTAGAAGAGGAATCAGAAAGAGCAGAATCAGTAAAAGCACTAACAGCAGCAGTAGCAGCACTAGAAATAGCAACAGTTCTAGCAATATCAATACCAGCAACAAGAGTAGGAGTAGCAGCGATAGCGATAGCAGTACCAGTACTACAGGTAGTAGAAGTAGATGGATTATTACCAGTAGCGATTCTAGTTCAGATGACTAATACCAGGCAACTCAACTTCGCTTTGAATGAAACTAGGCGATTTAAATTAGATTTGACTGAAATCAGCCTAATCAAATTTGGCTCGTTTGAAGAATAATATTCAAGTTAACCTTAACTTAAACGCATCATTTGATCTTACTGAAACAAGGCAATTCAAGATTGGGTTAAACTTCATTGAATCTATGTGATTCGAACTTGCTTTGATTAAAACCAGGGATTCGCGTTTGCTTTGACTGAAACGAGATGATCCAATTTAAATTTAATAAAATCGGGGTTCTTTGGAGCACCGTTCATCATGCAGATGGCCCATCATCAGTGGTAAACCACTGGGCTCGCTTGGCCAGGGTAACGGCCCATACCTACCTCGATGACATCTTGGCGGTCGGCTCCAAGCCCGCACTCCGGAGGTTCCTGTCCTTGGCGAATTCCAACTCCTTCAACTTGAACCTGGAGAAGTGTGTCCTCATCCCTTGCAAGCGGTTGGCCTACCTTGGCGCCGAAATTGACCTACGCCAGGTCAAGGCGCGCATCACTGCCACCCTCAAAAAGAAGACCTCCCGCGCCCTCCTCCACGTCGCTTCCAAGCCAGTTCCCCACAAGTGCTGGCTTCGCCTTGCCGGCCTTCTTAACTTCTTCGCCCCAGTTCTCCGTCTTCCCTCCGTGTGGTGCCAGCTCTGCTTCGAGCAACTGGATAATCCCCTGCTTCACCTCTTCCTCTCCTCGTTCCCTTCATCGCACAAAAGTAGATACAATGGCGTCTTCCTCACGCCTCGGGCTATAGGATTGCCGTGGATGCGTCCCATGGGGCCTGGGCATGGTCTCTGGACCTATTACCCTAGCCAGGGACAGCCGTCATTGGGACCTGAGCATCTTCGAGCTAGGGTCGGTGGTCCTTCCCTTGGCCCGCCTCATTTGGCCTAAGGGACGCATCTTCTCAGATAACATCCCCGCTATTCTCAATAGCTCCCAAGGAAATCTAAGTTCAGTATTACTACAAACCAGGCGATCCAAGTTCGTCATCACTCAAATGATGCGATCCAAGTTGACTTCTATTGAAACCAGGCGATTAAATTTAAACATGACTGAAATAAGCAACCGATTTAACTTCGCTTTTACCACTAAACATGTGATTCAAGTTCTCCTAAATTCATCCTCCTCGCCGAATTCGACCAGCGTTTGTACGTTCGGTATGCTTGCCTTGAAGAATGTATGTAAAAAATCTCCAGCACTTTGTTTGTTTATGTGGTAGGGTACTATTTTGAAGGATTCGGCTGAGTTTCGAGTTATATCTTTGGTTTCTGATATTGAGATGAAAGCCGTATGCTTCTCTACGATATTTGGAGCAGCGAATTGTTTCTGTGTATAAGCAGGTTGTAGATATAAACTTAAACGCGCCTGTAGCTAGGCGTAGTGCTTAGTTGGGCAGATGATATAAGCGGTTGAGATGGGATTCAAGTAATGCCACATATAAGTGGCTTCTGTAGTCTAGCTTGGAGATTATAATTTGTGCGGATGGAGTATTTTTTCTGTTTTCTCTCCAGTGTAGATGGGAGAGTTTAGTTAGTAGGTTGATTATTGGAAGTCTGCACATTTTTAGATCCAGAATGTGGGATTTCACACTTATTCGGTTGTCGAAAGTAAGGCCCAATAATTTGACCTATTTTTGAAGCTTATTTCATATAGGCATGTTTAAAGATTAATGTGTTTTCTCTTAATTCTGCTGAAGGTTATAGTTGTTTCGGTTGATATTGTGAATACCTTTGTTGTGTATGCAGCTATTGCATTAGTGGAGTTTTGGAGTTGCTGTCATATTACGATTGGGCTGGTTCCTGAAGCCAGATGGCAAAATCATCCACGTAAATGGAGGATCATACTGGCGCTGTACATTTAATGCTAGGTTGTTGAAGACGATAATGAACAGTGTTGTACGCAATACACTGTGTAGGGGAATCGACCCTCTCCCTTATCTCCCAGTTGAGACACGACACGTTGACCGCACGAAATCCGGACCAGGTACCTTAGGTCAATCTTGTAACCACAGCTCCTCACCCCTCGTCGCTATGAAAAGCAAAACGGTTCAACCTGCAAAATCTCCCCTATGAATGTGTATTCAATTTCACCTCAAGTACGAAATTGGAGAAGCGTTTCTCTCAATCTCGAAGACCCAGCAGGACCTGAGGTAAGGTTCACTGTGAAAAACCGTTGGAGTAAGAACTTTCCTGCGGCCCGTCCACAAGCAATCCCCCTCCTACCCCTACCACAGTGGGATGACGAGGTATAAATACCAAACACTTGGGAAAAACGGGGTAGATTCGGTTAGTTATGAAGGCGACGAAGTTCCCGGCAAGACGCCCGGGCTACCAAGAGAAGGGACTAAGAAGCAGATAATACTCGAGCTAGTTACTGGTTACCAAACCGAACTTTAAGTTAACTTGTACAAGTTCAACTTATTTTTGTCAGAGAACCCCCATTCCCCCCACCCTATCCTAGTGTAGCACAAAGCACTGAGATAGTCCTCGCCCTTGAGGAATACCAAAACGAAGAAGAAAAAGCTCCTCCTCGAGCCCATTCCCCGGTGGTCACACCGAACGTCAAGTTAACTTGGTTTAAGAACCAAGTTCAACTTACTCTCGTCAGAGAGACCCCTCCTATCCTGGTGCATTCTAAAGCACAGGGATAGTCCTCGCCCTCGAAGAAGACCCCCCCCTCCGAGTCCACTCCCTCCAGCACTCCCCTGAGTCAAAGTATTCAAGCCTTAGCGCATCGCTAGAGAGTGCGAATTACTCCTCAGAGTAATCCGAAGAGGAGAAAGGAACATTCTTTCACTATCCCGTGGTGATATCCCCTCCTGCCGAAGGCGTGGGGCACCGCAGCTGCCACACACAGCAAATTCGCTTGTGGCTTTCAAGTTATTCGTCCGCAACCTCCATCTGGTCGGTCAGCACGCGTCTTCGAGACAATAACATTCCTGAGGTAAAGTGCTCATTGAGTTCAAGGTCAGACTCAAACCCGTTCCAAGGGGTATCCACAAAGGTATTTGCGGCCGGTAAAGGCCGTTAGCATTTTTTTTTTTTTCAATATAAGTGAGTGGGGGGTCAACCATCACTATAATGTCAAGTAGATCAAGTTAGAAAGCCTCACTTAGAAATTATTGAAGTCCTTACTGTGTATTTAGTTCGTAATATTTATGTGATTCATGTTTATTTTGTTTAGGTATTTTAATTAAAGATTTAGTTTGTTTTAACAATTTTTTTTATTCTATTCCTGAATCGCTACGTATGGTACAAAGAACCCTTAAGAACTCAAAAATCAATATAATAATAATTAAACATATATAGCACTCTTAGAGAGGTATAACGTTAGTCGAGGAGGGTTTTTTTGTAGTACGTAAGCAATCCATGCGTACCAACTCCTTCCATCACTCGGTCCTACCTATACCACGGCACACTGTTTTGTGGTAGACCTTCATGTTGTTGGTAAATCCTGGATCTTGTAGTTCGTAGGTCCACAGTAAATCTTGTGTCTTCTAAGAAACTTGAATGTGTCGCAGCCATACTATGGCATGCTCTTTCGTGATATTAAAGAACATTGCCTTCACTACCTTACCATCGGAGAATGCTTTTCCGATGTCATGTTGGGAAAGGATCAGCGGGTCGAGAGTCAATCGGGAATTTTTAAAGCCATACTGGCTTGGATAAATCAGTTTTTCTCTTCTAATTGCCATTTTAGTCGTGAGTTGACCATCTTTTATAGGATCTTGCATAAACAAGTAGTAAGAGAAAGTGGTTTAGAATTCGTCTGAGTGGAGAGATACCAGATGACTACAAGGCGTTGTATAGCTGCGATGGGTATATTAGACAGTCCGAATGAGAATGAGTAGGTGATCAGAAGATCACCAGAAGATGTGTTGGGGCAGTTGGCTAGTGCTAACTTTAGTTCAGGTACAGTGAAAGAGAGTTTCTATGAGAGCGCGTGGTTCGTTGCGAAGTTTAGGGCTGTGCTTTCGATCTGATGTTTTATTATTGAGAAAAGATGCTTGAGATGAGCCTTTGGAAATTATGCTGCGAGAGTCGGCGATGGTGTTGGCTACTTTTTCAGGTTCGTTGATTAAGCGCTTGTTTATGTTTAAAATTGGAAGGTAGGCTGTAGTTCTATTTAGCCTGGATTTTCTTTATCCTCTTCCATTATCTAAGAAATGGATTGTGCAGTGATAGGTGAAGTGTATTTTTTCCAAGACTCTCTTCGTGCTGTTTCGAAAATTCTGCATGCTACGGCGCATAGCCGTTTAATCTCTTAGTAATCTCTGTTGGATTTTAAGGCTTTAAAATATCGGTGGGATCAGTCTCTTCTTTTAGCTGTTAAGCAATCGCGATTCTACCACTGTTGCAGTTTTATGAGAGCTTGGAGAATATTGCAGGATGTTTATGAGGGCGTTAGTTTTTAAAACTTGTATGAAAATTTTGTAATCTGTTACGGTTATTGGTGAGATGAGTTTGCTTAGGATTTGGCTGATTTCTGTTAAGAAGGTTTGCCAGTTAGCATAATGGCAGTTCCATTGTCGATGAGGAACGATAGTGATTTGGGGAAGAACCTGTTATGCTTGGATAGTGTTTGCTTCCCCTTTCGCGTAGTTCTGGATGGATGTGGTAGTAAAGTTCAGTTGGAAACATTGCAGAAAGGATAGAAAAATCTATACTGGAAAAATTATTTGTTTGTTGTTAGTCATGTGTTGTTTAGTTATTTTTTAGCACTTCCAGGTTGTTGTGTTCTATGGCTTCTAAAAATATCTTCCTTGGTTATATTCTTTTGTTTCTTGCCAATAGGTATGTAGGGCATTGACATCGCCTATTAGAAAGAATGGAGATCGAAGTTGGTTGACTAAGAGGTCGAAGTCTGCTCGAAAAAAAATGTCTGTTTGGAGATATATATTGAACAGATGGTTATCAGCTTTTTATTTGAACTTTGATAGTAAATGCATTAAGTGTCATTTTTAGTGGGCGCGGTATATAAAAAATGATGCAATTGATGTAAATAACATTGCCTTTAGCAGAATTTTCTGTTCTGGAAGTATGAGTTGTTATTTTTGTTTAAAAAGCGATCAGGATCTGCATGCATCGTCTCTTTGAGACAGGTGCATGAAGGTTTGTACTTTCCGATGAAATCCTGCAGTGACTCGCAATTGGTTTTGATCCTACAAATGCTTTACTGCAGAAATTTCGTTGATTTCTTGATTTGGAGATCTATTTTTGAGGTTTAAAGATACCTGCTTTAGCGGAGCTGCTGGTAAGGTTTATCGAGGTTGGTTTGTCAATATTGGTGATGATTCGGAATAGTCCTAACTATTTTTCCTGTTTCTGCAATGGATTGGTTTGTTAGTCTAAGTAGGCTTTTTAAAATTCTTTGGGTCGTTGTAATTTCGGTCTTGTGCTTTTAGAATTTGTTTGTAAGAAGTTTTTAAGGATGGTTCTGTAGGTAAGGTGCTACTTCGGTTTGGTGGCTCTCCATCAGGAGGAGACGTTCTTTTGAAAGGATCCGGTTTGGGTTTTCTTTTTTTCGGATTCTTTGTTTTGGCGAATGTTTTTTACATTGATGGAGAGTTGATTCCGCTGCCTCTTGCGTATAGTTAGACTTACCTTCTTCTGAATTTACCTGGGATGCTTGATTATAATCTTAGTCTTGATAATTCGTATTTGTCTTCGCATTTTTGAGGTTGGTATCGTGATGCACCTCTGCTTCGAATGTTACCGTTTCGAGGCTGTAGTGGCTTGTAGTTTGTTGGAATTTTGAGTCAGGGCTTAGAGTTGGGGATTTTACCGGTCTGTGCTCTCTTCGACGTCCTTTTGAACTTTAGTGGTAAAGAGTGTGTGGAAACTGGCGGTATTTGGGGAGGGATAGGAGTGTGTCATTTACGGTTTGAAAAGGATGTTTTTGTTTGCACTATAGAACCGTGGTTGGAGGTAGAGTTTCTTGTTTCGGGGAAGGATGTCTTGTGGTGAGGGTGATGTTGGCATATGAGGGGGTTCTTAGACGGTTTCTCTCCTGTCTTATCACTCACCACTTAGTAGCCAAGAATACCTAACCATATCATGTGAATCCCCACTTCTTGATTGTATGAGAAGTGGTTGCAGTTACTTTTGAACACATGCTGGTTTCCTTGCAGTTTAGACACTTTTTCAGGTTGAGTGCAGCTTTCGTGGTGGTGTTCATGTGAGGAACATTTGAAGTACAGTGGTTGATTGGTCTTGGAATTATTTGGCCGGATAACCAAACAAATCGGAAAGATTTGCGGCGCTGTAAACGGGTGGGGAGCTCGTCCTTTATGGGAATCATGGTTCAGGCTAATCTTATAGTTTGGAGTATGGTTTGCTGCATAAAGGATATTTTTTCATTTTGTAGCAGTGTAGATTTGTTTCTGAATTTTCTTTCGTATATCGATACGCTTTCTATGTTGTGGCCGTCATTTTCAAATAACTTTTTAATTCTTCAGCAGATAAATTCATCCAAGCTCTTGCATCCTGGCCTACACTTATTTAAAAGGGCGGTGCTTCCTTTCATATTGTATCCTTCCTTATCTGTTGCGGGGGTTTTTTGGCCATTGAGAGTTGTAAGAGCCAGAAGTTTGGAGGAGTTGTCTCCGATTTGAATTTTAATGTAAGTTTAGGCGATCGGTGCTTATGGAGAATTCTGCTTGGTTTTCTCGAATGTTTTCTTGTGATTTTTCTCGGGTTTCAATTTCGCAACTTTTTCGTTTTCGTAAGATTTTATGGTGATTTATCTGGATCAGCAAGCTGCCCCGAAGAATCATTATGCTGTTTTGCTTAAGGTTTTTGTTTTGGAATCTATGACGTTTGTATAACGATTCACCACCCCTGCACATGACGGGCCACATTGACTCTAACAAGAAACGGCACTACTGGGCACCTTTTGATATGCCCTGGCCGCTACCACTAGGATGGTTGGCATACGCCTTCTCCATTACCCCGAGGCAACCCTAGGCCAAATCCTACACTTGGCGTGGTAAGTAGGTCGAGGCGACGGATCCGCTATCATGGTTGGCTTAAAAGCGGTTAGGGTTACCACGCCTAACATCAAGTCGTATGGGTGAAGCATGTGCAATTATCCTGGGCCGCCGGATCGTGATCAAGGGGCTCCATGCACACTATAAGAAGGGGTCGACAAAATGGTAGAGAAAGTGAGAGGGAGTAAACAATGTGAAAGAGAGTTAAGTCAGGAAGAAGAGGTAAAGGTTAGTAAAGGAGGAAAGGCCAATCTGGGGCAAGACGCTTTGCTAAGTTACATCAGCACGGTGCCCAGAAGGGCGCATCGCCGTACCTCTTACGGGCCAGTTGAAGAAGGCCCCAACGAATGAATAGGAAAAGGGACGGAGTAAAAAGGGTGGATGAAAAGACGAAAGCATAGTGAAAGAGAGTTGCTACCAAAAAAAGAAGAGAGGTACGGGTTAGTGGAAGATGTAGAGGAAGTAAGCTGGGACAGTACGTGGCCCTGAGTTCCCTTAGCACAGTGGCCAGAAAAATACATCGGTGTCCCTTTGACGGGGTAAGGCAGTGGATGAGAGCTAAGTTACACGAGTAGAACCGAATAGCTTTCGGGGAGATTGTGATCTTAAAATGATTTCTTTGAGGCAGACGGAAATAGGGCCTTCGTCCGCTACCAGATACCTTAGTTACTTCCAGTTAGCTGCCATCCTGCGAATATTCCACTGGATTAACTTCACTGTATTTTTTTTCTTCGCGAAGCGAGTGGTTTAGCTATCGCAAAAGTCGTGGGGCCCTTTGATTACCTAAGTGCTTGTGGCTAGTAAATTATGCTGTAGAGTGGTCTTTTGAGATTTGGACCCTCTTTATTATTTGTTTACTTGCTGGTGTTTGGGGCATCTGCTGTGGGGGAGTCTGGTAGAGATCCAGCCAGAGTGGGGGAACATGTCCTTTACCATCGAATAAAACGGTAAATATCTTTCTATTTTTCTGTTAGTGGATGGGAAGGGTTTTCCTCCAGAGGTTTTGGTGCGCTCGGGAGGAGAATGAGCGGTTCCAGAAGGATCCTCGGCGTCCTCCTATTTTTGATTATATACCTTTTCTTTTAGGAAAGTTTCTGTTGTACCGAATTAAGGGGCGGAGGCCGCAGATCTAGGCAGGGTTAATCGCAGTTCTTGTTCAGGGTGGGAGCGAGTCACATGTTGGAGATCCTGGGCGTCCATCATTTCGGTAGGGTATGGGGATTGATGGGCTCAGGTAGGTTCCGGAGCTCCATTCGCGAGTCTACCTTTCTGGTGGAAGTAAACTCCAGTGAGCAGATCTGGGGTGCCGGAGCCACGTGGTGTTCGGCTATTGTATGGAAAGGAGAAATCGGTTATATGGTGATCTGATGTTACTCTCAGCACTACTGGAACCCACCTCTTTGGTGACGATGGCCTCCCTCGTGGGGGCCCGGGGTGTCACTCCTCGGGCGGAGCCGGTTGCCTTCGTAATTTAACGCCATGTTGGGGGGTGCTCTCGTTATTTCTACTTGTACTAGTGCGGTGCACGAGTTACTTCTGGATCCATTTGTGGTTTGTGCTTCTTCCTTTGCCTCCTTAAAATAGAGGGGTTCATTTCCTAGGATAGATAACGCTTCCTCTTCGAATTTATAGGTATTGCACTTTCTTATTCGATTCTGGATGGGACTCTCCACACTTTGTATATTTTTTGTGCAGGTTTCATTTATTCGGGGTGTGAGGCATTTGCGCAGTTGACAGATGTTGGCGCAAAGCCCTGCTCCTTGTGATGACATGTCTCTATGCAGTGTCCATATGTTTGGCAGAAATAACTGCTGTGGCTGAAATTTAATTCTCTTACCATGAAATGGCGCCATCCCAGATATATATATATGCAGGTGCTTAGGCAGGATACATATAAAGGTCAAATGAGAGCAAGTAGATGCTTGTTGCCACATTGACGTTAAGTACTCAGTGTACTCTGTGCCTTGTATGAAAGAGTATTCACATAATTCTTCAATTAGATGGGCTTATGTGTATTGGGCGAAGTCTTTTTCTATTATTGCATGTTAAAGGAGGATTGTGGAGTCACCGTTACTTTTTTCACCTCGCAGCTCAGTTAGCTTTAATATTTTCTCCTCCTGGTCTTGTATTTTGACTTCTACTAATATGCTTCCGTTTCCTTGAGGCGAAAGTTATTTTCTTGTTTTACAATGCATATCTTCATTAGTTTAGTATGGGCAGTGTCCGGTTTTATCAGGTGAAACTTTTTAAAAGGTAGGACTATGAACTGGTCAGAGGGCAATTGCGGCGAGAATAGTGCAGGAAATTTCTTTTTGATCTTGATAAACAGACTGGTTGCAAAGGCTTCGATGCTCCCCGTGCCTTCGTACCGATTTTGGTCGTTTCTGTGGGTGTAAGTTTTGATATTGGACAATCTATTCGTTGTTCCAGGCCTATTGTTTTTTGTATTAATCTTGTTGCTTGGATATAACATTTTGTGCAAGATTTCCTACATTTTTTCTCAATATGGCACCTTTATAGTTTATCTGGTTATAGAACTCATTGTACACGTAGGTGAACTGGTAAGTAAAGGCATTAATTATTTTTGGTCATTGGGAGGACTGCCTCTCCCCGGATTAGGAGCATGCAACTAAAACCAAAGAGAGTCAAATAAAATAGAGGAGCCCAGCCTCCCCCCAAAAGACTGATAGTCCACCAATCTGTGTCTACGAACTCGTACCGAGTACGAGGGGGAAGCGATAGCGACCATGCTCGTACCGATACCGGGATAGGTAACATGCGCGAAGATCACCAGCCTGGGATATTCAACAAAATGCGGCGAACAGTCTGGGGAATGAAGCAGTTGTCGAGGTGAGGTGCAGGGAAGCGCTCCATCAAAATGGTCGAGCGTCTCGCGAGTGTGTCTAATTCAAAGATAACAAAAAGCGACCTGAAGCCGTTACAGTATCGGGGGGCTGGGGGGATCCATGGTAACATTCGGGGGATAAAGGTACGCAACTTTAAGTTTCCCTTGGCCCTCTCCCATCCTTTTACCAGGCCGACCGGAGCGATGCCCAGATACGATCATACGAGCCATATGGTCTGTTTAAGAAGAGCAAAACGCTGGTCTGGATGCCCAATTCGTGAAGTCTTTATCGCCCTCATCAGCGCGCTCATTCCCCGCAATTCCCACATTTTTAGGAACTGAAAAGAAGATAATTTCGATATCCCTCCCGAATTGCGGGAACCATGACGTCAAAACTACCACGAACTAGAGGTTGTGGGGATTCCAATGCTCCGAGAGCACTCATGGTACTTTGTGAGTCGCTATAGATCACAGTCCGGTTTCCAAACCAGGCACGACGTGGTATCTCAGGCACCAAGCAGTGTATTGCAAACAGCTTGGCCGTGCAGACACAAACAGCGCCTGGTGGAAGCACGCTGAATTTAAACAGAGGTGATACAGCGTGGAAGGCGACCACCTTCTGAGACTTGGGGCAATTCATATAAAATGTCAGGGATTCAGCGTGACGCGGAGTGTGCTCTAAAAATGTCTAATGCGTTACGCCCAGCGCTGGAGAAAAGACCTTGTCGATTGAGGAAGACCTCAGGCTTGAGCGTACAAGCTCATAATGCACTGTGTTTGACGCACATCGAGTGGCATCTACCCATCATCGACAAGTAGGCTCGCAATAGATGACGTGAAGGAGGAAACGATCGACAGGGGAGAGCGGTGTGATAGAGCAATTCCAACTTTCGCAATATGCGGTCGGCTGCGGATGCATAAAGTTCGCATCCGTTTTCAAGCTTCAAACGAACAAAGGGTGTGTAGAAAAGTAAGGCAGTAATCCTATCAGCGTTTCAATGTGCTTAACGTCACAGAACGAAGAATGTCCATGGCGTCAGTTGAGGCGTCGGTCAAAAAAACAATAAAACGATAAGAATTCACTACTTTCAAGCGCGTTCCATTTAAGACAAATTCTGGGTCGGGGTGGACCCGTAAATGGCGGCAGAAATGCACCACCATAGACTTGGCCAAAGAAAACTGAAACATGTGCGCTTTGGCAGAGTGAGAGATGCGGTTCAATTTTTGTTAGAGTCTACGCTCCAGAGTTGGCATCTGGATCACAGCAAAAGAGATTGAAATGTTTATAATGTAGAACTTACGGAGAACATCTTTCAGTCGTACGGAAGGAATACTATTAATGCTCAGAGCAAAGAGTGTAATAATGAGGAAATGTCATTCACTTCACTCCGGGATGCTCTCTTCATGTTCTGTTGAGCCTGAAAGGGTTCTTTCCATCTGTAAATGGAATCAGCGATCTCACCAAAATTCAGAGATATAAATCCATGCGGTTTTATGGGCCCTCTCCAGATCAAAAAATACCGTGGTGTCGTGATTTCTACAAAGGAATGCTTCTCAAGTAGCATGTTTCAGTCGGAGCAGACCATCTTACGGAGGGTAGGACTTGCGAAAGCCGGACTATTCAAAAGACAGGTGGTCTCCACTGTCCAAGAAATAGGCTAATCGAAAATTTACCAATTTATCCGTCAATTGCACACGCATGAGTTTAGACAGACTGGGCGGAAACCGGCCGGGGTAGAATGATCTTTACCCGATTTGCGAAAGCTAACATAGTAGCAATTCTTCAGAAGTCTAGGAGGATACCCTCTCTCCAGATCCTCTTGAACGAATCTAACAGAAAGGCAATGCATGGGTCACCTAGGTGTCGAAGCATAGCATGAAGCGAAAGCAGAACGCAACTCACTCAATGTATGTAAACCCTGACGCTAAATGGTTCTCCGCCTCTGGATGTATGTAAAGGCCAGTTTTCGTCATTCAGCGAGATCACGATGTGCAATGAATGCAGTGGGAGCAGCATATCGGCTATAGAATGCAGATAAAGCGGTCGCAAAAGAATCGGCTATGGGCGCGGAGTCAGTAATTGCGGTCCCATGAGTTTTCCAGAGAAAAACTAAATGAGCTCATCCACTGTACCAAGGTCTTTGACTGTGACAGAGAATTCAGTCATTTCCTGAAAGACTGATTACCGCGCACGCTCCAAGCACCACCGGGGTAGTCTTTCAGGTGGCAGTGGCCCAAAAAATGATAGTTGAATGTGAAAGTGATCAATAGCAGGGAGGCCATTGACCACCTCCCTCCAAAAATCAGGTTGTGTATCCGGAGACCACAGAGATAACCAAGGGAGAAAAATTGAAGGGTTCGGACAACTACTGTATATCTAGATGGTCTTTCAGTTCGGTAAGGATCTGACCCCTGGGATCGATCGTGTAGGCACCCAAGAGGGGATATCTACCGTTCATATAACCAAGCAGAAAAAGGGCTTCTGCAGCCGGATCACGATAAGCAGAAATTCCCTGCGTCTAGGTCGACTGACCGTGGAATTTACCCATAAAGTACAGTATACCTACTATCTAGGTGCAGTTGCATTTCTACTGCTGTAAATGAGGTATCTAAAGCAAACTTGAAAAATTGAAACATCATGCCGGGTGTAAATCACGGATCCTCCTACCTGGCCTGCATCCCGTGATTGTAGAATCGCAAAACCTTTATACCTTAGAAGGGTAGGCAGGAGGCACACGCCCAGTATGGTCTCCTGCATAAAAATAGCTAACGTGGAACGAGAGGAGACGAGTATCCGCAGCTCCTGTCAGTTAGCCTGGAGTCCACGGCAATTTCAGTGAAGAAATATGCCCTTTAGGCCTATATCGGAGATGATGCGGGGGCCCTCTTAGAAGAAAAGATCCTCTCAGGAATATCCATACGCTTTCCTGAGGCAGAACTCCGAGCAATGTTGACTGAATAATGTGCTGAAGGCTCTGTCGCCTTCGACGACTTATCGGGAAGGTTGGATTCATTATGCGAGTCTTTTACTCTCTCTGCCTCTAAACCTTTGCTGGGCGAGGCGGCTTCGGAGGCGGGAGTCTCTCTTTATAAGGTCTCATACAAACAACATCCCGCTCAAAATCTATCCTTCCAGTTTTAGTTTTAGCATAAGACTTCATAAAACATAGAGGAAAACATGAAAAAGACAAACCTATCTACACTGACCTCTCTAATGCTGCAGAGAGCGTAGGTTGTGCAGGAGTCCTTCCAGATACAACCACCGCTGCTCACC
Source organism: Ceratothoa steindachneri (assembly GCA_963969495.1). NCBI lineage: Eukaryota > Metazoa > Arthropoda > Malacostraca > Isopoda > Cymothoidae > Ceratothoa > Ceratothoa steindachneri. The sequence continues at coordinate 67,114,634 of OZ018336.1, forward strand.
TGCTAGAATCTGCCTCAATCACCTCATCAGAATTCATAGGATTACACATACTCGTAGCTTTGAAATCTCCCAGAACAATCCAGATAACTACACTATTTTTTAACGATTCTGTTTGTGCATTTCTATTACTAAAAAAAATAAAAATAATATACACCCGCTAGCATTTGCCATCCGCGCCATGATCAACAATCTTCCGCACAAGGTACAACTCTGCTAGGGCACAGGCCACGTGAGCATTAGTCGTACCGAAAGAATCCACTACAAGGATTATATAAGAAAATCATCTTCACAATTTGGAAATCGGCGTGACGAACTAACGGCCATTCATATCTAAAAAGCATTAAATAAGACCCAAACAATTTGCCAATAATACTATAGAAAGATAGGAGGGAAGAATTAACAGCTGTATGATTACGCATAAGCCATACAAAACTTACCCATAACTTCCGCTTCACCAACTCCCCTTCCCCCATTGCATCTCGTAAGGGGCAGAGTGATGTTTTCCTGGCCGCCTTGCTGACGGGACTCAGCGCCCCATCCGGCCCCAGCTTAGCCTTTCCTCCTACCTTCGCTCACATCTATTTTCTACATTTTTGTAGCAAGTCACCCCATCTCCTTCACTTTTCCCTACGATTATACCTGTCTACCTTTTCGTCTTTTCTGACATTCTTTACAAACTCTTCTACACTCTCTCTTCAAGCCGGGGTTGCTGGAGGCCAGGATCTCGGCCCCTTCTCGGCTTTAGTGTCCCTTCGCCTATGAAAGCTAACTAGACGGAACGTTCACAACAGGTAGTTTGGTTATGTTTAAGTTTACCGACACGGGGTGAATTAGACCAGTAAAGGCCTTTCCCCTAGGCATGGTAGACATAGGATCATGAAGGTGCTCATATTTCCCCGATACCAGAGAACAAACCCAAATACAAACAGGGTCATCACCAAGGTCAGTCCGATCTTAGAAGGGAGAAGAGAAGGGTTGAACAAGAAAGATATATAGATGAAAAAAGTGGGAGGGCGAATGAAGACAGTCAAAGGACAAAACAAGCAAAGAGAGATGGGGAAAGTAAGAAGATAAATATAATAAAACTAAGATAAATAGATACTGAATATAAAAAATAAATAAAATAAAGGAAAAAAAGGAATGGGAGAGTAAAAGTCCCGTTCGTCTCTCTGACTAAAGTAAGAGTGGCTTCCCACTCTTAGCGAGTAGAAGGCACGATCCCTTCCACAGTGGGTCCGACAAAAACCTGGCTGGGAGGGGGCGTCCTCATTGAAGTAAACTAGTTATATTTCCTCAAACATTTTAAAATAAGAGTGACAAGTGATTTTATTTAATTGGACTGAGTTTTAGTTTATTTGTTTAAACGTGAATTATCTCGGTGTCAGTCAACCGATCGCAAAAACTAGCTGCTAATAGTTATTACAAATCAATTTGGTTACAATTTTCCCAGTGATAATTAGAAATTGTTTTAGTTTTCTCAGCTGTGACGGGAAATGAGCAAAAATTATCCGCTCTCGAACAACAGAATGAAAATTAAATGTTTCACAAAAGTTCTTGAGAATGACAATAAATATGTTTCACAGCGGATTTTCTGATACTAATACAGACACAAGAATATAACAGATATGTATACTTTTGCAACTAACTACATACACATTTTGGGGACATCCCAAAGAAAATGTAATTTTCAAGAACTGCGGATTATATGGTCGATCTGGAGAATGAATGAATGCTTCACCAGCAAGTGACTGGGGACGTCGGAATACCTCTTTCGTTGTTAACTAAGTGATACCCCCCATTTAAATAAGGTGGTTCATCGCTAGAATTATATTATGATCTAAATAGGTTTTCCGAAAGAGGTATTCGTGTTTTCTCAGCATTCAAAGATAGATAGCCCAATAAATAATGCATGATTGTTCGCAAAGTTTTTTTCAGTCGATCAACGTACATATGTAGATACGAGTATTGCACTATGAAATCTATGCTACGTTGACTCTATGGTTACTGAATTCGGTTTATTTATTCAATACTATGCGTAAGATATGTGGTCCCTATCGTTACGGAAATTCGTAGATTTAGCCTATATGGAGTTTCTCCCACCTAAGATAGATTAAGGGGACCATATGTGATTTACTTAGTGAGTGTCGAAGAAAGTTTCTACAATTTATGACTTATTTAGCATCGTATTTATGTTATGCACGGAAGTTATTATTTTTTATACCTAAGGGGTGGAGAACGGCCCCCAAATTACGGATTTTAGTTTTTTATCCAAAAGAGAATATCCTTTTACTTACCGAATTGAATCTTTTGATTTTTTGTAGACTATTAGTTGAATTTCAGTCTTATATTGCTATATAACCTTTTCTATAATCCAATAGCGAATTTTGAACGAATTTTTTTTTTATTATTAGCTAAAAAATTGGAAATTTTTGGAAAGTCATCTAATCATAACCTTAAATTATGACCTAATTTAAAAAATTGGATCTATATCACTTTTTGGGATTTTATTCTTTGCAGTTTAGTTTTTATTTCGTTTAAATTGACAATAAATAGCAAAGATATGGTGAGTTGAAGAAAATAGATTTTGAGAACAAGGCTAAACACGAAAAGTACAACATACATATGTATCCAATCATTTGAATTCCATTTGTAATAGAAGTTTTAAAATTTTCTCCATGTTTTTTCTTTAATATTTATTACATTCATATATATTTTTTTTATATTTCACCATCTTCCTCCTGCTCGATTGCCGAAACATGGTATTATCTCAAATAGCGAGGGTTTTCAGAGTTAGCTAAACTCTTCATTGTTGCCAGGTTTAAAGCTTCAGTAGGCCCCGCGACTATAGTCGTTTGATATCTAAAATTTTCTCTTACCTTTGGCATTAAAATTTCGGCTCCTGCTTCCTTTTCTATGTTAATCTTGATAATTTAATATTGAATAAAAGGTTTTTAAATCTAAATTTAATTTGTGGAGTGAAGCTCCAGAGCGGCATTTCACGCTACAAAGCGTATCCTTTTTTAACCGGCAAATTTTTTTGGGGGGGGCTTTGATTTAATTAATATAATTTAATTAATTTCATAATGTAATATCAATAATTACAATCGAAAATGACGTAGCAGTGTTGGTATGCGTAGTACATGACTTTAAGGGGCACGACCAGAAGTAGTTAATAGGAAACAGAAGAAAATTTAGAACAACAAAAAATCCGAAAAAAAGGTTTGAAGAGAGCAGAAAAACAATGATTGGCCCCTCTAAGGTTGTTTTTCTTGAATAAATGTTATTTATCAACAAAATTGCCCCATTTGGAGTAATTTTGAAAATAATTGAATCGAAACTAAAGAGAGAATCTTCACTAGAAAGTTTTTAAGAGGGTCCAGAAAGTGATGAAATTATGATTATGGCGAATGTGTTAAAGAAGCATAGCTCGAATCCTGCGAATCATGTGGATTTGACAGCAGAATAAGTTATGTGAGCTGCATGATGAGGTTAAGATTTTAAGGAAAGCATCGTGTCAAGAAATGAATTAAGGAGGAGGACAGGGATTATACAACAAGCGACAATCAAGATCTAAAAAACTCAAACTTATGCATTGGAAAATTTATTGATTAACTAAGAAAAGAAAATAATCAAATATATAATGAAGCAAAATAGTATAAATAGAAGTAAAGGAATTAAAACGCGAGCTGCCACATGTAAAAGTAAATAAATATATAACGACAAAAGGAAACACGCTGAGTTAAAATTATATCAACAGTTTGTAGGTCTTAAAATATCAAATGGTAACTCCAGAAATTGAAGAGTATTCAAATATGAAGTTAGTGATGTAGAGATAATAGCCAAGTGAAAGAAAACAAAGTCTGCTGATCAAAAAGTTGCGTGCTCTCACTTATTATGATATATGACCTTACTACCTTCAAAACTTTCAATAATTCCAGGTCGGATAAGGGGCCCGTGTAGTTGGAGGCTCGCGGGATAAATGTTTTGTAAAAGGAGACTAGACCAAGGAATAATATTAGCAGTTTCTTACTCGTGGGTGGAGGTATGCTTGTTATAGACTCAATCTTGCTATGCTGGGGTCGTAAGGATGTTCCGTCCAGAACGAAGCTTAGGTATTAAGTAGAGCTAATCTCAAACCGACGCTTAGATGGCTTGACGGTCAGCTGGTGATCCCGTAGTCGTTCAAAGAAGCGGTTGAGAACTTCAAGATCTCCATCCCAGTACGCAGAGAACATGAAGATGTTTTCAAAGTAGAAGCATATGTTAGGCAGGTCAGCTAACACAAGTCTCATCAAACGGATGTAGGTGGCGCAATCAGTCACCAATCCGAAAGGCATACGGCAGAACTCCATCAAATCTAGATGAGTAGGAAAAGCAGTCAAGCCCTTTGCCTTATCGGAAAGAGGTACCTGGTAGTAAGCCTTGCAAAGGTCAAGTTCACTAAAAAACTTTGCGCCCGAGAACTTGTGAAGATCTTCCTCCATGCTGCAAGTAGGTTCAGCATGGAACACGGGAACAGAATTAAGTTGGCGATAGTCAATGGCCATTCTGTAGGAACAATCAGTCTTCCTTACCATGACGACCGGTGAACAATGAGAGGAAGAGGATCGTCTGATAATCCCTTGCTGGAAGAGGGTCTAGACCTTCTTCTCGAAGACAAGCTTAAGGTGAATGACACTGGATATCTCTTTCCCTGTACCCTGTCGGTAGTAGTTAAAGTAATGTCATGTACAATTGTGGAGGTACATCTAGGTTTATTGGAGAGAACATCCTGGTACCTATTCATAAGTTCCTAAAGCTAGGAGTGTTGGTCCTAGTTGAGTGTTCCAACCTCAATGCTGTCAGTTGAAGGAGGGTTGAGCATACTACCTGGTGTCTAGGTAAGCTGCAGACAATCAGTGTCTCCTTACTCATCGACAGTCATTTTTCCCTCTCTAGGAGTGGTAAGTTCTCCCAGAGTATAAGTTCGTCCAACACTATCCCTGTTGTACATTGGCCTTGCGGTGATACATTTTAACAGATTAGCATGATAAAGCCTGGGTCCCCGAGGAACATCAATAAGATAGTCAACCTTACCACGCCTCTCCAGTACCTTATAGGATCCATTCCAGACAACGAGCAGTTTACTGGCATCAATAGGTAGGAGTACCAGCACTTCACCACCCGGCTTGTATTGACGGTCTTGTGACTTAAGATCAAAGTAAGCCTTGTACCAGGAACTGCTAATGTCAGTATGTTCGGCAGCAATCTTGGACCACTCGGCCAGCTTCTCCTGAAGTTCGATGACGTCCTGAAAGTTGGTCCTTTCGTCTTCCTGGAGGGTGTGATCTTCCCACAGATCTCTCAGAACGGAGAGTGGTCCTCTGATTGAACGATTATATGTACAGTAGTTCAAAGGCTGAAAATTCAGTCTTGTCGCTCGGAAGTTCTCTGTGGGCAAACAAGGTTGGAATGAGATACATATGCCCGTTACGATGCTTCTCTGCACATAATTTACGGATGGTAGCCTTCAGAGGTGCATGTAGCCTCTCAATCTTACCATCCCATTAGGTTGAAAACAAGTGGTGAAGATCGGTTTCACACTCAGCAGCTTATGAAGTTTATTCATCAAGTTGGACGTAAATTGGGTCCCAGGGTCCGAGTGTTTCTCGCGGAATCCCAACTCTGGATAAATCTGTTAGCAATGCTCCAGCGACGGATATGGAGTCTATGTCCTTTAGGGATACAGCCTCTGGAAACCCCTAGGAAAATCAATGAGGGTAAGGATGTACCTATTCCCGTCGGAAGATGCTGGAGAAAGTGTTCCAACTAAGTCGATGGCAATGCGAGCAAATGGTTCAGTGATGATGGGTATGGGCTGGAGTGGGACTGTTCGCACTCCTCCTTTTCTCTAAAAGCTTTGAAAATTGTCGCAGGAAGGGCAGAAGTCTAGGGCCAATAAAACTCTTCTTCAACCTTTAGTTCAGTCTTCCTATATTAAAAATAACCAGCCAAGGGGCTCTCATGAGCAACAGAGAAGATGATAGGACGACAGTCACGGGGAGCAACAAGGGTTGACTTGCCTACCTTATCGGGACGTTAAGCATTTCCGGTAGAGGAGCCGTCAACCATGAGGAATTGGTAGCTAGGTCCGTTCCTCACTTGGTCAATTTCTCCTGAGGTGGCTTTAGCTCAAGCGGCAAAAAGCGTTTCACAAGAAGTTGAAGGCAACTGAAGTCATCAAGCGTCACAGAGAGGGGCTGGAGAGCAGGCAGAGCTAAGGGGTAAATGCGCTTAATTTTACCCGCTCTGGTCTGAACTGCACATACTTAATGGGATTCTAGTTTCAGAGAAGTATCGATGCCGGAAACAGAAGAATCTTTCGGCAGAGTAAAGTTGGCCGTAAGTAAGGGCGAAGTATTCCATGCCGGACGTTGAATGGCAGAGTCCGTGTGGGGGGAGACAACCTTGTCACCAGTCGAGGAAGGCAGGTATTCAGCGAAATTAGGATCTCCAACTCCCGGAATATTACCAACTAAGACACTGGCAAATTTGATTGGAGCTCTGATAACGTCCGTTCTCGGGCACCATTACGAATTAGAAACTGACCTTCTGTCAGTCACCCCTCCCTCTTTGGATTTAATCGCAAATAATAAAAGAAGCATACTCTCTCAAATTTCCAAAGTATTTGATCCGTTGGGACTCTATTTGTCTGTGACAATTAAGGGCCTACTACTAAGTAAGAATGTATGGTCTAAAAATGTTAATTGGGATTCTGAAGTAGGGAAACCAAGGCGAAGGCGTGGGAGTCCCTTCGTTCCTAATTAGTGAAGCTGGGGGGTGTGAAGTTCCCGCTGTTTGCTTTGATCAACATGGTTTAATCAGAAGTAAGGAGAGAATTGCTAAATCCAGCTATTACTATTATGACGTCATTAATCCTGTCTTATGGGAACCAATCATCATTTAACCCTCCTAATAGTGCGCGATTGTGATGCGAAATGCAAACATTTAGGTATCGACTCAACTCTTACGATGCTTAGAAGTAAGGGATTCTGGGTAACCTTCCCACGTCAATCCATCAAAAGGATCCTGAGCAAATGCATTACGTGCAAAATGTTTAACTTCTTTGCCTTTTTCTACCCTAAAATAACAAACTCCTCCGAAGCTCAAATGGAATTTGTCAAACCCTTTAGACATACTGTAGTGGATTTCACCGGTCACCTTTTCGTTAAGTAAAATGGTCTCACCATTAATATGTACCTCCTAATTTTCACTTGCCTGAACGTACGCGCAGTGCACCTCGAATTGCTACGCTCCATGTCTACATCTCAATTTATCAAAGCCTTTCAACGTTTCTCAAACCTCTATGGAGTCCCATATTTTTTTATAGCGATAATGCCCAAACTTTCTAACTGAGAGGTAATTTTTTTCCAATGCTTTGCTCTCTAATAAGTTTGAAAATCACAGGCTCGCCAACAACATTAAACAACTCAAGATCCCAATTTTCAGTACCTGGTTTGAATGCGCGTGGGACCGTTTGGTTAGAGTAGTAAAATCGTCCGATTTAGTTACTCTGATTTCCTCCATTCAAAATTCCGTCAATTGCCGTCCCCTTGCATACCGTTCGTCCGAGAAAGACCTTATACCTCTGTCGCTTAATTCCTTCCTCAAACTTCACTCCAACTCTAACCTCCCTTTCAAACTCTCTGAACAGGAACACCCTCTGTGGGGATCCGGAACTAACCCTCAAGACGAATTAAAGCGGCCTGGAAAATATGGTATTCCTCCTATCTACTAAGCTTACGAGAGCACAGCTGAGACCTTTTTCAGAGTTCCAGGGTTGATCGCGTGAAAGTGGGGGAGTAGTTTTAATTTTCAGCACATCCAAGGCCCCTCCTTTCTGGTAGATGGGTCGCATCCTCGAGCTAATCCCGGGTGAAAACAACAGGCTCCAAATCGTTACCCTAAGGAGAGGTTTTACTGTACCCTATAAAATTAATCTTCCCGCTTGAGCTTTCTATCACCCAACCTGGGTCGAAAGACTCCAACCCGGCGGTCTGGAAGGAAAGAAAAGGCTACCCTAAATGGTAAATTTAAGATAAGGGATTCAACCCAAAGCAACTCGGATGCTGAAATGACCACTCATCCCCGACCTCAGGGGCAAGATGCCTTGCGAGCAAAGCGTAAAATTAAGGAAATTCAAAACTAAGAAAATCTACTTGAAATCAAATTCTCCCCTTTCAAAGGCGCGTTCCACTTTCGAAAACGCGTTCCCATTTCAACTGCTTGCTCCCTTTTCAAATGCGCGCTCCCCTTTCAAATGTTCACTTCCTTTTCAATTGCTCGCTCCACTTTCAAACGCGCGCCTTCCTTTCGAACAGGCACTTCCCTTTCAAACGTGCGCTCCCTTTTCAAACTCGCGCACCCCTTACAAACGCTCGCTCTCCATTCAAATACACACCCCCACTACAAATAATTCAAAGCAATTACTCTCCAGTGCTCTTGAGTTTTAGTAAATTTATAAATTTCGAAAACTTTGACAGTTTCAAAGTTTTCTTCGGTGTGGGGGGGGAGGCTGTAAGAAAAATGGACCAGGCATGCCTTGCCGCGCTGTCCACGCTCACATGGTGGTTTCATCGCCTCTAAACTCCTAGAACGCGGGGGAATGAAATTTCCCTTCCCCCTACCCCGGGTTATCTCCCGCTTTCTAAACTCTTCCAAATTTCTTTTGCCTTTCGTAACTGTGAACTAACGAGGGTTCTCTGGGTTTACTCCGCTTAGAGAATCTCCCCTGAAAATGCCACCTGTATCTTTGCAAGACCCTACTCTTATTTATTGATTTCCCATTTTCCCTGGCCTTCAGCCAGTCCCCTCTTTTGCTAATTAACCTAATACGTTGTTTCCGCGCCTTTCAAGCTTAGGCATGGGGACTAACACCTGATAGAAGTAAATATCTCCTTACAAACCATAAATATTGTCTTTGAAGGAAAATAAATGGTTAACGAAAGAATACTATAATACAGACCATAAGTCGCTAGAAAAAATAGCCTAGTAAACTAGAAGCAATGATATTTGAGGGAAAACCGAGTAAATAACATGACAGACTTTAATCGATTAATTAAAGAAACGGCCAATGATTCTATAAAAGGAAAATAAATATGTAGTGTAGGGGTAACTCAGCCCCTGTCGTGAAATAATATACACTATAGTAGAAACTATATCTATAAACAAGATTAGAAACTATATATTTTCGGCCTTTAGGAATAAAATAAACGATGAAAAGGTTCATTATTTATTTTAACAATAGATGGTGCTTTATTATGTGAAAGCCCCAAATACTAGTCAGTTTATTCTTAGTAACTTTCAGTGTCGTTTGCGCTGCCTTCAAATGTGTTACGTGTAGTTCTGTCTCTGTGTGATTAGTGTTTTAACTGTGTTCATTGTGTTAAATCATGAATAGGAGAGGCTGTGTAAATTACCAAGACAACTTTTGTTAGGTCTGTGGAAAATATGCTCCGCGTGACCAGCGGAAGAAAATTGCCACCAAACTATATACTACATACAAATATTATTTCGGGTATAAAGGTGTGGGCCAAAACAAGAGTTGAGAACCTCATATATGCTGCAACCTGTGTTACTCAAGGGTTAAACAGAGTCTCAATGGAAAACAGAAGGGAAAGCCTTTAGCTCTACCAATGGTATGACATTGGTGAGTCAATCACTCATGGTTCCCCGTTACGGTCACGGCGATGTGTGTTCATCTCTTTGTGATAATGGGACTCAGCAACCCATCCTGCTCTAGCTTAGCCTCCCTCTTCTTCCGCTAACTCTTACTTCGTATGTTTTTTCCAAATCTCTTTCATCCTGCCTCCCTCATTCCATCCACACTTTTTAATTCATTACTTTCTCTACCCTTTCGTCGATCCCTTCTTCTACTGCCCATGGACTGCCTCGACTACGATTTGGCGATCTAAAGGAGTTGCACACGAATCACTTCTACCACCCGATGTTAGACATGGTGGCCCTAACCGTTTTTAAGAGAGTCACAACGCTAGATCCGTTATCCCGATCTGCCTACCACGCCAAGTGTAAGATTTGGTTCAGGTTTTCCCAAAGGGGTGTTAGAGAAGACTTATTCCATCCCACCCAGTGATAGCAACGGCAGTACTCAAGAGAAGCTCAGTAGTGCCGTTCCATTGGGGTTAGTGTTGGCCATCACAAGCAGGGATGGCGAAATAATAATTCTGGCCTTGTATATCCAAACAACGAACTAACAAAAGAAAAAATGATCCTTTAACAACCTGAGACAAATATTCGGGCCAGTCTGCTGATCCTGATGCATAACTATTAAAACTACAACTAATAACCCATTTTTTGCATTAAAAATCCTAAAGCAACTGGACCCTTCACTGGAGAAGCATAGCCAGAGTTCTCCATTATCCCTTCCCAAACTAAGACTAAAGTGAAAGCAAAATCGGAGTCAATATCCAAAAGATTACTAGCCCCATTGCCTTAGAGGAGCATGAAACAAACTGTACTGTCACAAACGGGCATAGTATTAGAGTTGGCATCACCCTAATCAGTAGGTTTAGGCCTGGACCAAAAAGCACATAATCCTTTCTATGCAAAGGCATACAAAATCTTTTTGAATATGACGGACATTAAATAAAAGGGGTCTCGATCTTTAAAAATAAATCACCCAACCACACCATCCCTTTAAAAATCGTTAAGAATACATTTAAATAACAAACCATACCAAACACAATTAGATTTGCTGGAACAATTAAACGATTAAAATAAGAGTTACCCTCTCCAATCCAGTGAATATCTCGCCTTAAGTTCGGTCGTCATCTAGCAAAATACTGCCTGTTGGACCCACAAATATGTTTTAAATGTCCCCAATCGGGCTATAATAACGAACAATGCAACACAGCTTAACACCGTATAATCTGTGGATAAAACTTAATGCATTCATAAGAATATGCAAACACTTCTTCTTTCATCAAAATGTGCGAATTAGGATGGTTCATTACGCTAACAGACGTACAAAGCCTTGCCAGTTATGTTGGGAGAAGGAATATCTCTTAACAAAGCCAGCTATGCTGATGCAGCCAAAGACACCTCTACCACAAAGCTGGACTAACCTCCAGAACGAAAGCTCCAGAAGGAACTCTTGAAATAGTAAACGACCAGCAAGACTCCAAAACAAGCTATCAAAAATGACACGCCCTAAAAAGCCCTAAAACCCAGCAATCCCAGATTGCCGAATCACCAACACTTAGTTATCTCCACTAGGAAGCTCCCGGAATGAAATCACATAAAATAAGCAAGCAAGAATCGTCCAAATCAACCTCTTCCTCATCACCAACAAAAATCTATAGGTAAAGGAGACAAGAAAGAACAGCTCTTCTAGTGAGGACACAGTTTACTACGAAGATCAGTTGCTTGCATCTCCTCCTAGAACATCTAGCTATTTTCCTTCAATGATCCCAAGTACCCAGTGATCAACACATGGAGAAACAGCACGTTAATAAAGGTGGACTTACTTAAACATGATCAAAGAAGCACAGATTACAGATGTAACCTGAATGTTCACCTCCTAGCAGACTCGCCAAAGATTAAGGCTTCATCTAGAACTCCTTGACCAACGGCGACTCCTGCATCTAGTGAAAAATGTAGAATTACATAGGGGCTTGAATCCTGAGATGGGCATAAAATGGTCTCACTAATAAAGACTCCCACACAAGAGATCCCACAGCGAGCATTCTCCCACGTTTCGAAGACGGAAATACACGTACCCGGAACATCATGTAACTTAAAACCTAAACTGTAACGTCCCCAATTAACAAGAGAAATCTGCCTCGTAAGTAAAGTGTCACCTACCCGAACCCAATCCAGCATCTCAAACCTGACATCGCAAAAGCTGTCAAGGCAAGCAACACCAAAACCATTAGTCAAACTCGGTAGCTCCACCCAATCTGGAGCCCTCAGATCATCAAGATAAGTATAAATATCAGAAATACCATGAAAATCTTCCGTTTCACCCAATGGAACATTCGCGACTTAAGTGCCAACTTTTACTCTACATAGAAATCAATAGCATAGCAAAATTATATATGCATATTCATCAGTGAAACTAAGTGCACTAATCCGCAAAATTTCCTAACAAGCCAATACAATTTCCACTCACCACTGATGGCTTGAACCAAAGGCTTTCCCTTCTGTTTTCAATTGAGACTGTTTAACCCTTGAGTAACACATGTTGCAGCATATATGAGGTTCTCAACTCTTGTAATATACATTTTCCTTGATATATCCAATACCCCACACCAATTACACAACTCTAAACTCAATAACAGTTCGAGTAAAAAGTACAAGTCTAACCATCATTTTCCCAATCTCCCCATAAACCAACAAGATTTCGAACTACTAATAGAGCAGCTACCTGAACCATTCTTACTGCTGGATGAATTTGATACAAGAAGCTCCATCTGGTATGACTAAATACAAGTAGCAGAGGCAGAGTCGTGACCGAAATCAACCAAACCATTGCCTAAATATCCTACTACTTCCAATAGACTCACACCTTTTCTCACATAGCCTTAATCCTTGGCTCTCATAACTTTGACACAGAATCATACTGGAGCATATATCCCAAGCTTTGTGGTAGTGATCACTACTCCATTATAATCGAAAGCCCAGTGCAAGCCATCCCAAAACCCAAGAGAAAATGAAACTATAATCGTTCAAACTGGTTTTTCTTTGCAACCAAAAGAGCTAATATAAAATCCACCTTAGAATTATATGATAAGGAAATAAACAATTCGTTTACAAATGTTCTCAAAGCAACTGCTTTAGAATGTATTCAAATAACCACTTCCAAACCAAGACACCGTTCAACACCATGGTGGAACGAAGACTGCCCAAAGGCAAACAAAAAACATGATAGGTCACACAACTTTTAAAGCTACACGGTCCTCATCATATTAACTCTAGCACGTCGATCCCTAAAATATGGTGACAAGAATAGCAAATGTTAGAAAAGTGCAGCACAACAGACGTCCGGATTCTACAAATAAATTGCAACACCACCTGTAACTAAAAGGAAGTTTGCAATGCTATTGCAAACTCCCTAATTCTTATATCAAGGGGCTTTAATGAAGGAATCTTTTGGCTCGAAAAGTCACAGTCAACCGAACCACACTAGACTTCTCCACATGCAGTTTTCCTTGCTTATAACCTCCCCTTTTTCCAAGCAGAGCTGAAAGAAACTCTTGCTAAAAATCCTAATACTGCTCCAGTGGCCGGCAATCTAACATACAATATTCTGAGGAAAGTCACCGCTTAGTCTTGATTCTAAGCTAGTATAATTTTCTTTACTAAATATTCTCATAAATTTTAACCGAATCGCTCGTCGGTCTTCTCTTCGTAGCTTAAAAGCAGCTTTAAGTATAGCGGATCCGATTGATCCAGGAATAGCTATTCTTCAAATAGGCAAAAATGGGATATTTATTGTTCAAATTGGGAACGCTAGTCTTCAAAAGCTCTCTTTAAAATATGGAGGAAATTTTCTCGTCACTAAAAAGGATGTATATTACATACTCTGTGCACGCCTCTATTTTAGGGAAAGAGAATAATAGGATCACCTGAAGAATCTGACCCCCCAAAGTTTCTACTGAAGAATCTGACCACCAGATTGACTCTCCTGAAGAGTCTGTCCCCAAAAAGGTTTCTATTTCTACTGAAGGATCTGTCCCCCGGATTGCCTCTCCTGAAGAATCCCCCCATCCTACCTTTTCCAAAGTAAAGTTTAAGGATTTAGTTAAAAAGGTGGTTTAAAAAACAATTTATATAAAAAGGTTAAAATTTTTTTAAAAAACAGTTAATTTAAATTGTATTAGATACTAATATGCCAACACAAGGTTTCGAATTGATTAGTAAGTCGCTCACGCCACACGAATTCGTGCAGAGAGCCTGCCCAAAATTCTCTTGTACAACCTTTCATTGCCTTAAGTTTGCTCTTCTGCTTGTTCCGGTAAGATTCTACCGTTTGTGTAGGAACTTCAGTTTGGGGGTTACAAAATGTATAGAATGATTTACTGTACATCGCGTAAATCCTAACCCTTGTATGTTTCCGTATGCTTTACATTCATTGAAATGAATAATTGAACCAGGAAGTACTACTTTTTCAATGATGGGTAAAAGAGTGGCATCGCTTCTGTCAGGTACGATTTCTATGTAGCCAATTGTGGGCGTCTAGTTTGTATCAACAATACCTTGAGAGTTCGATCTTTCTATCATACTTATGTTTTTTTAATGTTCCTCTTTGTGTCTTAAGCGATAAATACGATCTTTAGCAAACTATCTTAAGTATGGCAGATGTCAAGGTGCATAGGTGCATTGATTTATTCATCATTGGTTCCCTCAAGGGGAACTAATGAGTATTTCCTCACCCATGATTCGCTCAAATAAATTTACAAAATTAATTACACCAATTTTTCGCTTTCAAAATGATGATGAAAATTCAAACGTCCTTCAGTTTATGTGAGATATACGAGTTGTTCGTTCGTCATTATTTACATATATAAAAAAATGTAAATAGAATATTTCTCTCAAATACTTTACGTGTTTTAACTTCCTTTTGATTCATCTTCGAGTCAAATTTGTCAAGTTCTACTTTATTAAATTGTTTCCTATTTTTGTTATTTGCTGGTTTTATGTATTAATGTTTTAAATTAACCGGTTGGTAAGATTTCCTCTTTTTTCTCGGCGGCCGTCCCTCGTTGGTAGCTTCAGAGGAGAACGAAATAAGTAAGAGAAAATTTTTATTCCCGTTAAAAATTCATTTTATTGAGCGAAAATAAAAATATTGTTACATTTTAGACGTCTTTACGCAGTGATTCGTTTCACTGCTTTTAATTAGGTGTTCCGAGAATGATAGTGACCAGAGAGTAAGCAGAATAATACATGATGACTTAGGAAGAGTAAGAGGGTGGATGAGTGTTGAGATGCGAGCGTATCGGTGAAATTGTGTTTAAGTGAAGTTCGTCTGGCTCTTCACCCTTTTGCAATCGTTGAGACGGAGTTGACTTCGAATGGACTCAGTGTGAGTCTCTTCATTCTGTAAGAATAAATGTTATAATGGACTTCCTGAACTTTTAAAATAACGAAGGGATGAGCATGAGAATTTAGTCCAACAAAGACCATCTGCCCTGCTAGAAGCAAACGCAAAAAGAGAAATCTCTGAAAAGTAAATGAAAGGACAATCAATATTCATTTTTTAACCTCGACCATCTGGCGACGGCACCAAAGGCATAGGTTAGCGCAATTATAATTTTCAGCCTAATACTAGGTAGATTATTTTAAAATACAAAATATATAAAAAAAATACAAACCCACAACAAAAAAGAAAAAGCAAGATGGAAGCGCGCTCCGGCCTTGCTGGAGGCCCGCCTCACCCAGGTGCATGAATATGCGACCAAACCAAAGTGAGTAAAAATAAAATGTAAGCTGTTTGCGGCCTCCGAGAAGTACATCAAATAGTCCACACATCTGTGTGTACGAACTCGTTGCGAGTACGAGGGACAAGCGGTAGCGAACCTGCTCGTCCCAGTGCCGGGACAGGAGGCAATCACGAATGTCACCTACTATGATATTCAACCAGAATATGCTGACCAGTTTGGGAGAACGCAATCATCGCCATAAAGTGCAGGGCAGGACTCCATCAAATGGCGGTGCGTTCCGCGATTCTGCCCAATTCGAAGAAGGCAGAGAACGACCTGAATCCGTCACGAGATTAGCGGGTAGGATCATGAGACCAGTTTCGGCGCGATGACACGCAAATTTAAGTTCTCCTTGGCCGTCTTTCCCCAGCAAGGGGTGAGGGGTACCCTCTGTACACTATAAAACTTGGTTCAAGGAGGAGCTACACATCCTTCTGGCTTGAGTGCAAGTTAGTAGAGAGGCGAGCCCCCCCTTCCCTCCCTGATCGTGCTTCCTTCCTTTGGATTTTTTTTCGGTCTTTCTTTCGCATGTCTATTTTTTAACCTAGCCTAGCATTAGGCTGTAAAGTTATTACGGCGACTTTGGCCCTAGTAAGCAGTCGCCAGATATGCTCTTAAAAATATTTACTCTTGATCTGGGTTTTTTATAGATTCTTGTTTATTTTCTAGGCCCAAAGACAATAACAAATATTGTTATAGATTTCAAAATTTATTTTTCTCTCCTTTTTCTTTTGTTCTTGTTTTAATTGTTTTCAATTTTCCACCCTTTCATTTCTTTATGTTGTTTCGTTTGTGAACGTTTTTGAGTCGTTAATTACTTTGTCTTATTTTTGTTTAATCGCTACCTCTTTCATTATATCAGGAACTTTCTAAGACGAAAGAGTTTGCCATATTATTGGTGTCTTTTCTTTTTTCCTGGTTTATTAAGTCAAAAACCTTTGTTTATTACCTTCTACAATTTCATTAACAATATGGTTTGGTATATTTTCATCAGTTTTAATCACCTCCTTATTACGTAAAACAGTATCTGTTTTAAATTAGTTTCTTCAAATTCACTAGCAATATCGTTTTGTATAATTTCACTCCTTTCAAGCATGTCTTGATTTGTTAAAGCAGATTGTCATTGTCGTAGAATAGGGTCAAGTTAACCCTTTCTGCGTTTCTCAGCCGAGGTCGATGACGGCTATGTGCGTAGGAGATTTATAATACAAGCAGAGTGAAAATTAATTGAATGTGGGTTGGCCAAATAGTCGACTACCTTGGAGGTTCCAGGACAAGAGAAAAACGGGTACAAAAATAACTTTACTAATATGCAAATTAATATTCTTTTACAAGGTTAAAAGGGGTTTTAAAACAAACTATATCGTCATTAGACGTACACTAGTCTCAGCTGCTAAAAGCAGGGGAGACTTGGCGGAAACAGTCACCGTACAAACAAACGAACAATATTGACCGAGGGTTGCTCGAATGACTTTGAACATATACGAAGCCGACGATGGAGGCTTACACTGGGGGGGGGGGAGCAGAGAGAGCACTTGCACAGGAGAGTTGCTGTTACTTCGAAGATATGGTCCGAGGGAGTAATCTTTACCTTGGCGCAAAGTTCAAATAATAGTCTCTTGACAATGACTATTACGGGATGAACTTAGATCTTGCTTTCGAGTTAGCACACGAATCGAGACTAGGGGCGTTGCGTTCGAGGAACGAATAGAACGAGTACGGTGTAAATCCACGCGAATTAATCAAGAATACTCGGAGCTTAAGGGGTTCTGCAAGAATTGTGCAGGCATATGGAAGGCACCACCTTTGAAAAGGAGGTGCCTTCCATATGCTTTTTCAGGTGCTCCTCCAGCCCAGTTCTACCGAAGAGGAGGTTTATGCCTCCTTCACATCACAGTGGACTCTCAAGAGAGCAGGTAGGCAGCCCAAAATTGACCGCGCCTAGTAGGAGCGACTCGATAGGGCCAACCCCTTTAGGGGACCAGGAAAATCGGAACCCGCAGAATCGTCCTCCCTGTAGTCTTGCAGTCATGTATTTTGACTTAACAATGAATCGTCAGGCCTGAATCCCTCTGTCCCCCAATGGACGTCGGCCCGGCGGCAGAAGACAAAAGTGAAGAGCCCTCGATAGGGATGAGGATACCTTTGGGTAGGGTCCGCATGGATCCCTCCCTTCATGAGAGGTACATGGGCCTGGAGGGGACCCAGCATCCAATGCCAAGATCGTCCAGTCCATCCTGCCGAGGGGCTCCCAAAATGAAAAGAAGCAAGAAGAAGAGGACTAAAGGTTCCTCTCACTCTGCGGGGGTTCCGGGGACGGATGGGCCCGTTGAAGTTGAGTGTAGGGATGGGTCCGTTGGCTTTGAGTGTAGTGATGGGTTTCGACGCCCTTTCCAGTTTTCTCATCACACGTTCGACCTTGACCGCTCATAGTTGGCCAGCTCTAAACTAATCTTGTATCTGTAGTAGTCTACGAGTTCCTTCGCATAAGCCACTCCTTTACGAAGTGCATGGTATAATGTGGCGTCACACTCACCAGCGTGCCATCAAGTGTCTAAAGGGCACTAATAATGGCCACCTTGGAGGGCTTCGACACATTCGACAGAAGGCTACTGTCCGAGAAATGGGTCACCTTCGGCTCTCTACCAATCAGGCTAGCTAAAGCTCTCCTCCGATGGATCATGTTGCCCTGAGCCAACATGCTGGTATCAGTGGAGCGAATAACGAGGAAGCGTTAGAAGCCAGCGGGCTCTAAAACGCCAGGTAACCTTTGAATGGGGGGGCTCCGACATAATCGAGCCTCGGGTCTGCGTACTTGCGCTTTTGGTCTTGGTTAGGGACTCCCCGTCCAGGGAGGCACTGAGGCCGGACGTGCCGACCTTCGCTTGGTCGATTGCCAAAAAGGCAGCGGACCCGTCCGTCCCGCGGAGGAAGAGGAGCCATTAATCTTTTATGTATTGCGTTTTTTGTAGGGGTTTTTAGGAGAGAAAGGCGGGGAATTCACCTGCTTCGCTTCTCCGCAGGAATGAGCCCCTAGGCCGGATGGATCGGCCTCGGCAAGATCCTTCTCAGAGATGGATAAGGTCACAGATATCAAAGGGTCACCAGCAGGGGAGGAGGTCCCTCCTTTCCTTGTGAGCCCTCGGTGGTCCGAGCCATCTGAAGAGGAGCTTGCATAGCGGCGGACTTGAGTTCCGTGCTTGGCATCGAGCAGGGGTTCGACCCCATGAAAGATCCTACCGTCTGGGGCTGGGTCACCTCAGGGACAATGACCATCTCAAGGGGAAGCCTCCATGTGGTCATTTCCAAAGACATTACGGATTGCATTCGAGGTATCTTTGGCCGCGTAATCTTGCGCCGGCGAACCGGCATCCGTCAGGTAAGAGAGGGGGGGCACGTATAGTGACCCCCAGTAAGCTTGATATTCGTGCCCGCAGGACTTTGGAGGACACGGGCCGACGGCCCCTGCCTTCCTTCGCCCCCCTAAGGGGTTTGGCCCTATCCTATCGAGCCACTCACAATTAGGGCCGTCAATTATGGGTCTCCTGCCTGCTTTCTTTTGCAGTCCCCTTGGAAAGTTAAGGGGAGGACTGCCGCTGGAAAAAAATGAGTCGCCCAAGAGAGACTCCAGAGGAGGGAAGGTGGAAGAGTCCCCTACACCTGTATGCATAAGAGAGGAGTAAACCTACTCTCCGTTCGGAGAGGTTGAGAGGCTTCCCTGTGAAAGCACATGGGAGATGGGGCCTCCATTTTATCGGTGGAGCTGCTCGAAAGCGGCTCCGACGATAATAAAGGGAGAGTTAATATGGTGTTTTTAGTCTTCATCAATGGGCATGGTTACCCTTTAGTTTATATGGGATGAAAAGGCTAATCACCCCCACGCCGTAGCCCGCTTTGCAAGGGGTGAGTACGAGGCCGGCAGAACCAGCTGCCGCCATTTGAGGCCACTCTTCTCGCCTAGTGGCCTGGCAGCCCATCGGCATGGCGGCTCCACCTTACGTTCGCCGGAAAATCGTTTTTCAGTGAATGGAGAAAGAAAGGAGATGTGAAGAGGGTTTGGCTGGGGACGAAGCAGGTTGTTAAAAAAACTACCACCCCAAACCAGAGCTCAGGGGTGAAGGGGCGTTGGTCCCTCCCTCCTCAGCCCAGATCCGGGTTGGTTAGTTGAGAGGAAGCTGCTCGGCGTCTACCCTTTGAAATTAGAGACCGACGAGAGAAAGTTGTGGGAGGGGTATGGAAAGTGACCAAGCAGGGTAAGAAGACAGGGTGTCAGAAAGAAGAAGAAGAGGCTAAGCTGGGGCCGTCAGGACGGCACCCGCGAAGGCACATCGCTGTACCCCTATAGGGTATGTGTGTAGGAATATATATATATATATATATATATATATATATATATATATATATATATATATATATATATATATACATATATATATATATATTGTTGAAGACCATGGTATATTTCGCCTTGATCAATTTCCTATGGCAACTTTCTATTCTTGTTACTGTCTTTTTTAGTCCATCTTGTAGATGGTAGATAACTTGTCCTATGTTCATATCTCTTTTTAATAAATTCGTTTGGTAAAAACCAAACTTAAAATGGCTGAGCTTTTTTTGCCCATAGTGAGATCGTAAATATTTTAACGGGTTTCTTCTAAAGAGTCTGATTTTTGAGGTTTGAATGACCCAAGAACGAGACAACCAATGGTTCTCATTTAATCAATAGGAACATTTCGGGTACACTACCCATTTCGTTTACGACGGGAAAATTGATTAGAAGCGACCCGATAGAATATATAGGGCGCGAACCGTATTCATTCACAATTTTTAACTGCTAATTTTACGCTTCCTTTTTTTACTTTTGTTTTCGGTCTTTTTTTCTCTTAAAAACAATAACTATTTTTGCTCTGTTTTGTAGAATAATTGACTATGTTTAATTTTGAAACCAATAATTTGTGGAAGAGGCATGGAGTCCTCCTTTGAATCCACCGCAGAAGGACAAACAAGGATATTTCAGACTTCCTCAACGTCAGCAGAACGATGGTGGAAAATGTCAGAAGGAGCTAGATGATTCAGGATTCGCCTACTAGGAGACAACAGAGAGGAAAACCCATCGTCGATGAACTGACCTAATCAGAATGCAGGAATTCGTTGCTGAAATCCAGGAGAGCATCAACAATGATTCCAGTGTTTCTGCAAGGTAGAAAAGAAGGGACAATTTATTTTCAAGGTGATGAAGGAAAGGCGAATAGGCGCACTAAGAAGCAGATCAACAAGATGAAACATCCTTTGGAGCCAGAGAAGCTCTGGTTCTTCTTCGACGAGAAGAAATTCTGCCCAGACCAGAAGATAAACTATCAGAACAAAGGTGGCTCACTCTTGCGCTCAAAGATGTGCCATGAGTCCTACAGAGAAAATTTCCACCATCAATCATAGTCTCCGATGTCGGTAGAAGTGAACGTGAAGTCATACTCCCCTTTTTCTTACATAAGAGTCTCTTACTGAACACCGATGGGTGGTGAAACCCTGGGTCGACAGGGTAGCTGCAGGGAGGCTTTACGTGTGCTAGTAAGAACTTGTGCCCTGCGACACCAGCCGGAAGTCCCAGGCCTCATGTCAAAGAACTTCGATCGGACAGTAACCGACATCTGGCCTTGCAACTAGCCTAAATGATATTTCCTCAATTATTTTTGTGCGTGGCGCATTGGAACGAGAGAGCAAATACTCCAACAGAACAGGAAGGACGAGCTGAAGGCCAAGATTACGAGAGCCTTCAGTGGCATAAAAGGAGAGGGAGTGACGAAGACCTATGACCGTTTCCGATGACACTGTCCTCACACGATATATATATATATATATATATATATATATATATATATATATATATATATATATATATATATATATATATATATATATATATATATATATATATATATATATATATATATATAATATATATATATATATATATATATATATATATATATATATATATATATATATATATTTATATATATATATATATATATATATATATATATATATATATATATATATATATATATATGCGGTTAAGAAAGCAATGTTATGGCTTACGGCTCATTCAGCCCTTCATCAAGCCATCGGAAGGAGCTCTTCTCTCAATCACGAGAGAAGAAAGTAAAA
Source organism: Ceratothoa steindachneri (assembly GCA_963969495.1). Lineage (NCBI taxonomy): Eukaryota > Metazoa > Arthropoda > Malacostraca > Isopoda > Cymothoidae > Ceratothoa > Ceratothoa steindachneri. The sequence goes on from OZ018336.1 coordinate 67,136,284, forward strand.
TCCAGCTTTTCTAAACAATCTAAAAAGTTTGCTATCAATCAACCTTTTTAAATTGTTATCCCTGCTTTCGTAGAAAACTGAAAAATCGCTTTCCCCATTATAGCCCGGCCGTATAAATTGAGAATTATATTTGCAATAACGCAATTGTAATTATGCGGTTAAAAAGGCAATGTTATGGATAACTCAGCTCTTCATCAAGCCCTCAGAAAGAGCTCATCTCACAATCACAAGAGGAGAACATATAATCATTGCGTTTTTAACCGCATAATTACAATTGCGTTATTGCAAATATAATTCTTAATTTATACGGCCGGTCTATAATTGGGAAAGCGATTTTTCCATTCTCTTCGTAAGCAGGGATAACAATTTAAAAAGGTTGATTGATAGCAATTTTTTTAGATTGCTTAGAAATGCTGGATTATACTTTATCTCGTGATTTTGAGAAGAGCTCCTTCCGAGGGCTAGATGAAGGCTGAGTTAGCCATAAGATTGCCTTCTTAATAGCATAATTACAATTGAGTTATTGCAAATATAATTCTCTCTCTCTCTCTCTCTCTCTCTCTATATATATATATATATATATATATATATATATATATATATATATATATATATATATATATTTATATATGACATTCCTCGACTGCACGCTATATCCGTGTGAACGAACTTCCTGCATGCACACTAATTCTCCCACCCTGATATGTGAGGCGTAAACTTATTCTTCCACCAAGAACTTCCGACAAAGAGAACGAGCAAGAAAATCTAGTCTCTTATGAAACTACTTTTCTTTGCTCTTCTAAAAGTCAATTGCAGGTTTCATTGGCACTGTAAACATTAATTTTTACATTTTGAGATTACATACATATTTTACTGAAAAAGTAAGGTTTCATATAATCAGTAGACAATTTATATTATTTCACCAAAAGTGTGGATACCGAAATGAGAATAAGTTTGAACAAGAAGTGAGATATAAATAACTATAAAAAAAATAAATACTATATTTACAGAATATTGTTAATTACTTGTGTTTAAGGTAACATGATATTTAAGTAAAACAGGGAATAATATCTTGCGGAATAACTAGTACTACCAAATTTAAAATTACTTTACAATTATTCTCGTAAGAATTAATTATATATCTATCCAAATTACTACTACGCCTTTCCCTAAGAGTTCCTTATAATATTACTTTACTGGGAGAAAGGTACTAAAGATAACAATTTCCGATTTGGGAATTCTATTTCCACGGTAAATCTCGACGTTTTATTCAATGAATTTTCATTGATTAAAGGTAAAAATAATAGAGGTATTTAAGTATTATTTCATCAAATCACAATATGCGAGAAATTTTTTAACAAACACATTTGTATTAAAAAAAAACATGGCGAAAAACAAACCAGGACCTATGTGAGTGGAGCAAAGTTTTGCGGTAAATGTTCGTTAGATGACCGACAAATCCAACGCGATTCTCGGTTATATATTGTTAAACAACCACCTCAAATTAGCTTAAAACAAGCTTCCAAACCATGGGAAAATGCTTCTTCACGCTATAATGTTGTACATAAATTTTCTTACCAGTCATGACGTCCGCCATGACTGCTGCCTGAACGAATCGTCAATCAAAAGGGAAGATAACGTTTCAAGGTGTAGTGAGTAGTTTTTCTCGTCCCAAACCCTCTCTGATCCAGTTTAATCCAAGAAAAAACAGTCTCTAAATTTAACAAAAAAACACCCTGTTTTTAAGCAATATTAAATATGGAGGGAAACTAAATCAATTAACACAATGGCTACTGATTCGTCAACTGGTGGTGGATGCTCCTATTTTTTTCATGAAGTAATTTATTTTTTTTTAAAAAAACACTTTTCGGATTTTGCCCAAGAAAAAGACACTAAATTTATTTTTCAATTAATTCAGCAAAATTATATAGGAATCATCCAAAAATTTAGAGGCCGGTCCTTCTTTTCCGAACATTTACCAGGTTTTCAAAAGAGGGTTCGAAAAATTATAGATGAAATTAGGAGACATGAAGAGCTTGAATATATATATATATATATATATATATATATATATATATATATATATATATATATATATATATATATATATATATATATATATACAAGAGAAAATAATAACCAAAGGTATATATAAGGTAGTAAAAGATAAAGGACCGCCTCTAAGACAAGAAATCACCAATGAGAAAGTAGGAGAGGGATGGGAAAATTCATATTAAGATTTAGTAGCTATAACAGGTAGCAAAGTCAAACCGAGAGGCAAGAAAAAGTCAAGAACAGAGCCAAAAAGGGTTAAAACGATTAACGGATAAAGTCATAGTCTACAAATGAAGATCAGAAGAGACACGAGAAGTAAATTGACACATCAGGTTCCCATAAATATGAAAATTGCCCCCCCAATTTTTTTTAATAAGTTAGGAATATAAGTCAAAGCTAATTTCTTTAAAAATGGGTTTTTTCATAACAACATTAATTTTAAAAAGGCCAGGAGAAATTTTAAAGTTATTAAATTGTCCTATACATGAACATTGAACAAGGTTTCTTTTAATTGAATCACTTGAGTGAAAAATAAATTTTGCTGAATTCCAATTAATTAAGGGGTTATTTTCGGACATATGCACAGAAACGCACTATTATTTACAGCTCTCCTAACATTTTATTTATGCTTTTAATACGGACAGATAATTGCTTTCCTGTCTGTCCAAAATATTTACTTGGACAAACAGAAGATTCGAAGGAATAGACTCTCCCAATATTATTAAATTTATTGTAAACTAGAATGTTCTTTATAGTTGACTCGTATTTGAAAGCAACTGAAATGTTAAAGTTTTTTAAAGGACGGGGAAGGTCAATAAAACAAACAGAGAAGGGTAAAACCAAAATGTTTTTAACATTAAAAGGGATAGCAGGAGCTGTATTATAGAACGTCTTTTTTGCAGAGGAAAGAGAGTTTAGAAGAAAGGGATAAGGGTAACATAGTTTATTGATAATTTCAAAGATATTTGAAAATTCAGAATCCATATATTCAGGAATAACAACAGGTAAGGCCCGTAAAAACAGAGGAAAAAACGGAACGTTTGACTTTGGGACTATGCGCATAGTATAAATGAATATTAGAGTTTGAATTAGTAGGTTTGCGATGGATGGAGTATTTAGAACCAGTCTGTGTTCTATGAATAAGAAGATCGAGAAAGATGAGGGTTCTATTATTTTCAACCTCATGGATAAATTTAATGTAAGGGATGAGTGAATTAAGTTTGGTAAGAAAGCTATTAACATATTTAGAATTAGACCATAGGCAAATGACATCATCAATATACGTGCACCAAACAATAGGGAAGTCAATGATTATAAATACTCCATCTATCGCAAACCTACTAATTTAAACTCTTGTATTTGTTGATTTTCATAAAATAACCTGAAATTAAGAAAAAATAATTGGCAGCTTAAGGGAATGAAACGCCCCAATTTTGGGAGTGGGGAGGAAAGTACTTTTACATTAGGCAATTTTTTTGAAAAGCTCCTACCCCCCACTCAAAATCATTACAATAAATATGAACAAATAGAACCTGGTCCACCGATCATTACGCAAAAGTGAATAGACAGAAGCGCGAGTATACACGCTACTGAGGCCTTAATTGGAGCAATATTACCCAACTTTGGCCTTTACAAATACAACCATTTGCCATTTTAGATTGAGTAAAGGTAAGCAGTGGTAGGGAAAATGGTGTGTTCATCTTTACCTGAGGTCAAAAGCAAGAAAACACGAACCTAACTTCCCAATCATTTAGGGAGTCCTTAATCTTTACTTCTTGAGATTCAGGGATTGATCATCATTTCTTGTGAAAATTTGAGAATTCTTCTCTTTACAATTGGAATTTTGCATCGAGTGTGTTTATCCTTACTTGATCTTTCATTTTTTAAGCGTCTTTTTAGGCGTTTTTTAAGCATGTTTTTAATCATTTTAAGCGTGTTTTTAAGCATATTTTAAGCATGTTTTTAAAAAAGCGTTTCTAAGCATGTTTTATGCATCTTTTTTAAGCAAGTGTTAAGTATGTTTTTAAAACATGTTTTAAGCATGTTAATCAAAAATCTGTGCTTTAAGTGCAGGTTTTTTTAGATGTTTAAATATGTTTTGCGTAAATGTTAAGGTGTAAGTTTTAATTGTTATTAAGGATTTTTTTAAGTAGAATTTTATCATATAAGTTGATTTGTTTCTGTCTCATGACACGACACTTTCCGTTCGGTTAAAAATAAAAAGGAAACTCGTGTAACCAACGAGAGCGCTTATGTTCAACGAAGAACGAAGGACGGGAGACAATTGACAGAAGGGAAGGATAAATATACAAAAACATGACTGGTGAAAATGAAGTAAACTGACAAAAAATGCCATAACAATTTAGTTAACTGACTACATTTAGTTGAATTGTTGTGTAGTTTGGGCCTAGCCAGCGAAAAAGCCGATTCCCATCACGACAAAGTTAAGCGACATTGGTTATGGTGAGTCGCCAAACAGAGTCCTAATTTAGTTCAACCAGTGTTTTTTTTCTGTTCTAGCGGCATTTAAAGCTATGAAATGTGGAAATATTCTGACTGAGACAATCTGGCAACCAAATTAGAGCCGTGTTAACGATACTCATTCGCTCTTGATGAAAGGAATTTCATTAAGTGTCTGCTCCTCTCCTCCCTTCTTAGTCTCTAATATTTTCATTTGATTTTACATTCGGAGAAAAGATAAGATCCTACAGACACAAATTTACCACTAATACAATCGAATATCTGTTGTACATATAATATATATATATATATATATATATATATATATATATATATATATATATATATATATATATATAATAAATAAAAAAACTCACAAAGTGGCACGTGAGGAAAGCAATATTATGAAAATTAACCCACAAAAAAAAATGAAAAGATGAATCCAAGCACTTTCGAACTATATTTGCAAGTTCATTTTCAAGGAATAGCATGAAAATGGAGAAGACAACCTTATATAGGATACAAAGATACGAAGGGAACGCCCATCACGTAGTACAAACCAATGGAAAAACACAATAACAAGACAGAGAAATACCAATAAAAAGATCATTAGGCAACTAATAACGGACATATGCGTCCCAAAAACGATATACACACAACGCCGTGTATATCAATGGAAATGGTCGATGAAAAAACAAAAACATTTTAAATGATTATCATTAGAACGAAAACATTTAGGGCTGAGAGTTAATCCACGATCCTAGCAGAGACACGTGGTAGGGGAGGCAATGCGAATGTTATTCCACTAATAAAGAGTGACAACAGGCTACATTATGAAGTTATTTCATTTAGTACAAGTTTTTTTTTAAAACAGGGTCGAGTTTAAATAAGCCAAGGGAGATATTTATATTAGGCAACATGCCAATTAATAAACACTCGACAATATTTCTTTTTGTGAAATCAGCGAAATGATAAAGGAATTTTGCAGAGTTCCAGTCAATGAGGTGTTTTTTGGGGGGATAAATGTAAAAATAAAGCGTTGTTTAGTTCACCTCTTCTAATATTATACTTATGTTGATAAATTCTAGTAGATAAATATTTACCAGTTTGCCCTAAGTAAGGTAAATTGCAAATAGAACATTCTATAGAATATACTCCACCTTTTTTTCTTATATTATTGTGGACTAACATTTTATATAAAGTGGATTCATACCTAAAATTTACAGAGATATTAAGTTGCTTAAAAATACGGGTGGAGACCAAAAGATGGTTCAAAGTATGGCAAGATAAGACAATTTTTATAACTGAAAATCGGTGGGTTATCAGTTCTATAAAAAGTTATCTTAGCAAAGTTTAATGAAGTGTGCAAAAATTGACGAGGGTACCAAAGTTTTTACCTATTTCAAAGATATTGGACAATTCCTTATCCGAAAATTCCGGACTAACAAGGCGTAATGCTCGCAGAAACATAGAAGTGAATACAGATCTTTTAATTTTAACACTGTGATAAGAATAAAAGTGAATATATGAACTGGAGTTCATATATTTTACTATGTCATGGGCGTTCCCTTCGTATCTTTGTACCCTATATAAGGTTATCTTCTCCATTTTCATGCTATTCCTTGAAAATGAACTTGCAAATATAGTTCAAAAGTGCTTGGATTCATCTTTTCATTTTCCTGTGGGTTAATTTTCATATATATATATATATATATATATATATATATATATATATATATATATATATATATATATATATATGTTAGTGTATTTGGGTAGCAGTCTTTCTTGAATGCAATTTGGTTGAAGACTATTGTGTATTTTGCCTTAATTAATTTCCTTTGGCAACTTTCTCTTCTTCTAACTATCTTTTTATTCCATCTCATAGATGATGGATTACTTGTCCAGTATTCATCTCTTTTTTAAAGGAATTTGTTTGGTAAAAATCAAACTAAATTGCTAAGCTTTCGATCTTATTCGATCATCTTCGGAGTGTTTTGAAATGTTCTTGCCTCCTTTACCGATGTAATGAGTGGAGTGAGATCTGGCAGAAAGTGAAAGAAAACGATTTTTGAGGGATATTTATTCCGCCTTGGTTAAACATAACGTTAGAGGAAATGAGCCACTCCTGTAAGTGGAATTTTTAAAATTCCACTCACAGGAGTGGCTCATTTCCTCTAACGAAAGCTGTCTAAGTCGCAGTTAATTAAGTTGGGCGTGCTAAAAGCTTTTATCCCACCGAGAAAACGCTGATCTCCTTAGTCTGGAGGCTGCTAGCCGAAAGTTTCCCGTCCACATCGTAAACGCCTGACTTGGGTCAGGCGACAAATGCTAATCCTCCTGGCCGCCGGAAGTATTGAGCCAGGCATCTGAGTCTGCCAACGAGGAGAAAGCAAAAAAATGGCCCTCATATAAATACCCTTGGTTTTCGAATATCTAAAGATTTAATTTGAAAACCCGTCGCCTTCCGTTCAGATTGTGTGTCTGTTTCCCCAGGTTCCTGGTATTTGCTTATACCATCGAGGTTGGATCTCATCAGGCAGACCAATCTCTTTTGTGAAGCCCTACTCTGTTCAGAGCAAGCCTCGAATCGTTTTCGTCCCCGAAGGATTAGTTGGGATTCCTCTCGTCTCATCTGGAACCCCCCCTCAAGGATCTCCAGTTTCCCGTGTGAGACTTCGCGCCAAGCCGTGTCAGAGTCTCGATTTTTGGAGGTTGCACTTCTCTGGAGCAGAGGTACCATCGTCCGTCTTCAAGGATCATAAACTCGTTTTCTGTCACCCCCCCCCCCCTTCATCATCCTCATTGTAAGGATATTCGGCAGAGGGTCACATCCATTAGTCTTCTCCATTTCCCGCGCTGACTCGTTAAAGGATTCCCCTTCCTCGAGTTGACCACATTAAAGTAAAACGACCCTTGCTTGTATCTCCCGTTAATCGACACACTTTCCGATCACTAAATATTCCCTCCGTCTAACTGATTAACGAGCTATTAACGTTCCCAGAATTCCCATTAATCTGTCTTCTGCCAGAGTTGTCCTTTATTTAAATTACCTATTACATAATCCGATCACTACAAGAGAATCAGTGAAAGAGTGGCAGCACTGGGCGGCTTGAGTGTTACCTTTTAGGAGACTTTTTCCGTATTTATTTTTATTAAGAAAACAATATATTCTACCTATATTCCTTCAGTTGTATTCTAAACATAATTGTTACATTATTTATCCTGCTTAAAATTACGGTAAAAACTAATATAAGTACTTATATTTTCGTAACAATACTGTTAGATATCGATGCAGTTTCTTTATTGTTGTACAGGAAGGAAGTATAACATGGCTGTACGCCACGTGACTCGACATCACATGCGACAGCCTTGTTTCTTTTTATCACAACGTCTCGTGTCCAATATGTTTTATCAAGCAAATTTAAGTAGTGGCGGCGGCGGGCCGTAGTTTGCGTCAACAAGGCGGCCAGAAAAACACCGCTGTACCCCTTACTGGTTTTCGGCTCAATCACCAGTGAGGGTGGGGCTTCCTCTTGCGCCTGTGCATACATACTTTTTTTTCTTTTTTTTGTTGTTTTTATGTTTTTTGGTATTTTTTGTATTGCTCTATCTCCCATTTAAATAGGCCTAAAATAAGCTTGTATATAGTTTCGGCGGCAATGCCCTTGCTGCAGCCCCTAGATAGGCTGTTAAAAAAATCACTTCTCGCTTATTGGTATCATAACAGAGGTCTAGCGGTCAAGTATGTGCCGAGAATACCGCATGAAAAGCATTACCCACAGCATAATTTGTGTGTACTGTATTATATGTACATCAAGAATCTCTATGCAGAAAAGTTTAAAGCTTAATCATGTAGTAGACACAGTTACACAAGTTGTGAATTATATTAGAAAACATAGATTGAATCTTAGAGAGTTTATCAATATTTTAGAAACTATTCAAGCAGAATACATTGATGTTCTGTACCATTCTAATGTGCGTTGGCTAAGCCTAGGAAAAATAGTGAACACAGTATGGAGTTTAAGACTGGAACTTAAGCCTTCTTTGAGCTCAAAGAGAAGTCGAATGATTTTCCACAACTGTTGAAAATTTTAGATTAGATTTTGCTTTTGCTGTGGATTTACCCATTTTAGCTCCTTGAAGGAAATTTTGACGTCTGATGATAAATTAAATGCCCACATTTTTCAATTATAGGATCCCCATGCGAATTTTTCCCGTAGGTTTGGGATATTAGAATTATCAAAAGATATCTAACTTAACTGACATCCCCTTTTCACCTTTGCTTCTAATGAGACACCAGAGAACGTACAACTTGAGGTCATTGATCTCCAGAGAGGCGTCTTTCGGAATTGTTTAATTCAGTTTCATTTTTAGGATTCATTAAGTGAAGAAAAAATTCTTAACCTAAAGGATTTTACTTAAATAAAATAGTTTTCTTTGGCTCCACTTAACTTTGCCAAGAGACATTTTTAATAAGGAAGCGCAACAAATTAAAATTAAGTAGTAGGCTGAGGATAAACAATATTAACAATTTCTACGTCTGAGCCGACTCTTAACTTCGATGGACTTGTTATTAATATCCAAAAACGTACCTTTCCATCTCATTATTTTTGATGTAACTGCTAGATTCATTAAATTAGCAATTTTCAAATATATTTCATTCATAGATAAAATGTTCTTAAAAAAAAATACGATACTTTATGTATACTTATTCTCATTACCCTTATTTCACCCGCGGAAATTAAGCTGCGTTGACTGTGGTTAATACTTGGATGGGAGTGACTGGGTCTTGGGTAATGATTCTATGATGTATAATTGTAAATCGTGATTCGGATTCCACGTTAAGCTGTAGGTACCCACTCTGATATAATGCAGTAAACAGTGCAAAACTATGCAGTGTAAAACTATGCAAAAGAATTACCCTTAGTTATTAATGTGTATCTATATCTATGATATTTACTATATGCAAATAAATGCATAAAGGTAATTGCAATTAACTTAAATGTATTCGAAAGTTGCATCTAACTGCCTAAGTGCTGTCCGCAAAGCTTTACATAAGCTTCAATGTAACCCTTGCTTAAAATTATTGCCCAGCCATGGTATAGGGATTGCTGGAAATGCTCCCGCCGATGAGGTCGCCTAAGAGTCCGCGAGGACTAGGCGCTTCGCCCTTTCTCACATGCGCTCACAGACCTGTGGACTCATGGATTTTCTCGATGAGGCTGCCCTCTTCCATTTTATTTGACTCGGTTGTTTGGTGCATGGTCCGGTGGGGTTGGGTAGACGGCTCCTTCCCCGACGCCACCGAGTGCCTCCTTCTCCCGTTTGTTGTGCTAGTTTTTTGTTTGGTTGTTGTTCTATTTCGTTTATTTGATTTTTGTCTAATGTGTGTATTCTCTTGTGTTTTTCTATGTAAATGTGTCCATTTCATCTCCACGTTCGCGGTGTTTCCAGAGGCTCACCGCGAGAGTGCCCCTGCCTTATCGTTGGAGAGTGAACTGCGAGGTGGAGTTTTACTATACCACTCTCCTCCCTATTCGACCTTTATTTATGGTCTCATTGTTATGTTTTTCATGGTCTCGTCCTGTCCCCCTTATATTGTTCTCTATTTTTTATGCCCTTCTCAAGTGTGGTTGACTGTGCAGTGGCGGATCCAGAATATAAATAAGGGGGGGGGGGATAGGCTAACCGGAATTCTTCCCTCTGGGAAGTCTGAGAAAAGGGCATTGATTATTAATAATGTTTATCTTTCACAGCATTGATAATAAATAATAGCATCTCACACGAGAGTGAGCACCAACTCTCTCAAATCTGATTTTTTTCCACACATCAGAAAATTAGAACTATTGGTTTATTGTAGTCTTTGAATAGCAGCTAATGTATAATACTGAATTAAATAATGAATTTTGAGATTTACCTGTATTTTATACGTGTATTATATACGATACGTTCGAGTGAATTCAAGTATGACTTTAAAAAAAATGCTGTATAAGATAAGCATTATTAAACATAAATGAGTCTGAAATTTGAGGGGGCTTGAGCCCGAGAGCTTCTCCCCGCCCCCCTTATGTCTGTAGTGATCTAACTACGCAATAGGTAGACCTCTAGCCCGAAAATTGCTGGATTCAATAGGCCCAAAAGATACCTCCACAAAATGGACGCGAATTGGTACTGATAAATTGAAGCTTGCCTTATTAAATATATTTGAGGTAAAGATTCAATATTGTATGAGAAATAGGATGGGATTTGTAAATGTACATATGTATAAGCAAGCGAGCGTGAGAGACAGAGAGGAACAAACGAAAATGGTAGAACACCTGCGTTTAATAAAGCTGCCCAAGTTGTGTCTGGAGATAGAATTATCGAAGACTGATATTTAAGGAGGACCCCAAAAAACCACAGCTGTTGATCATAAGAGATGGCGCAGCGACAATCGTATCAAATTATACAAATAAGAGTTTATCATCTAGACGCCGTACGCAGGCTTACTGGCCCCACCCAGAGGGTGGAGAAATGCGATCATAACGGAGGTAGGTCGTCCCACGGTCATTTCTAGGCCACGCTATCTGCATTAGAAGAACATATAAATAAGAAAAGAAAGAGGAGGACACAGGATAGTAACGAATTCATTCGCGTTCACGCTCTCGCCTAAATCCACTAAGTATTGTCTCGACCTTAACTCGTACTCGCGTTGATATTCTATAGACTACTAGTTTCCCGTCTAGTATGTTCCGTGCGGCGCCGCTTATATCTGTAGATAGCTTTGTTAGGAAAGGGAACCCAAGTAAAATAAAGAAAGAAAAGCAGCGAAACGAGTTTCGAACGTGCTTCCCGCGTCGCTGTACAGCCGTTAGTGAGAGCCTTAAGCCACTCGGCCATCCTGAGTCCCCTAAAAGACACATTCAGGCAAAACATTTAAGACGCTCGCCTGAACTTCTCGCACGCTGCACAGGTCCCCTACTAGAAGCGGAGCGTATTTTCAGGTATTGAGGAGAACTACGTCTGGAAATGTTATTCGAGGACTAACGTTCTCCCTCCCCGCACTCCTGGATCTGGGCATCATTATAGATAGCTTTGTGTAGGAAAAGGGGGCAAAGAAAAGTAGCGAAACGAGTATCGAACGCACTTCCCACACGCTGGACAGCTGTTAGCGAGAGCATTAAACCACTCAGCCATCCTGAGTCCCCCAAAAGACTCATTCAAGCAAAGCATTTAAGACTCTCGCCTGAACTTCTCGCACGCTACACAGGCGCCCTCCTATATGCGGAGTGTATTTCGAGGGATTGATTGTTTGATGGTCGCGAACAGTTTTTATTTCTCTCATTAAATACATTTGGCAATTTAGTTGGTTTCACTCTGTCTTTAGACACCGTGTTCTGATGGCCATCCTGGAATTCTAACCCAAAAACTTTGTCGTCGCGTTCAACAAAACGGAACGGGTCTGCATAAGGCGCTTCTAGTGGCTTCCGAACGGGATCAACACGAACACACACATGCGTGGCGTCACTTAGTTCTTTAGGTACAAACGTTTTCGGTACCGAGTGCAGATGACCTTCAGAGGTTTGTGTGAAATCTATCTGCGAAATGGTCTTCGCTAGTTCAGAGATAAATTTTGAATCGGCTTTGGATGATGAAGAAGCGACCAAGGGTTTTCGGTAAAAAGGGGTCGTGCCTGTGACCGCTGTAAAGGGCGAAAACCCTGAATCATTAGGCAAGTACCGGATGCCCAGAAGAACGACTGGTAGGGCCATCAGCCAACCTTGTCGGCGAGCCATTATAGAGCTCTTCAGCGTCCGATACGACTTTTCTACGATCCCGTTAGTGGTAGGTCGGTACGCCATAGGTCGCAGGTGATGGAAACCAACGAGGGCCAATAATTCTCTGAAGAGTTTGTACTCAAATTACGCTCCTCTCTCGCTGCCCGAATTAAGAAGAGGAAGTGTGAATTTATGTTAGACACTGGCGTGAGCGTGTCCTTAATTTTCTTTGATATAGTGCAATTATGTGAGATGCGCAATTCATGTGTTAACATTGCGACTGCTAATGGAGGGAAGATAAGAGTGCATGGAGAAGTCCAACTGGAAATAGGCATCCCTAGTCTGCGAGTTTCATTTAGATGGACGTTCGTAGTTGGAGACATTACGTCGCCATTATTAGGAGCAGATTTTATTGCTCATTTTAACCTTTTAGGAGACTGCTCGTGGTGTCATAATTGATAACCAGACCAGTTATCTCGTTAATCATTAATTACCTCTCGCATCTCCCGCCTAATTGCAGGACAGTTTTCCGTAAATATGAGACTATATATAACCTTAAGATTGTTGATATCAGTTCATCCCCGGCTAATTCCGTTGTTCCCACCATTGAGACGGGTAGCGCCCCAGCAACTTTCGCCCGCCCAAGGCCACTTCCAATGGAGGAACTAAAAATTGCCAAGTCAACTTTTGAGACTGTTGAAAGAAGGTGTGGTGTGGCCATCCAAATCTGCATGGTCATCACCTATTCATATGGTGCAGAAGAAGACCCCAGGTGAGTATAGAGTTGTGGGGGACTTCCGATCCCTGAACGCGATAACCAAACCGGACCAATATTCCCTGCCAAGGATTCGTAGTATGGTGGACCAACTTCATGGCAAAACAGTTTTCTCCCGTCTGGATTTAGTCCCAGCCTACCACCAGATCAATGAATCCATCGAACATTGAGAAGACTGTTGTCTCAACTCCATTTGGACTTTGGGAATTTTTAAGGCTACCGTTTGGTCTAAAAAATGCTAGCTGCATATGGACACTTTATTTCGTGGCTTGGCGTTCGTTTTCGTGTATGTCAAAGATATTTTAATATTTTCCGAAAATATAGACGAGCATGTGGAGCATTTGGACCAAGTCTTAAAAATATTGGCAGAAAACAATCTTCGTATTTATGTAGAAAAATGCGAGTTCATGAAGGAAGAAATTGATTTTTTAGGCCGCCATGTCTCAGCTGCAGGACTATGCCCCTTCAGCTAGGAAGGTCTCCGAGATCAGCAGGATGCCCTTACCAACTGATTTCAAAGAACTTCGTCGATATTTGGGCATGTTAAGTTTTTACCGACGTATGATGCTTAATTTTGCTACGATCGCCGTCCCTCCCACTGAACTCGCACGGCTTCAACCTAAGGTTCGCCGACTTGTTTGGAATGACGCTACACGGGAGGCATTTAAGACCCTAGTCTCTGCTTTCTCCTTACTGTTTTTGCACTACGTGCAAAAATGGACAGGCTGTAACTTCTGACTTCCCTTCTAGCGGAAGTTGTGTATCCTTCACCCATGTAGGGAAATGGTCACTTCCCCCCCCCCCCGTCCACTCTTGGTGCAGTCACAAGGCGGGTACCGCAAAGACATCCGTCGAAGGCATCGACGGGTCAGTGCTTAACCGCAGTGTGGCACAACTCAGTGCCATGAAAGACACTAAAGGTCAAAATGTAAGATCTCCCCCAGGAGAGTGAGATCCAGTTTCACGTCAAATAAGAAATTGGAGACGTGTTTCTCCCAATCTCGAAGGCTAACGAGGAGCCGATGTTTGACTTCGTGTGAAAAACCGTTTGGAAAAAGAACTCTCCTGGGGCCGTCCTCAAGCCCCTCTCCCCCTTACCACTCCCCCAGTGGGGTGACGAGGTATAAATGAGGAACTCTGAGGAAAATCGGGGTAGTATACATCAGTCTCTAGGTGACGAAGTCCTCGGATCCAAAACTGAGCTACCGAGACTGGAGAGGTAGTGTACTTGGCTCACCAGACCAAGAAGTACCCTGCAAGAGAGGCAGGGCTACCTACCTTAAGGGGCTAAGAAGAAGCTCATCCTCGAGCTAAGTCCTCGGTTATCAAACCAAACGATAAGTTAACTTTGGAAAGTTCAACTTACTCTCGCCAGAGAGTCTCCTCATATCCTGGTGCACCTTAAACACCAGGGGTATTCCTCGTCCTTGAGGAATTAAGAAAAGAAGGAGGTAGTATACGTCAGGCCAGGTGACGAAGTCCTCGGATCCAAAACCGAGCTACCTAGACTGGATTGGTAGTATACGTCAGTCTCTAGGTGACGAAGTCTTCGGATCAAACCGAACTACCGAGACTAGAGAGGTAGTGTACTTGGCTCGCCAGACCAAGAAGTACCCTGCAAGAGAGGCAGGGCTACCTACCTTAAGGGGCTAAGAAGAAGCTCATCCTCGAGCTAAGTCCCTGGTTATCAAACCAAACGATAAGTTAACTTGGTAAGGAACCAAGTTCAACTTACTCTCACCAGAGAGACTCCTCATATCCTGGTGCACCTTAAACACCAGGGGTATTCCTCGTCCTTGAGGAATTAAGAAAAGAAGAAAGAAAAGGCTCCCCCTCGAGCCCGTTATTCGGTGGCCACACCGAACTTCTAAGTTAACTTGGTAAGGAACCAAGTTCAAATTATTCTCGCCAGAGAAACCCCCCCTCCGTTATCCTCGCCCTTGAAGAAGACCCTCCCCGAGTTCAGTCCTGGTCCATAAGGAAATATGTAACGAAGGAGAAAAGCTCCTTCTTGAGCTCGTTACTTGGTGATCACACCGCACTCCAAGTTAACTTGATTTAAGAACCAAGTTCGACTCACTCTCGCCAGAGAGACCACGACTGCCTAGGTGTTGCATAAAGCACCGTATTGGTTCTCGTCCTTGAAGAACCTTCCCCCCCGGAAGAACGTGTGGCCCCCCCAGCTGCTACCCTCGACCGTGGAATTTCGCATATCTACATCTGGACACACGGCACGCGTCGTGAGTCAATAACATTTCTGAGGCCTTTAAACTCCACATGAGCCCGTAAGCCTAATTCTTATATTATTGTTGTGTGTAGAGAAAATGTTAACCAAATTTTGTGGGTAAACTAATTCAATTAATTCTTGTTTAGGATAATATTCAGAGTATTGCTGTAGTTAATGTATAAATGTTATGTATTCAATTGCTAAAGGTAAAATATAAGTTTATTTTGTGAATTAGTGGGCGTTTCTTTTATATCCTTACGTGTTTCGTAACGGCTCTGTTCGCTAAGATATTCTTATAATATCAATATATTAGACACTCTTAGCACTCTTAGAGAAAGAACAAAAAGGGGGGCAATTCTACGACAACCCATAATGATGTATTCCTACTCCAAAAAGTTAGCGATGTCTATAAGTCTCCTTTATCCATAACATTTCCTTCCGAGCACGACCATACATCCATCTCCCCTTCATGTTCCTTTGAAACCCCTCGTAACTAAGCCTTCCGAACTTCCTTCAGACGTGGTTTTCACACCTTCCATTAAGGGTGATGATGCTCCCCAGTCATGGGAGTAACGATAGCCACAAGTCTCTACCCTTTCCTCCGGATTAGTACCCACTGACCTTGATATATCGAAATAAACATAGCATTCGTAATTCTAGCCCCCATCCCCTCTAAATAGCGATTGCCTTGCAGTTTTGAGGCTCCTTCAATAATTGTCGTGCCTGGTTCTTCTCACACACCATCGGTTTGGAGTGTTTCTCCGCCCCCCTCACTATTTTGAAGGTGGTGTCTTTCACCGGTCTGAGTGATGGCAGTAATAATTCAATGGAACTATTAGGGCATTCTCCTATTTAGGATCTGAAATAGCACATTATATTATTTGTTCTCAGAAAACGGCTTTCCCACTTTCGTTATTTCACCATTTCTACCCCCCACCCTCCTTTGGAGGAATGGCTCATGGTGGTCACTCATGGCACCTTTTGCACGCCTTTCAGCCTTTCTTCATCTTACGGATATAACATACATTTTGTTAGATTTATATTCACCCCATACGAGCGCCCCCCCATCCTCAAACGACGATTTTACTTTATCTCAGCTTCCTACTCCATTTCTATTTATAGGTGAATCTCTCCTATCCATTAATCCTTTTAGCATTCTTGCCCCTTACAGCGCACCGCTAAGAAAATGGAGGACTCCGTCAGCGCCGGAGAACTACCATTAGGATTTCAAATGAACTTTCCATCGGCCTAAAACCATGGAGCAATTGGTGCGAGCGGAAATTGTACGCTAGGGACTTTTTGGCTCGCGCTTTAAGGGTCATGTTACATCCTACCATATATTTTGGTTCCGCCAACTGTATCTCTGATTTCAAGTAGTCTGTTTTAGATGACCTTTATGGCAGCGACCACGTACCCATTGTCTTGAAACACACTACCATCTCCTCCCGCCCCCAAGAGAGAATTTTTAAGGCCTGACTGTTCTATTTTCCATGACTCTTCCTTCACTTGTAAATAAATTGGCAATTTTGTAGATATTGATGCGGATATACATTATTTCTCCCGTTTAGTATTTGATGCTGCAGTCCACAATGCTGATTGCACCCTTGGTGGAAGCCTATAAAAAAGGCGGTGTGAGATTCCGCCGGAACCTAATAATTTCAAATAGTATTGACCGAAATCGAACTAGAGCCATTGGCCAGCAAACTTGACATCAGGCGCACAATAACTCCCGGAGACATGTTTCTTCCTAGTCTTGCCCTTAGGTGTAGAAAAGAATTATCAAAATCATGGTAACTCGACCAACTGGCATCGAGATGAACGGTTCAATCGTCTGACATCCCATAGCGTTGAACACTACCCGGCGGAGTGTGGACAGGAACCCTACAGCTGTTTGTCCATTGCCTGCCGCAGAGATTAATTCAGTGCTGCCTCGGTGTGCCCTTCAGTTTCCAAGCTAGACATATCCGATGATTTTCTCGGGCATCCCCATCCCCGTACGGAATCACTTCGACTAGAGATTTTGAACATGGATTGGATCAAGGATTTTGCCCTAATGCGTGGAGAACGGCGTTGGTCATACCATTTTTGAAATCAGGTAGAGGCGGATCGTCTCCTTCCAATAAAGCCAATAGCCCCGACCAACTGTCTTCATAAGTTGGAGAAAATACTGAAAGGTCGCTTGCAATGGTTTCTGGGATACCATGACCTACGAAATTAATACTAATGTGGCTTCCCTAAGAAGCAGATTGATTGATTGATTATTGATTGCGGAAGGGCTACGCAACTTCAATCAAGAGTTACTGTCGCCCGTGCAGCCATTAAATTTGTAAGTCTAAGACAGCGCCATAGCCACCTGGTACTGACTTTGGCCAAATATTATATACTGAAAGCGAGGATACGAAGCGGGTATTTAACAAGTCAGGAATTTAAAAAGCTTTAAAAATATTTTAAATTAAAGAGGAGGGTGGTACTCTAGGGTAAAGTACGAGGGGCGGTTAATAAGTTTTGTGAATTGATAGGGCAAAACAGAGAAAGGGGATGGCTGTTTGTGCGGGTGTTAGAATAAGTTATGACAAGTCAGGACTTGCAGCCGCACGCTCCTGCCTCATCTATTTCGGCACCAGCAGCTGATTGCAGATCGTCAGTCACAAAATTTTCCACAATGAAGAAGGTGGAGCACCGCGCCGTGATCAAATTTTTGACCAACGAAGGCAAGAATGCAAAAGAGATCCATGAACGCATGGTTGCAGTGTACACCGACACCGCCCCTTCCTGTGCAACCATTGCTCGCTGGAATAGGAAGTTCCGCCAGGGTCGTGAGTCCCTTGAAGATGACCATCGTCCAGGACGCCCGTCAGACATGACCAACAAGGACAATGTGGCCCGTGTGGAGAGGATGATCCTCGAAAATCGACGGGTGAAGGTCAAAGAAATCGAGCGAGAACATGGAATATCACATGGAAATGTTATCAACATCATCCACGACAATTTGGCTATGACCAAGGTCTCTGCCCGTTCGGTCCCTAGAAACCTCACGAAACCTCAGGCCCCATAATCGACTTCAACGTCGTCAAAGTCCACAAGGCCAGAGTTGCACAAGCTGCTGGGCGTGAGTGCGGATTCGAGAAGCTCAACCATCCCCCTACAGTCCAGATCTGGCCCCTAGCGACTACTTTATATTCCGCCAGCTCAAGGCTGCACTGCGTGGCACCGGTTTGGGGACGATGAAGATGTCCAGCTTGCCGCCAGGAGTGGATTGAACAGCAGTCGGGAGACTTCTGGTTGTCGGGAATTCGAAGCCTCAGGGACAAGTGGCGCAAGTGCATTGAAGTCGAGGATAGTTATATTGGAAAATAATAAAACACTTTTCCTTATATCCGAATTGCAAAACTTATTGACCGCCCCTCGTAGGTTTTATTTAAAAATCCCCCCCAAATGTTTAAAATTATTTCTGACTAAAAAGGATTGCGTTCCACTAGAGTGAGAAGGAGCTTTATATAAAAAAACTTGAGAAGGATTAAAAAAATTAGACACTTTTGTCCGTTCAAATTTTGTTGAGGAGGTCCGCCTCCTCAACGATCACATACTCGTAAGTGCTACTTCCCATTTCCGAGGATTGATGCGATGTCATATGTATTATTCTCATCTTGATGCTTTCTTAAGTATCTGGCACGGAGTTCCGCCAGATTAGGGCACTCCGTCAGGAGATGATGTATTGTAAGAAGTACGATACAATCATCGCAATATGGAGGGGGATCGTCCGTCATGAGAAATTCATGCGTAAGCCTCAAGTGGCCAATACGCAGTCTGCACAGAGCCATCTCCCAGCAACGGCTCATTCTGGCGTATCCCCAGGGCTCGATGCCTGGCTTGATGGCGCGGAGTTTATTCGGGCCAATATTGTTCCACCGTCTCCGCCAGATATCATGGAGTTCTTTCTTGGTTGCTCGTCGAAGGTTATCCATGGGCACCGGGGAACCACGCGCGGGGATCTTGTTCGCCGCGGACTTCGCGAGGACGTCAGCTTCTTCATTCCATTTCACTCCGACGTGTGAAGGAACCTAACAAAAGCTAATCGCTCGTCCTCGCCTTTTCAACAGGTACAGCCATTCGAAAATTTCCACCACCAGGAGGTGCTCTGGTCTGATGGAACTCATGGCCTAAAGTGCGCTGTAGGAATCAGTATGGATGACAAAGTTTTTGTCGTCCATGGTAAGTACATAGGTGCCGGCATTCAGAATGGCTCGTAGTTCGGCAGTAAATGCCGAGCACATCTTCGGAATGCCGCACCTAAATTTAAAATTAGGAAAGACGACAGCGCATCCCACACTACTCTCGTCCTGGGACCCATTTGTATAAATTGCTACCGAACCTCAATGTTCGTTGAGGTGGTACAAGAAGATCGTACGCTGTGCATGCCGCCTCAATCCGTCCTTAGTAGGTATGCATTTACATACATATAGCGGTGAATATATCAAGGGCGGTCTTCGATACCTTATGCTGGCAGACCGGAGTATCGAGGACAGCAATCTCGTCAAGGATAGCCGTGAGTCTGTATCCAAAGGGTTTTGGCAAGCTAGGGCGGCTAACAGTTTGTGCCGGCATTTCAATAACAAAGTCTCTTGTCGAAGGTCTAGGGGAAGGGCTCCAGCATCGACGAGAAGACTTGGTATCAGGGAGGTTTTAAACGCACCAGTTGCCAGCCTTATGCCCGTATGTAGCCGAAGAGTACACCTCACATCCGTATTCCAATTTGGATAGAATAAGGGACTCGTGAAGTATGAGCAGGGTGTTACGATCCTCTTCCCAGGATGTATTTGAGCACCTTTAAAAGGTTCAAGGCCTCGGCACACGAAACCTTGATGGATCGTAGGTGAGATGTCCAAGACAACCTACTATCAAACAACAGTCCCAGAAATCGTGCCTCGTCTCTACAGGGAATCCGCTCTCCGAAGAGGTACAGGTGGACACCGCGGATTTTACAAAAGGGAACAGCCACGGTTTTCGTTGTTGGGAAGTGAAACCATAGCTGTTTGCCCACGCGCAAATCTTGTCGATAACCAGCTGAAGACGGCGCTCCGCCACCGCCATTCGTGGGGCCGCGAAGGAGATCGACAAGTTATCTGCGTATAGTGTGCTGAGTATTTCATCTGGTATAACTTTGGTTATAAAATTGATGGCCACTGAGAAGAGGATTACACTGAGCACGCTGCCTTGTGGGACGCTTCCCGTGAGGGCGTAGTCATGGGACGTTGCTACACCGATTCGGACTCTAATGGATCTCTTCTGTAGGAAGTTTTTGAGGAAACGGGGCATGTGACCCTTCATGCCCAAGTCCTAGGGTGTTCGCAGGATTCCGTGCCTGTATGCTGTATCGTATGCCTTTTCGAGGTCAAAGAATACAGTCGCATGATGCTGCTTGGAAGCAAATGTGGCGGTGATCGATGACTCTAAGGTGATGAGATCATTGGAGGTGGAGTGATGTTTCCGGAAACCGCACTGAGAAGGTGAGATGCACCTCTGACTTTCCAAGTGCCACACGAGCCGATAGTTGACCATTTTCTCAAGGAGCTTGCAGATGCAAGAGGTCAACGATATCAGCCAGAAGTTTGTGGCTTCCGTGTTGGCGAAGAGTCCTCCAGCCAAATACTGTTATACAGGTCCAGTAGAAACTTTTGTCCGTGGCTGGGCAACTGGTCGAGCATTACGTACGGGATGTCGTCAGGCCCAGGAGTAGTGTTGTTTCAGGTCTTTAGTGCTTCGGACATTTCTTGTGAGTCGAATCGGACATTGTAATGTTCTCCCGTGCCCCACCCTGGTGGAAACTCAATGGCCCTGCTCTCTTCACGCAGTCTCCGTCTGGCACTAGTATCATTTATATTTTATTGAGCAATTTTGCTAAAGAAGTCAGTGAAGTGATTAGCGACAGTGGTTGGCTCTGCCACTTTCCTTCCTTCGATTCTCAGAATTGGCGGAGAAGGGGGACTGTATTTCTCCTTCATTTTCCTTACGCGTTGTCACACCTGATTCAGTGGTGTTGCGGGATTACAGAGCTTACGTAAGTCCTCCAAGATCCGCATCTGGCATCCTTCAGGATTCGATGGTATCGTGCTCTAGCCCCGAGGAAAGATATCTTCAGGGCTTCTGAGGCTGGATCGGCCTTGAATATGGCTTCTGCACGCCTTGAGGCTCGTCTGGCCGTGGTACAGTCTTGATTCTACCACGGGACTGGTCTGCGTTGGAACGTACCCGATGTGCGCGGGATACTGACGCAGGCTTCGTGATGGAGTGAACAGCCTCGTCCACCGTTCTAAAGTCACGCTTGTCGTGTTCCAGAGTGCAGGATTGCTGGCACCATTTTGGAAGGCGTCGCTGCGTCTCCACCGAGACCATGTTAAGGGTTATAGGGTAGTGATCACTACCCTTTATATTGCAGCTGACCTCCCACGAGAAGTCGAGCGCTATCTCTGAGCTGCAAATAGTCAAGTCTATTGCAGTCAGGGTACCTGTATGCACATGAAAGTGCGTGGGCTCTCCGGAGTTCAATAAAGGCTCTCCAGAGATAGTGCCTTGCATTCATATCTCCGAGGAAAAGGAAAGGTCTTGGTACTTGTTTTATGAGACTCTCGATGTTCTATCTTGATACTTCTTCATTAGGCGGTAAGTATACGGAGCATACCGTGTAAGTCTTCTTCATACACAGTTGACCCGCTACCGCCTGTAGTGGTGTGGTGATATTGATGGGATGAAAGGGCACATCTAGTCTGGAAAGGATTGCACTCCCTCCTTGGTGCCCGCCATCCGTTGGTAGCAGTGTATGGACGGACTTATAACGCGACGGACAAGGCCAGGTCTGTCCTACCATCGTCTCTTGAAGACAAATGAGAATAGGATTGTTTACTTCAACTAGGAGAGCAAGTTCCTCCCACTTGGCTCTCAGTCCATGGATATTCTACTGGAAAATGTTTTTCATTCTTCCTAGTTGATTATCGAATGTGGTTCTTGAGCAACACAGGTTTCACCCTGGGAGCTTTCTTTAGTGGAGCCTTTGTCTATAATTTTGAAGTCTTGATCGGGATCTTAGATCCGGCTCCTTTTTTAGGCCCGGTGTTCACTTCTAGCGCCCTAATTTTGTCACGCGTAAGCGTGACTATGCCATCGGATTTTTTCTTTGGGTCTGCAGAGTCAGGGCTCTGCGGAATGCTTTCTTTAGGCCAGCGAGCAGAGGGTGTGGGGTCCTCTCTCTCTTTTGGTGCGAGTGTCATGTCCTGCTGGGCAGTTTGCAGCAACTCACTGGGAATGGTTTAGGGGGTACACCATCTCCCCCATCCCATTTGTCGGGGTGTTCACTGGCCTATGTATAGGGGGTGTGGAGGCTTTAGTTCATTCGACTTGAGTTGTTGGGGAGGTCTCTGGCCCACTCTCATCATGTTCCAAGGCCATTTTGGTAGGTCTTGATTCACTGTTTAGAGACTCCGAGGAGTCTCTCAACCTTTTAAGGCGCTGTTTACGGAGCGATTTCTTGGGAGGTTCTGTGTGGACCTCAGCCATTACAGTCATGGTTGTTACTTTGGGCTCCGGAGCTAGCACCTGTAAGGCTGGGTCCTTCGCTTTGCTGTAGAGTACAGCGAAACTATTCCCCCTCTTCCTGTTGTGCCTTTGCACACCTGATGTATTGGTGGTTTGGGATGGCTTCGGTGCGCCATTAGCTGGCCTTTTGGCCACCGATGAAAAACTTTCGGGTTTCTTACCCTTGCCCAATCTAGACCGGAGCATGCCTCTGGCTGTTCCCAGGCTGAAATGCTGGGAATTTGACAGGTGAAGTATCTTCTGCTCGAGTTTATATGTATCACATCGTCGGGAATTCACTTCGTGTTTCTCCCGACAATGGTAGCAGTATGGCTCAGCGCTACATTCAGTGGTCGTGTGTTCGATTGAGGAGCACTTTCCACACCGAGGAGGGTTCTGGCAGGTTTTCTTGCCATGCCCGAATCCATAGCAAACAAAACACTGAAGCGGTCTTTCGGTGAAAGGGTTCACCGTTAGTGTTTCCGGACCGATTGTGATATAATCGGGAGCAAACTGTTTATTGAAAGTAGAGAGCATCTTGTTGTTCCCTCCCTTGATTTTTACAACTCTCTTTATGGAAGGTGGACACATGGCCAGGATCTCTTCCTCTGTAAAGTTTTGCAGGTCTCTATCAAAGACGCAACCCTTATAGTTATTAAAGGTCTTATGCGCCTTTATAGATTCGAACATGCTCTCTAGAGGGCAAGGCATGTGGAACAGCATACATTCCTGGACGATGTTTTTCGCACGGACTAGCACTCCCTTCCCATACCTTTATATATTTGCCTGAGGAATTGTGCCAATTTCTCTCTGTAGGCGTTTCATCGCATGGAAAAAGTTCACTTTGCCTCCACAGTAGTAGGCGCCGAACCACCTCGGGATCGGGGTTTTTCTTTCCTCAGTCGGGGCATGTTCTGCCTCCTCGAATATATTTGGGCAGTAATCGTCTTCGGACTCTTGGAGATTTCTTGATTGAATAAGGCTGACTAATGATCTGCCGTCTTCCGTTAGCACAACGTTCGGTGCCTCCAACGCCAACTTCACCGATTTGTTGTCCACAAAGGTGATGTAGCACCTGTTTGAGTCAGAGTCCCCGTAATGCAACCTCATGGATTTTGACATGACATAGTTTGGGGCACATTAGTCACCGCCAGAGTATCCGCAATAGAACCTGTACGAGTGTTGGCGAACTCAGTCGTTGAACACTCTTGAACCGCAGTCAAAAGGCCAGTGTTTGATGTCTCGCCGTCCTGGTCAACCACCGGAACTGATCTTTTTAGTTTAGATTTTTTTCCCATATAATATTAGGTTTTCTAGAAATACAGCTGCTGAGGCATCAGCGGACTCCACCAATAACCAGGGGGGTAAGGGGCCGAGCGCGATCCGCGGTGGCTGGGCTTGGGGTACCTCTTCCCCTAAAGATTAGAAAGTTCAACGACCCCCTCCCACGACGCCCTGGATCCGAGCACCCAACTGTCAACCCAAAGGTGGCCCTAAGGGTGCACCCCCTCGGTGGGCAGAGTCTTGAGCCAATACAATAAGGCAGTAAGTCATGGAGAGGACGTTAGCCTCACCTCTAGTCATCAGCCTGAAGACGTCATAACGAGGCAGACAAGCCCCCCACACCACGTCAAGGTGTCTTATTGGGGCGGAATGGTTTTGGAAGTTGGGAGACAAGTTCCCTCAGGAGGGCAAAGGTGATTGGCTTGGATGGGGCGAGGTATATTGAACACACAGTTAAGAGCGTAGATCGGTGAAGGTGAAAGTGAGCAGCAAGGGCATTAAGGTTTGTGCGGAGGATGATGGTGGTAAACGGTATATACGTGCGGACCAAGATGAGGCTGCCATAAACTTGGGGATGTAGGATGACCTGGGTGCTTCGTTTTACTGAGGCAAATGACTTCGGGGAGAAATTGTTTTAAGAGGGCCTGTAACGAGCCGTAATTGGCTCGTAGTCCGCGGATATTCCATGTTAGGCAGAAGGTTGATGGGATTAGAGCGTTGAAGGGTGAGTTTCACAAAGGGGCGGGAATATGGTTCAATCGTTTTGGTCCGGGCTTATTCAGAGAGGGGGCGGTACGTTATCTGTGGGTAGATCATGAGCGTTGGTTAAAGGGTTTGCTGGTGATTGGTGGGTAGTTTCCTTAGTGGTCGTAGAAGAATTTGGAGATGATGTCGGGTCGTACGAAGCTTTATTGGCAGCTGTACAACCGGGAGGTAGATCATAATCTGTAATCAGGGAGTGGCGGTTAGGTAGGACGAGGGGCATAAGGCAAGGTGAAAAGTCGGCCTAGTAATCACACGGATTGATCTGGGTCAGTAGTTGGGGGTAGTTTCTGCAGTTTTATTTAAGCATGATGATATCAGTGTTCTTGTATATACAGTGAGGATGGTCTGAGGGACCGATTCCATGTAGCTTAGCGAGCGAGAGCTCTACAGGATCTCTCTCGTCGGGTGAAGGTATTTTCTCACACATACTTTTGCGAGGGGGTATAAGAGGTATATGATTTAATGTCGTAAAGGCACGTTTCATCTGAAGAGCTCATTACTTCCGGGGAGAGTGGCGTATCGTCCTAGAGTCGGGTGCGTTTGTCGTTGCAGGGACTCAGAGAGGAAGGGTCGGAGAGAAAATGTAGAGCGCGCTTACAGCCTCCACCTCCCTCGCCGTTGATCCGTGCGGGGCTACGGATTTCACTATCAGAAGTAACATTGGGCAGCGATAATCTGCGGTGAAGGGGGACGGGCAGCGGCTTACTATGAGTAAGGATAGCTTCCGAATTTATCGAGCCCTCAGTAGAAACGGGGGCCTGAGTAGTTGGGCGATCGCCAAAGTCATCATCGACTGGGATCGCTGAGGGTTCAGTTGCTGGTGACGCAAGGGCAAGTTCACTATTTGATGCATATAAAGGGGAGTGGGGTGATCGAGTTCGGAGTCCTTCCCTTCGATGTCTCTTCTTACGATTGGGAAGTGACTCGGATCTTGAAGATAGTTGTACCACATGTACTTGGGGCGACAGTGGCACTCTTCGACGGGGAGAGGTGGGTGGTGTTCCATCAAGAATGGCAGAAAACATTGCCTCTTCCATTACTTCGCCTTGCTGCGAAGGTGTAGTTTGATGCGTGCGCTGCTTCAAGGGAATGATAACCGTTGGAGCTAGAGAGGCTGTGATTGGATGGTCAGTACGGAGTGCCGATGTACTAGCTTTGGGTTGAGCGACGAGAATGCTTGGAGAACCACTTGACACAACGGAAAAGGTGCGTGTTGACGTGATGTCTTCTTCACGCATATCTATTTTAGCTTGATGTCTAGATATAGACAGATCGTAGGGAGCGAACGCGTATCTCCTGATGGTAGAGGTGGTGAGGGCACTTCTTGTGGCGAGCATGATGTGGGCCGCCAACGTTGAGGCATTGCATCTGTTCTGTGTAATATGGGGCATTGTCCCCCAATGTTCCACATCGGAAGCATGGGTTCTCGGTACTCTTACAATATTTTGCAGTGGGCAAATCTGTTGCAGTTACAGCACTGGAATGGGGCAGGGTGTTCTTCTTGGACTCTTATACCCGTTACGGCAAATTTTACAAACGGTGGTATCATTTGCTGTTTTAGTGTTATCTTAGCAACCCTAAATGAGGTGGAGGAACGAGGTTTTTTTTTGTTGTTTTTTATTTAAATACTAATAGACTAAACATTATGGTGTTGCTCTGGGAAAACTTGTTGAATGATGGAAGAGATGAATTCATCTGTAGCATCAGGTCCTGGGAAGTTATCTACCAGGAGTCTCTCTCTCTCTCTCTTCAAAGAATGTAGAGGGAGAGGTGACGCCCCCTTGTCGCGGGAAGAGAGCTTGTGTGTACCTTTGACTTTTCGAGCTATGTCGGCGGGGGTACCTCTTCTGGGTACCCCTGGTAGGGCTTCCCTTGTCGATTTGGTCGAAAACGAGATTCCAGACTAAGTGCGTCATTCCTTCCTTTTTTTTTACTCTATCCTTCTCTTTTTTTACTTTTATTCTATCTCTCCCACTTATACAAAAAGAAAAAAAACAAAAAAAAGCCTACTCCTATCATGTCCCTGTTTCTCTTTTCTTCCTCTATCTACATATAAGGACCTGGCAGCTACCTCATGCGTCAGAAGAGAGGCTTTGGAACCTCTATAAACAACGCCAATCGACGCTCACTGGTTGCGAGAGACTAGGACTAGAGGTGTCCTAGGCGTTGGGGCACGATGAATGGGATGAGGGTAGTGCCCCGTTAACCCCTTCCCTGGCGCGTAATTATTGACCGTTCCCAGTGCCCGTTGACGGGTGCCTCTGGTAGCATCGGTCCGAGGTGACGGCCCTTTGTTCCCAGGTTGGTTGCCAGGCCAATAAAAAGCCTTGGGTCGAGTCTCTTGGTGGGGCGGGATATCCATTGAACGCTGCTCCGAGATCCTGGCCGTTGTGAAGGGAACTAGTAGGAGTTTAGTAAGGGGCGTGCTTCGTTGTTGTTCACCTGGTGACAAATCGATGGCCCCTTCGGGGACCGTCTGTGCTGCTTGGTTGGGAGCCACGGCACGCCGAGGCTTGACGACTCGGTCGGACGAACAGCAGCACATGGAGCGTGCCTTCTGAAAGATCCGAAACGTCTCCGATCGATAGGCGGGAGCGACTCACGCGGGGAGAACTCACCAACCCCCTTTTTTCTATTGATTGGTCACAAAGTTTTGAAAGAGAGGAAGTGTTTAAAATGACAGGGAAAAAAGGTCCAGCTGCACTTAAATATACATGTGCGATATGCCAGAAGGATAAGTGGTGCGTGGACTTCCCGGAAGGATGTTTTTCGAAATGCCACCCGGGAAGTATATGCACTGATTGCATCCTTAAAGGAGAGATCCGAGAGGCAGTGGCATGCTGCAATGAACTCAAGGATCTCTTCACAGCCTCTGAAGAAAAATCTAGGGCGCTGGAAAATAAACTGCAGACCCTAGAAACGCAGCACGTGCTTCAGATTCGGCGTCTCGAGGAAAAGATCCTAGAGCTAGCCTCTAAACTAGAGGCCCAGTCGGCTCAAGCTCGAGACGAAAGTCCCACTGACTTGGGTGGTTCCGCCGATGTGACTCCAGCCCAAGGAGGTGAAACTGCATTGGCAGTCCCACTTCTGCCATGCGGAGCCAATGAGAAGAAGAAAAAGAAAAAGAAGAAAAAGGACCATAATGCAGCTCACCCCAGTGTAGAGGATTCGAGCGCTACTGGTGCGCATGGGAAAGTGGAAAGAGAAGAAGAGAAAAGAGAAACGGAAGAAGAGAAAACAAATGAAGAGAAGAAAAATAAGATGAGGAAGAAAAAAAAGAAAAATGCAGAGATACAAGAGGAAAGCGGCAAGTCGCTTCCGAGAGGAAAGAATAAGTCGCCTGCTGACAAATGTGCAAGAGTCACCCTTATTGGTGATTCTCAAGCACGGGGCTTGCAGTCCCTGCTAGCGGCCCGCCTTCGCACTAGTGTGAAGGTAAGCTGCCTGCCAGGATGTGGTAACCACCACATCAGAGTAGAGGCTGAGAAATCACAGATTTCTGAGAGCTCAGTCGTTGCTCTGATGGTCAGTGGAAACGACCTCTACCTGAGAGGAGGTAGGGGAGGCCCTACAGATAAAATCCTCCACACGGTCATGGGTGCCGTGGACGACTGTGGGCTGAAAACCCGCAAGCGTGTGGTAGTCGGGATGCTCCCGAGGAGAGGTCCAACACGGACCGCTCACTCGATGAATGTGTCTCTAAACCGGCGCCTGGCAGATTTGTGTACGGCAGAGGGGGTCTTTTTTGTGGACCCGTACCGCACCTTTTATGGTAGAAATGATCTCTACCAAAGGGATGGGGTACATCTTTCCTTTAAAGGAAAGGCCTTTCTGTCGAACATGATCCAGAATGTCGTAGAGAGGACCGAAAGGAGTATCCGGCCCAGAGTGAGGGCGGACGTACGCCAGTACGCCCGTGTCACTCCAGGAACGACCTTCTCAGAGGTCGCAAAAAGGGGTGCCTCGCCAACAAAGAAGCCGGGAAACGGAAGAGCATAGGGAGTCCTACAGTCGGGAACTCCCTGAAAGTTCTTCTGTTCAATGCGAGGTCAATCAGGAACAAGTTTCCTGAGCTCCGTGGCCTCGTAGCGACGGAAGAACCCGAAATGGTAGCCATAACAGAATCGTGGATAAAAACGTCAAACCGAGACTTTGAAGGCGAATTCACGGTTCCTGGCTACCAACTCTTCCACAAAGATAGGCCAGACAGAGAGGGTGGCGGTGTAATGTTGTATGTCAAGGATACAATCAAATCTACGAACTCCAACATTATATCCGATCACGAGCTCCTAGGCGTTGACCTAGAGATAGGTCCTGTCAGATACAGGACCCTGGTGCTTTACAGACCCCCTTCCCAACCCGTTGAGAAGGACAGGGAACTGTACCAGCTGCTGGGTGAGCTTGTTCAAGGCAGAGTGTGCATCGTTATGGGCGACTTCAACAGACAAGTTGACTGGAAAACCAGAGCAGCCTGTGGCGATAGCGCGCTACTCCTGGAGTTCGCCAACAACGAGTTCCTCACTCAATGGGTCAGAGAACCGACGAGAGGAGACAATATCCTCGACTTGGTCTTCACCTCTGAGGATGATATCGTTGAGGATGTCTCTGTAGGCGAAGAGCTCGGTGGCAGTGATCACCAGCTAGTTAGATTTACCGTCAAGATCCCGAAGGTAAGGTCTGTTGCCAGTCAATCAAGGAAACTTGACTTGAGAAGAGCAGACTTTGCACGCCTTCGTGCTGGGCTGACTGATGTAAGGCTAGCGGTATGCGAAGAGGTTGAGGATTCGTGGAACAATTTCAAAAATAAATTCATGAGTCTTCAATCAAGTTGCATCCCTCTAAAATGCCTCCGTCGGTCTTCTGTTCAACGAAAGTGGTTTAATCGAGAAATCGGCCAACTGCTTAGGGAGAAGAGAAATGCGTACCGGCGATCGAAGATCTCGGGTGCCTTTGACGAGTACCGGAGGCTAGCCAGGAGAGTGAAGTCCAGCATAAGGGCGGCTAAGCGTACTGAGGAACTCCGAGTGGCGAGACTCTGCAAGGAGAATCCCAAGGAGTTCTTCGGCTATGTAAATAGCCGTAAACCAATCCATCGTAGGATTGGGCCCCTAGTGGACGAGGAGGGTGCATTAACTCAGTCAGATGCAGAAAATGCTAACCTTCTCAATGACTACTTCTCCTCAGTGTTTACTAAAGAGTGTGGTCCCATCCCCCAGCCCACGGATTCCTACTCGGGGGAAAAGCTGGAGGCAATGGACTTCACCGAAGGAGAAATAAAGAAAAAGATCGCTGACCTAAAGACGAATAAGTCCCCTGGACCGGACGGGTTTCTACCCAAGGTGTTGAAGGAAGTGTGCGATGAAGTATCACGACATCTGTGCGCTATCTTTAACATGTCAATCCGGACCAAATGCGTTCCTAGAGACTGGCGTGAGGCGGAGGTGACTCTTATCTTCAAGAAAGGAGACCGTAACCAACCGTCGAACTACCGACCTATCAGTCTGACTTCGATAGTCGGTAAACTCATGGAAAGCATCATGGTGGACAAAGTGACGTCGTATTTAGAGTCAAACCTGCTACTGAGGAGTTCCCAGCACGGCTTCCGAAGGCAACGGTCATGCCTGACGAACCTTGTGGAATTCTTCCACTTCGTGTTCAGTGAGCACGATCGGGACAAGGCGGTGGATGTGGTTTACTTAGACTTTCAGAAAGCCTTTGATAAGGTACCACACCGCCGCCTTCTCCGGAAAGTGCGAGCGCTGGGCATAGACGGAAAAGTAGCCGGCTGGATCGAGAACTGGCTAAGTGGCAGACGGCAACGGGTGGTGGTGAATGGACAGGCTTCTGAGTGGGTGCCCGTTACTAGCGGAGTGCCTCAAGGTTCTGTCCTGGGACCACTACTATTCATCATCTACGTCAACGACATGGACGGTGACATGGTTGCCAAGATTTCCAAATTTGCCGACGATACCAAGCTTGGTATGAACGTTGCAAAGGATGGAAATACTGCCCGCCTGCAGGAAGACCTTGGGAAGATTGGGGAGTGGTCGGACACGTGGCAAATGCCGTTCAACGTGAACAAGTGCAAAGTAATGCATATCGGCCACAGAAATCCCCTTTCTCATTATATCCTTAAGGGCACTGCTCTCGAATCGAGTGACACTGAGAAGGACTTGGGTGTTACTGTCACTAGCGACCTCAAGTTCTCGAAACAGTGCATTGAGGCAGAGAAGAAAGCCCAAAGGATGTTAGGCTACATAAAGCGCTAGTTTGGATACCGTAACAGGGAGATAGTACTTTGTCTGCACAACTCCCTAGTTCGGCCGCACCTGGAGTATGCCGTACAATTTTGGAGTCCTTCGTTTCGAAAGGACATCGCAAGGTTGGAACGCGTACAAGCCAGGGCAACCAAACTGATTCCCTCTATCCGACATAAAAGTTATGAGGATAGACTAAGGGAATTAGATCTGTTCTCGTTGGAAACCCGTAGACTGCGTGGTCAGCTCATCGAAGTTTTCAAAATACTTCGAGGGTTCGACAATGTTGACTACCGGGATATTTTCACACTGAGTGAGAACAGAACGCGCAATCACGGCTTCAAACTTGAACTGAAGCGTTACAACCACAATCTGTGTGGAAACTTTTTCACCTACAGTATCTGCGGTAAGTGGAACGCACTTCCAGTGGAAGTTGTCAACAGTGAATCTGTTGACCAGTTCAAGTCAAGACTAGACAAAGTCTTGAAAAGTGGCCGTTTAGGGACGCAAAACAATTGACCGCTCGATTGCTAGTCCCAAGGTACCCTCTTTGAATGGACCGTAAGGTCTCCTAGGGTACCTTCTTTCCTTGTAACTCCTTGTAACATTAAATTCCTTTTTGTCACTGGCGGAGATTTTTGGAGACGAGATTTTGTAGGCTGAGCGGGCGTTCGGAAAATGACTGGTAGCGCAGAATATTACTTCCGCGTGAGTGAGCGATTGAGAAGTCGGGTGGCCATAGCGAAAATTTCTTTTAAGGCGTGGTACTCGTACGTGTGTAAACCACAGACCTTTTGTTCTTCTGGAACATGTAATGATATATTGAGAGATCAAGCAGAGGGAGCTAGGATTATATGTAGGTTTGTCGTCGGTTAGGGTGCTGTTGAGCAATATTGCGAGGGAGCGACCTCAACGTGGTTGCTGCGACGGTTTCCGTTCGAGGGTGAGATAGAGGCTGTCACGTAGGCCTCTAACTCGCCTGGTCCGAAGAATGTTCCATGAGCATATCGTTTTTTATATTTCCATCATTGTGCATGGGGACCCTGTTCTTATTGCGGGATGCGAACGCTAATCACCACTAGTAGTAGCCCGCGCTGCGAGGGGGGTGAATACAGAGACGGCAGCCACCAGTGGGGGCCACAGCTCCCGTCCAGTGGCCAGGCAGCCCATCAGCATAGCGGCTCCACCTTGGGCTCTGCGTATAATTGATAGTTTGTTGAGATAAACAAAGAGGGTGTGAAGAGGGCGGGGAAGGAGAGCAGGTTTTTAAAAACCAACCACTCCAAACCAGAGCTTAGGGGTGAGAGGGCGTTGTCCTGCCCCCCTCTCAGGCCCCATCCGGAATAGTCGATTGAGGAAGCTAGTCGGCATCTACCCTGTGAAATTAGAGGCCGACCAGAGAAAATTGTGCGATACTGTGTGGAAAGTAAGGATGTAGAGTAAGAAAGCAGGCTTTCAGAAGGAAGAGGCCAAGATGGGTCCAGGATAGCAAATCGCCGCACACTTACAGGAATCTTCTTCGATATCGAAGCCTATGACGTCATGTGTAGTCTTCCGCCAATTGTATGAATGGGGATCGAGGACTACTACGGGTTTAGAGCAATTGCAAATTCCGGGTTAGAGTTGCTAACACTTATTCTGATCTTTCTGTGCCAGTGAAAACAAGCCCGGTATACTCTGCCCGAAAGGACGTACAAACCCTCTATGTACAAGATCCAACACTTTAGTGCTTACTAACGCCCGAAATGGGCACCATCCACCGTGAGGGAGTGGACAAAGGGTTCCGCTTATCCGGCCAGACTGCAGACGATGTACTTATCCCCTGGTTCCTAAAAGGTGATTCTATGGAATTTGTCAGATATGGTTCCTGGGGATGAGCCTGGATCCCAAACTTGGGCAGCTTCCAATCTTTTTTTTCGCAGCTATATTAAAATTTCATCCAACTTCCATTTTATTGCCTCTAGTTTTTTATCGATTCGAGAAACTTACTATAGGCTCGTTTAACTTCGGAAATCATCCTATCTCCAAAATACATTTTTGGCTGGCCAAACACTTCCAGATAAGCGGTTTTGCGGGAGCCGTTTTTAGTTAGGTTATGCTGTGGAGTCATTTATTATCAAGGAAGGCACCTTTTAATGTTTATAGCTTTTATTTTAACCATACTTGTATTTTAGCGGCTTGTACCCCTTTATGCTGAGGCTCCAGTATAGATTTTAGTGGCGTATGTTCTGTTCGACATAATAAAACTACATTGTGAACGACAATGCATTTCGTAGCTAAATTATCTAATCTCCCCTTAACTTTACAGTAGGTTAAAGTTCACTTGCCATTTAGATTAGGCTAAACTTCATTTAATAGTCGGCAATTTTATTATTGCCAACATTGCCACTGCCGTTTACTCTTTACTCTTAAAGATCATTTATATAAACTAGAAATAATAGTGGGCCTAGAACCGATCCTTGAAATATTTCAGTGACCAACACCGTTTAGAGTCACGGTAGTCTTTGGGTCATTCAGTTATCCAATTCAAAACTTTCCCGCAATTTTAATTTGAGCGCATCAACCCCTTTCTGAAACGGATGGAAGCGGCATCTAAAACGTCTACCCCCAGAAAAGGGGTGAACGGTGGCTAATGGTAAGTAAAACACACTTCCCCCCCCCCTGCCAAGGTTCGTCTTCTTTCAAATGTTGCAGTAAGGGAGAAAGGTGTTAGCGGAGAAACGGGTCACAGAGTCCCGCTAGCACGGCGGTCGGGTAAACACACAGCTGCGCCCCTTCCGGAGATGTAACCCCTCCTCAGCTGTTGGAGATGTTTAAAAATGCAGTGAATGGTGACTCAAGAGTAACGCAGAGCTTGAAAGAAAGACTACAATCAAAGATGAGTAGTTTCAATCCCTCCACAATTCCAGTATAATCACGCTTTAAACCTCGTCCTAATTTTAGAATGAATATCCGAAAGGCTAAGTAAAAGACAAGCAGTGAAAATTATTGTTGTTGTTGCTGCTGTTTCTTTTCCCTCTTCTCTTTTTCGGCTGCAGCGGCCTTCTCTGCGGCTGCCTTTTCTGCAGCGGCCGCTCTTTCGGCTGCGAGTGCGGCATGGAGAGCCTTCCTTTGTTGTGTCATGACTGTTGTCATCTCGTCTCGCTTCCTCTTCGCCTGTATGTGGGATCCCAACTGCAAACGAGTTTACATTTGAATATCGATGGTTGGCAATCTACATACCCACCCCCCTTATCAAATTGACACTGCCATAACCTGGCTGTTGGTAGGGCACTGAGTAGAAAGAAACGTGTATAAAGTGAATAGACATAAACGAGGTAAAAAAAACAGAACAGTTTCCCACAATTTCGAGTCTGCGTCTAGGACTGCGGTCGGTTTTGTTTTTTTTATTCTAACGCTAGAATAAAGGAAAACAAGGAAGAATGGGGCAAGAAGAGAGGAAGATTATATCAGGAGACCATGGGAAGGAGAAAAAAAGTTATTGCGGAGAATCGGATGAATGACGTCGATGCTCAAAAAGAAACTGCGAAGGTGGACCGAGAAGTGGCGACGAAGTGGAACAATGAGCATGGTAGGACGCGGATTGTAGCATAACCAGGAAACAAAATGAATCCATGATATGTTTAGCGCATATCTGGCCATTGCCAGGGCATAAGTTACCGCAATTATATTATAACCTAATGCTAGGCTAGATCGGAAAAAAAGAAACAACGGCAAAATAAACAAAAAAGAGGGAGGAAGCACATCCCGGCGTTGGCGGGAGGACCGCCTTCTCCCGGCCCAGGATGCATGCGACCAACAGAAAAGACAGATAATCCACAAATCTGTGTGCCCGAACTCGTCCCAAGTACAACGGACAACCGACCGCAATCCCACCCGTCCCAGTTGCACGCAGGATCATCCAGAAAGACATTCAATAGGGCACCGCAGTCGTCGCGGTAAGGTGGGGGGGTGAAGGTCCAGCAAGTGTGACCAATTTGAAGACGACAGAAAGCGAACTGAAGCCCGATGGGAACAATGGCACGCAAATTTAAGTTCTCGACTGCCTCCCATCTTTGCCAAGCAACACAAAAAAAAGGTATGCGCGAGGAAAAGGAAAAGGAATTTTTTTTGTTTATTTTTCTTATAAAGAGCTCATCTGGCGACTGCCTACTTGGGCATTAGTCGCCGTATAAAAAACTGGCCTAATACTAGGCTATTTCAAAATAAAATAAAAGATAAAAAAACAAGCCCCCCCAAAAAATAGGGGATAAGCAAGCGAGCAGTAAGCAAGCTCCTGCGTCAGGGGGAGGTCCCCCCGGCGCAGGAGCGTGCGACCTATAAGGGAAAAAAACAAAACAAAATAAAAACCTGCTTAAATAATGGGGAGAAGGCCGGACTCCCCCCAAAGGTCAACCAGTCCACCAGTCAAAGTGCACGCACTCGTCCCGAGTACAAGGGACAGGCGGTAGCGACCCCGCCCATCCAGGTACCGGGACAGGTAACGTGCGCGAAGGTCACACGAATATGTCCGATTCGGAGACGACAGAAAGCGACCTGAAGCAGTCGCGACATTGGGGGATAGGTCCATGGGAACAGTCGCGGCGCAATGGCACGAAACTTTAAGTTCCCTTCGACCGTCTCCCATCTTCTTTGCCAAGCAGTCCGAAGAGCTGCCCGTATTCCTGCCATGTAGTCGGTGTGAGGAAGAGCGAAATGCTGGTCCGGTCGCAGAGTACTCGCGGACTCTTTGGCGCCCTCATTTCCCGCAATTCATACATGTCCAGGAACTCAGCAGAAGATAATATCGACATCCGCCCGGCTCGCGAAAACCGTGGTATAACGGATATCGCGAACCAGGGGATGCGGAGATTCCAATGCCCCGAGAGCACTCAGGGCGCTTTGTGAGTCGCTAGAGATCACAATCCGGTCTCCGAACTGGGCAGAGCCCCGCTGACTTCAAACACAGGGGATACGGCGTGGAACCCGACCCCCTCTTCGGACTTGGAGCCATCCGTATACACTGGCACGGTTTCAGCGTGACAAGAGGTGAGCTCCAAAAACGTCGAACGCAATACTCCCAGCGCTGTACAAGCTTTGGGAGCAGAGTCGTGGCGACAAATAGCCCAATGTGGTACCCTCCAGGGAGGCGTCCTGGGCAGAATCAGAGGCGCCACCGGCCCGAGAGCTATATCTAGCTCTCGAAGGAGTTTCCTGGTCCTAAACCCAAAGGGCTTAGGGTATGACTGGCGTCTCTCAGCGGCATAGGCACCGTTGAGATCAGCTGCGGATGCAGTAAGAGCTGTTGGCGACTGAGGGAGGCGCCAGGCTCGCGCGTACAGGCGAGTGATGCACTGTACGCGGCGCAGAGCGAGTGGCATCTTTCCAGAATCGACCAACAGGATCTCAATGGGGGAAGTGCGGAAGGCACCGGTCGCAAGGCGAAGGCTGGTGTGGTGGATCGAATCCACCTTCCGCAATAAACGCTCGGCTGCGGATGCATAAAACTCGCATCCGTAGTCGAGCTTCGAACGAACAAAGGATCGATAAAAAAGTAAGGCACCCCAAGCGCTGAGCGTCACGGAAAGGAGAATATCCAAACCCGTACGCGGAATCGACGATCTCGCAAAAATTCAGATATAAACATTGGGAGGCGTCCCCTCGCACCCATCGTGTGGGGAGTCATAATGATACCGTATAGCCATGCGGTATCATAGGCCTTCTCCAGATCGAAAAACACCGTGGCGTAGGGCTATCTACGAAGGAAGGCCTCGTAGACGGCATTTTCCAGTCGGTGCAGAGCATCTGACGTGGAGTGGAACTTGCGGAAGCCGCACTGTGCAGAGGACAGATGGCCTCGGCTGTCCAGAAAAAGGCTAATCAATCTAACATTTACCAATTTCTCCATCAACTTGCACACGCAAGAGGCTACATAAGAACATAAGAAAAGGAGGAGACTGCAAAAGACCATTCATGGCCTACACTTGGCAGCTCTTGTGAGAGATTGGGCGGAAACCGGTCGGAGTAGAGTGATCTCTCCCCGGTTTGCGAAAGGCGAGCACAGTAGCGATTCGCCAGGAGTTTGGAGAAGACCTTCCAAACCCAGGTCCTGATCCTGTTGAACTAATCTAACAAAGGCCATGCCTCGCTCACCCAGGTGTCGAAGCATGGCGTACGGGACATCGTGCGGACCATGGGCGGTGTCCGCGCACGAAGCGAGAGCGGAACGCAACTCACTCACAGTAAGCTTTTCGTTGAAGGGTTCTCCGCCTCTGGAGGTAAAGTCCAGTCGGCGGCCTTCCGCGACATCACGACGTGCATTGAATGCTGGCGGAGCAGCATCCAGAAAATGCGGTCGCGAAGGATTCCACCACGGACGCGGGGTCCGAGATTGCGGTCCCATTCTCCTGGAGAACGGGAGGAGGATCCTGAGAGAACTTGCCCCGAATCCTTGTGACTCGCTTCCACACCTATGCTAGAGTGGTCTTCCCGTTAAATGAAGACACGTATGCCCGCCAAGAGCGGCGGGCGTGCTTAGAAATATAATGGAACATAGCCCTAGCTCGACGAAATTCACCGACAGTGAAATCGTTCGGGCGGCGCTTATAGCGCATGTAGGCATAACGCTTCTGTTTCAGGGCCGTATCACACTCGGCCGACCACCATGGGAGTGGTCGGCGTGCAAAACGGCCAGACGTTCTGGGAATAGTAGTCAGGCCCGCGGCGATGAGGTTGCCGGAGAAGAACTCAACGGCCTCATCTACCGACCTGAACTCCTCGACTGAGATAGAAAATTCAGTCATTTCCTGAAATGCAGGCCACCGCGCCCGCGCCAAGACCCACCGAGGTGGGCTCTCAGGCGGGAGTTGCCCTGAAAATGATATTTGAATGGTTAAGTGATCACTACAATGGAGGTCATTGACCACTCCTCACTCAAAATCAGGCTGTGCATAGGAAGAGCACAAAGATAGATCAAGGCAAGAAAATGAAGCGGTTCTCGGGCAGTGATGCGTAAACTCATCCACATTTAGGACACCTATGTCAAGCTCTTTGATCAGATCGGCAAGACTTGTTCCCTGGGATTTATTGAGTAATATACCCAGAGAGGATGCCTGCCGTTCAGATCTCCAAGCAAGAGGAGGGCCTCGGCAACCGTGCCACGACGCGGCGAAAGTTCCCCGCGTCGAAGTCAGCTAACGGTGGAATGTATGCCGAAATGATAGTATACCTCCTATCCAGGTGCAGCTGCACAGCCACTGCCTGAAAAGAGGTATCTAAAGAGAAAGGAAGAACGGAAACATCATGCGGGGGTAAAGCGCGCATTACCCAGCCCGGCCATCTCGCGGTGGTGGGGTTGCAAGACCCTTATACCCCGGAAGGGCGGGCAGGGGGCACGCGCCTAGCATGGTCTCCTGCAAAACGATAGCTAACGGGGAACGGGATGAGACGAGCCTGCGCAGCTCCTCCCAGCTGGCCCGGAGTCCACGGCAATTCCATTGAAGGAATATGCCCTCCAGACCTAGCTGGGAGGAGACGCGGGGGCCCTCCTCGAACTGAAGACCCTCAAGGGAATGGCCGTACGCTTCCCGGGGGCAAAACCCAGGGCGCTGTTGGCCAGACAAAGCGCTGTCGCCTTCGAGGACTTATTCGGGGAGGTTGGGCTCGCCATGCGAGTCTTTTCTTCCCTTAGGCGGGCGTTGCGGCTTCGGAGGCGTGGGGGCCCTATTTTCGAGGAACCACCGTTTCCGAGCCACTCAGCCCTCCACTAGCGGTGGGGGTGGAGCCGAAGCTCCTTTGTTGCTGTTCTCCTTTCGGGGGACAGCTTTAGGAACCCCCGAAGATGGCCTGGCGACCAACTTCAGGGGTGTTCCCTCCTGTGAGTAACGACTCGGTGGAGGCGCGTGGCCGTTTCGGTCACGCTGGGGCAAGGGGGGGAGCCCTGGTTTTAGCCGGGGCTGGGTGTGAACCCTTTTTGAAGCCAGCTTTACCAGGGGAGCGCCCGGGTTGAGTAGAACCCGCAGAAGGGCTCCGAATGGGCGCGGAAACAATCGTGCTTATTGGCCTGGATGGGCCAGGAGCAGAGGGTGCTTTTCTAACTATTGAGGCATAAGACGTCCAAGGCAGAGCCGGGCGCGCCAGGACCAAGTCCTTAACCTCGCGGAATGAGAGTTGATCCTGGGCCTGAACGGCCAGGATTTCTTTCTTGAGGAGATATGCACCACATTGCTTCGATGAAGCGGGGTGCGGCTCTCCGCAATTGACACACTTGGCCACACACGATTTAGACTTATCGTGTGTGGCCTTAGAGCAATTTACACATACTTCGGGTGACCCGACTTTGCACGTCTACAAGAACGATTCGTATGACCGAAGCGGTGACAGTAATAGCACCGCCGCGGCAGTGGCATGAATGCCTTTACGCGGTAGCGGTACCAACCGGCACGCACCGACTCAGGGAGCTTGTCACAGTCGAATGTGACGAAGAGTGTAGGGGTGGGTCTCGAGGCCCCTCCCTGTTTTCTCATCACACGTTCGACCTTGACCGCCCAAGGGTCGGCCAGCTCTAAGGTGATGTCCTCTATGGAGTAGTCAACGAGTTCCCTCGCATAAACTACTCCTTTCACAAAGTTCATGGTATAGTGCAGCGTCACACTCACCGGAGTGCCATCTAGTGTCGGAAGAGCACTTATCTTGGCCGCCTCGGAGAGATCCGCCGCATTCGCCAAAGGCTCCCGTCCGAGAAACGGGTAACCTTCGGCTCTCTACCAATTACACTAGCTAAAGTTCTCCTCTGATGGATCATGTTGCCCTTGGCCAACATGCTACCATCAGTGGAGCGAATAACTAGGAAGCGTTTGAAGCCAGCGAGCTCGAAAACGCCAGGTAACCTCTGAATGAGGGGCCCCGATGTTATCGAGGCTCCGCCCTGCGAACTTTTAGTCTTAGTTCGGGGCTCCGCACCCGGGGGGGTAGAGGGGCCGGATTTGCCGATCTTGGCTTGGTCACTTACCGTAGCAGCAGACCCATCCGTCCCCGCAGTCCCCGCGGATGGAGAGGAGCCCCGCGCATTCTTAAGTCTTTTTCTTATTTTTTTATTTTTTACGAGGAGGGCGGGGAATGAACCCACTTCTCCTCTCCGCAGGCCAGATGGACCGGCCTCAGCCAAGTCCTTCTCCGAAATGGAGAAGGTCCTGGCAGTCGTAGGGGCACCAGTATGAGGAGATCCCTCCCCTCCTCCTACTGCCTCGGAAACCCTAGCCGTTTGAGGAGGACCTTGAATAGGGGCGGATTCGGGTTCGGTGCTTGACGCCGAGCCCGGATTCCCCCCATGGAAGGCCCTACCGTCTGAGGCTGGGTTGCCTCAAGGACCATGTCTATCTCAGGGAGGGGGGGCCTCCAGTTGGCCATCCCCCGCAAGACATCGCAGGTCCTGTTGGCATCATTGCCACTAGTCAGGTTTGGGGAGGCACAGGCCTTGCCCCCGGCAAGGTTCAATATTCTTGCCAGCAGGTCTTTTGAATGAAGCGCCCAAAGGGGCTTGGCTTCCATCTCCCCCTTAAGGAGGTTTGCCCTACCGAGCCGCCTCAATGGGGAGCGGTCGGCTATGAGCTGCCTGCTGGCTTTCTTGGCAGTCCCCTTGGAAAGAAAATGAGGGACTGCCGCTGGAAACAGGGAGGTGCCCGAAAGTACTTCCAGAGAAAGTGGCGAGGGAGAGTCCCCTACACCCGTAGGCGTAGGAGGAGTAAGCCTCCTCTCCGGTTAGAGAAGTTTGGAGGGTCCGCTGCGCAAACACAGGGGGCTGCCCGAGGGAGGCTGCGTCGATATAGGAGAAATTAAGGGGATATTTTTATTTCTCATCATTGGGCATGGTGACCCTAAATTTTCTACAGGAAGTAATAGCTCATCGCCCCTCGCAGTAGCCCACACTGCAAGGGGTGCGTACAGGCCTGGCAGAGCCAGGTGCCGCCATTCAAGACCACCCTCTCCCGCCTGGTGGCCTGGCAGTGAGGAAAGTATGGGTGGGGATGAAGCAGGTTGTTAAAAAAAATAAATCCCGGACCGGAGCTCAGGGGTTAGGGAACATTGTCCCCTCCCCCCTCAGCCCCGATCTGGGACGGTTGGCTGAGAAGAAGGTCAGCATCTACCCTGTGAAATTAGAGGCTGACCAGAGAAAGTTGTGGGAGAGGTTGTATGAAAAGCGACGAAGTAGCGGAGAAATACAGGCTGTCTGAAAAGAGAAAAGGCTAAGCTGGGGTCAGACGGGGTGCTGAGTCCCATCAGCATGGCGGCCAGAATGACAAATCGCCACGCCCCTTACAGGGTC
Organism: Ceratothoa steindachneri; assembly: GCA_963969495.1. Classification (NCBI taxonomy): domain Eukaryota; kingdom Metazoa; phylum Arthropoda; class Malacostraca; order Isopoda; family Cymothoidae; genus Ceratothoa; species Ceratothoa steindachneri. Next base: position 67,177,739 of record OZ018336.1, read on the forward strand.
AGTTTTAAAGGATCTAAGGATGGAGGATGCAGCGCGAAATTGCTTGAGTATTCCTGTTAAGTAATGATACCTGTGGCCACGAGGAAGAACGACGAGAGTGCTTTGAAATATAGCTGAAACTATCCTTAGGTTAACGAAAATGAATTCGTTGAGCAAAGACCCACTCCAAGCATCACTGGGTCAGTTTTTCAGTATAAAGGTCATTGTCGTTGACCAGCCGGCGAGCACAGGGACAAATTGAGGCATGAAAATCAAGGACCCAACTCCTGGGATTGATCATATGGTCCTCCCAGTTGGGTGTTTATTGTTCAAATCATTGTGCAGAAGGAGCTCGACAAATATGACACAAGGCAGCAGAACTGCCCTACATCTAAGTTGGGAGGGCTTTTCAATTATGTAACAGGGAGGTTGCCTTGCTATGAGTCTTTCCTCCCTCCACTAAAGCTCCTTTGGTTACTGTCCTTTTGGTTGACGCCTGAGGAACAAAACCTCATGATACCTTTCAGGTTTGACTCCTGCGATTCTAACAACTCGGTTGAGGCAAATGGTTATTTCGCCTTATAGGCAAACGCTGATGCTGGGGTAGCCCTGGTTCAGCCAAGGCCAGGTAGTGAACCCTTTATGCCAGCATCTCTACAAGGTGAGTGTAGTAGGAGTTCCGAATGGTTGTGGAAGTGACTTTGCATGTAGACCTGGACATAGGGGGCACAAGCAGAGGGTCTCTCTTTTTTTAAATTGAGGCATCCTTAGGCTCGTGAAATGAGATGATCTGCAGCCTGAGTGGGGAGGATTTCCTTCTCCAAGAAATAGGACACAGTTGGCCATGCATCCAAAGGATTTATCGTGTACAGCATCAGAGCAACTTACACAGATTTGGGGTAAACCCAACTTTGCACATCTACAAGATATTGGCCAGGTTGCTTACTGAAGCAGCAGCAGAGCAGTTTGTCACCAAAGTTGCCAGTGAGGGAGAGAAATCCCTTATTGGTTGATTTACCTTATTTTTCTTTTGCTTTGCTTTAGAGAGGAAGGTGGGTACTGAGTGAACCTACTTCTCTCCTAACCCGAGAAAGCAGTCCCAAAGCCCAATGGACAGGCTTCAGCAAGATCATTCTCCAAAATGATGTAGGATTGTCTTTTAATGTGAAAAGTTGGGGATTGGGGGGGAGATGTCGCTCCTCTCATTCTGAGTCCTCAATGGTTTAAGCCACCAATGATTGGGCATTTGGCACAAAGTCCATGTTTTCCCCCATAGAAGATCCTGGCTCCTCGAGATGGACAAGGGCATCAACCCTCAAGATGTGATAGGTGGCAATGGACAATTTCAGTCCTGTGGTCTTGCAAAGCTACCTCAATAGGGGAATAGAAGGGGGGCAAGAATGCCAGCCACCAGCAAGCTCAAGATGAACAAAATGAGAGTAGGGGGCATGGTCCTATCAAGAGTAGTTGATACTTGGCTGGGGGGGGGGTTAGCATACCCGTCTGGCAGCTGCTCCCAAAAAACAAACCAATCAAAGAAATAAAACAATTATGTTCCCTCAATGAACCACAAACAATAATAAAAAAATTAATATTGAGGAGGCTGCTACCTCCAATAAATCTAGCATGCCACAAGATTGTCTGCAGCTGAAATGAGAAAATTGGAAACTGGGGGAGATAAGTTAACCTCACACATACAAGTGGATTATGGACTATGCATGACAAAATGCATTAGATCTCCCCTGTGTGGACAGACAAGTGCTGAGTATGGGACAGCTATTTACATTGTGGGTTGACCCAAATTGCGGCTTCATCCAATAACTTACCACAATAATGTGGCTAAATTTTGCTTTAATATGAAGTACTATTGTTTCCAATCGGGTAGGCCATAGTGCATGAGAAAAGTGATGGGTGATTTATGGGCTATATAAGTGGGAATTTTGATACTAGCAGTGATGCATGTGAACCTCAATTGTGGTAAAGCAGTTGATAAAAATTAAGTCATTAACTTACCCTCTTCTTCAAGAATTTGAGACACCTTTTGTCTCTGGAAACTTTGAGGAATTCAATAGCTCGTTTTTCATAGGGAGCGAAGCCACAAACTTCACGGACAATATCTCTAATAAATTTATTCTTTCTAGTGAGTCTCTGTCAAAAAAAGAATATAAATATAAGTAGCATTCACCAATGGGTAGTTTAAAATGAAAAACCAAATGCAATGTTTACCTCATGTGGAAACCCCATTGGAAAAATAAAAGGTTTTAAGAATCAAACTTAGGTATAACAAAGGTTACTAGTTAAAGTAATGTCAAGGGGAAGAGGGGAGGACTAAAAATATCTAGGAGAAAATTTTAACAAGTTTAAAAGATAACTTTTTCAAGTTTTCAACTAGTAAGATACTTACCCCCTTGCGGGTACGGTTCCTAGGTTTAGTTTTAAATTTGGTAATTGAGTGACCTTTATTAAGACCAACAGCAATATCATAACCTAGTTTCTCCATTTTGCACTAAAAATTAATAAAACCTGGAAACAATGAAATTTTTATTATTAAACTTCTTGCATATGCTTTTTAACAATGAGATTCTTCAGTCTACCATATTACTCATATCTATCAGAACCAATACAATACATGCCACTGTAGAAATCACTGCCAACTTAACTTCTTTTTAACAGCACCCACCTGGCACCTCAATTTCAGTGCAATACTAGGATTCTTCAAAATTTCCACAAGCCAAACCAACCAAAATAAAAATAAAAAGCAAAGAATAAAGAAACAAAGGCGAGAATAAGGAAGGTGTTACATCATTGGGGAAAGGGAAAGAGACTAGCCTCTACAGCTTGTCCCAATTTGCTTGGAGTCCACATCAATTCCACTCAAGGAATATGACCTCCAGGCCTTCTTGAAAAGTGAAGAGCATCACAGGAATATCTGTACACTTCCCAGACTGAACTGGCAATTTTGGCACCACCTTTGAGGAGTAATCAGGGTAGGTTGGGCTCACTATGACTTTTTCCTTCCACTTATTTAGAGGCTTCTGCATCTCAAGTCATCCAGTTGAGCCTTGCATAGGGCGTAGAAAACAAAGTCCCAATGGTGCTGTTGTCCCTTTGTGGGGACAGCTTTCAGGGGTTTGCATCTTGATAGTCTTATCAATGTGGAGACACATCCAGTTCACTTCCCATAAAGTGACAAGGGGAGGCAGGAAGCCCAGGTTTTAACCAAGGCTGAGTGTGGACACTGCTGCAGGTCAGCTCTACTAGAGCAGCCTGTGGGGCAAATTGAACCAAAATGTTCTGAATAGACAAAGTGATTACCCGTAGGAATGGAAGGGGGAGGAGCAGATGACACATGCAGGAATGGAGGGGGCAGGTGTCTTTTTTTTAACAGTGGGGAATAAGAGCTCCCAGGTATCAATGAGCGTGCTATGAACAAGTTCTTAACCCTACAAAAGGAGACATTCCACAGCATGAATGGGCATGATATCCTCTAAGGAGATGCACCACATTGCTTCAAGAAAGCAGGATAGGCTACACAATTGACACACTTGAATAAACATAAAGATTTATCATGTACAACCTTAGAGAAACTTTAGCTCAATGCAACCCTGCTTTCTGATCACAGGCTCAAACTAGACCCCTTCTTGGTCATCCAGCTCTTTGGTGTAGTCTTCTAGGAGTAATCCATGTGTTCCCTTACAGAAACCACTCATTTCATGAGATGTGTGATAATGTGATCATTATAGTAGAATATATGGTAGCCGATGCTCTGACAAATCAGGCAAAATGTGAAGTTATCCTCTCCGATTTTGATGAAAATTGGTGTATAAATAGATTTTAAGCTGAAACAACTAAGTCTCAATATCTTAATTAGCTGCATGATTTAGTTTCAGACAAGCTATGATGGTCTTTTTTTAAGCAGTTCAGACAATTTGTAAGTACAGTTTATGGCTTGTGGTTGACTAGGACAACCTCTGATAAGCCTTTTAGGCTTTTCTCAACCATTAAGTTATGTTATGGACATCCTTATGTGTTTTAGCAGCCCCTAAAATTATGAAAACTTATCTCAGTTGCTAATTTACCTAGGATAAACAAAAAGCCATTTAAAAGAATTTTTAGCTCTTTAAAATTGATGTCAATATTTTATTTTACATAGAAACAATAAAAAAAAAGTTACAAGGAGTTACAAGGAAAGAAAGTACCCTACGAGACCTTACGGTCCATTCAAAGAGGGTACTTTTGGACTAGCAATCGAGCGGGCACATTACTGCTCAATTGTTATGCGTCCCTAAACGGCCACTTTTCAAGAATTTGTCTAGTCTTGACTTGAACTGGTCAACAGATTCACTGTTGACAACTTCCACTGGAAGTGCGTTCAACTTACCGCAGATACTGTACGTGAAAAAATGTCCACACAGATTGCGGTTGTAACGTCTCAGTTCAAGTTTGAAGCCGTGATTGCGCGTTCTGTTCTCACTCAGTGTTAAAATATCCTGGTAGTCAACATTGTCGAACCCTCGAAGTATTTTGAAAACTTCGATGAGCTGACCATGCAGTCTACGGGTTTCCGACATAACTTTTATGTCGGATAGAGGGAATCAGCTTGGTTGCCCTGGCTTGTACGCATTCCAATCTCGCGATGTCCTTTCGCAATGAAGGAATCCAAAATTGTATGGCATACTCCAGGTGCGGACAACCCAGGGAGTTGTACAGACAAAGTACTATCTCCCTGTTACAGTATCCAAACTGGCGCTTTATGTAGCCTAACATCCTTTGGGCTTTCTTCTAGGCCTCGATGCACTGTTTCGAGAACTTGAGGTCGCTAGTGATAGTAACACCCAAGTCCTTCTCAGTGTCACTCGATTCAAGAGCAGTGCCCTTAAGGATATAATGAGATTGGGGGTTTCTGTGGCCGATATGCATCACTTTGCATTTCCCCACGTTAAAAGGCATTTGCCACGTGTCGACCACTCCCCAATCTTCCCTTTGCATTTGTTCACGTTAAAAGGCATTTGCCACGTGTCCGACCACTCCCCAATCTTCCCAAGATCTTCCTGCAGGCGGGCAGTATTTCCATCCTTTGATACGTTCATACCAAGCTTGGTATCGTCAGCAAATTTAGAAATCTTGGCAACCATGTCACCATCTATGTCATTGACATAGATGATGAATAGTAGAGCCTTGAGGCACCCCACTAGTAACGGGCACCTACTCAGAAGTCTGTCCATTCACCACCACCCGTTGCCATCTGCCACTTAGCCAGTTCTTGATCCAGCAGGCCTACCTTTCCATCTATGCCCAGCGCTCGCACTTTCCGGAGAAGGCGGCGGTGTGGTACCTTATCAAAGGCTTTCTGAAAGTCTAGGTAGACCACATCCACCGCCTTGTCCCGATCGTGCTCACTGAAAACGAAGTGGAAGAATTCCACAAGGTTCGTTAGGCATGACCGTTGCCTTCGGAAGCCGTGCTGGGAACTCCTCAGTAGCAAGTTTGACTCTAAATACGACGTCATTTTGTCCACCATCATGCTTTCAAAGAGTTTACCGACTATCGAAGTTAGACTAATAGGTCGGTAGTTTGACGTTTAGCTTAACATAAGAACATAAGAAAAGAAGGAGACTGCAAAAGACCATTCATGGCCTACACTTGGCAGCTCCTGTAAGGAAGAGGGGTCTCCTTTCTTGAAGATAGGAGTCACCTCCGCTTCACGCCAGTCTCTAGGAACGCATTCGGTCCAGATTGACATATTGAAGATTGCGCTCAGGAAGAAACCCATCCGGGCCAGGTGACTTATTCGTCATTAGGTCACTGATCTTTTTTATTTCCTCTTCGGTGAAGTCCGACGGATTGGTTTACGGCTGTTTACATATCCAAAGAACTCCTTGGGATTCTCTCTACAGAGTCTCGCCACTCGGAGTTCCTCAGACCGCTTAGCCGCCCTTATGGTCGACTTCACTCTCCTGGCTAGCCTCCGGTATTCGTCAAAGTCACCCGAGATCTTCGATTGCTGGTACACAGTTCTCTTCTTCCTAAGCAGTTGGCCGATTTCTCGATTAAACCTCTTTGGTTGAACAGAAGATCGACGGGGACATTTCAGAGGGATGAATGTGGTTTTGAAACTGTTCCATGAGTCTTTAACAGCATCGCACACTTCTAGCCTCGCATCAGTTAGTCCAGCACGAAAACCTGCAAAGTCTACTCTTCTCAAGTCAAGTTTCTTTGATTGACTGGCAACAGACCTTACCTTCGGGATCTTGACGCTAAATCTAACTAGCTGGTGATCACTGCCACCGAGCTCTTCACCTACAGAGATATCCTCAATGATATCATCCTCAGAGGTGAAGACCAAGTCGAGGATATTGTCTCCTCTCGTCGGTTCTCTGACCCATTGAGTGAAACTCGTTGTTGGCGAACTCCAAGAGTAGCGCGCTCTCGCCACAGGATGCTCTGGATTCCCAGTCAACTTGGCTGTTGAAATTGCCCATAACGATGCACACTCTACCTTGAACCAGCTCACCCAGCAGCTGGTACAGTTCCCTGTACCTAGATGGAAATATAATTTATTTTTCCAGAAAACATTCTATTGTTTCTTAAAATGCAAAATTTGTTTTGTATATTTTACTTTATTCAATATACAAGGTTAAATATCTCAACACAAGCTGGATACCAGTCCATAGCTTGTTTTATGCATAGCCTACAATTATTGCTCAGAGGCTATTTTTGAGCAAAAATATGTTAGATATCATATCAACATGCAAACAAATTGTGGTAATTTCAATCACTCAACATCAGCTTTTGCAAAATACAATGAATATCAAGATAAATTTAATTTACCTAGGCATACATTTATTCAGAATGTAGAGACAAGATGGAAGTCAGTATTATATGCTCTCAAGAATTTTAAAACAGAAAACTGCTGACTAATTTGCTGTCTTTTTATAATAAGGTGTATGAAGCAGCAGATAAGGATGAAAACTATGATATTTTATACTTGGACTTTAGTAAGGCTTTTGATCGAGTGCCACACTTACGGCTTCTGAGCAAAGTTAAAGTACACGGGATCGATGGTAGTATATTTAGGTGAATTCAGTCATGGCTTGGTGACAGACAGCAAAGAGTTAGTATAGATGGAGTTAAATCTGAGTGGGGGTGTGTTAGCAGTGGAGTTCCGCAAGGATCTGTTTTGGGTCCCTTGCTATTCTTAATTTATATTAATGATCTTGACATAGGTATAAGTAGTGACCTGAGTAAATTTGCTGATGATACTAAGCTAGGTAGGGCCATTAGGGCTGATTCTGATGCTGTTGTAATGCAGGAGGAATTGACCATTCTGTCCAATTGGGCTGAGAAATGGCAAATGAAGTTTAACATAGACAAATGTAGTGTACTTAGTATAGGTAGAAATAATCCACTGAATAGTTATAAATTAAATGGGAGAAATTTAGGGAGGACCGATTGTGAGAGGGACTTGGGTATTTTGGTAAGTTCAGACCTTCGTCCTAGAAAGCAATGCCTAAATGCTAAGAATAAAGCTAATAGGATATTGGGATTCATTAGGAGGAGTGTAAGCAATAAGAGTGCTGAAGTCATTCTAAAACTGTATCTGGCACTAGTTAGGCCTCATCTAGACTATGCAGTACAATTTTGGTCACCATATTATAGGAAGGATATTGATTTGCTTGAGTCTGTGCAGAGAAGGATGAGAAAGATGATTGGTGGGCTAAGGAAATTACCTTATGGTGAAAGGCTCAGAAAACTAAATCTACATACATAGGAAAGGAGAAGAGTCAGAGGGGAATTGATTGAAGTCTTCAAATGGGTAAAAGGATATAATAAAGGGGGATCTGGGTAAGGTTCTTATACTTAGTGAACATGACAGGACACGTAGCAATGGGTTTAAGCTTGATAAGTATAGGTTTAGGAAGGAGATTGGGAGGAATTGGTTTACAAATCATGTGGTAGATGAATGGAATAGGCTCACTAGACATGTGATAGAAGCCTCCTCTCTGGGTAGTTTTAAGTATAGATTAGATAAATATATGGATGAAGCTGCTAGATGGGACTGACTTTTTTTTATGTACATATGTATATATTTTTCTAAGGAGTGGGGAGATTATATTTTGCGGTTGCATGAATGGACATAATCCTCTGGATGCATTTTATGTATATTGTAAATTAGATCTGACGAACTCCTGTAAAGGGTGACAATGTTGATGACTTTTCTCTGGTAAGAAATCTTTTGTGTGTTGACTGGAACAGGAGCTGCCAAGTGTAGGCCATGAATGGTCTTTTGCAGTCTCCTTCTTTTCTTATGTTCTTATTGCAGTGAAGATTTAAAACTATCTTGGCTAGAAACCAATCATTGGAAGATCTTGGAAAAATTGCTACAAATTCTAAAGCATTTGTTTATTGACTGTACTGGCCTCAACATTAATTCCAAACATAAAGGTAATTTGCCATTTTGGGGGAAAAAAGGAGACTAAAGGATTATTTGGTGGGTTAGGTTCAACCTTGTCTGCTTGGAAGGCCTCAGCGAAAAGCAGATTTAATTCTTATTTCAATGATAAAAATCTTATTATGGCAACATATCTTGGTCGACGATTCAAATCAACATTTTGGAAGGTGAATACAATGGGAAGGATGTAGAGCAAGTGTTAAAAGACTGGTTTATTGAGGATATAAGTGAAAATCAATCTGCTTCAGCGTTATTTGATAGTTCAGATTCTCCAGAGTCAGCTGACAATAAGTGATTGAGAAAATGAGAATGTATTCAACTTTAGTTTTGACAGTTGGTTTGCAGTTTAAAAAGAAACAAAAAGAAGGTAAAAACTAACAAAGAAACAAATTTAGATTCATACGAAGACTCCACAACCCAAAGAATCAAAGAAGCTCTAAAAGAAGAAATGAGAAAATAGAGCTCATTGCAAAAGATGCAAATGCTTTCCAATAGTGGGCCACCAACAAAGAGTTTTACTAATATGTCTAATTTGGCCAAAAAATATTTGTCAGCTCCTCCTCCTCCTGTTGATAGTGAAAGATTATTTAGTATTGGAGGTATGATTTATTCCCCCAAAAGAAACAGAATAAAATCAGAAACAGGAGAAATGCTGATGTTTTTACATTATAATCTACGTATCATGGGCTTAAATTATAACAATTAATACAAAATTTTCAAGTGTTAAAGAATTTTAATTTTAGGATTTAAGTTAAAAAAAAATTTATTGAAGGAAATCTGCTTTACCGACCCCGCCTTGGGGATGAAATTACTCCAAAGGTCGACGGTTGAGGAATGGGATAGAAAGCCTTGGCTGGCTCTTGAAATGCCCCCCATCCCCATCTGCCTGAAAAATTTCTCTATTCGATTCTCAAATGTGTCTTTGTTGTTTCTGCCAGATACTGCTTTCTCCGGCAGATTATTCCACTCATCTACAACCCTTTGTTTTCTAAGCAGTGTATTGAAGCAAGAAATAGGGCAAATAGAGTGCTGGGTTTAATTAAGAGAAATGTCAGTTACAAAAGTAAGGAGGTTATTCTTAAACTCTATAACTCTTATGTTAGGCCACATCTAGAGTACTGTATACAGGCATGGTCCCCACATTTTAGACACGATATTAGCCTTCTCGAGTCAGTGCAACGGAGGGCAACAAAGATTATTCCTTCCCTGAGGCACCTTGAATATATAGATAGACTGAGGGTATTAAATATGTTCTCATTCGAAAGGAGGTATGTGAGAGGGGATATGATTGAGCTCTTTACAAAATTTTATAGGATAGATAAATTGGATGTTAGCAAGTTTTTTGAGTTAGATGATGGAAATCGGACTAGAGGTCACCACTTGAAAATTAAAAAGCAAGGGTGTAGGTTGGATTTAAGAAAATATTTTTTCATCAATAAAGTGGTAGACTTCTGGAACAAATTACCCCGGAGGGTAGTAGGTAGTCGAAATTTAAATGTATTTAAGAGTAGGTTGGAGTTTATGGGGAGGAAAGGTTGAGATGGTTCCTAAGTTTTGTATATATTAATAGTTTTTATATATCTATAGAGGCATGATTTAGTTCTTGACAAGCCTTGATTGGTGATACCCTTGTTTCTGGACGCAATCCTCTGGATGTAGTTTTCCTGGGAGTTTGGGTGCCTTAAAAAAGAGGCCGTTTGACTCGGATGACCTATGATGAGCATGGTCACCACATTTTAGACATGATATAAACTTATTAGAGTCAGTATAAAGGAGGGCAACAAAAATAATACCTTCCCTGAAGCACCTTGACTATGAAGATAGACTGAGGGTACTAAATAGGTTCTCATTTGAAAGAAGGTGTCTGAAGGGAGATATGATTGAGCTTTATAAAATCTCTTCTGGGATGGATAAATTGGATTTTAGCAAGTTATTTATTTGAGTTGGAAGGGGTAAAGTTGAATCCTGTGTGTTTTGGTTTCATTCAAGGCATGTCATAATATGTTGTTTATGTCACATTTAAAATCAGTTGGCACCATTTTTGTTTGAAATTCTGACTTAGGGAAAACTAAAATGAAAATCGCCATAAAATTCTTTGATTTCATCTCTAAAAAAGTAACAACGAAAAGTAGCCCAAAAAAGCTAGGCCTAGGATCCGGCCATCATCTACAATTACCTAGGGTAAATATGTAGATTAGCGGCCCCGCCGGGAAAAAAATTGTGCGTAAATATTATCGCTCACTCGTGTTGGAATATGCATGCGCGTTTGAGTACTTTTCAAATTATTATTCTATAAACAATTAGGATTATATACTGGGGGGGCTGTGCCCCCCAGACCTCACCCCCAATTTAATGAAACTCAGGATCATCGTAGTGTAGTCTCCCCATTGTGTTTACCCCCACACGAGCCGTCAACTTAAATGTACTCCCAAAACGTGAAACATTTTGGAACACGGACGAAATAGTACGTCCTATCATTCGCGCTGATAATCTACATAATTACCGTTATATTCTGTAGGTATTCAGTTTTGATCAAATTAAAGGATTTGGTGAAAATTGCCTTCTCTCATTTGAAATAGCTTAGGATAGTAAAAATGTGATCAATTAAAAGTTACTATTAATTAACCACTCCTAATCTCATTCAAACTACCACTTATTTCATTTTCTGCCACAACCACATCAGACAAATCACTCTCAACCTCTTCCTCTCTCAGGGCATCAAATCTGTTAGTCAACCTAACAACAGCTTCTATGCCCCACTTACATCTAACCTGCCCTAGTATTATCATAGGCCGCTCGATGTAAAAATATCTGTAATAACCATAGTTACCTCGAAAGAAATGTCTATAAGAAAGTGTCAAAGTAATGTAAATAATTTCAAATAAAAATGGATGAGAAATGTTTTTAAGTATAAAAATAAAATTATGAAATACTGTAAAGTAACAGAGAAGAAATTGGTAGGTTAAACAATGCTAAAATAAATATGAAGAAACATGCACTTTTGGGAGTAGTGTTGCCAACTTAGTTAATTTGGAAAACGACAAGAGCGTGATTTTTATACCAAACAACGATATATTATTATAGTGGTTAATTATACAGTGTCTAGGAGGGAATGTAACGAAAATAAAATTTAACGTTTTTATCGTAAATTCTTTACTTCAGACAAAAGATTTATCTCATTACCTATAAAATAGTGGATGAAACTAAAATAGGTGATAAATTAGGGGATAATGTTTTAGGCTAATATATCATGGCATACATCTTTGTAGGGTAAGTGTCCTAAAAGTAATATCACCCCTTGTAAAGTCAATATTTTAACCATATTCGGAAATAGAATCCTGATCAACACCATGTCAAATGGTATGTGACAGCCTTTAAGTCATAGGTGTGTGTGTGGGAGGGGAGGGGGTCTTTATTTTTTAGTTAAAAGCGCTTGCATCCCTCATATTCAAAATTATCTTAACCCTTTTCTTCAGAAAATTCACTTCTAATTATTCGATAGGCCAATGTGAATTATTTGTTGCTATTTATTCGTTTACGAAACCAAGTGATTATTTTCCAAGGTATTAGTACTTGCAAGAAATATTTACTGAGCCACGGTGTAGAAGGTTGTGGGTAGTACGTTATATAAACAGATTTAGTTTAAATAATTCTACATATTTACGCCAAAATAATGTTACTCAAAGTATGTTGTAAAGCTCTTGAACTAGTTTAGCATATTAGCACGATTTCAAAATAACATGATGAAGACCTGAAGCTATCGCTGTTTTGTGGTGAAAATATCTGTGTCTGTCCCATAACATAACATAAAGTTTACTTGTAGTGGTCTGACTAGGCAATATGTAGGCTTCTGGCACAAAATTGCTGGATTCAAAAGGCCTAAAGTGTAGTCCGACCACTACATATAGATATTTCTCCCCCTCTCTCTCTCTCTCTCTCTCTCTCTCTCTCTCTCTCTCTCTCTCTCTCTCTCTCTCTCTGTCTTAGAGAGAAACATAGAGACAGAGAGAGAAAGTAGAGGAAAGGGAGCTTGTGTGTACCTTTGGCTTTTCGAGCTATGTCGGCGGGGGTACCTCTCTTCTGGGTAGCCCTGGCAGGGCTTCCCTTTTCGATTTGGTTGGAAAAGAGGTTCCAGACTAACTGCGTCCTTCCTTTTTCTACTCTATCCTTCTCCTTTTTCACTATATCTTCCACTTATAATATAAACATGGAAAAAACTACTCCTATCATGTCACTCTTACCCTTTTTTCCCTCTATCTACATTGTAGCATTTCTATAATAAAAACCTCCTGGGAAACTCATATATATATATATATATATATATATATATATATATATATATATATATATATATATATATATATATATATATATATATATCAATTATTATGGAAAATTCATATCATGCAATCCTTTAACTTTGTGAATTTAATCGTTCAATTAATTTACTTAACTTTGTCAATTTAATCGTACAAATATTTTACTTAACTTATTCAATTTAATCGTTCAATTATTTTACTTAACTTTTGTCAATTAAATCATATTTATGTACAACTTAATAATTAATTAATTCATTTATTTTACTTGTCAATTCATGTAACGTACTACTGTTTTAAACAACATCTCTTAAAATTTCACACACAAACAAACAAACACACGCATTCAGCTCGACCTTCTGGAACAATATTCTTTCCCATTCGACTCTCACCAATCTTCGTAGAAAGGGCGGTAATCATTCCTTCTACAATTAGTCATATACCTCCAAACAAATCATACTTAGTTAATTCCACATCCTCTCGCAATTCTCTGCAAACGACCATACGAGAGTAGGTCCTAATTGTATTTACATCTCATATTGCAGCCTATAATTCACAGTCCATCATAGTCACCATATTATTCCACCATATTATTTCATATTTATTTCACGTACTTCAATTCTCTTCGCATCTTGTTACTGTAAATCATATTTTACAATATCGTACATTGTATACCTAATCCAACTTATCTCGTATATTCGTTGATTCTATGAATATATTTATATTTGTTTAATTGTTTTTCTTAAAACCCAGTTCATTATTTAAAATAATTATTTCGTTTTCGGCTTAGGCCTAAAAACGCTCAGGCGACAACTTCGATCAAACAAATTTATGGTTATGGTTTTCGAAACGCTATTTAGGCTGATTTATTAACAGAAAATAAATCACATAAATAACCATAAACAATAAAGTGTTGCCCAAAGTTTAATAATCTCCCGTCAATCAATATATAAGTTTAAACGTTAAAATAATTCTTAACTACACGCGTCAATTTTTCCAAAGCCTCGCTTGAGCATTTTCGATTCATGTGTTCATTTTTTAATATCGCGTGTTATCTTTAACATCATTCTTCCAATTATCATAATTCATGTCATTTTAATTTAATAATATCCCCCTATATTCAACGAGTGGACAATTTCCTTTATTTCTCAATTATTTTTCATTTTTCCACATTCCTGTGTTCGTGAATAATTTCCACACACACGCACACACACACACACTACACGTGCACACAACCACAGCAACTTCACTCACGGAAACACATTCATTCAACTAGCACAAGTATACATAAAACAGTGACTATGATGGACCAAACACACCAACTAAGGACATCAGTTAGCGGCCAACCTCATCATGACCAACCGTCTCCCTCGAACCCACAGTCCACGCATAGACAACCACATGCGTACCTCTCTCTTCCCGAGTATGATCCTACAAAACCAATTGCATGGTTGGAAGTCTCATCTCTCCTCTTTAAACTACAGAACATCAGCGATGAAGAGAAAGTAGCAGCAAAAATCCAACGGTTGCCCATAAGTACCTTTATTCAGTTCAGGGAAGTGCTAATTAACGAGGAACAGGCTGGTGTTATAGACCGAGTGAAGGAGGCTTTCCTCAACAAATATGGTAGGTCCCAAATAGATGACCTGAGAGAGCTTCTGAATGTTCAAGAAATTGGAGATAAGAGTCCTACTCTTTTTTAACTCATCTGAAGGACCTTATCAGGGTAAAAGGTGCTCAAATCGAACTTTTTAGCCCTCTCCTCACTGAGATTTTCATGAGAGGAGTCCCCGAGGGCAGCAGGCCATTAATCCTAAGCTCGAAACCCACGAGCATTGATGAGGTTGCTGCAGCCGCAGACAAATTGTATAAAGGTCCTTATGTGAATTGGGGCAACGACCAAACTCACGGTCCATTTAACAATGGTTCAATTTCCAGGTTCGAGGCATGTCAAGCTCCTCTGACGAACGGGCCGAGTGTTCAAGGGTTCCATCTCTATCGATAGACCTTGAGGCTTCAATATGGAGGATCGAAGCCGACATCCAACGGTTAAAGCTGCTTCGGGAATCAGAGAGCGACGACAGACACGGGTTTCGCGATCGAAGGCGCAGGTCCCGCTCTGGTTCACTTTGTTACCAGGTTAGGTGCCAGGCCAATAAAAACCCTTGGATCAAGTTTTTTGGTGTGGCAGAATATCCATTGAACGCTACTCCGAGATCCTGGTCGCCGTGAAGAGACCTAGTAGGAGTTTATTACGGGGCGTGCTCCGTTGTTCACCTGGTGAAAAATTGATGGCCCCTTCGGGAACTGTCAGGGATGCTTGGTTGGGAGCCACGGCACGCCGAGATGGGACGACTCGGTCAGACGAAAAGCAGCACATGGAGCGTGCCTTCTGAAAGATCCAAAACGTCTCCGATGGAGAGGCGGGGAGAAATCCATCCCCCCTCCTTCTTTTTTATTAAGTGGTCGCAAACTATTCAGAGATATAAAGTGTTCAGCATGACTGGAAAGAAAGGACTGGCTGCTCTTAAATACACATCTTCAGTGGGCAAAAATGACAAGTGGTGCGTGTACTTCCCGGAGGGATGTTATTCGAAATGAAACCCGGCAAGTATCAGTACTAACTGTGTTCTTGAAGGAAAAGTGAAAAAGCTCAAAGATCTATATGGATCATCTGAGGAAAAATCTAAAGAACTGGAGAGGAAGCTGCAGAACATATAGTCTGAACAGGCGCTTAGGCTTCGCCATCTTGAGGACAGGATCGTCGAGTTGTCCTAAAGAGTAGAGGTCCAGTCGGCTACTGATGTATCTCCCAACGACGTGGGTGGATCCGCCGATGAGACCCTCTCCCAAGAAGTGAGCACTGCATCGGCAGTGCCATGCCAGCCTTCCAACGTCCTAGAGCTAGGGTCAGCTGCTGAGAGACTGGCTAAACGGGCCAAAAAGAAGAAGATATAGACAAAGAAAGAAATGAAAAAGGAAGAGAAGGTAGAAAAAGAAAAGGAGAAAACAGAAAGAGAGGTTAAACCAGAGGAAGATAGGAAAAAGAAAGAAGAAGAAATATATGAAGAAGAAAGAGGAAACAGAGAAGTCGCTTCCGAAAGGGAAGACTCTGTCCTCTGCAGCCAAATGTGCGATGGTCGTCCTTATCAGTTATTCGCAATCAAGGCATCTGCAACCCATGCTAGCGGCCCGCATTCGCACCAGTGTGAGGGTAAAATACCTCCCAGGACGTGGGAACAATCAGATAAGAGTAGAGGCTAAAAAATCTCAGATTTCTGAGAGTTCAGTCGTTGCCCTGATGGTAAGTGGCAAAGACCTACGTCAGAGGAGGTAGGATAGGCATTACAGGCGAGATCCTTCAGACAGTGATGGGGGCTGTGGATGACTGTGGGTTGAAAACCTGCAGACGTGTCGTGGTCGGGATGCTCCCGAGAAGAGGTCCAAGCCGGATCGCCCACTCCTGGAACGTCGCATTGAACCGACGACTAGCAGATTTATGTACGGCGGAAGGGGTGTTTTTGTCGACCACTACTGCATCTTTTATGGTAGGAACGATCTCTGCCAAAAGAGAGGGGTGCACCTTTCCTTTAAAGGAAAGACTGTACTCTCAAACCTGATACAAGATGTCGTTGAGTGGACGCAAGGGACGGTCCGGCCCAGAGTGAGGGCGGACGTGCGGCAGCACGCCAAAGTTACCCCTGAAACGACCTTCGCGGAGGTTGCTCGAACATGTGCCACCACACCACGAAATTAGAACAGAGAGACAAGTAAGACGGGAAACAGAAGAGCGTAGGGAGTGCTTCATTTGGGAACTCCCTGAAAGTTCTTCTGTTTAATGCGAGGTCAATCAGAAACAAGTTTCTTGAACTTCGTAGCCTCGTAGCGACGGAAGAACCTGAAATGGTGGCCATAACAGAGTCATGGGTGAAAACCTCAAACCGAGATTTTGAAGGTGAATTCACGATTCCAGGTTACCAACTCTTCAAAAAGATAAGCCAGACAGAGAGGCTGGCGATGTGGTGTTGTATGTCAAGGATAGGCTCAAATCGACGAACTGCAACATTGTAACCGACCACAAGCTACTAGGTGTTGACCCTGCTGCTTCACCTACCCCCTACCAAACTCGCTGAAAAGGACAGAGATTTGTACCGGTTGCTGGGTGAACTTGTACAAGACAGTGTGTATCGTCATGGGTGATTTCAACGCCCAAGTTAACTGGGAAACGAGAGAAACCTGTTGCGAGAACGCACTACTCCTGGAGCTTGTGAACAACGAGTTCTTGAGTGAATGGGTGAGAGAGCCGACAAGAGGCAATAATACCCTCGACTTGGTTTTCACCTCTGAGGATGAGATCGTTGAGGATCTCTCTGTTGGCGAAGAGGTCGGTGGCAGTGATCACCGACTAGTTAGATTTATAGTCAAGGTCTCCAAGGTAGAAGAGTCTGCGAATAGTGAATCGAGGAAACTTGATTTAAGAAGAGCAGATTTTGCAGGTCTTCGTGCTGGATTGACTGATGCGAGGCTAGAAGTGTGCGAGGGTCTTGAAGATTCCTGGTATAGATTCAAAACTACGTTCATAGGTCTTCAATCACAATTCATCTCTTTGAAAAGCCTCCGTCGTTCTTCTATTCAACCAAAGTGGTTTAATCGAGAAATTGGTCAACTGCTGAGGGGGAAAAGAACGTTGTATCGGCTGTCAAAGATTTCTGTAGAATTTGACGAGTACCATAGGCTAGCTAGGAGAGTGAAGTCCAGCATTAGGGCGGCAAAGCGTGCCGAGGAGCTCCGAGTGGCGAGACTTTACAAGGAGAATCCCAAGGAGTTCTTTGGTTATGCAAATAGCTGTAAGCCTATCCATCGCACGATTGGCCCTCTAATGAATGAGGAGAGGGCATTAAATCATTCAGATGCAGGAAATGCTAACCTCCTGAACGACTACTTCTCCTCAGTGTTTACTGAAGAGAGTGGTACCAACCACCAGCAAACAGATTCACTCAAGGAGAAATAGAGAAGGAGATCACTGATTTAAAGACGAATAAGTCCCCTGGCCCGGATGGGTTTCTACATAAAGTGCTGAAAGAAGTGCGTGATGAAGTGTCACGACATTTGAGCACAATCTTCAACATGTCAATCTGGAGCGGATGCGTTCCTAGAGACTGGCGTGAAGCGGAGGTGACTCCTAGCCTCAAAAAGGGAGACCCTAGGCAACCGTCGAACTACCGACCTATTAGCTAAACCTCAATAGTCGGTAAAATCATGGAAAGCATATTTAGAGTCCAGCTTGCGATTGAGGAGTTCCCAGGATGGGTTCCGAAGGCACCGGTCATTCCTAACGAATATTGTGGAATTTTTCCACTTCGCTTTTAGTGAGCACGACCGGGATAAGGTGGTGGATGTTATCTACTTAGACTTTCAAAAAGCCTTCGATAAGGTACCACACCGCCGCCTCCTTCGGAAAGTGCGTGCGCTGGGCGTAGACTGAAATGTAGCAAGTTGGATAGAGAACTAACTGTCTAAACGGCAGACGGCAACGGGTACTATTGAATGGACAGGTTTCTGAGTGAAAGAAAGCAAATTAAGCATGAATGAAAAAGAAAGCATCATCGATCTATTTTGCGAAGACATTCTTAAAGCTAAATTCAAGTCATCTTTATCAATACCTCATTTCTGGCTCTCTGTAAAAAAATAATATATATCACTGAGTGAGGAAGCAATGAATATTTTGATTCAATTTTCAACAACATATTCATGCGAAAAGACATTTTCATCAGTAACAGTAATTAAAACTCGGTACCGCTCTCGGCTTGAAATAGACGCTGCTCTCCGTCTCGCAGTGACGTCATTGGAGCCGAATCCCCACATACTGATATCAAATAAAAAGCAACAACCATCACACTATAAATGGGTAATATTTAACTAAACTTCAGGGTTTTGGGGGAATAATTACTATATAACTTTTTTACCTTTAATGTATGTATTTAGTATTAAAAAAATAAAACTTTTATGATTAATATTGTATAAATATATTTACAGTACCTTTTAATCTAAATTCATATTAGTGGCCGCCAAATAAAAAATTATACATTTAGTGGTCCATTAAGTTCTAAAGGTTGGTGACCGCTGTTCTAGGGTACTTATTATCCTTGTAGCTCTCTCTCTCTCTCTCTCTCTCTCTCTCTCTCTCTCTCTCTCTCTCTCTCATACACACACACACACAGACAAGCACGCACGCAGACACACACAGACACGCACGCAGGCAGACACACACACACACAATTTCATAGGGTTTGATATCCTATTACCGACCTGGGAAAGAATAAACAATATACACAGACTTGATTTTAAAAAAAGGTAATTATGAAGCCATGAAAGTAAGTGTATTAGGATATGATAAAAATTAGGAAAAAGTAAAAAATGCGTGGATATCTTTTAAGAATATTTTTATGGAAAAACAATCAAAATATCTCCCCATTAAAAGTAAAACATCTTCTACTAGTCAAGATCCTATGTGGTTAACCAAAGAAATCAAAATCATTATAAAGAATAGGAAAAAGACGTATAGAATGCTAAAGAGCAGGCCAACCCAACAGATGACAGAACAATATGATAACCTAAGACCAGAAATAAAAAAGAAAAATTGAAAAAGCCAAAAGAGAAGAAGAAATATGAGTGGCACAAAATTGTAAAGTAAATCCAAAGGAATTATGTGCTTTAGTAAACAATAGAAAGCCAATAAAGAACAATATTGAACCACTGAGGGATAGTGATGGTAGTTTAAAATTCACTAATATTATAATAAGCTTGCTTAGCGAACAATTACTTCATGACTGCTTTTACTAATGAAGAAATCAATCATATACCAGAACTAAATATTACATATAAAGGCAATGACTCATTAGAATATGCTAGCTGTACTACCGAAGATGTTAGTAATTTGATTAATAAAATGCACGCAAACAAATCACCTGGACCTGATATGTTTTATCCCAAAGTCCTAAAAATAAGTTAAGGATGTTGTTAGCAAGCATCTCGCAAATATTTTTAATAAATCATTATACATTGGAATTGTCCCCAATGAATGGAAATATGGAAATATAACACCCATCTTTTAAAAGGGCTGCAGAGAACAAGTTAAAAATTACCGACCGATTAGTTTAACTTCAGTGCTTAGAAAACTTCGAGAATCATTTATCTGCAAGAAAATTGTATTTCATTTAGAATCAAAAGGATTGTTTAGAGATTTTCAACATTGATTCCGAAGTAATAAATCTTGTCTAAAAAATTTGCTGGACTTCTTCCAATACGAGTATGTATTTGAACAATATGATGACGAGAAATTGACTTATATTATATACCTAGATTTTCATAAAGCTTTAGATAAAGTCCCTCACAAATGAAAGATGGCAAAACTTAGGGGACTGGGAATTAAAGAAAAGATAGGAGACTGGATTGAAGATTGGCTTACGAATAGATACCAGAGAGTAGTAATCAATGGATCTGCATCTGATTGGATAAAAGTATTGAGTAGTGTTCCTCAGAGTTTTGTGTTGGGCCCCTTGCTATTCATAATTTACATTAACGATCTGAACAAAGGGCTCATGTCAAAAATAGTAAAATTTGCAGATGACGCTAAACTTGGAAAAGGGATAGTTTGTAAAGTAGATGCAGATGATCTCCAGAATGATATTAATCGTATAGAAAAATGGTCAAGAGAATGGAAACTGCCTATGAACTTAAATAAGAGTAAGGTAATGCATATTGGATGCAGAAATCCACAGCCTATATACACAATATTTAGCTCGAAAATATCAGAAACAAAAGTTGAGAAAGATTTAGGAGTATATATATCGAATGATCATAGGTTTAGTCTTCAATGCAGAGAAACAGTAAAAAAAAGCTTCCAAGATCCTCGGATACATAAAGCGAGAATTTAAATGCAGAAACGAAACTATCGTGCTAAATTTAAATTATGCATTAGTTCGCCCACATTTGGAATATTGTGCACAATTCTGGTCCCCACATTTAAAGAAGGATATTGAAAGGCTTGAGAAAGTACAAGCAGGAGCAACAAAATTAATAAAATCGTTAAGAAAACATAACTAAGGCAAGACATCTTTTGTCGCGGGTTGTCTTCATTATAAGAAGCTCTAATTACTCTGTTTACTATCTGCTTTCACACTCGGATGCAACAGCTTTAATGGTAGTCGGATTTCCATCCAAATATTCTAATCAGATTTCGCTGGTTCACAAACGACCTATTTTTCATTGCTCCTACCATTTCATCTTTGACACTTCGACCTGGCAAAATGTATATTTTTCCTTCTCTCTCTCTATCTCTCTTTCTTTATGTGCGCGGTCACTGCACACTACACACGTTCTCTCTTAGCCCACGGAGTGCGTACGATAAAAAAATTACATCCTATGATAGAGTTACTACTTATGTATACAATTGGTATCTAACCTCAAAGCTACTATGTTTATTACAAATATATATTATATATATATATATATATATATATATATATATATATATATATATATATATATATATATATATATATATATATATATATATATATATATATATATGAGGAATTGAACCACATTCTCCGAAGACAATTTAATTCAGAACAGTTTCGGTGTATCTCACACTGTGATAGAACGTGTTGAAGCTGCGTTTAATTTCAACTCCTACCCCGTATTATTTAAAACCACGATGCTGCCCACGTGCATCTTCGATTCGAGGCTTGGAGTCTTATCTCAGCTACCGGATGCCAATGTTTAAACAAGGAGGTTATCGTCCCCCCGTTCGCCCCCATACGCCGACCTCGCCAGATCGAGTTAGGCTTATGAACAGATAAGGCATTGTTCCCCGGCCCGGCTGTGCGTTCCCTCCAAGCTTTCACTCCATTTTCCCCCACGCCAAGGAGATGTCCTGGCTATTTATATGGAAACTTTACCACTAAGATCAGATTGGAGATCCAGATTTTCGTCGCGAAACATCACCACAACCCTCTCTCCCTTTGTGCGCCAAGGGACCTCGACCTCGAGATTCACCATCACTTGTCCAAAAGGAGGACAATATTCCTTGAGTGCCAAAGGTTCGAGCCTTTCCGACGACAAGTCCCCAAGGCTTTCCCCCCCCTGTTGTTCAAGGAGAACAGCATTAGAACAGCCATTGTTCGTTTAGAGCCCTTCGCCAAGAAACGGTTCTCATCCCCCCCTGTTGTTCAAGGAGAACAGCATTAGAACAGCCATTGTTCGTTTTGAGCCCTTCGCCAAGAAACGGTTCTCTTCCCCCCCTGTTGTTCAAGGGAGAACAGCATTAGAACAGCCATTGTTCGTTTTGAGCCCTTCGCCAAGAAACGGTTCTCATCCCCCCCTGTTGTTCAAAGGAGAACAACATTAGAACAGCCATTGTTCTTGAGCCCGTAGACAAGAGACGGTTCTCATTCCCCCCTTTGTTCAGAAGAGAACAAAGTAGAACAGCCATTGTTCTTCAAGCCGTTCGTCGAGTAACGGTTCTCCTTTCCAAGACGCCTCGTCAGGATCTTTTTATCCCCCCCCCCCCTTCGGCTGGAACTCGCCAGCGGACCGAATATTCCTTCAAGTACCTTCCACTGCACCACTAGTGCCAAAAGTTACGTAAGCCAAACTTCACCTTTGAGTATTGATCCCTTTTGTCAATTCTATCCTGTGCTTTAAATTGTTTATCGAACCATCCCATCTCTTTAACTCTATATTTGTTTTACCTTTTTTTTAATCCCTTAAATCCTTGGATTAGCCCGAGTCTCCACGACCCTTTCCATTCTGTTTATGTCAATATTTTCCGTTTTTGTGTATTGTTTATAGTTATTATTAATAAAACTCTATTTTATTAATGATAGCAATATTATTATCCTTGAGCTCAGTTCCACTTCTTAAGCATTTTGAAGATACATAATATCGGCCGCCAGACAGTAAACGCACTCTAAAGATAATTAAGGAAGTTCCCTCAACGAATAGTGTTATATATAGTATCGTCGGGAGTCATTCTACGACATATATATATATATATATACTATTTAAATTTGGTATCAGGTGTGTAAGGTTTAACGCTATATCTTTGCAAACACTGGTCTCAGTCAAGTAAAGCATAGTGTTATTCGTTATAATAATAGAATAGAGTAGTTCCCTTTTGTTTTAACGATTGCTATCCCCCCCTTTTTTTTAAACTTAAGAAGCTGGAGTAGCTCAAGGAACGGTTATAATAATTTGTTTGTGTTTTTTTTTGTGATTTTAGTCAGTGGTTATTTAGATTGAGAAACCAAGTACGAATAGTTCAGTGCCCATATTTAGGTAGGCTAATTCTATAGAGGCATAATTCTTGTTGCGAGGAATTTTAGTTGGTTGACTAGTGCGCCCCCAAGTGCAAAGATGACTCAGTTTGAAATCTTTAAAGCGCAAGGAGAATCCTGTGGACTTTCCGGAAAAGAACTAATTGAGTACATTCAAGAGGAGCAAAGAAAAGAGGAAGGAAGAGAAATACAAAGAAAAAAGGAAGAAAGAGAAATACAACGAGAAGAAAAAGAAAGAAAGGAACGGATAAGACAAGCTGAGCTTCAGATTGAATTAGCTCGGATTAAAGCAGAAGTTCAAAGAAAAAAGGTAGAAAAAGAAAGAGAAAGAGAGGAACGGGAAAGAGTAATCCAACGAGAAGGAAAAATACAACGAGAAGAACGAGAAAAAGAAATCCAACGAGAAGAAAGAAGGACGGACTCGCGCTCCTTCCCAGGAAAGCTGACAAAGTTTCCGAGCCCCGTAAAACCCCAAAACTTCTTTCCCCAAAACCAACAACGGGACTCCAAACCTCCCGTTAAGACTTCTCCTCCATCTCTCTTCCCGAAGCGACCAACCATATGCTTCACCTGTGGTGTAGAAAACCACATGAGCTGGAATTGCCCCCAAAATTCTAGGCTTAAAAGCGGACCAGCCCACCAAGTTCACCAGATTAATGCAACCCCGGCTCCCCCGGTGGTGCAGACCCAAGCAGAAACTTCTCCCCCTCCGTCAGGCCATCAGGTAAATTTTGTTTTTGGTAAAAGTTCATCGGGAACTTTGAAATATGAGGTCGGCAGCGTGGACAGCTGCCGAGTATTGACTCTCGTCAGGGACACAGGATGTACGTGTTTCATCGTGTCCGACGAACTCCTCCCAGTGGCCTCTAACCACGAAAAATTTGCAGTGGTACATGACCAACTTGGGCGGGCGAACCGATTCCCCGTCACTAGATGTTACCTGCAGTGTCAATATTATAATGGCTGGGCTGAAGTCATTGTAGCACCCATACAATTCTGTTCCGTACTTATAGGACAGAGCCCTCAAGTAAGTTTCGACCCTGTGTTTCAGGCCGCCCTTCCTCAAGGCCGAGATAAGAAAGAAGCCCAGGAGCCCGTCCCCATCAGAACCCCGATACCGTCCGATTTCTCGGAGACCCCTAACCAGGACTTTAGGACGGAAAATGAGGAGTGTGAATCACTAACACCCTTAGGTGATAAGGCCCAAGACAAGGACACGGAGACTGTCCCTGGACCCCAAGAAAAAAAGAACCCCCAACGCGCCCATGGAGATACCTTCGTAGAACTGGACGAAGCATCGGCGCTTGAAGAAGATTACCCCGCGGAGTCCTTTAATGTAATCCAGACAGTGTGCATCCAACCTGATGCCGATTACCCTCCTCCTTCCCTACCAGGCGAGTCTTTGGAACCCTCTGACCTGGATAGTGACGCGCAGCTGACACCACGTCAGAAGAGTCAGCTACAAGAACTACTTAAATGGAGTCACCATTTACCCGCCCTATTAGCTCTTTTCGAACAACTGCGCGAAAATGGCCTCACCATTGGCCCCCGCAAATGCCATTTTGCCCACGAACCCATTAAATATTTGGGTTTCAAAATAGGACAAAGCAAGTTAGGTCCCCAAGAGAACAAGATTAAGGCAATCGCTGACCTGCCCCTCCCGATTACAAAGAAGCCATTAAGATCGTTCCTAGGATCAGCTTCTCCCTATCAGCAATTTGTTCCGAATTTCGCTGCAATTTCGGCCCCCCTATGCCCACTTCAAAAAAAGAATTTCCCCGATCGTTTACGTTGGAATGATGTCGCTGTTTCCCATTTTAATCAGCTCAAAAGTAAGTTCATTTCTGCCCCCATTTTAAAGTTGCCCAACCCGGAAAAATCCTTTGGGATTAAGACCGACGTGATCAACGAGGGCATTGGAGGTGTACTCCTTCAATACGTGGATGACAGAACGAGTCATCCAGTTGCATATGCTAGTCGTCAATTATTACCACGCGGAAAGAGATATGCCACTAGAGAAAAGATAGCTCTATCAATCATCTGGGTCATAGACAAATTCAAGCTGTACTTGATATGTAAAGAATTTCAAATAGGAACCGACCACCGTCCGTTAGCCTATATTAGGAATTTGAGACACTCAAACGGCCGCATCATGCGCTGGAGTTTACTCTTGCAAGAGTATCAGTTTAAAATAAATTAGATAAAAGGTTCCGATAACCAGGTCGCTGACGCCCTCAGTAGAAATGCGTTACCGAATAGCGTAGAATAATTGTATTCATAGGATTAGTATCTCCATGTAGGTATATACCGTCTTGTACGACTTAATTTAAGATTCTTTTGCAATATAATTAATTAATGTAGATGTCTGAATTTTGTAACGCTCAATGTCTAATTTTTTGTATGTATATATATTTGTTCTTATTAATTTACGTATAAATTATTTTGTCCCGTATGTACTAAGTTTATATCATTTCATTGTTCCATGCCCTTTTTTTTTCTCTGATTAAGTTGTATTAAAGGTTATTTTCCCCTGTAATCTAAAGATCAAAATGATCATATGTATTGAGGTAATACTAGTTAGGTGCAGGAAGGTACGGTTGGTACAAGAAAACGGGTTCCCCACAACGGAGCTCTATCGTTGTCCCTTCTCTCTTTTTTTTTCGAAGTGACAACTTCCCCTGGAATGGAGGGGTGTGATAGAACGTGTTGAAGCTGCGTTTAATTTCAACTCCTACCCCGTATTATTTAAAACCACGATGCTGCCCACGTGCATCTTCGATTCGAGGCTTGGAGTCTTATCTCAGCTACCGGATGCCAATGTTTAAACAAGGAGGTTATCGTCCCCCCGTTCGCCCCCATACGCCGACCTCGCCAGATCGAGTTAGGCTTATGAACAGATAAGGCATTGTTCCCCGGCCCGGCTGTGCGTTCCCTCCAAGCTTTCACTCCATTTTCCCCCACGCCAAGGAGATGTCCTGGCTATTTATATGGAAACTTTACCACTAAGATCAGATTGGAGATCCAGATTTTCGTCGCGAAACATCACCACGACCCTATCTCCCTTTGTGCGCCAAGGGACCTCGACCTCGAGATTCACCATCACTTGTCCAGAAGGAGGACAATATTCCTTGAGTGCCAAAGGTTCGAGCCTTTCCGACGACAAGTCCCCAAGGCTCCCCCCCCCCTGTTGTTCAAGGAGAACAGCATTAGAACAGCCATTGTTCGTTTAGAGCCCTTCGCCAAGAAACGGTTCTCATCCCCCCCTGTTGTTCAAGGAAAACAGCATTAGAACAGCCATTGTTCGTTTTGAGCCCTTCGCCAAGAAACGGTTCTCTTCCCCCCCTGTTGTTCAAGGGAGAACAGCATTAGAACAGCCATTGTTCGTTTTGAGCCCTTCGCCAAGAAACGGTTCTCATCCCCCCCTGTTGTTCAAAGGAGAACAACATTAGAACAGCCATTGTTCTTGAGCCCGTAGACAAGAGACGTTTCTCATTCCCCCCTTTGTTCAGAAGAGAACAAAGTAGAACAGCCATTGTTCTTCAAGCCGTTCGTCGAGTAACGGTTCTCCTTTCCAAGACGCCTCGTCAGGATCCTTTTATCCCCCCCCCCCTTCGGCTGGAACTCGCCAGCGGACCGAATATTCCTTCAAGTACCTTCCACTGCACCACTAGTGCCAAAAGTTACGTAAGCCAAACTTCACCTTTGAGTATTGATCCCTTTTGTCAATTCTATCCTGTGCTTTAAATTGTTTATCGAACCATCCCATCTCTTTAACTCTATATTTGTTTTACCTTTTTTTTAATCCCTTAAATCCTTGGATTAGCCCGAGTCTCCACGACCCTTTCCATTCTGTTTATGTCAATATTTTCCGTTTTTGTGTATTGTTTATAGTTATTATTAATAAAACTCTATTGTATTAATGATAGCAATATTTTTATCCTTGAGCTCAGATAATATCGGCCGCCAGACAGTAAACGCACTCTAAAGATAATTAAGGAAGTTCCCTCAACGAATAGTGTTATATATAGTATCGTCGGGAGTCATTCTACGACATATATATATATACTATTTAAATTTGGTATCAGGTGTGTAAGGTTTAACGCTATATCTTTGCAAACACTGGTCTCAGTCGAGTAAAGCATAGTGTTATTCGTTATAATAATAGAATAGAGTAGTTCCCTTTTGTTTTAACGATTGCTATCCCCCCTTTTTTTTTAAACTTAAGAAGCTGGAGTAGCTCAAGGAACGGTTATAATAATTTGTTTGTGTAAACGCACTCTAAAGATAATTAAGGAAGTTCCCTCAACGAATAGTGTTATATATAGTATCGTCGGGAGTCATTCTACGACACACACCCTTTTTTAACTGAAACTGGATAGAAAATATAAGAAAAGTGCTTACAAACATAACACAGGCTCAGAACGTGAAAGATCCCCTCTTTTTTTCCCCAATCCCCTACTTGTGGCTAATCAGGGAGGGGGGTTAGGCCTAAACATATTGAAGGGCTGACATTTTACTATTTTGTTTATTTGCTTTCGTATTACAGGATTAAAAGAAAATTGACCCTCAGATAGATTTAATTTAGGAACTGACGATATCAAGCTCGATTCTTAGATTCTTCTCTTAACATAGTTAGCCGATTTAAATACCATTTTACTTCCATTGAAATCGATCGAAAGATTCAAGTCTCTAACATGGCAAAATATTCCACTGCTTTCGCTGCCCACTCTAATATCTCGTTTGTGTTCATACAATCTCTTGTCTAGATTTCTCCCCGTTTCCCCTATATAAACTCTATGGCAATCGTTGCATGGTATTGCATATACTCCTATGTTATGATGTTCTTTGGGTTTCCTGGCAATCATGAATTGGTTTAAGGAATTATTATATTTAAAGGCTAGATTAATACCCGCTTTTCCAAATATGTCCTTTAAGCTATTTAATTTATTATTAAATGGCAATGTTATACATTTGTTGAAGTCATTAATGTGGAAAGGCTTATTACCATGAACAATTTCTTCATTTAAATAAGAAGGATGACATATTTTGTATGCTCTAAGGAAAAGGTTAGAAATTACCGATTTTTTAACAATATTATCGTGAAACGAAAAATAATGTATATAGGCATTCGAGTGGGTTGGTTTCCTATAAACGTCAAGTTTTAATTCATGGTGATCTTTATTAATGAGGACATCTAAAAAGGGTAATCTATCATCATATTCCCATTCATATTTAAATTTGATGGAGACATGCAAATTTTTCAAATTATTAAAAAAGGAATCAAAATCATGGCCATTAGGCCATATATAAAATACATCGTCAATGTACCTTAACCATATAAAGTTAGGGGGAGAAATTGTGGGAAGGAGTTCAGTCTCAAAATATTCCATGAAGAGACATGCCAATATCGGATATAAACTATTTCCCATGCTAAGGCCAAATATTTGTCTATAAAACTCATTATTTACTCGAAACACATTGTCAGAGAGACATAATTCAACTAAATCGATAAATTTACTCGTTGAAATGGGAAGATCAAAATTAAGTCTAGGCATGATTTCCCGCGGAAGGCCCATGGTTTGGTCAACCGGAACTTTGGTAAACAAAGAGTTTACATCAAAGCTCACAAGTTTTCCATCCGGTAATTGCAAGTGGTTGAGGCGGTCAACGAAATCTTGAGTGTTGATAATGTGTGCAGATGAGATTCTTCCAACTGCTGGAGATAAATGCTTGGCGAGCCATTTGGAGAGCTTATAAGTGGGAGAATTAATATAGGAAATGATTGGGCGTAAAGGACATCCCTCTTTGTGGGTCTTTGGGAGCCCATACATATAGGGAAGTGAAGGGTTCGTACTCCTGAATTGTTTAATTAAATCTGCGCTTTTCAATATTCTCTTCAGTTTGTTGTTGAAATTGCTTGTTTTGTTATTGAGCGGTTCACTTTGTAGCTTTTCATATGTGTTCACATCGTTAAGAAGTTCATTTAGTTTATCATTATAACTATGTTTGTCCAGAATGACTAACTGATTCGTTTTATCGGATTTGGTTATAACAATGTTGTTATTAAATTTAAGTTTATTTAACGCAATCTGAAATCTTTTGGGAAAACCAATTTGGTCAGATTTTTCAGAATTTAGGGCACTAAGCATACAACCACTAAATTCTGAAAAATCTGCCCAAATTGTTATATATATATATATATATATATATATATATATATATATATATATATATATATATATATATATATATATATATATATATATATATATATATATATATATATATATATATATATATATATATATATATATATATATCCATATGGAGCTCGGCCGTGAAGCCTGCATTTAATATTGAGGATAAATCCCAAAGCCACGAGAAACGGATGTAGCATCTTTTAATTTTTCACTACGTTTCGAAAACTACAAGTTTTCATCTTCAGGCTAGAATAAGTTTACAAAGTTAATATGTATGAAGAAAACGGAAAATTTGTGTACTTACTAAAGCGGATCCATCCTAGAGAGTGAATGGTAGGTTTAACAAGGGGGTAGTATATATAGGTTACATTGACGCTTGGTTTATTAAAAGGCAAACCAACTAACAAACTGTAGTTAAATTTAGTTAATTAATAATGATATTGCACTTAAATCTTCATTGAGTGTAGGTTTGTAGTGTTTTATATATAGAGATTCGAGGGTTCCTAGGCAATGTTTGTTGTTGTTAAAGGCTAATACTTTAAAATTCTCAATAGAAATGTTAGTTTTACAGCTTATGGTGTGTTCCCTAATAGATGACTTTTCCTTTCTATTTAATATTTTGTTTGTGCGACAACTAATCCCCATATGAGCAGAGAACCTAGCTCCAAGAGACCTAACAGTGCTACCAATGTAAGAGGCTCCAGTACAACTGGGCCATTTAAATAAATAGACATTATTACTGCGGAAATCCAAAGAGATAGGATCTTTACTGTTAAAGAAATTTCCTATCGATATTTTGTTTATAAAAACTATTTTGGGGTTGATTTGGGGAAAATATCTTTTAAAAATAAATAGGATTTTTCTTTTAAAAGTATCGTTTAAAAAACCCATCTCTGAAATTAGTAAATATATGGGCATTTTAAATAAGCTATTTGATAATCTCATTGACCCCCCTCAACCCTGCTCCGCCGTGATGTCTGGCTCCGTGAACGTGACTCTACACATATAGCTTCGTTGCAACTATGCCGTTCTACTTAGAAAAGGCATAATTGAAAACTCTGGGGAAAGGAGGTCTGAGGCTTACCCCGCTGCGGAACCCAGAGGAAGAAGCAACCTGGTTTGGGATTCAGTTACAAACGTGGGGAGGCATAACAACCTACCCTGCGGCCACCGTCCAGGACCACAGAGGGAGACTCTTCCGTCTCTGTGAGATGTCGGACGTAACTGTTAAATAACCAAAACCCAATAGAGGGGGCGGCACCCCGACTGGAGTCAGTTGATTCTGGCTTCAGTCATCATTAAGTCCGCCATGTTTTTACACCCTCTGAGGAGCCCAACCAGGTCCATAAAATCATCCATCACCCTTCACCACATCCGAGTCATGTTCACGGGGTCCTCATCGGCGGGGCGGGGGTCTTCCCAAATCTAAGTAAAAAGCGTATAGAATGAAAATGGCAAACACTTCACACCTTATCCTAACGAACACCACAGAACCAGCACCCGACACAATCGACCACCACACATTGCTCAACCTAGCCTCCACCCACGACACACCAATAACCAACATAATCAAACTACGCACAGGCCACAAGCTCGTCTTCCGCTCACAGGAGTACGCGCTAACTTTCCACCAAAATGCCACCACTACACTAAACACACACAACCTGCAGACGAGACTCGCTGACGGTATCATGAAACGATACCAGATACGAGTCACAAGGACCAACCCTTTGTGGTTGGCCTTCACAAATGAGGACCTTCGCTCGCACCTCCGTCAGGAGTACGGGGAGGAGGTCATCAAGGACCTATACTTCAACAGGTCTAAAAACTGGGCAGTAATTACACTGTCCAGTGACAACACCAAAAACATGCTGCTAGACCAAGGCATCAAGGTCTGCGGCACCCTCACAAACCCTACACACATTGAAGAACAGCACAACATAAGACCCACACAATGCCACCGGTGCTATAAAACCGGTCACAATACCAACACTTGCACTGCAGACCTAATCTGCTCCAAGTGCAGTGTAGTGGGGCACCACTACACGACCTGCACCTCCACCACAGCCCGCTGTGCAAACTGTGGCGGCGACCACTTCGCCGTCAACCCCAGGTGCCCTTACCTAGGCAAGGCACGCCACGACGCCGTGGAGGCCATCCGGCACCCACAACCAAACACACACACAACCACACACCCCGCCCCCGCACCCCCTTCCCTCACCATGTCATTCGCCACTGCTGCCAGCCCTACGCTGCCGGCTTCCCCTGCTCTACCCCCGACGTACCCCCCCTCTGCAGCAACCACACCCCACCCACACATCCTCCCCCCAGCTCATAACACTCAGAGACCCCCACTACTACCAACACCCACACACCACACTACCACCCCCACACCACTCTACACGCCCCCCCCCACTCTACACCCCCACCCCCACCCCACCCCACCCCAGCGACAACACAAAAACAAAACTACACCTGGCCACCCTGCTCTCAGCGGTGGCAAAATACATGTCGAGGGGTGACCCCCGACTATACGCGAATATCCTAAACACGCTATTCGCCTCCAACGGCATAGAGCAAATCACCTTCCCCGAGAAGGTGTTCGCTCTAATAGACGCACACACATCCAGACCTGCACTCCTCCCCACCCCGACGGGTACACACCCCTGCCCGCAGGGAACCACCGCCCCCCACTCTCACCACGCTCTCCCCGCCGTCTGTCCTGTCCCTGCACCTTCCTTAGCCACTGCTCCAGCCCCCATTCACACAACCTATCCTCCTCGCGCTTCTTCCACCCCTCTATCAAAACCCCGCCTACCTCCCACTGCCACCACCCCCCTCGCACCCATCTCAGCCTCCTCTCCCACAGCCTCTACTGTCACTCCAACCCCCTCGCAGTCCACTACACCCCGTGCCAACCCCAAAAACCCCACCCCAAAGCCCCATCCGCGTAGACAGGCACGGGACAAACAAACCCCCCTCTCTTCTGTCTCCACTCCTTCCTCGCTCCCTACTGCTTCCCCCTCCACTCCTTCTCAATCCTCCCCTTCTCAACACACCCCTTCTCACTCTACTCCTTCTCACTCCCCTCCTCCTCCGCCTTCCGCCCCTTCACCTAAGACTCCTTCCCCTCCAACCCCCCTTCATTCAACTCCTTCTCCTCCGACTCCTTCCCCTTCTCCCTCCACCACCCCTCCGCCGTCCCTACCTCCTCTCTCCCCGACACCCCTCCTCTCATAATCTGTACCTCCCCAACCACTTACAGCCCTTCATCCTCCAGCTCTACACCGCCCACCTCCGTCACGAACTCCCCCCCACCAAGACACCACCCCACCCAAAGCCACCACCTCTACAAAACACACTCCTCCACCCACTACGGCTCCCCCACCCAATAACACGGCCGTGCCTCACAAACACGCATCAACACGAGTCAAGGTACTCGCCCCTCACGCCTCCTGGGCAATAACCAACGAGAAGGGGACGATTCCTGGAAAATCAGCCTCCCGCGCACTAAGACCACGACAATAGGTCGTATTAGTGTAATACAATTAAACGTACGCAGTTGGCACGGTATTCGCCATACGGTCGCCAACTGGGTACTCAACACACAAAGACCCGACATTATACTTCTGAACTCCACCAGCTTACACCCTCCCAACAACAGACTCCGCATTGCAGGCTATCACACATACTTATCCCCACAGGCGCGGCACCTAGGATCTGCGATCCTAGTAAAGCGCAACATACACCACTCCCTCGTCAACACACGCGACACCTCCTTTCTAGCCTGCAAAATCGACACAAGCTCTGGCCCCATAATAGTGGCCACACATTACAGACCACCACGAATACAGCTAAACTTAGAAGTCCCACTCCGTGCCCTTTCAAACTACAACCTACCTATCTTCTTTGCGGGGGACCTCAACGCTTTTCCCTCGACACTCCCTTCCAACAATACGAACGATGCGGGTAGTTACTTGGCTGGTGCCTTGCGGCGTTACCGCTGCGAACACATCGGCCCATCCTTCCCCACGTTCTTCGGCCCGCGCGGGGGCACCACATCCCCGGATGTGGTCTTCCGTAACGACCACGCCACACGATTCTACACTCACATTGCACCCGGTCCCCACGTACTATCAGACCACATACCAATATGCCTTCTCATATCCACATCCCCCATACTCATCCCCACATCACCTATATACGATTACAAAACACAAACTGGGCTGAATTCAGGAGCCACATATCCACAAACACACCACATAACCTCGACCTGGAGAACACCAATCCAGGACAAATAGACCACCACCGGTGCTCACTCTTAGACACCATCACCACCGCACGTAATCTACACTCACCACGCAAAAACTACACCTGCTTAAAACACTTCACATTTTCAATACACACACAGAGACTTATCACACAGTACAACAACTACTACACCAGAGGCCCACGGCAACAGAACATCAACCAACTACGTGCCCGCATCCTTCAATGCGTGCAGCTATATAGGAACCGGCAGTGGCGTGAGGTCGTCCGCATCGCGGACGACACCCGTTGCATGGACCCTTTCTTCTTCTGGCGGCACGTGAAAAGGATGCTGGGTACGAAACCATCCAAACCAATAACACTGAAAATAAACAACCACACACTCACAGACACCAATGACATCCTCGACGCATTCAGGTCCCACTGGGACACAGTACACACCCACAACCCACCAAAACCACATGCGCAGAAGCACTTCCAAGACATTCAGGAATGGTGCCGGACTCATGCTGACGAGCTGAGGCCTGCCCCCCTGATATGTATGGAGGTGCTCGACTATACATCCACACTTACCACTCCAATCACCGTCGAGGAAACAAAACACTACATAAAATCGACACCAAAACGCGCCCCCGGCCCCTCCGGCCTACCAGCCACACTAATACATAACCTCCCCGCAGACATATACCCCACACTCACACATCTATTCAATGCCTCTCTAGCCTCAGGCCACTTCCCTAAAATATTCAAAGTCTCTCACAATATACTCCTTCATAAACAACACAAAGACCCAAAACACCCAAACAATTACAGGCCTATTGCTCTATTAGAGCACCTAGGCAAAATACTCGAACGAATGGTCAACTGCCGCCTACGAGAGTTCCTGGAAGAGAGGGACTGGTTCTCCCCCCATCAATACGGGTTCAGGAGAGGCAGGTCCACTCAGGCGGCCGTGACCATCGTACACGACAGAATACAGAAGAAACGACAGATACACCAAAAGACTCTCTCCGTCAGTAAGGACGTGGAGAAAGCCTTTGACAAGGTGTGGCACGAGGGACTCCGTTGGAAACTCGCCAACAACACGGAGTTACCTCTCTGCACCAGAAGGCTCCTCTCACACTACCTCACTGGACGGCGCTGCCACATCAGATACAACAACACCCTTTCAAG